>CM022298.1:582395369-583653545 GCA_011799875.1 Thinopyrum elongatum
GAAAAGAAAACAACAGCAAGCTCGTAGCATGTCTTCAAGCATTGATTGATCGTCAAACTTGGCCTTGGGATTGAGGATGATAAGCTGAACTCCAGGTAATAGAGTTCCCATAGCCTTTTGAAAACTTTCCCAGAAATGACCAGTGAATATGTGCTGCCACGGTCTGAACTGATCTCTTCGGCATACCGTGGAGTGAAACAATTCTGGAGATATATAAACTCTGCTAACGACTAGCAGTGATCGTCTCCTTGGACAGGCAGAAAGTGTGCAACTTGGAGAGTTGGTCGACGACGACAAGAATAGCATCGTGACCCTTCTGTGACTGGGAAGTCCTGTAACGAAATCCATCTGAACCTTATTCCCATTTCCATAAAGGAATAGGAAAGTGGTTGCAGAATTACAGCAGGCTTCTGATGTTCTGTAAACGCGTCGACACACATCACATTCAGCAACATATCGAGCAATGTCTTGCTTCATTTTAGACCACCAGTACCTTTGACGGGATCACGATACAACTTGGTGCTACCGGATGGGAATAGACAGGGGTTATCATGTGGCCTCCTTCATGACTGTTGTCAGTCATAAGCTCGAAGCGAGGGGACGACAATGCGGTCTCTGAAATACAAGGTTCCATCTCAGACAGACGAAAACTGTACTTTACAAGTGAAGGTCTTTCTTCATCAGATCAATTTCAGCATCTTTAGCTGCGCATTCTTAACAGCTTTCTCAAGGTCTGGTTCAACAACCAGGTTTTTAGGTATCCTTGGGGGAACTATCTCGAGATTATAGCTTTCGAAGCTCTTCATACAGAAGGGTGTTTACTGTAAGCTGACCTCAAGTTCGCAGCAAGGATTTGCGGCTAAGCATCAGCCATTACAAGCCTGCCAGGGGGTTAAGAAATACCCAGTCACTAGTCCGCAATGGTCTCCATCCATCTTTGCTGACGGAGGTTTTTAGAGAAGGTTGAGTGAACAAGTATTCAGACTTTTATGATCCGTGTATATCTGCAAACGATTACGAGAAGGTAATGTCGCCCATTAACTGCAATGCATAGATGACAGCAGCTAGTTCAAGATCATGGTACCGGATATCTCTCATGTGGGCGCAACTGACGAGAGCCATAAGCATCACCTTACGCCTTGCATTAGGACACAGCCTAATCCTTCACGGGAGGCGTCACAATAGATCACAAAGTCTTTGCGGGTATCGGAGGAGATAGTACTGGGGTATTGTAAGGATTGACATCTGCCCCAGGGATAAAGAATGTACTCTGGATGTTACTCCGGCCGAACAGCTGGTAGCTGCGCGCAGTGGTGTGTGGTGGAAAACAAACGATCCATCTGAAACAGAGGAAACTATGATGTCAAAGACAAGGAGAAGTAAACGATCTCGGAGAGAAAGGTGTTAACAAAACAATGGAAAGGAAAAAATGATTATCAGACTAACAGATCAATGTCAGGAGAATCGCCCATATATCCAGCTCTCGGGTGGACGAGAATTACGAGATCCTAAGTGTCGGCGTTAGTAAACTTTAGTTAACCCGAAAGGAAGAGAGGTCAGAGTCCAGAGTAAAGATGAGGAATAAAGATCCTAATACCACCCATTGGCGACGGGGCCCGTAGCCACACAGCACAAGTTAGTTAAAACAGTTTTCCGGTTCTAGACTCACCTCTGGCCAAGAGTTGGAACAGGGGGGGTTCCTACAGGCAGTCGGCTTGATACAAACTTGTGACGCCCCCGGCCGATGTGCACTAATCATACACGCAAATGCACACGATCAAGCCTAAGGACTCACGGGAAGATATCAAACACAAATCTACAAATAAAATAAAGTCATACAAGCTTTATATACAAGCCAGGGGCCTACGAGGCTCGAATACATAAGCTTGCGAACAAGCGTCAGCGGAAGCATAGAGTATCTGAGTACAGATATGAAAGGAAGTACAAGAAAGCCTTTAGAAAGGGGGGCAAAAGAAACACTACGATCGAAAGGCACAAGGCCTCCTGCCTGGGACCCTCCGATCCTACTCCTGGTCGTCAGTCATCTCGTATAGTATCCATCTTGGTAGTGTAGTAACGATCGTCGGGGCATCTGTCTCAGGGGGGCTCGTCCTTGGTCACGTCAAATGGTATGGGGAGAAAAAGGAAAACAAAGCAACCGGTGAGTACTAGAAGTACTCAGCAAGCAAGGATCACACTACATAGCAACATTCAAGGGGAGGCTGTATATGTGGACTGGGCTGAAGAAATGCCAGAATAGAGAGAAGGCCTAGTTCTATGAAGATCAGCATCTTCGAACGGTCTTGCAGCAGTGAAGAGAGTTAGAACAATGCCATATAATGTAGCGTAATAATATCAACCTCACCAAGACTCCTTTCTCGGCTTTTTATTTATTTATTTTCCTTTTCTGTTTTCTCTTTTTTTTTTATTCCAAAGGACTTTTGTAAAATACGAGACTTGCTCCATTATTTACAGTGCATTATCTGTCACTGCTAGAAATTGGTTTGGGGTCCATATCTTTTTGTTTGGATTTTATTTAAATTGAAAAAGGATTGAATAGTGCTATGTTGCTGCTGTTCCTTGTTGTTCGAGTCCTTTTACAATTCCAACAAATGTTGCAATCATTTTTATAAATGCTATGGGAATATTTGCAACATGAGGCACATTTTAGTTTTCCAGTTTGAACAACTTTTATTTTCCACTTTCATTTAAATTTTGAATTTGAGGTTAGGAGTTGAAATGCAATATGATGTTAATGATGATCATGCACTGATAATCATGCTGACTTGGCATTATCAAAATGGGATTACTGTAGTTAACCACTGGGGGTGTTACAGAAACGTTGCATGGAAAACAAAAAAAATTCTACGCACACGCAAGATCTATCCATGGAGATGCATAGCTACGAGAGGGGAGAGCATCTTCATACCCTTGAAGATCGCTAAGCGGAAGCGTTTATCAACGTGGTTGACGTAGTCGTACTCCTTCATGATCCGTCCCGATAAAGTATCGAACGTATGACACCTCCGCGTTTAGCACACATTCAGATCGATGACGTCCTCGCCTTCTCGATCCAGCAAGAGAGGCGAAGTAGTAGATGAGTTCCGGCAGCACGACGGCGTGGTGACGGTGTTGGTGAAGAACAATTTCCGCAGGGCTTCACCAAGCACAACGAAAACTATGACGGAGGATAAACTAGAGGGACGGGGTTGCCGGCACACGGCTTGGTGTATCTTGATGTGTCTTGGGTGCTAGCCCTGCCCCTCTATTTGTATGTTGAGCCTTGGGGTCGAATCTTGGAGTAAAAGCCTCCTCAAAGTTGATTTGCCCGAAAGGCAAGAGTCCTTCTCGGATTCCAGGACCAGATGCCAGGGTTCCCGGCGTCTGGGCCCAGACGCTGGGGTCTCTAGTGTCTAGCCTCTGGTCTCCGCAAAACTCCCTTTTGCACTTTCCAAAAGCCTCGTGGGCTTTCCCCTTTGGCCCAAATAAAGTGTTCTCATACCCAGACATTTCGGGAAACATCCGAAACCCCTTCCGGTGAATTCCGGAACCTTTTCGGAGACCAAACACTATTATCCCATATATCAATCTTTACCTCCGGACCATTCCGGAGCTCCTCGTCATGTCCGTGATCTCATCCAGGACTCCGAACAACTTTCAGTCACCAACATACATAACTCATATAATACTATATCGTCAACGAATGTTAAGCGTGCGGACCCTACGGGTTTGAGAACTATGTAGAAATGACCGAGATGCCTCTCTGGTCAATAACCAATAGCGGAACCTGGACGCCCGTATTGGCTCCTACATATTCTACAAAGATCTTTATCGGTCGAACCTTATGACAACATACGTAATTCCCTTTGTCCATCGGTATGTTACTTGCCCGAGATTCTATCGTCGGTATCTTCATACCTAGTTCAATCTCGTTACCGGCAAGTCTCCTTACTCGTTCCATAATACTTCATTCTGCGACTAACTCGTTAGTCACTTTGCTTGCAAGGCTTATGATGTGTATTATCGAGAGGGCCCAGAGATACCTCTCCGATACTCGGAGTGACAAATCCTAATCTTGATCGATGCCAACTCAACAAACACCTTTGGAGATACCTATAGAGCATCTTTATGATCACCTAGTTATGCTGTGACGTTTGATAGCACACAAGGTATTCTTTCAGTATCCGGGAGTTGCATAATTTCATAGTCGAAGGAATAAGTATTTGACATGAAGAAAGCAATAGCAATAAAACTGAATGATCATTCTGCTAAGCTAACGGATGGGTCTTGTCCATCACATCATTCTCCTAATGATGTGATCCCATTATCAAATGAAAACACATGTCCATGGTTAGGAAACCTTAACCATCTTTGATCAACGAGCTAGTCTAGTAGAGGCTCACTAGGGACACGATATTTGTTTATGTATTCACACATGTATTTAAGTTTCCGATCAATACAATTCTAGCATGAATAATAAACCTTTATCATGAATAAGGAAATATAAAATAACAACTTTATTATTGCCTCTAGGGCATATTTCCTTCAGTCTCCCACTTGCACTAGAGTCTATAATATAGTTCACATCACCATGTGATTTAACACCCATAGTTCACATCGTCATGTGACCAATACCAAAGAGTTTACTAGAGTCAATAATCTAGTTCACATCGCCATGTGATTAACACCCAAAGAGTACTAAGGTGTGATCATGTTTTTCTTGTGTGAGAAGTTTAGTCAACAGGTCTGCCACATTCAGATCCGTATGTATTTTGCAAATTTCTATGTCTACAATGCTCTGCATGGAGCTACTCTAGCTGATTGCTCCCACTTTCAATATGTATCCAGATTGAGACTCAGAGTCATCCGGATCGGTGTTAAAGCTTGCATCGGCGTAACCCTTTACGACGAACTCTTTATCACCTCCATAACCGAGAAACATTTCCTTAGTCCTCTTTAAGGCATCTAAGGATAATTTTGACCGCTGTCCAGTGATCTACTCCTGGATCACTATTGTACCCCCTTGCCAAACTCATGTCAAGGTACACAACAGGTATGGTACACAACATGGCATACTTTATAGAACCTATGGTTGAGGCATAGGGAATGACTTTCATTCTCTCTTTATCTTCTGCCGTGGTTGGGTTTTGAGTCTTACTCAACTTCACACCTTGCAACACAGGCAAGAACCCTTTCTTTGACTGATCTATTCTGAACTTCTTCAAAACTTTGTCAAGGTATGTGCTTTGTGAAAGTCCTATTAAACGTCTCGATCTATCCCTATAGATCTTGTTGCTCAATACGTAAATAGCTTCACCGAGGTCTTTCATTGAAAAATTCTTATTCAAATATCCTTTTATGCTATCCAGAAATTCTATATCATTTCCAATCAACAATATGTCATCCACATATAATATCAGAAACGCTACAGAGCTCCCACTCACTTTCTTGTAAATACAGGCTTCACCGTAAGTCTGTATAAAACCATATGCTTGGATCACTTCATCAAAATGTATATTCCAAATCCGAGATGCTTGCACCAGTCCATAGGTGGATCGCTGGAGCTTGCACACTTTGTTAGCACCTTTAGGATTAGCAAAACCTTCTGGTTGCATCATATACAACTCTTCTTTAAGAAATCCATTGAGGAATGCAGTTTTGATGTCCATTTGCCAGATTTCATAATCATAAAATGCAGCAATTGCTAACATGATTCGGACAGACTTAAGCATCGCTACGGGTGAGAAATTCTCATCGTAGTCAACTCCTTGAACTTGTCGAAAACCTTTTGCGACAAGTCGAGCTTTGTAGATAGTAACATCACCATCAGCGTCAGTCTTCTTCTTGAAGATCCATTTATTCTCTATGGCTTGCCGATCATCGGGCAAATCCACCAAAGTCCACACTTTGTTCTCATACATGGATCCTATCTCAGATTTCATGGCCTCAAGCCATTTGTCGGAATCTAGGCTCATCATAGCTTCTTCATAGTTCGTAGGTTCGCCTTGGTCTAGTAACATGACTTCTAGAACAGGATTACCGTACCACTCTGGTGCAGATCGTGCTCTGGTCGACCTACAAGGTTCTGTAGTAACTTGATCTGAAGTTTCATGATCATTATCATTTGCTTCCTCTCTGATTGGTGTAGGCATCATGGGAACGGTTTTCTATGATATGCTACTCTCCAATTCGAGAGAAGGTACAATTACCTCATCAAGTTCTACTTTCCTCCCACTCACTTCTTTCGAGAGAAACTCCTTCTCTAGAATGGACCCATTCTTAGCAACAAAGATCTTGCCTTCGGATCTGTGGTAGAAGGTGTACCCAATTGTTTCCTTAGGGTATTCTATGAAGATGCACTTCTCAGATTTGGGTTCGAGCTTGTCAGGCTGAAGCCTTTTGACATAAGTGTCGCAACCCCAAACTTTAAGAAATGACATCTTAGGTTTCTTGCCAAACCACAGTTCATACGGTGTCGTCTCAACGGATTTAGACGGTGCCCTATTTAATGTGAATGCAGCTGTCTCTAATGCATAACCCCAAAATGATAGTGGTAAATCGGTAAGAGACATCATAGATCGCACCATATCTAATAAAGTACGGTTACGATGTTCGGACACACCATTACGCTGTGGTGTTCCAGGTGGCGTGAGTTGTGAAACAATTCCACATTGTTTTAAATGAAGGTCAAACTCGTAACTCAAATATTCGCCTCCGCGATCAGATCGTAGAAACTTTATTTTCTTGTTATGATGATTCTCCACTTCACTCTGAAATTCTTTGAACTTTTCAAATGTTTCAGATTTGTGTTTCATTAAGTAGATATACCCATATCTGCTCAAATCATCTGTGAAGGTCAGAAAATAATGATACCCACCGCGTGCGTCAACACTCATCGGACCGCATACATCGGTATGTATTATTTGCAATAAGTTATTAGCTCGCTCCATTGTTCCAGAGAATGGAGTTTTAGTCATCTTGCCCATGAGGCATGGTTCACAAGTATCAAATGATTCATAATCAAGTGATTCCAAAAGTCCATCTGCATGGAGTTTCTTCATGCGCTTTACACCAATAAGACCTAAACGGTAGTGCCACAAATATGTTGCACTATCATTATCAACTTTGCATCTTTTGGCATCATTATTATGAATTTGTGTATTACTACGATCGAGATTCAATAAACCATTTACATTTGGTGTATGACCATAGAAGGTTTTATTCATGTAAACAGAACAACAATTATTCTCTAACTTAAATGAATAACCGTATTGCAAAAACATGATCTAATCATATTCATGCTCAACGCTAACACCAAATAACATTTATTTAGGTTCAACACTAATCCTGAAGGTAGAGTGAGTTTGCGATGGTGATCATATCAACCTTGGAATTAATTCCAACAGACATCATCACCTCGCCCTTAACTAGTCTCTATTTATTCTGCAACTCCTGTTTTGAGTTACTAATCTTAGCAACTGAACCGGTATCAAATACCCAGGGGCTACTATGAACACTAGTAAGGTACACATCAATAACTTGTATATCAAATATACCTTTGTTCACTTTGCCATCCTTCTTATCCGCCAAGCATTTGGGATAGTTCCTCTTCCAGTGACCATTTCCTTTGCAGTAGAAGCACTCAGTTTCAGGCTTAGGTCCAACTTTGGGCTTCTTCACGGGAGTGGCAACTTGCTTGCCATTCTTTTTGAAGTTCCCTTTCTTTCCCTTGCCCTTTTTCTTGAAACTAGTGGTCTTGTTAACCATCAACACTTGATGCTCCTTCTTGATTTCTACCTCCGCGGCCTTAAGCATTGCGAAGAGCTCAGGAATTGTTTTGTTCATCCCTTGCATATTATAGTTCATCACGAAGCCTTTGTAGCTTGGTGGCAGTGATTGAAGAACTCTGTCAATGACACAATCAACTGGAAGATTAACTCCCAGCTGAGTTAAGTGATTATAATACCCAGACATTTTGAGTATGTGTTCACTGACAGAACTGTTCTCCTCCATCTTGCAGCTATAGAACTTGTTGGAGACTTCATATCTCTCAATCTGGGCATTTGCTTCAAATATTAACTTCAACTCTTGGAACATCTCATATGCTCCATGATGTTCAAAACGTCTTTGAAGTCCCGATTCTAAGCCGTAAAGCATGGCACACTAAACTATCGAGTAGTCATCAGATCGAGCTTGCCAGACGTTCAGAACATCAGCTTCTTCTCCTGCAGCAGGCCTTTCACCTAGCGGTGCATCAAGGACATAATTCTTCTGTGCAGCAATGAGGATAATCCTCAAGTTAGGGACCCAGTCCGTGTAGTTGCTACCTTCATCTTTCAACTTAGCTTTCTCTAGGAACGCATTAAAATTTAGGGGAACGGTAGCACGGACCATTGATCTACAACATAGATATACAAATACTATCAGGACTAAGTTCATGATAAATTAAGTTCAATTAATCAAAATACTTAAGAACTCCCACTTAAATAGACATCCCTCAAGTCATCTAAGTGATACGTGATCCAAATCAACTAACCCATGTCCGATCATCACGTGAGATGAGGTAGTCATCAATGGTGAACATCTCTATGTTGATCATATCTACTATATGATTCATGTTTGATCTTTCGATCTCCAATGTTCCGAGGCCATGTCTGTACATGCTAGGCTCGTCAAGTTTAACCCAAGTATTCTGCATGTGCAAAACTGTCTTACACCCATTGTATGTGAACGTAGAGTCTATCACAACCGATCATCACGTGGTGTCTCAACACGACGAACTGTAGCAATGGTGCATACTCAGGGAGAACACTTTTACCTTGAAATTTAGTGAAGGGATCATCTTGTAATGCTACCACCGTACTAAGCAAAATAAGATGCATAAAGGATAAACATCACATGTAATCAAAATATGTGACATGATATGGCCATCATCATCTCGTGCTTTTGATCTCCATCTCCAAAGCATCGTCATGATCTCCATCATCACCGGCTCGACACCGTGATCTCCATCGTTGCGTCGTGGTCGTCTTGCCAACTATTGCTTCTACAACTATTGCGAATGCATAGTGATAAAGTAAAGCAATTACATGGCGTTTGCATTTCATACAATAAAGAGACAACCATAAGGCTCCTGCCGGTTGCCGATAAATTACAAAACATGATCATCTCATACAATAACGTATATCACATCATGTCTTGACCATATCACATCACAGCATACCCTGCAAAAACAAGTTAGACGTCCTCTACTTTGTTGTTGCAAGTTTTACGTGGCTGCTAAGGGCTTCTAGCAAGAACCGTTCTTACCTACGGCAAAAACCACAACGGTGAATTATCAAGTTTGCTATTTTAACCTTCTTCAAGAACCGGCCGCAGTCAAATTCGATTCAATTAAAGTAGGAGAAACAGACACCCGCCAGCCACCTTTATGTAAAACAAGTTGCATGTCTGCCGGTGGAACCGGTCTCATGTACGTGGACATGTAAGGTTGGTCCGGGCCGCTTCATCCCACAATGCCGCCAAATCAAAGTAAGACGTTGGTGGTAACTAGTATGAACATCACCGCCCACAACTTCTTTGTGTTCTACTCGTGCATATCATCTACGCATAGACCTGGCTTTGATGCCACTGTTGGGAAACGTTGCATGGAAAACAAAAAAATTTCTACGCACATGCATGATCTATCCATGGAGACGCATAGCTATGAGAGGGGAGAGCATCTTCATAACCTTGAAGATCGCTAAGCGAAAGCGTTTATCAACGCGGTTGATGTAGTCGTACTCCTTCACGATCCGTCCCGATCAAGTACCGAACATACGACACCTCCGCGTTCAGCACATGTTCAGCTCGATGACATCCTCGCCTTCTTGATCCAGCAAGAGAGGCGAAGTAGTAGATGAGTTCCGGCAGCACGACGGCGTGGTGACGATGTTGGTGAAGAACAATTTCCGCAGGGCTTCGCCAAGCACAACAGAAACTATGACGGAGGATAAACTAGAGGGACGGGGTTGCCGGCACACGGCTTGGTGTATCTTGATGTGTCTTGGGTGCTAGCCCTGCCCCTCTATTTATATGTTGAGCCCTGGGGTCGAAACTTGGAGTAAAAGCCTCCTCAAAGTCGATTTGCCTGAAAGGCAAGAGTCCTTCTCGGATTCCAGGACCAGACGTCAGGGTTCCCGGTGTCTGGGCCCAGACGCCAGGGTCCCTGGCGTCTGGCCTCTGGTCTCCGCAAAACCCCCTTTGCACTTTCCAAAAGCCTCATGGGCTTTCCCCTTTGGCCCAAATAAAGTGTTCTCGTACCCAAACATTTCGGGAAACATCCGAAACCCCTTCCGGTGAATTCCAGAACCTTTCCGGAGACCAAACACTATTATCCCATATATCAATCTTTACCTCCGGACCATTCCGGAGCTCCTCGTCATGTCCGTGATCTCATCCGGGACTCCGAACAACATTCGGTCACCAACATACATAACTCATATAGTACTATATCGTCAACGAACGTTAAGCGTGCGGACCCTACGGGTTCGGGAACTATGTAGACATGACCGAGACGCCTCTCTAGTCAATAACCAATAGCGGAACCTGGATGCCCATATTGGCTCCTACATATTCTACGAAGATCTTTATCGGTCGAACCTTATGACAACATACATAATTCCCCTTGTCCATCGGTATGTTACTTGCCCGAGATTCGATCGTCGGTATCTTCATACCTAGTTCAATCTCGTTACTGGCAAGTCTCTTTACTAGTTCCATAATACATCATTCTACAACTAACTCATTAGTCACTTTGCTTGCAAGGCTTATGATGTGTATTACTAAGAGGGCCTAGAGATACCTCTCCGATACTCGGAGTGACAAATCCTAATCTCGATCTATGCCAACTCAACAAACACCTTCGGGGATACCTGTAGAGCATCTTTATGATCACCTAGTTACATTGTGACGTTTGATAGCACACAAGGTATTCCTCCGGTATCCGGGAGTTGCATAATCTCATAGTCGAAGGAATAAGTATTTGACATGAAGAAAGCAATAGCAATAAAACTGAACGATCATTATGCTAAGCTAACGGATGGGTCTTGTCCATCACATCATTCTCCTAATGATGTGATCCCGTTATCAAATGACAACACATGTCCATGGTTAGGAAACCTTAACCATCTTTGATCAACGAGCTAGTCTAGTAGAGGCTCACTAGGGACACGGTATTTGTTTATGTATTCACACATGTATTTAAGTTTCCGATCAATACAATTCTAGCATGAATAATAAACCTTTATCATGAATAAGGAAATATAAAATAACAACTTTATTATTGCTTCTAGGGCATATTTCCTTCAAGAATAAATAAAGCAAAAATACTATTATTTTTCTATTTTCTGAATTATCCGTGTAATAAAAAATGTCCAGAAAGAAAAGTTCTCCAAATGCCCTGAAAATTTAGTATGATTTTTTGTAGAATATTTAAGAATTTTTGGCACTGAACACACCTCAGAGGGGTGCACCAGTGGGCCACAAGCCCACAGGGCGCGCCCACCCCCTAGGCGCGCCTAGCAGGCTTGTGGGTCCCACATGGGCCCCCCTCACTTATCCCAGCACCCATTCACTTCATCTTCCTCCAGAAAAAATCCCACCATTGCTCAAACCCGTGTTCTTGCTCATTTTGCTGCCATTTTCGATCTCCTTGCTCGGAACTCCATTTCTGAAACTGTTTCGGGGGATTGTTCATCGGTATGCGACTCCTCCAATGGTCCAATTAGTTTTTGTTCTAGTGCTTTATGTATTGCAATTTTTTTGCTATTGTGGTGACCTTGTTCTTGAGCTTGCATGTCAAATTTATATTATCCAAAGTAGTTTTGTTGCATGATATAGCCTCTAGACACTTGTGGGAGTAGTTGCTATCAATCTTGTTAAGTTTGGTTCACTTTTATTTTGAGTCACTAAAAATTTCAGAAATTTTCAGAGGAAAGAGAAACCATGAGGAGGTGGTTAAGGGGTTCTTCAAGCCGGAATTCCGAGGGAAATGAAAATGAGGAGAAGAAGAAACCCAAGTACAACCTTCCTCGTGCTGCGGAGGTTCGGCCGTGTGAGTGGCCAAGTGATACATTCTTGAGGGAGGCAGGAATTTATGATGATTTCTTTTATTTGGCCGAGAATGCCGGCATCCAAGATAAGTGTGACCAATACCTCCTACTCACTAATACTTTCGTGCAAAATTTTCACTTTCATTCTAGGAAGGATCCTCCCATGGTAGAATTTCGCTTGTATGATGTGCCTAAGCGAATGACACTTTATGATTTTTCCGATGTTTGCAAAATACCTTATGAGGGCAGCATCAGTGAGCCACGTCCTTGGGATGTGGAGGATTTCATTGCTGACACTACTGTGGGGAAAGAGAGAGGAGTGTCAGAGGCGAGAGTGGCTAGTTTACATTTTCCTGTTTTACGCTATTATTCATTATTTGCTGGGAGATGTTTGATTGGTCGATGGGAGAGTGGAGGCCTTAGTGCCCCTGACCTTGCCATTTTGCGCCATGCTTTATATGCTGAGAGAACTTTTAGTTTGGGCGCTATTGTTGCTCGACAGTTGAACATGAACCACTCGAAGGGTACTATTTTTGGAGGTGTCTATGCCTCCCGCCTTGCTAAACATTTTGAGATACCGATTAGGCTCGATGAGGAGGAGGAGATGTTGTTACCCACTAAATGTTTAAACTATGCCAGTATGGTAGGACATGATTTTATTAAAAAAGATGATGACAAGCGACTCCTCTACAACCTAGTATTTAGCCAGGGTACTTGTGAGATTATTACTTTGCCTGCACCTTCTTTGTTCGATATTCATTCAGGCAGGTACACTATTATGCCCGAGGACATCTACAGACTTTGGGGTCTTTCACAACCCCCAGTACCTGAGCCAGCACCAGTTCCTGACCCATATCAGGAGCCTGTTTATCAGTGGGAGCCACAGGAGCTTACCAACCAGTGGAACCCTCAGGATCCTCCGCAGTATCCAGGAGAGGGTCATTTCGAGCCGTGGCCCTAGACCAACTTAGGCCAAAAGCCTAATCTCGGGGGAGTTCGTAGTTCTCACCGACATTACATTCATGTTCACACAGTCATTTCAGTTGTCGGTGTTCATACTTTTTCATTGTATTATCCATGTTAGTTTATTTTTCTTGCTTTCTTCTTGTGTGTTTGAAAAACTTTGAGAAAATCCAAAAAATTAGTTCTCGCTTCTTTTTAGTTTTTCTTTCTAGTTTATTTAGTAGTTGTATTAAAAGAAAACCCAAAAAGATTTCTCGTTCTTCTTTTGCTTGTTGGGAGCTTTCCCGTGTAAATAGTTTTTTTTTCTCGTTTTCGTTTCACTTTCTTAAAAAAAACAAAATCTCCAAAAATATTTCAGCGTGTTTCTCTGAAATTCTTTTCCTTTTCTTTGGGTCGTAAGGAGAAGACCACGATGAAAATATTGTGTGGCTCTCATATGCATTATTGTTGATCTAACAAAGAGCCCATATTACCTTGTCGTCTCCTCTGAATAAATGTTTGCAGATTCTAGCTTAGTCCAATGCACATGCACTCTTATTATTATTCACATCATTCGGTCGTGCAAGTGAAAGGCAATAATGACGATATTTGATGAAATGATTGAGATGAAGAAAAGCTGGTACGAACTCGACCTATTTTGTTTTTGTAAATATGAGTAGCTCATCGTTCCTGATTCAGCCCATTATGAGTGAAACATGTTTGCAATGACAATTAGAGATTATAGTTACTCATGCCATGCTTAATTAGCTAGGAGTGGATAATGGTTTGTCTTGTGTGCAAACATGCAATTTAAAATGGTTATGATGTGGTATGATAGAATGGTATCCTCCTTTGAATGATTTAAGTGGCTTGACTTGGCACATGCTCACGCATGTAGTTGAATCAAAAACAACATAGCCTCCACGATATTTATGTTCATAGTGATTTATATCCTACTCATACTTGCACTCAATGTTGGTTAATCTCAATGCATGTTCATAACCATTGTCGCTCTCTAGTTAGTCGCTCCTCAATCTTTTGCTAGCCTTCACTTGTACTAAGAGGGAATACTGCTTGTGCATCCACTTCCTTAAACCCAAAGTTGTTCCATATGAGTCCACCATACCTACCTATATGCGGTATTTACCTACCGTTCCAAGTAAATTTGAATGTGCCAAACTCTAAACCTTCAAATGATAATCTATTTTGTATGCCCGAATCACTCATGTAGTGACTGGGGGCCGTCAGTATCTTCCATGCTAGGTGGGTTATTCTCACGGTGAGTGTTTATTCACTTGTCATTCACGAGAAAGTGGCTGGTAATCGGGATGCCCAGTTCCATGCTCAAAATCAAATCAAAATATAATAATGAAACAAAACTCCCCCAGGACTGTTGTTGGTTTGGACGGCACCCGTGAATTCGGCTAGCCGTGGAGTGTGATTGTTGATGGAGGGGGAGTAAAAACTTTACCATTTTGTTTGGGAACCGCCTAATGTATCTAGCATGGAAGATAGTGAGATCTCTTGGTTGCTATGTTGAAAATGAAAGCATATCGCTCAAAATTATATTCATCTCTGTTAAAAGCTTTGAGCTCTGGCACCTCTGCAAATCCCTGCTTCCCTCTGCGAAGGGCCTATCTATTTACTTTTATTGTTGAGTCATCATCCTATTATAAAAAGCACCAGTTAGAGAGCATCACTGTCATTTATATGCTTTGTTATTAATTGATGTTAAGTATGACTTTGACTGGATCTCTTTCGCCATGAATTATATTGTCTAGCCAGTCCTTGATCTTCAGAGGTGCTCTGCATTTATGTTTTGCGGTCTCAGAAAGGGCTAGCAAGATACCATTTTGTCATATTATATCATGATTGTTTTGAGAAAAGTGTTGTCATCCGAGATTTATTATTATTACTCGCTAGTTGATTATGCCATTGATATGAGTAAATATGAGACCTAAATGTTATTGTGAGTATGGTTAGTTCATAATCTTTGCTGAAAACCTGAATATTGGCTATACATATTTGCAACAACAAGATCAAACAGAGTTTGGAAAAGGTTTTCTTTGTCACTTTCAGTTTGTCAACTGGACTGCTTGAGGACAAGCAATGGGTTAAGCTTGGGGGAGTTGATACATCTCCGTCGTATCTACTTTTCCAAACTCTTTTGCCCTTGTTTTGGACTCTAATTTGCATGATTTGAATGAAACTAACCTGGACTGACGCTGTTTTCAGCAGAATTGCCATGGTGTTGTTTTTGTGTAGAAATCAAAGTTCTCGGATTGACCTGAAAATTTATGGAGAATTTTTGTGGAATATATAAAAAATACTGGCGCAAGAATTAACCAGAGGGGGTCCACCCAGTGGCCACAAGCCCTGGGGGCGCGCCCCCCTGGGGCGCGCCTAGCAAGCTTGTGGGCCCCCTAGACCTCCTCCAACCCTAACTCCAACTCTATAAGTACCTATTCGGGGAGAAAAAAATCAGAGAGAAGGAATCATCGCGTTTTATGATACGGAGTCGCCGCCGCCTCCTGTTCTTCATCGGGAGGGCTGATCTGGAGTTCGTTCGGGGCTCCGGAGAGGGGGATCCGTCGCCATCATCATCACCAACCTTCCTCCCGCGCCAATTCCATGATGCTCACTGCCGGGAGTGAGTAATTCCTTCATAGGCTTGCTGGACGGTGATGGGTTGGATGAGATTTATCATGTAATCGAGTTAATTTTGTTAGGGTTTGATCCCTAGTATCCACTATGTTCTGAGATTGATGTTGCTATGACTTTGCTATGCTTAATGCTTGTCACTAGGGCAAGAGTGCCATGATTTCAGATCTGAACCTATTATGTTTTCATGATTATATGTGAGTTCTTGATCCTATCTTGCAAGTTGTAGACACCTATTACGAGTTATGATCCGCATACCCCAAGGTGACAATAATTGGGATTCTTTCCGGTGATTACCGTAGTTTGAGGAGTTCATGTATTCACTAAGTGCTAATGCTTTGTTCTGGTTCTCTATTAAAAGGAGGCCTTAATATCCCTTAGTTTCCTTATGGACCCCGCTGCCACGGGAGGGTAGGACAAAAGATGTCATGCAAGTTCTTTTCCATAAGCACGTATGACTATATACGGAATACAAGCCTACATTATATTGATGAATTGGAGCTAGTTTTGTGTCGCCCTAGGTTATAACTATTGCATGATGAATGCCATCCGACATAATTATCCATCACTGATCCAATGCCTACGAGCTTTTCACATATTGATCTTTGCTAAGTTACTTTCGTTGCTACTGCTGTTACAATCACTACAAAATTGCTACTGTCACTTTTGCCACTGTTACCGTTACTTCCATACTACTTTGCTCCTAAATACTTTGCTGCAGATATTAAGTCTTTCAGGTGTGGTTGAATGGACAACTCAACTGCTAATAATCATGAATATTCTTTGGCTCCCCTTGTGTCGAATCAATAAATTTGGGTTGAATACTCTACCTTCGAAAACTGTTGCGATCCCCTATACTTGTGGGTTATCATGCTCCTCTTGTTCAATAAAAGCATTCACAAGAAAAGAAGTACTGGTAGCTTACCTTGAGACTGCTCGAACCGTTGGTTCATCAGGTTGAGGTCCTTCTCGGACCTCTCGAGCTTTCGGTTCACTTCCGCAATCTCCTCGGAGGCAGAGTCCGTAGCCGAGGTAGAAACCTGCATGCAAACATTTTGCAAACAAGCCCCATGATCATTTTCTTGATACTCCAGTCAAGCAACCTATAACATTGGGCAGTGTCATGGGGGCTACACATTACGCTCCCACTTTTGTCCGATGCCAACACCGGTTCCTCAAAACCAACCTTGGGTTCGGGGGCTACTCACTGGCCATGCCATTCAAAAGGCCATGTCCTCGGACAGATACATGCATTTGCAAAGTAAACTCAAATGAAGAAATTATTTTTGCATAGGGACAGAAGAGTACCTCGAAGCTCGTAATAAGGCCCTTGAAGTCCTCCCGTATCCTGGCCTCCGCAGATCGAAAGCCTTGAAGCACCGGACCTACCAAGGCATGGTGCTCTTCCTTGAGGGAGGAGCCCGTTAAGGCTACCTCCGTTTCTTCAGTCCACCCCATGCTAGCCCGCCCTTGGGCGGAAGGCGGGGGTAAAACCCCGGAGCCCAGCGCCGGAGTGCTGGGCACGAGGGTCTCCGACTGCAGCGGTGGAGCCGGAGCAGATTTTGGCTGGACCAATGACTGGCCCAGCCTCTCCATGACGACCTCGGGGATCTTGCCCCCTTGGCCCTGGAGGACCAAGGTGTCAACCTCAGCCATGATGGTCGACCCTCCTGCCCCTGTTTTGTCAAGAAAGGGACCAGAGTAGATGTTGCCTCCCTCAGCCCGTCATGAGCTTGCGGAGGAGTAGCGGGGTCTGGGGTCCCACTGGCGGAGGGCAACCCACTCGAAAAGTCGCTTGGGTGCACCTTCGGTGGACTGCACAAAGATGCTCGGGTGAGTTTGCTCCTACTAAAAAGACTCGTTACAACATAAACATAAAGAATAGATAATATACCCTCGGGGTGCCAGTTTCTTCCTCCCCATGGCGAGGGGATCATCCTCTGACTCGTCGAAGAGCCCGACCTTCTCTGACGTCTTGCCGGCAGCCCAGGTCGAGGTCCTCCTCAACCTCTTTTGGCCCTTGGGCCCTATTCCGGCTTCAGGGTCCTCCGACGCTGCCCTCTTCCCTTTGAGGGGATGGTACTCCTTCTCCTCATCCTCCCCCACAACGTCTTCGTGGATGGAGGATGCATGTGTCTCCTAGGACCGGGTGACCGATGTCTCCCGGGCCCGAGCACTTGTCTTGCCCTTCTGGGACTTAGCTCCCTTGGGAACCACCACGTGCGGCTCCTCGACTAGGAGCGCCATGTGCTGGTGGCTTGTCGCCTCCTCCGGCAATGGGGCCGGGCACTACATTTTCTGCATCCTGGATGACCATTTCTGCAATCATAAAGCAAGACGATTCGTCAAAATATATCTCGCCGCACAGGAAAAGAGGAATTAAACATGTATGTTAGAATACTTACCGGTGGGGCCCCATAGCCGACCTCAAAGCCGAGGTCCTCCCCCTCCTTAGGGATCCTGTCCTTGGCCAGCTTGAAGAGCCACGTCCACATGCCGGCCAGGTTGGAGCAGAAGAAGTTGAAGACGGGCCCCGCCTCCCCGGATTTGTGCTCCCACATTGGGTTGGCCCGGAGATGGAGCGGGAGGATGCGGTGGTTGAGCATGACGTTGACCATGTTGGGGAGCTGCAGGTCCTTATCGATGGACCACCACTTGATCTTCTTGATCAGCATCTCCACCTCATTTAGGTTCCCCCAGACGACACCCTTCTCCCTCTAGGACTTGAGTTTCCATGGGGGCCCGGTCGAAAAGGCTGGGACCTCGGTTTGGCCGGGGACGAGTGGTTCAGTGATATAAAACCACCCGCGTTGCCATTCCTTCACCATCTCGATGAAGGTGCCTTTGAACCAGTCGGCATTCTGGTTCTTGCTGACCATTGCCCCTCCACACTGCGCCAGGTTGGAGCCGCTGGACTTCGGCTTGATGCTGAAGTGCGGCTCGACGCAGAGGAGCGCCTCGCAAACTGTGATGAAGGAGGCAAGGTCGAGGATGGAGTTCGGGGCCATGTGGTGAAAATCGAGCCTGTAGTAGAACATCACCCCGCGCATAAATGGGTGTAGCGGGAACCCTAGGCCTCGAATGAGGTGGGGACCAAAGACTACCCGCTCCCCTCGTTTGGGAACGGGCACTTGATGGTCGGCGCCAGGAGCGCGGGCGGCCATGTTGGCGGAGAGGTATCCCGCGCCACGCAGCTCCAGGATGGTGCCGTCTGTCATGATGGATCCCCCCAATACCCTTTGAGGGTATCTTCCATGGATGGTTGGGGGAGCTTGGATTTTCTAAGGAGGAGAGGGTGAGATTGGATCTGGGTGCTGGAGCTCAATGAAGCAGTGCTACTTCTTGAGCTTGCGTTGATTTTTCCCTTGAAGAGGAAAGGGTGATGTGGCAAAGTAGAGATAAGTATTTCCCTCAGTTAAGAACCAATGTATCAATCCAGTAGGAGGCACAAGCAAGTCTCCAATATATGCACCTGCACAAACTAACAAACACTTGCACACAACACGAAAAAGGGATTGTCAATCCCTTCACGGTCATGAACAAGAGTGAGATCTAAAAGAGATAGGTATAAAAGATAAATAAAAGAGCAAACTAAGGTAAATATAAATAAATCACAGCAAGATATTTTTGGGTTTTTTGGTTTATAGATCTAAAAATATATGATGGAAAATAGACCCGGGGGCCATAGGTTTCACTAGAGGCTTCTCTCTTAAAGAAAACATATGGTGGGTAAACAAATTACTGTTGAGCAATTGATAGAAAAGCGCATAATTATGATGATATCTAAGGCAATGATCATGAATATAGGCATCACGTCCGTGATAAGTAGACCGACTCCTTCCTGCATCTACTATTATTACTTCACACATCGACCGCTATCCAGCATGCATCTAGAGTATTAAGTTCATAAGAAAGGAGCAACACTTTAAGTAAGATGACATGATGTAGAGGGATAAACTCAAGCAATATGATATAAACCCCATCTTTTTATCCTTGATGGCAACAATACAATACGTGCCTCGCTACCCCTTCTATCACTGGGTGAGGACACCGCAAGATTGAACCCAAAACTAAGCACCTCTCCCATTGCAAGAAAAACCAATCTAGTTGGCCAAACCAAACCGATAGTTCGAAGAGAAATACAAAGATATCTTAATCATGCATAAAAGAGTTCAGAGAAGACTCAAATAATATTCATAGATAATCTGATCATAAATCCACAATTCATCGGATCTCAACAAACACACCGCAAAAGAAGATTACATCGGATAGAACTCCTAGAACATCGAGGAGAACATTGTATTGAAGATCAAAGAGAGAGAAGAAGCCATCTAGCTACTAGCTATGGACCCTTAGGTCCGTGGTAAACTACTCACGCTTCATCGGAAGGGCAGCAAGGTTGATGTAGAGGCCCTCCGTGATCGAATCCCCCTCTGGCTGAGTGCCGGAAAAGGCCCCAAGATGGGATCTTATGAGAACAGAAGCTTGCGGCAGCGGAAAAGTATTTTTGGTGGGCCCTCTGGTATAGGGGGGATATTTGAGGATTTATAGTGCAGAGATTAGGTTAAGACGGTCCATGAGGGGCCCACAAGCCAAGGGCGCACCCCACGGCTTGTGGCCGCCTCGTGGGTCTTCTGGCCTCCTCTCCAAGTCTTGTGGGTTTCTTCTGGTCCAAGAAAAATCACCATAAAGTTTTATTCCGTTTGGACTCCATTTGGTATTCCTTTTTTGTAAAAGTCAAAAACAAGGAAAAAAAAGAAACTGGCACTGGGCTCTAGGTTAATAGGTTAGTCCCAAAAATAATATAAAATAGCATATTAATGCATATAAAACATCCAAAATAGATAATATAATAGGATGGAACAATAAAAAATTATCGATACGTTGGAGACGTATCAAGCATTCCCAAGCTTAATTCCTGCTCGTCCTCGAGTAGGTAAATGATAAAAATAGAATTTTTGATGTGAAATGCTACCTAACATATTTATCAATGCAATCTTGTTTATTGTGGCAAGAATATTCAGATCCATAAGATTCAAAACAAAAGTTTAATATTGACATAAAAACAATAATACTTCAAGCATACTAATAAAGCAATCATGTCTTCTCAAAATGACATGGCCAAAGAAAGTTATCCCTACAAAATCATATAGTATGGCTATGCTCCATCTTCATCACACAAAGTATTTCATCATGCACAACCCCGATGACAAGCCAAGCAATTGTTTCATACTTTTAGTGTTCTCAAACATTTTCAACTTTCACGCAATACATGAGCGTGAGCCATGGATATAGAACTATAGGTGGAATAGAGTATGGTGGTTGTGGAGAAGACAAAAAAGGAGAAAGTCTCACATCAACTAGGCAAATTAATGGGCTATGGAGATGCCCATCAATTGATATCGATGCAAGTGAGTAGGGATTGCCATGCAATGGTTGCACTAGAGCTATAAGTGTATGAAAGCTCAAAAAGAAACTAAGTGGGTGTGCATCCAACTTGCTTGCTCATGAAGACCTAGGGCAATTTGAGGAAGCCCATCATTGGAATATACAAGCCAAGTTCTATAATGAAAATTTCCCACTAGTATATGAAAGTGATAAAATAGGAGACTCTCTATCATGAAGAACATGGTGCTATTTCAAAGCACAAGTGTGGAAAAGGATAGTAACATTGTCCCTTCTCTCTTTTTCTCTCATTTTTTTTGTTTGGGCTTCTTTGGCCTCTTTTTTTTATTTGGGCTTCTTTGGCCTCTTTTATTTTCTTAATGTCCGGAGACTCATCCCAACTTGTGAGGGAATCATAGCTTCCATCATCCTTTCCTCACATGGGACAATGATCTAATAATGATCATAACAATTTTATTTACTTACAACTCAAGAATTACAACTTGATACTAGAACAAAATATGACTCTATATGAATGCCTCATGCATATGAGAACAATATGACAATGATGTTATGTGTCATAATAAAACAGAACGGTGGAAGTTGCATGGAAATATATCTCGGAATGGCTATGGAAATGCCATAATAGGTAGGTATGGTGGCTATTTTGAGGAAAGATATATGGTGGGTTTATTGCACCGGCAAAAGTTGCGTGGTACTAGATTGGCTAGCACTGGTGGAAGGGTGAGAGTGCGTATAATCCATGGACTCAACATTAGTCATAAAGAAATCACATACTTTTTGCAAAAGTTTATTAGCCATCAAAACAAAGTACTAATACACATCACTACAAAAAAAAAGACACATCCGTGACATTTTGGGCCGAACGAATTTTTTTCCTGTCATGCTTATGACACTTCTATGACGATAATTGTGACAAAACCCGGTATCATCATAGATGTGGTGGGCTCCTACTTCTATGACAAAAAATCATGACAGAAAATGGGCTTTTCATCCTGGGCGGGTCGAAGACACCCCTGCATGACATTCTTTGGGCTGTCTATGACGGAAAAAATCATGGTAGAAGCGAGGGCGAGGAAAATTTCGGGGAGTTCCCGGTTACGGTGGGTGGTCGGGGCCGAGCGATGCACGGAGGTTTGCGCGTTTCTCTCGTACACGTACGCGCGTGTGTGCGAGTTGTTGTGCTCTAACTGAACCCGAGCGAGGCGTTGGGCTCTAACTGAACCCGAGCAATTGCACTAGCTACGTTACTGAACCCCGATCAATCCCTTGCTGTTAACTGAACCAGAGTGATTCCTTCGCTACTGCTCCTAACTGAAGCCGATCGAAGCTGCCTCTTGATGAACAATTCCCGGTGGGGGTTGGATGAACAGGATCCCGTGGTAGTAGAGGCCGTTGCCGCTGGATGAATAGGACCCCGATCGAGGAGGTGGGGGTGGATGAACAGTAGTCGGTGGAGGGCTGGTTGAACAGGACCCCGTGGAGGGCTGGTTGAATAGTAGCCGATGGAGGCTGGATGAACAGGACCCCATGGAGGGCTGGATGAACAATAGCCGGTGGAGGCTGGATGAACATGACCCCGTGGATGAACAGTAGCTGGTGGAGGCTGGAGGAAGTCGACGGTGGATGAACAGTAGCCCGTGGAGTCCCGTTTTGCGGTACGCCACACCCCTCCCAATGAACAGGACCCCGTTTCGACTGTAGGCGCTCCAACACAAGTCCGTTTCCTCCGTTTTGCGGTACGCCACACCCCTCCCGATCAACAGCACCCCGTTTCGATCGTAGGCACTCAAACAAAAGTCTGTTTCCTCCGTTTTGTGGTATGCCAGACCCTTCCCGATGAACAGGACCCCGTATCGACCGTACGCGGTCAAATAGAAGGCCGTTTCCTTTGTTCTGCGGTATGCCAGACCTCGTTTCAGCTATTCTATCCAAGCCAGTTGGCTCCCGATGAACACGCTATGCTATTTACTACTTTCTGACCCAGCCGGTTGGCTGCCGATGAACTGGACGACATCGCTGTACGTGTTAGAGACCCCGCCCGTATGTACGTACGTAGCCGTATTTACTATCTTGCAGCGTGGCCGTATGTACGTGTACACGATATAGACGGGACTGCGTGACATGGTACGTTGGCGCCTCTACTTCAACACGTGCCCCTCCTTACTCGGCCACGGTACGTCACTGCAGAGAGACCGATCGACCGCTATGTACGTACACGTTTGCGGCCGGACAGATAATGCTACCTTCGCTTCAACCTGGTGGGTCCCAGCTGTCAGGAGGTAAGAAGGCAGTTCCTTCCATGCGAAGATAAAGCCAGTGGGTCCCAGCTATCAGGGGGGACGTTTTTTCATGAAATACAGAGGCCCTTCCAGTAGGTCCGAGGTGTCAGGTGGAGGAATCATTATTTTGCGCGTAATAAGGAGGCACTTCCTTGCGTGCAGCCATGGACCCAGCTGTCAGCCTCTCCACCTACAGTCCTCTTCTGATGGCTGTCGTTCGTTGACCGTGTTGACGACGCCGTATCCCCTGAGAGCACCAAGGTGGTGGACGACGGCGTGACCTAGGAAGGGAACGACCCAGAGCCGGGGAATACGCAGCAGTGGATGCCCACGCGGAGGGGTGTACGAGGGTTGACTGCTTCGGCTGCGGTTTGAGGCTACCGTCTCCGGAGAATAACAGGGGGTGTGGGTGAGTAGAGGGAAGGCCTGGCCAGTGGTGGGAGTAGGGTGGGGCGGTGAGGCCTGCGTGGCAGCACAGCCGAACACGGGAGGCAGGAGTAGGCGGCACGGCCGGCGCTGGTTTGAGAGGTAGGAGCAAGAAGACCAGAGGTTGAGGAAGCACGACGACCGTTGGATAGACATCGTACGGTCACCGTAGCTAGAATCGTTTATATTGACTAAGTTGATAAAGCCCTGCGTTCGCATCAACTTAGTAGGCCCACAAGTCAGCCTCCAAATATGGTGGGACCGACCTAGCAGCGGGGGTATTCATTATTTTTGTGCGTAATAGCTGGTGGATCCGAGCTGTCAGCGGGGGGGATGTTTTTTTCGCAAAATACAGATGCCCTGCCGGTGGGTCCCAGCTGTCAAGAGGAGGAATCATTATTTTGCGCGTAATAAGGAGACACTTCCTACACGCAAAAAAAAGGGGGCACTTCCTTGCGTGCGGCCGTGGACCCAGCTGTCAGCCTCTCCACGTACAGTCCTCTTCCGATGGATATCGTTCGTTGACCACGCCGTGCCGAGAGCACCAAGGCAGTGGACGACGGCAAGGCCAAGAAAGGGAACGACCCGGAGCCGAGGAAGAGTCGACAGTTGTTTCCCACGCGGAGTGGGTATGAGGGTTTACTTGTTCTGCCGCAGTGTGAGGCTGCCATCGCCGGAGAATAACAGGAGGTGTGGGTGAGTAGAGGGATAGCCAGGCCAGGGATGCGAGTATGGTGGGGCCATGAGGCCTGCCCGGCAGCACAGCCGGCCATGGGAGGCGGGAGCAGGCGGTCCACCGGTGCTGGTTTGGGCGGCTGGAGCAGGAAGATCAGAGACTGAAGAAGCACGATTGCCGTTAGATTGACATCTAACGGTCTGACGCTGGTAGAGTCGATTGTTGACTAAGTTTCTTTTTTTGAGAAACCTTGAGTACGCATGAACTTAGTAGGCCCACAAGTCAGCCTCCAAATCTGTGGCAGACAACATAGAGCCCATTTGCTATTTTTTAATAATTTGCAGCCCATTTGCTAATTCTTAAGGAATTTATTACAGCCCATTTTCTGCCCAGGACCACGGTCAAAAAGTTCAACCTTATTTTGCATATTTCGGTGGAGTCCGAACTGTTTTAATCCAGAAATGATAAACATTTATTTTTTAAGAACTTATTGATTTGCCAAATAAAATATCATTTTGTTTTTGTAAGCTAATAAGATGTGGGACAATTGAGTTGGTTTTAGGGAAAGCCAGTGGTAAAAAAATCAGTGCTGGGAGGAAAAAAAAAGGATGTAAAGATGAAAAGGGAACTTTATGTATTTTCAATATAATAATACGTGTATATGAACTAGTAAAACTATAGGTAGAGATTAGAAAACGGAAGTAGGACATGGCATTTCAAGAGGAAAATAGAACTGGGCTGTGTGTTTGTGTGACACCCTGGTTTTTGCTCCTATTTTTTTCCTTCGCGGGATTCGACTCCCGTCTTTTTTCTCGGTGTTATCGGATTTCTCTAGCTCTTTGGTATATGAAGATGGTCATTTAGCCTTGCCTTTCCTATCCAACCAGAGATTCTCTTCAGTCCAACCTTGCCACGCAAGATATATTCTCAGGGTTTTGCCACCGAAACCCTACCTTCCGAGTTGTCGGAAGGGAAACCCTAATCTTTTTAGTTACAAAGGAACCCCAATTTTCTTTGATCTGTTGCCTCCCAAACTTTTCTCAGTGATCATCCTATCTTTGTAAACCCTGGATATGCAAAAATGTTGCCAAATCATTTGCAATATTTTTCAGTTATAATTAATTCCTTTTTTTGCCAGTTAAAGGAATTAAATCCAGGAAAAGATCTATCCATCTCCAAAGTTCATGAAAACTTGTGGAGATATTCTTTGTGATCATATTGAGCTCCCACAAAAATATTGGCAATAATTAAATAAGGGAAATTGCATTTTCCTATTTAATGCCAATATTGCATTTTGGGGAGTTTCTAAAGGAACTATCATTTTGGTAGCCAGGAAGAATCCCAAATAAATTGTGGAGCTTCTACTATCCATATCTTTACCATTTCCATCAAAACCCAAGTCCCATATTTCAAAGTTTGAGGACAGCATCAATTTGCAAATTCTGTCCAGATTTTCAGTTTGCAAAGGAAGTGCTTGAACCCTTGATCTATTTGAGCTGAAATTTTTCATAGTGAATAACATTGCTAAATTACTCATGGAAACCAAAAATCAGCTCAATCCATCTATCCATTTCCTCACAGCAATTTTCTAAAGTTTCTGGCCAGCAGCAAGCTCTGTGAAGGAAGTACCACTTTGGCATTTCCAAAGGAGCTGAAATTTTCCTAGTATCTCCATATATTCAAATCATCACTCTCCACTAAAATTTAGTACATTTCATCAAGCCATTTGAGCACAGCATCAAGATCCCTTTTCTGGACCAAAAATTGCATTGCAAAGGAAGTATATGCAAATGAAGTCCAAATGACTTCAAATTTTGCCAGCACCTAGTCCTTCCTACCATATTTCATTTTGACAAAGACCCAATTCATCTCCTTCATTCATTTATCCACAGGAATCCACCCAAGTTTGCTGTTAAAATGTTTTTCTGTAAGTTTCTCTTACCACAGAGCTACCTAGCTGGTTCCAGACCCTCCTCTTACCTATTTGAGCAGTGAGAAACTTGTTGGACAAGGTGGGACACGCAGGTGCGTGCCAGAGCAGCTAGTGTGCGTGGTGACCGCGTGGGCTGCACGCAGAAACTGTGCATCGCATGACCACCGCGTCGGACAGGACGACTCGAGCTGCTACAGCGTGTCCCCTAGTGCTGACTACATCGCCGCCGTCCATGTATTCCCTCTCCGGCTCCTTCCCCCCTCCGGCCTCTTCCTCGCCGCGCCGCGACGAGCACTCTGCTCCGCCACTGTGCCCGCACATGCGCCGCCAGATACGGACGAGCCCGAGCTCTCCCGAAGCTCCTACGAGCTCCTTCGCGCTCCCAAAAACC
This sequence comes from Thinopyrum elongatum, assembly GCA_011799875.1. NCBI lineage: Eukaryota > Viridiplantae > Streptophyta > Magnoliopsida > Poales > Poaceae > Thinopyrum > Thinopyrum elongatum. The sequence continues at coordinate 582,422,179 of CM022298.1, forward strand.
CTGTTGACATCGTCTCCTCCCTCCGCATGTCGCCGGAGATCCAGTAAGCGGATAGGAAGGCCACGGCGGCCGAGCCTATCCGGTGAGCTCGCCCGGCTATAAATAGCCGTGGCCCGAGCCTCCTCGAGCCCCATCACCACCCGCAGCGGCCTCCTCTCGCCCCTAGAGGCCTTCCCGACCCCTCGCTATCTCACCAGAGCCCCCCCTTGCCACCACATCGCCGCCGTCAGCCTCTGCTCGAATTCGAGCAAGCCATCGCCTCTCTTCCCTCCTATTTCCACCAGCGAGCTCCTCTGACCTAGGCGGAGCCCTGCCAAACCTCTTCCTCACCTCTCCACCACCACAGCCCCGCGCCTCGAGTTCACCCCGCCGTCGTCCGCCACTGTCTACCGTCCGGCCACCTCCGTCCATCCCTGCCTTCACCACGGGTATGGGTGGGAGCAGCATCACCCGGCGCATCCATCCCCAGCCTCGGCCGGAGCTCTCGACTGCCGGAGCCGCCGCAACGCCGGTGGCTGGCCGCCCTCTGCTTCCAAATCAAGAGGAGGAAGAAGACAGGGGAGGGAGGAGAGAGAGTGTGGCGTGGGGCCCAGTCATCAGTGACTGGAGGCCGCCACGTCAGTGTAAGTGGAGGCGCCCGGCGGTTAGTGCGTTTTCTCCCACTGGAAAGCGTATTCCTTCAGAGTGCGCTTCCTCTTTCTTAAAACGCATTTCTACTCTGCTTCAGAACAAACTAAGCTTTCTCTGTTAGAAAGCGTACTCGCTAAAAAGACACGTTCAGTTTAATCAGCGAGGGATCAGTTGGTAATTATTTTTGTTACAGATTGGACCCTGAGCTTTAAACGTCTGTATCTTTTCAACCCTAACTCCGATTCAGGTGAAACCAACGCCCACGTCTTCAGTTCGTCGAGCCCGTTCCGATGGAGTCATTTTCATAATGTTTGCACATTCTAAAAATGACCATTTTGCCCTTGCCTTCTATCAGCCCTCCGAGGGAGAATCCTTTCCGCCGAATTCTTCTGCGGCTTCACCGCACTTCTTCCTGGAGTATTCATCGACCCCCAGGCAAGCCGATCATCTGATATATGCCCTAAAGCATTGCTCTGTGTTATTCTTGCATGTTTAATTAATGATTATGCCTGTGATAGAAATAATTAAACTTCTGTTAGACTGCACTTACTGTTTACATTACTTGCATTAGTTTGCTACGGGATAATTCAAAGTAATTTATTTAAATGCCTAGTTGCTATCATCTCAAGTTATTATGGTAGATAACCATGCTTGCTAAATAACTGCTAAAGCTAAACCTAGTCGGTTGATCCAGAGTCACCTGTCCGGACTTATCCATGCAACCACATTTGCCGGTATGGGACGGCCTTGACTTGGTCTAATCGCGTGCTCTTTTATCGGTACCACCAACTAGGGAAGGTTATGCATGCATGCTACCCTGGCTTGGTGGGCGACGATAACCTTGTGAGCCCAGTTGAGTTATTTGCCGGCGTCCCCTTTTGGGACAGTTTAGTTGGCCACGACGGTGGCAGGTGTCACGAGGTGACACAGGGGCCACCCAGGGCAGGACTCCGGGGGAGAATGATTACCGGTGGTACGGTAAAGGAGTCAAGGGTTAGGCAGGTTTCGTTGGAGCAACTCTGGTCCACCCGAATGGGATCACGAGGCCAGATGCTCCATGGTGTGGGTAAAGTGTGCAACCTCTGCAGAGTGTAAAAATCTATTCAAATAGCCGCGTCCACGGTATTGGACAGTCCGTCCAGACCTCACTAGGTGGTCAACCGTAATAATGATAATAATGATGGAAGAACTCGTGTTATGATCGGAAGTACTCAGCGACTCATGAGTATTTCGAGGGTTGCGGGATAACCCAGAAGAAAGTAAGTTATCAGACTTACAGTGGAGATGCATAGACATAGGATGATGTCAGGGATATGCTATGTTGGCCATGGAATGGCTATGAAAGTGATGGTTGGATGACCGAAAGACTTGGATTGGATTTGGTTCAACATCGGATTGGATCATGAGAATGTTTGGAGTATGGATTATTTACTTGATATGCTTTACTTTACCGTATCTTATTTTAGTAGTTATCGTGCTAGATAAACCTGTTATGTCATGATCATTAATATTGCTAGATAGGTATGCCATGCCATGATAATCAATGTTGCTCTAATAACAAATGTATGCTTGAATGCCATGGATTGCTTTGCTTGGTGTATATGTTAGTTTGGTTTGCTTGCGAGTACATTCAAAAGTACTCAGCGGCCTTCAATGTGGCAAGGTTCACATAAGGATCCATCGTCCGTCAACGAGGAGCCGGAGCATTCGCGAGCTAGGAGAGTAACCCAGTCAGATCCCTGTGGATTGGAGCCGCACCAGGACCCTGCTGCCTTAGATAGATCTTTTCCACTGCCATCACTCTTGTAATATATCATGTAAGACTTATATATCCATTAATAGAAATGCCTATGTTCATGATACTTGTTGTAAAGGCGCATGCCAGAGTGATTTCCTGGGCTGGTATGCGTGGCGACCGTCTGGCTACAGTGGTAATCAGGCGGGGCACCATAGTTTGATTCAGTAAAAAAACGCCCTGCGGATGTTCTAAGACAAAATATAACTAAGGCTGGCGGGCCAGAGGCCAGTTGATACCTGCTGGATCTTTCTTTGTGCCCCGTTGTCGTCATGGGCTGGGCCTGTTAAAAACAAAACCAAGCCTGGGCAGTCTACAGCCCAGTTGAAACTTGCTCGACCTGAAAAAACTATATACCTGCTGGATCCCAGTTATCAGTCTGTACTTGCAGAATTCTCTCGTTTATTGACTACGTTGAAGACTTCATGGGTTTCACTGTCTCAGACGTCAGCATTATTTTTCCATCGTGATAATAAGTGCATGCACTTGCTTGCGTACGGCCATGGACCTGCTGGTTCCGTACGGTTAGGCTCTGTATGGACAGCCGTCTTGTGGTTCCACGGACGAATTTCATGCAAATCGGAAGGTTTTCAGTGAAAACGGACTAAATTCATTGTATTTTATATATTTATTTTCATTATGGAATATTTTACATATTTCAACTAATAGTAATGGACTAGGCCATTTTTTAGTCCATGGGAGGCGCTTCACGATCAAGGTCGCGACACTTAACTGTTCTGGAAGGCCCAAATCCATTGCTCCTCTCTTTTAACAATTTGCAGCTGGGCTTGGCATGCCACAGCCCAGTTCCGACGTGCTGCGTCCAACTATCAGCCTGTGAAACCGGATGGATCCCCTACGTACTTCGAAGATGCAAAAAATTTGGAGAACTGGGAATTCGAACGGCAGGTGCTTATGCTACCCATCAAATAAAAATCAGGTCCCTAAAAATTCGTTTTGAAACAAATGATTTAGCTTTATATCTACGTCGACCCTCGACATGATGGTTGGAAGCAAATGCCAAGTTCATACCAAAAGATCGTTAACAACAATACCAACTTGCAGACGACCAGGTAGTACAAGTACCAATACCAAACTAACTTATAATCTTTTTAGTCCTGGCCCTAGTGTTCGTCTGGTAGAAAATCTTGCAGAGGACCAGCTCCCGCTCCTTCTCTTGCTCCAGGTCCCCGAGGTGGTACTGGAGCATCACCCAGTTGGTCCTCTGCTGGTCGAAGTTCTTGTTGGTGTGCAGCACCAGAACCTTTTTGCTGCCCGTCTGCCGGCCGTTGACCATCACCGGCAAGGTATTGCCGGTCTTGTGGCACATCGCGTGCATGCCGCACTCCGACTGTATCTTGTGACGCGTCCGCGTTCCCCTTTTGAACGCCCTGGAGTTGCACTGGAAGAAATGCTTGCTTAGGCCACTCAGTGTGATAACTGCAGTATTGTCGAATACAGGTTTTAGTGTATGTAGTTGGCATTTTCATAACATCTTTGGCATGTTGCAGTCACTTGTTTCACTTTTTATTAACTGTCAAATTGTAATTGCTTCACTAGGTCTGCGTCTAAAAAGAAAAATAGAGTTATAAACAAAGGAATATGTTTATGCAAGTAGACGGCCGATCGGTCTCTCTCCTGGAAGTTTCTCAGGATGGGTGTAGCATATGCCGTGCTCGCTATCGATGGTTGGTATGAACAAATCGATGAGAGGGTGAGATCGCACGCTGTCAGCACTCACTTTGGCCCCAAGGTGCTCGATCAGCTCCTGATCCATGGGATCAAACTTGACGCTAGCCGGCAGCACCGGCCAATCCTTCTTGGACTTGCATCGGTTAATTCCAGTTATATGGTACTCAATGTATGATCAATCGACTGTTTTAAGTGAATGATGAAAGATTTCGACAGATAAGTGGTACTCCAAATCTGAAGTCCACAATACCCGAACAAACTGGGGTCTCGGCTTCATTACTACATGTAGACTCTAAAGACTTGAAAACCCCCATAAAGATCGAAATCATAATACAGGGTGACGGGACGAATACTCACTAAAGCGGCCTCGCTGGTTCCTTCCTTCATCTGGCTAGCTTGAAGAGCATCCTTGTTGAGATCGATTTTTTCTGCGTCTTCCTTTTGACTACTTGCAATGAAGTATAGCAACTCCAGTAGCTCATCGCTCATCGTACCAAATGGATCGGAACAAGGCGGCAGCTGGGAGGCGGGGAGACCGGGAGAGAATGGGAGAGTGATTTTGTAGAGAATGCGAGAGTGCTGTTGTAGTACGAGAGGGGTGAGCCGAACACGCCACCGGGACTCTTGTGTCACCTCACGTGCAGCGTGTTGTCACGTCAATTCAATGTGAGGACATGATGAATAATTTGACCGACGTATACTAGTACTACTACTGTACTACTTACTAGTCGTATTTAGTGTCATATTTTAACCATAGGTTTAACTAACAAAATGTTAATGCATGTCACCGAAAATTATACCATTGGAAACTATGTTCAAATACGAATCAAACGATATATTTTTTTGTGACATGCATTAACATTTAGTTAGTTAAATTTATGGTCAAAATTTGACACAAATTACGAAGGGGACCAATAAACCAGGAGGGAGGTAGTAGTACGAGTAGCGCAATATACGGTATTGAGGACTAGTACAAATTTAGAAATGGAGTAAGAAGTTACAAGGCTGTGCGACAGACTTTGTAGGCTACATGAGTAATACAAAATATAATTCCCATTGGACAACACTTTCACCAACAAGTATGCACTTGAAGCCTAATTGATATATATATATATATATATATATATATATATATATATATATATATATATATATATATGTATATATATATATAAATATGGCTTCTGCACAGCATCTCCATCATCATTATCAGGACATCCTACGCAGGTGAGTTAGGATGCACTTGATCCCAGAAAGGTATCTATCCTTCAAACTAACTACAGTACACAATATCCAACAAAAGAGGGTTATGCTACAGCAGCAGGATACATGGCTCAGTCTAGATATCAGTACGAATCAAGTTGTGCATATTTGCTGTTGGCATGAACCCCATCGCCGCATGTCGGGTTTCAAAAGCCATTCATCACATGGAAGCTTGATGCCTTTCACACACTGAAGATTATCTGGCAACAAGCTGTGTCGACGAATCTATGGATATGGTGATTCATGAAACCCATGGTACAATGTGTAAACACAGTTCCCCCTGGCGAATGGAAGTTGCATAGCACGGTAATCATCACCGGTGATATGATCGATGATTGGTTGGATGATCGGATAATTGAGCCCGAGGAACATGGAGTGGTTGCTGAGGCTGTAAACCCGCCTCCAGTTGAATACGCCTGGCCCAACGGAGCCAGGATCTTTCTCGAACATGAAGCAGCCATAGCCATCACAGTCACAAATGCCCCAGGCATTGTACTGCATGTGGTTTGATGAAATGGTTTGGTCAATTTGGTACGTGCGAATGAGCATCAAATGACCACCGTCAGTTGAACGAGCGATAAACCACCACCCATTGACTGGTATGATTCCGGGTCCTGGAATCATGAAGGCCAGCACATTTGCGTCTGCTGCAACAAATCCAATTGGAGACCAAAAGGACAAAAATATACAATCATATTCAGAGTATGTGTGGAATTAAGATTATTATAACAGTGACACATATCATAGACAGAGAATTGCAATGCCGTGGTCATAATCATACCCCAAGTTAAAAAAATCAAGCCAATGGCTTTCATATTCTAGCAATATGTCATGGTTCAAACATCATGTAACAATGAGAGGAAAACAGCTATGACAGGGCCTACTCATATTCTACCATAGCACTTACTACTGTTCTCATATCAACTCTAAACAATAACATGTGTGGTTATAAAAATCTTGGAAATTAGAGTAACATATAGCAATCATGAGGTTATACTCATAATATCTATTCTAACAATCATTAGATGCCAATTGTTCTCATATCAACTCTAACAATAACATGTGTGCTCATAAAAATCTAGGAAATGAGAGGAACATATAGCAATGATGTGGTTATAGACATACTATCTATTCTAAATTTCTAACAATCAACAGGTAGTCGTATTCATAAGGTAAAGATGAGATGAGATAGAATAATTACACGACGATAGATTCCACCAGTATAGGCAGCCAATCTGTGCGTCGACCACGTAAACTGTTGGGGATATAACTACGGAGTATAAACCGCCCGGGAGGGGCCGGGTTATGCTCATAGTGATTTACCTGTATTGAAGCCCATGGAGACATAGAAGATGGCGGCTTACGAAGGAGGCTTAATAAGAAGGCCCAAAGCCCAAAGGCGGTTTAGGGCCCATAGATGTAAACCGCCATAAGCATATGACTTGTATTGTAAGATAGGAAAGAGTGGATACCGAGCCGGACACGTTTATGAGCCGGCCGGGATTCTGTGAACCGCTGGGCGTCAACCTGTGGATATAAAGGGACGACCCGGCGGCGGTTTAGGGACGGGTAACAAACAATCAGGAACTAGGTCAAGCGTATTCGCTCCCTGGTAATCGAAACCCTAGCAATACAACACAAAGCAGGAGTAGGCTTTTACCTCATTGAGAGGGGCCGAACCTGGGTAAACTCTCTGTGTCCTTTGTCCCGTTTAAACCCCTTCAAGTTAACCTAGTTGCGATGGCTCCACGACTAAGTCCTTCCGCTAGGACATCTGCCGTGTGAAGTCCACGACAGTTGGCGCCCACCATGGGGCCAGCGCACGGTGGTTTTGAGTTCTTGAAGGGCAACTTCGAAGGGATCAAGGGATACGCTGTGGGCCGGATGACCAAGAGTCGTCGCGGCAAGCTCTACATCGACGACGAAGGCTGGGGCCCCGAGGCCGGCTCAATTGAGTACGGGTACCGGGTCCCCTTCGGTGGAATTCACGTCTTCATTGGCAAGATCGGCAAACCGGGCCCTGAGCTGGACACCTGCACCGACATCATCGAGACGGCTCAGCGTGCAAAACCCGCCCGAGTTCAGCCCGCCATGAGTCGTGCCTTCGTGGGATTCATCAATGGTGTGGAATCTGGGGATAAATCGGTGTCTGACAGTGAGACAGCTGTCTATTCTGATGGCGAGTCATCCACCGGTGAAACCGAGTCATTATACCAACTGCAAGACGGTCGGCTTGGGGGCTGTTCCGATGGTGATAGTATTCCGGACCCCTGCGAGCCGCCGAACCGGGTTGCAATCTTCATGGCCGGTATGCAGCTAGTGCAGCACTCTTCAACTGCAGCGGCATTGATTTCCGGGTCAACAGCGGCGACGGCAGCCGGGGCAGGAGGCCCTGCGCGCCCGCCGGCTCAAGTCTTGTCCGGTTTACTAGACGCCTTGGCAACACTGCTGACGATGGAGGTTAACCCGGATAATCAAGATCAGCATAACGCGGAAGTCGTGAAATTGCGAGATCAGATAGCTCAAGCGAAGGAAGACCTGGCAGCTGAAGATGTGAGGATGGCTGCGGAGCGGGTTACGTTGGATGCTCAAGCGCAGCGGATTCAGTCGGAGTCTTACCGACTCATGCTAGATCAGAACGCTTCAAACGAAGTCATGAGGAGGCATCAGTCTCGCCTGCCACCGGTTTACGAGGCGAGGAACCTCTTTAACACGCCAGGAGCAGGAACCAGTAACCCGCCAGTGGTGGACCAGGTTGAAACGCCTGGGACGGGAGCGCCGGTTCAACCGCACACCACGGATCCGCCTCGTCAGAACAATATCCCGCCGCAACACATGCCAACACCACCGGGTCATTACTCTAACCCTTTGGATAACATGATCGCTGCGGCGTCATGATTGGTGGCTATCCCGGTTGAAGGCGAGTCTCCAACGGCGGTTGAGACGCGGAGGGCTAGAGAGCTCCTTCAGACAACATTGGTTCAGCAGCAGGCTTATTCTTATAGTCGAAGCCGAATTCATTCCACCCCTCGCCCAAGCCGGAGTTACAGTAGGCATATTGATGAACCGGCTGTGTCAAGCAGTGGGCGGAACCATAACCAGCCTCGTGGGCATAACCCGGCGGGCGGTGGTGCTGATGCTCAGAACGTGGTGGATCAAGGTAGAGCGCGTCGAGAGGCCAAGCTGGCGGCGCAACATGCGGCCCGTCAACCTTCTCCGGTTTGTCCGACAACTTCGGTGGCGCCAGGTGTAACCTTTAGCAATTTGGGCGTACCATGTTTAGTGCCGGCCATACGTAATGAGCGTCTGCCCAAGGATTTTAAGGGTCCTCGCAAGGTGCCTAACTATACAGCCGATTTACCTCCTGAAGCATGGATCAAGAGTTATGAGATGGCCATGGAATTGCAAGATGTTAGCGATGTGGCATGTGCTAAATATTTTCCCTTGATGTTGGATGGAACAGCTCGCACTTGGTTGAAGAGGCTCCCTGCCAACTCCATTGGGTCATGGGCCGAGTTAAAGGCCCGGTTTATCCAGAATTTCAAAGATACGTGCAAGCAGCCGATGTCAATTGTGGATCTGGATGCCTGTGTCCAAGAAGAGGGTGAGTCCACAACCCATTGGGTGTGCCGAGTTTCGACCATCTTACATTCATCGGATTGCATCAATGCCGGTTCAGCGGTCATAATGTTGGAGAAGAATTGCCGGTTTATGCCTCTTAAGCAGAAGTTGGGTCGGCTCAAGCGCCACTGCAATGACATAGGAGAGCTGATGGCGGCTCTGGTTAAGTACGCCGACTCTGATGGTACCAAGGACCCCGAGTCTGATGATGACAAGCCGGGAAAGGGGAAGAAGGGCAGCAGCACCAGAGGACGGCAGCATAATCTGGTGAATTAGGGAGGCAATGGTAAGCGCAAGGCTGATAATAGTTTGGACTTTGTGGCTAACACCAACGCACAGAATAATGGCCAGCGTCGTAAAGGTAAACCGCCCCCACGGGCCGGAGGGTCAGGCTTTAATCTTGAGCAGATGCTAAATCAGCCCTGCCCAAGGCATGGGACGCGAGAAAGACCGTCTGGCCACCTCTGGAAGGATTGCTACATCATGAAAGAGTATAAAAATTCCAATCTTTTTCAAGACAATCATGGACCAGGTGGTGGTTCAGGGTCTGGTTCTCATAGGCCGGGTTACAGCGGTGGCGGTTCTAGTTCTGGATTCCAAGGTAATCAGGGCAATCAAGGCAATCAGGGTGGCTACCATCAACAGTCAGGTCAGGGGAATCAGCAGCAGCAATCTGGGTATCAGAGTAACCCAAAGCAGTTGAATAGTGGGCAGTACCACGTCTTCACCACAAATTCATGCAAACGGGATTAGAAGCTTCATAAAAGGGTAGTGAATGCCGTTGAACTGCGGTTCCCCGTTACTTGCGCTGGCCTGAGTAGCCCATCGTGTGGAGTCGGGAAGATCACCCACCCCGGGTTGATAATCCGGGTCACCTAGCATTGGTGGTTGCACCCCAGGTTGGAGGGTATAAGTTTACCAAGGTACTCATGGATGGAGGGAGCAGCATCAATATCCTTTATTATGAAACTTTCCGTCGCATGGGGTTGACAGATAAAAATCTTAAACCGTCGAATATAGTTTTCCATGGTGTGGTGCCTGGTAAGTCGGCGTACCCTGTTGGTAAGATAGCTCTGGAAGTTGCCTTTGGAGATGATCATGATTCTAGGTCGGAGACATTGACCTTTGAAGTAGTCAAGATTCACAGCCCGTATCACGCTCTGTTTGGACGGCCGGCTTATGCCAAGTTCATGGCGTGGCCCTGTTATGTTTATCTGCAGCTCAAGATGCTGGGTTACAAGGGGACCATCACAGTACATGGGAGCCGGAAGATAGCCTTAGAATGTGAAGAAGGTGATGCGGCTTATGCTGAGTCGGTTTGTGCAATGAAGGAGTTAAAATTTTACAAGGACAATGTTGATCCGGCGGATATGACGTCCTTGAAAAAGCCAACTACAGAGCATGATCCGGTTTTGAAGTTTAAATCGGCAGATGACACTAAGATGGTTGATTTTGTTCCTGGTGATTCATCCAAGCAGTTCAGCATCAGTGCTAATATGGATCCGAAATAGGAAAGCGCGCTCATCGAGTTCATCCGTGAGAACCGGGACATCTTTGCATGGAAACCTTCTGACATGCCAGGTGTACCGAGGGAATTCGCTGAGCACACTCTCAATATTGATCCCAAGTTTAAACCGGTCAAACAGTTTCTTCGTCGTTTCAATGAAGAAAGGCGTAAGGCCATTGGTGAGGAGGTAGCCCGGCTCTTGGCCGCTGGGTTTATTGTTGAGGTTTTTCATCCTGAGTGGTTGGCTAACCCGGTGCTGGTACTTAAGAAGAACGGCACTTGGCGCATGTGTGTGGACTACACGGATTTAAACAAAGCTTGTATGGCCGATCCTTTTGCTCTCCCTCGTATTGATCAGATTATTGATGCTACGGCGGGTTGTGAGCGGTTGAGTTTTTTGGATGCTTATTCTGGTTATCATCAGATCAAGATGGTAGTTAAGGACCAGGAGAAGACAGCTTTCATAACTCCCTTTGGAGCCTTCTGCTATGTGTCTATGCCTTTTGGGCTCAAGAGTGCCCAGGCGACTTACCAGCGATGTGTGCAGAATTGTCTTTGTAATCAGATTGGACGCAATGTTCATGCTTATGTGGATGATATTGTGGTGAAATCCAGAAAGAAGGAGACGTTGATCGACGACTTGAAGGAAACCTTTGATAATCTCCGAGTTTATAAGATGATGCTTAATCCGGCCAAGTGTGTTTTTGGTGTGCCGGCGGGCATGCTTTTGGGCTTTCTGGTGTCTAACAGGGGCATTGAAGCTAATCCGGAGAAGATCAAAGCCATTACTTCTCTGGCTAAACCGGCATGTATCAATGATGTTCAACATCTGGCGGGTCATATTGCGGCGCTAAGCCGGTTCATAAGCCGCCTCGGTGAGAAGGCCATCCCTTTGTATCAGATGATGAAAAAGACAGATGACTTTGTTTGGAGTGACGCTGCTAATGAGGCATTTGAGGTGCTTAAGAAGCAGCTGGCTGAGCCGCCGGTCCTAGCTGCGCCCGTTGATAAGGAGCCACTGTTGTTATATGTGGCTGCTAATAGCCGGGCTGTCAGTGTGGCTATTGTGGTTGAAAGGAAAGAGGCAGGCAAGGAATATCCGGTTCAACGGCCGGTTTATTATATCAGCGAAGTACTTATTGAGTCCAAGCAGAGATACCCACATTGGCAGAAGCTTGTATATGGGGTTTTCATGGCAAGCCGGAAGCTTAAGCAATATTTTCAGGGTCATCCCATTACTGTGGTTAGCTCTGCTCCTTTAGGAGATATCATACAAAACAGGGAAGCAACAAGCCGGGTTGCCAAATGGGCCATTGAACTTGGGCCTCATGGTTTGAAGTATATGCCTCGCACGGCCATCAAGTCTCAAGCACTGGTGGATTTCATCAATGACTAGACAGAACTGTAGATGCCTGAGGAAAAACCAGATAACACGTATTGGACTATTCACTTTGATGGGTCCAGGCAATTGGAGGGCTCGGGGGCTGGAGTTGTGCTTGCTTCCCCTCGAGGTGATAAATTTTGTTATGTTATCCGTTTGATGTTCCCTTGCACTAACAATGCAGCTGAATATGAGGCCTTGCTCCACGGTCTTCGGATGGCTAAGGAGATGAACTTAAGCCGGGTTAGGTGCTTTGGTGACTCAGATTTGGTGGCTCAACAAGTCTCTGGTACTTGGGATTCTAAGGATCCCCTCATGGTGGCTTATCGACGAGAGGTGGATGTTATTGCTGGTCACTTCAAGGGTTATCAAGTTGAGCATGTTGATCGGAGGAAAAATGAAGCGGCTGATGCCTTAAGCCGGTTGGGTTTTCAACGTAAACCGGTGCCACCGAATGTCTTTCTTGACGTTTTGCATAACCCGTCGGTCAAGTTACCTACAGAGGAGGATTTGGCTATTCCTGACCCGGAAGCTCAATTGGTGGCGGCTCTTCATGTTATTCCTGATTGGATAGCTCCATATTTGGCATATATGACCCGGGGTGAGTTACCTGAGGATAAAACCTTGGCCAGGCAAATAACCCGGCGGTCCAAGTCAATGACAATTGTCAATGGAGAGCTGCACCATTGCAGTGTTACCGGGGCGTTTCAACGTTGTGTTTCTCCTGAAGAAGGCTGTGAGATTCGGCGTGAGATCCATGAAGGAGATTGTGGTCATCACGCCGGCTCTAAATCTCTTGTAGCCAAGGCTTTTCGTCATGGTTTTTATTGGCTGACGGCTCATGCTGATGCTGAGGACTTGGTCAAAAAATGTGACGGTTGTCAGAAGTTTTCACGTCGAGCTCATGTTCCGGCTCAGGAGTTGAGAATGATTCCAATCACTTGGCCGTTTGCAGTTTGGGGGCTTGATATGGTTGGACCTTTTAAGAGGTCCAAGGATAAGAAGACCCACCTCTTGGTGGCGGTTGATAAATTCACTAAGGGGGTAGAGGCAGAGCTAGTCAGTAAGTGTGATGCAGCAACGACGGTTCAATTCATGAAGAAGGTGATCTTCCGTTTTGGCTTTCCACACAGCATTGTAACAGATAATGGCACTAATCTCTCCAAGGGTGCTATGAAAGAATTTTGTCAACGTGAGCATATCCGGCTTGATGTATCGTCAGTGGCTCACCCACAATCTAATGGTCAAGCTGAGAGAGCCAATCAAGAGATCCTGAGAGGCATCAAGCCCCGGCTTATGGTTCCCTTACAGAGGACGCTGGGTTGTTGGGTAGAGGAGTTACCCTCGGTGCTAAGGAGCATCAACACAACGCCCAACAGATCTATGGGTTACATGCCTTTTTTCATGGTTTATGGAGCAGAGGCGGTTCTCCCCAGTGACATCCGTCATGACTCACCCCGGGTGGCGGCTTACGTTGAAGCTGATAATGAAAAGGCACGTCAGGATGCACTTGACCTGTTAGATCAGGCGCGTGATCTCGCAGCGGCTCGTTCGGCGATTTACCAGCAAGATCTATGTCGTTATCACAGCCGCCGGGTCAAGACCAGAACCTTTCAAGAAGGCGACTTAGTGCTCCGGCTTATCCAGGATCAGACTGATATGCCCAAGTTATCCCCACCTTGGGAAGGACCCTTTGTGGTCAGCAAGAATCTGAACAACGGGTCATACTACCTTATTGATGTTCGAGACCACAAGGACTCGCGCACATCGGAGGAAGAGACTCGCCGGCCGTGGAATATTGCTCATCTTCGGCCTTACTACACCTGAGCCATTAGCTCTTCTGATGTACATATTTTTGACAATGTATATATTATACCGGCACCCCTGCTAAAGCAGGACCTTTGTTGTCTTTTCTTAATGAGTTTTTGGTTACTTGGGGGCTTCCGGCTTATGAGCGAAGCTATGATTACCCTTTGAACCGGCTTATAAGCCAATTGAAAAAAAAACTTGGGGGCTTGCTACCCAGGTTAAAAGGTACCAAAGAGAGTCTGTTGCAAAATCACAGCTCAAACATAGGTGCCCCTTGAGCACAGCTCAAAAATATTACTTGGGGGCTCCTTGATTCTAAAGAACAAAGAGTTTGTGTAACCCTTGTAATAGGCTTAAACGCCAGGCTTGGAAGCCAGGTGTATTAACCTAAAACCTCGGGTTATCCTGCCTTTTTAAGTAAGCCACTCCGCCCAGGTATTCCTGGAATGACCCGCCGAACGTTTGACAAGTCAATCTTATACAGGCCCTGAACTTGTCAAAGTTAAAACGACGATTGGTTATGTGAGGTCCATCTTATAAGGTTTGTATATAGGTTTAACTCAGTGGCTGTGCGGCCCGTGAAAGCACTCGATTTTCGGCCTGGCAGCCCATGAAAAGCCTCGTTTTTTCGTTGGTTTTATTCCATAGTTTTTGAGGTTTATTTGATGCGGCTTATAATGCTTTATGATCATAATTCATCCGGTGTTTATTAACCCGGCCTGGTTTTTTGACTATAAGTCGCCAGTATGAGATAAGATAATATCCGGTGTTTATTAACCCGGCCTGGTTTTGTTCATAAGCCAAGCAATCTATGATAATTACCAGCGCTCAAAATTTGGGTTCTCCCCCTTACTACACCGGTTTGGTAAACCAACAGTGTGATCAAATATCACAGGTATGATATATTTCAAATTTGGTTATTCTTAAAGTCCAGCCTTGGGTATAAGCTATGTTAGTTTCCATGGTTTTATATTGGGCGTTATGACCCGTCCAGCGGTAAACCGCCAGGACACTTTTAATCCGTTGCATGCAGGAGCAGATTCCGCATTGTTAATATTATAAGCATAAGTGGCATATCTTAACATGGTGGATTGGCAGTGTCATGCAAAGTAAATATGCACGATGGCATAGTAGAGCAAGAGTTTAAGCTAGCCTATTACAAGGCGTTTGGTGCCCAAAAGAATAATTGTTTTAACAAGTCTTAAAGAAAGTTGCTGCTAAACCGGCCCCCGGTTTACGAGTCCTGGCCTGGCTGACTTGAAGGTTGCGGATCGTCCAGCGCCGGTTCATCTTCCTCCTCTCTACCCAGTGGCTGGAAGTCAATGGTGGTCCAATCGATCCTAGTTAAGGCCTTGAATACAGCTTCATCACTTATAAGTGTGGAGGGGTCAACATCAGGGGCATAGGTATGCTTACGGATTGGAGGAATAAGATTTGGAGCATCATAAGTTGGCGCGTTAACTCTCTTGTTGTTGGCATCATAAATTGACTGATAATGTGAAAGATCGGTTTCTTCAGCCAATTGGCTAGCCAATGGGCGCATTTCCCTCGTCAAGGCTCTGAGGTCATCGTTATTAAACTCTGACCCGTCCTCCTTTATGCTCGGGTAGCCGTTTCCCACATCGGCCGGATCAAGATCAGATATCCAAGCTTTGGCCCGAGTCAGGGTAGTAAGAGCACCCGCCCTGGCAGCTGACTTCTTTAGCTCTTCAAACCATGCAGGCATCATCGCTAGCCTTTCCAATGTCTCCTTGATCAAGGTTGGGGGCGGTTTATTATGGGAAGCTGTGCAGATAACCCGTTGTACGCCGGTATATAATTGCTCTATAAGTGTATAGGCGGCCTTCAGTTTTTGCCCCATATCTGAGCCAAGATGAGCAATGCGAGTTCCTGCATCATCAAAAACATCGGTAAACCGGCAGTCTCTTACATAATACATGCTCAAAGCTTATGAAGAAGTTATTTACCAAATACGGCAGCGGTCATGGCATTTATTTGCTGTTTCAAGCCAGTCAGCTCTTCAGCTACCGGTTTAAGGGCAGCCTCAGCATCCTCAGCCCTCTTCAGCAGAGTTGACTTTTCCGTATCCCAACCTGCCCGCTCGTTCTTAAAGCTCTCCTTCAGTTTCTCCATTGCTGTTAAGGCACTGGTCAGTTCCTCCTTGGCTTTGGAGGTCTCAGTTTGTTGCGACTTGATATTTTCTTGAAGGTCGGCGATTTGAGATTCCTTCTTGTTAAGATCAGCCTGCAAGAGACATGTAATTAATTACATAGCAGTGCATATTCAAAGTCCCAAGCACATAACAAGTAATATACTTGGCACTTGGGGGCTAATGTCTATTGCGTCTTATCAAAAAAAAATTTACAAGTCCCAAGCACGTAACAACTATCAGCTTGATGGTCAACCGGATTATAAAGGTCCTAAGTAAGAATTTTGAGCCTTACAGCATAATTAGTCTCAACTTAACATATTTGTTAAGTCGACCCTTGGGGGCTACACAGGCGAAATTGAAGATATATTATTCTAAAGTCCCGGTTCATATTGACATTATAAACCGGCCCTTGCGGGCTAGTGGAGTTGATCTATATGGCTCTTGAAAGTTTGCAGAACATTCTATTCTTTTATGTCCAGTAAACTTGGCAGCTAAGGGAAGAATATGTATGTAGAGTTAACAGCATTTACCTCATATCGCTCCTTCATCATGTTCAGTAAACCGGCTTCATAATCACGGCTTGTGTACAGACGGTTTAAAAACCCAGAATGAATATCTTGGGCGCAGAGGTGGGCATAGCTTTCCAAGTCCGCCTTCCACTTGCCCTTGTCAACAACAGAAAATTCCTCTTTGGCACTATGTTTTGACAGAGCAGTGGGGTTGTCTGGGGCTGTATACCCGGCACCGGTAACTACAACATCATCAGCTTTATCATCAGCAGCCTTAGTTGGGCTTGGCGGTTTATCAACATGACCCATCAGATCAATTTCCATCTGCTCAACAAAGGTGTCATGATCTTGCGATGGCAGATCATCAAGAATAGCTTCAGTATTTGTTTCAAACTATTTCGGGTTCTTTTCCGGATCAGTTGGCGCGCTGTCATCAGTCGGTTTGTTCAATTTGGCCTTTTTACTGGGCCTGGCCTTGGCTCTGATAGAGACGCAAATAACAGGTTAGTATAATGATCAAGCATAAGGTACAAGGGGTTAGTTAAAAATGCTCACCCAGGAACAGTTTTGAGGGTTGGAATTTGTGTACCTGTGGACTCGCCAGAGGATGAAAGGGAAGTTCCCTTGTAGTTTGAATCAGACGGATTAAGAGGTTGTCGGAAATAACCCACCTTGGGATAAGACGTGTCAGAAATAGAAGAGACCTCTGGGCGGCGTTTACGAACTGGCGATTTCGGTAAGCCGGAAGAAGTGACGACATGGCCGCTATGCCGGGTTGTGCGGCGAGCTTCGTGTTGCTGCTTCTTCAAAAGAAAGTTTGGATCCAAGTAAGCTAGGGGGTGAGAAAATCTTACTTTCCGGCTTGCTTGTCGGGTTTTCTGTGTGGGCAGAGGTTCTGAACCGGATGAGAGAATAGTTACCTCTACGTCATTTGCGCGGCTAGCTTCTGCGTTGCCCTGATAGAAATCATCGTCAATGAGATGTATGAAAAAAGAGCCAAGTGAATCAAGTTCTACCTCTGACTCCGGATTATCATCGTCAACGTTTAACTCGGTAGGCTTGGTGTTTTTCTTCTTAGCGGGCTTCTTGTTGACCTTGGTCTTGACATGAGGTGTTTTGGCCGGTTTATCCTGCGGTTTCTTCTTCCAGAACGGATCATCACCCTGTTTAAAGATTGAAAAGATCATAAGGGAGTATTAAGAATATGGATAAAAGCAGGAGTGGGGCAATTCTTACAGCTGTCGGTTTATTTGAAGCGCAGAAAGGACTAAGTCCTATTTTGCTACAGTCGGTCACCGGTTCATCCAACATCTTCTTGACAGATTCAGTAATTTCAGCATCACTCAGCTGAATATCAGTGTGGCGTTTAGGGTCTTTCACATCCCCTGTGTACTCACACATTAAACCAAGGCGATGGCTTAAAGGCAAAATGCGCCAACATGCCCAGCAACGGACAAAATCAATGCCTGTCAAACCGTTTGCCATAAAGGCTCTGAGCTTTGAGAGTTGTGGTGCATATTTGGACCGTTCCTTTACATTGCGTCTTTGGGGGAATGGATGTGCATCGGTAAGCCGGTGAGCACGGTAACCCGACAGAGGATTCTCGCCAGCTGGAGATGTATCTTGGCAATAGAACCAAGTTTGATTCCAATCTTTGGGATGGCTATGATGCCTAGCGTGAGGGAAGCTGACGTCTTTTCTCTTCTGAATTGAAACCCCGCCAAGTTCAGTATTGGGCCCATCCGTAAATTCAGTACGGCGATTTAAATAGAAGAAATCTCTGAACAGGTCGACTGTTGGCTCTTCTTGCAGGTAGGCTTCACAAAACACTTGAAAATTGCAAATATTGGACACGGAGTTAGGCCCAATATCTTGAGGGTGAAGTTGGAAGAAGTGAAGCACGTCACGGAATTTTTTTGATCCGGGCGGGCTGAACCCTCGACTCAGATGATCAACAAAAATGATCACTTCCCCATCCTTGGGCTCAGGAGGATTTTTTGGACCGGGGGCTCTCCAGTGGATGTCTTCCTTTTTCGCTAAAGCGCCGGTTGCAACACACCCGTTCAGTTCTTCTTCTGTAACCCGGGATTGAACCCAGTTACAGGAATAAAAGGATTTGGCCATTTATACAATAACCTGGAAAAGATTTGTGCCGGTTTAAGGTTCATGGTTAATAAGCAGAAAGTGTTGAAGCATGCATAAATGTTAAACCGGACAGTGACGTTATTAAATTACAAAGACGAGCACTTGGCTGTTTAAAAGGGGACTAATGGTACCTGGCAGGTTATTACTTTCTGAGGTTAAACCGCCTACACGGATATTGAAAGTATAGATCTGAAGTTGGAAAATGGCTAAGTGGTGAAAAACAGGTTTCACAGATTGGTGTTATAATTTTGGATCTACAGCAGTTCAGATAATGAAGAAAAATTCTAACCTAAAGTAGCGGCAGCAGGACAGTTCACGTGCTCATATGAGATCTCCTATGGAGGGGAGGCATTCAGATATTAAAAATGAGTGCTAAACTGCTATCGCACAAGATTGGTAATATACTTAGATCAAAAACTACATGGTCTATGGAGGAACAAAGATGAACCGAGATGAACTCGTGGAAACCCTAATGGGATCTAGGGGAAAAGGAAGGAAGAGGACCTACCAGGGCTGTTGAGTAGCGGAGGCGCGCGGACGAACTCTGGTCGATTCAGGTTGATGCAGCGGCCGTTGTTGAGGCAGTGGCAAAGGTCGATGACGGCGGCGGAGCTCGGGCGCTGAGGCGATGCGAGGTGGAAGACAGAGACGAGGAGGGAAGGGGGGAAGTGAAAGGGACCCCTGGCCCTATTTATAAGGTGAATGGATAGATGGCATGCGCGGGAATCAAGGAGGCTGAGATTTGGGCCTCGTGCGATATTAATGCAAGATGACGTCATGGCGGGTTAGCACAATGCTGTGAGCAGACGTCGTGGCGGGTTATAAATTTTCATAAGGACTGATGATGAAGGATTTTTTCTAAGTCAAGTATTGAAGATTGATATGAACAAGTTCACATCAACCTGGGGCCTAATGTTGGGGATATAACTACTGAGTATAAACCGCCCAGGAGGGGCCGGGTTATGCTCATAGTGATTTACCTGTATTGAAGCCCATGAAGACATAGAAGATGGCGACTTACGAAGGAGGCTTAATAAGAAGGCCCAAAGCCCAAAGGCGGTTTAGGGCCCATAGATGTAAACCGCCATAAGCATATGACTTGTATTGTAAGATAGGAAAGAGTGGATACCGAGCCGGACACGTTTATGAGCCGGCCGGGATTCTGTGAACCGCCGGGCGTCAACCTGTGGATATAAAGGGACGACCCGGCGGCGGTTTAGGGACGGGTAACAAACAATCGGGAACTAGGTCAAGCGTATTCACTCCCTAGTAATCGAAACCCTAGTAATACAACACAAAGCAGGAGTAGGCTTTTACCTCATTGAGATGGGCCGAACCTGGGTAAACTCTCTGTGTCCTTTGTGCCGTTTAAACCCCTTCAAGTTAACCTAGATGCGATGGCTCCACGACTAAGTCCTTCCGCTAGGACATCTGCCGTGTCAAGTCCACGACATAAACGATGCCATCATGCACTATAGCATCAGACAGAAATGGAGGCTCAACAGGATTGACGATGAGCCATAACCATGTATGGCGACTAGATTCCAGATAGACTAATCCCTTGTCAAACAAGGCAATGAGCTTGTAATCCATGTAGTCTTTTGGTGGTGTGGGCACTTCGCAGATTACAACCTTCAGCAAATGGAGGTCGCACCAAAAGCTCGACGCGTCTCGTGCGTAGTTGGCAGGAGTGTCCGGCGGGCCGCGAGGCTCGATGGCGGTAGTATCCATGAGATGCCACGGACTACCGGATTGGTGGATGAGGACAATCCAGTTGGCCTTCATGCCCGTCCAGTAGTGGCCGCGCATGAAGGACAAGTGGTTGGGTAGTGGTAGCATGTCGAGGGGCACCACGCCAACCTCCATAGGATCGTCAAGTCGTTGTCTGGGCCACCTACGAGGATCTGGCATCAGCAAGCAGGGTGTCTTGAAAAGGGCCGGCCGGTTGCAGACGAGTAGACAGTACAAAGACACCGAGCATGCGGCCAGACGCACGGTGCTGAGCAGGTCCGTACGATTACAGATCTGCTCCAAGAGAACATCAGGGAGGGAATTCCAATTGCGGCTCCGCGTGTCAGTCGGTTCTGCCATAGGGTTTTTTAGGGCGCTGAGTGATTGGGGTTTTTGGTGCCTACGAGCGAGCGGGGAAGTGGATTCGGGTGGGCAAGCAAAGAAGATGGCGTGTGTGGCCGAGCAGTTAGCGGGGGGATATGGTACGCGTGAGCTACCAAGGAAGATGGCGCGGGCGGGCGAGCAGTGAGCGGGGGGAAATGGTGTGCGGCCGACGATGGGGAAGAGAGGAGGAAGAAGAAGAGAGGAGGAAGAAGAGGGAAAGACGAGGAAGAAAGTGCATTAAATCTCAATTCTACTAGTACTACTACCAGGATATACCGTCCTTCGGAGTGTAAATAGTTAAGCCGATGACATGTGGGTCTACCTCAAGAGGGCCCATATGTCAGTTAATGGAAGAGAGAGGTGCATAGGCGTATTTGCGGAAGCGTGCTCCACTGGCAAACATGATGGCAGTACTGGGTAAGGCTGATTTGGTTCAGCTTATTAATTAAGTGTCCCATCTGCCGCAGCGTGTATTGTCACTTCACTGTGAAGACTAGTTGAATAGTTCTCTCTGACCGAGATGGGGAATAATGGATCGCCAAGACTTCCTATCTATAGTATCCCTATGCCTCTACTCTCATCCTGTCCAACAAGATGAAACATTGGCCAAGGCACCCGGCGCCACTAATGTAGGAGTACTAGTAGTATTTTGTGTCAAACTTTGACCATCTATTTAACTAATAAAATGTTAATGCATTTCACCAAAAATCATATCACTGGATTCGTATTTGAACATAGTTTTTAATGGTATAGTTTTTTATGACATGCATTGACACTTTGTTAGTTAAATTGACAGTCAAAATTTTACACTAAGTACGAAGGGGACCATTAAACCAGGACGGAGGTTTATATATAGGTCAGTAAAAAAATCATCAACCAAGGTAGTAGTAAATGATGAGTGCCCGAAGAATTTTTTTCCAAAAGTATTCAATAATGGGCTCGTTTTATTCAAGAAAATTGTGTTTACGAACGTATTAATTGGAATGCATGCGTGAGGAACAAATGACCAGAACTTTGACACGCATTGGTGAGTTTTCTCTTAATTCTTGCATGCAATGTTTTAATGAAGCTTGAAATATGAACATGTCAATGGGAGGGAGTAAAAGCCTCATGCATGCATGCATGCAACATGCAACACTCACACGTACACATGCACACACGCAACACTCACGCATCCATGCGGCACACAGCACACGACGCAACACACACGCTCACGCTCAAGTGCTCAACCTACTCCCTCCATCCATGAAAGACTGTACATATAGAGATTTACACATTGACCAAGAGGAACCGGAACTTCATGGCATAATTAACGCCCAAGAGTAGCAGACTTATGTGTGCATGCGACCATTGAGAGAAGAAGATTAAATGAAGGTTGTTGCATGCTGTAATTAAGGATAGACATGTAGCCTATAGCTAGAGCACAAGTTGGTGCATTAGTCAATCAATATCGATTAGATTAAAGACTAAGTGGATTGGAAGTGTAGATGTACACTCTTTGTTGGAAATTTTTCTAATGCTAGATGTACAGTTTTCACGGACCGAGGGAGTACACGTGCATGCACTCACATACACAACCAGGGTGGTTCGCGCGCAAGGGTTGGACTCCTGTCGCGCCTGCCTAAAGTTTTGTTTAACTGATTTCTTTGCTCTGCCAACTGATAGGTGGGACCCAGAAACCAGGTGTCAATTTAACTAGTCAACAAAGTGCCACATCAACTATGTGGCCGGTCAGTAGGGTACAATACGGTGCTCTACAGTGAGCTAGTGATGGTATAATCACCGCAAAACTATATAGTGACCGTAATGAGCGTATTGTTACATATGTTGACTGCCAGTGTATTTTTCTCGTTTCAAATTAAGCCATATTAACCAGAAAGGATGCAGTATGGACTAGTACTGGTTTGATGTGTCCCGTCAACTCGCCGAATGAGGAGAAGCTTGCTTACTACGCCCTCTCCCTCACCCACGTCCGGTGACTCATAGGACGAGGAGAAGCTTGCTTACTACGTATGCCTACACACTCTCCCTCGCCCACGTGCGCGGTGGCTCGCAGGACGAGGAGAGGGTTTTGACTATAGCGCCCTCTCCATCTCCCTCGCCCTCGCGGTGGACATGTAGCAGTTCATTCGGTGTTAGATTGCCAGAAGCATATTGTATTGTAGTATCATCATTATTGGACCTTCCGAAGAGGCGAAGAGCCAAGTGCAAGGTTCACACAAGTACGAACTGTTGAACCTCCCGAAGAGGCAAAGAGCCAAGCGCAAAGTTTTATAGGAGTTGTCGTCTTAGTAGGAGTACTACAACTATAGCGAACGATGCTACTGTATGATGCCGCCATGTCACCTACATCCAAAGCTGTGCCACATTTTTTTCTCAAAGAGCGTGTTGGAGCCCGTGCAACAACCACACAAGTTGCACATACACATAACACATTTACTAGTAATAAATTCTAAAGGACAAATGCCAGTATGCCACACAAGTTCATCTCCACTTCATGTGATAAATTTGTACACGACTAGTCTACATATATTCACAGCGCTACCATTCACAATTTACCATACTCCACTTATACGTTATAGATGGGCTCCATGTCCTCCTCCAGGTTCCAGTCCCAGGTGTTCTTCATGGATGGCACGATCCATGGCGGTGGGCAACGAGAATCATTGTCGCAGCTTTCTAGTCCGGTTCCACACGATGGAGACTCATCCAAGCTGAAGCGGCATAAATCAGGGATAGCGTGTCCCAGCATGTCGTTCATCCGGCGGTGTGCACTGAAGATACAACCATGCTTCATGAACGGCAGGCCTTCAGTGTCGTGCATGGAAGGTGGCATCAGCTTCACAATGGGGTAGCTGTCCCCAATGAAAAGCGAGTACTCTCCAAGAGTGTTCCTCGGCACCCACATAGCACCACGGGGGTCGAACTCGATGCCGTTCATCTGGTACACGCGGCATCTCAGATCTGGACACATGGTGACGTACGTGGTCAAGGTCCATGCATAATAATGTTGTGCTCAAATATGGCGGTCAGTAATACTGTGCAGCAAATAGTACTACTCTGGTATAGAGGAAGTAAAATAACCGGCTTATTATATATAGCCACTCTTGGCTACGTGGATGAGATAGTAAGACATGAAAAAAAAATGGTGGGAGCTAGTGGGTTCAAGTCTTCAAGGGCCTAGCTAGCTATACGCGTCCTCCAAGGTAAAAAGTACTAGTACTAGTAAGTAGTACAACAATGAAAGAGAAGGCGAGAGGGTTAAAAAATATAATACTAAATTGTACTACTAGTACAGTAAACTTGTCCTAGTCAAGAAAAGAAAATAATTAACAAGTACTACTACTCTAACACACAGCAATGAGAAAATGGAATACCTGGGTAGATGGTGACGGTCCGATCGTGGTAGATTGTGTGACCATGTTGCACATCAGTGGTACCATGGGTAACGACTGCTAAGATAGTTGATCCCAATATGCCAAAGTCAGCTACAAGGTTCCAGGTTAGACCGAATCGCGGATGCAAATGCACATCCAGGATCGGCGATCTTATTTTGATCGGGGGATGACTGGTCCCTACAAAATAATGGAGTACCGTTAGGGATGCAAATGATGGTTTGCGCATTCCGTTTGTAATCTCCCGTACCGTAGGATGGCAACCAGATGAAACAAGTCCCCTGGCTTGTCACCGCGAAGATGCGGCCTACATGCCGCACGGCATCTTCGAACGTGTAGGGGTACAAATCTGCCGTGGCCAACATGTGCCAGCCTCTACCGTTACTGCCTCTTGTATTGATGGCAATCCTTATGTCGAACACCGCGATGAGATAGTAATCGTCATAGCCGCGTCGCTTTGTCGGCGGGTTCGCAATTGCTATCTTCTTCAATCTCATGTAGGCATCATCATACGTATTCAAGCCCAGCCAGTCCGGAAGGCCGATCCCAATGGTGGAGAAGGGGTCTACGGGAATGGCCGCACTGCTGTGGATGTTGTGCAAAATGATGGTGGTATCCGGCCAGAGGTATGCAAGCCAATCGTTGTTGGCACCAACCCAGACCTATATATAAGACGGTGGGCAGCGGAGAAATTACATGATGGAATAACTAAGTACTATATTTAGAATATACACTACATGATCAAACTCCATGACTAACCTGCTCATCGGACAAAATCCGACTACCTCTCAATGTCAGCAACTCTAGCGGAGTCAACGTGCAACCATGGCCAGGGAGCGGTGGACTGTTCGATGGATTGTCCCATAGAATAACCTTCTCCTCGAGGACGCATGGAAGACCAACAAGCATGGCCTTTTCCCAAGCCTGTTTAAGCACCATCTTAAAAAAGTTGGTGCAGGAAGCACTGAGTCTTGCGGCGGTGAGGACGTCGAAGCGGCGTGTGATTTCTCCCAGAGGATTGTCGTCCAAGGTCTCCCAGCCCCGACGAGGAGGAGCACTACCTGGCGAATCCATGGGAGCAGCGACGAACTGCCTTGGTCTCTTCGGGGGGAGGGGAACTGACGAGGAGGAGATAAGAGAGTAACCGCACGGCCTCATCCCTTCGCTAAGGAAATTATGCGGGCACGCATAGTGGTGGTGCCTCGTGCCACATGATGGTGAGGCTATTATTTACTATGTACTCGTACTGTAGTAGTAGTAGTACTACTACTACTTTCTCAACTAGTAGTGCGATGTATTGTACTTCTATAGTGCACCCGTTTTGAACTCTTGAATCTCAAGGCCAAGGAGCTACAGTTGCAAGTGGAGGGTACTACTGTTCTCTAGAACCATCGCTGTACTATCAATGCAGGGAAAGTACACCTACGTAGTGCGTACTCTCTGTGCTCTACTCAAGCGCGTAGCTGGCCTACTTAGCCTGTTTATCAGCGATGGTTACTGCGGGGGCAGAACATTTGAGTTCTTTGATACAGCGAGACTAGGCTTTTCGCTTCCATTTGTGGAGGTGTAATGGATCTCGTTGAACTTTGTTAGTTCCTTCTTTATGAATGAGATGAGGCAAAGCTTTTGCCTCCGTTTCAAAACAAAAAAAAATCACGTCAAGAGGAATTTCTTTTATAGAGCCGATAATGGAGCGAAGTCCATGCGTGCAACGCCACAAGCTACAGAGTAGTAGAGTACTAGCACTTTACGTACAGAGCCATATTGCACAGTTCCCAATGCCACGCCCGGCTTTTCCGGCTCCTCGGGCTTAATTGGGAGGCACTAGTTTAAATATGGTAGCTGATGAGGAAGCTGCAAGCGAGGTGCGGCTAGGGCGAGCACACAGGCGAGAAACTTTGCATGGTGTGAATTGATATATAGGAGTACTACTCTAGTACGCGAGCCATGAGATGATTGGAGGGAAAACCCGTTCACGTGGCTGGGCTATCCAGTGCACCCAGATTGTGGTGCGACACGTCCGTTCGACTTCCAAAGTAAAACTACCAGTGTACAATATTGGCTCGCAGCGAGGTTACTATTTTTAAAAAAAGGCCGTCGTGCGTTCAGCCGGGATCGAACCCACAAAATGAGATATACACTCCCGCGACCACTAGTAGTACTCGTTGGAGTACAACGCAACCTAGAATCGCCTTTTGTCACTAGTACATTGTTCCTTACAAGAAACCACCAATAATGCCAAGAAACTACTACCACTTACCAACCAGCCCTACCAAGAAACGACTACTCTACAAAGTGCCGTTATAGGCACGTTTCAACCCATGTCGCCCCTTAAGTCAACGCCTTCTATTCGACCGGCAAGTTAGGTGTTATGACTTGTGGGACCTACATGTCAGTCTGGACAAAAATCCCCGAGTGACCTCCTACCTCCGGCCCGTCCACCTAGTCATCCTCGGCCATGGGACGCAGCTACCGCTGCTGGCAGAAGGCGAGGTCAAAACCGCCGGCGGTGCAGAGCCCATCTTGCGGCAGCCCGGATTCCAGCTCCGTCCGACGCTCACGGCCGCTAGCTAGCCAAGATAGCACACACCCTGCTGGATGCATCCAGCTGCTTGTCTACAAGGTTTGCTAGCTAGGTTGGCACGGCGGTGCGGTGGCTTGCTCGCGCGCGCCGCGCTAAGGCCAGCCATCTGGCTCGAGCAAAGGCCAGCGCGGCGGCTTGCTCGCGCGTGAGTCACACTCGGGCTAGCTAGCCAACCCGTGCGGAGGCCAGCGCGGCGTCCGGCCCGTCCGGCGGAGCGGCGGCTAGCTCGCTCATCACCGGCGCCACCGACGAACACGCATCCGAACTGTTTGAAGTAATGCTCAGGAAAAATAATGATTGGAGGAGGAAGAACAGGATAGAAGGTCAGATGTGGGTCCCTCGTGTCAACGATCAAACAAAATGTGTTGGTTTAAGCTGCCTCGTCAGTACGTACGTGTGGGCCAACCCTATCATAAACGGGTTTAAACGACCTAATCGGCACTAGGTAGTAGTTTTTTGGCACGGATTAAGAAATTTTGGGTATGTTTTTGCTATTTTTTGTACAATAGTTTCTTCTTAGGGCTGGTTGAAAGTGGTAGTTTTTTGTTAAATACTCTACATACTGTAAGTAGGAGTGAAAGTTAAGCTTTGGAAGCCAATAAGCACGGCTAGTTACATAGTGCCTATGTGTACGTAATTCAAACTAAATATCAACCATGAGTGACTAATATCTTGATGGAAAACTCGAAACTATGGAAATACTAGCATTTTTTTTGCATGGTTGGAAATACTAGCAATGTTCACGTGTGTTGCTACGGATCATAATTAGAATAATACTTATTCACAAACTTGATAGAAAACACTCTAATTTTGATATACATATATCACTAGAGATATATTATGTTTCAATCAGAATATATTCCTTGGCCTGTTTTGGTGAGGTGAGGGAGGGATGTGGTTGGTTTTAAGATACTAATTAAGGGTTTTTCTACAAATTGGTAGAGAAGTGGGATGTTGTTGAGAAAAGGCAACAACTTACCTCACAGTCGTTAGATGTAGATCTAATGGTCAGAAATGATGGATGGCAGACACACCATCATCACCAACTAAGTCTTCTGTAGGAGTACTAGCAAGATGTCTGTGCATTGCACGGAACATCAAGATGCATTTTTTTTATAAAACACCTGTTGTGATTGACCCATGCGGGAGTAATCCCATGTCTAAAAACTAATGATATCTCGAGAAAGAGGAGAGATAAGGTGAGGAGGAGTGGGGCGTGGTGGTGATTGGTGGTCAGACTGAGCGGAGGCATGGGGATGGACGACGCCGGCAGCGACCACCATGCCAGTTTGTTCCAGAGGCTTCCTTTTTTAATTGCTCAACAATGATGTTGTGGGAGATAAGGATGAACGAGGGAAGGCCTTGTCTGCAAATGTGGAGAGAGGTGCGGGTATCTTTTAGTTTAATTTCTATCCGTCAGATATAGATCGGATGGTCTATATTGCAAGATGGTAGGCATACCATCATCACCAACTCGGTTTTTTTTATAAGAGAAGATATATAAGTATGGAGATACAAACGTATTATCGATACTTGTTTCCATAAACTTGGATCTACATTCTATTCAACGGCTGAGCATGTGGGGCCTTAGCATGATGACTTCTCGACTGTTTAAAACAAAGGTTTTCCTGTCGCCGATAAGGAGGGGGTGACGGCAGCGCGCTTTCGGCTTGCTCTAGTCCTAGTAGTCATACTAGGTGGTCGACGCACATGTAGATTTATTCTTTTTCACGTCTCGTGTTCGCCGTACTGCCACGACTGTTGATGAATAGACGGTAAGTTATTCACGGGAAAACCTTTGTTGAGCGTGTGTGCGAGAGAGAGAGACAGCGTGCGTGTGTGATATGTGTAGAGACTGAGGCAATGATAAGAGATTCTTTGTGTCTCTGTGTGTGGAGGATAGAGAGAGACATGTGCATGGGGCTTTGTGTTGTGTAATGTGGAGACACATAGACATAATCAGAGAGTGAGTGTGTGAGATACACATGCGGACATGGGGAGAGATGGAGAATTTTGGCATGCATCTGAGCTAGAGAGAGGGGGGATATATACATACCTACAGCTGGAGAGAATAAGCAAGGGTGTTTGTCTTAAAAGAAGGATCAGATAGATGGGTGTTTGTGCATGTCTGTGTGTGTTTGTGCGCGCGTGTGTGTGTGAGAGGGAGTGTGTTTGTGGAGAAGAGAGACCACTAATGATGTAAACCTAGTATAGGGAAGGGGGAATGGTGTGACATGTGTGTGAAAGAGAGACAAAGGCATGTGTAGTAGCGGGATAGCATGGGTGCGGGCGGGGAGTAGGCTATTTGGAAGAGACATCGAGTGTGTGTGGGAGAGGGGTGTGAGAGCGA
Source organism: Thinopyrum elongatum (assembly GCA_011799875.1). Classification (NCBI taxonomy): domain Eukaryota; kingdom Viridiplantae; phylum Streptophyta; class Magnoliopsida; order Poales; family Poaceae; genus Thinopyrum; species Thinopyrum elongatum. Next base: position 582,451,127 of record CM022298.1, read on the forward strand.
GAGAGAGAGCTAGCAAGGGAGAGAGAGAGGAAGAGAGGGGGAGAGAGAGGGGTCGTTTGTGTGCGGAAGTGGCGTATAGATAGGGAGACAATGTTGATGTTGTTCGAAAGTGGGCTATGTACGGAGACGCAAGGGAAGCGAGTCATCGTGTGTGTGATAGGGACTTCATGAGAGATCTAGAATAGATGGTGTAGAGAAGAACATGCGAGATTGAGAATGATGATACGTTAGGGAGCTATGGAAAGAGTCACAACATATATGTATATAGGGAAGGAGCTGGGGCGGGTCCACATGTGGGAGAGATAGAAAGAGGAGAGTGGTGCACAAGGATACAAAGTGTGCTTGTTTGCAGTGGGGGTGGTGAGTGAGGTGAGTGTGCGAGAACCACATAACTAGGGAGATAGACGTTTGGGGGCGACGTTTTGTGTGTATGGGAAAGATACACTCTATATAGTGCGTGTGCTTGGGAAAGAGAGATGCCGGGAGACCTAGAGAGTGGGGGAAGAGATGTGTGCATGCCCGAGAGACAAAGTGATAGAGACCTATATTGGGGTCTGGACTTTAGAAGAGAGGGGGGTGTTAATGTGCTCGTGTGTTTGTGTCCGGGGGAGAAAACGACTTGTGTGTGTGTGTGGGGGGGGGGGGACAGGGTGGGTTGCTTCAGATAAAGAGTGAGGTGTCTATATTTGAGAGACTTTAGCGTAATTGAGATATATATGGTCAATATATATAGTGTGTGCACTCATGGTTGATCAATTTGTTTCATAGTTTGGACTATGAGATAATGATACTTTTGAACATGCGTGATATACTTTGAAGTACCAGAATTACAAACCTAAGATTGGAATTTTGGAATTCGACTCCATCATTAGCTTTTGTAATTCATTTAAACGGAGGTACATTTTTTAAGCCGGGATTTCATGATTTCAAATTCATATATCAAACCTAGAGATATACACATACGGGCATGTTCAAACTTTATAATCATCCACTTTATTCATACACATACACATTTTTGCTTTTGTCATCATATTTAGGATAAACACATTTGGAATTTCATTTGAATTGGACCATATGATGGTATTTGCTTCCACTAGCTCAATGATCCATATTTGAGTTGAATGGACAATCTAAGTTTCGAGTTGGAGACATTGATTTTCAAAACTTGCACTTTTTTTGCGTGCAAAACAAATAAATTCTCGGCCATGATATCATAGTCGGCCGTACAAGAGCAGAACACTTAATTTCAGGCGCCAAAAGCTTTCAAACTTCCCGCTCACATCGAAATATCTCGCGCCCGAAAGTTTAGCCCTGTGATATTCCTGTTTTACCCCTGCCACATGAACGGAAAAGGGCTGCTTTGGTAACTCCATTGTTTTCCCCTCTTTGCCCCCAACATTCTTCCCCAGAGCCCCTCCCCTTCCCCTCCCCAACGCCCCCAACCACACCAAGCCGCTGAATCTAGTCCTCCGCCGCAGTGGTGGACCTCACACCCCGCCGGATCTACCTTCCGCACCTTGGAACCCCCAACTGCTAACTCACCACTTCACCGGAGCCGCTTCAGCGATTGGCTTGTCCACCGCTCCAGATCTCCTTGACCGCCATCATGGTCCACCGCACCGGATCTGCTTCACCGGCGCCCTCATCCACCATCGTGTAGGCCCTTCACTGACTCCATCGTTCGCCCCATCGCTGGCCCTTCATACAAGCCCTCGTCTGCCGCAACAGATCCGCCTCACCGAAAGCACTGTACTCCGCGCCGGATGTGCTTCGCCGACGCCTTCGTCCACTGCACTGGACCCGCTCCACGGACGCCATATTCAACTCCACCGGCCCTGCTTTACTGACGCCGCAGCCTCATCAGGTTATTTCGATTTGTACTCCTTTGGTTTTTCTCTTCTTTATTGTGGAACTATTCACTTACCACAGATGAGCTTTCTTGTATGTGGACAGGTGCCGCAACCGAAGCACCGGAGCCGCTTCAGCAACGGCGACAGCCGGCCCAAACTCAACCGCAACACGAGTACCATCGATGATCCTTAGCTATCAAGTATGACAATGATACCCATATGCTGCCGAGAATCAGGTACTATTATCCAACGGCCGGCGCCTACGTTCACTTTCTTAGCATAAGCACCGCACCTTTGAATTTCTTTAGGGCATCATTCAATTTTTCATGAGACACGTTATTCTGCTTGCACCTGTAGGGCCATACTTCTGGCAATGAACATGTTACATGTGCTAAATTACAAACCAGTGCACATATAGTTACAATGCTTTAGTTTGTCCTAAGTATTACTGTACTTCCTAGATATAACTGCCTACTATTTTACTTCTTGCATGCTATATTTATGATAATGGTGTTGTTCTGATGCCACCTGTTGGTTCCATCAGACCGCTTCATGTTCTCTATGCTTAATTACACATCAGCAAACTAGCATGTGGTTCCGTTGCTTTTTGTTCGTTTTACCCTACATTTTCTGATGCTAGCTATTACATCACTGCTCCGAGCCTCTGTTCATTACTTTTTTGTGCGTTCTTGATCTTCCCAAGTTGCATGACTAATTTGATGCTTCTATTAATTATGGAGCTGCCAACCCCATCAAGCAAAATATTTGTTCTTTTGGGGCTGGCACCTCGAACAAGCATAAAAATAGAGTGAAGCACATACATTGTCATGTAAGCACACACCATTCTTTCATTAGTTTAGATGAACCATTGATGATCAATTCGAACCAGTGCATGCGATTAAAATTAATTTTACCTAAATAGAGGGTGCAGAATAAACTACAACAACTAGATTTGCAACCACGGGATGCTGACGATATCTATCTTCAAAGAACATTGCAACAGCAGCGAGGCTTCACAGCAACATATGGTAAGCCAGTGTGTTTTAGTACATGTGAAATGTAATGCGTGTGGGCTGCTTTCTTGGCTTGTGCCCTCAACCTGTAATCCTACAGAATTACAAATAGTTCAGTTGTCTGCTTTGCTGTATTGCTTGATTCAAATGCTTGTTTGTTACTTGTTAGGCTATACCTAAGTTGGCCAATATGTCAGCAGTGCCTGCTGTACTATCGTAAAGAAATGTATGCCTAGTTCATTTGACTCCTTAACTTTTCCTATGAACTTCATCACAAGACTGTCTTCGTAGTTTATATGAGGCCACACTGTTAAGTGCTTTCTCAGATTATTTCAACTGCTTAGATGCCTTGGCAACTTAAATATAGCGGTGGTACACTCCCTTTCAACTAGGGATGTCAACTGGGTCCCGTTTAATCCCGATTAAAGTCCACTAGTGGTATGATAGTTCAAAAGAGTTTTTGTTTTTTGAGGAAAATGAACTAGGGAGCTAGCAAAAACTAACTAGATGGGACTGGCGGATGCCGTTTATTTGCCACTTACATCCCTAGTTTCATATTACCATTTTAATTTCTTTTCGGCTGATGCTGCTTAGAACCATTTAAATATAGCTTGCCATGCTCGGCAATAATTCGTATGTCGTTTACCATGTAAGCTTACTGCCTGGATCATGCGATAACTATCTCTTACTTATGTCCAGCGGAAACCTTTCAGGATGCCGTTCACACTAGGACACAATGTACAACCCCAGAATCTATTTGTGGAAGCAGTGCGCCATCCATGTTACCAGATGGTAGCAGTTCAGAGGCAACACCGCCGGAGGGCAGTCTGAGCATAGATATTATAGTTCTTGAGGCTCTACTAGAGGCAGAAAGAGATGGTGTGGCTGCCATGAATGAGGTAATCTTGATCTTGAGGCTGGAAATTATGCAATTAGCTGCACACATTATGCAAGCAACCCAAGAATAGGAGGAAGTAAGAATGTTGCATTTGAAGACGGAGGAGGTCCTGCTGCTTCTGCTATCTGAAGCCCAGGGTAATCCCAGTTCTTCTTTAGATACCAGTTGAAATTGTCATTAGATTATTATACTTGCATGTTGTGTCATGTCTCTGAATGGATTATGTTGTAAGACCCCCTATGTTGTCCATGTGTTGTAATGATCTGAATTTTTTAGGCGAGGTAATCCTCAGTACTTGTATGATTGACATAAGGTGAACTGTTTTTCATGTGAGCATATTGTATTGGATGAAATAACTGTTTGACTCAAAGTGTATCCAACCTACTGAATTCGAAGATCACGACATTTCTAAATCATAATCATATATAAAGGTGGAATAAATCTTTGTTGTGGTTTTGAAGAAATAAATAACAAAACGTAGAATGATGTATGGATATTCGTAATCGAATACAAATTGGATTTGAATTTAGTTGCCAGGGCCCATGGTAAACATGAATGCTAATTCTCCCAAATTTTGAACGAAGCGGCAAAACACCCACTATCATTTGTCGGCTGCCCGAAGCAAGTGTTTGCGAGATGGAAATTACTGTCTACCCCTGACACTTCACATCCTAATCGACCCGATTTCCACTGCTGTCAATAGGGGTAGACTAGTAACTTCAATCAGGCGTGACACGACCGCCTCTGAGCCCATTCAGACACGGTGGGCGCCAAACGTGCGCGGCAAAACACATTTCATTCAAGCTCGTCCGAAAGACATGTGTCTCTCCCTCCATTTCCCCATTCATACATGGTGGGCGGCAAAACAAACTCTCCTCGTCCGAAATTGATGTAGGCAAATATTTTAAATAGGGGCAGATGTGTAACTTCCCTTAGACGTGACACAACCGCCCTACCTATCAGCCCCGTTCATACACCGTGGGCGCCAACCGTGGGCGGCAAAACACCCTGTCCTCGCCCGAAATTACTACTGGCAAATATTGGGGAGATGCAAGATTACCGTCCTATCCCCAACCGATGTGATGTCCGAAATTTTAAACGGGGGATAAGTTCATAACTTTCCCACATTTCAGACAAGCGCGTCCCAAAGTTTGAGACCCCCCCTCCACCTCCATTTCCCCATTAATACACCATCAACGCCACAACAACCTCCCCACTGCAGCCAGCCTCCTCCGTCCGCCACCCCATCCTCCACCTTGCCGAAGCCGCTATCCCTACCCCGTCGTCCACTGCAAGAGATGGACGTCTCTCATCCACGGCGCCAGACCAGGATCCTTTCATCGCGTCCTCTTGCTTCATCGGCGCCGTCGTCCACCTTGCTGTTGCCGCTCCTACGACTGCCTCGTCCACGGCAACATGACTTATCCCCCGACCCGGCCGTCTGCCGTCTAAAGTCTTCTTCCGCGCCACTGACAGCCATCGTACCCGCAGCACCCTCAACATATCAGCAGGAGCCTACACGGCGTCGCAAGAGAGGTGGTACTCTTTCATATCTGCTTAAGTTATTGATCTCACCCAGAAAATAGATCGTAACTTGTTTACTGTACTTTTCTTGTCCGTACCAAATCGTAGTGGCTAGTTGAAAGCAAACATTGGTTGCGAAGTAGCCTTTGTCCGGTTTGCACCTTCAGATCCGCCATGGCATGGTCACTATACTCATAAAGCTTATGGTTTTCCCCCTTTATATTCACTACCGTCATCGTAGGTGCTTCGTGTCGTGCTAGCACTGCTCCTCAAGACCTCAACCCATCAAGCGCAACAACATGCCACTCATAATTCCAAAGCTTAGTTGTTGAAATATGAATCTGATATGATGCTCATATTACTAAAACAGAAAACGTTTAATTGGTCACCTAATGTTCCTATATTCATTTCGAAAAGCATGTGCTCCACACACTGGCGGAGCTACAGTTAAAATATTGGGCGGGCCAGATGGTTTAGGCTACTGGGGATCCCAAATTTTGGTACAAATTTACCTTCACTCCTTTGTATATTGGACTAGGGCTGGGCGGGCCATGGCATTGTTTTGTTCTGATGTAGCTCCGCCACTGGCGCCACATATAGAGAGACAACAAGGATTTGCATTTCTCTGTGCGCTCTGGTTCATCATGGGTGGGCAACACACATTGTATTATCTAACTAGCAAGATGCCCGTGCATTGCACGGAACATCAAGATGCATTTGTATGAGTAGTTTATCTTGTGGGAGAAAAGGATGAACGAGGGAAGGCCTTAGCTGCAAATGTGGAGAGGAGTGCGGGTAAATTGTCATAGTTTCCTTCCTATCCGTTAGATATAGATCGGACGGCCTATATTGCAGGATGACAGGCACACCATCATCACCAACTCTGCTTTTTATAAGAGTAGAGATAGAGAGATAGAGATAAGAGTATAAGAGTAGAGAAAAAAGTAGAGAAATCTGCTTGCTCTTTGTTATCATGTTCCTCTTCTATTCTTCTTAATAAGTATATTACTTCCTCCGTTCCTAAACTGCCTTGGGTGCGTGCGTGTGTTGTGGTGGCGTGCGTTTGTACCGGGCGTTGTTGATCGTTGCTTTATTTATAAAGCGGGGCAAAAGCCTTTTTCGGTAAAATATATGTCTTTTTAGATATTCCAATAAGAACTACATACGGATGTATATAGACATATTTTAGAGTGTACATTCACTCATTTTGCTCCGTATGTAGTCCGCATTCGAATCTCTAAGAGATTTATATTTAAGAACGGAGGGAGTAGTACAGTATGTTCCTTGTCGGGAAGTGGAGCAGGGACATTTGCAGTCGACAGGTCTATTGGGTAGCTTCAGATGGATGCTTTCAACGATTCTAGATGGTTTACCATAATATCTGGGAAATGCTGGGAGCTATGTCGTCTTTGATAGTATAGACTGATAGTAACAGTATTGTCCCTTCAGTTGAATAGAGCTGCCCCTTTTGGGGCCGAAGCCTTTCCGAACCCTTTCTTGCCGTACCGGCAATACAAGCCCATATGGTCCAGCTAGTTCCACTTTCCTTATTTTACTCTTGATGCTTAGGGTTTTCCCCTTTTATCTACTCTACTATGATCTGCGTAGGTGCTTTCTGTCATACTAGCAGTACTCCACCCTTCAAGCTAAACAACACAACACTCATAATTCCAAAGCTTAGTTGTTCAAATATGATTGTGATATGATACTAATATTAGTTAACAGACACATTTAATTGGTTAGCTAAAGGTCCCACTTGAGTTTCCAAATGCATGTCGCGACATATAGAGAGACAACAGAATTGCATTTCTTTGTCACTTGTTGACTGTACTTTCTTGTCCATACCAAATCTTAGTTGTTATTTCAAAGCAAACATCGGTTGCTAACTACCCTTTGTGCGGTTTGCAGCTTCAGATCTGCCATCCCACTGCCACGGTCAACACTATACTCATCATGCTTACAGTTTCCCCATTTTATGATGACCACGATCAGCCTACATGGTTCGTGTCATAATAGCACTGCTCCACCCATCGAGCTAAACAAGCTTAGTTGTACAAATTCGAATATGATATTATGCTGATATTAGTAAATCTGAGACATGTTTAATTGGTCAGCTAAATGTTCCTACTTTAGTTTCGAAATGCATGTGAGCCACATATGGAGAGACCAAAATGAATAGTATTTCTCTGTGCGCTCTGGTTCATCATGGGTGGGCAACAGACATTGTATAGAAAGACTTGTAATATCTTCAATCTGCTTGCTCTTCTGCTCTTCTTTAACATGATCCTCTTCTCTTCTTTAGTAAGTATGTTCCTTGTTGGGAAGAGTAGCAGAGACATTTGCAGTCAACTGGTCAGGTCGAGTTGTTCTCCCTTAGTATATTTTGAATCTGTCAGGTCAGGTCAACTTGTTCTTCTTTACTATATGTTGAAGCTGTCATCTGTGAAGTATCATCACTTCTGGAGCTCTCATATTTTGGGTAGTAGGCCACATTATATTAATGCACACACCAAATTACAGCATGCATGGCATCTCTCAGAAGAATTGCAGAGATAGCACAAAGGGGTTTACAGGGAGGCCGTATTGGATTAGAATCACTTCTGCATTACAAAGATAATCTCACTTGTTTTTATGTTTTCATGCATGTCAGGTATTGAACATGATCAAAATGAATATGAGAATGGGCGCACGAGAGGAATATTGTAGAACAATCCACTGGCTAACAAACTTGGCATGGTGGAGGATGGCCTATCTTATTCACCCATCAAGGTGCTTGCTCTAACTTGGCAAGGTTGTATTGGTCGTACATATTTTGCATATGACCTCTTGCATTACTTCTACTTTGTTACACCACCATCTGCTTAGTTTAAGCATCATATATGACTATATGCCATACCTATCCATTTTCTGTACCTATTCCATGTGTCATCATACTATGTTTTTTCAGTCAAATGTTGTTCTTTCGTAATAGATGTCCAAAAGGAAGAGGGTGAGTGCAGATCCTCAAGGAGTACAAACTAGGTATTTGGAAAAGGTAGTGATACATGTTAAATCAGATAGATCAGTAGCCACAGAAAACACATGCCCAACTGTACCACACTTTACCCCTACTCCACTGGCCAAACCCCTATTAGAACTGCAGAGAGCCCAGCGTCAGGTACTGTCTATGATATCAATTCAAAATTTGAACTCCTAAATTTCTGCATGTGCCTTACCTTCTCTCTTGTATGAAAACTAATTTCAGATGAATCTCCTTGCTCAAAGGATCATAGGACCTCACAACAATACTGGGCACTGCAATGCTCTTGTCAGTACCTCTTGCCCTTTGTCAGCATACTTACACTCATTGCTGTTTGATTATGTAGCATCACTATAAATGTTCGCTTCTTTATCCTCCCTTTGCTCAAAATTATAAGATCTATATTTACTCTTAGATAAATGTAGAATTAACACAATGGTTATGAAGTTTTGGATTGCTCATGTAAGTACCTGTTATCATGTACTCCCTCTGTATCGAATTAATTGTTGATCAATTGGATGTATCAGAACTTAATAGTGCTAGATACATCCATTTGAGCGACAAGTAATAACGGACGGTGGTGGTATTACTGTACTTGCATTGCGAGATAGTTGATTGTCTAGCATTACTCTGCATCTTATCTGCCCTGCCCTCCATTTTCTCCAAATTATCAGATCTACATTTACTCTTACCAAAATGTTGAATAAAGCCAATGCCACTGCACACGCTGATGTCTGCATTCCTCTTGTTAGTACCTTTTGCCTTGTAACGCTGTACTTAATTAATTGCTATTTGATTATGTATCATCACTCTGCACCTGAGCTTCATTATCCTCTATTTCTTCCAATATTATTTGATCTATATTTACTCTTTGCAAAATGTGGAATAATGGCAACGCTTATAAAGAAGTTTCTTTGGGGAATTTATTGAATTATCCTTCCATCGACATGGAGAAGGGCTTTGTCCAGCCCGTGTTAACAAGTAATGTAAGTTCATACTTCTCAAGCCTTCAAACTTTGTTCTAGTATAGATTTGGATAGGCATCATTTCCTCCACTGCTGTTTACTTTGGTGTTTACATCTGATTGGATGTTTGCAACAACTACCAGTTTTAAATTGTAGTTGTAAAAACATGTTCCTTATGCAGAACAAATCCATTTATTTGCTTATATAAGTGTGAAACCTGTTACATGTCTCCTTGCTTCTCTTTCAGAGTCGTATCTCTTATGCCAGGCAGAACTTTAGGGAAGATAGTGAGCCAAACCATCTTGAAGAGAGCGAGATGACCCCAAGGTCCTGTCTTGATGAAGACAGTGAGTTGAAGCTACTCACCAGCAGCTGTGAGACAACCTCTGTGCAGTCGCTGCCTCAATCAGTTTGACTTCTTCAGTCTCAACTTAAAGTGGAAAGGCTTGCTTTAGCTCAGCTCTGACTTGATGTCAATGATGCAATGAAGATCTCAGAGGACTGCCTTGTGGGCTTTGGTGCTATACAGCTAGGGATAGAGCATCTATCGTTGACACAACTCAGGTCTCATCAGCTTGTTCGGCTGCTTGCGGTGCCTGGCCTGGCAAGGCCTAATGCCTTCTGAAGTGCTCTCAGTTTTGTATATTCTTTTGTCGGCGCGTTTATATGCACTGGTGGCAACCTTTGATGCCCAGTGTATGTAATCCGCGGTCACATTGCGCTTTATTATCACCGGTGGCGAACTTTGATTCCCAGTGGATGTAATATGCCGTAATTTCTTTATTGTATAGTCTAGGTTTATTCTTGGTTGGTATGCTGTAATTTAGGCCGGAAGGTTCAATGGATCTCAATGTTGTCGGTCTTCAGGCCAGCTCGTTACTCATATGGGCTAAAACGTGGGCCTGTAATCATCTTGGGCCATTAGCAGGTCTAAACGTACAGTAGTTTTCCGCCTTTAACAGGCCGAGTAAAGTTCTGGCCAGCTGGGCTAGAGAATACCATGGGCTTTTAACAGGCTAAAAACTAGATTGGGCTAGCGTTGAGCCGAAAAATTCACGGGCCAATACAGGCCGAAACTGCCTAAGGCCCATGTTTGGCCCAAATAGGACGAGCCATTAACCAATTTGGCCCAATAAAATTATGGGCTTTAAGCAGGCCGGTATCAACGCGGGCCGGAGGCCCAACAGTGTCATGGGCCATTATCAGATGGGCTGTAAGCAAGCCGGATTCAACACAGGCTGTAATTAGGCCCAACTGTTACACGGGCCATTAACAGGCCGATAGGCCAGTTGGGCTAAAATTTATCCACAAAGACTACGGGCCATTAAGAGGCCTAAAGTTACATCGGACAAGAAATAGCCCAGTTTCTGCATGGGCCATTAAATGGCCTAAAGTTAAACCTGGCCGACAACGTCCCAGATGCACCACGGGCCGCTAACAGGCCGAAACTATTATCGGGCCGAACTGGTAAAGGGGCATTTAACAGGCTGAAATACAAACCTGGCTTAGAATGGGCCCAAAAGAATAGTGGCTTGTTAACGGGCCTGATCTGATATGGGTCGTAATTTGGCCCAAAACACGACAGGCTGTGAACGGGCCTGATCTGATATGGGCCTCAATTTGACCCAAAACATGGCAGGCTGTTAACGGGCCAGCCCACTAGTGTTTGAAAAAATATGGTGGGCCTTTAGCTGGGCCGGCCTTTTTACCTTAAATAGGCCACTGTTGGGCTGTGCCACGTGTCGACATATCATAGGCGTCTTTCGTCCATTGTAGGGATGACATCTGTCCCAACGATGAGCTAACACGTGCATTATCCGGTGAATGAGAATTTTACACGCAGAAAATCCCCATTGGTCGGGGCTGTTAACGGGTTATCGGATCCAAACCGGATCCCGATAGCTTAACGGTGACCCGTTATGGTGGATGCCACGTGTTGGTGACCCTTGACGAAAGCACTTCTATGACGTGCGATTTATCATCATGGAAGTGGACACTTCCATGATGATAATTTTGGTAATGTCATGGAAAACTTCTACGACAGCACAGGTATGACTATCTTGATTCTGTCATAAAATCGTCATGGATGTACATGCATGACAGAAAACGTGACCTACTGTGACAAACATGTATCATCACGGAAGTGTATTTTTTTGTAGTGCATGCTCCTAGGGGGGTAGATTGGTAGGAAAAGACCATTGCTCGTCCCCGACCGCCACTCATAAGGAAGACAATCAAAGAATAAATCATGCTCCGACTTCATCACATAACGGTTCACCATACGTGCATGCTACGGGAATCACAAACTTTAACACAAGAATTTCTACCAATCCACAATTATTCACTAGCATGACTCTAATATCACCATCTTTATATCTCAAAACAAATGCAAGGAATCAAACTTCTCATATTATTCAATGCTCTTCATATGAAAGTTTTTATTATATCCCTCTTGGATGCCCATCATATTAGGACTAAATTCATAACCTAAGAAAATTACCATGCTGTTTAATACTCTCAAAATAATATAAGTGAAGCATTAGAGTTCATCAATTTCTATAAAATAAAACCACCACCGTGCTCTAAAAGGATATAAGTGAAGCACTAGAGCAAACCGCCTAGCTCAAAAGATATAAGTGAAGCACATAGAGTATTCTAATAAATTCATGATTAAAGAGTGTCCCTCTCAAAAGGTGTGTACAACAAGGATGATTGTGGCAAACTAAAAAGCAAATACTCATATCATACAAGACGCTCCAAGCAAAACACATATCATGTGGTGAATAAAAATATTGCCTCAAGTAAATTTACGGATGGATTGAAGACAAAAGAGGGGATGCCATCCGGGGCATCCCCAAGCTTAGATGCTTGGTTGTCCTTGAATATTACTTTGGGGTGCCTTGGGAATCCCCAAGCTTTGGCTCTTGCCACTCCTTATTCCATAGTCCATCAAATCTTTACTCAAAACTTGAAAACTTCACAAAACTCAATAGAAGACTCGTAAGATCCGTTAGTATAATAAAATAAATCACCACTTTAGGTACTGTTGTGAACTCATTATAAATTTATATTGGTGTAATATCTACGGTATTCCAACTTCTCCATGGTTCATACCCCCCGATACTACCCATAGATTCATCAAAATAAGCAAACAACACATAGACAATAGAATCTGTCAAAAACAGAACAGTATGTAGTAATACGGAAATTTCGTATACTTCTATTACTCCAAATATTCTGAAAAATTTGGAAAATTTATTAAATTTTTATATCAATCTTGTGTAAAAAATTCAGATTGAAATCACGTTTCTGTTATATTTTAATTTTTTTTCAATGAGCGTAAAAGTTTCTGTTTTTCAGCAAGATCAAATCAACTATCACCATAGACCATCCCAAAGGTCTTACTTGGCTCAAACACTAATTAAAACACCAAAACACAATTACTATAGAGGTAATAATGTGTATTTATTAAAAAACAGAACCAAAACCAAAAAACACAAAATAAAAAATTGGGTTGCCTCCCAACAAGCGCTATTGTTTAACGCCCCTAGCTAGGCATAAAACATAGAATTAGGTATTGTCATCTTTGGTATGCAATCCATAAGTAGCCCTCATAACAGATTCATATGGAAACTTAATTCTTTTTCTTGGAAAGTGTTCCATGCCCTTCCTTAATGGAAATTGAAATCTAATGTTTCCTTCTTTCATATCAATAATTGCACCAATCGTTCGAAGGAAAGGTCTACCAAGAATAATAGGACATGTAAGATTGCAATCTATATCAAGCACAATAAAATCTACGGGTACATAATTCCTATTTGCAACAATAAGAACATCATTAATCCTTCCCATAGGTTTCTTAATAGTGGAATCCGCTAGATGCAAATTCAAAGAACAATCATCAAATTTGTGAAAACCGAGGACGTCACATAAAGTTTTCGTACTAGTGGAAACACTAGCACCCAAATCACACAAAGCATTGCACTCATAATCTTTAATTTTAATCGTAATAGTAGGTTCCCACTCAACATAAAGCTTTCTAGGGATAGAAACTTCCAATTCAAGTTTTTCTTTAAATGATTTCATCATAGCATAAACGATATGTTTAGTAAAAGCTTTATTTTGATTATGTTTAGTAAAAGCTTTATATGATTGAACTAAGCATGGATTGAAACAAGGAAATACAATCTTGTAGGATCGAAAGTAGGTCTAGAGGGGGGGTGATTAGACTACTTGACCAAATAAAAATCTAGCCTTTTCCCAATTTTAAGTCTTGGCAGATTTTAGCAACTTAGCACAAGTCAAGCAATCAACCTACACATGCAATTCTAAGAGTATAGCAGCGGAAAGTAAAACATTGCATATGAAGGTAAAGGGAAGGGTTTGGAGAAGGCAAACGCAATGTAGACACGAAGATTTTTGGCGTGGTTCCGATAGGTGGTGCTATCGTACGTCCACGTTGATGGAGACTTCAACCCACGAAGGGTAACGGTTGCGCCAGTCCGCGGAGGGCTCCACCCACGAAGAAGCAACCTTGTCTATCCCACCATGGCCATCGCCCACGAAGGACTTGCCTCACTCGGGTAGATCTTCACAAAGTAGGCGATCTCCTTTCCCTTACAAACTCCTTGGTTCAACTCCACAATCTTGTCGGAGGCTCCCAAGTGACACCTAACCAATCTAGGAGACAACACTCTCCAAAAGGTAATAAATGGTGTGTTGATGATGAACTCCTTGCTCTTGTGCTTCAGATGATAGTCTCCCCAACACTCAACTCTCTCTCATAGATTTGGCTATGGTGGAAAGATGATTTGAGTGGAAAGCAACTTGGGGAAGGCTAGAGATCAAGATTCTTGTGGTTGGATTGGAATGTCTTGGTCTCAACACATGAGTAGGTGCTTCTCTCTCAGAAAATGAGTGGTGGAAGTGTAGGCACGTTCTGATGGCTCTCTCTTGAATAGAGAAGGGGGTGGAGGGGTATATATAGCCTCCACACAAAATCTAATCGTTACACACATTTGACCCAACTCGGTCAGACCGAATAGAAGAACTCGGTGAGACCGATTCAATTCAAAATGTGAACGTCAGGATTTTCGGTGGGACCGACATGATCAACTCGGTGGGACCGATGCGCTAGGGTTAGGGAAAAACCTCATCTCGGTGTGACCGATTGCATGAACTCGGTGAGACCAATTTCAGCAATGAGCAAATAGAGAGTTGGTCAGGCAAACTCGGTGGGACCGATCACTCCTTTCGGTGATACCGAAACGTTACGAAAGTTAAACAGAGAGTTTGCATTGCGAACTCGGTGGGACCGATCGCTCATTTCGGTGAGACCAAAATGTACGAAGGGAAATAGAGAGTTTGAAATCCCATCTCGGTGAGACCGAGATCCCTATCGGTGAGACCGAACTGATTAGGGTTTCTGGCTATGGCTATGTCAAAAGAACTCGGTGGCGCCGGATAGATCAAATCGGTGGGGCCGAGTTTGACTTTAGGTTTAGGACATATATGGAATTGAGAAAGTGGTTGAGAGCTTTGGAGCATGTCACTAAGCATTTTGAGCAAGTAGACCATTAAGCAACACCTCATCCCCTTTTAATAGTATTGGCTTTTCCTATGGACTCAATGTGATCTTGGATCACTAAAATAGAAATGAAGAGTCTTGAGCTTTTGCCAATATTTGTCCTTAGCATTTTGAGGGGTCCACATCTCTAGTCCATGTGCCATGCCAATCATTGAACTACCTGAAATATTTAACTTGAATGGATATTAGTTCAATGAGCTATATGTTGTTATGAATTCCCAAAACCACCCAGGGATTAGTTGGACTTTCAATATCCCCCTTTTTGGTAATTGATGACAACATATAGATCAAAGCTTCGACAAATGATAATATGAATGAAATATATCGTCGCTTTGAGAAGTATGTGATAAGCAAGAGCTCCCCCTAAATTTGTGCATTATTTAAAATTTGCTTTTGAATGCAAATGCACAATCGATTAGGATCATGGGTTACTCTTCCATGTCACATACATCTTGGTGGAGCGCTCAAAATGATAGAATATAAATAGCATGCACTCATCACCAAGGCAAACATGATTGATCATACACTAGTAATAAGATATCATCATTCAAGCACACATTAAAGCATAATATGATCAATCACATGATCATAAGAGTTTGAGATACTCTTATCTCACAGACAAGCATAAATATTGTAGCAAACAAACAAGCAAATAACAAGCAAAACACTCTCTCTCTCTCGAAGCCTATGATCTATACACTTTCTCCCCCTTTGGCAACAAGTTACCAAAAAGCTTGAAAATGCATAGTGCTATGCGACACTCTAAGCACGATCTCCGGGAGCTTGTGAAGATTGCTTGGGAGCTGTCTTGGGCTTGGATGGAGCAGCCCCAGACTTAATAGCATCTCCCATCAATTTTTGAGATTTCTGAGCTGGTGCAGCATCTTCTTCTTCCTCATCATCTTCATCTGGATCTCTCATCATTGATGATCTGCCAATCACTCTGGCCATGGTCTTCTTGACCCTTTCTTTCCTTTTCTTGCCTCCAGCAGCCTCTTCTTCTCTTGGTTCAAGAGTGAACTCCATAGTTTCTTGAGTTGAGGCTCTGGCTTTGGACATGGGCACTCTCTTGGCAGGAACTTTCTTCTTCATTCCAAGCTTGATGGCAGCAGCAGCATACTCCTTCTTGACTACCTTCTTCTTTGAGGTGACCTCCTCATCAACCACAAAGTCTTCATCTTCAGAATCTGAGGTTCTCTTCTTCCTCTGCCTAGTTGCAGCCTTAGGCAGATTGGTTGGGGTGCTTCTACTACCCTCATCATAGCTACTGTTTGAGGGGCTAGTGCCCTCACTCAGATTTGTTGCTCCTCTGACCTGTTCTAGCTGTCACTATTGTCTGACATCTCTGACACTGAAAGCTGACCCTGTGAATAGATAGGTTGAGATAGAGTGGATAAGCATCACAAAGTACAGCCATTTTGCAAAACAAATGAGTCAAAAACTTAGTCTTAGTTTTCTACAGAAAGCATTTCGGAGCTACTGATATTACAAACTCGGTGACACCGAAGCAGCTATAGAGTCTAAACATGTGAAATTGGTCAGACTGAGACACAGTTTGGTGACTTCGAGATGCTAGGGTTTCACAGAGAAATGAACTCGGTCACACCGATTGGTATGTTTCGGTTAGACCGAAAAATACTTGTGCTATGGCCTGAGCCAAATCGGTGAGACCGAAATCCTAATATCGGTCGGTCCGAGATGAGTTCGGCAGAAACGTAAACCTAAATTTTTGCATCAAATCTAATCTAGCGAAGTTTCCAGTGGATAGAGTTGTTTCAAAACATGGCAAGATTCATGGCATTGATCTTTGTCCTCGGAATCGGAGTGGGGAAGGCATAAAGGGACTAGTTCATACCCTAACTTGGTGATGAACTCGCTACAGCGATAACGACGGTGAAGATTCCCGTTGACGGTGGCGAAAACCAGCGGCAGGAGGATGCTGGCGATGAGGAGATGATCCGGAGACCTCGGGTCGGCAGAGCTGGACAGGCGTGGGCGAAGCATTTGGAGTAATTTCCAAATTTTCAGCCCATGGGAATATATGTCCAGTCACTGTCGGTGTGACCGAGTGGAACGACTCGGTGGCACCGAGATGCAGAATCACAAGCGGTTGCTGCAACTCGGTGTGACCGAAAGGTTCAAATCGGTTGCACCGAGATTAAAACTTAGATCAACTTAATGAACTCAGTGTGACCGAATGGGATGGATCGGTCAGACCGAAATGCACTAAGAAGTTTTGGAAGTTAAGTCTATGACGAATCGGTGGCTCTGAGTGCTCCTCACTCGGAGGGTCCGAATATGACTTGATCAAACTTTGTGATGTAGCATGAATAGAGTTTGAGACGAGAAAAGCATAGATAGCTAGAGGGAGTACTTAGGCATTCTTGTCCATCCATTTGGCAGAAAGAAGAAAAACCAATCAATCAAAACAATAAATGGATGTCCTCGAATGGAGAAAAAATTATGCATCCAACATGCTCACACAATAAGATAGCAAATGAAATATGTGTCAAAGCATGCACAAACACTCTAGCATCTATCAAGCAATTGGCGATGACTAGGTCATCTATATATGAGTATATTGACTTAGGAGTCAAATTAGAACATTTGATCATAGGTCATAGTCATCGTTTAAGCACAACTGGGGTTACCACTTTTACATAAAGCATTGTTGTGTTCACACCATTAGAGTTGCTTTAGCTCAATTCTTAGAGTAAAGCTCCCCCTAGATGTGATATCCCCCCTAAGAGGGATGAACTAACCTTGGGTTTTGTCGATGATGACTTCATGTAGATGTTGAAGATGTGGATGCTCAATGTTGATGTAGATCATTTGGAGCAATCCATTGGAGTGAGTTGCACTTTCAATACCTGCATGGGTTAGTCCCACAAGGAACACACAAGGATATCCATAGACATAGAGTGAAATACACATATGATGTTGTCCATGAAAGCATTAAGTTACCTTGTCCCTTGGCTTACCAACAAGAGGGTTTGTGACTCCTTGAACTAGTGCAATATATGGAAGTTGATTGCACTTGTCCTTGCCAAAATGAATATGAGTGAAGTATGTTGGCGGAGTCACCCTCAAGAACTCTCTAGTTCTTCTTCTTTGGGATCCACATCATCTTGATGGGAATCCTTGGAGTTGTTGTCATACTTGATGAAGTAGAACTTGATGTAGTCTTGGGAACCCACTTGACCAAGGCCTTTGGAGCTTCTTCAAATGCATCAATCTCCTCTTGAAGCTTGTCCTTGCCTTTTAGCTTGTGGTCTTGTGGTGGAAGATCATCTTGAGATTGTGTTCCCTCGAAAGAAGTGGGATCATACTTCTCTTGTTGAGGAACAAACTTCGTCTTGGGGTATTGATCTTCTTCCCACTCAACTCCATTGGCATTGAACTTGCGTTCAAAACCAACACCTTGATTCTTCCAGTGCCTTCCTTGCTTGCATACAATTTCCTCAAATTGCTTACTTCCGGCAAGGCTCTTGTAAACACCTTTCTCTATAATTCCCTTCAATAAGCTATTTTCTTCCTCAAGTGTAAATTGGCTAAGAGAATCATTAGTGGAATCAAGAGAACTACGAGAAGCAACAATATTGGATTTAACATGATTATTGTTACTACTAGAAGAAGAATCTTTCTTGTAATTGTTGCTAGATTTTACTTGTGGCATGTAAGTAGACAAGAGTAAACGCTTGGCAATGTAAGAAGAACTTTTCTTATGAAGATCATCATTGATTGCTTTTAATAACCCATGCTCTTGCTCTAGATTGAGCTTTTCAAAGCGTAGCTTCTCATGAGTCTTTAAAAAGCTCTCGATGATCCTCTAAGGTAGTTTCATGAGCTAACTTAAGAGTGTTTAATTCTTTAGTTAGACGCTCAATCTCCTTCTTATCATTGTCATTCATTTCATCTTGATTAGCCATGCTAACAACAATTTCATCATAGTTTTTGTCACTAGAGTTGTCAACAAGTAAATCATCATCACCTAGCAAATCATCATCATCACTATTGAAATCAACATACTCGGGATGTGATACCTTGGGGCCTTTAGCCATGAAGCATCTTCCAATCCCTTCATTTGGTGAGTCAAATATGTCGTAGGAGTTGGATGACACAAGTGCAAGACCGGCAACACCTTCATCTTGAGTATGTTCGGAGTCGGAGTGATAACTTCTCTCGGAGTGGTGTTCGGAGTCGGAACCGGATACCCATTCACCAACATGAGCTTGATGTCTTTGTCTTGTGTAGCTCTTTGATGACTTGTCCTTCCTTTCCGAATCCTTGCTTCTGCGAGAGGGTCTTCGTTCATAACGATCATCTCTACTCCTTCTCTCTCTTGGAGGTGATTCCTCTCTTTTACTCCTCATTTTAGGTGAGTCTTATCATCTTTTGTAGGCAGCCGTACACTCATTGGAATAGTGTCTGGGTCTTCCATAATTGTAGCAATTTCGTTCACGACTAGAAGATCTCTTGTCATAGTAGGACCTTGACTTGGAACTTCTCTCCTTGCTTCTACTCTTGTAGAACTTGTTGAAGTTCTTCACCATTAGGCTCAATTCTTCATTGAAGGCTTGTTTCTCACTTGATGTTGTAGGAGCATCACATGAATCTTTGTAAGCACCACTAGACTTGTTGTGAAGCTCTTCTTTATCCTTAAGTGACATCTGATGAGCAACAATTCTACTAATGACTTCCGTTGGCTTGAGATCTTTGTAATTGGGCATCATTTGGATCAAAGTGCAGACGGTATCATATTTTCCATCCAAGGCTCTTAGGATCTTCTTGATCATGAATCTGTCGGTCATCTCTTCACTTCCTAAGCCGGCAATCTCATTTGTGATGAGAGCAAGCCTAGAGTACATTTCAGCGACACCTTCACCATCCTTCATTTTGAACTTGTCAAGTTGACTTTGAAGCACATCCAATTTGGATTCCTTGACGGACTCGGTGCCTTCGTGCATATCAACCAAAGTATCCCAAATTTTGTTTGCATTCTCAAGACGGCTGATTTTGTTGAATTCTTCGGGGCACAATCCGTTGAAGAGGATATCGCAAGCTTGAGCATTGTATTGCAACATCTTCAATTCTTCCGCAGTTGCTTCACGATTCGGTTCTCTTCCATCTTCGAAGAATTCACCTTGCAAACCAATACATACAATAGCCCAAATGGTGGGGTTATGTCCAAGAATATGCATTTTCATCTTATGCTTCCAACTAGCAAAATTTGTACCATCAAAGTAAGGACCTCTACGGTGGTAATTTCCCTCGCAAGACGCCATAATCTCCTAGGTTGTGAAACCAAGGCTATGATCACCAAAGCTATGGAAATCAAGGCAAATGGAGACCAAAGCTCTGATACCACTTGTAGGATCGAAAGTAGGTCTAGAGGGGGGGGGGGTGATTAGACTACTTGACCAAATAAAAATCTAGCCTTTTCCCAATTTTAAGTCTTGGCAGATTTTAGCAACTTAGCACAACTCAAGCAATCAACCTACACATGCAATTCTAAGAGTATAGCAGCGAAAAGTAAAACATTGCATATGAAGGTAAAGGAAAGGGTTTGGAGAAGGCAAACACAATGTAGACACGAAGATTTTTGGCGTGGTTCCGATAGGTGGTGCTATCGTACATCCACGTTGATGGAGACTTCAACCCACGAAGGGTAACGGTTGCGTGAGTCCACGGAGGGCTCCACTCATGAAGGGTCCACGAAGAAGCAACCTTGTCTATCCCACCATGGCCATCGCCCACGAAGGACTTGCCTCACTCGGGTAGATCTTCACGAAGTAGGCGATCTCCTTGCCCTTACAAACTCCTTGGTTCAACTCCACAATCTTGTCGGAGGCTCCCAAGTGACACCTAACCAATCTAGGAGACACCACTCTCCAAAAGGTAATAAATGGTGTGTTGATGATGAACTCCTTGCTCTTGTGCTTCAAATGATAGTCTCCCCAACACTCAACTCTCTCTCACATATTTGGCTATGGTGGAAAGATGATTTGAGTGGAAAGCAACTTGGGGAAGGCTAGAGATCAAGATTCTTGTGGTTGGATTGGAATGTCTTGGTCTCAACACATGAGTAGGTGGTTCTCTCTCAGAAAATGAGTGGTGGAAGTGTAGGCACATTCTGATGGCTCTCTCTTGAATAGAGAAAGGGGTGGAGGGGTATATATAGCCTCCACACAAAATCTAACCATTACACACATTTGACCCAACTCAGTCAGACCGAATAGAAGAACTCGGTGAGACTGATTCAATTCAAAATGTGAACGTTAGGATTTTCGGTGGAACCGACATGATCAACTCGGTGGGACTGATGCGCTAGGGTTAGGGCAAAACCTCATCTCGGTGTGACCGATTGCATGAACTCGGTGAGACCGATTTCAGCAATGAGCAAACAGAGAGTTGGTCAGGCAAACTTGGTGGGACCGATCGCTCCTTTCGGTGATACTGAAACGTAATGAAAGGTAAATAGAGAGTTTGCATTGCGAACTCGGTGGGACCGATCGCTCATTTCGGTGAGACCGAAATGTTACGAAGGGAAACAGAGAGTTTGCAATCCCATCTCGGTGAGACCGAGATCCCTATCGGTGAGACCGAACTGATTAGGGTTTCTGGCTATGGCTATGTCAAAAGAACTCGGTGGCGCCAGATAGATCAAATCGGTGGGGCCGAGTTTGACTTTAGGTTTAGGACATATATGGAATTGAGAAAGTGGTTGAGGTCTTTGGAGCATATCACTAAGCATTTCGAGCAAGTAGACCATTAAGCAACACCTCATCCCCTTTTAATAGTATTGGCTTTTCCTATGGACTCAATGTGATCTTGGATCACTAAAATAGAAATGAAGAGTCTTGAGCTTTTGCCAATATTTGTCCTTAGCATTTTGAGGGGTCCACATTTCTAGTCCAGGTGCCATGCCAATCATTGAACTAACTGAAATATTTAACTTGAATGGATATTAGTTCAATGAGCTATATGTTGTTATGAATTACCAAAACCACCCAGGGATTAGTTGCACTTTCAAATCTATCAAAGAACAATTATGATAATTAAAGTCCTTGAAATCCAAAAGGGTGGGTTCATCGCTACTTAAAGTTTTGACCTCTCCAATCCCATTTTTACCAATTTTTTCATTAAGATCTTCACCCTCCAAATTATTGGGATGCCTTCTAGCTAGAGTTGACTCATCTCCAGTCCCATTTTTATCAAGATTTATATTAGAAAACAAAGATTCAATAGGAGTCACACCAATCACTTTAAGATCTTCATCAGTATCATCACAAAAACTAGAAGAACATTATCGGTGCAACAAACCCTGGTGTATGTTGCCCGGACTATACACAGGCTCAAGGGCAAGGTTACAGCGACAAGATGAGGCCAAGCAGAAAAGATAGCTCTTTGAGAAATCAAAGGGCGGATCAAGAAGACCAAAACAAAGCCAAAGGAGCAAGATATCATTAAGGGAAAAACCTCCCTTACCGGGCAGGCGAGCCTGCTCAGGTCGAGGTCACCCCAAGGGCAAGTCCCAAGATCTCCCCGGCAAGGGTTGCCGGGGCGCCAACGGCCTGCTTCCCCACCAAGGCTCCACCGCTCCACCTCACAGCAACGCAAGACACTTATCGGTGCGGTGTCGAGCCCCCAAGTGATTAAGTGGTTGTCATTTGGCAAGTGGCAGCCGTTTCTGAGGAAGATCACCCCTAAATGACACCCGTCCAGGGGCGTGTCACACAGGTAGACGAGAAGGTGGATGAATGGCGTGGCAAGGCTTGCCGGGCTACATCCACGACGTGACACTAAGCGGTGCATTTAATGCACCTTGTCCTGTTTGCAGAGTTAGGTATGATAGCACTGTGGCTATCTAATCACTGGATAATGTCTGTTTTGCCATTGTGGTAACCCCTTGACCTATAAAAGGAGGGCCGTGGCAACCTTAGAAAGGATTCGGACTCTTGTACACTCGTACGCGCGTAGTTGCTCTCCCGAGGAAACCTTGCTAGGCTTGAGCGTTACGTGTTCGTCACGGTCCTCCATCCAATCCGCCCAAGCAGGAGTAGGGTTTTACGCCTCGCGGCGGAACGAACCTGGGTAAAACCACCCACATCACCATTGCTGTGCTGCCCTACGGCCTCCGCTCTTTGTGCAACGTGCCCTTCCCCCTTGCCGAACCACAAGGGGCCGATGGCCCCATAGGTGATCATGTTGAACCACGACATCTTTGGCGCGCCAGGTAGGGGGAAGCGCTTGTGCGAACCCGAGGTCGTAAACAACGCATCAATCTTCATCACCATCTTCTTCATCGACGGCTTCATCATCCATGGCACCCAAGAAGAAGTCCGGCGTAGCATCCCACCCTTCCAACTCGAAGGCCACCTTGCATGCATCCACTGATCCCATGGGAGCTGCGGTGGCGTCGGGGGATGCGGACGCCGCAGGGAACGTGACCGGCGCGGGCGGCGCCATCACCGTTCCCCCTGTGGCCGAGGTGGGAGCAGGAGCCGCCGGAGGAGGACAGCATCAACAGCACCCTAGCGGCCACGCTCCACAAGATGTGGGTGGGGAGAATAATCAATCTCCGCCTCTCCACCTCACTGGAGGACGCAGCCACAGCGATGGCGCCCGCTCCGGCGCGAATCGCAACCCCCTAGCTGCCCCTACTGCGGGCACAGCTATAGGGCACATGCCTTCCCCAGGGTAAGGGAATCAAGACGATGCACCAAATGGGGTCGTCAACCCCCAAACGCATCCTTCTCATCGTGATGCCACCCTTGCGGTGTGCTCACGATGACGAGAACGTGACGCCGCCACTACCGGTACCATCAGGAGTCGGGCGACGTCGTGATCTGCGTCGTCGTCCATCCCAAGCACTGCTTCGGAAGCCATGGCGCGAGCCCAGCTCCTATTGAGATTCCCACCAGCGGCCGATCAAATGGATGAATGGAGAGCCACCATTCAAGGTTTGATTGGTTTTGCTGAGGCAGGGGGATCACAACGGGCAGGTTCGCCATGACATCGACAGGTGGCGACAACGACCTGTGGCGCTGGCCGTGCCGAAGGGGCCAATCCTACAGTGCAGTCCCTCCCATGGCAACCAACGTAGGGGCTGCAGCCAGAGCCGCATGACCAAGAACCCGACGAGGTGTCGATGGCTTCTTCTGATCCTCGAGCCCGTCGAGATCAGCGGCAGGTCCTAGAAGACAGGTGGAGGGAAGACACACGCATCACCATATTGTAGTTAAACCACTTCCTTACCCAGTGACGCCGAATCTTTTGCACACGTCCTTTTCTCTGAGTTGAATCTTCTCCTGGAACTGTATTATACTCATCATGAGAGACAAGCTCAGCTGTATTTTTGAGAGGTTGCCTGCCACCTCTCTTCTTCTTCGGAGCATCTACCTCTTGCTCAGCTGCATTTGGTTCGGAAATTTTCCTCTTGCTGGATGACGGGCCTACATGCATTTGGTGCTTTTGATTCGTCTGATGTGCCCATGAACGCTTCTTCATCATCAACCACACTGTGTGGCTTAGCCGAATCGGCAACAGACTGCATTCACCTGTGAAGAGAGTAGGTATGAGGGAAATGGGGACAGGGTCACAAATGCTCATAGCGAAAGTTTTCTTGAACAAAAACATTTTGAGGAAGAATCAGATACAGATTTTGAGAGATGTTTCGAAAGAATAAAACATATAGATCAAGCTAGTAGGTCTGAATAAGAATACTAGACAGTGAGCTAGGCATTTCATTCGATCGAAGCATAACACAAACCCTAGATCTGATGGATTCGGATGCGAGGAATAACTACAAACCACATCCGAACTAGAGAGGTAAAAACCAAGATCTAAGATATGCGAAAAAAATCGAAGAAAATTAACCACAGACGAACTCGAAACATGAAGGACGGAAGTCTGAGTACAAACTACATGTACCCTAGCTCGGTGACGTGCATCAACTACGGCGGCGCAAGGAAGAAGATGTCCCGTGGCGGTGTGGAATGACTCCGGTGACCTCTTTCCGGCAGTTAAGCCGCGAAGGGGTCATCGGTGTTGAGCTCAAGGTGGAGCACTGCAGTGAGGGTTTTGGTGGAGAGAGAGCTAGGAGAAAGAAGGTAAAGGAGGAAGAAGGGAGCGGTGCGGTTTATATAGGCGAAAGAAAATAGCCGCACGCCGAGGTTTTGATTGGACGGTCTCTAGGCAGAGACGATTGCGATTCAACAGATAGGATGGATGGTAGTTGATATGTTGCACGTGGCAACCGTCAAAGATCATGGTCCAGATCTAGGCGGGAACACCCAAATTTTGGACAACTTTTGCCAAAATAGATTAAAGTTCAGACCGAATCTCAGTCTTGGTCAAGGACACCAGATAAGTTTCGTTCCAGATAAAAGTTGAGCATTTGCAATGGAACAGCATAGACTGGAAGAGAAAGATCAGAGGGAAAACTAGGGTCCTAGGCATTTCACTCAGGCAGAAACACAAACACATGACCAAATAGCTATGAGAGAAATGCATTCGGACAGAAACCAAATCCATCGAACGAAAGAAAATTGTGGTGGCATAACCCACCATATAAGAACTGTATGACCCCGAGCGTCGCATGATACGTCTCCATCGTATCTATAATTTTTGATTGTTCCATGCTATTATATTATCTGTTTTGGATGTTTTATATGCATTAATATGCTATTTTATACTCCCTCCATTCCACAATGTAGTGCCTATAGATTTTTGTGAAAGTCAAACTTTGCCAACTTTGACCAACTGTATAGAGAAAAATGTCTAGATCTACAATACCAAACATGTACATTCTGAAAATATAACTCATGATGTATCCAATGCTGTGCATTTGGTATTCTAGATGTACCTACTTTTCTCTATAAATACGGTCAAAGTTTGTAATGTTTGACTTTTGCAAAAAATTATAGGCACTACATTATGGAACGGAGGGAGTATTATTTTTGGGACTAACCTATTAACCTAGAGCCCAGTGCCAGTTTCTGTTTTTTCCTTGTTTTTGAGCTTCGCAGAAAAGGAATACCAAACGGAGTCCAAACGGAATAAAACTTCACGATGATTTTTCTTGGACCAGAAGACACCCAGGGGACTTGGAGTCCAAGTCAGAAGAGCCACGAGGCGGCGATAAGGGTGGAGGGCGCGCCCTAGGGGGGGCGCCCCCTGCCTTGTGGGCCCCTCGGGACTCCTCTGACCTAGCCCTTCCTCCTATGTATTCACATATATTCCAGAACCACCAGAGCAATCCACGAAAACACTTTTCCACCGCCGTAACCTTCTATTCCCGTGAGATCCCATCTTGGGGCCTTTTTCGGCATCCTGCCGGAGGGGGATTCGATCACGGAGGGCATCTACATCAACACCATTGCCCTTTCGATGATGCGTGAGTAGTTTACCTCAGACCTACGGGTCCATAGCTAGTAGCTAGATAGCTTCTTCTCTCTCTTTGATTCTCAATACAACGTTCTCCTTGATGTTCTTGGAGATCTATCTGATGTAATCTTCTTTTGCGGTGTGTTTGTCAAGATCCGATGAATTGTGGATTTATGATCAGCCTATCTATGAATATATTTAAATCTTCTCTGAAATCTTTTATGCATGATTTAATATCTTTGTATTTATCTTCGAATTATCGGTTTTGTTTGGCCAACTAGATTGGTTTTTCTTGCAATGGGAGAGGTGCTTAGCTTTGGGTTCAATCTTGCGTGATTTCACCTAGTGACAAAGTAGGGGTAGCGAGACACGTATTGCATTGTTGCCATCGAGGATAAAAATATGGGGTTTTCATCATATTGCTTGAGTTAATTCCTCTACATCATGTCATCTTACTTAAGGCGTTACTCCGTTCTTTATGAACTTAATACTCTAGATGCATGCTGGATAGCGGTCGATGTGTGGAGTAATAGTAGTAGATGCAGGAAGGAGTAGGTCTCTTGACACGGACGTGATGCCTATATGCATAATCATTGCCTTGGATATCGTCATAACTTTGCGCTTTTCTATCAATTGCTCGATAGTAATTTGTTCACCCACCGTATTATTGGCCTTCATGAGAGAAGCCTCTAGTGAAACCTATGGCCCCCGGGTCTATTTTCCATCATATTACTTCTATTTTCCATCATATTACTTTCCGATCTACTATTTTGCAATCTTTTAATTTCAGATCTATATACCAAAAAAACCCAAAAATATTTTATCTTTTTTTTATCTATCTCTATCAGGTCTCACTTTTGCAATTGACCATGAAGGGATTGACAATCCCTTTATCGCGTTGGGTGCAAGTGTTTGATTGTTTGTGCAGGTGTTGGTGATTTGTGCGTTCTTCTCCTACTGGATTGATACCTTGGTTCTTAACTGAGGGAAATACTTACCTCTACTGTGCTGCATCACCCGTTCCTCTTCAAGGGAAAAACCAACGCAAGCTTAAGAAGTAGCAGGAAGAATTTCTGGCGCCGTTGCTGAGGAGATCTACGTCAAGTCAAGACATACCAAGTACCCATCATAAACTCTCATCTCTTGCATTACATTATTCGCCATTTGCCTCTCATTTTCCTCTCCCCCACTTCTAAAACGATTTTCGAAAAGATTTGCCTTTTTATTCGCCCTTCTTCCGTTCGTCTTTTTCATTTGCTTTTTATTTGCTCGTGTGTTAGATTGCTTGCTTTGTCACGATGGCTCAACCCAAGAACTTTGATCCTTACTATAGGAAATTGGAAGAAATTGAAAATAATACTAGGAACTTCATGTCCCTACAATTTGAGCATAATAATTTCTTTAGAAGCAAACTCAAGGAGCAGAAAACTTTTATGGAATATATGAATAAAGAACTTGATGATATGTCTAAGGAATTCTATGGTCTTAAATCTCAATTTGCTCATCTTGAAAATTTAGTTGGCCAAATTTCTGATAAACAAACCACCTTGGTAAATAAGATGGCCGCTAAACCAGAGTTTTGTGAAAATAATGATGAAGATCTTAAATTGATTGATGTGACTCCTATTGAATCTTCATTTTCTAAAATAAATCTTGATAAAGATGGGACTGGAGATGAGTCAACTTTAGTTAGAAGGCGTCCCAATGATTCAGAGTTTATAGATCTTGATGCAAAAGTTGATAAAAGTGGGATTGGATAGGTCGAAACTTTAAGTAGCAATGAACCCACTCTTTTGGATTTCAAGGACTTTAATTATGATAATTGTTCTTTAATAGATTGTATTTCCTTGTTGCAATCCATGTTGAATTCTCCTCATGCTTATAATCAAAATAAAGCTTTTACTAAACATATTATTGATGCTTTGATAAAATCTTTTGAAGAAAAGCTTGAATTGGAAGTTTCTATCCCTAGAAAACTTTATGATGAGTGGGAACCTACTATTAAGATTAAAATAAAAGATTATGAGTGCCACGCTTTGTGTGATTTGGGTGCTAGCGTTTCCACAATTCCAAAAACTTTATGTGATGTGTTAGGTTTCTGCGAATTCCACTATTAAGAAACCTATGGGAAGGATTAATGATGTTTTTATTGTTGCAAATAGGAATTATGTTCCCATAGATTTCATTGTTCTTGATATAGATTGCAATCCTATATGTCCTATTATTCTTGGTAGACCTTTCCTTAGAACGATTGGTGCAATTATTGATATGAAAGAAGGAAACATTAGATTTCAATTTCCATTAAGGAAGGGCATGGAACACTTTCCTAGAAAGAAAATTAAGTTGCCATATGAATCTATTATGAGGGCTACTTATGGATTGCATACCAAAGATGACAATACCTAGATCTATGTGTTTTTGTGCCTAGCTAAGGGCGTTAAACAATAGCGCTTGTTGGGAGGCAACCCAATTTTATTTTTGTTACTACTTTTTTTTGGTTCTGTTTTTCAATAAATTTTTCATCTAGCCTCTGATTATATGTGTTTTGGTGCTTTAATTAGTGTTTGTGCCAAGTAAGACCTTTGGGATGGCTTACGGTGATAGTTGATTTGATCTTGCTGTAAAACAGAAACTTTTGCATCCAGTCACAGAATTTTAATAATTCACTTGAGCATTGAAAAACACTGAATTTTTTACACGGGATTGATATACAAATGGCCTCTCTTTTCCACATGTTTCAGAATTTTTGGAGTTACATAAGTATTAGAAAAATTCGGATCTTCGCAGACTATTCTGTTTTTGATAGATTCTGTTTTCTTTGTGTTGTTTGCTTATTTTGATGAATCTATGGGTAGTATCGGGGGGTATGAACCATGGAGAAGTTGGAATACAGTATATATTACACCAATATAAATAAAGAATGAGTTCACAACAGTACCAAAAGTGGTGATTTTATTTTCTTGTACTAATGGATCTCACGAGTTTTCTGTTGAGTTTTGTGTTGTGAAGTTTTCAAGTTTTGGGTAAAGATTTGATGTACTATGGAATAAGGAGTGGCAAGAGCCTAAGCTTGGGGATGCCCAAGGCACCCCAAGGTAATATTCAAGTACAACCAAGAGCCTAAGCTTGGGGATGCCCCGGAAGGCATCCCCTCTTTCGTCTTCGTCTATCGGTAAATTTACTTGAGGCTATATTTTTATTCACCACATGATATGTGTTTTGCTTGGAGCGTCTTGTATGATATGAGTATTTGCTTTTTATTTTTCCACAATCATCCTTGCTGTACACACCTTTTGAGAGGGACACGCATGAATCGTGATTTGTTAGAATACACTATGTGCTTCACTTATATCTTTTGAGCTAGGCAATTTCGCTCTAGTGCTTCACTTATATCTTTTTAGAGCACGGCGGTAGTTTTATTTTATAGAAATTATTGAACTCTCATGCTTCACTTATATTATTTTGAGAGTCTTTCTAAACAGCATGGTAATTTGCTTTGGTTATAAATTTAGTCCTAATATGATAGGCATCCAAGAGGGATATAATAAAAACTTTCATATAAAGTGCATTGAATACTATGTGAAGTTTGATTCCCTATGATTGTTTTGAGATATAAAGATGGTGATATTAGAGTCATGCTAGTGAGTAATTGTGGATTGTAGAAACACTTGTGTTAAATTTTGTGATTCCTGTAGCATGCACGTATGGTGAACTGTTATGTGATGAAGTCGGAGCATGATTTATTTATTGATTGTCTTCCTTATGAGTGGCGGTCGGGGACGAGCGATGGTCTTTTCCTACCAATCTATCCCCCTAGGAGCATGCGTGTAGTACTTCGTTTCGATAACTAATAGATTTTTGCAATAAGTATGTGAGTTCTTTAGGACTAATGTTGAGTCCATGGATTATACGCACTCTCACCCTTCCACCTTTGCTAACCTCTCTAGTACCGCGCAACTTTCGCCGGTATCATACACCTAACTTTTACCTTCCTCAAAACAGCCACCATACCTACCTATTATGGCATTTCCATAGCCATTCCGAGATATATTGCCATGCAATTTTCCACCGTTCTGTTTTATTATGACACGTTCCATCATTGCCATATTGCTTTGCATGATCATGTAGTTGACATAGTATTTGTGGCAAAGCCACCGTTCATAATTTTTATACATGTCACTCTTGAATCATTGCACATCCCGGTACACCCCCGGAGGCATTCATATAGGGTCATATTTTGTTCTAAGTATCGAGTTGTAATTTTTGAGTTGTAAGTAATAAAAGTGTGATGATCTTCATTATTAGAGCATTGTCCCATGTGAGGAAAAAATAAAAGAGGCCAACGAAGCCCACAAATAAAATAAAAGAGGCCAAAGAAGCCCACCAAAAAAAATGAGAGAAAAGAGAGAAGGGGCAATGTTACTATCCTTTTTCCACACTTGTGCTTCAAAGTAGCACCATGATCTTCATGATAGAGAGTCTCCTATGTTGTCACTTTCATATACTAGTGGGAATTTTTCATTATAGAACTTGGCTTGTATATTCCAATGATGGGCTTCCTCAAATTGCCCTAGGTCTTCGTGAGCAAGCAAGTTGGATGCACACCCACTTAGTTTCTTTTTGAGCTTTCATAAACTTATAGCTCTAGTGCATCCGATGCATGGCAATCCCTACTCACTCACATTGATATCTATTGATGGGCATCTCCATAGCCCGTTGATACACCTAGTTGATGTGAGACTATCTCCTTCTTTTTGTCTTCTCCACAACCACCATATTCTATTCCACCTATAGTGCTATGTCCATGGCTCACGCTCATGTATTGCGTGAAAGTTGAAAAGGTTTGAGCACATCAAAAGTACGAAACAATTGCTTGGTTTGTCATCGGGGTTGTGCATGATTTGAATACTTTGTGTGGTGAAGATGGAGCATAGCCAGACTATATGACTTTGTAGGGATAACTTTCTTTGGCCATGTTATTTTGAGAAGACATGATTGCTTTATTAGTATGCTTGAAGTATTATCGTTTTTATGTCAATATTAAACTTTTGTTTTGAATCTCATGGATCTGAACATTCATGCCACAATAAAGAAAATTACATGGATAAATATGTTAGGTAGCATTCCACATCAAAAATTCTGTTTTTATCATTAACCTACTCGAGGACGAGAAGGAATTAAGCTTGGGGATGCTTGATACGTCTCCAACGTATCTATAATTTTTGATTGTTCCATGCTATTATATTATTTGTTTTGGATGTTTTATATGCATTAATATGCTATTTTATATTATTTTTGGGACTAACCTATTAATCTAGAGCCCAGTGCCAGTTTTTGTTTTTTCCTTGTTTTTGAGATTCACAGAAAAGGAATACCAAACGGAGTCCAAACGCAATAAAACTTCAGGATGATTTTTCTTGGACAAGAAGACACCCAGGGGACTTGGAGTCCAAGTCAAAAGAGCCGCGAGGTGGCGATAAGGGTGGAGGGCGCGCCCTAGGGGGCGCCCCCTGCCTTGTGGGCCCCTCGGGACTCCTCTGACCTAGCCCTTCCTCCTATATATTCACATATATTCCAGAACCACCAGAGAAATCCACGAAAACACTTTTCCACCGCCGTAACCTTCTGTTCCCGTGAGATCCCATCTTGGGGCCTTTTCAGGCATCCTGCCGGAGGGGGATTCGATCACGGAGGGCATCTACATCAACACCATTGCCCTTCCGATGATGCGTGAGTAGTTTACCTCAGATCTACGGGTCCATAGCTAGTAGCTAGATGGCTTCTTCTCTCTCTTTGATTCTCAATAAACCGTTCTCCTTGATGTTCTTGGAGATCTATCCGATGTAATCTTCTTTTGCGGTGTGTTTGTCGAGATCCAATGAATTATGGATTTATGATTAGCTTATCTATGAATATTATTTGAATCTTCTATGAATTGTTTTATGCATGATTTAATATCTTTGTATTTCTCTTCGAATTATCGGTTTGGTTTGGCCAACTAGATTGGTTTTTCTTGCAATGGGAGAGGTGCTTAGCTTTGGGTTCAATCTTGCGTGATTTCACCCAGTGACAAAGTAGGGGTAGCGAGACACATATTGCATTGTTTCCATCGAGGATAAAAAGATGGTGTTTTCATCATATTGCTTGAGTTAATTCCTCTACATCATGTCATATTACTTAAGGCGTTACTCCGTTCTTTATGAACTTAATACTCTAGATGCATGCTGGATAGCGTTCAATGTGTGGAGTAATAGTAGTAGATGCAGGCAGGAGTCGGTCTACTTGACATGGACATGATGCCTATATGCATAATCATTGCCTTGGATATCGTCATAACTTTGCGCTTTTCTATCAATTGCTCGACAGTAATTTGTTCACCCACCGTATTATTTGCCTTCATAGAGAAGCCTCTAGTGAAACCTATGCCCCCCCGGGTCTATTTTCCATCATATTACTTCTATTTTCCATCATATTACTTTACGATCTACTATTTTGCAATCTTTTATTTTCAGATCTATATACCAAAAAAACCCAAAAATATTTTATCTTTTTTTTATCTATCTCTATCAGATCTCACTTTTGCAATTGACCATGAAGGGATTGACAACCCCTTTATCGCGTTGGGTGCAAGTGTTTGATTGTCTGTGCAGGTGTTGGTGATTTGTGCGTTCTTCTCCTACTGGATTGATACCTTGGTTCTTAACCGAGGGAAATACTTACCTCTACTGTGCTGCATCACCCTTTCCTCTTCAAGGGAAAAACCAACGCAAGCTCAAGAAGTAGCATCGCACAATTATCGTGGCACCCGGTTAGTCTAGTTCTTCGTTAATGTATTCACTCTCAGAAAGAAACTTTCATTTTGTCAAAAGTTTCAGACTCTTTGAGTGTTATGCACCCATTCCTTCAAAGATGTGAAAGTGTTGGCATGGGTGCCGAGACCAGCTTACTGCATGTTTGCGAAGTCTAGGATATTTAGCTCACACCATAATGCACAGAATCTTTTCTCATCAAGAGGCTTGGTGAAAATATCAGCGAGATTGTCTTCGGTCTTGACGTGATTGATGACAATATCCTCCCGAGCAACATGATCGCGAATAAAATGGTGTGTGATGGCAACATGCTTCATGCGAGAATGCTGCACAGGATTATGTGCAATTTTGATGGCACCATCATTATCACAATATAGAGGGATATGCTTGACCTTGATGCCATAATCCTTCAGCGTTTTCTTCATCCACAATAACTGAGTGCAACATGCGCCAGCTGCAATATATTCGGCCTCAGCCGTAGAGAGAGATACATAATTCTGCTTCCTTGAAGACCAACAGACCAAGGATCTACCGAGGAAATGACATGTCCCTGAGGTAGATTTCCTATCAACCAAGTCACCAGCCCAATCTGAGTCTGAATAACCAACAAGATAAAACTGTGCTCCCTTAGGATACCATAAACCTAAGGTGGGGGTGTGAGCCAAATATCTCAAAATGCGCTTGACCGCTTGGTGATGCGATTCTTTCGTTGCAGCTTGATAGCGGGCACACATGCGAACACTCAACATAATGTCAGGTCTGGATGCACATAGGTAAAGAAGATATCCAATCATTGAATGATAGGCTTTCTGATCATAGTCCTTACCATACACATCTGCATCTAGCTTACCATTCGTGGGCATTGGAGTTTTATAGCCCTTCATTTTGGAATCTTGCATTTTGAACTTCTTCAGGCACTCTTTCAGATATTTCTCCTGAGAAATGAAAATGCCATTTTCTTGTTGACAAATTTGCAGTCCGAGAAAGAATTTGAGTTCACCCATCATGGACATTTGATATTTATCGGACATCATTTTCCCGAATTCTAAGCTGCAAGCATTGTTAGTACAGCCGAAGATAATATCATCCACATAGAGTTGACAAATGAATAAATCATTGTCAACATCACGAGTGAAAAGAGTGGGATCTGTGGATCCTGGTTTGAACCCTTTGTCGAGCAAAAACTTCTTCAGGGTGTCATACCAAGCTTGAGGGGCTTGTTTTAGCCCATATAAAGTTTTCTTCAACTTGAAAACTTTGTTAGGATACTCAGGGTGTTCAAAGCCAGATAGCTATCTAACATAGACTTCCGCATCAATTTCACCATTGAGGAAAGCACTTTTCACATCCATTTGATATAGCAAGATATCATTGTAATTTGCATAAGCGAGACGAATGCGAATTGCCTCAAGGCGAGCAACGGGAGCATATATTTCACCGAAATCAATACCTTCTACCTGTGTGTACCCTTGAGCAACAAGTCATCCTTTTTTCTCACCATGATACCATTTTCATCTTAGTTATTGCAAAAAATCCATTTTGTGCCGATGATATTGTGCTTCTTGGGATTCGGTTTGTCAACCAATTCCCATACATCATTCAATTCGAATTGCACCAAATCCTCTTGCATGGCATTCATCCAATCTGGATCATTCATGGCTTCTTCATACTTGGTAGGTTCTGCCAATGAAACAAAGGAGAAACTTCCATAGTAGTTAGCCAAACGAGTGCGAGAACGAGTTGTGGGTCGATAACCTGGATTCTCAATTTCATCAAGAATTAGTGAAGGATCAACTCGATTTGCCACACGAGGATGAGCATTTTCTTCTTGATGGTCATTATCATCAGCATCAGCATTCGTGTCATCATTTCCTTCAGGATTGCCATTTTGATCGGCAATTGGATCTTGATTTCCATTTCCATTCGGAGGAGCATTTGCTTCGGCAGTGGCTTGACGAGTTCTGCTTCGAGTCATAGGAGCATCATTATCAGAGGACTCTGGTGCATTTCCTTCAACAGGCTTGACGCTCCCAATGGCCATTTGCCGAATAGCATCCGATATCAGCGGTTCATCTATCACATTTGGCAGGTGCTCCTTTTGAGAGCCATTAGATTCATCAAACCGCACATTTACCGTTTCCATAACTTTCACGTGGTGAGAGTTATAGACATGATACATATGTGAGTTTGAGCCATAACCAAGAAGAAAACCTTCATGTGCCTTAGGTGCAAACTTGGAGGAATGATTCATATCAAGAATGTAACAAGGTGCACCAAAAACACGTAGATAAGAAACATTTGGTTTCTTGCCAGTGATAAGCTCATATGAAGTTTTCTTAAGGAACTTGTGAAGATAAACACGATTGATAACATGACAAGCAGTGTTAATAGCATCAGCCCAGAAGAGAATGGGAGTTTTATACTCACTAAGCATAGTTCTTGCCATTTCAATGAGAGTTCTATTCTTTCATTCAACAACTCCATTTTGTTGGGGAGTGTATGCAGCAGAGAACTCATCAGTAATACCATGTTCATCGAGGAATTCAACAATATGAGTATTTTTGAACTCAGTTCCATTGTCACTTCTGACGTGCTTGATTCGCACATCATATTCATTCTAGGCCTTCTTAGCGAAGCTTTTGAAGATATCTTGAGTACAGGACTTGTCTTCGAGAAAGAATACCCAAGTGTATCAAGAGAAATCGTCAACAATAACCAGACCATAGTGACTGCCACCAAAACTTGCATAATTTTGAGAACCGAATAAATCCATATGAAGAATTTCTAGTGGTCTTGTTGTGGTCATGACTGTCTTGGATGAATGATGCTTCTTAGCCAATTTACCAGCTTCACAAGCAGCACAGAGACGATTCTTGTCGAATTTTACATCAGGAATGCCACAGAGATGATTTTTCTTCACCAGAGTCTGCAAATTTCTCATACCTGCATGACCAAGTCTACGGTGCCACAGCCAACCTTCAGTTGCTTTTGCAAGCAAACAAGTTTGGACTGAGGGACCCTTAGAGAAATCCACAATATAAAGATCACCCTTTCTAATT
This sequence comes from Thinopyrum elongatum, assembly GCA_011799875.1. NCBI lineage: Eukaryota > Viridiplantae > Streptophyta > Magnoliopsida > Poales > Poaceae > Thinopyrum > Thinopyrum elongatum. Next base: position 582,487,239 of record CM022298.1, read on the forward strand.
CCCTCAAAGACGAAGGAATGGTAAGAGGCCATGAAGACAATGGATTTGGAAATAGAGAATAAGACTAGCATGCCTAAATCACATAGCTTGCCAACTGACATAAGATTGAATCCAAGGGATTGAACAAGCAACACATCATCAATAGACTTGTCCTTAGAAATAGCAATTTTACCTAACCCAATTACCTTTCCTTTGTTGTTGTCGCCAAAAGTGATATACTTCAGAGGAGAAGCAGTTAAGTTGGGTTCGACAAACAACGACTTGTCTCCAGTCATATGACTAGTGCATCCACTGTCCATAATCCATTCAGTGCACCCGGAGACATAGTCATGCAGAAGAATTAGGCTTTCTTAACCACCCACATCTTTGCAGGTGGCTTCGAAACAAATGAACAAGCAGGATATGATTTCTTTCGATAAGCATAGTTGTTACTCGATGAGGAGCGAGCATAATTGAAAGAGCAAGCATTAAAATTCTTTCCAGATGCATGAGCATAGTGATTGTATTCAGTATGCATGTACTCATTCTGTCAAATTATTTGTGCCTGCATGGTCAGTCGAGCAGAAACAGGCAAGGCATCAATAGTTTTCTTTGGCACCCTAATAGCTTTCTTAGGGGGTCCATTTCTGTTATTCGGTCCAACATACCGAGCAACAGTCTCACCATGTTGATTCTTGAACAACTTATAGTTGTCCAGGGAATCATCATCAGGATATTCAGGAATGGGAGAGTTGTATCCCGAAAGTAATGCTGGATCGAGCGTTTTGCTCTTTGCAGGAACCCACACAGTTTGAGGATATTGATGTGGTTCCCAGTAAGAACCATCTTCATTCAGTTTCCTTTCGAAACTGATACCTTCCTTTCTGGGATTTTTGTGAAGGATGGATTTCTTCAAAACATCACATAGGGTTTGATGCCCTTTGAGAGATCTGAACATTCCTGTCTGAAGAAGATCCTTTAACCTAGCATTTTCATCAGAAACAGAACCATTTTCCTCGATAGAGGGGTTAGCCTTCACAGATGATTCAGCATTTGATTCAGCATTAGTTCGTTCAAGGCATTTTAAACATGGTGGCTCAAACACTTCAGGTTTCTCTTTAAGTTGTTGGGTGAGAAGAGAATTTTCTCTCATCAAATTCTCATGAGCCTCCCTCAGCGCCTCGAGTTCCTGCTTCCTTTTCAGGTAATCATAGGTCAATCTTTCATGGTCTGCTGAGAGAAAATCATGACGAGTTGAGAGTTCATCCATTCGTGACTTAAGAGTGGAATACTCTTCGGTCAACGACTGATTTTTCTCCATCTCCTCAAGCAACAACCCTTCAGACTTCCTGAGGGTTTTCTCAATTTTCTCAAGAGAATTTTGTTGAATATTGGCAATTTTGATCAACTTAGCATGGTCATCCTCATCAGAAGAATATTGATCACTGGAGTGAGTCTTGTGATGTTTGGAGGATACCTTTTCATTCGAAGCCTTGGCCATGAAGAAGTAGGCAGGAGTTTCATCGTTGCTTGACGGGTTCCCAAAGAAATTCATTGCAGGAGAAGAGCCGCATGCAATGCCAGCCATGCCTGAGTCAGAGTCCTCATCTGACTCATTTTCTTCTTCGAGGGCAGACGATTCTTCTTCTTCAGAGTCCATTTCCTTGCCGATGTATGCCTTGGCCTTGCAAGAATTATTCTTGTGGTTGGAGGAGGACTTGGAAGGATTCTTTGAGGAAGATCTTGACGATGATTTTGAGGAGGAGCTATCCTTCTTCTTGAAGAACTTCTTTGTTTTCTTCTCAGCATCGGAGTCATAGTTCTTGCTCTTGCTTTTACCTCGATAGTTGCCCGAATCATATCTCCCGCTAGCATGGATTACAGCTTCCCAGTGAGGGCAGTCCGAAATGAAGTGCCCAGGCTTTTTGCACTTGAAACAGGTGTATTCTCTGGCAGGTTTTGATGAAGATTTTGAACCCCCAGAGTTGCTTTAACTTCTTTTCTGGTACTGGCTCTTCTTGTGGAAATGTTGGAATCATTTAGTGATCAGTGCGAGATCTTTGCTGAGTTGTTCTGGATCATTAGAATCTTCTTCGACATTTTCATCGGAGGAGGAATCAGCCACAGCTTCGAGTGCATGATTTTTGCGTTGAGTTGAGCCATACAAATCTCTCTTCTCTTCTTCTTGTTCTTTGTGAGTATTCAATCTTTCCATGACATCAGCAGAGTTGAGGCTTTTGAAATCAGCACGCTCTCGAATCATCAGAACAAGCGTGTCAAATGAAGTGTCAAGGGATCGAAGCAGTTTCTTCACAACCTCATGGTCAGTGATATCTTTGGCATCGAGTCCTTGAAGTTCATTTGCTATGTCACTGAGGCGGTCGAAGGTTTGCTGACAGCTCTCATTTCCTATGCGCTTGAAGCGATTGAACTTCGCTCAAAGAGTATCAATTCAAGCTTCTTTCTGAGTTGAAACTCCTTCATTGATTTTCTCGAGGACATTCCAGAACTCCTTTGTAGTCTCACACTGGCGATACCGAAGGAATTGAGATCAAGAGAGATGGCCACCAATTTCTCTTTGGCTTGAGCATCTAGTTGGATGAGCTTCTTTTCTTCATCGATAGGAGCTTGAAGAATAACAACAGTGAATCCGATGTGCACCACGTTCCACATATCATCATCTATTGCTCAAAGATGGATCTTCATATTCTCCTTCCAGAAGGGATAGTCCGTCCCATCGAATATTGGAATCTTGAGATGTGACTTGTAGTTCACTGAAGACATACTTAAACCCCAAAGTCGTTGGACTAAAACGAGTAGAGTCAAGGAGAACCTTGCTCTGATACCAATTGTAGGAACGAAGTATGTCTACCAGAGGGGGGTGAATGGGAGTTTTAAATTTTCTTTGGAAAACTTAAATCTCTCAGAAACCAGCAGCGGAATACAGGTTATGATGAACTAATACAGAGAATCGAAGGGAAACTAAAACATGCATCGAAGTAAGACACACGAATGAAATACATCGAATGTAAACATAAGTGACAGAGGTAACCAAAGATGCTTGATGGCGACAAGGAATTTGTTCGACCAGTTCGTCCTTCTGCACAAGGACTATGTCTGGTTGGAGGGGCTGTGACTTAACACAGAAGATAAACTCTCTTCACCCTATTCTCCTCGACAATCGATTCGTCTACCGATGCCGATCACTCGTGGTAGATACTTGAAGGCGATCTCCAAACCTTTACAGACTTCTTATTCAAGAACCACAATCACTATTGGTCTCTAATGAAAGTGACACCTAACCGTCTAGAGAGTTTGCAGCTCTCAAGAGTAATAGGCGGAACGTACTAAACTTAGATTCAAGTGATGCTGAACCACTATCTAATTCTTCGACACTAGGGTTTTTCTCTTGGTGGATTTTAAACTCAAATCACTGAGAGAGTGGGTTGCTCAACAATCTTCTCATAATCAAACAGAGCAGCCACCGGATAAAGGCGGCACAGGGTGGCTATTTATAGCCGCGGCCTTCCCAGATGGGAAACGACCATTTTGGACATGAGGTCCACGCAATGGCCAACCAACACGTTCACAACGGTCGGATTTTGGAGCAACGGTAACATTACTTGAGGAATAAGTAATGCTAACTCCTCGGTCCGAGGCAAATCTCTCTGAGTGAAGAAGATCACTGTCTCTTGCTGACAAGTATTTGCTCGGAGCACAAAGAGATTTCTCTCATAGCTTTCATAGGATCTGGGTCTAGCATCAGGAAATCAAATCTTCGAACGCTACACCCCTCTTAATAGTACGGTGGTCCTATGACTCAATGAAAGAAGAAGAACAACGAAATAAATGCTACGTCTTCACTTTGTCTTCATTCTTCCTCGAGCGCAGTCATTTGCTTCAAACATGCACTGAGCCAATTGCTTAAACTTCAGCAATTTTTAGGGGTCACTCTTGTTAGCTTTATCTTCGGTGATAACCTTCGCTATCGCACAGGGAGATTATCTTCGTCGTTTGCATCAAACTCCTCGATACATCAGGGACCTGTTACTCTGTGTGCACTAGCAAACACATAAGCCCCATACTATTTATGTCAACAAACTCCAAAACATAAGGAGCCTATCATTGCACCAACACCCTCTCCATCAAATTCACATGCAAACTCTCTGGTACTAAATGGATCTTGACTAATGTCTATGGGCGCTGTATTCCTGAGGACAGAATTACTTTCCTGGATTGGTTTCAAAGTTTCCAAGTTGATGATGAGGTGAACTGGATGATTATTGGAGATTTTAACTACATCAGATACCCTCAAAACAGAAATAGGGAGGGAGTATTAATGATATGTTACTGTTCAATGAAGCTATCAACAGACAAGCTCTAATTGAGATTCAACTTAAAGGTAGAAAGTTTACCTAGAGTAATATGCAAGAAGCCCCTCTATTAGAGAAGCTAGACTGGTGTTTCACATCTGAGGCCTGGACACTATCATTTCCTTCTACCATTGCCATCGCTCTAGCCAAGACTACTTCAGATCATATTCCAGTTCTCATCAAAATTGGTACCACAATCCCTAAAACCCAACCTTTTAGGTTTGAAAATTTCTGGCTAAAATATAATCAATTCAGAGATGTTGTCGGATAGATCTGGGAACAAGATGTTCAGGAAGTGGATAGTGCTAAATGCATAGCTGCAAAATTCAAGAGACTCAGGAAAGGACTTAAAATTTGGGCCAGAACCATTTCTAATATGAAGGCAACCATTGAGGACACCAACTTTATGATTCTATGCTGTGATGTTATAGAGGAATACAAAGATCTGTCTAATGAGGAATCCAATGGTAGACTTATTCTTATTGAACACCTAAGAAAGATTAATGAACACCAGAGGATCTACTGGAAACAGAGAGCAACTATTAGGAAAATCCAGATGGGAGAAGCAAACACCAAGTATTTCCAAGCAAAGGCCACTATTAAGCATAGGAACAACCACATTGTCATAATGAGAGATGAAGATGGACTTGAACACCAGGACCACCAAGCTAAAGTTGCTATTCTCCTCAGAACTTTTAAAAACAGAATGGGCACTGCAACAAAATATGAAAATCCTTTTCTTTTGCATACATTGCTGCACGAACCAGTTGATTTGTCTGAGCTAGAGGTACCATTCACTAAGGAGGAGATTAATGAGGTAATTAAGAATATGCCTGCAGATAAATCCCCAGGACCTGATGGCTTTAATGCTAAATTTCTCAAAGCCTGCTGGGACATCATTGCCCATGATTTCTACAAGCTCATTGAAGATTTTCACAATGAACAGTTAACATTCAAAGTATAAATTACTCCTTCATCACACTCATTCCAAAGAAAGAAGCTGCTATACTTCCTAATGATTTTAGACCCATCTCACTCGTAAACTGCACCCTGAAGATCATCACCAAACTCCTGGCAAATAGACTACAGAAAGTTATTCTTTCCCTAGTGCACTAGAATCAATATGGCTTCTTATCCAACAGATGCATTCTGGATTGCTTAGCCTGGTCTTATGAATACATTCATCAGTGCAAACAATCTAACAAAGAAATTGTGTTACTGAAACTGGACTTTGAGAAGGCATTTGATATGCTCAACCATGATACTATTATAGAGATATTGAAAGCTAAAGGGTTTGGGAATAAGTGGATTCAGATGATTTACAGTACTGGGTTTTCTTCTGTGTTGCCGAATGGAGTCCCTGGTAAACAATTCCTGTGCAAATATGGAGTGAGACAAGGTGACCCTCTGTCCCCACTTATCTTTGTATTGGCAGCTGATCTCTTGCAGACAATGTTGAATGAGGCAAAAAGAAATGATCTGGTTTCATCACCACTTATCCACCAGTCTAGCCAAGACTATCCCATTATTCAGTATGCTGATGATACCATCCTGGTAGCAAATGCAGATGCAACTCAGCTTCATAACATTAAGAACTTGTTGCTTTGCTTTCCTGATTATACTGGTCTGAAGGTGAACTACTCCAAGTCAACAATGATTTCCATCAACACACCTGATCACAAGATGCAGTCAATCTCCAACCTTATGGGCTGTCAGATAGGCACTCTTCCTCTTCAGTACCTGGGACTTCCACTCAGTCCTAGTAAACCTAGGGTTGAAGATTACTTGCCTTTACTCAAAAGAGTGGAAAACAAACTTCTTGGATGCTCAAATCTACTATCTACTGGAGATAAGCTTAGCCTCATCAAATCAGTCATTTCCATCCTGCCTATCACTACTGCAGGATGCTGCTAATGCGACACTATGATCAGAGACCCTTTGACGAAACTGTGTGCGATGCAACAATCGCAAATGGTGATGTAAAAAACAGTCAAAAAAGATGCAAAACGTTTGCGATGACGGATGCATCAAACACGGTTCAGAATTTAGTTGCGTGCGCGATGAGGGGCATACGGTTCAGTTCAATGAACTTTTTGCGATGAGGCAGAAAAATAGAAATGGGCAGCCAGATGAAGGTGTGTGCGATATACAGCATACGGTTCACTCGGATGACCTGTTTATGAATAGGCAACACAAAAGAAACGGTCAGCCAGATCAAGGTGTGTGCGATATACGGCATACCGTTCACTCGGATGAACTGTTTGCGTTGAGCCAAGAGAACATAAATGGTTCAACTTAACAAGATGTGTGTGATACGCGGCAAACAGGTGTGTAATTGGAAATGTGTGGGAAGACCGATAACAACATAGACGATTCCTGTTAACAAGTCGTGTGTGTTGTGAGCAAATGATTGCTGGTATACAATTGTCAGTGATTGATGAAATCATCACCGACGGGTTCCATTGTTTAGTCCGTGTGCGATGTGATTTGCTCTGTCTATAGAGCATCAACATATATACTTAAAAAGACAGCATTGCAAAACCAAATTAAGCATACAATTACACAAGTGACTACACACATAACATTTCCACACACCAAAGTAAGCAATTACATGCATACTAAACTAGGAGAAATGAGGATCTAATCATTTACTTATTGTTGCGACGACGCTTGCCATTGCTCTGCTTCCGGCTGGATCCCTGGCCATTTTGGGGAAGGAGGCACTTCCTCATGTCAACGATCCGCCTGTACATGTCGTAGCTCGTGTACGCCTCCTTGGCCGCGTACACGACGTGAGCTTTGTCGAGTTTCTCCATCCAGGCCGAGTGCCAGGCACGCTTGTCCTTGTTGCAGGAATCCTTCATGTCTCTATAGTAGGGGTCGATGATGGCCTCGGCGAGGTGAACCAGTGAGTCCTTCTCATGCTCCTTGCTGCCCCAGATCTTGTATTGGCCCTGGATGTCGACAAGATTCTGGCAGGCGATGCCCGAATTCTCGAGCGCCTTTACATCATTGGTGATGTCCACCGCAGCAAACATGTAGTGGGGGCTATTGACAAACCTGGCAAAACCCTCACAAGGCCTTGTGGCCAGGCAGTAGTGGTAGACAAGGACATGGTTGCGCACACACATCTGGGCGACGGCGACCTTGGGACGAGACCCGGCACAAGCGCGGGTGTACTCGAGGTCGAACCCGACCACCTTGTACTTCTCCTCGGCAAACAACAACTCCATGATGTGGATGGAGTACTCCACCCAGACCGGGTTGTTGGTGTAGACCATCGAGAGGTCCGTGAACCTTCTGTGGGTGTCCACCACGGCATGCATGGTGAACTGCTGCTCGTCGTCGGCAACCGCTCGGAGCGGCATTGGAGCCTTGCAGGATACCCTCTAAGAATTTGTCGTGGTGGGTGTGCTTCTTGCAATGGTGGGGGGCGATCGAAAGGTTGAAGAGACACAAGGGTTAAATCGCCGCTATAATAAATGGGGGCCGGCCGGCTTGTAATCGTCACGTCTTGTCACGGCGTTCATAGCGGAGGATTCTAGTGCATGCTTGTCAACACCGCACCGCACGCGTTTCGTTTGACCACGCGTGGGCTCGAAGAGGCGCCAAATGTATCATCGGTGAGACTGTTCCCGCGCTACCGCGCAAGCTTCCCGCCCGGCTAGTTTGGCCACGCATCGGCTAGAAGAGGGACAAATCGTGGGCGTTTATTGGCAAAAAGCTTTGTAAAAACGAAGTGTGTGGAATGACTTCGGTCATAAGTTTACCCATGGGTGATGAGGTCAAAATTACACAGAAGGGTGATGATGGACACTCGAGTGCGATAATTAATTCTGTGATCTACAGGGCACACGGTTGAAGAAACCAACTGTGTGCAATAATGTCGAAGATCGTAGTCGAGTTAGCTATACAGATCGTGTGCTATGAGATTGACAAGGTAAACAGATTCGAGAATGGTTAATAAAATCTAAGACCATTGCATATTAAGGTCAAAATAGTGCTACCAATATACGAGTCTCATAATATGCCATTTCAACGATTGTACCACAAAAGCTCGAAATATTACAAGGTTCAAATTCCAGAGCTATATGGCTCAAATTCGAAGATTACAAGGTTCAAACTGATATTAGAAATGAAATTCAGATCATCAGCTGCAAACGCTCGCGCTGATCCGCTAAACATGGATATCAGAGAGGTTCAAACTAATATTACCACTTCTAAGTCTGGTTTCGAAACCTCATAATTTTTGCAAAGGGGTCAGCCACTGAGAAGTCAAGTATGGGGTTGACATGATGACTTCCGATTACTCTGTCATCTAAAGTTCCAAAATGAAATTCAGCATTTTCGGAGCCTATTCCATTCTGCCGCAGCCGCTGGCGCTGATCAACAAACCATTCATTTTTGCGAAATAAATGTAGGGCAAACCTCATTACCTTCAGCACCCTTGCTCTGACAACAAAGAACCTGGCGAATATAATCTCCGGTAAGGTCCCTCGGTAGGAGTTCAAAGTAATTTCTGAGAGATGCAGATCTAGGCAGTCGACGTGATTGGTATATTGTATCACATTATCCACCACTGGGCCTAATCTTATCTGCAAAAGAAGAAAACGTGTTAGTGCCTACATGCAGTTTTGAACACTACTACAGGCCTATTTGGTTTGCAGGATTTGTAAAATGTACTAACATGCCATCTTCGATCTGCCATGATTAACATGGGCATTTGATTACAATCTAGAAAAATGTAGCCTTCTTCACAAGAGGTTGGAGTGGATGAAAAGTTCCCTAAGAAAACTAGTACAGATGAATCCAAAGGAGAAATGCTTATGGATTGTAACCATACGGATCAAGCAACAAATATGGGGGGAAACATGTATGTCCTGAAATCCTCCAAAAGAATCCTTCAGAAATCGTAGTACATTGTCATTGTAAACTTGAAAAAGGTGTCACAAATTGAACTCCCTTATGGTTAACATTTAACAGGAAAGGAACATCACCTCGATATATAGCTTCTCCAGGCACGGAAAGCATCTTAGGAAACTGACAACTTGCTCCAGGTTGGGGCCGATAGATTCTAGTGCCAAGACCTTCACTGTGCGTAGTTTCGGGGTCAAGCTTGTCGGAATCATTTTCTGGATGACAGACGAACATACATCTTCAAAATTAGAAATAATGTTAATTTGTAGAAGGAGAGGTAGAAGGCGGATGTTGTACCTGAACAGGTGTGGATCCAATAACAAGTTCGGAGTATTTAACAGACGAGTAGCCCACCACTGTCAATTTCAGCGCAGAAATGACATTCATTCTTGTTGGACCTTCTTGATCAACTACAAGTAATCTCTCAAGTGCAGGTGTGTCCTCAATGACCATACCATGGTACACATCTTGTGATGTCTTCCTGCTGCACCAGCAACACACATAAATAGTCCAGAGAGTCATGGAGGTGATGTGGAAGCTACTCAGCCCATTGATCGCCTCAAGACGAAGGTACTCGAGTGCAGTACAGCCACGGAGCAGGCGCTCCATGTCACCGTTTGGGAGGCAGACGGCGACGAGCTTGAGGTGCTTTAGTCGTGGTAGAATAAGAGCGGGCGCGTCATTAGGGGGGCGGCGGCGGGATGGCAGTTCCTAAACTTGGCGACGCGCAGCGTGGGCGCGAGGCGGAGCGCGGACGTTGGCAGCGAGCGCATATGCCCATCATCAAAAGTGAGCTCCTTGAGCTGATCTAGGGCGGGGGATCGGAACCAGTCGTCAAGCTTGGCTCGGTCCTTGCCGTTGGAATGGAACTTGCCCATTCTAAGGCCTCTGGTTGGGCCAAGGTGACTGCTGAGGATCTTGGAGAATGCATCCAAGCTTTTGTGATAGCCATGGCAGAGCTCGTGGGTGTTGATGAGGTCGAGAGGGGTGGAGTTCCATAGGGGGCGCCACCGCCGGGAAAGGACGGTTGTCCGTGCCCCATATTTGATTGGGAGGAGGGAGAAAATGACTGTCAACATATCATCGGGGAGGCTGCTGATGAAGTCTAGGCCTACTGGAGTCGCTTGCGGTTCTTGCTCGCCCTGCCTCCGCTTGTTGGCAGCCCCGTTCTCCACCTCCGGATTCTCCTTATCAGCGGCACTTTCTGATAGAAGTGGGAGTACAGGGAATATTTAGTTAAAACAGGGCAATAGAAAAGTGTATTGGTAACTAGAAGTTATTAGGTAGGAATATTGTAAGAAAATGGAATAACAATTGGTTGCTTAAATACTACACAATTCATTTGATATTGCTGGGTAAGTCAACATGCAGATACTTGAAAAGAAAACTTACTTCGAACAAAGTCTAGACGGATGATATCGTCCGGGAAGTTAGCATATATCTCATGACCAGGCTCTTTTATGTGCAGTGCAATTATAGTGCCAGCTTTCAGTACATAGAACTTAGAAATTTCTTTCCAAAGGCCAGTGCCAAAATAGGAGTCACCACGTTCATCAAGTCTTACAGTAGCAACGATTGTAAATCCTTGGTTTGTGTTCAGTATGACATCCCTGCAGTCTTGATTTATGTAAAGGGAAAGATTGTGCACTACAGATACTGTTGCATAGCAAGGGACGTGCTGCAGAAAATGGTAGGATTGTTAAAGAAAATATGGTAACATGCAAATATGGGCCCAAATTGAAAGAACTGTACAACAGTTGAAATCGAAGGACAAAAATCTATAATTAAACAAATAGGGTAAACATGATGTCGTGGAAATATGAGAGTAATCGAAAGAACAATACATCATTAATTTGCCTAATATAGAAAGAAGAGGGGAAAAAATCCCCTTTGACGTATATGGTGCATGTGGCACCTTTTATCTAAATGTATCAATATTTAGTATATGATCAGGAAAGTAGGCCATGCCAACCGATTTAGGGTGAGATTGAACATACCGCGCGCATCCTCAAGTCATCTGGTACGGTGAGATGGAATGTCTGGTGGAGGCCGCAATGTCCTGATGTGTCCGCGCACTGTACACTGTATGAATGAAAGAAAACCCTCAAATCAGCTCGAATAAAAATGAATTCACGGCGATTTCGGCCGGGTGATTAAAGGAGGCAGATGAACTGGGATAAGAGATGAGATAATATCTCATTAAATTAGTTACCTTGTTTTCCATGAGAAAGAACCCTCAGTACGGTGGATTCCCCAACCGAGCGGAGGTGGGTCGACCGCGAGCAACGTCGAGAAAGTCGATGGCGATAGGCGGCGGCAAGCGGAAGTGGCAAAATGCAGTGGGGTTTGCCGGCAGCCTAGCGACGGCAGCAGGCGTCGAGCTAAGTGGTTGCTGGCGCGATAGGCGGTCCCATGCATAGACGCGGAGGAGCTTGTGCAGGTGTGAATGGGGACCGGAGGGGTGGCGGGCGGGGTGAGGGTTTTTGTGACGTGGGGATGGTGAGGGTTTTCTTTTTTCTTTTTTGAATTGGGTGGTGAGGGTTTCTGTCCCACAAAGAATTTCGGAGGCAACGGTTTGCTAGAGCCAACCGTGTGTGATTGACGCAACAGGCAAAATGAAAGTCATTGTACACGGTTCCAATTTTGGGAACCGTGTGTGATTGACATACTACCTCCGTCCTGGTTTATTGGTCCCCTTTGTAATTTGTACCAAATTTTGACCAAATATTTAACTAAGAAATGTTTATGCATGTCACAAAAAATTATATCATTGAACACTATGCTCAAATACGCATCCAACGATATAATTTTTGCTGACCTGCACTAACATTTTGTCAGCTAAATCTTTGGTCAAAATTTAACACAAATTACAAAGGGGACCAATAAACCAGGACGGAGGTAGATTCCATCAACCGAATTGATTGCAACCATATCCCACAGTTAGACATAAGTAAACATAGATTAAACATACTCAGACATAGATAATAAGCGTACACGTACACAAGCATAGTTCAACCATAAGCACATAGTTCAACCGTCATTAAGCATACTCAAGCGTACATAGTTCGATCCCACATCTCATCTCACATGCCGGCACGATCCTGAAGCTTCTCCAGGTACTCGACGTACGCGCCGTGCGCCATCCTGCGAGAATACTTCTGCTTGAAGGAGCCAACGGCCTGTCCTCTTGCATGCACCAGAACACTTTGATACGCGTCATGAAGCTTGTGGTTGCAAAATGGGCATCGATAGCCGCCATCCCAGGTCCTAATATGCCTGTTATGCATTCCCGCATAAAGCTCCCTCAGGATTTGCCTCTTGTACCTCCTCTGGACATCTTCATCCTCGCTGTCCACATTGTCAGACAGCACCTATACAATTAGTAAAACAAATTTGGCATCAAATCAATGTTTACATACCATGAATTAGGATTAGGAATTTATGGCTATTTTTTTATACATATCCAGAGATTATGGTTCGAGTTTTTAAGCAAAGTCGTCTATGTACAGACCAATCTTGAAGAAAATAATGGCACAAACATATATGTAGGTCATTCAAAATCAATTGTCAAGTCCTGGCTAGGAATTATTAGCACGAACACTAACCCTAGTCGGATTACTAGCAGAAATCATTTGCACAGATGAAACAACTAATCACTTATCACTTGTACCATTCAAACAATCAATACACTACACGGATCTAACAAAACTTACTCAGATTTCATGGATTGGGAGAACATAACCATAGGATTTCTATTCCAAAAATGGGGAGGCAGGAGTAACCAGAGAAACCCTAGGATCTATGTGACACATAAATGGGTATAGATGACTAACCAGTTGTCCGTCGTCGTCGGAGTCGTTGCCGGAGTGGTCGTCGGAGTCGTTGCCTGGGTCGTCGCACGAGTCATCATTAGAGTCGGTGTGGAACTCCGCATCCGGCTGTGGAAGCTCGACGCCGTCGATGACGTCAGGGTGCAGCGATAACTCGCCAGCGGTGACGGCAACCTCTGTCTCCATCTCCACGCCGTGCTCCGGTGCTTCAGCAGCCCCGGCATCGCCACTCACTCCGATGGGGCACTTCGACGGCATCCTCATACACTGACGGCTTTGAGGACTAAGAGCGGCGTCGAGGACGCAAGCGGAGAGAGAGGATTGTGTGTGTGGCGAGGATGGGGGGTGCGGCCGCTCGGGCGCACCATTAATATAGGTAGTGGGAGTAGTGGGAGAGAGGCGGGCGGCGGTCAAACCGCTGGCTCGCCTCCTAGTGAGCCTGCGCACCGGACCGCTGGCATGCCTATCGTCGTTTCACACAGCTACTCGCACGCCTTGATGACACTGCGCAACGAGCACGCCTTCGTCAATTCACACACCTACACGCACGCCTCCTGGTCTGCCTGCGCGGCGGACTGCTCGCATGCGTCCCGTCAACTCACGCCTGCTCGCACGGCACACGGGTCGCGTGGTGGCACGTATATTGATTTTCTATTTGGATGATTAATGCTGCCGCTTTATTGCTTAACCGAAGCATGGCACGTATCCATTGTTGGTCTAACGCTCACGGTTCGAATAAATAATCCATTTGGGATATTGGTTCCCAATTATTAATAATCTCCTGTTTGTAATTAGATAAAGATTACATCAAAACTGGTCTCAAATTTGACAAAAAAAAGTACAATGCCACTTTGTATTGGTGTCCATATGACAACACGATAAGTTTCATGAACTTCAAATAAGTTTTGGATGTACTAGAATTTAAAAATCAAGATTCTCAATGTTTGAAATTTCTTGCACGGGGAGTAAACATGCACCCAGTGAGACACATGTATTTTTGCAATCCATTTAGGTGCACTGTCACGTGTGCATGTAGCTCAAATTTGATTTTTGCACATTATACCCGTAGAAAATCCATCAATGTACTAAAACGTCTTAATGATCTCTGTTTTTTTTTTCGAAATTAAAACGTCCCTCATTTGGTAACATATGTTCACCGCGGGATAATTTAACATGCATCGTCGTTGCGGTGGATTCGCGGGGGTGTGTCTGGGTGTGTGCGTCTGGGGGGTGGCGGGTGGCTCGCAGTACACTACGATTTGTGAGCCATCGTGTGGGTTGGCCGTTTTGTTAGGCAGGTGCCACATCAGAGTCATGAATTCGTTATTTAAAACATTACACAACCCTTTCATACGTACATGTTTTGGCCACATGCAGTCGATGGTTGTCCTACATGACACTCGATACTTGTGTGTGACGCTTTCTATGGGCCCACGAGGTTGTCGTCCATCACTTTGACGAACAGCCGGCAGTGAGGTTAATTTGACCAGCAAGGTAGAATCTTTTTTGGTTGTGTTATGGTGGGAGTATATATAAAGTACGCGTCGAAGAGGTGGGAGGGGACTAGCATATATACTATACGTACGCGTCCGTGAACAAGTACACCTCACTCAGTGTCGGGACTTTTCGGTTTCCGAGGCACGTGCCACATCAAAGTTGTGAAATTGGCTATTCAAACATCACACAACACCTCTTTGGGCCACATGCATGCAGGCGGTGGTTATCCTAGCTAGGACACTCACGTGTGACGCTTCCATCTGTGGGCCCACGAGGCCATCGTCGATGCATGCATCACTTTGACCTACATCGGGAGAGGTTAATTAATTTCACCATCGAGGAGGATTGTTTTTGGGTTGTATTACGGTAGGAGCATATAGTATGCGTCGAAGAGGGGGAAGGGGACCATCATATGTAGTACGCTTCATGAACCTCGCTCTGTGTGGGGGCTTTACGGTTTTTGAGGCATGTGGCACATCAAAGTTGTGCATTTTGGGTATTCAACATATGTTTGGCCCACATGCAAAGCGATCGTGGTTGTCCTCTCGCACCCACTTAAGATGTTATCAGCAATATCGATGCTTTCCATCTGTGGGCCCGCTTGGTCCATCACTACTTTTTGCCTGACAACGAGAGAGGTTAATTTGACTTAGGAGGGGATTATTTTTTTGTTTGTAATATGGTATATATATAGGTCATGCTCTGGGATGACATGATACAGTTTGAGCACACACACATGTATGTGTACACATGAATCCCTCCCATCGAGTTGAAGTGGCTAGTACAACGACACGTCATGAATCGATCTCGCTCTGTGTGGGGACTGTACGATTTTCGACGCACGCACCACATCAATGTTGTGAAATGGTATTCAAACATGCATGCACACATCACCTCCATACATATGCATGTAGTGGTTGTGTTCGAACGGTACACTCCCTCGCGTGGTTATCGGCGACAAGCCTATATATTCATGGGCCCGCATGGACATCCATGATCACCTTGACTGACAACAAGATAGGTTATGGTGAGATTCAGACCTAATTAAGTTTGAGCGCATATACTATGCACGCATGCATGCATGAATCCCCGTCGTCGGCTTGAAGTGTGGTGTGACATACATATGCATCATCAACCTAACCCTCACTCGGTGTGGGGATTTCTAGTTCGAAAGCACGGTGCCACATCAAAGTTGTTCCATTGTGTATTCAAAAACACACCTCTCCATATATACATATGTTTAGGCCACATGCATGCAGTGGTTGTCTTCGGGGACTAGCTACTTGTGTGATTATTGGCGAGCTAGCCCATCTCCAGGGTCGCATGGACGGCCATCACTTTGACCAACAACAAGAGAGAGGTTGTACGACCAAGGTGGATTATTCTTGGTCCGTTTTACGATCCATCTTGGTGAGATGCCTCTCTGGCCCGCCAACTAAAAGTGGGTGTGTGTGTGGGGGGGGGGGGGGGCTGGTTTCGCACTTTGCTAGGTGAACCTCGGTTGGGGGGGCATGCATTCATAGCTTAGGATTCCCTTCGTGCCAACACGAGGGGGGGGCAAGCAATACCGTGCGCTTTGCGAGATAGGTGCCACATCGAAGTTGCATTTGGTATTTGAACATCAAACCACCCTTTTCATACATAAATTTGGTCCACATGCAAGTGTCTTCGTGTTCTGACCCTCTCCCGCGTCATTTTTCGCCAAATTTATGAACATTAGACAAGTCGGATGACGCAACAGACACGGTTCACTCAAACTAACCATGTGCCACGCCGATGCCCCTGTCACGCACATCCGCACAGTACATTGGACTCCACGAGGCTTCCCTCTCAAAAATATCTACCTGCCTGTAGCTTTTTTCTGTTTGATAACACACAATTATTATGTTTCGACCGTATGTGATGTTTCTTGTTCCCAATCCCGCCTGCATCCCTCGAAAATATCTGCCCGCCTCGAGGGTTTTTCTATTTCATAACACACGGTTGTTATCTCCGGACCGTGTGCGATGCACCAGCATCAAAATTTTCAATAGCCCCGTCATTTCACTCCCGCGTTTGACTCCCGCGTAGTAAAATTTTTAGTACCCGCGTCATTTCCTCAAACACACCCCCCGCCCCCCTCCACACACACACACCAAAACCTCCTCGAGCACGCGCGCGCACACACACACACACACCCTCCCTCGCTCGAAACCCTAGCAAGGTCCCTGCCGCCGCCGCCGCCACCGCTGCAAGGCCTCCATTGTCAACATCTGCCGGTTTGCTCTTGCAGCTTACCCACCGATCTCCATACCTAGGCTGCCCTGAGTTTCTTAGAAGACGCCTGCCAAACGCCCCCTTTCCCATAGATCCCCATCCCCACCCCCCACTCCAGAGCGTCGCAGCCTAAGCCCGGCTACACTTCCCGTGGAGCTCGAGGAGCGACTGGTCCAAAAGAGGTGTATCGCGGTCTCTTCTCCCGATGTCGCCGAGGAAGCTGACGACCATTACTGGCCGCAGACACTCAATCAGTGGGCTAGAGTATGCGGGTATGTCGCGGACGCCGGCTACGACATCGAGGTCATCGACAACGACGGCCTGAGGCGGGCTATGTCACAGGTTAAGTGGCCCAACCCCAACCCCTCGGGTTCAACCGCCGTCGATCTCATCCATGGCCCCGCCGCTGATCTCCTCTGGCTCGCTGTCAAGAATTTGCCATCCTACATCGCCATCGAGCCCCTTTTGTCATTTCTGAAGGACACGTTCTGCGACGCTGGCTTGGGCACCCTCTCTGGCTCTTCCAAGGGGAAAGAGCCCATCTGCTCTTCCAAGGGGAAAGAGCCCGTCTGCGACATCAGGGAGGGCACCCTACAGCCGTGCTCTTCCAAGGGGAAGGAGCCCATCGGCGACAACATGGAGCGCATCCAGGGTCCGTGCTCTTCCCACGGGAACAAGCACATCTATGACAAGTGAGGAAACCCATGATTTGTTTTGCCATGCCTCTTCACAGGGGGAAACCCATTATTTGTTTTGTCGAGTCCCTTTTGTAGTGTAGTGAGAATATGTCCAGTTTTAATTGCTATATTTGGTTGTTTGCAGTATGCCTTGTTTATTTCAGTTGTTCACAATGTGATGCTCTATATGTGCAATTATTTACTGTGCAGTACATTTCATCAATCTAGTTTTAAACATACCGATAGGAATGCATATATTTGCTTGCTGTTAAGCCTGTTATAGCTAGCATATGCCTCTTTTAAAGTTTTTTTATTGTTCGGTTGTTTGTAGTTAGCATATGTCCAGTTTCAAATGCTACCTTTGGTTGTTCGTAGTATGCCTTGTTTATTCCAGTTATTCACAACGTGATGTTCTATATGTGCAAGTATGAACTGTGCAGTTCAATTTCATCAATACCAGTTTGAACAATACCACTATGAATGACCACATTTGGTTGCTGCATCTTGTAGTTAACATGCCTTTCCATCTTTATTTAACAATAACCAGTGTACTTAGACCGGCACAATACCAGTTTGAATGACTATGTTTGCTTGTTGTTAAATGTTAGGCCTGTTGCAGTTAGCACACCTTTCCACTTTTTTTGCTTTACTAGCGTGCTTAAACCTGCACACACTGAAGCTATCTTTTGGAGATTATTTTGTCTACCATGGATAATTTTGGTTGATGTTTAGCCTGTTGTGCTTAACATGCCTCTCGATGTACCTACACAGGACAATTTTGGGAATGACTGCTGTTTTCCATCGAGGTTAGTTTCATCCCATGGCTTATATATACTCACTGTTTTGGATATCGGTGAATCGGACTTTTAACTGAATATATCTGTAACCCATTTATCGTTAGGTTAACTAGGGCCATATGTAATATATCTGAGGCTACATAGCAACATGCAGTGTATTTAATGTCTAAATATGCAATCCTAGTCTACATAACAACAAGGAAGAGTGTTACCTTAATGTTCTGATGACGTCTAGATATACGTAGAAGAGCAGCAGCAGCAACAACAACAACACAACCCTGTTTGGATACTCAACTTAGCTAGAGGTTAGAGTTAGTTTCTAGCTCATGACTAACCCTGAACTAACTCCATCCAAAGAGGTGTTTGGATGACAGGGTTAGATTGACAATAAATGCACTAGAAGAACTAGCTCCAATTAGCACCTCTTGGGTTGGATAGTTTTTTTGGGTGGGTTAGATGCAACTAGCTCAAACTAGCCCTCATGTTTGGATATACTTTAGGGCTATTTGAGCCCGAACTATAGCTCAAACTAACTCTAACCCATGGATACAGTAGCAGTTAATCAGCCGATAATTTGTAAGAATGCAATAAACTCCTTCCGGCCCATAATATAAGATGTTAATTCATCTAATATGTGAGTATATTGGATGTTATAAGATATTATAAAAGAGTGTTTTACTACATCATTGTGCAATTGCTGTTTATCTTCTAATATTAACTTGGTGCTTTTAGGTACATATGTCATTGGTAAAGATCCGTGCTTCGACCCTTTCTGTGTATGGGGAAATGAGATATCGATGAACCAACATCAAGTGAGGAAGCTGATAAAGATTGTTAGTAAAATGTGTCAAAAGATGGCAATTAAACTATTTGTTTACACTTTATCCAAGACAACAACGAACTGTAGGATGGTAAGTAAGAACTCTGCAGCCTTCTTTTTACTGCCCATAATGAGTTGTGTTAGATGACAATGTCTGAATCTTTTTCCTTTGCAGTGGTTCCCAAAGCAGTTTACTCAAGATTACCTCTCAAACTACATGATTGGTGGGCATGAAAAGGTTAAAGTATTTCTACCAGAACAGGATGATTATCTAGATGTTTACATGAAGACCGTGAAGGATGGGCGGTCGGCCATCACAAGGGGTTGGACTAGAGTCGTGCGTGCCTTCTGCATGGAGGAGGGCACAATATGGGCATTCCGCTTCACCTTGTTCAGCAACCAGAATGTATTTTGCCTCTTTCTTTACCGTCTTTAATAGTACAAGTATACAACTGTGGTTCATCATTCTTTAGTTGGTTCTTATGTAATTCTTGAACATATGTACCTATGAATCGAATAATGCATTGGATGTTTGAACCTGATGGATATGAATAAAGCTATAGCATACATTCAAATTCGAATTAAAATTCAAATTCAAATCCGGTACAATTTGAAATAGCAGCAATTAAATTATGGTGAAATTACACTCTCTAGGTCGTTACGGCACACACGGTTGGTAAAACACAAACGTTTACGATATACACCATTATCCGACACGGTTCATAGAGAGGAAAAGTGTCCAAGCATGCACACAATTGTCGTTTGCAAAGCGTGTGTGATGTCAGACAATATCACAAACGGTGCGGGCAAACTAAACATTTGTGATAGTTGCCTTATCGTACACGATTGGCAGCCATGAACTGTTTCTGATGAAGTATGCATCGTAAACATTGCACCACAGAATAGTGTGTGATATAGTTGTCGTGTACGACGATGTTACGATGGTCCGGCGTTTTGTAATCCTGTCTGACACTCGTACGACGATTAGCTAATCTTCTTAATTAGTTATCGCATACGGTTTGGGAAAAGCGAATGTGTGTGATTGTCTGCTTATCATACACGTTCTATAATAGTGAACTATTTGTGATGGGCCGCGCATCGTAAACGTAGCACCACAGAATACCAACTGCGATGGCAATGCGACCACAAATGAGTAGGAGTACTGTATATGCATCTTGGCTCCCTATCCCTGACGGTTTCTGGGTCATGTGGGAAGGACCCCCATATTGCCCACACTCACTTGGCGACGGTACCAAATGTCGTCGCGGAAAGGGGTTAAAAACTGTTTGTATAGCACCGATGCGTACCAGTGTATATACTTTATGTGCTCATTGCAGATCCTAGTGACAGTGGTGAATCAACTTAACAGTTACCTTAGAAACTGTTTCTAGAGGAAATATGGTACTCAAGATAGAGGAGCAGTTTTGATTGCTTGGAGCACAGCTTGTCAACCCAAGGCAAATGGTGGATTGGGAATCCTGAACATTGAGGTGCACAACAAAGGCTTGCTCTTGAAGCATATTCACAAATTCCTCAATAAGGAAAACGTCCCTTGGGTGAATATCATTTGGGAATCATACTATCATAACTCTCTACGAGGAGAGAGAATGGTGGGATCATTTTTGTGGAAAACCTTGCTCAAACTTCTGCCCACTTACAAAGAATTTGCTTCTTCTACAGCAAACTCAGGAAACTCAACCTTATTTTGGTCAGATTGCTAGTGCACAACTAGGGAAAAGCCTTTGGTTTTTGGGCCCGCGCTACTGCTACGGTGCTACAGCTAAAGGGTAGCAGTAGCGTTGGTTCACCCGCACTACTGCTATACCTACTTAGTAGTAGCGCTTCCTGCAGAAAGCGCTACTGGTAGTTACTGGCAGCGCACCTCTCTGCCCGCGCTACTACTATTATTATGTATTCTATTTCTTTTTTATTTTATGTCGTATTCATACACCATTATACAAGTTTTCATACAGTAGCAATTTAGAGATTGTTTTTACATCATAATGAGTTATTACATCATTGGGTGAAAGAACCGCAGATTAGTTTCAAGTGGATGGATCCTAAGTGACCAAGTCATGGATTATCGTGATAATCCATGACTTGGTCACTTAGGATCCATCCACTTGAAACTAATCTGCGGTTCTTTCACCCAATGATATAATAACTCATCATCATCATCATCATATCATTAACAATTTATCATCATAATACATCATTGTCATATAACAACTCCTCATGATCATCATTTTCGTCGATGAGACATCATATAACAACTTGGTCACTAGTCATAATCACAACTCCTCCTCCACCTCATCATCAACTCTAACACATTGTAGCACATAATAACAACTTCTCATCATCATCATAGTCATAATCAACACTAACTAGTTGTTCTTAATACCTAGGACCTACTCCTCTCTCATAGGACCTACTACCCTCTCTAAGGTAAAATAGCATAAAACAAGATAGGCCCTGACGCTCCATTATGGAGAATGGAGACTATCCTGTCTCCAATTCTTGCGCTTCGCACAATGTTGCTTCCAAGTAGCTCTCTATGATTGTCCATACATTTTTTCCATTCTTTGATTGTCATGTCTTCATCAGTTTTAGAAATCCAGTATGAGCAGCGATGAAGCCTAGGATGACCTGGCCGTAAGCTAATAACATCAAGGCGACCTTTCAGAAACATCAGACCAGGCACACAATCCTTCGGGATTTTCTGTTGAAAAATATAATAATAACGTCATAGTTAGCAATGTAGTTTAGCTTTAGAAGAATTTATGCAAAAGATGCACGGATGTCGTAATAGTAAAAAATCTTACAATGCCATCTCGATAGATGTTACCGTAGTTCAACACGTGCACTAGTGGCACGTATTGACCATAATGTGCTGGAGTTTCATGATTGATATTGTAATTCTCAACATCAACAATAAATGAGATAAGATGATCTTTCTCCTGATAAGTTAATTATGTGCGATCGGTGTAGTAGGTTCTGTCTACCATCTTCCGTACATTTTTTGAAGAATGAAAATAAGTTGTCAACTATTTTGAAATAAACAATATAAATTACTTAATAAATATGTTTGAGAAACTCACATAGAGGTAGAAGTGGAAGCGTATCAACAAGGACCCAAATGTCCATATTCTCTTCATCGATGTCAGGATCACCAAGATCGAAGGTGACAAGCATACCCTCATGAAATTCATATGCCTTGCACAGTGCTTCCCAATTCGAGCAACCAAAATGGGATATGCTCTCAGAATTGTATAGATTTACAGCAAAATCATAACCATGATGGGTCCTTAGGTGAACTATCTTTGTCTCCATATTTTCATGATCTTCAAAATCTAGCTTCTCCAAGACATAGCTTCTTGCATGGCATAGGATAAGCTAGTCGAATTGTCAAAGACGGAAATTACACGTTGAAGAAGCAGAAGTCATGCTTAATTACGAAAAAACACTTGTCGTCGTTGCGTACCATTTCAACATCAAAGGTCTCGTCGAGCTTAATACTGAAGCGCCGGCCGTCTACCAGGTGAGGCCTGTCGCACAGACCTCGGTCGTCGCTGCACCAGTCGCACTCTGGGAGCCTATCATCGTCGTCAGACATTTCCTATGTTCATAATTCAAAGATTAAACTTGTACAATTCAATATATGTACTACAAAAACTAAATTAGATCATTATTATTCATCACGGGTTGACTATCGGTCCGTCGAGTCTTTTCTTGAAAACTCTCAGTTCACATGGTGTATATATTCGACCGTCGGTGATGGTAGCTACTCCTGTCATTCCAAAGTGCATTACACCAAAATGTCTAGCACCTTGGAATGAAGAAGAAGCTGCCCACATGACAACAGTCAGGATTCTTCGTCCTCTCATATATGGTGGAGACTCTCCCTCACTGATTCCTCTCTGACATTTGCGACCGTCGGTGATGGTCGTTCTTCTCTTCCTTCCCATGCATTACCAAAAGGTCTATCACGAGAAAGAAGAGGAAGAACGACCCCCACGACAACAGTCGGCATTCTTCTTCTCTCATATATATGGTGGAGTCCCGACAGACTTAAAGTCAACCCGAAATTTCATTTAATTATCTTTCTACAAAATCCGGGCCACTCGATATTTCCTACATATTCTAGCACAAGTCATGCCAAAATTCATGGAAAAATCCGGCATGACCGTTCACTACTGCAGGATGCTGCTAACGTGACACTATGATCAGAGACCCTTTGATGAAACTGTGTGCGATGCATTAATCGCAAACGGGGATGTAAAAAACGGTCAAAAAAGATGCAAAACGTTTGCGATGGCGGAGACATCAAACATGGTTCAAATTTTAATTACGTGTGCGATGCGGGGCATACGGTTGATCCAGAAGAACTGTTTGCGATGAGTCAGAACAACAAAAATGGGCAGCCATATCAATGTGTGTGCGATATACGGCATACAGTTCGCTCCGATGAACTGTGTGCTATTAGGGAATGCAACAGAAACGGTCAGCCAGATCAAGGTGTGTGTGATATACGGCATACGGTTCACTCGGACGAACTGTTTTCGATTAGGGAAGAGAACAGAAACGGATCAACTTAACAAGATGTGTGTGATATGCGGCATACAGTTCACATAGATGAACTGTTTGCGATGAGCCAAAAGAACACAAACAATTCATGTAAACAAGATGTGTGTGGTACGCAGCAAACAACCCACTCAGATGAATTGTTTGCGAAGAGAAATTATAACACAGACGGTGACTACAGTTAGTTCGTGTGCGATTCTGTTCGTACAAAAAACTTTGAAAAATGCAAACTAGTTGCTTGCGGTGGCTAGGAGTATCGCACACGATGCGTCTACGAGTACTCGTGTGCGATGATTAGTAAGTTACACATACGTTTTCTTATGTTAACACGTGTGTGATAAATAACATGTGGCACCGCATTCGGTATTCGGGTTGTGTGTGTGCTCCACTTATCAATGCAATAAGTAATTGCAAATCCATTCACACCTATCAAACTAATATGTGTTCACACTTAGCACCGGGCTATAAAAACTACCCACTCAAAAATTACTTCACAGTTCCTCTCCTCATCACCCACAAAACTGGTCTTTCCTGTCAAGTCGTTCCGCCATGACCGGTAGGAGGAGTTTAGGGTGGACATATAACTAGGCAGCAAAGACCAAGGCTGCGGAAGCACTAGAGAGGTCCCGCCGCGAAGCGGCAGCCGCAGCAAAGATGTCCCGGCGCGCCGCGGAGCCCTCGAACGAGCTCTCACGGGCACGCGAGGGCTCTCACAAGCGCACTCGCCGCGTCGGCGATCGCGACGAGCTGGCATTGCTGAAGTCCTTGGCCGGCGATGACGACATTCTCACTGGCCTCATTAAGCAGCAGGAGCTGGTCGACGGCTTGATGAAGTTGCTCGAGATCAGCGATGCCTCGGTTGACAAGGCGACAGGCCTCGTCAAGCAACTCATGGGTGACAATGCGAAGCTCCTCAAGGCGCTCGCTGAGAAGGAGGAGGAGGCCGCCGGCTGGAAGATGCTGCATGAGCAGAGCAGTGTCTCGGGGATGACGCTGACAGCGGTTGTTGAGGAACTGATGGGTTACTTGAGGAAGCTTCGGATCGAGCGCGAGCAGGAGGTGGAGGAATCTGTTGCTGCATTCAAGCAAAGTCGTGAGGAATTGAAGAAGGGGCTGGAGGATGTCGTCGCCCGGCGATCCATTGATGAGTAGAGACAGTAGCGACCCAGATCGTTGTCTGCGATTTCCTTCTTCTCTTGCCCCCGTGTCTTCCGGGCTTTGCCGCATGTGGCATTTTAAATTATCCGGAATATGTAAGACAATTATTATCTGCGCCATTGTAAATTTGTCATCGTATTATCCGTTGCCATTTTATTTGTCGTCGTATTATCCGTTGCCCTATGTGGCAAATTAAATTAGGCCAGAATACGAGTTGAAAACACGAACAAAGCAAATGTTGCCATGGGATCACAAGCAAACACCCTCCATCCAGGTGCTTTAATTAACCCATTAATGGAGAAGTTGTGAGCGAGTTGGGCGGCGGCTGGTGCATGGAGGTTAAAGAGCTCGCTTCCCAGTGAGCATGGGCGGCCTTGCTGCTCGCACGTGTCCCATCGAGCCTGCGAGGTGGACAGGATGCACGCGTCCCGTCGAGCCTGCGCGGTGGACTGCTCGCACGCGTCCCGTCGAGCCTGCACGGCGGACTTCTCGCGCTCGTCCCGTCAAATAAAACACCTGCACGCACCCACCGAGTATGGTTAAATTTAGACATGGTTCATATAATACAACCATTTGCGATATTAACGTGTCAGCTATTTGTTTCAAAAAGGACTTCGTTGGCTATTAATGTGTGCGCCTTGTCTCAAACTGGACGATTTTTTTACCACGGCATATATGTGCCATGTCATGAAACCATGCCAAGTTTCATGTTTTTTGGGTGAGTTTTTTATTTACTGGGATTTAAAAACCGAGATTCTCAATGTTTCAGGACGACAAGAAGTTTGTAATTCATTCCCATTCCTTAAATCAGACCTAAGCATGCACCCAATGACACATGTACGATTTCCCACCCATTTTGCTTCACTGGAGCATGTGCTTGTAGTTCAAATTTGAATTATGGACTACATTAAATGCCTAGAAAACTTAATTAATATATACAATGGCCAAACGAACCCTGAACAGTTTCAAATTTCAGCACGACACTCCTGTTATTCTATGTTGCCTGTAGAAAACAAAGTTCAAGGCGAGAAGAGGCAGCGATTATCGTTTCGCCCACAAGAGGGGCATGTTTCCCTACCGGAACCATGAGGGTTGCGAGAAGCTTCGGTTTGTAAGAGGCTTGTAATATAGCTTCACCCAAATTGGACAATTATATGTACCATGTAGTGACACCATGCCAAGTTTCATGATTTCCTGGTGAGTTTTGGATTTACAGAGATTTAAAAACCGAGATTCGCAATGTTTGTGGCCAAGCCAGGATGGCGAGACGGTTGAATTCATTCCCATTCGTTCCATGGGACCTAAACATGCACCCCAAGGACACATGTGCGTTTTTTCTAGCCATTTTGGTGCACTGGAGCATGTATTTATAGTCCGGATTTGAATTATGGACATTAAATGTCTAGAAAACTCAATTAATGAATAAAAAAGGTCAAACGAACCCTGAATAATTTCAAAGTTCAGCGTGAATCTCCCGTTGTTCCGTGTTGCGTGTAGAAGAAAATACGAGTCTAGAAGAGGGAGCGATTATCATTTGGCCCACAAGGGGACACGTTTCCCTATCGAAACCATGAGGGTTCTTGCAACAGGCTCCGGTTTGTAAGAGGTTTGTAATAAAGCTTGGCCCAAATTGGCAATGTTTTTACCACGACATATATGTGCCATGACGTGACACCATGCCACCTTTGATGACTTTCTAGTGAGTTTTGGATTTATGGGGATTTAAAAACCGAGATTCCAAATGTTTGAGGACGAGCCAGGACGCCGGTACGGTTGTAATTCATTCCCATTCCTGGCATGGGACCTAAACATGCACCCAAGGACACATGTATAATTTTTCTAGCCATTTTGGTGAACTGGAGCATGTATTTGTAGTTCAGATTTGAATTATGGACATTAAATGCCTAGGAAGCTCAATTAGTGTATAAAAAGGCCAAACGAACCCTAAATAGGTTTAAATTTCAGCACGGATATCATGTCATTCCATGTTGCCCGTAGAAGAAAATACAAGGCGAAAAGAGGCAGTGATTACGTTTCGCCCACAAGGGGAACACGTTTCCCTATCGGAACCACGAGGCTTCTTTGAGAGAAGCTCCGGTTTGTAAGAGGTTTGTAATAAAGCTTGGCCCAAATTGGACAATGTTTTTTCCATGATATATATGTGCCATGACGTGACACCATGCCACCTTTGATGACTTTCTGGTGAGTTTAGGATTTACGGGGATTTAAAAACCGAGATTCCAAATGTTTGAGGACGAGCCAGGACGCCGGTACGGTTGTAATTCGTTCCCATTCCTCGCATGGGACCTAAAGATACACCCAAGGACACATGTATAATTTTTCTAGCCATTTTGGTGAACTGGAGCATGTATTTGAAGTTCAGATTTGAATTATGGACATTAAATGCCTAGGAAACTCAATTAGTGTATAAAAAGGCCAAACGAGCCCTGAATATGTTTAAATTTCAGCAAGGATATCCTGTCGTTCCATGTTGCCCGTAGAAGAAAATACAAGGCGAAAAGAGGCAGTGATTATGTTTCGCCCACAAGGGGGACACGTTTCCCTATCGGAACCACGAGGCTTTTTTGAGAGAAGCTCCGGTTTGTAAGAGGCTTGTAATAAAACTTGCACCAAAATGGACGAAAAAAAATTCCTCGACATATATGTGCCATGTCGTGACACCATGCCAAGTTTCATGATTTTCGGGTGAGTTTTGGATTTACGGGGATTTAAAAACCGAGATTCTTCTCACGAAATGTTTTCAAATAGCACACGGTTCACTCACGAAAGCCGTGTGCCTACCAAACCGTGATCTGAGTCCTGCGTTCTGATTGGCCAGAACCCAAACCCCACGGATCGTACGTCAGCACTGTTGGATGCTCCCAGATCGAACGGCAACCCTCAGCCCTTTCGACAGCACATGCAGTACATGGGTAAGCACTGTGCGCATGCGTCGTGCTAGCTCATGCTTCCTTCTCTACTACGTTTTCTAAACAGGCTACCATTTCCCACCACTCCTCTCATCGGTTTCCCACCTCTTCTCCCATCGTTTTCCCGCTACCAGTGTCAGTGCTCATTGAAGGCTAGGCGGCGACACACCGGCCATGTAAATATCGCACACTGTTTCTAAAAGCACAGATGTGTGTGATAGGAGGGAGTAGGTCCCATAGGGTGACCAGCGTGAAACGCCTTAATGGCAAGGAGGCAATTCCTATCAGCAAGGGGCGGCTTCCCATCCGCTAGCCTAGTCGAATAGAACGCAGAAGTTAAGCGTGCTCGAGCTAGAGTAGTCCAAGGATGGGTGACCCGGTGGGAAGTTGCATATCTCAAGCTTCATTTAAATGCCATGACATGGTCATTATAGAGATAAAAATCTCTATAGTGACCTATCATGGCAATTATATAAACCTTGGGATCCTTGTTTTGCTAATTTGTAGACTATGTTTTTATTGGTTATTTTTTGCTCTAAAAAATTAAAGAATGATTGACTTGACCTGTCATGGCGATTATATAAACCTTTTTCAGGTCGCATGCAAGGTATAGGGGGCAGGGTGTTCTGATCGAGCATGTCTCCCTTGTGCGGTTTATAGACGGTGCACATATCTGTGGGCTCCCCGAGGTATATATATTATCCTTTACCGACAATGAGGGGGCCCACACAATCTATCCCTTTGACCCAACAACGAGAAGGGTTTGACCATGATGGTTTCCTTTTTTGCTCTAAAAAATTAAAGAATGATTGACTTGACCTGTCATGGCGATTATATAAATCTTTTTCAGGTCGCATGCAAGGTATAGGGGGCAGGGTGTTCTGATCGAGCATGTCTCCCTTGTGCGGTTTATAGACGGTGCACATATCTGTGGGCTCCCCGAGGTATATATATTATCCTTTACCGACAATGAGGGGGCCCACACAATCTATCCCTTTGACCCAACAACGAGAAGGGTTTGACCATGATGGTTTCCTATTGATACTAGTAAGGTACACGTGCATTGCACGCATGAGATTTGGTAACCAAATTATGAATAAATACCACACTATAGCATGTAAGCTTTGAGTCATATATGCATGACGTAGATGTTTGTTTAATTCTTATAGTTCATCTCTTTCAAAAATCAATTAGTTTTATAAAAAAAATCTATTTTAAGATTCATGGAATTGTGCATTGTAAAGCATAAAGTAAAAACAAATAGTGACAATTCATTTAGAAAAAAAAAGTTTGGGCAATTAAGATATGGAAGATTCTAGAACAAAGGAGAAGTGCTTGTGTTTTGAGGTTTGTGCATTATGCTTAAGTTCAACCATGGAGTCTTCTAGATTGTACATGTGGCAGAATCTGGTGGAATGTAGATGATATCCAACGGCCAGTAGTGCTCGGATTTGCCATCTCTGTACCGTCAGATTGGCTTCATCCAACGACCAACTTTCAAAGTTATTCGCACACTATATAGGGGTATACATGTGTGCCATGCTAGACCAAATAAAGTTTGAGCGCATGCGTGAGATGACCCCCCCCCCCCCCCCCCCCCCGCCGCCGCCGCCTCCTCGAAGTTGGGAAACCAACATCGTACGTATTGAACCAGGCTTGGAGTCGGGTACGGTGTTCGGTTTGTAATGTAGTTGGTGGCCCATCGAAGTTGTGCATTCGGGATTTTAACACATCACACCCCCGTATCCATATATATTTTTGGGCTGCATGCAGTGTATACGGGGTCTTCTGATCGACCACGTTTCCCTTGTGCGGTTTTTTGTGACGACATGCATATCTGTGGGCTCCCTGAGTGTATATATATCATCCCTTTGACCGATAACGAGGGGTATGTGTTGGCCATGAATGGATTCCTCCTAGTTCGTGTTAGGGACGGTCACCGTCACATGTCGCTCAACCAAAGCTCGAGCTCATGCGTTGTCAGGATTCCCTCCCACATGCTCGGATTGCTGGTTTCGACCTACATCATACCCTGCGTATCTCATCCTTAACTACGTTTCCTTCATGGTTGTTGTCTGTATTGAGAGGTAGGCACCACATCTAAATTGTACATTGTTCTATATTGAAAACACACATCACCCCTTCCCAACATACATCATTTTGGGCCGCATGCAAGAGGTGCTGGTTTTGTGGTCCCTCTCGTATGATTTTTATGATGGTTCAATCTATTGGCCCAAGCGGTTTATCGACAACAATAGTTTTCGTTTGACCAAATGATAGATTCATTGGTCCGTCTTATGGTAGGTCATGGCGACATGCATGTATGACCAAAGTATCATTACGTGCATCTGCCCCGCTGACACGAAGTGGGAGGTGGTGGGCCAAGCATCCTAGCTAGCTACGATATTATGTCATTATAGATATATCCAAGGGTGCTTTCGGGTTTGCGAGACAGGTGCCACCAAAGTTGTGCATTGTGTATTTAAAGTTTTAAACATCACACCCAATATTCCTACATATATTTAGCCACTTCCAGGTGGTTCTTGACTTCTGGCCCCTCTCATCGATCTTCGAAGATGCGCCCAACCGTGGGCCCGCGCGGTCAAAGTTTTGCATTGGAGTTTTGAACATCACAGACCACCCTTTTCACTCATATATATTTGGGCCACATGCTAGTGTGGCTGTCTTCTGACCCTCTCTAACGTTTTTTTGCTGCAAATACTCTGATGACGCTCAATGGACACGGGTATAATGTCTTAACCGTGTGCGATGCAAGTGCGCTGTGAATCGCGACGACTGCGCAAGCGCGAGCAAAGGTGGAGGTACTGGCTCAACCGTGTGCGATGCAAGTGCGCTGTAAAATCACCATGACTGCGCAAGCGCGAGCAAAGGTGCAGGTACTGGCTTAACCATGTGCGATGCAAGTGCGCTGTAAAATCACCACCTGCGCAAGCTAAAGGCGGGTAAGTTTATTTAGAAATTAGGACGAACCATGTGCGATAGACCAGCTAGTTAGAAATATAAAAACAAACTACCCGCCTTAAGCGTTGCAAAAATCGGCGGTTTCGCCACTTTTCCTTATTATCATACACGCATATTCTTATTGGACCGTGCATGATCTTGGGCACTCCCGCCCCGCATGAATTCCTTTACCCAAATTTTATTAGCCGCCGTACTTCAACCGTCGCCCACACTCCTCCAGCACCGACCTTATAGTAAAATTGCAGTAGCCGAGGCATTTGAACCGTCGTCCTCCCTCGTCCACCACCATCTCCATCCACCATTACTAAAATTTTCAGTAGCCGCGGCGTACCCTCAAACACCCCCCCTCCACAGTCCCCCCACCCGGCCCCTCTCCCCTCGAACCCTAGCTCGCGGCCGCCGCCGGCGCCGCCGCCAACCCCTGCCGGTCTGTGTGACACCCCCGGCCCAATCGTGCACTAATCATACATGCAAATGCACACGATAAAGCCTAAGGACTCACGGGAAGATATCACAACACAACTCTAAAACATAAATAAAGTCATACAAGCTTTATATTACAAGCCAGGGGCCTCGAGGGCTCGAATACATAAGCTTGCGTACAAGAGTCAGCGGAAGCATCAGATATCTGAGTACAGATATTAAAAGAGAAACAGAAAGGCCTTTAGAAAGGCGAGGCAAAAATAAAACACTACGATCGAAAGGCGTAGGCCTCCTGCCTAGGACCCTCCAATCCTACTCCTGGTCGTCACTCAAATCGTAGTAGTATCCATCCTCGGGGTCGAAGTAGTAGTCGATCGACGGGGCATCTGTCTAGCATCTTCAGCGGTCTTGCAGCAGTAGAAGAGAGTAGAACAGTACAATATAATGTAGCAGTATCATTAAGTCTCATCCTCACCCAGAGATCCTTTCTCGACTCCCTGCGAGAAAGCAATCCCAGAGCCATACAGTCATCAACCTCGTCCGGAGATCCCTTCTCGACTCCCTGCGAGAAGCAATCCCAGAGCCATAGTATCCAAGTATCCAGTTCTAAATTGTATCAATCAGGATACAACTTCGAGTGTCCTTTACCGTAGGACCGGCTATCGATAGAAGTGTTCTTCCCTGCAGGGGTGCACCAACTTACCCAACACGCTCGATTAACTCCGGCCGGACACACTTTCCTGGGTCATGCCCGGCCTCGGCCAAACGACACATCGCAACCCTACCTAGAGCTCAGCTGAGAGGTCCCCGTCGGTCTACATCCTAAGCGCTCAGAGGTCTTGGGCCATCGCCCTGTGCACTCCGAGTCGTTGCGTGCAGGGGGAAGCCAGGCACTAGGGGGGCGCCGGTCCGTCCCGGCCGCAAGGCTGAACTAGACGTCTGACAGAGCTTTTGGCTGATGCTACGATGCAGAACGCCCATACTATGCCCACATGATGGTTAGTGCTATCAGACCAGAGGCCTGCTCGGATCAAATATCCAAATCGTTAGTACCTTGGGCTTGCGGTAACGAGCAGAGACTCACGAAAGATGTGACCCCATCGCCCCGTCTCGAGGACTTGCTGCAAGGGTTAAGAATGCCCGGCCGCGCCTCGTATTCATCATTCGGGCACCACACTGGCACCCGCCTTCACAACACTCGCCTCTCAGGCGCACGCGGGTACCCCTCAGGGTCGACCCGCCTTTCCAAGTAACAGTGTAAAGTCCAAGTATCCGTGTGTCCATAACATCAAGGGAATCCGAGGTATCACCCTCGTTGGATTCCTACTCGATGTATCCGTCAAGGTGAACTCGAAGGAATCACCCTCACTTGGTTCACACTTGAGGTGTTGTACGACGGCGTCGTTATCGGAAGCGGTGAAGGAGGAATCACCCTCGATGACCACGACCGAATAGCTACTCTACAGAGTTAACATCAGAAGTGCTATAAGAGGTTTCACCCTCGGCACTCGATAGTAACGCTGCAGTGTCGTTACAGCTAAGGGGGGTGATGTGCGGTGTCGGGGCCTGGTCTTCAATTCCCGTTGATCGGGTCTTCTGACAATCCAGCGCGGCAGTCGGGATAAGTGGGGTCACTGATAGGTCTCTACCCCGCCTATACTAAGCAGTTTAGGATATGCAGGTAATTATCAACAGCAGGTTACAGTAAACAGGCTATGCATCAAAATAGGTAAAGCAGTAGCAGCAGCAATTCTAATGCAAGCATGAGAAATTAGAATAGGCGATATCGGGATGATCAAAGGGGGGGGCTTGCCTGGTTGCTCGGCGGCAAGGGCAAGGTTGTCAATGGTGTCTTCGGTCTCCGGAGCTGCGTCGGTCTCGGGGACGACGTCGGTGTCGGGGGCTACCGAGAGAGAAGAGGGGGAGGAAACAGTAAATACTAAGCATACAAGTGCAGCACAAAGCATAACATGGCAATACGCGGTAACAGAGGTGATCTAACGCAGTGCCGGGTGATACTGGCGAAGGTGGGATTCATCCGGGAATGTTTTCCCGGTTCCGGACATTTGTCAGACAGATGACCGGAGAGGGACGGTTGCAGGTTCGGATAGTTAGGGACGCGTGACAGACGAACGGACCGCGTATTCGGATTCGTCTCGTCGTTCTGAGCAACTTTCATGTACAAAGTTTTTTGATCTGAGCTACGGATTATTTTATATGATTTTCTAAAGATTTTAGCAATTTCTGGAATTTATTTAATTATTTAAATTAAACATTATCCGAAACGGTGTTTGCTGACGTCAGCATGACGTCAGGACCAGTGGGTCCCACCTGTCATACTCTGTTAGGTTTAATTAGGGTTTAGCTAATTAATTACTGATTAATTAAACTAACTAGTTAATTAGATTAACCTAATCAGAGTTAATTAACTTAATTAATTATTAATTAACTAAATATCTATTTTATTAAAACTATTTATTTATTTTTATTTTATTACATTTTCTTTTAATTCTTTTTTTGTTTACTGGGGCGTGGGCCCCACGGTCAGTGGCTAGGGGCCAACCGGACGCTGGGCAGCGCCAAACGGCGCGGACGAGCGGGCGCCCGACCCGGGCTATGGCCGAGCGGGCGCGGCTGGGTGCCGGCGCGCGCGAGGGCGGCGGCGTGGTGGCCGAGGCGGTGGAGGCCGGCGGTGAGGCCCGCGTCACCGGCGACGGGGCGCGACGGGAGCGCCGGGGCCGCGCCCGATCCCTCCTGGATCGGGGGGGGGAGGAGTGGGGAACGAGGGGTGAGCGAGGGGAGAGTGCGGGGTGGGCTAGGGTTTGCGGGGTGGGGTGGGGGGGTTAGTAGACAGGGACTGGGCCGGCCTGGCGGCCTGGTGACCTGCTGGGCCGAAGCCCAGTTGGAGGGGGGGGGTTCTTTTCCTTTTCTTTTTCTTTCTATCTTTTTCTTTTAATTTATTTATTCTTATATCTCTGTTCCGTAAATAGTTAGGCCCCAAACCGAGTTTTGTAAAACATGGCAATTGCTCCAATAAATACTAGGCATCCTCTACCACTGTCAAAAATTAGTTTGGAGTAAATTTGAGTTCACACAATTTTTATAATAATTAAAATGCATTAATCCTAGCTGTTTTGGTAATGTTAGTGCCACCTAATTAATTTATTAATTGTTGGTTACAATTTTAGAATGGTCTCTGGAATATTTGCCATTTAACGAACATTTTAGTTTCTATGCTAGACAACTTTTATTCTCCACTTTCATTTAAATTTGGATTTTGACTTAGGAGTTGAAATGCAATATAATGCTAATGATGATCATGCACTGTTAGACATGATGACATGGTATAATCAAAAGGGTGATTACTGTAGTTAACCACTGGGGTGTTACAGTCTGCCCGTTCCTCCTAGCTTAGATGATAAAGTTCATGTTACCCAGCGATTCCCATACCGTCGACCCACTCCCCTGAGTTTTTAGATGCGGCCTGCGGTGTCCCTTCCTGCCAGATCCACATCCCCTGCTCCAGAATGTCGCGGCCTAAGCTCGACCACGTATCCCGGGGAGCCCGACGAGCGTTCAGCCAAGAAGAGGTTTATCATGGCCTCTCTGGCGGACGTTGGCGAGGTGGCCGCCGTTCGCCCCGACCTGTCGAAACCGGAGCAACACGTCGCCGCAGAAGCCGGCGAAGACGTTGACTACGTTGCCATACCGAAGGCTTCATGTCAGCAGGCTAGCGTATTACTGTATCTCGGGAAAGCTGGCTACGACATCAAGCTCGTCGACAGCGACGGCTTCACGCGGGCCATGTCACAGGTTAAGTGGTCCATCCCCAACCCCTCTGGTTTAACCGCCGTCGATCTCTTCGACGGCCCTGCCGCTGATCTCCTCCGCCAAGCGGTCAAAGATTTGCGATCCTTATACTCCATCGAGCCCATTTTGTCATTTCTGAAGGACACGTTCTACGGCGGCGGCTTGGGATCCTCAATTGCCAAGTCAGATCTCATCGACCACGACCACGAGGAGGGCACCCAGAAGGTTCTTCCAAGGTGAAACAACCCATCTGTGACATCAGAGAGCGCACCATGGGTCTGTGCTCTTCCAACTGGAAGGATCCCGTCCATGAAATGTGAGGCAACATCCTATCAGCAAATCTTACCTTTTCTAGCTTGCCAACCCGTACCCTTTGTTGTAGTAGCATTTGTCGTGCGGTGCTTTAACTGTGTCGTGTTTAATTATTTCAGTTATGCAAAAATGTATTGTTCAATAGGGCTATGTGATGTTTAAGTATGAATTGTCCACTTCAGTTTATATGTATTTGATTGTTCACGAATGGCTATATTTGGTTGTTTATAGTGAGTAGATGCCTTGTTTATCTGTATTTGGTTGTTAGGTTGGTTGCAGTAAGCATTTTTCCAGTTATCGATCAGATGCCTTGTTTATATGTATTTGATTCTTAGTTTGGTTGCAGTGAGCATCTGTCCAGTTATCAAGCAGATGCCTTGTTTATCTGTATTTGGTTGTTAGGTTGCTTTTTTTAGCATTTGTCCAGTTTTCAAGCAGATGCTTTGTTTATCTGTATTTGCTTGTTAGGTTGGTTGCAGTGAGCATTTGTCCGGTTTTAAAGCATATGCCCTGTTTATCTGTATTTGCTTGTTAGGTTGGTTGAAGTGAGACTCTGTCCAGTTTTCAATGGCTATATTTGGTTGTTATACTAATCATTTATGCCTTGTTTATTTCAGTCATTCACAATGTGTTGTTCATTATGTGCAAGTCGGAACTGTGCCGCTCGACTGCATCAGTACCAGTTTGAACGGCTATATTTGGTTCCAATTATGCCTGGTGTAGTTAACACATGCCCTTTATTTCAGTTTTACACATTTATCCAGTGTGATGTTTAAGCATTACCTACGTTCTATTCATTTTCAACAATACCAGTTTGAATTGCAATATTTGATGGCTTTTAAGCCTGCTGTCGGTAACATTGCCTTCCATTTTATATCTGCTTTAACAGCATGCTAAAACCAACACATTCAAGCTATCATTTGGAAATGATGTTGTTTACCTTTGGTATATTTGTTTGATGTTAAGGTTGCTGTACTTATCATGCCTTTCCACTACTTATGCAGGACAACAACGGGAGTGGCCACCGTTTTCCGCCGAGTTTAGCTTCATCCCTCGGCTTGTATTCCCCCCGTCATTCCATAATGTAGTGCATATAGATCCAGGCCTGAACACTTATTAGCTTCTAATATTGACTTGTTGCTTGTAGGTACATATGCCTTTGGCAAGGATCCACGCATCGACCCTTTTTGCGTATGGGGCAATAAGATATTCATGAACAAGCATCAAGTGAGGAAACTGATAAGGATTATTAGCAAAAAGATACGAATGGTGGGAAGCAAATTATTTGTTTATGCTCTATCCAACACAATAGTGAGCTGTAGGATGGTAACTACAAACTCTGCAGCCTTCTCTTTTTACTGCCCATAATGAGTTGTTAGACAACAATGTCTGAATCTTTTTCGTTCGCAGTGATTCCCGAAGCAGCTCACTCAAGATTACTTCGCAAAGTACATGATTGGTGGACACGCAATGAAAGTTAAAGTATTTCATCCAGACTACAATGATCATCGAGAAGTCGTAATGAAGACAGTGAAGGATGAACGGGCAGCCATCACAAGGGGTTGGCCTAGAGTCGTGCGCGCATAACGCATGGAGGAGGGCACAATATGGGCATTCCGCTTCACCTTCTTCAGCAACCAGAATGTCTTTCGCCTCTCTCTTTACAGTCTTTAGTACAACTGTGGTTCATCATTTTTTACTTGGTGCTTCTGTAGTTCTTCAGTATATGTACCTGTGCATCAAATTATGCATTCGTGGTTGAACCTATATTTGTAATAAACATGGTTGGATATGAAATAAGTGATTGCCTACTTTCAAATTCAAAACATGTGATTTTTAAATTAGAGACTAATTAGGGATTAATTAGGGATTACACTGCACACGGTTTCCGAAAACGAAACGTCTGCGATAGACGTGGAGATCAGACACATTTCTAGGATCCACTACGTGTGAGATCAATCTCAACTGCATACATGATCAGCCAAGAAAAAACGTGTGTGATTAACAACAGCATCGCACACAATTCTTTCTTATTAAATGTTTGCGATAGTCACCTTATCATACACGCTTCGAAATTATAGACTGTTGTGATGTTGTGCGCATCGCAAACATTTTGTCATAGAAGAACGCGTACGATGTACATACTAACGGAAACGTATTCCTTGGATTAACTATGTGGAATGTACATACGAACGGAAACGTTTAGCGGGGACTGACTGTGTGGGATGTACTTATGACCGGAAACGATTTCGCCTGTATAATTGTACTTTTTAGCACTACTGTACGTATAACCATATTTGAGCACTCGCCGGTCGCACACGACCTCATTTTGCCGAGCGTGTGTGCCAGGAGGGCATATCCCCGACGGTTTTTGGGTCATGTGGGAAGGACCCCCCTATCGCAGTCACTCACTTGGTGACGGTTCCGAACACCGTCGCGGAAAGGGGTTAAAAACCGTTTGTATAGCACCGACGCGTACCAGTGTTTGCTAAAAAGGACATATATCGAGCGCCTGAAATTTGCCGGAATGGAAATTAATCAACACTCCGGCAAAACATAGGCCACTGTGAGGTGTTCCCTGCAAACATAGGCCACTTGGGCAACACTAGTACTACACAACACTACATATCACATGTCTAAATCTCCATCATATTTGAAAGACCTACATTGAAAATTTTCTATTCCATGGAAATTGTCACAGCTACTCATCTACTACTCTACTACATCTATGAAAACATCTACATCATCATCAACATGGGGATTTGGCTGGTCTCACCTCGAGGTCGGAGGGGGTCGGTGACGGGGACGACGGCGGGGATGATGCAGGGCTCCTTGATTTCTGCAAAAACAAAATATAAACAAAAACATCATTATCCTCATTTTAGTACTTAGTGAAATCCTATAAGATATGAACTAAACATTATTATGCTGATTCAAAAGACCTACATTTACTAAAAATTTGTAAAACTTAGTTCTAACCCTAACAGCTATCCATCCATCCATCTATCTATCCAAAGCATTACTAAAAAAACTAGTTTAATCCATCTGTCTATCCATCTATCTATCCAAGCATTACGAAAAAATCATCCACCCATATATATGAACACCTAGGGTTAATTACATATAACTAGTTTAGTGCTCTAATGATGAAATGGGCTCATATATATGAACACCTAGGGTTCATATATATGAACAAAATTAGTAAAATACTACCTACCTATTCTACAATCAAATTCTAACTAATTTTTATTACTAAAAATTTGTATGCCTAATTATTTTTACTCAAAATTTCTATACAGAGAGAGGTGGGAGGAGGGAGGAGTGAGGAGGAGGAGGAGGGAGGAGTGAGGGGCAGTGGGAAGAGGGAGGAGAGAGGATAGAGGAGCAGGGCAGTGGGAGAAGGGAGGAGGGCAACCGGAGGCGGAGGGAGGAGTGAGGAGGGCGCGGCCGGAGGAGGAGGAGGGCGCGGCAGGAGGAGGAAGTGGCTAGAGGAGGAGAGAGAAGGGCGGTGGAAGGAGGAGGGAGGAGGGGGCATACCGAGGAGGAGGACGGCGGCGGCAATGCGGCGGCGACGAGGAGGACGGCGAGAGAGTGGAGAGGGAGAGTGAGAAGAGCGGATGAGAGGGAGAGTGAGGGTCGGCTGCGCAGGGAAGACGATAAGTTAGGGTTAGTAGCAGCGCGGGTTGGGGACAAGCGCTACTACTACGGAGCATAGCAGTAGCGCTGGATATCGAGCCGCACTGCTGCTAAGTGGGGCTCGCCATGTGCGCCTAGTTCAAACTTAGTAGTAGCGTATTTTTCTAACACGCGCTACTGCTATGTGGATAGCAGTAGCGCCTTTTCCTGCCACGCGCTACTACTAAGTAGCAGTAGCGCCACCTTTTAACAGGCGCTACTGATAAGCTTCTATGTATAAGGTTTTCCCTAGTAGTGGTGGGACCAGCCTCTCCAAGACAAATTCCCTGAACTATGCTCTTTCAACAACAACATCTCTATTTCTCTACAGCAAATCCTCAACTTATCAGACTTGGATGCACATTTTCATACACCTTTATCACAGGAAGCATTTCTGCAGTTCAACCTCCTACAAGAATATTTGCAAGAGAGAAATGATTCACCAGGAAATGATAGATGGTCAGTAATAGGGACAACCAGAGGATATTCCTCCATCAAGATGTATGCTCATATGATGGGACCCAGTACAGTGCACACTCTGTTCAGAGAGATCTGGTATACCTCATGCAGATTGAGACACCAAATTTTCATTTGGCTTCTTTTACATGATAGAATTAATCAACACAAGAAATTTGATGCACCGAAAATCAATGGCTTTGGACAGCTATAATTGTGCCCTATGTACAGACAACGCTGAAGAAACGATAATGCACTTATTTTGGAACTGTCCATTTGCGTTGCATTGTTGGGATAAGATCATTCCCGACAGGAAAAGAGGCATATCTGTTCTAGATGATATTCAAATGGCCATCCAACAACTTCCACAAAGCATAGCCCTGAACATAGTTATCATGGGATGTTGGGGGATCTGGTCAATTCGAAATGATAAAATATTTAGATTTGCAGTTCGTCACATTGATGGATGGTGTTACTATCTGCAGGAAGGGCTCAGAGCAGTGCAGATTAGAGCCAAGCAAGCCAAATCTCACAGGATCAGGGTCTGGGTAGAGCAAAACCTTTAATTTTGATGTTTCATAAAACTGGTATTGGTTGATGCTTTTTGTAGTCCTTATTTGTGCATATTTATATTAATGAAAATACCGTAGAACAATTGTTCTACGGTCAGTGCTTAAAAAAAATCACCGGAGACCAGCCACTTAGTGCCAAGCGGTGGCTTCTCATCGATCAACTCTTGGAAGAAAGTGTCCTTGGGGTTGCTATGCGTCGGCCGTAGACGGTTGTGAACTTGAAGTAGGTGTTGGTGTGGATGATGGTGACTTTGCCTAAGAGGGAGAAGGTGTGAAGGAAACATTTTCAACTTTGATAAAATCATCATTCTAGAGAAGGAGGATACCACGACTGGTTCAGATGGCAGGGCATTGCGCAAAGTTTTCAGTATGTGTCCACCAAGAAAAGAGGCGATGAAGGAATCAACTTGCTCGAGTTTGACCCCAAATGCATGATGATATAGCCTCAATACCATTACATCTTAACATAACATCTTGTCTTGTTTCGCAAATGATAAGGGTATTACCATTGGCGCTATATATCTATTACTCCCTCTGTAACTTAATGTAAGACGTTTTTACAGTTTAAACTGCAAAAGTGTCTTACATTAAGTTACCGAGGTTGTTTTATTATGACAGAACAAAAAGGCGGAGTTTCATCAAGATAAAGTTGGTTAGGACATTTCTTGACAATAGAGATTCAATGTAGACTGACATCCATGTTTAGGTCTGGGTAAAGGCTCAACCATTGTGGCCGGATTAATTCGGCGCCGGAAATAATTTGATCGTATTGGAATTGTGTTGAACATTTACATGTGTAGTACTTAGCAGATTGTTAGGTGACAGTCAAACACGTGTAACTGTAGTAGTTACTAATGAAAATACACATGAGGGCCTGGGTACCCGAGAACACTATATGAATATTAAATTTTAGAAAAGTACCAGGAAAAATAAGAAAAAACTGGAATTTTGGGGTATCAAACATTGTCGATCATTCTACTCAAGTGCGAAGTTTCGTGAAGAAATGGCACCTGTGGTATTCTTAGCGAAGAAAATACAATCTGACCTACGATTCATTCAAACAATTATTTTATATAATATTTTTTTAACCACCATGGTTGTTATTTCATCATAAAACTTCAGGTGGGAGTAGAATGATCGACCATGTTTGATACCCAAAAATTCTAGGTTTTTTTTTTTACTTTTTTTGGTTTTTTTTTACTTTAATTTTCATATAGGGTTCTCGGGTATTTTTTTTAAGGGGCGATTCTCGGGTACATAAGAGTTCAAAATCCACGCAGGTACCCGAGAACCCTATAAGAATGCACTATCGTAGTCTGCTCAATTAGTACAGCGATAGAGCACTTACTGATTAAACTGACTGGGAGGGTCTCCATTAGTGCGCAAGTTCGGCACACACATATGTCGCCATACGAACGCAGCGTCGCGGGCTAATTGGAGTATTCATACAAACCGCGTGCTGGTTTGGAGCGATGCAACAGGGTGGTTGATATGGACATAGCTATTATGGATACATCTACAAATATTAGACGACATATTTTTCAGGTGATTTCTAGTAATAAATGTTTAATTATTTGTTTTTCTAATGGATACAAATATACTACACATTTAATTGTTGTATGCAGACTTAAAAGAAGATCTATACCCACCACGTATGAAGACGTGTGTCTCCAGATTCACTCAAACGTGTGTGCATGTGCATGCACTTGCACTACCAAGATGCCACGGTCGTTGTCAAGAAGGTGGGACCATGTGCATGCAAATCCATAAGAACGTCCAGGAAATTCTTGCTACGGTGTGCAACGGCCTGGCGTGCAATCCTTTGTCCAAGAAACATCAACCAATAGGTGGGCTCCAACGTGGGCCAATTCCGCTCCCGCATGCGTGAGCTTCACGGCCTGGTCCAGCACATCGTGCGCCGTCAGGATTCGTTCGCCGCCCGACTGGCCGAGGGCATCTCCGCACTTAATAAATAGCGTTTAAATTAGGGTTTAGATTTGGGGGGTTTTGTTTAGAGAAGTTTAGCTATTGCTACTTTTATTTGTCTTCGCTCGTAGCGGCTAGTGCGACCGTCAAGACATCCTATCGGAACCCCAACTTGTGAGATTTATTCATCTAGCATATCCGCAATTTATAGATTGCTTGGCTATTATTTTCTTGCATGTTCTTCGATTTGCTTGCAGGAAAAATCCTTCGTGGATAGGTCGATCGCGCCGTCGGCTCGGTCGATAACGCCGTGGAGTTGGTTCAGCGATTGCCGTGGATATCAGTCGTGTACGATTCTCCCTGTACGGTTGGTAGCCGGATCGTGAGGGTCAAGTCCCACCAAAAATCGTAGTTATCTCTCTCTCATCGAAAGATCGGGCCCCAGTTCACATCAAGTTGTATCAGTTTTCAGGTTCATCGGTGAGAGATTTACAGTTTTATT
The DNA here is from genome assembly GCA_011799875.1 of Thinopyrum elongatum. Lineage (NCBI taxonomy): Eukaryota > Viridiplantae > Streptophyta > Magnoliopsida > Poales > Poaceae > Thinopyrum > Thinopyrum elongatum. The sequence goes on from CM022298.1 coordinate 582,529,712, forward strand.
AGGTTAGATTGTTTTTCAGTCCTATAACCCACAAAAAAGCCAAAAAAAAATTAGATTAGTTCATCCGCTGCACCTATCTTTTTAGCCTTTAGCAATTTTTGCATCTAGTATTTGCTTTGTTGAATTTTTGGTTGCATTCATCTAATCCTAGTGCTGGTTTAGATTCGTGGGGAGAAAATTATCTACTAGATCATACTTGTTTTGCATCCACCGTAAGCTTTTCCTTCCGTCAGTTAGTTGTCAATCCAAAAATATATGCATTAGCGAGCAGGATTGCATCTGTTTGTTTCCAATTAATTCCTGATTCTAGAGATCCTGCCGCCATCCGTGGGCCTCGGTTACCAAAAGTACGTGCATCGTATCCAATCTGCCACGTACGGGCTGTCCTTTCCGCGCGCTCGTTTTTTCTGCACCGCCTACCCACGTTTCAACCCAGACACAATTCCACCTGTGTCTGGCATCGCCCGCCGTTGTTCCCTGTGCCATCCGGCGCCGCGTACTACCTGCTAATTATTGGAAGTTTAGAGTTCTGTAGTCACACGCATCCCATTGATTGATTTCTTAAGTGTCAATTTAGTACATGACTCTGAGCTTCTCGTGGTAATTGATTTTGTCTGTAGCATCTTTTATCTCCTGTCGCATCTTCGTGCGTATAGTTGTTGGTAGCGGCCTGGTAAAAAAAAAAGCAAAAAAAAAAGAGAAAAAAGGAGAACCAAAAGTGAAACAAAAATCAGGCCGGCTAGCATCTATTTTGAGCTGATATTTTGTATTCTGGACATTCTTTTTGCTACTACAGGGTTGATCATCACATCATTTGTCATCTGTTTTCGAGACATTATATACGTGTATCTCTCGATTCTATCTAGCTTATTAGAGCTACCACGTCATTTTCCGCCACCAATTCCACTCATTTGATTCAGTATCTGGGTTTAGATTGTTTTATCTCTTACTAGTCGACGGCCAGCACTAGTTAGGAGTTTGAGCAATTATTCAACTTGCATTGCTTTTTGCTAAATTGTGCCACTGATATTGTGAGTTGAGAAGCCTTTGCCAAGCTACACTTTTTCTACCAATAAGTACAGGTTCCGGCTCTACTGATTCCTGGTTATCGCTCCATCCAATCTTCATCGGTCGTTTGAAGCCAACACCAACGCGCCAATCACCACCTGTTGCATTGGTAAGAACAAGTAAGAATTTGATACTAAGCTTGAGTGTGAGCGAAAAAATTTCCACCACGTCCTACTAGTTGATAGGGTTTATCCACTGTGTTTTTTCTCTTTCACTAACAATGGCACAGGATCAACCCACACTTGAGGGTCTCACCGCGGATGTGAAAGTCACCAGCGAGCGTCTCGCCCAACTTGAGGGTGCTCAGATTGCGGCCGAAGAGAGGCTCAAGGCCATAGAGGATGCACAGGGTGTTGCGAACACACAGCTAAAGGACATCTTGTCACGTCTTGACGAGTTGCGGACTGCACCCCCCGTCAACAACAATGCTGATCCTCGCAACTCCACGGGTGGCGCCGCTATTTCGCGAGCTCGGCGTGTGCCCATGGGTCATCCACAACACCCAGCTACTGCCACTGATGCCGCCACCATAAACCAACACCAACAAATTCCTCCCCGCGTCGAGCAATATGGGGACAACTACGAGGATTATTCTGGTGACACCGAAGACGACCAAATGGTCAACCACCACAATGACCGTGCTCATCGACAACTACGTTTCAACCGTCAAGGTATGGCACGAGGTCAACCCAGGTATGATGTTAGAGATTATGAACACTCTAGTGCCAAAATCAAATTTACTATGCCTGCTTTCAATGGTAAATATAATCCAGATGTTTATCTTGACTGGGAACTTTCTGTTGAACAAAAATTTGCATGTCATGATATTCCTGAGAACCAAAGAGTTAGGACAGCCACTAGTGAATTTACAAATTTTGCTTCCATGTGGTGGAGTGAATATTGTCGTATTAATGCAAATAATATACCTACTACATGGGATGCTTTAAAACGAGCTATGCGACAGCGTTATGTTCCTTCATATTATGCTCGTGATAAACTCAATGAATTGCAACGTTTAAAACAAGGTAGCAGTTCTGTAGAGGATTATTATCAAGAATTGCAAACTGGTTTAGTGCGATGTGGCTTAGTTGAAACCGAAGATGCTATGATGGCTAGATTTTTAGGTGGTTTGAATCGTGATATTCAGGATATATTAGACTATAAGGAGTACAATTCTATTACTCGTTTGTTTCATTTTGCTTGTAAAGCTGAAAGGGAAGTACAGGGACGACACAACAAGGGACGAGGTAACTTTTCTGCAGGTCGACACTCATCATGGACACACTCTCCAACTGTCCCACCCACTACCGAGAAAACACCACATATCTCGAACAATGGTGCACTCCCAACAAGTTCAAAATCAGCTCCACAATCCTCTGCAAATTCAAAAGCAATTTCTCAAGCACCCACCACTTCGCCTGGACGCACAAGGGACATGAAGTGTCATATATGCAAAGGTGGCGGGCACTTGATGAAGGACTGCCCAAATAAACGTACTTTCATTGTGCGAGAAGATGGTGAGTACTCCTCCGCTAGTGATTTGGATGAAGAGACACAAGCCATGCTTGCTACTAATCATGTAGGTGTCACGGAGGAGCAAGAGGAGATACATATTAATGCTGATATGGCGGATAAATTCCCAAGCCTTGTAACCATGCGAGTACTTAGTGCCCAGGTGGGGCATACTGAGATGCCTCAACGCCATAATCTTTTTCAAACTAAGTTTGTTGTCAAAGGGCATTCTGTTCGTGTGATAATCGATGGTGGAAGCTGCAATAATTTAGCAAGCATAGAGATGGTAGGGAAACTTGGCCTCACCACTACAAGACATCCCCATCCATATAACATCCAATGGTTCAACGACTGTGGTAAGTTGAAGGTAACACGTCGTGTGAGAGTACACTTTACGCTTGGTTCATATCATGATTACGTTGACTGTGATGTCGTACCTATGCAAGCTTGTTCTTTATTGTTAGGTCGACCTTGGCAATATGATAATAGTGTTACCCATCATGGTAGAACAAATTCGTATACTTTCGTGTTTGAAGGAAAAACCATTAACTTGCTTCCAATGACCCCCGATGAAATAATAAATGATGGGAAAGCTAAATCAACGGATCATGCTATGCATAGTATGCTTGCGATCAATTCTGAATTTTTTTCGTTGTGTGTCTCAACTTTTGATCTCGAAATATCGCATGCTCAGATAGCTCATTTAAGTCCCCATAATTCATATATATACTCTGCGTGGGGTAAAATTCATCATGATATTCATAATTCTATGCTCCGACAAGAGAACATATATCATGATATTCATAATGGTGCTATTACAAATTTATCACATCTTCATGAGCTAACACCTTTGGAGCGGCCTATATACATTGCATCTATTTTTGCTTTGCTCTATGATGTGTTTCAGATAAATGAAAGCCGAGGACGGCTTTGTTTTCAAGAAAGGGAGGATGATATGGACATAGCTATTATGGATACATCTACAAATATTAGACGACATATTTTTCAGGTGATTTCTAGTAATAAATGTTTAATTATTTGTTTTTCTAATGGATACAAATATACTACACATTTAATTGTTGTATGCAGACTTAAAGAAGATCTATACCCACCACGTATGAAGACGTGTGTCTTCAGATTCACACAAACGTGTGTGCATGTGCATGCACTTGCACTACCAAGATGCCACGGTCGTTGTCAAGAAGGTGGGACCATGTGCATGCAAATCCATGAGAACGTCCAGGAAATTCTTGCTACGGTGTGCAACGGCCTGGCGTGCAATCCTTTGTCCAAGAAACATCAACCAATAGGTGGGCTCCAACGTGGGCCAATTCCGCTCCCGCATGCGTGAGCTTCACGGCCTGGTCCAGCACATCGTGCGCCGTCAGGATTCGTTCGCCGCCCGACTGGCCGAGGGCATCTCCGCACTTAATAAATAGCGTTTAAATTAGGGTTTAGATTTGGGGGGTTTTGTTTAGAGAAGTTTAGCTATTGCTACTTTTATTTGTCTTCGCTCGTAGCGGCTAGTGCGACCGTCAAGACATCCTATCGGAACCCCAACTTGTGAGATTTATTCATCTAGCATATCCGCAATTTATAGATTGCTTGGCTATTATTTTCTTGCATGTTCTTCGATTTGCTTGCAGGAAAAATCCTTCGTGGATAGGTCGATCGCGCCGTCGGCTCGGTCGATAACGCCGTGGAGTTGGTTCAGCGATTGCCGTGGATATCAGTCGTGTACGATTCTCCCTGTACGGTTGGTAGCCGGATCGTGAGGGTCAAGTCCCACCAAAAATCGTAGTTATCTCTCTCTCGTCGAAAGATCGGGCCCCAGTTCACATCAGTGGTCCGCGCGCGTCACAGAGCTCGTCGCCTGGTACTTGGCTTGATCGACCATGGCGGCCGGCCCAGATTTCGTCAACCACGACCGTACGCGCTCAGTGCAAATGCGGACGAACACGTCCGCCACGACGGAATCGAGTGGTTCAGCTCGGGGATCAGATCCCTCCCTCGACGCATCGACCCCGCTAACACTGCGTCTCCGCGTCTGCATGCCATAAACTGAAGCGTGCTCGCCGTATCTGCTAGCTCAGTTTATATATACACGGAACCGGCACACGTACGGTGCACCGCCACCGCCTCTAATTCCTCCGCTCCCCACCGGCTAGTAACTCGGCAAGACAAGGCTAATCGCAGCGGACCGATGGAGGCGCTCCTGGCTGCACTCCCAGCGGGTGGCGGCGGAGCGGTGGCTGCCGCCGTTGGAGGGCTGGCCGCAGTAGCCGCGGTCGCCGGAGTCCGGATGGGGAACAAGGAACGGGCCAACACGCCCCCAGGTAGCGATAATCTCACTGAATCTTTTCGTGCTCTGTTGTTGTTAATGCGCTGCTTCTTTCGCTGTGAAAGTGTGAGAGTGGGTTTTCTACACTCAAGACATTGGCACCGACGATTGAAAACATAGCAAATAAAAAACAAATCTAAAACTTTGTGATTCCAATAGGTGCTTGCAAAATTTGGTTGCCAAATGACATCCGAGGAGTTCTATAACAAAAATAAAATTGTGCTCGAGCATATCTGCACTGTTCAAGTATAATTTGTATTTCATTTATATGCAGATCAATATTATTTGGCCACCAAAGCTTGCAAGCACCTAAAATATTTGTTCGTAATCAATGCCACGGAGTAAGAGATTTTTTTTGCTATTTGTTTTTATTTTATTGCTATCGTAGGTGCAATGAACTTGGGTGTAGCCACTACTTTTTCACTGTGAAATTGCTTGGAACCTTTTTGTGACTGGGAAAAACAAGCACGGGTGCAGGCCCTACTGATCACACGCTCTAATTGATGGTGAACGAGGATAATCGATTAAGAATTTAACTAAAGTTCCACTTAATTCTTCCAACATCAATTTAGACCTCTCACACAGAATACCTTCCTTTATTTCAAGGCTTAACAACAGCGTAAAGTTTAGCAAATAATGCTACTACTTAAATTATTAGTTAAATTTTCCCGCTAATTCCATAACTAAATAGATGATTTCCACTAATGCATTTCTCTATACATGCAAACATCTTCACCCTGAAACCGTGTAAAGAAAAGATCCACCTCAACATGCAACCATGCTTGCAAAAAGCTGAGTCATTTCCATTCTTTTATCCCATTTATAGTTATTAATTACTTCGTCCGTCCCATAATATAAGAACGTTTATTAAGCTATACATTAATCGAATACTTTGAATCATATGTATTTATAGTATCAATTATCATAGTATTGATCCAAATATAGACGTTTCATACAATAAAATCTCATTGACATATATAGCAACCAATTTATGCATAAATCCACGTGGTATCATCTAGTTACATACCATAATTTAATGTCCTTAACACTTACTGGTGTCAATAAGGGATATAGCAAAAAAAAAATCTTAGAATTGGGTTGAAGAGAGAAAGTTGATGTATCCACCTTTGTATCTAATAGGCACTAGGAATGCGAGTGCTCTAAATATGACAATAGTTACTAATCCTAACCCCCAACAACAATGCACCTGGACAACTTATAAAATTTATAATATCTTAGTGAATTCTCAATAAATTTCTAGTTCATGCTCTTAAAATCAATTTTGACCTCTCACACGCAAAATAACTTCTTTCTATTTCATCTTTCATTCTTTGTATTGTGAACAATAACTGCTAATCCTCATCCCTATGAATCATGTACATTTAGAAGTTTAAAAACATTACAAGGTTGTAGTACTATGTGCAGTAGGATGTTAAGATTTCAAGATCAAACTCAATCATATTGGGAAGATTTAAAGGGTTCATCAACATAAGTAGTACTTCTTATCATTCATGAATACTTAGTGTAATTACAATACATCTCCTAGAAATAAGTTATTTTTACTTTTCAAAGATTTATACTTCAAATCATTTATGTATGCTTTATAATTGCATGATTGTAGCCTCGTGTAACAGTAACTGATGAAAAATACGTGAGAAAAGAAGAAGAAGAAATGTTGCATGGTTATGTTATCTCCATGTATCCAGCCTGTTATCATCTATGTTGACTAATTGTCAGGCTGACCTATCTCAAATATCAATCCTTGTCTTCAAAAAGAATAATACCAATTCTATATCAAGTAAAAAAAAGTTAATCCTCTTTTTTTTTCTATTTAACTGACATGCAGTTGTTCCTGGTTTACCTATAATTGGAAACCTGCTTCAACTGACGGAAAAGAAGCCGCATAAAACATTTGCAAAATGGTCTGATATTTATGGGCCAATATACACAATAAGGACTGGGGCTTCATCTGTAGCTGTGGTCAACTCAACTGAAGTAGCCAAGGAGGTAACTGAAATTCTAATTTTCATCTTTCTTAGATTCAATTAATAATGTATTTTTATTTTGTAGAAACATAAAATCCTTTTTGCAATTCTAGGTAACTGGTACAGTTTGGCATTTTAATTATCTCTCAATTAGTTTTGTAACATTAATTACCAAGTCCATGATTATCTTAGCATATCTTGCACTTAAACGACAATAAAAAAAATTAAATATTGCTACAAGGGTTCCTTTTCACCTCAGTACTTGAAGTTTACAGCTAATATGAAGGTTTGTTTTGATCTCCCTCATTTTGTCATTCTGGAGATAAATAAGGATTCTGACAAGTATTGTAACGTGAAAAGGATACAAGCGCTTTGGTACTTGACCTCCTTTCTCAAACAACTACCTAGATAAAATGCAGCACGCACTAATACACCGAACATGCATATATTGTTTTCTTGATAACATTGTTTTTTGAGAAAAAGAGGGTAAAAAACTCCGCCCTATGCATCAACTGATGGGCCTCTTATTGCGAGGCCTTGACATCTAACATCTTACACGGGATACAAAAGGCCAAGGCCAAAACAGGGCTAAAACAAACGTAAGAAAAATATTACATGGTGCCTCCTGCTTCACTAATTATATTAACGGACCATCATCCATATCGGCTGAATACACCCTAGCTACCATCTCTCATAGATTTGACCCAGAATCCATGGACACTCAGTCCTCCTTGCGCCGACGGATCAACCGGTATCCTTGGATATAACATGTACTAGATCAGGAATTTTTGTCCCTTTAAAGACACAACCATTGCAATACATATAGCCAAAACTAAGCAATGCAAAAGTAAAAAAAAATCATAGCAGCATGGTAGGAATATCTCACAATTGACTCATATTTTGCAGGCAATGGTTGCGAAATTCTCATCCATATCTACTCGAAAGCTACCTAAAGCATTATCAGTGTTGAGTCGTGATAAAACAATGGTTGCTACATGTGACTATGGTGACTTCCACAAAATGGTGAAGCGCTTTGTTATGGCGGGTTTGTTGGGTTCTTCTGCTCAGGTATGAATCTAAACAGTTTCAAAATTGTACAATTTATTATACCACCTCCCAAATACGCTTGCGAGTTCAGTTAGCTAAGATTTAACAATGCGGGATGCTTGCAGAGACAATTTCGGGAGACGAGAAACATGATGATGGATAACATGTTAAGCACCTTTCATACATTGGTGACCGATGACCCACATGCTCCTCGGAACTTTCGAGAAGTTTTCAAGGAGGAGCTATTCCGCTTATCCTTGATCCAGGTTAGTCTCTCAGAGAACCGAACTTGCGACCTCTCCACCAGCGGGGAGGTTGAGGGAATGTTATACCACTAGGCTAGGAGGTCATTTTGGTTAAACTGTGGTTCAACATGTATATATATCTAGGTGAAAATATTAGAATTCAAAAATTGATTTACATTTTGTCCAAAAGTTGTTCCATATTTTTGGTTACCGTGGTAACAGAGTATTTTGGTGCCCCACGAGAAAAAATCATCGTTAGGAATCCAAAACCTTGGTCTCTCTACACACACCATTATTTAATTAGTCTGCCTACACGATAGCACCACACTTTCTTAATTTGAACAGTAAGGATGGTATGGGTTGCCGTTCATGCATGCTGCACTTTCAGGGTTTAGGTGAGGATGTGAGTTCAGTTTATGTGAAGGAGTTTGGACGGGACATATCAAAGGATGAAATCTACCAGATCATTGTGGCTGACATGATGATGTGCGTCATTGAGATTGATTGGAGGGATTTCTTCCCCTACCTCAGCTGGATTCCAAACAAGAGCTTTGATACAACAGTTGCTACCACAGAATCTAGGCGAACCACGGTGATGCGAGCCTTGATCGATCAACAGAAGGAAAGAATTGCGCGCGGCAAGGTGGCAGCAATCTACCTATATACCAATACCTCTGTACACTAATATAAGACGTTTTTGCAGAGAACTGCAAAAACGTATGTTTGTTCATTGATGAAGTGATGATAACGCAATCAATTTGTAATATGCAGGCAAAGACATCCTATCTGGACTTTTTGTTGGCAGAGAGCACATTGACAGATGACCAAGTGACGATGCTGGTGTGGGAGGCAATCATAGAGGGTGCAGATACTACTTTGGTGACGACCGAGTGGGCTATGTACGAGCTTGCCAAAAACCCCGAAAAACAGGCAAACTGAGCTTACCCTTTTAAGTAACTTGTTGCTCTCGGGAATGCATTTTTAACACCTGATTTCTCATGGCACGCCACGGCAGGATCGTCTCTACCGGGAGATCCAGGAGGTCTGCGGCGAGGACATGGTCACAGAGGACCATCTTCCTCGGCTGCCGTACCTGAATGCCGTGTTCCATGAGACGCTGCGGTGCCATTCTCCTGTCTCGCTTCTGCCTCCTAGGTTCGTCCATGAGATCACCACACTGGCCGGTTACGAGGTCCCAGCCGGAACAGAGGTAATCTTTTCTTAAAAAAATGACACTACTCATCATAACGGAAGGCGTAGTCTGCTCACAAAAATGGCTTATATGTTTTGGCCTTTGCCAGGTGATCGTCAATGTGTACGCGTGTAACATGGACAAGAAAGAGTGGGAGGAGCCCGAGGAGTGGAGGCCGGAGAGGTTCCTGAACGACGGCAGGTTCGACGTCGCGGACATGTACAAGACCATTGCATTCGGCGCCGGGAGGAGGGTCTGCGCCGGGAGCGCGCAGGCGACGGGCATTTCGTGTGCCGCCATGGCGAGGTTCGTGCAGGAGTTCGCCTGGACGCTCAAGGAGGGCGACGAGGACAAGGTGGACACCGTCCAGCTCATGGGCTACAAGCTCCACCCCCTCTACGTGTATCTCTCGCCGAGGAGAGGGAGGCAGTGAAGCGCAGTTCTGGTTTGCTTGTTTGACGGAGGAGTTGGCCAAACAAGATAATATGGGTGCATGTTTTAATGATTTACCTCAACAATTTGTTCGGATTTTTACACTGTTTGCCTCGCGATTATTGCGCCGGAGCTTTTGGGGTTCAGGTCGGAACCAAAAAGAAGACTGTATCACGGTCACAGCTGCTTGGTTGGTTTTCGTAACATAAAATTATTGCAGAGCAATGTGTTCAACACGGCAACAGTCAATATTTTTTTAGATAATGGAATCTTTTATTAAGGAACAATGTGTTCAATGCTAGCGACAATCACATACTTTTTAGTACGTACAGGTAGAGATGCATATATGACATAACTTTTTTTTTAAATAGACACAAGAAGCACCCGGCTTTAAATAGTAAAGCCAACAGAGGCCAAGTAACCACAACATTAATGTCTTACAAACCAGATAGTAAAAAGGAAACAAGGTACATATCGCGACTCGAAATGAGCGCAGGAACATCTAAGAATCGCCTTGATGAGACTCGGGAGCTCCTGTAGATAGCGTGAAGATGTTTGATCCTGAGAAGGATACTCGATGCTGCCTCACAATTATTCTTCTTCCCTAGAGGACGCCATTGCTGAAAAAATAGAGACGATTTGAAGATATAATTAGACGAAAAAGGGTTTTCCTCCGCTTTATATTATAAAGCATCAACCAACCGATACAAACAGCTCGTTGGGGCCGCAGCACAAACAAGCACAAAAGAAAAAACAAGAGAAAGAAAGAGAAACAAATACCGGCGCCGGCAGCTCAACTAAACGAAGATGGCCCATATCCGCCGCACCCTCCGGAGAAGTACCACCGCACGCCTAGCACTTCGAAGTCTCGCATACCAAGCAACACCTTCAGGAAGGAATGCGACGACGACGCCGCTGCTGCCCGGACCGGTCCTAGGGTGATGGTCCCTTCAATGGCTAGTTTGTTGCGAGTATTCCATAGCGCCAAGCTAAAGCACTAAACGGTCTCCAAGCTAAGTGACGTTGTTGCCTGCAAGAATTGTTGAGAAGCGCAAGGATATCTAACATTGAATTTGGGTTCCAAGATTGCCCAAAACACAACTCCTCAGGGATTTCGTGGGAGCACATTGGAAAAGAATATGATTGGAGTTCTCCCGAGAGCCACAGAGAGCAAAGACCTATGGCCCGAACCATAACATTTTTGTGGGTTCAGAGCTGAGGGTAGGCGATCCAAAGCCGCTTGCTAGAGGAAACTATGAACTTTGAGGGGCACTTGAGTTGCGCACAAGCCTTTGACATAACGGACCTTGGGGCCTCGCACCAACTTGGCATGGGTGGATTTGATAGAGAAGATGCCGGAGAGCTCTATCTCCTAGCTGACCGAGTCTTTGACAGAACTAAGAGTAATGTGATCAATTAAAGAACGTAGGTTGTCTAAAGCTAACGACTCCACCGGCGAGACTGTCGGAGTAAATGACCACGGATAGCCTCATCAGCTTCCTTGGGTATTTCAAGACATCGGGGCAAGCTGCGCCCCTCGAACATCGAAGACAAAGAACCGCCTTCTTGGGGCCGGCTGGTCCAAGGGGCCGGTTGCCAGGAGGCGGCGGAGTCCAGAAGACGGCCATGAAGAGGGCCGACTCCCAGCAGGCGGCTTCCTGGGAAGCCGGGTCCTAGCAGGCGGCCCCTCGCGCCCTCAAAGTTAGCACCCACATAAACACGACAAGACGGGGTGTGGCTACAGTACAAGCCTGCCACCCCCGAATCCAGGGCAGAGCGTGGCCACAGTGCAGCGTACCAAGCGGACATCTCATGCCCGACGCGGCACTGTTGCCATGCCGCTCATGACATCACCCATGACAGAGGAAGCCATGCTCCCACGACGGGCTGTTGGTACGGCCTGCAGACGGTGGGCCCTACCTGTCCATGAGAGGCCAGAAGGGGGCGAACCCTGACCAGTCGGCTCAGGGGGAGGCCGGATCCTAGCAGGCGGCCCTCCCCCTTCCTTAAAGTTTGTGCGCCATTAACCAGAGGAGGCAGGGAGTGGGTACAGTGAAACGCCCGCCAGGCGGCGGGACTGTAGCCACGCTCTTTCCGACCAAGCATGCATCATCAGTGGCACGGCTACAGTGCTACGCAGCCGACAGGACCCGCAAGCGGCGGGCCTGGCTTGTCGGCCGAGCACGAGACAGCCAGGGGGACCCACCAGACGGCGGGCCCCCGCAGTCGGTGGAGAAGCCGGCGACCAGAGACACTGACGGCCGGGTCCTATGCCCGGCCGGATTACCATTGTACCCCTGGGGGGTAGGCCTATATAAACCCCCCAGGTCACCCCATGCAGGGGGTTGGAACCTTGGTAGAGAGGAGAGAGCCTTCTTCAACACGCACACACACACACATAGAGAGTGGAGTAGAGCTAGCCTTGCCCTCCTTCCTCCTCTAGCAGAACAGCTCAAGGAGCAAGTTTGTAGCTACTTGTTGAGGTAGTGATCATGCGGAGACCCCGCAGAGCAGGACTAGGGGTGTTATCTCCTTGGAGAGCCCCGAACCTGGGTAAGATTCGCAGGCATATGCGGTCTCGCTCACTCCCGCTTCTAGAGCTCGACGACGTACTTTTGTCCCCATCCATGATAAGCCACCCCCTGGCATATGTCGCACGATATCCCCGACATTTAGCGCCCACCTTGGGGCTAGGTGCACCGTCTTCCGGAAACACGTTCTGGACGGGAACCCTCTTCCTTCCTGGCCAGCGCAGCCAGCCCGGCACGCCTGACGGTGTTTGTGCTGACACGCTGCGCGGCATGGAAGTTGCTTGCGCCGCAAGCAGCTCCGCTGATCTCATCGGCGGGATCCGCCTCTTCGATGAGCCCGCACTTGTCGCGGGCGCAGCCAGCCCCGAAAGCTGCCTCGTCGACTCCCTCGGCAAGCTTCACATCGCCAACGAGCCGGTCTCCGACCTGGAGTCCGTTGGCTCCACCGACCCGTCCGACGACATGGCCATCGACGCCGACGTCGCGCTCGCTGATGCCTTCCCCGGTGACGTGGTGATCTTCGACGACCCGCTCCCTGCTGTAGACAGCAGCGCCAGCACCAGCACCGTCACCGAGGTGCTGGTAATCAGCCACGACGGAGCCTCCGACCAGGTCGGCCGGGACCCGTTGCAGGCGGCAATGCGGGGACTGTCCGCACCCGTAACGCCTGGTGCGAACGGCGAAACACTGGAAGCGTGCCGTATCGCACTCCTCGACAGCGCCAACAAGTTGGCGGCCATGAGACGCCTCACCGAGGCCTACCACCGCGACATCGACCGTGCCGTCTGCGGCACGCCGGCTGCTGGCGAACCCAGCCGCGCGGGCACGGTCTGGCAGCGTGGCGCAGCCATCGCCTGCATGTTGGGGGCCGACCGCCCAGTCTACGCTATGCCAATGGAGAACTTACGCGCCGCCCAGGCGGCGGCGGACGAGCTGGACCGCCTGGAGGGCGACGAGCGTCTCTGCATGACGGAGCGCGTCCAGCAGCTCATCGACGCGGCCGCCGCACAACAGGAAGCTGGCCGCCACGTGGTGGAACCCGGCTTACAGGCCGGGAACCTTCCCCCTCGCCGAGAGCATGGCGTGACCTCCCGAACGCCGACAGGCGGTGCCCGCGATCGAGGAGACCAAGAACCAGTTGTTAGCCGCAGCCACACCCGCATCTCCATCGAGCGCGACCAAGACGGCCGCCCACGACCAGTGGAATGGCGGGACGGTCGTCCGCCTCCCCCGCGCAGGGAGAGGTGCGCCTCCCCGCCGCCTGTTGAGCATCCGACTCTCGGAGGCCGGCTGGGCCCCCGTGAAGCAGTCGGAGAGAACGACGCCCGCCACCGGATCGACCGCTTGGCTCGATCCCTGGCGTTAGAAGAAGATGCGATCGGCCCGCCTTGTTTCGGCCCTCGCATTCACGACGAGCCCTTCCCTAAAGGGTTCTCGCTCCCTCGGGACACCCCCAAGTACAACGGCTCTGTGAAGCCGGAGGACTGGCTGGTGGACTACTCCACGGCCGTCAGCATAGCGAACGGCAACAAGCGCGTTGCCGTAAAGTACGTTCCGCTCATGCTCCAGGGCACGGCCCGGACATGGCTGAACAGTCTCAAGCCCTACAGCGTCAACAGCTGGCTAAACTTCACCGAAGTTTTCATCTGCAACTTCACCAGCACCTACAAGCGGCCGCCCAAACCTCACCAGCTCTCTCTGTGCGTCCAAGGCCTGACTGAGTCTACCTGCGACTACTTGACGCGGTGGGCTGAACTGCGCAACTCCTGCGAAGGGGTGCATGAGGTGCAAGCCATAGAATAGTTCACTGCCGGGTGCCGAGAGGGCACCCTACTCAAGCACCGACTCCTCTGCGACGAGCCGGCTACCCTCGACGAGCTGCTAATCATAGCGGACAAGTACGCCACTGCCGACTCCTCCATGAAGCCGGAGCTTGGAGTGGACACGTCAGGAAAGATGCTCCCTCTGGCCCCTTAGACGCCGGCTGGTGATTTCAGTCGGCGCCAACAGCCAAACGACAACAAGCGCAAGGCCCAGCAGCCGGCTACCACCAGCCGGCAGGTGGCGACAGTCGAGGACCAGCAGCCAGAAGAGCAACCCGGCCCCAAGCGCCAGAAGGGCGGCAAGCCTGCCTGGCTACCCGCCTTCTCGTTTGAGCAAACCCTTGACGCTCCCTGCAAGTTCCACAGTGGCGCGAAGCCATCCAACCACACCACCTGGAAGTGCCACTGGCTCGCCCGCATCGCCAAGGGCGAAGGACTGCCTCCCCCGCCTGCTGGCCCACCGCCTCCACCTCCCCAGCAGCCGGCGGTTCGGCCGGTCGGCGCGATCCAAGATGAGTTTCCTGAAGAGCACGGGGCTTACGTCGTCTTCACCAGCGTGGCTGACGACAGGCATAGCCGGCGTCAGCAGCAATGGGAGCTGAACACTGTCGCCTCTGAAGCCCCAGAGTTCATGCACTGGTCCGAGAAGCCGATCAGTTGGAGCCGAGCTGACCACCCAGAGGTGATGCCTTCTCCGGGTTCCTATGCCCTGGTGTTGGATGCCACCTTTGCAACAGAGAGGCGAGCTGCTCGGTTCTCCCGGATTCTGATAGACGGCGGTAGCAGCATCAACATCCTCTACCGCGACACCATGGAGAAGTTGTGCATCAACGAGAAACAGCTCCAGCCCAGCCGGACTGTCTTCCATGGCATCGTGCCTGGCCTTTCCTGCTCACCAATCGGCAAGATCAAGATAGACGTCCTCTTCGGAGACAAGAATCACTTCCGCCTAGAGCCAATCTGGTTCGAGGTGGTTGACCTTGAGAGCCCCTACCACGCGTTGCTTGGCCAGCCTGCCCTGGCCAAGTTCATGGCGGTTCCCCACTACGCCTACCTCAAGATGAAGATGCCGGGTACCAAGGGCATTATCACTGTAGCCGGAGACTAACAGAAGTCTGCCAAGTGTGCCGCAGCCAGCAGTCGTCTGGCCGAGTCCCTTGTGATTGCTGCCGAGAAGCGGCTCCTTGACCGGGTTGTGGCCATGGCCGGCAAGCAGCCGGACCTGTCGCCAGATCCCAAGGAGTCAGAAGCTCTGGGCTCTTTCCAGCTGCCCAAAGAAACCAAGAAGATACCCTTGGACCCGGAGCACCCGGAGAAGTTCGCTGTCATAGGAGCTCACCTTGACAGCAAATAGGAAAGCGAGCTCGTCGATTTCCTCCGTGAGAATCGGGACATCTTCGCATGGTCTCCAAAGGACATGCCGGGTGTTCCGATGGATTTCGCCGAGCACAAGCTACATGTCAGAGCAGATGCAAAACCAGTCAAGCAACCCCTCCACTGCCTGTCGGAGGAGAAGAGAAGAATTGTTGGTGAAGAGATAGCCCGGCTTCTAGCAGCCGGCTTCATTATGGAAGTGTTCTTTCCAGAGTGGCTTGCCAACCCAGCCCTTGTACTGAAGAAGAACAACAAATGACGCATGTGTATTGACTATACCAGCCTCAACACAGCTTGCCCCAAAGATCCGTTTGCCTTGCCTCGGATTGACCAAGTGATAGACTTCACAGCCGGATGCGAGCTGCTGAGTTTTTTGGATGCCTACTCAGGGTACCACCAGATCAAGTTGAGCCCGGCTGACCGCCTGAAGACCGCCTTCATCACACCATTTGGAGCCTTCTGCTACCTGACCATGACATTCGGCTTGAGAAATGCCGGTGCCACGTTCCAGCGTTGCATGCAGAAGTGCCTCCTCAAGCAACTCGGCAGAAATGCCCACGTCTATGTAGATGATATTGTGGTGAAGACGGAGAAGCACGGTACCCTCCTGGAAGATCTCAAGGAAACTTTTGATAATATGCGCCGTTTTCAAATCAAGCTCAACCCAGAGAAGTGTGTCTTTGGAGTACCAGCCGGCCAGCTCCTCGGTTTCCTTGTCTCAGAGCACGGCATAGAGTGCAACCCTGTCAAGATCAAGGCCATCGAGAGGATGGAGAGGCCCACCCGACTGCGAGACATTCAGAAGTTCACCGGCTGCTTGGCATCCATCAGCCGCTTCATTAGTCGGCTGGGCGAGAAGGCTCTTCCCCTGTACCAGTTGATGAAGAAAACCACTCATTTCGAGTGGAACGACAAGGCGGACGAGGCTTTCCTCCAGCTCAAGAAGATGTTGACCACGCCGCCTGTTCTGGCCACTCCGGCTGCCAAGGAGCCCATGCTTCTTTACATCGCCGCCACCAGCCGGGTGGTCAGCATAGTCATGGTGGTAGAGCGCCAAGAAGACGGCAAGGCACAGCCGGTCTAGAGGCCCGTGTACTACTTGAGTGAGGTGCTGTCAACATCCAAGCAAAACTACCCCACTACCAAAAGATGTGCTACGGCGTGCACTTTGCCGCCAAGAAGCTCAAGCCATACTTCCAAGAGCACCCTATCACGGTTGTCTACACCGCCCCGCTTGCGGAGATCATAGGCAGCAGAGACGCGTCGGGCCGGGTGGCCAAGTGGGCCATCGAGCTGGCCCCCTACACCATCTTCTACCAGCCTCGCACCGCCATCAAGACCCAAGCACTGGCCGACTTCCTCATCGACTGGTCCGAGACCCGGTTTGGGAGCCAGCATCGTCCTCACCTCTCCCAAAGGCGACAAGCTCAGATACACGTTGCAAATCCATTTTGCCGCCTCCAACAACGTGGCTGAGTACGAGGCACTAGTACACGGACTCCAGCTGGCCAAGGAGATTGGCATCCACCGGATTCTGTGCTACGGCGACTCGGACTTGGTGGTCCAACAGTCGCCTGGCGACTGGGACGCCAAGGATGCAAACATGGCGAGCTACCGCTCCCTCGTCCAGCAGATCAGCGGATATTTTGACGGGTGCGAGTTCCTTCACGTGCCACGGGCCGACAACGAGCAAGCAGATGCCCTGGCGCGGATCGGCTCCACCCGGCAGGCCATACCAGCCGGCGTGTCCCTTCAGTGCCTCCGCAAGCCGTCTATCAAGCCTTCCCCAAAATCAGAATCCATCTTCGTGCCGGCTGCCCCCAAAGCAGTTGGATCCGACTCGGGGGCTGCAGCAGCCGGCCCGGGGACTTCGGCAGGCGGCACGGGGACTACAGCAGTCGCACCCGGCCCGGGGACTTCGCAACCCGGCCCGGGGGGCTACAGCAGCCGCCCCGGGGCCTTCACCAAGCGGCTCGGGGACTGCAGCAGTCGCACCCGGCCCGGGGACTCCACAACCCGGCCCGGGGACCGCAGCAGTCGGCCCGGGGACTTCAACAACGCAGCAAGACGCGGCCGACTCCACCCCGCCACCTCCCAACCCAACCGCCCTAGTTTCAGTGGCCGTAATAACAGTGGATGAAGTCGAAGCACCATCATGGGCGCAGCCCATCCTCAACTTTCTGGTGAGCGAAGAGCTGCCAGCTGATGAGATCTCGGCCCGGCAGGTGCAACGCCGGGCAGGAGCTTACACGATAGTAAACAGAGAGCTTGTCAGGCGCAGCGTGACCGATGTCTTCCAACGCTGCATCGAACCAGAGAAAGGCAAGGCAATCCTCAGAGACATAGACCAAGGCGAGTGCGACCACCACGCGGCCTCCAGATCCCTTGTCGCCAAAGCTTTCTGCCATGGTTTCTTCTGGCCGACTGCTTTGGAGGACGCCAAGGATCTGGTCAAGAAATGCAAGGGGTGCCAGAAATTCAGCTCCAAGCAACATCTGCCGGCTTCTGCACTCAAGACCATCCCCCTTACCTGGCCTTTTACCATCTGGGGGCTGGACATGGTGGGCCCATTCAAGACAGCATGCGGCGGCATGACCCATCTGCTCGTCGCCATCAACAAATTCACCAAGTGGATTGAAGCAAAGCCAATCAAGAAACTGAATGGTCCGACTACTGTGACCTTCATCGCAGATATCACCGTCCGGTACGGTGTACCACACAGCATCATCACCGACAATGGCACTAACTTTGCCAAAGGCGCCTTGGCCCGTTTCTACGTGACGCAGGGCATCCGACTGGACTTAGTGTCCGTTGCCCATCCGCAGTCAAACGACCAAGTCGAGCGAGCAAACGGCCTCATCTTATCCGGCATCAAGCCCCGACTGGTCGAGCCACTGGAGCGCTCGGCTGGCTGCTGGATCGATGAGCTGCCGGCCGTCCTCTGGAGCCTCCACACCACCCCGAACAAATAAACCGGCTTCACCCCCTTCTTCCTCGTGTACGGGGCCGAGGCCGTCATCCCAACTGACATCAAGTTCGACTCACCTCGCGTCACCATATACACGGAGGCGGAGGCGAAAGAAGCACGCGAAGACGGCGTCGATCTGCTGGAAGAGGGCCGGCTGTTAGCACTCAGCCGGTCCGCCATCTACCAGCAGAGCCTGCGCCGCTACCACAGTCGGAAGGTCAAGCCACGATCCTTCCAAGAGGGAGACCTTGTGCTCCGGCTGATCCAGCGAACAACTGGCCAGCACAAGCTCTCGGCCCCTTGGGAAGGCCCCTTCATCATCAGCAAAGCCTTGGGCAACGACTCTTATTACCTGATCAACGCGCAGAAGCCCAGGGCGCGCAAGAGGGACGATTCCGGCAAGGAAACAGAGCGCCCGTGGAACGCAAATCTCCTCTGAAGATTTTACAGTTAATGCAGTATGTACCACGCTACCTTTTGTATTAAGCGCAAAGACATCAGGTCCCTCGAGGAGCACTCGAGGGCTACCTTTCTTATCTATATGATAAGTTTCATGCCTGTGAATGAGTTATTTCATTCCTCCGCCCGGCACCGGGTCCGACCAGTCGGCCCGGGGGCTTGCCGCCTTGTACTATGTCAGCACTACCTGCAGTCGGACAAGTAGTGTGCCGGCAGCTAAGCCCTCTCTTGCGATAAGCCGCAGCTCGCAGAGCGACTGTCTGGCTGGCAAGAGTCAAAGGCAGGAAATGGTGCCCACATGAAAAATGGCTAAGGACGAAAGCACTCACATAGGCCAAGCCGGCTCCTCGCCTAGCCATCCGGTTGCTGAGCAGCCGGCCGGCTTCTCACTTAACTTGCTACGTTCTAAGCGGCCAAAGTACTCGCCTTCCCAAAATGGCCAAGTACCTGACCCAGCCAACAGACCGAAGAGCGGCTGTCTGGCTGGCAAGGTGGTAGCCAAGGGAAGGCGGCAAAGGAAAAAGCCAAAAGAACAGAAAGCAAGACAAGTCGGAGCTTGGCAAAGCACAACTTGTGCGAAAATTAAATTACATAGCAAGAGACCCTCGGCCAGCATTCAACAAAGTTTGAATACACCCCCAGTGGGTGGAACTGCGCAAATTTAACAAGTTCATTCTAGAGACCACAAAAGCAGGAAAATATAAGATAAAGTTGGCAGCCTAGGCCAGAGGAGCAGCAGGCGGGTCCGGCAGGTCGGTGGAGTCGGCGGCGCCGGCTGGTGGAGTGGCCGTCTGGCGAGTCTCGGCTTTGTCGCCATCAGCAGCAGTCGGTGCACTCGCACACGGCTCGTTGCTCGAGGCCCGATCGAGCTGAGGCTGGCCGTCCGCTCTGCCCTCCGGTGTGTCGTCTTCACCATCCTTGTCTTCCTCGTCCTCGCCTTCATCACTGGAGGCGATTTCTTCCGCCGAGTCCTCGCCGTCGTCCGGGTTCAGCCCGAACCAGTCCGACGGCACCTCGACACCCTCCTCGTCCAGCTCAGGGAGGAAGACACCAGTCTCGGTGTACTCGGCGATCGCCGCCGCACGTCGAGTGAGCGCAGGCCCAACCGCCACCAACTCTTCCCTGGCCTCCTGCCGGAATGTGGCCAACTAGGCTAGGTTCAGCCCAGGATACCACGCCTTGACGAACTCCAAGGCCCTTCGAGCGCCTGCCTGAGCGGAGGAGCCCTTCCAGGCCTCAAAGCGGCCGATCGCCACCTCTAACCAGTCGGCGGTCCGACTGGGGGTGCGTGGAGCTTGGACGCCTGGCCAGAGGGCGGAAACCAGCTAGGACCCGATGCGCTGAAGGCGGCGGAGCAGATGGTGAATCGGCTGCAGACGCGTCCTGACGGCCAGGAGTTGCTCGTTCATGTTTCGAGGCGCGTCGGGCGGGATCTCCACTCCTTCCCTCCTGCGCTGGTCACGCCGCGCCTCGATGGCTTGGCTGACGACGACGGCATGTCCAGGAAAGAAGTCTACGCAAAGAAAAAACAAAGATCAGAAGTCAGAAGCCGACTCTCGATGCAGTCGGCAGCTATTCCAAAGAAAGAAGCTTACCATCGATCATATCCTCAATCTCGCCGTAGCCAGCGGCGAGGATCGCCTCCTTCTCGACCCACTTCGAGCGCTCAGTCTCAAACTCGGCCTGGAGGGCGCCTTCCGCCTCCTTGAGTTTCTGGAGCTCCGCCTTGTGCTGGTCCGCCTGGTCCGCCAACTTCTTGGCCAGACGGTCGCGCTCTTGGGCCGCCTTGCTGCACTCCTCCTCCTTGGCGAGCAGCTCGGTCTGGACTTCGCCCAGGCGCTGCTGCAGTGTGGCGTTGGCTCCTGCAAAATTGAGAAAGAGAAGACAATCAACAAAGTTGACCAAAAAGAAAAGTGGTTGCCGGAAGATCCGGCCCGACTGCTCAGCAGTCGGCCCGAATCTCGGGGGCTACACCCAGTGGGTGCGCTGACGCGCCCCCGCAAGGAAGAAGACGGAATGCTTACTCTGGCTCTCGGTCAGGTCGGCAGTCCGCTTAGCCAGCTCCTGGACCTGGGAGTTGAAGGCAGCTGCGCGGATGTTGTGGTAGTCCTACAACGAAGACAAAAGAAGAGAAAACAAGTTAGCACTCGGAACTTACCTTAAAGTTCCGAGCCGCCTGCTCAGCAGCCGGCCCGGAACTCGGGGGCTACACCCAGTGGGTGCGCTGGCGCGCCCCCACGGAAGATTGCAAGAATCAAAAAAACAAAGCAAAGAAGTGTACCCAGACGGCCGCTCGCGTCGCCAAGAATGCCTTCGTATACTGCTGGAGGGCGGTGCCTTGGGCCTGGAGCTGGGCCTAAACGTCCTTCGCGGGCTTGTTTAGCGCGCCCGTCCCGCCCCCAGGCGTCCATTCTGGTGGGGCGGCACTGGTGGCCTCTGCATCTGGGGCCGACGAGCTTGCGGCCCCGATCTCCTGCGCCCGTGGCGCCGAGGCCGCCTTCGCTACACGCCGGCGCCCCGGAGGACGGACCACAGGGGTCGCCCCCACCACCAGCTCACCGATGACCGGCGGCGCCGGTGGCGCGTCAGGCCGACTGCCTCGGGCCTCGGCAGTCGGCGCTTGCGGGGGCACCTCCGCCCTCGGGACGCCGGCGTCGCCTTCTCTCCTCTCCACGACCGGCTGATCGTTGCCGGCTCCTCCAGTCGGCGCCGGGTTCTCTGGCGCTGGTGGCACTGCGCGCAGCGGGATGACGAGTTGCGGAGTCCGGCCACGTGCGGCCTCTTCTGCTTGCGCCTTGGCGGCCGCATCCGCCTGGGCCTTGGCTGCGGCGTCCGCCTGGTCCTGGGCTGCGGCGTCTGCCTGGACCTTGGCCGCAGCGTCGGCTTGGGCCTTGGCCGCCGCATCCGCGTCCGCCTGCGCCACCTTGGCCACCTCCTCCTTCTGTCGATCCACCTCCTCCCGCTCCTCGCGCGCATCCCGCCCGTTCCTCTCCGTCGCCTCCTGGAGGTCGGCGAGCGGGTCCACGCGGCAGGTGTTGGCGGAGCCCTCCGCCGCCCCGATCACCGAAGCAGCAGTGGACCGCTCAAGAGAGAGCGGGGCCCTGTTCAAGCAAGACAGGAGGAAACTCAGAAAGAGTTTGCAAGAAAGAAGAAAAGAAAACGCAAGAGAAACCAAGCACTTAGGCGGACACCATCGGGGGCTGCTTCGGGGCCTTCTGGAACTGGGCCGCCTTCGCGGCGGCCTCCTGCCGCTTGGTCGTGGCGGCCGTGTTCTTGGACTTCTTCGGCCGGCTGCCGAGCAGCAACAAGCAGGCTCGGCGCTTTGGTGCGCCGCCTGGTGCAGTCGACGCGGCTGAAGAACTCGCGCCCGCCTTGTCGGAGCCGTGCGTGCGGCGCGGCTCGTTCTCCTCCTCGTCGTCGTCCGGCCAGGAATCAAGGCCACCTGCTCCACCACCGCCACCTGTGGCGTCGTCCTCCTCCATGGCGGCCACCCCCATGTCGGGGTCCTCCACGTCGCTCCTTGTTCGGTCCGGCATGTACCGCTGACCTGGATCCAGTGCGCCGGCGGCTGACTGGGCCGGGAGGACCTGCACCATGGCCGACTGGTCAGACAGCAAAACAAGAACTCGGACCAGCAAAAGAGAAAAAGAATTGCAAGACTCACCGCAGGCGGCGGATGTGCGCGGTCGTATGGCCGCTTGCCGAACTGCCAGTCCATCTCCGATAGCTTGCAGTTGGAGAAATAGTTGACCAGCCGGGCCACCTCCACGTCCGGCAGCTCCCATTTGCACATCCGGCACGGGTCCCGGTGCCCGCTCATGCAGCTGATGATGTGAGGCTGGGCTTGGAGGGGAAGCACTCGGCGCGTCACGAAGGCGGCCAGCAGGTCCGAGCCCTTCAGGCCCTCCGATTCCGTCATCGCCTGAAGTCGGGAGAGGGCGGCGGAGGAGGCGGCCGATAGGGAGCTCGGCTTGTACTGCCAGTTGGCGCGCAGCTCGGCTGGCGGGCCGGCTACGTAAGCCGGCAAGTTGATGTAGTCGCTCGTCGGGTGGATGTTCTTGACGTAGAAATAGGATTTCTGCCACAGCTTGGCCGACTGTAGCAGGGAGATGGGCGGGAAGCGGTTCCTGGTGCCCGGATGCCGCACCGCCACGCAGGCTCCGCATTGAGCCGCCTGGCCCTTGGTGGCGGTACCAAGTTTGAGATAAAAGCACTGCCCCCAGAGCTCAAGGGTGGGGAGAGTGCCGAGGTATCCTTCGCACATGGTGACAAAGGCGGCCAGCAGCACCACCGTGTTTGGCGTGAGGTGGTGCGGCTGGACTCGGTAGAAAGCAAGGAAGGAGCGGAGGAAGCCGCTCGCCGGAAGGCCAAAGCCGCGAAGAAAATGGGACCAGAAGACGACGCGTTCATCGTCCTCCGGCACCGACGAGATTTCTGCCTCGGGGGGAACACGTACCCGCACGTTCGTCTCCCGGGGCAGCCGCCGTGTTTGACGAAGGAAAGAGAGATGATCCTCATGGACGTTGGAACCGTCCCAGTCGCCGGCCCGTGAGCGCGCCATGGGCGAAGGAGCTCGTCGTAGGCGCGGCGCGGTGGCGAGCGGGCGAAGCCGCGGCGGAGCGAGGAAGCGCTTCGGCGAGAAGAAGCTCGATGACGGTGGGCTGCGGCAGCGCTTCGGCAAGAGGAAGAGGCGCTGCGGCGGCGGAGAGGAAGAAGAATGGCGAGGGGAGAGGAGGGCGCGCGTGCGTCTGCCACCCCCCTCCTCCCCCTACTTATAGCCCCAGGCGGCGGAGCCGAGGGGGCGGGAGCGTGGGGGATCGTGGGATTAACTGCGCCCACTCCCCCATGATCCCACGATTACGGCGCCAGTAAAGGCGTGTATTAATTACCGCATAAGCCCAACCGTCTGCCTCGGCCGCAGCGGATCCGCGCACGCGCCGAGGCACTGTAGTGGTGGGCCCTGGCCTGCGGCGACGTCCCGTCGCGCGCGTGGGCTGGCAGGCCGGCTTGGCCTGTTAACGCCGCGTGGCTGGCTGGCACGGGCGGCGAGCCTGGCGTCTGGCTAGCACGCCACCTGGCCCCCACCGCGGCATTTCGAAATCGCCAGGTGGCTGCCTGGTCACGGCCGACTCCTACCAGTCGGCACTTCGGAAGACGGACGAAGCAGAATACCAGATAACCCGGAGTAGGAAGCTGCTGGGGCTTCTCGCCCCTTCAGCCGCAGCGCCCCACCAGCTTCGGGGACTACTGTCGGAGTAAATGACCACGGGTAGCCTCATCAGCTCCCCTGGGTATTTCAAGACATCAGGGCAAGCTGCGCCCCTCGAACATCGAAGACAAAGGACCGCCTTCTTGGGGCCGGCTGGTCCAAGCGGCTGGTTGCCAGGAGGCGGCGGAGTCCAGAAGACGGCCATGAAGTGGGACGACTCCCAGCAGGCGGCTTCCTGGGAAGCCGGGTCCTAGCAGGCGGCCCCTCGCGCCCTCAAAGTTAGCACCCACATAAACACGACAAGACGGGGCGTGGCTACAGTACAAGCCTGCCACCCCCGAATCCAGGGCAGAGCGTGGCCACAGTGCAGCGTACCAAGCGGACATCCCATGCCCGACGCGGCACTGTTGCCATGCCGCTCGTGACATCACCCATGGCAGAGGAAGCCATGCTCCCACGACGGGCTGTCGGTACGGCCCGCAGGCGGCGGGCCCTACCTGTCCATGAGAGGCCAGAAGGCGGCGAGCCCTGACCAGTCGGCTCAGGGGGAGGCAGGCTCCTAGCAGGCGGCCCTCCCCCTTCCTTAAAGTTTTGCGCCATTAACCAGACGAGGCGGGGAGTGGCTACAGTGAAACGCCCGCCAGGCGGCGGGACTGTAGCCACGCTCTTCCCGACCAAGCATGCATCATCAGTGGCACGGCTACAGTGCTACGCAGCCGACAGGACCCGCAAGTGGCGGGCCCGGCTTGTCGGCCGAGCACGAGACAGCCAGGGGGACCCACCAGACGGCGGGCCCCCGTAGTCGGCGGAGAAGCCGGCGACCAGAGACACTGACGGCCGGGTCCTACGCCCGGCTGGATTACCATTGTACCCCTGGGGGGGTAGGCCTATATAAACCCCCCAGGTAACCCCATGCAGGGGGTTGGAACCTTGGTAGAGAGGAGAGAGCCTTCCTCAACACGCACACACACACACACATAGAGAGTGGAGTAGAGCTAGCCTTGCCCTCCTTCCTCCTCTAGCAGAACAGCTCAAGGAGCAAGTTTGTAGCTACTTGTTGAGGTAGTGATCATGCGGAGACCCCGCAGAGCAGGACTAGGGGTGTTATCTCCTAGGAGAGCCCCGAACTTGGGTAAGATTCGCAGGCATATGGGGTCTCGCTCACTCCCGCTTCTAGAGCCCGGCGACGTACTTTTGTCCCCATCCATGATAAGCCACCCCCTGGCATATGTCGCACGATATCCCCGACAGAGAGAGATCTAAAAAAACACAGTGGCGGAAGCGGAAACTTCACAGATGAGGGCCTGCAGCTTGGCCATGATAAGAACGTGGAAGGATCTAAGGCGTAAAGTGGTTTATCCGAAACCCAAGCCGATAGCCAGAATTTTGTATCTTTCCCGTTCCCAATTGTGATTTTCACCCTTTAAGTTAAAAGAACTTGTTTACATTTCTGAATCATGTTCCAGATCAATGACCCCTTCACACTGCACACAAAGGAGCAGTTCGGGAAGTACTTTGCTGCAAGGATCCTAACTCAAAGCCCATTATGGTTTTGCGAGATCTTCTAGATCCATTTGGTAATAAGATCTAAGCTCATCTTTCTCGAGTTGGAAATGCCTAATCCTTCCTAGTTTTTAGGGCGACAAAGATCAGCCCATCTAATCATCTGGTATTTGCGCTTTTTCGCGTCCGCTTCCCAGAAAAAATCTAGCACACACTTTATTAAATTTCACATGCACCCCTTCTCCTAAAATGAACAATCCCATTGCAAAAGTAGGAATGACAGATAGGCACGCGTTAGTCAGAGTAAGCGTAGCTGCTGAAGAAACGAGCTTCCCTTGTCACGGATCACAATGGTGAATGACCTCAACTGTGGGATCCCAATCTGCTTCCGTAAGCAATTTATCCGCACAAGAGCCCAAGATAAGGGATGACAAAGGCGTCTATTTTGCAGTTGAGCAGTTATATAACATAACTTACTATAATGTTTATTACAAAGTTGCCAATCAATGCCTCACCAAAAAGTGGGATACAAAAAATCAAGGCAATCCAACCAAATCAGGACGTAACATGTCAACAAATACCACTCTAAATACTAAGAAACCCATCACTGGTATGCCATCCATATCGGGGACATAAACTCCCTATTAAGGTGCTCGAACTTCTTGGTGTCAAGTTACATCGCCTCCTTGTGTCACACCTTTTTTAAGAACACCGATGACCGCAGCCAACTGGTAATTGAAGACAATGCCATTTCTGCATAGCCAAATAGACAAAAACATGTTGCCGCCACGACCAAAATAAGTGGACTTAACAGTTTACACCCCCGCATCATAGCCATGACCTAAATTATGACCACATTGGTGATATCAAAAGCTAAGTACATAGCGAGCCATCCAATAAATGCCAAACCACACTAAAAAACGTTGGATTTCATGCTCATAATAGAAGCTACATTGTGTGCCCCGGCCATTTGCGTTTAATCAAATCGTCCTTAGTAAAGATGACTTTTCGACAGAGAAACTGAAGGAATACCGTGTTATGTAGAGGTAATTTATATCATAATCATTTAGATATAAATCCAACTAGTGTATCCAATAATGCCGAATACACTGAGTGCATAGAAAAAAACTCTAGTGGTATGAAGCTCATCCTCCTTAAACATGTCCTGCTCTCGAAGTTAGTTGCGCCTCTATAACCTTGTGGGACAATCTCATTCCAGTCTACTAAAATACTGGCCAATTTGGTGACTCACTGCGTATTTTTTTACTTTCAAATCTTGAACACTAAGGCCGCCCTGGTCTTTAGGAGTACACAAAATCTCTGACGTGCTAAATGATATTTTGTATGCTGATGTGACTGCCATAATAAGTAGGAACAACAAAAAATCTAACCTCTTCCAAACCCCATTTGGGATCTAAAAAAGGACATCACAAAAATTGGGAGACTACTAGACACTTAATTAATTAAGAACAAGCACCCATGATAGGATAAGTTTTTGGATCGCTAACTCAGACGCTTCCCTAAATTATCTTTTTGAATGCCAAGGTTCTTAATAGGGAATGAACCATGCCCGCAACACAAAAGGTATATATACTCTTATATGGGGTTATCCATCTTTTTTCCTGCGAGAGTAGAGTCGAGATTAGTAGAAACAGAAGGGGACCATGATGTAAGCAACCGCCTGAAAACTAGTCTCCCAAGTCATGTAAGCAACAACTTATTAACGTCAACTACCCATTGACGCTGGAAGTGAGAGACCCAGAATGCAGGATGTCATGTTGCCAGCGCATGTGTTGGGCGATCTACGGTCAGAAGCGTTGTTGCCCCGTGGAGTACGGGTCGCAGCATCCACATGTGCACCACGTTTTTACACTTGTTCAAGGCCATCTGCGCCCCAGGGCCTATCACCGAAAAAGGGTTTCCCCCTGCTTTGTATTACAAAGCAACCAACGATAGGTGGTGGGGCAGAAGCAGCACAGACACGCCCAAAAGAACTGAAAGAGAAAGAACAAAAGAAAAAATGCCGACAACGGCAGATCGACAGAAAAACGAAGAAGCCTCGTGACCACTGCGCCCACCGGACATCTCCCACCGAGCTTAGACTCTGAAGCGCCGGTACCAATCAACACCTTCAAGAAGGGACGCGACGATAACGACACTGCTGCCAAGGATTTCCCTCGGTACGCGATGAGGAGAGAGGAAGGGTAGCCCCCGACGCCCTTCAGGAAGGTCTGGTGGCACCCTCAGGCGCCCCAGGGCCTATAGCTACGCCTTTGGCGGCGTCTCATGCCTCAACCGATGCGTCAATTCTCATTTTGCCTACCACAACCTGATTGCTGCGTCACTATCAAACACTATATATTACTGTATCCAAAACCTGGATGAATAATTGGGTAGAACATGAATGCATGTTGAAGCCAACCAGCTCTGACGATATGGTATGACAAACACACAGCTTAGGACGTACACAATGAACAGCCTAAGTGCCTGACAAGTCTTTAGACAAGAGGAGGTTTGTTATTTAGTTCTCTTATAGAAACATGCAAATTCACCTAATGTGGAAAACAAAAGCAACTGATCTCACCATAGTTCAATTATTGCATATCAATACGTCTCCGGGAAGGAAGAAGAGACGCATACAAAGCGAACTATGCTAAAAACATTAGAGCATCTCCAACAGTGGTTGTAAAAAACGCGCGCGCGGTAAAAGTGAGTTTTAGCGCGTGGGGCGATTTCGCGCGCTCCAGCGAGCACGGGAAATTCAGGCGCGCGCGAAAAAGCGGCTGGGCGCGCGCTAGTTTTGGCGCGCGGCGTCCGCCTCGCGTTATAAAATCCAACGCCGCGCGTTTTTTTAGCGCGCCACGCGTTACGCGCCTGTTGGAGATGCTCTTGGACGCCGCGCATTATAAAATCCAACGCCGCACGTTTTTTTAGCGCGTCACGCGTTGCGCGTCTGTTGAAGATGCTATTAATACAAGCTAGACGAACTTGATGGTGTTGGTGCAATGGAGCAGTAGAACCCTTCCCTAGCGTTGACGAGCCTCTCGACCCGCATGATGATGTGTTTCCCGGTGGGTATACTTGACTAGGAGACCCGTGGTGGGCCTCACCATGTCTAGAAACACGTTGAACTGCCACTCATTCACCACGTCAATCATCTGTTGCACCAAATAATTGGCATATTGGTGGATCATCATACCCTACATGACCAAGCAACCACAC
This sequence comes from Thinopyrum elongatum, assembly GCA_011799875.1. NCBI lineage: Eukaryota > Viridiplantae > Streptophyta > Magnoliopsida > Poales > Poaceae > Thinopyrum > Thinopyrum elongatum. The sequence goes on from CM022298.1 coordinate 582,558,623, forward strand.
AAAGATTAGTCATGTACATCTCGCAAGGCATGTAGACTAACATAAGTAAGATCTTAAGAGGCAGAGTTTGAAAACGGTCTTGTATCCTAGGAAGGCCTTTCAATCTCGTGCGTCTCGTGGATCGCTCCTGTGACTCATGGGGCGAATGTCGCCACCACCCGAGGAACCTCCACAGCATTCCTTCCCCTTGCCGCCACCGGCGGCGGCTTCCAGCCGGCCCGCGGCGGCGGCGGGCGCCTCCTCTCCTCTCCCCTGCTCCCTTCTCGAGGCCCTCCCTCTCCCATCACGTTCAGGCTGGATCTCGCCCTGCTTTCTCCTCCCGTCGCGGCGGCCATGGCCTGCTGCATGGAGGCCCATCCCTCGGCGACTATGGAGGTGAGGTGGGCTGCTTCCACCGGGTCCTGGTGGTGCGGCTCCTTGCGGGTGGCTGGCGGTCGTGGAGGTGGTTCCCGGCCGCTGCCAGAGGGTGGATCCGCCGGATCCAGCGGGATCCAGGTCCGATCTGGTGGCATCCTTGGGCAATGGCCCCTCCCTCATGGGTGGCCCCCGCGGCTGCTTCTTCTGGGCACCCGATTCCGAGATCTAGGGTTTGTCTCCGTGCAGGTGCAAAGGGCAAGCTTTGGGTGCATTAGGTGGTGGATTTGCGCCAGCGTGGAAGTAGGGCGGCCGGCTGCGTGCTTGCGGTCCACCGCCATGTGGGTGGTGGATGAGGGTGGTTTCTCTTGGTCGCCGGAATGGTAGCAGACGGTGGGCACGGTGACACCATTTCGGCGCGTGTCGCCGTGCGGGTGCTCGTATGTCGCCTCGGCCGCTTGGGCAGCGAGGTGGTCCATTTGGGGGCGTCCGTCGTGCGGGTGTCTTCTTCACAGCCACCCCGCTTGCTCCGGGCGTCATCTGCATCTTGCCTTAGCCGCCCATGGCTGATGGACATGGTAGGTGCGGTCTTTTCCCGAGCGAAAGTTTTTCCCGACGGTGTCAGTGCCGCTGATAGCGACGCTTCTGTGTGCCGTTCCCCTCCTTGGACGTGTCACAGTGGGTGACCTGCATACACCATGGGCTCTGGGTGAAAACTCTTGGTTTGACATGTTCCAGACCGGGCGGTGGCGGCATTGTGGCGTCGTTTCCTCCTTGGGGGCTCCGTCCTGTGAGCAAGGTCCCATTTTACTGGTTGCTAGGGTAATCTGTGTGGATGGCAACTTCTCCTCGTCATGTGGCAAGCCATGCTTCAACGGTAGTGCACTGTTGAGGAGCTAGGATCGGCAAGGTGGATGTGCTCGAAGGCCTCCCTCTGTTTTCTTGGCATCAGCTTCCATTTGCCCTCTAGGGTGGTGAGCACTCCATCGCCCGACGGGGCGGCGCCCTTCGAGCCGGGGCGAGGAGCAGGGGGGCTTCTTTTGGCCATGGAACAAGATGGCTGATCTGCCGGACGCACAGGTGATGGCAATGGCGTAGCTTCCTCTGCCGGCTGGTCTCCTTCTCGAGTTAGCTTCCTTCGCAGCGTTGGTCCTCCGATCATGTTTCCAGGGCTCTGATGTCTTGATGTTCTGTTTTTTGAGCCTTGTTGCTACTCCTGGGCATCCATGTATCTTGCCGCAGTTTTTGTTTTGTTTTGCTGTATAGTGGTGTATTGTTCCGTTGGTTGTAAGGGCTTTATTAATTCCAGCTTCTTTTCTAAAAAGAGGCACAGACCAAGAGATGATCGGTAGTTTGACCACCGCCTACACAGAGGATCTCATCTATGACTAGCTTGTGATCGTCGTAGCAGCCGTAGATTAGGCACTTCGACTTTGAAAGAGTGCTTTTGGTGGTTCATATGTACTACTATTCTTGTGACGAGGCCCTTCATGCTCCACAACATGCTACACCATGTCCATATAGGTAAAGTTTTTTGTTTAGCTGAGATATTATTTCACGAATTACAAACCACTCCATACTTTACCTGTACAAAATAATTTCCATATGGGTCTTTTTTCCGAAAAGGGGAGCAAGCCCAGGCTTCTGTATCGAGCGATGCACACAATCATATTATTAATTATTCAATAAAGGTCTGACAAGAACAATCAAACAACTCGAAGCCATTACCCACACCTACAAACTCAACAATTAGGAATACCCTCATGCCCCACCATCTAGAGCGGGGGTCACCGCCGATCCGCCCGCATGACGTAACAGGAGCAAACACCTGGTGCAGTAGAGCCAAAGCGTACACCACCTGTACACGCTTCAGAAGCCGCCACCACCATTGTACCGCTAACCCATCTTCAAGAAAGAGATCCGCATCATCCTTGTCAGGCCGGCCAGTCGTCGACGCCACCACGGTGCCAAACATCACCACCGCCCCTGCACTCGTCCATCAAGACGCATCCACCGCCGAGACTCCGTTGCACCATGCCTCCAAGATCCGCCGGCATCGACGCAGTAGATACGATGCCGCTCCACCTCTAGACCCCTCCAGCCAGCACTTGCTCCAACAACGATGCCCCCAAGAGGGGGTGTGCCGCCAGATGCCACCATCATCCAATCCGGGAGACCCAAATTTAGGGGTTTCCCAAGAGAAAACGACCCTTCTTGACAAGTCTACGTGGTAATCCAACGCGGCTACGCCTTCGCCATCTCTCCGGCATATATGAGCTCCAAAACAGTGCCTCCAAGAAGGTAGATGATGCCACAGGCTGCCACTGTCCGGTTCGGCAAGCCAAACATGAGGTTTCCCTCTGAGCTTGATGGGACCACCACCGTGATGATGTGCTCCAAGGAGGTTAGCGGCGTCTGTAGACGTCGCCGCACCATCTGCGGTGCAAAAAGAAAGCAACGCATAAGCTCATGTTCCTGATACGGTTCGAAAGTAGTGCAAAGAAAAGCGGTACTTCCCAGCAGATCCAGGCAAAAGTTTTCTCCTTGGCGGTAGTCCCTCGAACCGGGAGAGCGGGAGGCAGAAGCGCTCGTCGGAGACGCCCACCAATGTAGAAGGAACGACTGCTTCAAGCAAAACAAATCCAGACACATGGCCCGAGCCCATCCAACCCGACCCGACTAGAGGAGCCGCTGTCACCGGAGAGAGGATCCGGGCGCGCCAGCCCTGGATCTCCCTCCAATGCATGCGGCCCGTCAACGTGCCGTCCTCCATGCGCCGAAGAACTAGCACGCCATGATGCCCGGCCTGCGCCACACCCTAGCCGATGACACTGGCCTGCGCCGGTCTCCCCGCGCAAGAGGACAAGAGAGCCCTGCCGCCGCCAGCGCCAACCAGGCTTCGCCCGGCCACACCCTTTGGCAGTGGTGAGGAAGGATGGAGGAGGGGAGGGAACCGGCGGTGGCCGGAGTTGGATGCCCCGGTGTGGCTGGAGGAGTCGCATGGGAGCGATCCCCTTTTTTTTTGGAGATTCTTTTTTTTTCATATGGGTCTACCGATAGCTCGTTCATGTAATCAAGAATCTTCGCTATAAATGCATGCATAATTTGTGGATCCTTGAAGAACTTGAGTATTTCTAGGAAAATCAAGATGGCAAGAATAATAAGTGAACATCTAAAAACAAACATCAAAAGATAGAAGCCAGTCAAAAGTGCAATGCTCAAACTAAAAACCTGAACGACATGGCATCTAAAAGGGTGGGAGGACAGCATTTTAGCCTTCCCACATATGCGTCTATGGACGAATAGAATAATTGTGGAGGCACATATTCTATATATTTCTGAACGAGGTTGCTTGCATGTTGATCACAAACGCCTATCAATATGTTGCTACCAAGCTCCTTAGCCATCTCTATCTGCTGATCAACGTCACTTATTTCAGAAGCCCGAAGAAACCGACACCGGAGCTCACGGCAAAACGATATGGCATATCATGGCACACACTAAAGCAGAAACAAACAAAGCCAGTCTAACCTATTTTGTGCATTTCACAAAATATGATATGATATTTATAGCAGAAGCTATCTAAGATATAAGAACACCTCAACAAGAGAATAAGAGATAATCAACAATTCATAATCAATGTCTTGGCTAAATTACATTGTAGCTTACATGAACATTACACAACAGTCACATTTCTTATTTCTTTCCATCGTGAAATGTTTGAAAAATATAGTGTTCAGTTTACCTTCTGGATCACTCAATGACTATAGAGATGAAGGCTTTAATCCAAAACATGTCCAATTATATTATCGATAAGTTTCCTTATGTAGATCGATGGTCCATGCTCTAGAAGTTGTTGAAAAAAAAAGGTAAGAATGTTATTTTGTTTAGATCGAGTAAGCCCAACATCCTAGAGCCTTAAGTTACAAAAGACGTGGGAATTGGAGAAAGAAACCTTCTGGATGACGTAATTAGCAAGGACATCAATGACTAGTGTGTAGACATGAAGCTGGATTTCATTGGAGGCAAGTTTGCGGCCATAGGAAGGCTCGAGAACCTTTTCGGTGTGCCTAGATGCCCTCCTATCACCCCTTGGTTGTGGGCGCCTAGGCACCCTGTGGGCCCTCGTTGCCCAAGTCCAGGTCTCCTAATGCTCCTTGGTGCAAAATCCATCGTCGTGTTTTTATGGATTTTTTGAAGGTTTGAAATACCTATTTTTCTTGAAAATGGAAAACAGAAACTCGCACGAGGCACTATATTTATAGGTTAGTCCAAATAAACTTTTTTTGCATAAATGCTGGAAATGTGGTATGATCAATGCAAAATATTATAGATACACTGAAGGTGTGTAGATCATTTATTTTTAAATTTAATATTGTCTGAAGCAGATGCCATGAAACTACTTTTTGTCATGAGATGGAGTTAATCTTCCTCATGTTAATATGTGCTAATATATTGCCATATGAGACAATCGTAAGCAATTCTTATTATTATACATCAGACTTCCTAAAGTTGCAATCATGTTCTTCCTTTCTTATCAATTTCAAAACTTAAAGTGCATTCTATCCACCATTGTGTACGTGATATCATGCAATTGAATAACATTAGTTCTTCTGGCAAATCCAATGGGTTAGATTTTATACAAAGAGAAAACATATTCATGTGAACTTCTGTTTTTAACCACACAGCCAGATATTTTACAACAAGATAGTACATACTTTCAGAAAAACAACCAGGATTACAATGAATCAGTACTCAAAATATATTTGAAGTGCCAAATTATTTCAGAACACACAAACTTATTCTTGGCGCCCCAACCTACTCTCGAGAACTTAGTTCGCCATAGAAACATATCAAATATCCATAGCAACGAATTTTAGAGTTTACAAGTCAAGGAGAACACATGAATTATGCATTACAGAAATATTGGCATGGAACACTATGCTATCTATTTCATACCATCCACATAGTATGCCATCTATAATAAAGTGGTTACTATAACCAGGTCATCATTTTTCTTGAAGAACTGCATCATGATGGCTTTATTCTTCATAATCCCTGCTTGCTCACACAAAGCGTTCCATCCAGTCACTAGCACAATTCTTCCATCTTTGGGTGCTGCTCTCTTGTATGTTCCGGCGATTTCAAGATTGGAAGTCTTGTACATTACTAACAATGTCATTCCTTCATTGCCAACATCTAATTCATCAGCAACTTGTCGTGGTATTTTCTGCAATTATGTGTTTTTCAGTTAGTAATAAACATTAGGACCATCGTATAAATATAAGATATACATCCTTTCTTGATTTTCATATCAGAGCTAAAATTATTACCATTTTTCCCATGTCGCTTTGCATTATCCTATGCACAAATGAAGAAATCACGAAAGCACCATAAGTTCTTACACACTGAACCAAATTATCATCTTCATCCACCATAAGACGACAACCTCTCGTCATCACAACATCATCCATAATATATTTGATATCATCTTCAACACTCTGTGCAACTAAAACATAAAGAAAAGTAATCAGTTTCTCAATTTATTATTAAAAAAAACACATGTATAGTGCGCAAACCTACGAACCTGCTGTCGGTGACCTGATTTTAACAACATTTTCCTTACTTGTGGCAAAAACAAACAAACCATATATTGTAACTATAAATAGAACTTTATCTCCCTCCAATAGATTGTAGTCAAATAGAAACTCATTCCATCTACCACCATGAATACTCGTGACATCAATCCTTTTAGTCACATTGACGTTATAGTGAAAACCTTCAGGGGTACATAGGACAACTTTATTTCCTGAGATGCTATTTACGGCTTCTCTCATGTCACATGTAACATTCTGGAATTGAAAATAAATTAGTTACAACACTGCAAATAAAATAAATTTTGCTTCAAACATAGACAATTTTATTACATACCACACTTTTACAAAATGCATGCCGCAGAGTTACTTCAACACAATGTTTTGTTGTTCCACCATTACTGCAATTCCCACGGTCATTCTTGCATGTCAGGCAGCATGACTTTAAACATTTACATGCATAAACATGTTAGTGATGTCATATAAAAACTTAAATTTGTTAATCTATATTTGTTTATGTGATATTAATGTTAGATATACAATATGCAATGGAGGAAAGTTTTATTTTGTGAAATTAAAGAGATTAAAATTCAAACACGCTTAGTGTACATAAATTTAAGAACTCGAGATTACGAATCCAATATTATGTACATTTCTCATATTAAGAATAACATAATTGGTAAATGCATATGCTTTGTATAGTTGTCAAGTGGAAGGCATTATCTTAAAAAGATCAAAATTGAAGAGCTACATGCGCTAGAACACGAACATTCATCAAAAATCGGACATCAAAGATGTATTTTACACATTTAGTGGAGGTTCTATATTAGTTCTTTTGTCAAGTTCTGTGTACACGGAATTAATATGTAAGAGTGCCATAGTAGTACGGATATTTGTGCTACATATATATTGAGCAGACAAAAATAAAAAATATTACCTACAAGATAGAAGATGATATAAATGTTCTTACTTCTTCAGTTTAATATATGAACATACATAGACTTTAATTTTGCTAATTCTAAGAAGAAAGAACCAAATATATTTTTATGTAATTACAAGTAACTCAAACTATAAGAAATTACCCTGTAAATAATGTTTGTTCATATATTTGAATCTTATAGTCCTATTTTGTTCCACAATCACTATCATGCATCAGCCATAATATAGCTGCTAGGGAGCCTACACACGTCACGTTGGCAACTGACATGCAATCCTCCTGAAAATATTACTAAATGGCATCAAAATCAGCAGAAACCTACAGAAATTCTCTCTCTCTCTCTCTCTCCTGGAAAAGCTCACACTATTTCACACTATACCGACCATTGTATCTTCTGAGAGAAGACATCCTGAAACTGGTTATCCCCTAGTTTATAACTATGCCTACTAGTAACTAAAATATTTTTAAAGAAACAATAATTCACCTCCTCCACACTCGAGTTGGTTATAAGATACATGTAGTAAGGCCATCTTAGATGTTCACCAAACACTAAGCTTAAATATATCTCAAAAAACAATAGTTTCCGAATGAGGAGCCGGAAGATCATGCGAAGACCACTAATCGATGGGAATGAGAACTGTAATGTAGTCACTCAACATGAAGCAACCATGTACCAAGAATTGGGAGGTATGCGGCCTATGGTTGGCAAGGAAGATGACGTGAGAGGGGTTACCAAGGTGCAACAAGGTCGAGGAGGAGGGGCTAGGGCAACAGTTGGCTAAGGAAGATGCAAATAAATATGAGGTAATGAAGGTGGAACTTGCACCAGGCACCCATGCCATTGGTTGGGCCTTGGAAATTTTCAATGCCTATAGTTGATATGAGACTTGGTTCCGAATCTAGAATTTTTAGCATACCTATTCCTCTACCTCTACAATCCTCCTAATGGACTAAGCAAACAAACCTAGCACATCAATAGTCAAAGAGGTGTCTTGCAACACTAATTCATCAAGCCTCCTAGCCATAGATTCTATATGAACAAGTATTTAAATAACAGAGCTCATTGCCTTCATATTGACTATGCCGAACCCTAACTTCATCCTCGAGCATTCTACATTGTTGCAAATTTCCTCTCTTCCCGGGCAGGCTCACTATCTAGTGCATCCTAGTTCTTGCTACATGTCTGCGCACTTCCTGATAGTGGACAACCCACGACACCTTGCCACAAATGGCTAGATCATATTTGAGGAACCAAGAACCAACACTCTAGCTCAAGATACTAGAAAGGTTTCAACCTCACATGTAGCTTAGTAAAATTTACACCCTGATAGTAGGTTGGTAGAATTATCATTTTCTCTCCTCCATTTAGTTGATTTTCTCACTACGATGTGGGGGGCATATTGATGTATTTTTATGGTAATTTTTTCTATGCCTTGTTATGTGGTATTTCTCAGGGTAGCTATCGAAACTTAGTTCTGCTTAGCTTGGGGCTTGATCGAATCCTGGCTCCGAACACTTGCAGGGAAGTTGATGTCATATCTTAAATAGATCATATTGTTTTGTAACAATCATGGCATATACCTAATTTGACCTTTATGTCCAATACATTGTAACTATAATCATAGGTGACAAAATTCTCCCTGCAAAGTTTCAAAATCCCTAGGTCATCCTAATATATCTAACACAATCATGTATCGCTCTAACTTAACAACAATCCCCAATCTAGAATCCAATAAGCCAAATCTCGCTTTAAAGACTAGATTGAGTCAGTTGGCGATGAAATAGGAAATTGCGATAAAAATGACTGGTAGCATACGGAAGGGGACACCTTAATCACTTTCCGCAAAATAAAGATATTAAAATGACATGTACAAAAACACAACAACTATCATTGGAATAGATTGATAAACTTGTAAGAAGGATCAAACAAACCAAGTGGTTGGTTCACTCATTACTTGGTCAACCCACGAGATCAACAACAAATACAAATAATGCATATGTTTGTCATTACATATTGCAATGACTTATTAACAATTTGGTTTTATACATATATTAACAATAATGGTAATTTAGTATTACAATTTTTAAAATTTTAGCCATGAACATTTTTTTATTTAGTAATAAATTAAGTGGCCCCTTAATTTCTCCATGGTAATTCTCAGGGTAGCTATCGACACTTAATTCGTTTTCCCCTTACATAGCTTAAAGTTGAGTGTAATAAATGATATAAGGGGAAAAAATATATGATAACATGTTTCATTATAAATATTTAATAATTTCTTGGAGCACTATCGTAGATTTGATATACACATATTTCTTTTTGTAGGCGCTAGGCAACAAACCCATGTTAAAAGCTTGATTATATGAAATGAGTAGCTCTACCATCAGTAAGTGCAACCCACCGAGTTCAAATCCCAACATGCACAACATTCTTAGTAGATATTTTTTATGAACTAGCAACGGTGCTTGTTAGATCATGCCCATAGTTTGACATTTTTTAATCTAAAAATGCTATGAGGAACTAGGTATCCACATAGACCCTATTATTAGGGTCCTCGGGGATCATACCTAAAAAAAGGTTCCTTGGGGATCATGAGTTCAAAAGGATCTGGGCCCACGCCTAAGCCTAATCCACAATGTGCTCTTATGTATATATATGTGTATGATTTCAACACTAAATCATGATGTGATTTTGGTACTAAACTTATAGCCGAGGAAGGTTGAAATTTCTATGCCATGACCTTTAACAAGGCATGGCCACGGAGAGGCTTGTGATGCTAACATCAACATAAATTTCCTAGAGGTGGGTGTAAAGAAATCTATAGTGAGCCAGGGTTCCATTCCATCATGGTAGGTGAGGAATGGTTAGCATGTTACATTAGGTTTTGGTCACTTGAGAATTTCCAACATGAATGGTTAGTAGCTTGAAATTTATAGGAAATAATTGTATGATGACGGTGTAAGATATTAGCTGCGTAAATGGTATCTTCCATAGATGGTATTAGTATTATAACTTGTCAAAGTTTTTCTAAGACACTTTCATAGAAGCAAAATAAAACTTGGTCAAATTCAGTTCCATTCATGGAGGATGTCCTTGGATAGGATCCTTGTCATCTTACTGAAGTCATCCCCATAGTGTTTTTCTACCTTGATATTTTATTAATGGAATTTATGCTATTATTTTTAGCGGAGAGTTTTTGTGTGTGTTAATTCAAATAAAGTACAAAATCTTCCTTCACATAGATCACAAGGAAGGACTCTAGTGCATGACAGAGCATTCAATTTCCCCTTGATTTAAACTAGGTTATACATGTGCTTAAAATCAATGAAATTTAGTTTATTTGTTTGAACAACTCTCCCCTTGACAACATAATTAATTCTTCAAATATCTTATCTGATATCACAAATAAACATAGTTATTCAACATAATAAGTTATTAAACATTACAACGCAATGTTAGTAAATGTCACATAAGTTATTGCCAAGTTAATCTCGTGACTAATGATCCTAGACGACTCTCACTGTCGGTGAGGAAGGATACCCACTCTAAGAAGGGGCACACACACAGAGAGAGAGAGAGAGGGAGAGAGGGAGGGAGGAAGGGGGGGAGAAAGAGAGACGACACACCTGGACCTTATTATGGGACCCGGTATATAAGTACTCCATAGTCTTGCGCCCTACTGCACTCGAGGAGGCACATGTATGGGATAAGGGTCAGGATACCTACTTTAGGGATTATATGGTCGCAGGAAATTTTCACCTTATAACGGAAAAATCGTCTGATCGTATCGTAACCCTTGAAGATTGGTACCAAATTATCAACCTGGGACTGGCTATATAAGGGCAGTACCAGCCCCCACCAAAGGGCGGAAGATACGTTGGAGCTCATACTCATACCCTAACTCGGTAGATAAGAAAATACCATTGTAACAATCTATGGTCATCAATAAGCATAGATAGGCATGATGTAGGATGTTATGCATACGGGGTCCTGAACCAAGGCAAAACCATTATGTCATTGTCATTACTAATGAGAACCCTTCGGGCACCATCCCTCTCTCTACAATCTTCCATCACAAGCTTCAAATCATAAGATCAGTGAAGCATTATTCATCAACACTTACATCATAGAAGAAGGCTTGCATCTTCATCAGTTGATAATGGAATGAGTGTGACTTACGAATGTGCTTCCATGTACTAGTCATAATGATTCAGCTAAAACTAGCATGGATAGGATCTTATAGATGAAAAAGAAGCAAGTAGAACCCTTTTTGAGAATTCATGATCTCATATGCAACCAACTCAGCTAGTATAACCATACAAGATATTTAATTATGTATACTCGACTATAATTGATAGAAGTCAAAGCATCTTGATACATGTGTTTACTTACTAACAAAGTTATGACAAGGATATCTGGTGTATTCACCTGACCTATGATCATGCGAGCTTCAATCACTACAACACTACAACTCACATCCTTCATAAAGCACATTACTGAAGACGTAATCATTAAAGTTAGGCTAGTTAAAAATTTCACCATTGTGCAGCACTCCTCGCTCCAATAAGAAGTCTTTGGGAATTGAAGTAGGACTTTGAGGTTGCATCATCCTTTGGGCATGTTGGGATACAAGACTTAAAAGGATCAAATCATGCCTTGTATTAAAAACACCTCAAAACACAGTTAAAAAAACACCTCAAAACAAAGTATATTGGTATTGAAGCATGCATTTGATGCATTGGTCGCGGACCTATTGAGGTGTTCCACTTTTGATGCATGTTTCTCCTTCAACTTACATACTTGGAGGAAGCGTGTTGAACTAAGTAGTTTATTTACCCCTTTGATCAACTGGGGTGCTTCTAGAGAAATGATCCATTTACAATGAATGGACTAATGTTGGTTGTCTCACACCCAGTGTCGAAGCCAGGAATCTGGCTTCATTTGGACAATACCATACATAAATTTTGGTGTGAAAACCATGTATGTATTACTGGTATGCTACGTGTTTGAAGATTTGAGCTGAGTCGTGCACCCGTACCAGCTGATCCTGATTGCTAATGTAATTTTTGCTGATGGCCTGACTACACGTCTACACACATTAAAACTACTAACAATTACACTGGATGAACCTCAAACCCTCACGATCAAGAGGCCACTTGTATACGCGTGATCTTGCACGAAGACAGCACCACAACAGGGCACGGACTAGCGTATGCGCCGGAGGTAGCAAGCAACCAGTGACCATGACCAAAGACCATAGAGGGTTGGGTGGTGGCCATTGGTTGGCGAGGCAAGGTGGACACCAGTGAGTCAGCAACCCACGAGGCCGCAGGTTGATTATGCAAATGGTGTCGTAGAAAAGGAAGGGCAGGTATATAACGGAAGGTAATTTCTTATTGTTGTGACTGAAATAAACTCTACTAATCCACTATTCAGTCCCTCTAGTGTTGTCCCATTGTTGATAGAATAATTAATTAGGTTTCCTTATGATTTCCTTATACATTTTCTCCTTTATAACCTCTGCCACACCTTAAAAATATTCCTACCTCCGCCACTACTCACACCCTAAGCTTCATGTTCATTTAAAGATTGGTGTCAAGGAAGCCAGCCACACATCTTGAAAGACAATCACCTGGCCTATGACTCAGTGGTTTTCATGATAAGCAGGTGCCTATGGCACGAGAGGAATGCTAGGGTCTTCAATAATGTGTTGATTGATAGTAAGCCCTTAACAACTTTCATACATGAAATCAATAGGATAGAAAATTTGAAGACTTTTATCAAAGTGTAAGATAAAAATTGAAGATACATGCATTGATCAAACCATTGCGGGAATGGGTGCTTCATTTGTAGCGCCTAACAAGGAAAGTATTGTCTTGCTGCCAGGGATTTTATTGCCCATGATGCCATCTTGGCTTCCATTGGAGTTTGTATCGCACAACAAACAAGTTATGTTCCTGGATCGATGGTTCTTCTCTGCTTATCTCCTCCAACCCTCAGAACATGAACGAGGCCTTCCATGGAACCACGATCGAATGATTTCCCGGTCATGACCCCCATATCTGCGGCATGTATAGTACATTAATTTTCAGCCCCGTCAACTATGATGGAACAATCCGGCCCATTGTCGACTTCCTGCTACTACTTGCATGCCATCGCTATTCTTCATATTCTAACGACTTATTTGTCTCCTAGCACATACTAAAGTGGGGTTTACTAATCTAACACATTGACTCAAATAGAATTTTATTTGTGTGTTATTAAGGAGGCTATTTACTGGCCTATCAAGGGAGAAAGTGAAAGACCCTATATCATTTTTGCAAAACGAAATTTATGCTTCAAATAATGAAAATTAGTTTCTTTCTAGGGATAATTCTACTCGTGGAAACATCATTAGCTTGTATAATATATTACCAATTGAGTATCACAAATTAAAATAGTTACTCAGCTTGATAAGTTCAACATTACAACACACTATTTGTAAATGTTACATAAGTTCCCAACCAATTGGAAATTTTCGACAAACACATAAATTTAGATCCTTTGGAGGAGCTCACTAAATTAACATCATGGTTAATGGTCCCAGATGGCTCTCACATCATAGAACAAGGTTGCTATTCATTAGTTCATAGTGCCATGAGTGTGAACATAGAGGTTCTTCCATGCCCTAGCCATATTGATACATTCGAAGCAAATATGACAACAAGTTGTATAGGCAAAAGAAGCAAGTAGAATCTTGTCCAAGCACTCATAATCCTATATGCTGCCATCTTAGCTGGTATAACTACACAAGATTTTTAATTACACTTGACTGGAATTGATACCACTCAAATAATCTTGAGACATGTTTTACTTAGTCATAGATTTATAATGTGGATATAAGGTGTTTGCACCCAATACTAGTCACAGAGGTGGAATCACTACAACATGGCTAGTTAAAATAATAGCTTTCGAAGTTTGCATCGCTCTTCGCTAAAAAAAAGAAGGCTTTGGTAATTGAAGCATGACTTTGAGGTTGCATCATCCTTTGGAATGTTGAGAAATAATGATTCAAAGACGAGAGCATGCCTTGTATTAAGAACACCCCAAAAAGTAAGACCTTGATCACTGAAGCATGACTTTGAGGCATTGTACTGGACCTATTGTGGAGCACCATTCTTGATGCCTTTATGTACTTTAACTTCACGCATTTGAATGAAAGGTATGGATCAAAGTATTTGGTTTATCTATTTCTATCCCCTAGGGCTGCCACTACAAGCAATACTCTATTAACAATAAGTGGGCTAACATTAGTTCTCTAACTCCCAATGCTTCATGTTCATTTTAAGATCAGTGTCATGCATGGGAGCCAAATGCAGATCAGAAACACAAGCTCAAGGTATGCGAAGAAGCGGTTGTAATGAAGATCAGGTCCCTATGGCATGTGACAAACGCTAGCATCTTCCAAAATGTCCAGATTGATCGTCAACCCTCATCACAATTCACACTTGAAATCAAAGGAATAGGAAACAAACTGAAGACCTTGGCTTTAAGTATAGGATAAAAATGTAGATATATGTGCTAATCAGGCGAATTGGAGGAATGGATTCTTGGTTTTAGTACATACCAAGAATAAACCAAATATTGTCCTTGCTTCTAGGAGTGTCCTGCAACTGAGGTGGCTTGGCTTCCATGGGAGTTTAAATAGTTCATGAAATGACTGCGCTCCCTGGATCTACGATTCCCATCTCCCTATTGCTCGACCGTTGCTTCGCACTGGAGGCCATCCATGAGAAGTGAGCGATTGCGCATCCATGAACCCGTGTCCCCACATCATGTACGATACATGTATTTTTGGCTGAACCACATGTGTTGGGATCATTATGTCGCCAACTTTTTGCAACCACATACCTCACCACCGCCACTATTGTTGCTTCCAAAGTTCTTTAACTTATGACGCAAACTAAATGTACTTTAATATTCTATGGCACTGACATGAATAGAAGATCTTTCATTTCATCAAGCAGGATATGCAGTGGCCCATTAAGGAATAAAACAAAAGATGCAACAACAATTATGTGAAGAAGGTAAAGATTTTTCCAAACCCATTCTCCTTCATCTTAGGAGAGAGCAGTCAACACATATTTGTTTGCATAAATTTACAAAGAAAAGTACAAACAACACAACAAATATGTTCTTGTGCAAGTGATGAGGATGTGCCATGTCAACCTATCTAAATGGGTAGAGTCCTTGTCGCTTGGTCGAGCATAGCACTCAGGCTAGTGCATCAGCCTAATTGGTACTCACATAGAAGGCATGGAAGTTGGAGGAGACCAATGGACGATGCGGTTTGGCGGGACCAAAGGGTGATCCCACCAATGATCCGACACAATCCATGCAATCCCAGCCGATCTAGATATATAAGGATGGCTAGGGACCTTCTCGGGGGTTCCAAGATATTCTAGAACACACAGAAGCTAGTGTTTCTCACATATTCCCTCCTTTATACTCTCTACCAACAGTAACCCAAGCAATCATTCTCTCTAATGGTCCTCCCTATTCTCGGTCAGCACTCGAGCAATACAAACTACCAAACGTAGGATTAGGGTCTTGCCTTCTCCAGAAGGGTCCGAGCCTGGTTAAATCCCCTATCTCGTGTCGTACCAAACTGATCCGCCTCTTGTACCCCTTCAAACAAATACTTCGTCGCTTGATGGCATTGTCGATCTCAAAACACTGATGGTTCGCTTAACAATTAGGGGGTGGTGAGCAGAGATCCTTTGATCAGATCGAGATGGCTCTCTCGACCAAGATCGACGGGCGCTCTCCAGGCCAAAATCTTGACCTCCATACTATTTGCTTCGCCTCTAAGAGAGATGATCCTCGCAGTCCCCTTCACCAAGGGCTAGGCTTTTCGCTACAGAGGTCATAGTTTCTTCATAGACAACTTCGACAAATTTTGTGCCTGCGACCTCAACCCCGATAGGGTTTATGGATCGACAAGCTACGATCCCGCTCACAAAGTCTTCATGATGGAGGTAAGGCACGGTATGATTGCCAACTTTGATACCTTTTTTACCACCATCACCGAGAAGAACTCGGAGGGGGCAGCAGCTCGAATTAGTGTCCATCCAACTCACAGCCAAATGTGACGAATTCAAATGCCAAATGGATGAGCTCGCGGCCCAACGTTGCGAGCAGGTGCAAGAGATCTACAATCGCGCTAGCTGGGTTAATTCTAAATTTTCCCTCCCGAAGAAGAAGAGCATCTTCATCATCGCCTCCCCAAAGTAGAATCTTGTTGTGCCCGTGATGGCCATGGATGGGATCGAGATACCCCCACGGGCTTCGGGGCACGACAAGCTCCATGAAATCCACATTCTGCTTGAGGAGACCATTGTCCTATAAGAGCAATTCTCCAAGTCTGAAGCATGTTTGATTTTGGCAAGATCCAAGACTAGGCACATGAAGAACCGACAGTCCTCAGGCCCTTCTGCTCACTACTCGGGGGCTCCAACCAAGTCCAGATCTAATTGGTCCAGGACATGCACGAGCTCGCCATCTCCTGCCTCCCCTAAGGACATAAGATACCCTTAGAAGGGAATTGAAGGTCATCATCTACATGCGGCACAACCCCTGAGCCTTGACACAATGCGTCCATCGTGAGGGTGAAACTCTTAGAGAATACATTGAGCATTACTCCCAAGTGAAAAACTTAATCCTTTTGCCAACTGATGCAGAGGTCACAATCTCCTTATCCACCAACATTTGGTGCCCAGGGATATTCCACAAGATCGGGCGCATGGCTATCCGAACAGTACGAGACCTCCTCGACGTTGCCAACAGCTACGTGACCAAGGATACGGTGGTCTATAGCAAGTAGTAGTACAACAATTACTGCAAGCATAAGCATGGAGGAGAGGACGACTAGCCACTACCACGAAGCGCGCCCCGTCACATCATAATTCCTGAGTCACCACCACCTTCGATGAAATCATGGAAGGGCCCTACATCTTCCATAGACAAAAATACAACAGCAAGATGAGGACGTACAACTTCTACGACGAGATGACGAGGAACAAGGTCCCGCCATCGTATTAGGGCGGCAAGGTGAAGAGGTGCCCGAGAGGATAAGGCGATACTTTTGATCCTTGTGGTTGCATACACTACATGTCCAAGTCCACGATCTAGGGGCAACCCCTGGGCGTCACAACCCAAGAAAGCCTAGGTTGTAATCTCACATTCTGAGACCCCAAGGTCTTATGTGCCACTAATTCCTTCTACGACTACACTGAGGGTGGAATCTATCAGGACATGATTCAAGCGCCTTAGTGAGGATATTGTGAAGGTCGATGATGACATCCTCTTTTTTCTTAGTAAAGTTATGTGTTCTCATACTTGCTACTTAAGTTATCTATCATCGTACTTTCTGATTAAGATACGTCTTCTCATATTCACTACATGAATAAAAAGTAGTTTATCCTAAACTATGGACATTACTCTCTACTCAAGCCCCAATGCTTGAATGCTTTGCTATGACAGCCACGGTGTGTGTCCACCAAACATTCGGGCGATTCACTTACCTCCCCTTGGTGCATCTCACCGCCATTAGTCCATTCCCACCTCGCTATCATCTCTCCTAGGAGCATGTAAGGTACTAGAAGTGTATCCCCTGACTCCGACCACCATTCTACGCCTTAGAGCTACTACGAGTTGGTAAGAGCGCACACTGAAGGTCCTCTTTACAAAGGAAAGTGCAACAAAAAAACATGCAATGGATACTAAGGGTTTGCTTTTTTATTCATGTCATATTTTGCAAACATAACTTGGCACCACGAGTGCTATAGTGACAATAATACCAAGAAGACACAATCCTTGATCTTTCTCATCATTTCCTCTGAGATAGGGGCAACTTCATCTGCCTTCATCGCAGCGACAATGTCCCCGACAAGCTTGTGGTCAGGACACATGCTTTGTCGGTCAGGGTCACCACCTCTTCTTGGGGAGTCCCTTGGGCAAGCCCCATCCGACAATATTTGTACCAACCCTCGTGTAAACAGACATGGCGGTGGTGATCACTACCTCAAACCCTCTGTATCAGCCTCCATCACAGGTGCCTCAAACTTTTGGGGCGCCATGAAGCCTCTCCTACAAGAACGGCGGGCTCGGGGACACGAAACCGCCTCACCAAAGTGCTCCACGGGCACAAGCACCTCCCCCAGCAACTATGCCATCTTAGCAAGGGCCCTCTGTAGGCGCCAAACAAGCTACTCTGCCTCGTTCACCCCTTCAGACGGTGTTTTGCCAAATATGGAGGGGCAAGAATCCCTGGCAATCTGGTGGATGAGTTTCTCCATGCCACACGCAACGTCAAAAATCCAAATTTGCCCGAGTCGATAGACAACTCGGATCAAGTGAAAACCCATACGAGGAGAAGGACATCACCCTTAACAAGAGATGTTACCCATTTCGAGTCCTAAAGAGTGGTGTCCCTCTCCGGCTCAATAAATCGGTTGTACTTCGCTAATGCTTCGAGTTTCTTATCGAGATCCAACTCCTTGAGGAGCTTATTGGCATCCACCTGGTCGTGCTCCTATCTGAAGGTACAAGCCTTCATAGCATCAAGCTCATCTCAGAGAAGGGCAATTGCTCGAGTGGCCTAATCAATCTAGGCCATCCTCCGTTATCGATCCTAAGCGATCTTCTACAGAGACATCGTCCAAAAGATGCTTAAAGACCCTACACTCTCCCTTGGTGGGCGAACCACCAGCTCAGGGAGCTATACCAAGTACAAGCGTCACTCAAGAAAATTGGTGAAAAAGGAGGAACTTACATGAGCTGGAGAAGAATGCAGGCTACCTCTAGGTGAATATTCCTCATCATATCCAGCAAACCGGGGAGTTGAGCGATGCTTCGACCTGCGCCTACAACTCTGCCTCCTTCTCCATGTTCGACTCATGGTCCAATTTCTGAGCCACAACTATCAAATAAGTTGGCAGGGGAGTACCAAAAGCGCATCCTTTACGGTCCATCCCCGAGCTGGTCCCCACTTGGTCGATAGGCGATGTGGAACTTTGCTGGGCACTGCTCGAGAATTCCACGCCATGGGCTGGGGGCTCCTGTTGGGAAACGTTGCATGGAAAACAAAAAAAATTCTACGCACACGCAATGATCTATCCATGGAGATGCATAGCAACGAGGGGGAGAGTGTGTCTACGTACCCTCGTAGACCGTAAGCGGAAGCGTTTATTCAACGCGGTTGATGTAGTCATACACCTTCGCGATCCGCCCGATCAAGTACCGAACGCACGGCACCTCCGTGTTCTTCACACGTTTAGCTCGGTGTCGTCCTCGCCATCTTGATCCAGCAAGCGGGGCGAGGTAGTAGATGAGTTCCGTCAGCATAACGGCGTGGTGATGGTGGTGGTGAAGCAATCCCGCAGGACTTCGCCTAAGCTCTGCGACGATCTAGAGCGGAGGAGTAAAGTAGAGGCGGAGGGGTGCCGACACACGGCGTGGAATAAGCTGTGTCTTGTGTGGCACCCCTCCCCACATATATATAGGTGTGGGAGGGGAGGAGGCAGCCCCTAGGGCACCCCAAGAGGTGTGGCGGCAGCCCTAGGGCACCTCCCTTTGGTGCACCCCCTGCGAAATAATGGCACAAGGGGGGAGGAAAGAGGGGAGGCGCCCCCTTCTTTCCTTCCTCCCTTCTCCGAGATATGGCAAGAGGGGGTGGCGCCCCCCCCTTTCCATGTATTAGGTGCAACAGCCTCAAGGGGGGAGCATCAGCCCATGTGGGTTGGTGTGTTCCCCTCTACATGGCCCAACAATGCCCAATACACTCCCGGTGCCTCCGGAATCCCTTCCGGTATTCCGATAACTTTCCAGTGCATTCCGAAACCATTCCGGAGACCAAATAGCATCGTCCTATATATCAATATTTACCTCCGGACCATTCCAGAGCTCCTCGTCATGTTCGTGATCTCATCTAGGACTCCGAACAACATTCGGTTATCAAACCACATAACTCATATAATACCAAATCTACATCGAACATTAAGCGTGCCGACCCTACGGGTTCGAGAACTATGTAGACATGACTGAGACACCTCTCCGGTCAATAACCAATAGCGGAACCTGGATGCCCATGTTGGCTCCTACATATTCTACGAAGATCTTTATCGGTCGAATCGTTATGATAACATACATAATTCCCTTTGTCTATCGGTATGTTACTTGCCCGAGATTCGATCATCGGCATCTTCATACCTAGTTCAATCTCGTTACCGGCAAGTCTCTTTATTCATTCCGTAATACATCACCTCGTGACTAACTCCTCAATCGTTTGCTTGCAAGCTTATGACGTGTATTACCGAGAGGGCCCAGAGATACCTCTCCGATACTCGGAGTGACAAATCCTAATCTTGATCTATGCCAACTCAACAAACACCTTTGGAGATACCTGTAGAGCATCTTTATGATCACCCAGTTACGTTGTGACATTTGATAGCACACAAGGTATTCCTCCGGTATCCGGGAGTTGCATAATCTCATAGTCGAAGGAATATGTATTTGACATGAAGAAAGCGATAGCAATAAACTGAACGATCATTATGCTAAGCTAACGGATGGGTCTTGTCCATCACATCATTCTCCTAATGATGTGATCCCGTTATCAAATGACAACACATGTCTATGGTTAGGAAACCTTAACCATCTTTGATCAACGAGCTAGTCTAGTAGAGGCTTACTAGGGACACGGTATTTGTTTATGTATTCACACATGTAATTAAGTTTCCGATCAATACAATTCTAGCATGAATAATAAACCTTTATCATTAATAAGGAAATATAAAATAACAACTTTATTATTTCCTCTAGGGCATATTTCCTTCAGCTCCCGGGTCGCGAGATCGACAATTCCTCTTGAATACACCTTGACGTGCATTCGTATGATGGGACTGCCATGCAAATCCTCCATGGTTGGTGCCATGTGCGAACTAGACCAAAGTAATACAAAAACCAACTAGTTAGAAGTCTGACATAGAGGATGGACTAGACACTCACACATATGACCTAGGAAGCGAAGAGACCATTTTGGACACCAGGCCAATTACTCCCTCCTCAATGGTCGCAGGAGAGGACTTCCTCGTTCTTTTTTTTGGTGGTCCCTCATGGGGGCCTCCTCGAAGGTCGTGAGCACATTCTGCTTCCCAGATGCGTGGCTGCTGAAATCACCTCTAAAAAGGGTGGGTCTGGGTGCTTCCCTCATTCCTGTTGAAACAAGAGTTGGTAGACACCAACCCCCCCTCCCCCCGCTCAAGTTGATGTTTGGCGGCTTTAGCACAAACAAGGGCCACGCAGGGGCTTGGGCGGGGGCAACCTCCTACCACCCTACCTATTCCGCGAAGAGGGGAGGTCTAGAGATAAAGGTGTCCATCTATTGCAAAGCTACCAGAAGCAACAAATAAGGTGTGAAAGGAGAAAGAAGCTTGGCTAGCCTAAAGTATAGCGAACTAACCTCATCCGGATAATGACGATGTGTGAGTGTGTCACGCTACTTAGCCAGGTCGACCAATTTGGATGTCACCAGTTTCACCGTCCTCCTGCGCACCGCCTTCCTCCCAAGCTCCTCAGACACTTCCTGGGTACAATCCCCCAACCCCGCATATGACCACATCAGGCGGCACCTGAGTTGACGGGCTGGACTCACCAACTGAGTTGAAGGCCTGCCACATGGAGCGCGGCTGCGTGTTTCACGAGCTTCTTTGATGCAACCTATTCCTCGGGGCTATGTCGAGCTACCTAGGCATCGCTTGATGGTGGATATCGGTTGTGGAAGACCGGTAACGTGGGGCAAGATTTGAACAATAGAACTAGTCAGGATGCCAACCTTTGTTGGAGGACAAGGCGAAGACTTTAGCTACCTCTTCCTTGGCATGTTTCGAACATCACGAGATGTCGGCGTCCTTGGCCTATTGAATATCATCTTGAGAAGTGCATGGCTTCTAGAAATAGAGCGTCTTCCACAACGAAAATGGGGCTCGATTCCCTGCAAAGCTTCAAAATAAGTGATAAAGCTCGCCATTGGAGTATCCCATTCAGGTTCAAGTGGTGAAGCTCCAGTTAATAATGGAGTATCTTGGGAGGAAGGGTGGATAGGCAAGGAGAATCCCATCTCGAAGAAAATGTCGAATACCTCCACCTCCCTCTCTCTCCAGGTTTGTGACCTGCTTCACATTCGAGCACCTTCCATCGAGATGAGGAGAAAGCACACCTGCCACCACCAGCTTATGTATGTTTGGCACCATCGTCTTCAAAGGAGGCCATGTCAGTAGATCTTCCTCCTGTGACCTTTGAATCTCTGCTATACTAGCACCTCCAACACCCTCCCATCCACATCAGTGGGCACCACCAACTCCACTGCCAGTGACCCCTAGCTCGCTCTCCGAAATGGGAGACAATGACAGATCTACGGCCACGGGGATCCATGTTGGGAGCTGATGGGGAGACACCTATGTTGTGTGGATAGCAGGGACATTACAAGGATGAGAAGTTTAACAACGATGGATAAATGGCCAGGAGATAGAGAAAAGGAGGAGCGCCGCGAGGAAGACGAGGGCGCCAAGGGCTCGGTGACCTTACCACACCCCTCCCCAGCCTATCTTATAGGAAAGAGAGGACCTAAAGCCTCACGTTCGGGAAGCAATATGTCAACATTTGTGGGACTGATCAGGACGTTGGTGGGGCTGCCGCCGACCTCGTGCGTTATCACCGGGATACAAGACTCGAGGCGGTCGATTCCCGGAAGTCTCGACTACCGGATTTCGCCTTCATGTCAGAGTGAGGGGGGTTAAGCAAGCCACGTGCGCTCCCCCAAGCAAGTCAGACACTCGGCGCTCAGGGACTACTGACGAGGATGTGCCACGCAGTCATGTTAAATGAGCAACGTCATCATCGCCTGGTCGAGTGTAGCACCGATCAATCACTCGCGGTTAGGCATCAGGTCGGGCAGCACTCATGTGAAGGCATGAAAGTTGGAGGGTGCCAAGGCGTTGTGCAGTCTGGCGGGACCGAAGGGCATGAGCCACCGACAACCCAACCAGAGCCATGTAACCTCATTCCAGCTAGATTTAAAAGGTGGGCTTTGGACCTTCTTGGGGAACACACATGAGCTAGGGGTTCTCACCTACCCCCTCCTCTTTCCTCTCCGAGGAGATTGTAACCCGAAATCACTCTCTTTGACGATCCTCCCGATCGTCGGCGAGCACTCGAGCGTACAAACAACCAAAGTTGGGGGTAGAATCTTACCTCCTACCGGAGGGCTTGAACCAGGATAAGTCCCCAGTCTCGCGTCGTACCATCCTGATCCGCCCTGCGCACCCGACTCCGAACAAATACGTCATCGCTCGATTGCACTACCAGTCTCAAACACCGACAATGTGTATACAAATATTGTTGTAAATGTAAAATTAGTTTCCAAAATAATATGATTCACTAGCTCGACACAGCAGTCTTCGTATCTATAGTAACTAATCACACCCACCGTTTTGGTTACCGCTCGAAATTTCGAGATTTACCACGGTTACCGCATATTTCGGGCCCCCTCGGTAAATGGGCATTTCGAGCAAAAAAATTCAAACCTTTTGAATTTTTTGAATTCAAACGCTCAATGTATAGTAAAGTATGCAAGCACTTGACAGCATGCGTGTAGACAACGTTCCACTAGCTAGTAGCTCTTTTATGATAAATATAAGTTCCAGGGCTATCTATATCTATTTTGAAAGAATTTGAATTCAAAATTCAATTGTAAATTTCCTTTGAAATTCATTCGAAATTTGCTCGAAATTTCATGGTAACCGTGGTAACCACGTTTACCGGTCCCCCTCGGTAAAAATGCACCATTCGGTAACCAAAACCTTATTCACACCGTAGTAGCAATCCTCCAGTGAAAAGTACAAACTAAGGTGGAAAACAAATCTCTCATTGAGTATACATGTATAAAGTGGTAGCATTAATGAGAGAGGCGTTTTGGAGGCCAAGCTCCATGGAGGCCTTTATTTTTGAAAAATTCAAATTCAAACTTTTATGGTTCAAAAAATTCTGAAAAAATTTAAGCGTGTATGTAAGGATGTAACTCACATGTGTGTAAAAATTCATGATGAAATACCTTGAGTTGCGACCTGTAAAAAAAAAACAAATTCATGGCCTGGGAGGATGAATAGTATCATGTGTTAAACAGCCTCAGATTTGTCTTTTTTGCACAGCCCTCATTTCAACGTATTTTGAACTGAAAATTTACACACATGTGTGTTATGCCTTCATGTATATCTGTAATTTTTTTCAGAATTTTTTGAAATGTAAAAACATGAATTTCGATGAAATTTCAAATTTGAATTTGGAGGCCTCACTGGAGGCCGAGCTCCAAAAGGGATTTCCGTAGCATTAATGTGGTACCAACCGGGCAGTTACTAGGCAATACGCATGCATAGCAATAAATTAATTGCCGATTTTAAATATGATCATGATATGTATGATATAATAAATGATATACGGGGCTGGCATGAAGAATTAATTAATTACCTGTTATTGCAACACGTCGACAGGAGTGCTGGCAGTATCGTCCTCCGATGCCTCTTTGTCTTTGTACGTCCTAACGCCACCAGATGTCGTTTGCACGAACTCTTCAACAACATTGGACTTTCCCTTCTGATCCATCTCTCTGCAAATCTTTACACATCAACAAACTGTAAAAGTTGATTTTTATTTCTCACAAGAAAACTACACGAACATGTTCAGTCTACTCCTCCTACCGGAGTAGTAGGTAGAAACAAGAGAAAGAAACATCTGTGTAAAGAAATTTAATCAGCACGTATATATAGTACGAAAATCAGATATAACTAGCTACAAAACAAAAGTCCGACAAAACATGATAGATCTAGATAAAATATTTGCTATATCACATAAGGGAGTTCTAATCAGCGAATAGAAAATTAAGCACGCCCAAGATCTGATTTAACACTTGCGTTGCGAACTTAGCCTGATTCAAAGGAACGAAGGTGTGGATTTTTGAACATGTACACGAAGTTAATAAATAAAGATGGGCCAAAGATGAGTATATAGCGACTGAAAATAAAATCAGATCTTGCACTAGAAAAATAGCGACTGGAGAATAAAATCAGATCTATCGCCGAAAACACCAGAGACGTCAGACATGAACAAATCTAGTTAAGATGCACGAGATATATTTCGCAAAAAAAAATGCACGAGATATGTGTGTATTACTTGCCTTGCTTGAAATTAAAGGAGAACCCGGCGGAGTATACAGCACGCAGTAGAGGCTCTTCCGTGGTTCAAAGGAAACACCGACTAGCTAGGGAGCTGATGTCGTAACCAGCAGAGGATTTTCTCTTGTTCAAAGGAACATGACTAGAGCCCGGAGGAGGGGGAGTGTACCGAATGAATTGAGAATGAGACTTCGGAGCGGGCGAGAGAGAGATATAAGCCGGGCAGGGGGTGGTGCATAGACCACGTTTCTTCTTTTTTTGCGGGGTGCATATACGTTCCAACTCGGGAGTGAAATTAGAAGACAGAAGAATGGCGTGAGCATAGCTGTTGCCATGTGTATGCGAAGCCAAGGACTAGGCGTGCGTGCGTTACCACAGCATTTTTCCTTGCATGCAACACGCGTTGGCCCATCATGTACGCACAGCCAAATTAACGTTGCTGGCTTCCTGCTGTGGCTCTGCTGGCTCCATCCCTTCCCAAAAATGTTACAGGGAAAAGAAATAACGCATACATGTATATACAATAAATACAAAGGTAGTACATGTTTATCGATCGATCGGCCACAAGATGTTCCATGTGATGTGATGTGGGCAAGAATTCGGTTCGGAAATTTTAAAAGGGGGAACTGAGATCGATGCAGGATGGAGAGAGCAACCGGCGCGATTTCCTTTTTCTTTCTGAAATCAGCCACGGCCAAATGGTATCCTCAAAGAGCAAATGCTTTGTTTGACGCGTTTGCAATTTGACAGGTCCATGAATTTTTTTCAGGCGTCAGTCACCTTATTTTATTCTTTAAGCGCATCTTGGGAGCTCCCAGGCCGAGCGACGGTAAGACGTGGAGCTGCAGGCGAGGCCGAGAAGGGGGTGAGACGGAGCCAGTGGTGATGGGAAGAAGATGAACTTCTTTTTTCTTCATTTGGGCATGTTTGTGCCACCGGCCTCTTATTTATTTATTTTATACTTGAACTTCTTGTTTGGATTTGATGGTTGTTTTATTTATAAAGCGACGTGAAAGCCTATTTTGAGAAGATGAACAGAGGACGAAGATGAAACGATTGTTCGATTTCAACCCAATGGTCTTAGCATATTTCACTGAACGGCAGAAAAATATTTCAGTGCGTGATAGGTAGTCACTCCCTTTGTTTGATCCTACCATGAAAAAATAAGCTTCATATTTGTAAAGAGTAAATTCCAAAAAACCCTTGCAAGGGCATTGATCAGCTCTATATTTCGGGATCTTTTGAACAAGCGTTATGTAATAGCACTATATTTCCCGATTATTTGAGATTTTTTTTTGGAATTTTCAATTTCCGGCAGTTCAAAATGATGAAAATTTGAACTTCCGGCAGAGATTCAAATATTCAAAAATGTTCAACTTTAGAAAACTTAAACTTCCAAATTTTGACCTTTCAAATTTTGATATTTTAAAATCAAGCTTTCATAATGTTGGAACTTTTCATAGTAAAAAAGTTGAGAAAAAAATGTCACATGCACGGCCCCCACCAGAAAAAGGAAAAAAAAATGAGAGAGGAGAGAGACATGTGTGGGCCTCACTAGAACACTTCACCTCCTCTGGTGTATATGGTGCAAGCACAACTTCCTTCATATATGGGGTCGAATATGTTGTGCTTACAACGATTGATATCCGATGTGTGTACGACACAAATATGGAGCATGCAGATTCAAAATAGAAAGAAATCAATGAGCTGTATTATCATAGTTACCTGATTCGCTCCAACCATTGTCGAACTCCGATCTAGATTGATCGCTCAATCCGTTCCCGGTTAGTGACCCAAGGGCTAACCCATAGGAACATGGGTGTCCTTCATGACCTCATCGTTTCTGCTTGACTGTGCTATCTCCGTTGCCATTAATTACAGGCTAGATGGGAGTAGCGGTCAACCAATAGCACCGTCAATGAGAGGCATGGATGTGTCGCTGGGAGATGGGAAAGAGCAACATCCAGCATGGGCCAACGTGCACACGGCGCTGAGAAGACATGGGGCAGCCAGAAGTGGTTAGGTAGAAGAAGGTCGTGGGGCTAGGCTGGAGGAAGGAAGTGAGGAGTGGAGGTAGATAGTTTCGCTCTCAGCTTATCGGGGAGGTAGGGTAGAAATGGGGAGGGACTCGGTGCAAATCACTATTTGATCATCCCATGGTTCTTCTTATGGGAGAGGGAGTGGCACTAACGGGGCCGGCTGATGTAGGGTGGAACCCTATGGTGTCGATTTTTCACGATTTGGAGGGGAAACGGGGAAGAACACGAAGACCACAAGAGAGGAAATCACTCAAATAGACAAGACACAATCACAGATGTGCTAAATCCACATACACATGAAGAGATACACGATCCAAAGTCAACAAGGGAGGATACAAACGGTAGCTAGTTCATCCCAATCCGTGAGGAGAGAGGTCTTGAATCCTTGGAGGATCTTCCCTAAAAAGGGTCTTGAATCCACTTGGGGGATCTTCTCACATGGAGGCCTTGATCTTCATGGGAGTAGGGGTAAGTGGATGAGCAAAGCTCTATCTCAATGAGCTAATCCTTTGCTAACCCTAGATGGAGGAGGGAGAGGTATATATAGTGCTAGTACAAGTTGGGGCGAGTTGGAGGGATACATGGGCCTTCGGCCCGTTCTCTGCACACAGGCAGGTGCCGGATGTCCGGGCCTTCACGTCAGGCAGGATGTTTGGGCTGGCTTCGGGCATTTCTAGCTGCTCTTTGGATAGGAGGGGACGGATTTCCGGGCTGGTGCTGGATGTCCGGGGTCGTCAGGCCGGATGTTCGGGGCCAGGCTGGATGTACGGGCCCTGAAGCTGGCCTTCGGCTGGGTTGCGGCTGGTGGTGAAGTCACCAGGGGCTGGATGTTCGCGTCCTGTAGAATTTCGTCGATCCTCTTCATCTGTGTACATGGGGACTTGTCCTTCATCCCGAGCATCTCCGAGGTGGTCTTCTTCGTACCTAATCACACATAGCATTACGGCTTTAGGTAGTAGCCATGTCTCACGTGGGTCATACGGAATGTCACTAAGGAGAGATGTCACCTCGCTCTCGAGAGCTCTTGCGCGTGCTCGTGTCATCGGTCCACTTGGCACTTGGGGAGACGTAGGTAGGTCCATGGGGATGACCATAGGATGCTCCGCATCATCTCCTCCCCCTCCCTCCCCCCTTGGGAAAGATCAGACCTCGGATCGAAAACCTCGTCACCATGGAAGGGAGATTGATCCTTCATGTTGAAGATATCGCTCATGTTGTACTTGTCGTGTGGGATGTCGATCTTGTAGGCGTTGTTGTTGTAGCATGCTAGCACCTTGAAGGGTCCATCGGCTCGTGATAGTAGCTTGGACTTGCGCTCGTTGGGGAAGCGTTCCTTGCGAAGGTGTAACCACAAAAGATCTCTAATGTTGAATATCATGGGTTTCTTGTAGATGTTGATCTTGGTCATGAGTCCTTGTACTTGGCGCTCGATTGTTTGCCTTGTATCTTCATGCACCTTCTTGAGATAGTTCACTCATGCTCTCGCGTCCATGTTGATGCGCTCTTGTAGTGGTAGTGGTAGAATGTCCAGTGGGGACAATGGATTGAATCCGTAGACGACCTCAAAGGCAGACTTGCCGGTAGCACTACTAGGAAAATGCTTATACACAGTAGCATAGTAGTAGCGCTGTAAAATAGTAACCGCTGCTGCTATTTAGCAGTAGCGCTTTTCCTAGAAAGCGCTACTAGTAAAACTCTAGTAGTAGCGCTGGTAAGCAAAAACGCGCTACTACTATGTGGGACCAGACGAGGCCACCGACGGTCGCTGGAGTTGTAGCGCTGTATAGAAACAAGCGCTACTACTAACAGTTTAGTAGCAGCACTTGATTGTACTGCGCCGCTACTGCTAATGGGCCCCACTTAGTAGTAGCGCTGTTCCAGGAGAGCGCTACTACTAAGTCCCATAGCAGCAGCGCTTTTTGCTAAGCAGCGCTACTGCTAGTTCCGGCTGGTGCCACCTTTTCCACCCCCTCCCCCTCCTCCCCCACTTTGCCCTCTCTCCCCCTCCTTTCCCCTCTCCACTCTCCACTCTCCACCATTATTGCTTTTCTTCTCTCTTCCTCCTACCTCTCTTCTCTTCTCTCCTCATTAATGGCACCCTCCTCCATAAATGGCCTCTCTCTTTCTCATACACCTCTCTTCTCTCCCCCATTAATGCCCCCTCCACCATAACCCCTCTCCATTAGTTAGCTAGCTAGATTCACCTCTCCTCCCCAACAACTAGATCTAGCTAGCTATTTAGCCAACCACACGTGCTCTCTCGATCGTTCTCTCTCATCATCTAATTAACCGCGCGTGCTCTCGGTCTCTCTCGGGAGATATATAGGTGAGTAAAAAGTTGTTCATTTCAAGAATGGGAATATGTGTGTGAATGAGAATATGTGTGTTTGGGATATATATATGGAGATATTTGTGTGAGTGACATGCCCTCGAGTTTCTTATGTTTTGCCGAAATGTCGATTTATTTCCGTTTTGGTGAATTTCGAGCAAACTCAATATGTCCTATTTTTAGGCAAGGTCATGCCAAAATTTTATATATATGACTTTGAAGCATGCATTATCTATTTTATAACCCTTTTGCTTGTTATACCGTGCAGTCGGTCATGAAGGTGAGTGGATGGAAGGTGGAGCGGTACATGCAATCCGCGGTGATGGACATGTATGCAAATAATCGGACTAGGATTAGATGTCCGTGTGCAAGATGCAAGGAAGGAGTCCTTTTGGACCCTTTTGATCATGGCACTTTGAAGGCGCACCTGCTGATGAATGGTTTCATGGATGGCTATACTCAGTGGATAAGTGAAGAAGATGATGATGATGCGGACGTCCACATGGCAGGGAATAACGACTTGGGGCTAGACGAAGAGATGACCGATCGACATGAAGACGATGGCGCCGGACATGTCGGCGGGGAAGAGTCTGGAAATGACGACGGCGGCGGAGAAGATTCCGGACACGGCGAAGAAGAGTCCGGACATGGCGGAGAAGAGGCGGCGGTCACGCCGGAGTCTTCGACGGTACTAAGTGCAGTCGTGCAGGACCCTCATGTTCGAGACCTCCTTCGCAAGAGTACGACTAGCAAGAGAGCTGCTTCTAGAGAGGAGGCCAAGCTGGCGCAACTTGAAGTAGACTCGAGGACTCCATTGTATGACGGTTGCGATCCCGAGGTGACCCGCTTGAGTTTCACGCTCGAACTTCTAAAGACGAAGGCCAAAAACAAATGGACAGACAAAAGCCTCGATGAGCATTTGAAGTATCTACATAATAAAGTTCTTCCCGCGGGGAACCTGTGTCCTACTAGTGTCGAGGAGGCCAAGAAAATCGTTTGCCCTTTTGATTTGCCGCACATTAGGTACCACGCATGCATCAACGATTGCATCATTTATCGGGGGGAGCACGCGGAAAAAACCAGCTGTCCAGTGTGCAATGCTTCTCGATACAAGAAGGCAGGAAAGAAAGCTCCTCAGAAAGTTGTATGGTACATTCCGATCACTCCCCATCTGCAGCGGTATTTCGTAGATCCTAAGGAAGCAAAGCTCATGCGCTGGCACGCGGAGTGGAAGAAGCCCGACGATGGAGATGATCCGAGGCTGAGACACCGCGTAGATGGTAGCCAGTGGAGAGCATTCAACGCCGTATATGGATTTACTGCAGAAGATCCAAGGAACATCGTGCTTGGTGCGAGTACCGATGGCATGAATCTGTTTGGAAACCAGAACACCAACCACAACACATGGCCCGTGTTTGTATGGACGTACAACCTCCCCCCATGGAAGTGCATGAAGACAAAGTACATACACATGAGCATGCTGATTCAGGGGCCAAAACAACCGAGAAATAGTATTAACCTGTATATGGGGCTTCTGCAAGAGGAGCTAGACACGTTATGGAAAACACCGGCATGGACATGGGACGCCAGCAAAGGAGAATATTTCCATATGAGAGCCGCGCTGATGATGACGGTGCACGACTATCTTGGTTACGGGTACACCTCAGGCCAGGTGTGCCACGGATACTGCGGATGCACGAGGTGCATGGATGATACAATGTCTTAGCAGCTTACATCAACGAAAGATGGCGGGTCCGGGAAAATTGTGTACATGGGGCATCGTAGATGGCTCGAGAAGGATGACCCGTGGAGAAAGCGTGGAGATCTATTCAATGGGTTGGCTGAGCTTCAAGGACCTCCACGTAAGAGGAGCGGCGCCAAAATCGAAGAGCTGTTGAGAAATTGGGAACAATGCCCCGCGCCGGGAAAGATCAAAAAGGCGCCGGAGCCGCTGCTGAAGGTATGGAAAACGAGGTCTGTTTTCTGGGACTTGGAGTACTGGCCCAATCACAACACGCCTCATTGCCTTGATCAGATGCATATCACGAAGAATGTCCTCGAGAGCTTGCTTGGCACACTGATGAACATGCCGGAGAAGACCAAGGATGGGACGAAGGCAAGGAAAGACTTGGAAGATTTGAAGATCAGGAAAGAGCTCCACCGTAAAAAGTCGATGGAGGAGACGGAGACGGAGACGGAGACGGAGACGGAGGAAGGGGAAAGGGGCAGAAAAGTCAACAAGAAGGAGGAGAATTATTGCCCCCCTTCTTGCTTCACCTTAAGTGCGAAGGAGATCGATCAATTCATCAAGTGCCTTATGGGAATCAAAGTCAGTTCCGGTTACTGTGGGAAGATAAGTAGATTTCTAGACCCCAAGAAGAAAACGTTCAGTGGGATGAAGTCTCATGACTGTCACGTGATGATGACGCAGATACTCCCGGTTGCCATTAGAGGGATAATGGACAAGCACGTCCGTGACACGCTTACTGGTCTCTGCAACTTCTTCGACGTTATATCTCGAAAGTCCATAAGTGTGAAGCAGCTCCGAAGGCTACAAGAAGAGATCGTTGTCATACTATGTGAGCTTGAGATGTACTTCCCGCCAGCTTTCTTTGAAGTCATGGTGCGTCTGTGTGTCCACATCGTGGACGACATCATCGACCTCCGGCCGACATTCCTTCATAGCATGATGCCGTTCGAGAGGATGAATGGGGTCATCAAAGGATTCGTTCGTAACATGTCCCGTCCCGAAGGGAGCATCGTCCAGGTGTATCTGACGCATGAGTGCGTCTCCTTTTGCGAGAATTATATAAGCGTCGAAGACCCTGTTGTTGGTTTGCCCGTCAAGAAGCACGATGGGAAGCTCGAAGGAAATGGTCACAACAATGGCCGGAGGGAATTGCACGTGGACTACTCAGATCGACGGAACGACTTTGACAGGGCTAACTTAGTAGTGCTACAACACCTAGATGTGGTAGATGATTATGTGGCACAACACAAAGAAAGCATCGCAAAGAAGTACCGTGATAAGGGGATGCTCAAGACGGACGACGAAGTTACTGTAGAGCACAACGCCAATTTCTTGTGTTGGTTCAAAGAGCAAGTTCTTGAAAATCCCCCAGAAGAGGGCAGTTCGGACGGATTGCTCATACACGCCTTAGCACATGGCCCCGCGCCCAAGCTCGCGACCTATCAGTCCTACGATATCAATGGGTACACGTTCTACACGGAGGCCAAAGACATGGACAGTGATTACCAGAACTCTGGGGTGACAATTCAATGCGTGACTGACGCCAACGGCACAACTGAAAGATTCTACGGAAGGGTCGAAGAGATCTGAGAGCTTGACTATGATGGAATGCACGATGCGACGATGTTCTGTGTCAGATGGGCCAAGGACGTCGTAAGAGAAAACAAGTATTTCACCACCATGTCTATATCCGACGCGAAGAGCACTCCCGTGAACGTTAACGTCATCGCCAAAAATGAGCCATGGGTACACGCTAAGCACGTGACACAATGCTTCTTCATAACCGACCCGGCCAATCCCAGCCGTGTTGTCGTGAGGAGATCCAAAAGGAGCATCGTCGGAATGGATGGAGTCGCCAACGAGGAAGACTACGACCAATACGGCAACCCGATGAGGGAAGATGACGATGACGATGCAGCATACGTGAAAAGAAGAATCAATACTACATTACCTAAGAAAGATCGTAATCCATGGCTCCGGAAAAGTCACAAGGAGGGGCTCAATTACTCGGCAACGAACAAGAAAGGGAAGAAGCTCAATGTGAAACGTCGTCGACGCAGCTGATCAGAAACCTACATTTATATATATGTATCTATTTTGTGTACGCACTTAAGTAACCGTTATCGGTCAACTGATATGTTACCACCACATGCATGGTTCCGGTGATATTCGCGCAGTGGGGGAGAGGGAGACGCCGTCGTCGGGAGAAAAAAAAACAAAAACAAAAGGGAGAAAGCAGTACAAAAGAAAAAGAAAAGTAAACAGAAAAGAAAAGGAAAATAATAAAAGAAAAGAAAACTAAAAACTAGAAAAGGAAAATAATAAAAAGAAAAGAATAAAAATTGGAACAATTAGCAGTAGCGCTGGATTGTGAACCAGCGCTATAGCTAATATAGCTATAGCGCTGGGTTCCAAAAAAGCGCTACTACTATGTGCCATTAGCAGTAGCGCTGCATTACAACCCAGCGCTATAGCTAAGTTAGCTATAGCGCTGGTTCACAATCCAGCGCTACTACTATTTTGAGTTAACTCATGAGGGCTCAAATTTTGCCAAGTCCGCCAAGTCCCAATCCCCCACTCTTCCCCCACTCTGTCGCCACCGCCGTCGCCCTGCCCGCCCTCGCGCCGTCCGTCGCCCTCGACCGCCGGCCGTCGCCCCTGGCCGCTGTCTACCTCGTCGCCGGCCATCTCCTGAGCCCGCCCTCGACCTCACCGGCGTCTCCCCTGCCCGCCCTCGACCACAACGCCGCCCCCGCCTCTCCCCTGCCCGCGCGCCCTCGACCTCGCCACCGCCGCCGCCCTCCACCTCCGTCCTCAGCTTCTCCTGCATCGCCATAAGCCTCTCCTCTCCCCTGCCCTCCTCTCCCTCTCCTCTCCCCTGCCCTCCTCTCTCTCTGTTTAGGGCTTTTAGGGCAAGTTAGCAAATTTAGCAAAAAATTAGGTATAAAAACAGTAGCAAATAAAAAAACAGTAGCAAATTAAAAAAAACAGTAGCAAAGTTAGCAAAATTTTGAGCAAGTTAGCAAAAATAGTAGAGAGAGAGAGAGCAAGTTTGTAGCTATTTTTGTCATTTTTGTGCATTTAAGTACAAGCATGCTTTTGCTTGAATGATATATGTCATTGATGTTATATGTTGGTTTTGCAATGTTGGTTGAATGTCGAAAAATATCTGAGTGGCCTATGTTTTGCCGGAATGTTAATTCATTTCCGTTCCGGCAAATTTCAGGCGCTCCATATGTCCACTTTTTAGCAAAGGTCATGCCAAAAATTTCCGTGATTTTCGGCATGACTTGTGCTAGAAACTAGGACATATGGAGTACCCGGGATTTGCCGGAAGGGGAATGAATCAATATTTCGACCAAACATAGGCCCCTTTTTCCTCTTCATTATATCTTTTATTTACAATTGTTGATCAATAGGAAACATGTCTACCGACGCCGAAGTCGTGGGTGGTTCTGCTCGCCTCGAAGACCCCATCGAGGCAGCAAATCACTATTTCGATTACTTGGACGAACATCAGATGGGGTTGGATGGTGGCGGCAGTGGCACCAACCCCGACACCGACACCGGCACTGGCACCGGGACCGACACCACCCCCGAGACCGGCAACGATGCTGTCGTAGCCGGTAAAGCACCGAAGAAGAAGAGGACACGAAGACCAAATGAGCTTGGCATCAGACAAATTGTGGTCACGGAGATGCACCCCAAGAAGTTAGAGCCAACAGCGCCAAAGGATGCGCGCTCTTGCTGGGGCAATCAACTTGGATGCATCCTCAGGGAAACCGCCAACATCAACGACGAGAAGTTGAAGCAGATACCACATATGGAGCACATGCTCCTAAAGAAGTTGCACATTAGGTTCCTGTTCCCCGGCCGGAATGAAGGCCAATATAAAGAGCCGTGGGACAACATCGCCATGACAAAGATAAACGACAAGGCGATGGTGACGTTCACCAATGACTTGTCCTCCTGGAAAGTTTGGGTGAAAAAATCGATTGGGAAGAATGAACCGTGCTCTAAGATTCATGCTGATAATCCGACAATAACGGAAGAGGACTTTGCAAAATTCAAGGAGAATTGCGGTAAAGAAGAAGTCAAGGCAAGGTCGGAGAAAATGAAGGCGCTCCAGGCCAGGAACACACCTCCTCACCACCTCGGAAGCCGTGGTTACGAGGGGAAGAGGCACATATGGGCCAAGGAGGACGCCGAACGTGAAAGTCACGGAATCCCAGACCCCTTGGCGGAGTTCACCAACCCGCTGGAGCATGACTGGATCAGGGCCCGGTACAAGTGGGACAAAGTCAAAAAGATCTTTTACACGAATCCGAACACGAGGGAGTTCATGAGACTTCTGGTAATTGTTATATTACCACATTATCATATTTGCTTCCAATCAATTCGACTGCAATTTTTGTCACATTAGTAAACCATCCACGTTCCTTTTGCAGAAAGAGCAGCACCAAAAGGCAGCCGAAAGCGACGAGTCGTCACAGTCGTCGGTGAGGCCCAAGTGGGACACCCCATTCAACTGGGCCCTGAACATACTGAAAAAGGTCCCGGTGGACAAGCCGCCGTCCTATGGACGTGTGCACGGCGTCGGAGATGGCGCCTCGTGGAAGACGTGCTACCACGAGGAGCCAGAGGAAAGAAGGAAGAGACGGTCGGTCGTCACTCAGCAGAGCATCAACGAGAAGGTCGCGATTGTGGTCAATAAGACCAAAGCTGAGACCAAAGAAGAGTTGCTCGGGGCCGTCAATGCAGCGGTCACTGACGCGGTGGTCAGCTTGCTTCCGGCACTTTTTGATTTCACGAAGAACAATCCAAATGCACGGCCGGAGGACTTTCCCCTTCCCAGCTTTGTCGGGAGCAATTCGGCGAACACCACAGCACCAGCACCTGCTCAAGCAACCGCAAAAGGTCCCGCTTCTGTTCATAGCAGCCCGACCTCTGTCTCTTGCATGCTCGGTGGGCCTTCATCGCTGGCTGAGCTCGATGCCCTCACGGTAATTACGCGTCATACCCTTTTCACCAGCATGTCTATAGTCTTCCGTTTCAGTTGCCTTTCGGATGTTTGACGTCGCAGACATGTCTCCTTCGTAGGCCGACGACACCCCGTGCACCCTACTCTACGACATCAAGGGCCAGAAGGTGGCTGTGGGAAAGGCAACGATCGTGAAGCCGAAGGACCGCATGTTCCACAACCGAGAGATGCCCGATGGCGTCTTCAAGGTTAACGTGGCCAGTGTCTTAGCGGGCTTCGAGGATTTGCCTCCTCCGGTACCAGTCGATGATGACGAGACCCCTAAGATGATTGGTGCATGCAAGAGCTAGTTTTTGCCTTGGCCGAAGTCTCTTCTTCGTCTCGAGGCGCCCAGTATCACGCCAACGCCACCTTCTCAAGAAGGTATGAACACCACCCCACCTACCACATTACCTGCACCTGTCGTGGCGAGTGATAGTGGACGACGCGAGGGAGAGCCTCCATTAGTGCCAGATGATGTAGCCCCCGCTGTTAAAGAAGCAAATGTTGATGATGACATGTAGGATGATGATGATGACCCAGACAAGTATTTCAATACCGCCTATGATGATGGAGGATTGATGGCTCAGGACGATGAAGACTCAGGCTATGAGCATGGAGATGATGACTTGATGCTGCCTGATTTGCTGGAGCCGGAACGTCCTAAGGCGGAATGCAAAAGGTCTCTCTTCAAGCGATCCTCACAGGAGACGCCTCCAGATGCCGCCTGTACCCAGCAACCCCCCGAGGCCCGTCCACTGATTAGCCCGATGACACTGGGGGTGGTGGTTAGGGAAGGTATGGTGGGCTCACTACCGCCACCCGCCAAGAAGCAAAGGAGGAGACCGGACAGGAAAGGCCCTAAAGGCGCCAGAGCTGCTTCAAGCAACCAGCCGCCTCCGAAGCTCCGGGTGGTAGACAGGATACCTGTCGAAGGTAAGAAGCGTTTCCATGTCGCCGGCGACCCGATCCTACCTGCCAAAGCGCTAGAGCACATACTGAACAATGATCTCAGGAGACTCCATGAAGATGTGCTGGCCAGAGAGAAAAGCCTTCTGATCGCGAAAAAACCAGGATACCCGCTTTAAGCGGCTCAGGTGCCGGGTGGGAAGTTGTACGTCGAGATATGGCCCGCGAATAAGTTCATCCTGCGATTTGACTACATCTACGACATGTTCCACATGACCAAGCTGGATTTCCAGTTCATCCTCATGTATGCGCTGTATCTGAACTACTTCATCAGGGTCGAGAACATCAAATATATCTGCGTCGCGGACCCATTCTATATGCACGAGAGCTTCTTGGCAATTTGCAAAGAGCACCGTGACTATGCGAGCAAGTACCTCGGTGACTTCATGATATCTAATAAGGACAAGGAAGCGATTCTCGTGCCTTATCATCCCACGTAAGTCATCTGCACATATCCTTTCGTAAGTGTTAATCATTCCTTTGCAAGCATGGAGGCTAATTTGACGTGTACTTAATTTGCGCAACGGGGGGGGGGGGGCGTCCTCATTGTTCTGTACCCGTAATACTCCCATGCTATGTACTTGGACTCATCGAAGAACCTCAGGAAAAAGGATTACAAGCACATAAAGAGTGTTCTTGATAGTGCCCTGTTAACCTTCAGCCTGTCTGGTGGATATATCAAGGTGAAAAAGTACAGGAATCGCGGGCTGGCTTTTGGTCATAAGACCGACTTCTGCTGCATCCAGCAACCGCACGCCAGTATGGCTGATGGATTCTACCTCATGCATCACCTGCTCGAGTACAGAAGGGATAATCAAGGCCTTCGCATGTCACCTACTACCAACGATGCCGAGATTGTCAGCTGGGCCACAAGCATAGGAAAGACACCGGATCATCGAATCAGAGCTGAGTTTTATCACGTACAGTGTGAACTTGCCCAAGTGATCATGAAGCAGGTCCTCGAACCAACAGGGATGTTCTACCATGGGCCAATCACGCGGGAAGATGTCCGAGCACTGCTACTCGCTCAGCGTCTGGACCTGAAGCCTTTTAAGAAGCTCGGGTGCTTCCTCCCTGACTATGAAGATTGGACCACTGACATGGAGGACTGATTGTTGATGACAATGTGTCACTACTGTATTTTTCTATGGCAAAACTTTGAATTTATGCATGGCGAAACTATGTGATGTAACTAAACCGTGGTTCTGAACTAGCATAGATCGCTCTAGTTAATTAGTTTGGGTATGAGGAACTTCGTCATTTATGTTTACTATTGCTTGCTTGTATTTTGCTAATTATGCATGTTTGTTTTCTTAAGTACATTATGTTGCATATTATCGTTCAATTCATCAACTCACGATGTAGGTACATAGATCACAGATGGCGAAGGGCTACTACGCCGTGTACGTTGGGAGGGTTCCAGGAGTCTACAACCATTGGCCAGCCGCTCAGGCCTAGGTGCACAGGTACCCGGGTGCTAGCCACAGTGGGTTCGGCAGCAGAGCCGAAGCGGAAAGTAGTTACTTGAGGTGGACACTCCAGCATGAGCAGGGGCGGGACCGCCGGTACTACATAGTCGCGCTCTTGCTCATGCTGATCGCTCTTCTCTTCTACATCATGGTTTAGATAGAGATGATGAAACTTGTGTGTGTGCCATGACCATGCAGTTGCACTTATTCGAGACATGACATGATCGCACTTGTATATCGCTATTTTCGGGGTTGCGCAGGACTCCTATTGGCTGGTTTCTTTTTTCAGGACAAAAACAAGGAGCAAGTTTTGGGATTATGCACCGGTACCGGTACGAACGGAGTAGGACAGTTGGCAAGAAATACATTGAGCTCTTCTTATCGATAAAGCCAGTAATAATCAAACTACAAAGGAAAAGAAAAAAAGACAAAGGAAAATATCTGCACGAATCTTCGCGTAACATCAATGGCATAAGACCTAGATGTGCATTACTTAGAGCACATCTAGATGTGCTTTAGCAATACTGTCAAACAAAACCCCTAATCATCATTGCAAACAGCGCATAGAACATGGCTAATGCGACAACCACAACTACACATGCTAGTTCCTTCTTGTCTCTTGCTTTCATCTGTTGCCTGTGATTGATTCTTTCTTGCTTCATCATACTGATTGTACATTCCAGATCAGCCAGTTTCTTCTTTAGCTTTTCGTTATCTTCTGCGAGCTTGGTGATAACACTCTGAGACCTGCCATGCCATTCTTCATCCAGCCAGTTAACAAAGGCACAAGCCTCATATCCCTGCCAATGTTAAATAGTATTCAGGATGAGCGGTGACATTAACTCAAGTAAAATGATGAACTTAGCACTAACCTCTAAGGGGCAACTGAGAAACCGCCTGCAAATGTCGAATCCCTCCGTGCATACACGTCGAGCGGGAGTCTGCCCATGCACACAACTCAGCTTTTGGTACTTCTCGATGGCGCAAAACTCGGAGTCGAACTCGTGTTGCGGGAGTCTGGAGTCATGCTTTGGATCTGGTGGCAGATCGCTTTCCTGGGGGGGAGGGGGGGTCATTCAGGACGGATTCAGCAAGGAGCTACTTTGGACATGCTAAAAAATATCGGGATAGATTAGAACCTGACAGGATGATTCAGATCTACAGTACACCTGCCTTCTGATAACCTTAGGCAAGTGCTCGGCGGCGATACGAGCAAGAGCAGCCGCACCGAAACCATCAGCACCACTCGTCCGCATTCCCCCAATGTCAGTGCCACGCGAGGGAATTTGGAGGCTATGTAGGGATTTGGGGGAAATGGGGAAACTGTGGGGATAAGCTAACGGTCGGGAACTACTTATGGCACCATATGTTGTATACGGCACACTATTTATACATGTCGTTTGTGTTAGGTATTACAACATCACACACGATTTCCGCACCAAACCATGTGAGAACACAACGTAGGTGAGACATGATTGCCGTTACATAACTGTATGTGATGTACTACCCTGTACATATAATTGAGTTATAGTGATACCGTATAAAAAGCCGCTCTGCGGATATCCGTCAAAAAATAAAATAGCCGCTCTGCATATAGATATGGCGGCGGCGGCCTAGGCAGCGACTACCGGAGAAGAGGTCAATCCTCGGTCGGTGGGCGGTGGCGGCGTCATAGGAGGTCAATCCTTGATCTGCGGCGGGAGATAGGAGGAGCTCAACCATCGAGGTCGGCGGCGGCGTGATTCGAGCACATCCATCGTGGTCGATGGTGGGATAGTGGAGGTCGAACTTCAGGCGCCAGCCGCACTAAGCTTTGCTCCTCGACCCTACTGTCTCGGCGTGCCGCCGCATCGCGCTCCTCTATCTGCTGGGTGGAGGTCGCCGCGCGGCTAATTAATTAAGGTATTCTTTTCATGAGTGGCTTAATTAAGGTATTCAATTCCTAAGGGTAGTGCTGTACTAGTACTCTGCGTGTAAATTGACTGGCCATTAATTTTTGTCATTGCACGTCTGGATAACAATATGGAGCGGCCTCAGTAATTATGAAAATAAAACCTTGTGATTTATGCATGCATCTTTGGGCAGCAGTTAATCCTTGTATTAATGTTGTTGTTGTTTTGTTTTTAATTACCATTTGTGTGGTGCAGATGGAATGATCTCGATGGATGAAGAATCGGAGAACCGCAGATTTTATCAGTGGCATGACAGAGTTCATGAATTTGGCTGAAAGTACAAAGAGGAGAATTGGTGATGCGGATTACATCCTGTGTCCATGTACTGATTGTGCCAATACAGAGTCACGTGAAGTTGCAGATGTCCAGTGGCACTTAGTCTCTTGGGGATTCATGGATGGATATAGACGTTGGACCAGACACGGTGAAGAGGAGGTCATGGATGAAGATACCTAGGGCTGCGAGATGCCAAACCCCGATCAGTGTCACATGGATGTTGAATCTAACATCGGGGTAGAGGTGTCAAGCTACCAATGGAACACCGGAAAGCCGAAACGCCCACTGGAAAACCAAGACGCCGACGCAGATGACGACGATCTTGATATGCCAGATTTTGCTGCTATGATTGTAGATTTCGAGGGCCCAAAAAAGGATATGATTGGGTACAAGGATCTGCCAATCATTGATGCAGACTCCAAGAAAGAATTGTATCCAGGTTGGAAAGAGAAATATTCCAAGTTGAGTGCCACCCTGGCGCTTCTCAGATTTAAAGCAGCAAACGGTCTATCAAACAAGGGCTTCACAGAGATGTTAGGTCTTTTCAAAGAAATTCTTCCGGAAGATAATGTGCTCCCCAGAAGCACGAATGAAGCGAAGAAAATTGTTTGCCCATTGGAACTTGAAGTAGAGAAGATACACGCTTGTGTGAATGATTATATATTGTACCATGGTGAGTACAAAGATTTGCGTGCATGTCCCACATGCAAGCATGCATGATACAAGTGCAGGAGAGCAAAGGACAAGTACAAATTGGACGACAAGATCAAGACAGGAATCCCGTTCAAGGTTGTTTGGTACTTGCCTTTAATTCCAAGGTTGAGGTGTTTGTTTGCAAACCCTAGAGAGGCAAAGAGGTTGCGGTGGCATCATGATGAGCGAATTGCGCATAAGTATCTGAGGAACCCGAAAGATGGGGCTCAGTGGGAATTAATCGACAACAAGTTTCAAGACTTTGCCAAGGATCCTAGAAGTATAAGGCTCGGGGAGTGTACTGACGGGATGAATCCTTTTGGCGATATGAGCACAAATCACAGCACATAGCCGGTGCTTCTGTGCATATATAACCTAGCTCCTTTGTTGTGTATGAAGAAAAAATACATTATGATGTCAATGATTATCCAAGGCCCGAAGCAACCTGGAAATGACATCGACATTTACTTTTAGCTACTGGTAGAAGAACTGCTGACAGTGTGGATAGATGCGCCTGCTGTAAAATGTTATGATGCTTACAGAAAGGAGATTTTCGATCTACATGCGATGCTGGTGCACACCATTCAAGATAATCCGGCATTAGGCAACACATCGGGGCAGAAAACAAAGGGAGATGTAGGGTGTGTCACATACATGGATAGGACAGCTAGCAGATTTCTTCCCAACTCGTGCAAAACCGTGTATTTGCGTCATCGTAGGTTCTTACGGAAAAATCACCCATACCGAAAGATGAAAGCTGAATTTGATGGTACGGCAGAGGTAGGTGTGGGCCCAAGAACCCATGATGGGGAGGTGGTCCACAACATGGCTAAACAAATTAATGTTGTGCATGGCAAGAAGCTCGCTTTGACGGTGAAACAAACACCCAAGGGTCAAGTGTTTAAGAAGAAATCAGTGTTCTGGAAATTACCTTACTGGGAGATTCTACGTGTACGTCACTGCATCGATGTCATGCATGTAGGGAAAAATGTATGTGAAAGCATCCTTGGTACTCTGCTCAAGATTAAAGGTAAAAGAAAGGATGGTGACGGTTCATGGATCGATATGCTTGCTGATCAATCAAAACTCGAGAGTGAAGCAGAAGATGATGACAAATTCATCAAAGCTCGCCAGAGTTACAATTTTAGTACAAAAGAAGCAACACAGTTGTTCACGTATTTGTTGTCAGTTAAGACACCCTCTTCCTACTCCGCAAACATCAGAAGTCTCGTGTATGTGAGCTCAGGTAAAATGAAGTTGGGACACATGAAGTCACATGATTGCCACGTAATGTTGACACAAATCCTCCCGGTGGCCATCAGGAATCTGATGGAAAAAGATATAAGAAACACACTCATTGAGCTCTATGATTTCTTCAACCAACTATGGCAGAAAGTTGTAGATCCTGAAGAG
Source organism: Thinopyrum elongatum (assembly GCA_011799875.1). Classification (NCBI taxonomy): domain Eukaryota; kingdom Viridiplantae; phylum Streptophyta; class Magnoliopsida; order Poales; family Poaceae; genus Thinopyrum; species Thinopyrum elongatum. Next base: position 582,601,685 of record CM022298.1, read on the forward strand.
TTGGATCATATGCAAGATGATATTGCAAGAATTTGTCCAACCTAGAGATGTTTTTCCCACCGTCATTCTTTGATGTCATGGTCCATCTCACTGTGCACCTTGTCGACGAGATAAAGTATTGTGGTCCTGTGTTTCTTCGCAACATGTATCCCTTTGAGCAGTTCATGGGAATAGTGAAGCGCTTTTGTCGGAACCGAAACCATCCAGAGGCAAGCATCCTACAAGGTTATACTGTGGAGGAGGTGGTTGAGTTTTGCAACGAATACATGAAACAAAGACCTATAGGTTTGCCCCTCTCTCGCCATGAGGGAAGGCTGAAAGGTAAGCCGGTCCTTGCTAGCACGCAAATGGCTGCACCCGGAGAATTGGCAGAGAAAGCCCATTTGACGGTATTGCTTAACAGCCTAGTTCTCAGCGCTTATGCCGAAGAACACTTGGCGGAGATACGCCAAAGCTTCTTACCAATGGTGCCTTCATCAGATGTGGAGATGAAGGAGCACACTAAGAACTACGCCGAATGGCTGAAGAATCGTTTGGCACAAGGATCCATCGATGACATTGCTACTTGGTTGGCACAAAAGCCATCACCTATGGTGTTGACGTACCAAGCATATGACATAAATGGATACACGTTCTACACTAAGGAACGTGATGAGAAGACCTCATATCAGAACAGCTCTATTTGAATATAATGCATGACTGTAGATGAAGCTGATAAAAGGGTATACTATGGAACCATCAAAGAGATTTCGGAGCTTGACTATGTGAAAGTTAAGGTGGCATTATTCAGGTGCGCATGGATCCCTCTTGGTCATGTAAAGGTTGATGATTACAGGAAGACCTGTGTAAACAGGACAACGATGGCATATCACACGGACCCATTCATTCTTGCCAGTGATGCTACCCAAATTTTCTTTGCGGAAGACCCCTTGCGTAAGAACTGCCATGTAGTGATGCATGGGAAGAGGAGGGTACTGGGTGTCGAGGATGTTGCCGATGAGGACGAGTACGATGAATTTGCTGAGTTGCCAGCCAAGGGATCACGCACCCGTGTAACAGAGAAGCGTAAAATCATCAAAAAAACCAAGTTCATTCGGGGTCAACGTAATGATCCCAGTTCCCCCATGTACATGGGAATTAAGCCGTAAGACTAGTCTTTATGCCTACCCTGCAACTTAATTCGTTCAATTTAGAACTGTCGCGTGTACTGAATTTGTGAGTTATGCCCAGTTTTTTGTTGATGTAAGAACCGTTAATATGTTGACCTTGATATGCTGTCAGCTCAGGGAATGAATATGAACTATTTTTTGTTATTATTATTATATCATAGACGTAGCACACTCAATTGATCTCACTACAGTATGTGTGAACAAAAATATGCAATCTGGTTCATTGATGAAAACCGTGTGCCGACCAAACCCCGCCTGCGATCTGAGTTGTGCTTTCTGATTGGCCAGAACCCAAACCCCACGGATCGTACATCTGCACCGTTGGATGCTCCCTGATCGAACGGCGATCCTCATCCCTTTCGACAGCACATGCAGTTCCGGTTGTAATTTTATTTTTATGCACAAAATGCATGTTAAACTCAAAAAAGGTCTTAAATATAGCTAACGATACCTGAAATGCGCAAGAAAATCAAACCCGTGGTATAATGGAGATTGCGTACCATGGAAATTTTTATGAGGCCAAACGATGAAGTCACCGGCCACTGGAGTTTGAATTGACACGTCTCCTTTTGGAAACCATGATCCTTCATGTGAGATGCTCCGGTTTGGAAGGAGCGATCATCAAAACTTGTGCCAAACGTTACCAATTTTTTTCCACGGGGTCGTGAGAGCACGCCACGGGCACACATCGATTTTGAGGATGTTCGGACTCCATCTGAATTTCCTGTAATTAAAATACCAACTAGGCCTACGTCAGTGGCCGCACCTCGCGGCTGAAATATTTGAAACTTCTCCCCACTTCTCGGACAAATGGATGAAAACTCGCAAAGTGACGCACAAATGATTTGTACACCTTCTTTGCTAAGGGTGGCCATAGTGGGGGTATCATAGCCGGTATCATGCACTCGGGAATAGCAAATATGATGACGTGACAAAGAATTAAATAAGGGAGAGTGGGTTAGAATAACATAGGTAGATACTGTAACATAATAAATGATATACTACTTTGTGTCATGCATGGCCATAAATACGGTCATCTATGATACTACTCTATGATACTATGCACTATGAAGGTACGTACGTAGTATCATACACTAGTATCATATGCATGATACTATAGTATATGATACTCCCCACTATAAGGCTGGCCATAGTGGTGGTATCATAGCCGATATCATGCACTCGAAAATAGCAAGTATGCTGATGTGGCAAAGAATTAAAGAAGATAGAGAGGGTTAGAGTAACATACAGGTAGATACCGTATCATGTTAAATGCGATGCTAATTTGTGTCATGCATGGCAATAAATATGATCATCTATGATACTACTCTATTATACTATGCACTATAATTAAAGGTAGTATCATATATATGCATGATACTAGTATATGATACTCTCCACTATGAGTAGCCTAAGTATAGCCTAACTAAAACACCCACATGTAGTTGTAGTAGGGTTTTTGACTTTATATGCACTAAAATGCAAGGTAAGTGCAAAGAATGACTTAAACATAGCAGACAAGACCTGAAATGGGCTGGAAAATCAAACCAAGGGTATATCCGCGATTGTTTACCATGATTTTTTTTAGGCGGAACGATGTAGTAACTGACGATTTGGAGTCCGAAGTGCCGCGTCTCCTTTTGGAAACTATGATCCTTCTTGTGAGATGCTCCGGTATGGAAGGTGCGAGCACCAAAACTTGTGCCAAACTTTACCAAATTTTCTCCATGAGATCGTGAGAGCACGCCACAGTGACACAATGATTTTCGTTATTTTCCGGACTCTATATGCATTTCCTGAAATTAAAATACCAACAAGGCCTATGCCTCTGGCACCACCCTGCGGCTGAACTGTTTGAAGTTTTTTTCTGTTTCTCGGACAATGAATGAAAACTCGCAAAGCGACACACAAATGATCTTGCTAACACCCATGTGTAGTTGTGACTATATATATATATATATATATATATATATATATATATATACAAACAAGATCTCTTTTTTTTGCATATTCAAAGTTTGAGATTGCTAGCCAGGCCTGCCGCCTGATAAAATGTACCAGAAAATCGAACCATAGGGTACAATCGTGATTTCTTACCGTGGAAAAAAAATTGGAGGCGAAACGATGAACTCATGTTTTCATTCAAACGAAAATATGATGTTAGTTAATGTAAATGTTTTCAAATAGCACATGGTTCACTCACGAAAGCCGTGTGTCCACTAAACCGTGGCCGATGCCCCCCCTGCCACATGGGCGATCTGAGTCGTGCGTTCTGATTGGCCATAACCCAAACCCCACGGATCGTACGTCTGCACCGTTGGATTCTCCTTGATCGAACGGCGATCCTCATCCCTTTCGACAGCACATGCAGTTTTGGTTGTGATTTTATTTATATCCACAAATTGCAAGTTAAATTCAAAAAATGTCTTAAATATAGCAAATGATACCTGAAATGCATTAGAAAATCAAACCCGTGGTATAATGGTGATTGCGTACCGTGGAAATTTTTATGAGGCCAAACGATGAAATCACCGACCACTGGAGTTTGAATTGACACGTCTCCTTTTAGAAACCATGGTCCTTCATGTGAGATGCTTCGGTTTGGAAGGAGCGATCATCAAAACTTGTGCCAAACTTTACCAAATTTTTTCCCCGGGGTCGTGAGAGCACGCCACGGGCACACACCGATTTTGATGATGTCTGGACTCCATCTGAATTACCAGTAATTAAAATACCAACTAGGCCTACGCCGGTGGCCGCACCTCACGGCCGAAATGTTTGAAACTTCTCCCCGTTTCTCAGATAATGGATGAAAACTCGCAAAGCGACACACAAATGATTTGTACACCTTCTTTTCTAACTAAAACCCAGATGTAGTTGTAGAACGGTTTTGAATTTAATTATATTCACTAAATGCAAGGTAAGTGCAAAAAAATGACTTAAATATAGCAACGAGACCAGAAATGGGCCAGAAAATCAAACCTAGGGTATATACGTGATTGTTTACCGTGAAAAAAATTCAAGACGGAACGATGTAGTCACTGACGATTGGAGTCCAAAGTGCCGCGTCTCCTTTTGAAAACTATGATCCTTCTTGTGAGATGCTCCGATTTGGAAGATGTGAGCATCAAAACTTGTTCCATCTTTACGAAAAAAATTCCATGTGATCCTGAGAGCACGCCCCGGTGACACACTGATTTTCGTTATTTTCGGACTCTATATGCATTTCCTGTAATTAGAATACCAACAAGGCTTACGCCTCTGGCCGCACTCTACGACTGAACTGTTTGAATTTTTTTCCCGTTTCTCGAACAATGAATGAAAACTCCCAAAGCGACACACAAATGATCTTGCTAGCTAGCACCCACGTGTAGTTGCGACTATAGCAAACGACTCAAATATAGCAAACGATACCTCAAATGCACGAGAAAATCGAACCATAGGGTACAATGGTGATTTCTTACCGTGGCAAACAATTTGGAGGCGAAACGATGAACTCTTGTTTTCATTCAAACGAAATTTTGCTGTTAGTTCATGTAAATGTTTTCAAATAGCACACGGTTCACTCACAAAAGCCGTGTGCTTACCAAACCGTGGCCGATGCCCCCCCTTTCTGCGCGCGTGATCTGAGTCGTGCGTTATGATTGGCCAGAACCCAAACCCCGCGGATCATACGTCTACACCATTGGATGCTCTCAGGTCGAACGACAATCCTCATCCCTTTCGACAGGAAATGCAGTCCAGCTAGGATTTGATTTATATGCCAAAATGCACGGTAAATGCCAAAAAATGTCTTAAATATAACACACGAGACCTGAAATGCGCCAGCAAATCAAACCCGTGGTATAATGGTGATTGCTTAACGTGGGAAAAATTTACAGGCGAAACGATGAACTCACGTCTTCACTTCAAAATTAGTACGTGTTCATTTCAAACGAAATTATTCTCTTTGTGCACACGAGCTCTTAGAGGCAACCGTTTGCATAGGCCTTTCCGCGCGGCGACCGGGGGTATTTTTCACCCTTTTCACCTAGGCCGCCAACACCCCCCCACCGCCCGCCCGCGTTTCACTCACCTAGTCCACCCAATCTCCATCGCCAGCTCCTCCCTCCCCAGATCCACAGCAGAACTCTCTCCGGCGCCGGTGTGCTCACGCCGGCCGTGTGCCCGCTCTTCGGCGTCAAGCCTACCTCCACTGCCATTCCCAACACGCGGCTACCCATGCCTCGCCGTCTTCGTTTGCTCGCCAGCCACCCTCGAGCATGTCGATCCTATAACCCTCGCCTCTCCTGTGGTCCGGCCGGGTTTGCATTAAGAAACCTGTTAGTTACTGCTCTCCATTGCGGTGAGGCATATTTCCTCGCAATCCCTCTTCTTATTTCGTTCCGTATGTTACCAAATTGGCTATAAAATAACGGAGAGCGTATATATGTTCATTATCTACCTTCCTAACTAGTACATATAAGATGTATTTGTTCCAATAAGTTACTGCCGATTTACAGATCGCGGGCGCCCGAGTCACACAAACTTAACAAATAAGCTATACATTTTCTAAATTATTGCATGACATGTTTAGAAAGCTTGATACCAAGTTGTTAGTTTTATGCTTATCCTCCTTTCCTGAGTTTCGCATGTGTTCTCTGTAGATGCCGAATAGCAGCGACAGCACTCATGCTTCAGGAGATGTATCTTCATCTGATTCCGACAACCCTAGGTCTTCAGCAGATGGTGAGGGATCAAGTAATCTTGAACGGGATAGAGCTGCCGCAATTACCGTTCTGGTCAGGACACGGAGGAACGCTCCAAGGAAGCCCACACACCAGCCTAAAGGTGTATATGAAGTAACTAAGATCGATTTAAAGTCTTGGGCTCCAACTAAACCAGATAAAGCACGCACGAGGTTCAGGAGTGTGTGTGGATTTGTTGGCAGGGCAAGGCTCAACATTAATCTGCCAGGGTTTCGGAAGGCTGACACAGAAAGACGGCAAAGGATAGTCAAGGAGATCATGGATCACTTCAACATTCCAGAGCAGTGGAGAATGCAGGTGGAAAACGCTGCACTGAAGAAGGCTAGGGATGCTTGGAGAAACTGGAAGCACGTGTTGTACAAGAAGTACTTGAGTGAAGGCAAGGACCCAATCCCCGCATACCCCCAAATTACAAAGGCAGACTGGGCAAAATTCAAAAGGGTCAGGGCAACTAAAGAGTTTGCTGAGAAGAGTGCCAAGCAATCGGAACTTCAGAAGAAGAACACACACCCCCACCTTATGGGTGTGGCAGGATACTACGGCATGAAACCGATATGGGACCAGGAGGACAAAGAAGCAGTAGCGGCGGGTGGGAAACCGGCCTTTAGTGAAATCAGGGGCGAACGTGCCAGAGACTACTTGCGGGCACGTGCAAGGAGGTGTGATGATGAAACTTATTACTTTGAAAACTCACGTGACGAAGAACTTTATCAAGTGATGTTAAAGGCTTCCAAGATTCCTGGAAGGTTCTACAGGAACTCAGGGCCATGTGACATTCTGTCCGATGCTCTGGAAACAAGAGAGCCCCCTGGGCGTGCAAGGGGTATAGGTGTTAATGTCCCGCACAAGAGGGCTTTCACACTCAGCAAAGAAGAGAGGCTCAGCATGAAAAAAGCGAGGAGTGAAATGAAGCAGAATGAATTGTATGAAAGGTTGAGGAAGAACATGTATCCGGCTGTTCGAAAGGATATTGAGGAGTTAATGATGATGTAGAAGACTCTAACACTGACAGATAGCCAGCAGATGGGAGGGGAGGTGGGCATGGAGGATGCTGCTTATTGCGCGACAACACCGCACAAGAGTAGTTGTGCATCAGCTGACCCCAGTGACACTGAGACTGCAGCTGCTCATGATGATGCTATATCTGATCTATCTGGAATGAAAGAAAGACTGAAGGGCGTGCTTACACATTATGAAGGTACATTAAAATGTGCAACAGCCTGGGTTTGCCCACCCTTCTTGGAAGAGGGCCTCTTGTTGGACAATGTGCCATTGAAGCCGGGCTGTGTGAAGTGCTACGTGACTGAAGTAAAGCCTGGATTCAATGAATTTGCCCTGAAGAATGTCCTAGGAGACTTTGATGAGCAAAGGACCTTGGGAGAAACACTGTTACATCACATCCAGTGGCCACGAAAGGAAATAGAGTTCATCGATGAGATCCCTGAAGCCCCGCCAAGAGCAACCAATGTCGCCCCTCAATTGGTGATGCTCTCCTTGCCACAGCAACTCTCGCGTGCTTCCCCCAAAGAACCTAATACTCGTAATCCGACGGCTGATGCATCAACCTGTGATCAGCTGGCCCAACTTTGTGCCGTACATGCCATGTCATCCTCCACCCTAGAGCAGCCAGTGGCAAGGCCTACAACTCCTGAAGACGCACCACCGGTTCAGTTGCCGGCCACTGACGCAGCGGGGGGAGACCCAGCTGCAGCACATGCTCAGTAGGCCAACCTGGTGGAACGGACTGCTAAGCAGTCTGATGCTTCGAAACTGCCTGCTAAGCAGTCTGTAGGTCCAGAACCGACTGCTCATCAGTCCGTCGGTCCGCAGCCGGGTGATCAGCATACCAATGCGTGAGCACTTCCTGCTCAGCAAACCAATGCGTTGGCACATCCTCCTTAGCACACCGACAAGTTGGCACCACCTGCGCAGAAACCCGACATAGCTTCAATGCATGGTCAGCAGTCCAATGCCTCTGCTCCTATAGCCCAGCAATCCGTCACAGCAGCACCGCCAGCTCAGCGGTCCGGCATAGATAAACCATCTGCTAAGCAGTCCGTCAAAGCTTCATCGTCTGCTCGGCATTCTATCTTGCAGCCAACCAGACGTTCTGCCAGAAAAGCTTCAAGTACCAAGAAGGAAGCGGCCAAAAAGGCTGCACCCGCGAGGAAGCACGGCGGGAGAGCGAAGAGGAAAGAGAACGATTGCCTCTTACTTAAAGCACTCATCGCCCAGAACCAAATTAACAGCAGGTTGTTCGAATCGGGGAGTAATATTATTTCTGACGGCATGGATGATGAAGAAATAGATTTGCAGCTTGCTAAAAATAAAGCAGACGTACTTGAAGCACGTAATTACGTCCATGGCTAGCCATTTCTTGTTGGCGAATACTTTGATGAGTGCCGCTCCAGTTGCCGCGAGTTACATGAATATTGCATGGATAAAATGTCAGCAGGTCATCATGGTCTACTTGTCCACTACAACAGAGATAATTTCCAACACGATTCTAGTTCCATCAATGTGAGTTTTGAGGACTTACATCTCTTCTTCAACTTCAACGAGCTTGATGCCACTCTTGTTAGATGCCTGATTTTGTAAGTACTTAACAAACTCTGATCAACTTCTCCATACAAGGCTGTAAATGATAAACAACTAACTGCATTTTATTCCTCTCAGGGGATTGAACGCGCAGAGAAGAAAAAGGGAGAGTGTGTATTTCATAGATCCTGCATTAGCAAATGGCACAACATTAGATGGTAAGGACCTACGGGACTGGGCCATTAACACGGTCGTCCGTATCTTCGAAAACACGTCCCATGCAGAATCATTTCTCTGGCCATATCATGAATGGTAAGTCAAGTAAACAACCACGCATACACTGATTGTCTTTCAGATTTCGACATAATTCGTAAGTTCATGGCTTTCTTAATATGTAGCGATCACTGGATATTGGTATTCATTGTTCCAAACAAGAACACAGTTTACTACATGGATTCTCTCAGAGAGTCAACAAACGCTCAGGATCTGACGCATCTTCAGCAATTCATGGATAGGTATTGAATTCTATGATGTTGAAATTAATTTGCATTTATATCTGGTTCAATAATTGATGTTGTCAAAATTCATCTTCATTTGCAGTATGCTCGCATTGTGGAAAACTAAACCAGGGAACCTTTTAAAGAGGGAACTACCTCTGCAGCACGAGATCGTTTCTCCGGTAACACACCGAAATCCGTTATTTTCAGAAAATTTATCCAATAGTCTGCAAATACCTTTTCTTACGCTAGTCAAATGTTCAAGCTTCTTAATAAACCTCTTTCTATTTCTGTGCAACGAAAAAATAATACATCTAACACCGGTTAGGTTGTTCCTAACAGGACAAATACATGACTAATTCTGTACAAAAAAATTCAGTGTCCTCAGCAACAAGCAGGGACCAACCTTTGTGGATACTATGTTTGCAGACACATGATGTCCATCTGCAAATCGACTGATAGTTGTGAAGATCCTCACGAATTTGTACCAGTAAGTCTATCTTAATTAATATCTTCTACTCCACTCATATGGCACATTTTGATCTTAAAAATACTGCAGCTCATCTTAGAACCGAGGACCCCTAAACCGCTCCCCGCTGGTGAATTGCTCATGGTTTGGAGATTTATTAGCGACTTCTTCCTGAATCACTACATCAATCCCACTGGTGATAATGAAGATTTCAGCATGCGTTCTCCTGAAACATTGAGTAAGAGTTAGCCGCTAAACATATACGCATGGATCCATTGTTTTCCATCTGATGAGGTCTTCGTATTTCGTACACTATGATTAATTATGTAATGCATATATGTGTGGACAAATCATTGGAATTTAGCTACCATATGTTCAATTGCAATTATTGCGAAATCTGATGAATGTTCTTCCTGTGGACACTAATTGTTCAATTGAATATTGTGGTGAATTTGCTTTTTGCATGCCGATTCAAAATGGGATATTTTTGTTTTAACCTGGCAATTTCTCCGCACATGGTTCAACTAAATGAGTGTGTGCGATCCACATCGGAAAGCATACGTCAATCGTAGCGGAACCGTCGGTGATACACAGCAGATCGCAAACGATTTGCAGCGCTACTATGTGTGCATAGGGTCTCCGGAACCGTTTGTGATATCATGTTATCGCACACAAGAGCTCGGAGTAAACCGTGCCCAATGTAAAATACAATCCCAGTCGTAAATTTTTCAGGAAACGTGTGGGATCCCAAACGAAAAGCACACTTCACTCTTGCCGCAACCGTCGGTGATACACAACAAATCACAAACGGTCTGCAGCACTTGTATGTGTGCGAAGGGGCTCCTGAACCGTTTGTGATAAAACATTATTGCACACGGTAATTGTTGGGAAACGTGTGCGATGGAGTCTTGCATGGCAGACGGGTTCCGCAGAAAACTTGTGTGCGATGGGGCACATATCGCACATAGTTCATATGTTGGCCCGTGTGCCTTACATACTGTTTCCCAAACGGTTCATTACGAAACACCGTTTGGTTTCACTGCGTCAATTGAAATGTTTAATCACCAATCCAACACGTGCAAAAGAATTTAGTGTGTGCTGCATCGCACACGATTACATTTTGCAAGGCCTCTGGATCATGGCTCCATATCCCCGACGGTTTCTGGGTCATGTGGGAAGGACCCCCTTATCGCCCACACTCACTTGGTGACGGTTCCAAATGCTGTCGCAGAAAGGGGTTAAAAACCGTGTGTATAGCACCTCGCTGTACCAGTGAGGAGGAGCATTTTTCTTCGCTATCTTCTTCATCTTCTTTTGCTTCGACGGAGCAATGTGCCCTTTGACAAGATCATTGTAGCCAGTGACTTGGGCTTGATGATCGAGGAAAATTTTCTAAATGATTTGGTCCAAATCTGAGTGAAATCCCAATCTTCTGTGCTGAAGGATAGTCAAAGCCTTATTGACATCCACATAAGATTCTTCAAGTTGCTTGATGACAAACTTGGATTTCATTTCTTTCATACGGTTGTCAAGCTCCCTGAGTTGGGCAATGAGGTCATTGATCTCAACAGAATCATTTCTCAGGTTGTTGATTAGATCAGAAGCTTGAGTAACTACTTCAGGGGGAATGGGCAAAGATGCCACTTCTCCATCAAACAAGTCTTCGATAAATCTGTCAAGCTGCTCCATTATGAATACTTGATTGAAATAATGCGGTGCATCAGAATCATCTTCAGCCTGTGCAGCAATCTGTGCCACATTTTGCTCGGTCGGAGGCAAGGATGCCAAAGGTTGTGTCAACTTTGGAGCAAACTGCGCAGCCTTTTCCTTCACAACATCAACACTTGGAAAATTTTGCTTAGCGGTAGGGGCTTTGATTTGCTTCACCTTTTGCTTCGAGAGCTTTTCTCCTGGCTTAGCTGTGTCTATAGAGGCATCAACTACCAAATTGTGCAGATCAATTGCATCTGGATGAGGAGCTGCGTTCACTTTGTCAACCATTGTGACAGTGGTAGGAGGAGTCTTTCTCTTCAAAGGGTTCTTCTTCGGAGGTGCAATTGGGACAGCACTTGCTCGAAGATCAGGCAGAACAGTGGAAGTGGTGATATTCACTTGTTCTGAAAGAGTTGCATCAATTTCTTCTCTAGTAAGCAGAGGATCATCTTGATCAGAAAAATCACTTTCAGGCTCAACCGGCTTAGCAGGTCTTTTCCTCGGTGCACTCTTTTTCTTCAGATCACTAGATCTTGGATCATGTTTGTTCTTTGAACGGCGTTCTGCTTTTCCTTCAGTCTTTTTCTTCTCGATGTCTGATTTGATGAGACGACGGTTTTCTTCTTCTCTTGCCTATTCCTTTTCAGCCTTATTGGCTCTCTTTTTAGCATTCTTGAGGCGCTTGGCCTTTTCTTCAGGATAGGATTCAGGAGGTGGTGGAGGCCTTGCCTGGGGATCACCTGCCCGGATGAATCCAATTTCGCGACAGTCACCCCATGGGGGATGGAAGGCAAAGTTCTTGGCATATCAAGGATGAACCATTTTGTAGTTGAACCACTTCCGTACCCAGTGATGCCAAATCTTTTGCACACGCCTTTTACTCTGAGTCGAATCTGCCACCTTTCCTTTTCTTCGGAGCATCTGCTTCTTGCTCATTTGCATTAGGTCTGGATCTCTTTCTTTTGCTGGTAGATGGGCCTACCATTGGGCCCTTTGCATTTGGTGCTTTAGATTCAAATACTGTGCCCATGAATACCTCTTTGTCATCAGCCATACTGTGTGGTCTAGCAAAGTCTTCAACAGAGTGCATACACCTGTGAATTACAATAGGTGCGAGGGAAAATGGGGACAGGGTTACAAATGCTCTCAGCGAATGATTTTCCGAATGAAAACATTTTGAGGAAGAAAACAGATACAGAGTTTGAGAAATGTTTCGAATGAATGAAACATATAGATCGAGCTAGTAGATCTGATGAGAATACTAGACTGCGAGCTAGGCATATCATTCAAGCGAAACATAGCACAAACCATAGATCTGAAGGATTCGGATGCGAGGAACAACTACAAACTACATCCGCACTAAAAGGGTAAAAGCCTAGATCTAAGATATGCGGTAAAATTGGAGATTATTAACCGCAGACGAACTCAACTCAAGAAGGAAGGAGACCCGAGTTCGAACCACATGTACCCTAGCTTGGTGACGTGCAGCAGCTACGGCGGCGCGGGGAAGAAGATGTCCCGCGGCGGCGTGGAAGGGCTTCGGTGACCTCTTTCTAGCAGTTAAGCGGTGAAGGGGTCGTCGGCGTCAAGCTCAAGGTGGAGCACTGCGGCGAGGGTTTCAGCAAAGAAGATGCGAGGATAAAGAGAGGGGAAAGTGAAAGAACGGAGCGATATGGTTTATATAGATGAATGGAAATAACCGTACGCAGAGGATTTTGATCGGACGGTCTCTAAGCAGAGACGTTTGCGATTCAATGTATTGCACGTGGCAACCGTCATAAAAGATCGTGGTCCTGACTTGGGCGGGAAACCCCAAATTTGGACAGCTTTCGCCAAAACAGATTAATGTTCAGACCGAATCTAAATCGTGGTTAAGCACACCGGATAAAATTTCATTCTAGATGAAATTTGAGCATTTGTAACGGATCAACATAGACTGGAAGAGATAGAATAGAGGGAAAATAGGGTCCTATGCATTTCACTCTGAGAGATAAAACACAAACACTCAAGCAAATAGCTATGAGGGAAATGCATTCGGACAGACACAAAAAAACTTTCGATCGAGAAGAAATTCAACGAAAGAGAATTGTGGTGGCATAACCCACAGTATAAGAACTGTATGACCCCGAGCGTCGCACAATTTTCGTGGCACCTAGTTAGTCTAGTTCTTCGTTAATGTATTCACTCTCAGAAAGAAAATTTCATTTTGTCGAAATTTTCAAACTCTTCAAGTGTTATGCACCCATTCCTTCAATGATGTGGAAGTGTTAGCACGGGTACCGAGTCCAGCTTACTGCATGTTTGCAAAGTCCAGGATATTTATCTCGCACCGTAACGCACACAATCTTTTCTCATCGAGAGGCTTGGTGAATATATCAGCAAGATTGTCTTCGGTCTTGAGGTGATTGATGACAATATCCTCTCGAGCAACATGATCGCGAATAAAATGATGTCTGATGGCAATATGCTTCGTGCGAGAATGCTGCACTGGATTATGTGGAATTTTGATGGCACTCTCATTATCACAATATAGAGGGACATGCTTGACCTTGATGCCATAATCCTTCAGTGTCTGCTTCATCTATAATAACTGAGTGCAACAAGCGCCAGCAGCAATATATTCGGCCTCAGCCGTGGAAAGAGATACACAATTCTGCTTCCTTGAAGACCAACAGACCAAAGATCTACCAAGGAAATGACATGTCCCCGAAGTAGATTTCCTATCAACCAAGTCATCAGCCCAATCTGAGTCTGAATATCCAACGAGATCAAACTGTGCTCCCTTAGGATACCATAAACCTAAGGTGGGGGTGTGAGCCAAATATCTCAGAATGCACTTGACCGCTTGGTGATGTGATTCTTTTGGTGTAGCTTGATAGCGGGTACACATGCAAACACTCAACATAATGTCAGGTCTGGATGGACATAGATAAAGAAGAGATCCAATCATCGAACGATAAGCTTTCTGATCGTAATCCTTACCATACACATCTGCATCCAGCTTACCATTCGTGGGCATTGGAGTTTTACAACCCATCATTTTGGAATCTTGCATTTTGAACTTCTTCAGGCATTCTTTCAGATATTTCTCCTGAGAAATGAAAATTCCATTTGCCTGTTGACGAATTTGCAGTCCGAGAAAGAACTTGAGTTCACCCATCATAGACATTTGATATTTATCGGACATCATTTTCTCGAACCCTAAGCTACAAGCATTGTTAGTACAGCCGAAGATAATATCATCCACATAGATTTTACATATGAATAAATCATTATCAACAGCATGAGTGAAAAGCGTGGGATCAGTGGATCCTGGCTTGAACCCTTTGTCGAGCAAAAACTTGTTCAGGGTGTCATACCAAGCTCTAGGGGGCTGCTTTAGCCCATATAAAGCTTTCTTCAACCTGAAAACTTTGTTAGGAAACTCAGGGTGTTCAAAGCCAGGTGGCTGTCTAACATAAACTTCCTCATTAATTTCACCATTGAGGAAAGCACTTTTCACATCCATTTGATAAAGCATGATATCATTGTAATTTGCATAAGCGAGAAGAATGCGAATTGCCTCAAGGCGTGCAACAGGAGCATATGTTTCACCGAAATCAATACCTTCTACCTGTGTGTACCCTTGAGCGACAAGTTGTGCTTTGTTTCTCACAACAATGCCGTTTTGATCTTGCTTATTGCAGAAAATCCATTTTGTGCCGATGATATTGTGCTTCTTGGGATTCGGTTTGTCAACCAATTCCCACACATCATTTAACTCGAATTGCACCAACTCCTCTTGCATGGCATTCATCCAATCTGGATCATTCATAGCTTCTTCATATTTGGTAGGTTCTGCCAATGAAACAAAGGAGAAACTTCCACAGTAGTTAGGCAAACGAGTGCGTGAGCGAGTTGTGGGTCGATGACCTGGATTCTCAATTTCATCGAGAATTAATGAAGGATAAACTCGATTTGCCACTCGTGGATGAGCAATTTCTTCGTGATGATCATCGTTATTTTCAGCAGTTTCAGTATTTGTATTGTCATTCCCTTCGGGGTTGCCATTTTGATCGGCATTTGGATTTTGATTGCCATTAACATTCGGAGGAGCATTTGCTTCAGTAGTGGCTTGATGAGTTCTTCTTCGAGTTATAGGATCATCATCATCAGAGGACTCAAGTGCATTTCTTTCAACAGGCTTGATGCTCCCAATGGCCATTTGCCGAATAGCATCAGATATCAACGATTCATCTATCACATTTGGCAGGTGCTCCTTTTGAGAGCCATTAGATTCATCAAACCGCACATTTATGGTTTCCATAACTTTCATATGGTGAGAGTTATAGACACAATATGTATGCGAATTTGAGCCATAACCAAGAAGAAAACCTTCATGTGCCTTAGGTGCAAACTTGGAAGAATGATTCATATCAAGAATGTAACAAGGTGCACGAAAAACATGTAGATAAGAAACATTTGGTTTCTTGCCAGTGATAAGCTCATATGAGGTTTTCTTAAGGAACTTGTGAAGATAAACACGATTGATAACATGACAAGCAGTGTTAATAGCATCAGCCCAGAAGCGAATGGGAGTTTTATAGTCACTAAGCATAGTTCTCGCCATTTCAATGAGAGTTCTGTTCTTTTGTTCAACAACTCCAGTTTATTGGGGAGTCTATGCAGCAGAGAACTCATGATTAATACCATGTTCATCGAGAAATTCAGCAATATGAGTATTTTTGAACTTAGTTCCATTGTCACTTCTGACATGCTTAATTCGCACATCATATTCATTCTGGGCCTTCTTAGTGAAGCTTTTGAAGATATCTTGAGTGTAGGTCTCGTCTTCCAGAAAGAATACCCAGGTGTATGGAGAGAAATCATCAACAATAACCCGACCATAATGACTGCTACCAAAGCTTGCATAATTTTGAGGATTGAATAAATCCATATGAAGAGTTTCAAGAGGCCTTGTTGTGGTCATGACTGTTTTTGATGAGTGATGCTTCTTGGCTAATTTTCCAGCCTCACAAGCAGAACAGAGATGATTCTTGTCGAATTTTGCAACAGGAATGCCACGGAGATGATTTTTCTTCACCAGGGTCTGCAAATTTCTCATACATGCATGACCAAGTCTTCGGTGCCGCAGCCAACCTTCTGTTGCTTTTGCAAGCAAACATGTTTGGACTGAGGGACCCTTAGAGAAATCCACAATATAAAGATCACCCTTTCTGATTCCCTCAAAGACAAAGGAATTGTCAGAGGCCATGAAGAGAATGCATTTGGATATAGAGAATAAAACTAGCATGCCTAAATCACATAGCTTGCCAACTGACATAAGATTGAATCCAAGAGACTGGACAAGTAAAACATCCTCAATGGACTTGTCTTTGGATATATCAATTTTACCTAGCCCAATTACCTTTCCCTTGTTGTTGTCGCCAAAAGTGATATACTTCAGAGGAGAAGAAGTTAAGATGGGGTCGACAAACAACAACTTGTCTCCGGTCATATGACTAGTGCATCCACTATCCATTATCCATTCTGTACACCCGGAGACATAGTCCTGCATAAGGATTAGGCTTTCTTAACCACCCACATCTTTGCAGGTGGCTTCGAAACAGTAGAGCGAGCAGGATATGATTTCTTTTGATAAGCATGATTGTTGTTCGATGAGGTACGAGCATAATTGAAGGAATAAGCATTGAAATTCCTTCCAGAGGCATGAGTAAAATGATTGAATGAGGTATGCATGATTCATTCTATCGAACTTTTTATGCCTGGATGGTTGGGCGAGCAGAAGTAGGCAAAGCATCAACAGTTTTCTTAGGCACCCAAATAGCTTTCTTTGGGGGGCCATTTCTGCTGTTTGGTCCAACATAGCGAGCAATGACCTCACCATGCTGATTCTTGAACAACTTATAATTGTCAAGAGACTCATTATCAGGATATTCAGGGATGGGAGAGTCATATCCCGAGAGTAATTTTGGATCGAGCGTTTTGCTCTTTGCTTGAACCCACACAGTTTGAGGATATTGATGAGGTTCCCAGTAAGTGCCATCTTCATTCAGTTTCCTTCCAAAATCAATGCCTTCTTTCCTGGGATTTTTGTGAAGAATGGACTTCTTCAAAACATCACAAAGAGTTTGATGCCCTTTGAGAGATTTGAACATTCCTGTCTGAAGAAGATCCTTCAACCTAGCATTTCCATAAGACACAGAACCACTTTCCTCGACCAAGGGGTTAGCATTCATAAATGATTTAGCATTTGATTCAACATTGGTTCGTTCAAGGCATTTTAAACAAGGTGACTCAAATACATTAGGTTTCTCTTTATGTTGTTGGGTGAGAAGAGAATTTTCTCTGACCAAATCCTCATGAGCCTCTCTCAGTGCCTCGAGTTCTTGTTTCCTTTTCAGGTAGTCATAGGTCAATCTTTCGTGGTCTGCTGAGAGAAATTCATGACGATTTGTCAGTTCATCCATCTGTGACTTGAGAGTGGAATACTCTTCGGTCAGTGACATATTTTTCTCCATGTCCTGAACCAACAACCCTTCAGATTTCCTGAGGGTTTTCTCAATTTTCTCAAGACAGTTTGTTGAATATTAGCAATTTTGATCAACTTAGCATGGTCATCCTCATCAGAAGTATATTGATCACTGGAGTGAATCTTGTGATTTTTGTAGGATACCTTTTCCTTCGAGGCTTTAGCCATGAAGCAGTAGGCAGGACATTCATCATTGCTTGAATGATTTCCGAAGAAGTTGGTTGGAGAAGAGGCACATGCTATGCCTGCCATGCCGGAGTCAGAATCCTCATCGGATTCCACTTCTTCTTCGGAACCTGACGATTCTTCTTCATCAGAATCCATTTCCTTGCCGATGTACACCTTGGCCTTACGAGAGGTATTCTTGTGGTTGGAGGAGGACTTGGAAGGGTTCCTTGATGAAGATCTTGACGAAGATTTTGAAGTAGAGTTGTCCTTCTTCTTGAAGAATTTCTTTGTTTTCTTCTTATCTTCGGAGTCATAGTTCTTGCTCTTCCCTTTGCCTCGATGGTTACCCGAATCATATCTCCCACTAGCACGGATTTCAGCTTCCCAGAGAGGGCAGTCCGAAATGAAGTGTCCAGGCTTTTTGCACTTGAAGCAGGTGTATTCTCCAGTGGGTTTTGACGAAGATTTTGAACCCCCAGAGTTGCTTGAATTTCTTTTCTGGAACTGACTCTTCTTGTGGAAGCATTGGAATCTCTTTGTGATCAGTGCGAGATCTTTGCTGAGTCTTTCTGGATCATCTGATTCTTATTCGGCATTTCCATCGGAGGAGGAATCAACTACAGCCTTCAGAGCCTGATTTTTGCGTTGACTGGAACCATAGAGATCTCTCTTCTCTTCTTCCTGTTCCTCGTGAGTGTTCGGTCTCTCCATGATATCAGCAGAGTTGAGGTCCTTGAAGTTTGCATGTTCACGTATCATCAAAACAAGTGTGTCGAAAGAACTGTCAAGAGATCAGAGAAGTTTCTTTATGACTTCATGGTCAGTGATGTCTTTGGCGCCGAGACCTTGAAGTTCATTTGCGATATCACTCAGGAGATCGAAGGTTTGTTGACAGCTTTCATTTTCCAACGCGCTTGAATCGATTGAACTTGGCCCGAAGAGTATCAATTCTGGCTTCTTTATGAGATGAAACTCCTTCATTGATCTTTTCGAGGACGTCCGACAATTCCTTCGCAGTTCCACACTGGCGATAGCGAAGAAATTGCGCCCGATTGAGATGTCCGCCAATCTCATCTTTGGCCTGAGCATCCAGTTGAATAAGCTTCTTTTCTTTATCGGAAGGGGCTTGAGGTACACCAAAGTTGAGCCCGAATTGCACCACATTCCACATATCATCATCTATTGCTCGGAGACGGATCTTCATCTTCTCCTTCCAGAATGGGTAGTCCTTCCCATCAAATATGGGAATCTTGAGATGCGACTTGTAGTTCACTCAAGACATACTTAAACTCCAAAGTCGTTAGACTAAAATGAGCAGAGTCAAGGAGTACCTTGCTCTAATACCAATTGTAGGAACGAAGTATGTCTACCAGAGGGGGGTGAATGGGATTTTTAAATTTTCTTCAGAAAACTTAAATCTCTCATAATCCAGCAGCGGAACAAGTGAAAAACAAACTATAGTGAACTAAAACAGAGTACTGAAGGAAAACTAGACAATGCATTGAGGCAAATCATATGAGAGAAAATGCATCGAAGGTAAACATGGGTGACAGATATAACCGATGATGCTCGATGGCGACAAGGTATTTGTTCGACAAGTTCGTCCTTCTGCACAAGGACTACGTCTGGTTGGAGGGGCTGTGACTTAACACGGAAGATAAACTCTCTTCACCCTATTCTCCTCGACAATTGATTCATCAACCGATGCCGATCACTCGTGGTAGATACTTGAAGGCGACCTTCGACCCTTTACAAACGACTTCTTCGAGAACCACAATCACTCTTGGTCTCTGAAGAAATTGACACCTAGCCGTCTAGAGAGTTTGCAGCTCTCAAGAGTAATAGGCGGAGCGTACTAAACTTATATTCCAGTGATGCTAAACCACTATCTAATTCTTCGGCTCTAGGATTTTTCTCTCGGTGGATTTTAAACTCAAATCGCTCAAAGAGTGGGTTGCTTAACAATCTTCTCAGAATCAAACGGAGAAGCCACCGGATAACGCCGGCGCGTGCTACTTCTTGAGCTTGCGTAGGTTTTTCCCTTGAAGAGGAAAGGATGATGCTGCACAGTAGAGGTAAGTATTTCCCTCAGTTAAGAACCAAGGTATCAATCCAGTAGGAGAAGAACGCACAAATCACCAATACCTACACAAACAATCAAACACTTGCACCCAACGCGATAAAGGGGTTGTCAATCCCTTCATGGTCAATTGCAAAAGTGAGATCTGATAGAGATAGATAAAAAAAGATAAAATATTTTTGGGTTTTTTGGTATATAGATCTGAAAAAAAAAGATTGCAAAATAGTAGATCGGAAAGTAATATGATGGAAAATAGACCCGGGGGCCATAGGTTTCACTAGAGGCTTCTCTCATGAAGGCAAATAATACGGTGGGTGAACAAATTACTATCGAGCAATTGATAGAAAAGCGCAAAGTTATGACGATATCCAAGGCAATGATTATGCATATAGGCATCACATCCGTGTCAAGTAGACCGATTCCTGCCTGCATCTACTACTATTACTCCACACATCGACCGCTATCCAGCATGCATCTAGAGTATTACGTTCATAAAGAACGGAGTAACGCCTTTAGTAAGATGACATGATGTAGAGGAATTAACTCAAGCAATATGATGAAAACCCCATCTTTTTATCCTCGATGGAAACAATGCAATACGTGTCTCGCTACCCCTACTTTGTCACTGGGTGAAATCACGCAAGATTGAACCCAAAGCTAAGCACCTCTCCCATTGCAAAAAAACCAATCTAGTTGGCCAAACCAACACTGGTACGCGTCGGTGCTATACAAACGGTTTTTAACCCCTTTCCGCGACGGTGTTCGGAACCGTCGCCAAGTAAGTGACTGCGATAGGGGGGTCCTTCCCACACGACCCAGAAACCATCGGGGATATGCCCTCCTGGCACACACGCTCGGCAAAATGAGGTCGTGTGCGATCGGCGAGCGCTCAAATATGGTTATACGTACAGTAGTGCTAAAAAAATACAATTATACAGGCGAAATCGTTTCCGGTCGTAAGTACATCCCACCTAGTTACTCCCCTAGGAATACGTTTCCGTTAGTATGTACATCGCACGCGTTCTTCTATGACAAAACGTTTGCGATGCGCACAACATCACAAACAGTCCATAATTTCGAAGCGTGTGTGCTAAGGTGACTATCGCAAACATTTAATAAGAAAGAACTGTGTGCGATGCTGTTGTTAATCACACACGTTTTTTCTTGGCTGGTCGTGTGTGCAGTGGAGATTGATCGCACACGTAGTGGATCCTAGAAACGTGTCTGATATCCACGTCTATCGTAGACATTTCGCTTTCGCAAACCGTGTGTAGTGTAATCCCTAATTAATCCCTAATTAGTCCCTAATTTAAAAATCACATGTTTTGAATTTGAAAGTAGGCAATCACTTATTTCATATCCAACCATGTTTATTACAAATATAGGTTCAACCGTGAATGCATAATTCGATGCACAGGTACATATACTGAAGAACTACAGAAGCACCAAGTAAAGAATGATGAACCACAGTTGTACTAAAGACTGTAAAGAGAGAGGCAAAAGACATTCTGGTTGCTGGAGAAGGTGAAGCGGAATGCCCATATTGTGCCCTCCTCCATGCGTAATGCGTGCACGACTCTAGGCCAACCCCTTGTGATGGCTGCCCGTCCATCCTTCACTGTCTTCATTACGACTTCTCAATTCTCGTTGTAGTCTGGATGAAATACTTTAACCTTCATTGTGTGTCCACCAATCATGTTCTTTGCGAAGTAATCTTGAGTGAACTGCTTCGGGAACCACTGCGAACGAAAAAGATTCACACATTGTTGTCTAACAACTCATTATGGGCAGTAAAAAGAGAAGGCTGCAGAGTTTGTAGTTACCATCCTACAGCTCACTGTTGTGTTGGATAGAGCATAAAAAAATAATTTGCTTGCCACCATTCGTATCTTTTTGCTAATAATCCTTATCAGTTTCCTCACTTGATGCTTGTTCATGAATATCTCATTGCCCCATACGCAAGAAGGGTCAATGCATGGATCCTTGCCAAGGGTATATGTACCTACAAGCAACAAGTCAATATTAGAAGCTAACAAGTGTCCAGGCCTAGATCTATATGCACTAGATTATGGAACGATGGGGGGAGTACAAGCCGAGGGATGAATCTAACCTCGGCGGAAAACGGTGGCCACTCCCGTTGTTGTCCTGCATAAGTAGTGGAAAGGCATGATAAGTACAGCAACCTTAACATCAAGCAAATATAGCAAAGGTAAACAACATCATCTCCAAATGATAGCTTGAATGTGTTGGTTTCAGCATGCTGTTAAAGCAGATATAAAATGGAAGGCAATGTTACCGACAGCAAGCTTAACAGCCATCAAATATTGCAATTCAAACTGGTATTGTTGAAAATGAATAGAACGTACGTAATGCTAAAACATCACACTGGATAAATGTGTAAAACTGAAATAAAGGGCATGTGTTAACTACACCAGGCATAACTGGAACCAAATATAGCTGTTCAAACTGGTACTGATGCAGTCGAGCGGCATAGTTCCGACTTGCACATAATGAACAACACATTGTGAATGACTGAAATAAACAAGGCATAAATGATCAGTATAACAACCAAATATAGCCATTGAAAACTAGACAGAGTCTCACTGCAACCAACCTAACAAGCAAATACAGATAAACAGGGCATATGCTTGAAAACTGGACAAATGCTCACTGCAACCAACCTAACAAGCAAATACAGATAAACAAGGCATCTGCTTGAAAACTAGACAAAAGCTAAAAAAAAAGCAACCTAACAACCAAATACAGATAAACAAGGCATCTGCTTGATAACTGGACAAATACGCACTGCAACCAAACTAAGAACCAAATACATATAAACAAGGCTTCTGCTCGATAACTGGAAAAATGCTCACTGCAACCAACCTAACAACCAAATACAGATAAACAAGGCATCTACTCACTATAAACAACCAAATATAGCCATTCGTGAAACTGAAGTGGACAATTCATATTTAAACATCACATAGCCCTATTGAACAATACATTTTTGCATAACTGAAATAATTAAACACGGCACAGTTAAAGCACCGCACGGCAAATGCTACTACAACAAAGGGTACGGGTTGGCAAGCTAGAAAAGGTAAGATTTGTTAATAGGATGTTGCCTCACATTTCATGGACGGGATCCTTCCAGTTGGAAGAGCACAGACCCATGGTGCGCTCTCTGATGTCACAGATGGGCTGTTTCACCTTGGAAGAACCTTTGTGGGCGCCCTGCTCATGGTCGTGGTCGTGGTCGATGAGACCTGACTTGGCAATTGAGGATCCCAAGCCGCCGCCGTAGAACGTGTCCTTCAGAAATGACAAAATGGGCTCGATGGAGTATAAGGATCGCAAATCCTTGACCGCTTGGCGGAGGAGATCAGCGGCAGGGCCGTCGAAGAGACCGACGGCAGTTGAACCAGAGGGGTTGGGGATGGACCATTTAACCTGTGACATGGCCCGCGTGAAGCTGTTGCTGTCAACGAGCTTGATGTCGTAGCCAGCTTTCCCAAGATACAGTAATGCGCTAGCCCGCTGACATGAAGCCTTCGACATGGAAACGTAGTCAACGTCTTCGCCGGCTTCCGCGGTGACGTGTTGCTCCGGGATCGACAGGTCGGGGCGAATGGCGGCCACCTTGCCAACGTCCGCCGGAGAGGCCATGATAAACCTCTTCTTGGCCGAACACTCGTCAGGCTCCCCGGGATACGTGGTCGAGCTTAGGCTGTGACATTCTGGAGCACGGGATGTGGATCTGGCGGGGAGGGACACTGTAGGCCTCATCTAAAAACTCAGGGGAGTGGGGCGATGGTATGGGAATCGCTGGGTAACCTAAACTTTATTATCTAAGCTAGGAGGAACGGGCAGACCGGCAGGGGTTGGCAGCAGCGCCGGCGGCGGCCGCGAGCTAGGGTTCGAGTGGGGGAGGGGGCCGGGTGGGGGGACTGTGGAGGGGGGTGTTTGAGGATACGCCGCGGCTACTGAAAATTTTAGTAATGGTGGGTGGAGATGGTGGTGGACGAGGGAGGGCGATGGTTCAAATGCCTCGGCTACTGCAATTTTACTATAAGGTCGGTGCTGGAGGAGTGTGGGCGACAGTTGAAGTACAGTGGCTACTAAAATTTGGGTAAAGGAATTGATGCAGGGCGGGAGTGCCCAAGATCGCACATGGTCCAATAAGAATATGCGTGTATGATAATAAGGAAAAGTGGCGGAACCGCCGATTTTTGCAACGCTCAAGGCGGGTAGTTTATTTTTATATTTCTAGCTAGCTGGTCTATCGCACACGGTTCGTCCTAATTTCTAAATAAACTTACCCGCCTTTAGCTTGCGCAGGTGGTGATTTTACAGTGCACTTGCATCGCACACGGTTAAGCCAGTACCTGCACCCTTTGCTCGCGCTTGCGCAATCGTGGTGATTTTACAGCGCACTTGCATCGTACACGGTTAAGCCAGTACCTACACCCTTTGCTCGCGCTTGCGCAGTCATGGTGATTTTACAGCGCACTTGCATCGCACACGGTTGAGCCAGTACCTCCACCTTTGCTCGCGCTTGCGCAGTCGTCGTGATTCATAGTGCACTTGCATCGCACACGGTTAAGACATTATACCCGTGTCCGTTGAGCATCATCAGAGTATTTGCAGCAAAAAAAAATGATAGAGAGGGTCAGAAGACAGCCACACCAGCATGTGGCCCAAATATATATGAGTGAAAAGGGTGGTCTATGATGTTCAAAATTCCAATGCAAAACATTGACCGCGTGGGCCCATGGTTGGGCGCGTCGTCGAAGATCGATGAGAGGGGCCAGAAGTCAAGAACCACCTGGAAGTGGCCAAATATATGTAGGAATATTGGGTGTGATGTTTAAAACTTTAAATACACAGTGCACAACTTTGGTGGCACCTGCCTCGCAAACCCGAAAGCACCCTTGGATATATCTATAATGACATAATGTCGTAGCTAGCTAGGATGTTTGGCCCACCACCTCCCACTTCGTGTCAGCGGGGCTGATGCACGTAATGATACTTTGGTCATACATGCATGTCACCATGACCTACCATAATACGGACCAATGAATCTATTGTTTGTTCAAACGACAACCGTTGTTGTCGATAAACCGTTTGGGCCAATAGATTGAACCATCATAAAAATCGTACGAGAGGGACCACAAAACCAGCACCTCTTGCTTGCGGCCCAAAATGATGTACGTTGGGAAGGGGTGATGTGTGTTTTCAATATAGAATAGTGTACAATTTAGATGTGGTGCCTACCTCTCGATACAGACAACAACCATGAAGGCAAGGTAGTTAAGGACGAGATACGTAGGGTACGATGTAGGTCGAACCCAGCAATCCGAGCATGTGGGAGGGAATCCTAACAACGCATGAGCTCGAGCTTTAGTTGAGCGACATGTGACAGTGACCGGCCCTAACACGAACTAGGAGGAATCCATTCATGGCTAACACATACCCCTCGTTATCGGTCAAAGGGATGATATATATACACTCGGGGAGCCCACAGATATGCATGTCATCACAAAAAACTGCACAAGGGAGACGTGGTCGATCAGAAGACCCCGTATACACTGCATGTAGCCCGAAAATATGTATGGATATGGTGGTGTGTGATGTGTTTAAATCCCGAATGCACAACTTCGATGGGCCACCAACTACATTACAAACCGAACACCATACCCGACTCCAAGCCTGGTTCAATACGTACGATGTCAGTTTCCCAACTTCGAGGCGGCGGGAGGGGGGGGGGGGGGTTTCATCCCACGCATGCGCTCAAACTTTATTTGGTCTAGCATGGCACACATCTATACCCCTATATAGTGTGCGAATAACTTTGAAAGTTGGTCGTTGGATGAAGCCAATCCGACGGTACAGAGTTGGCAAATCCGAGCACTACTGGCCATTGGATATCATCTACATTCCACCAGATTCTGCCACATGTACAATCTAGAAGACTCCATGGTTGAACTTAAGCATAATGCACAAACCTCAAAACACAAGCACTTCTCCTTTATTCTAGAATCTTCCATATCTTAATTGCCCAAACTTTTTTTTTCTAAATGAATTATCACTATTTGTTTTTACTTTATGCTTTACAATGCACAATTCCATGAATCTTAAAATAGATTTTTTTATAAAACTAATTGATTTTGAAAGAGATGAACTATAAGAATTAAACGAACATCTACGTCATGCATATATGACTCAAAGCTTACATGCTATAGTGTGGTATTTATTCATAATTTGGTTACCAAATCTCATGCGTGCAATGCACGTGTACCTTACTAGTATCAATAGGAAACCATCATGGTCAAACCATCCTCGTTGTTGGGTCATAGGGATAGATTGTGTGGGCCCCCTCATTGTCGGTAAAAGATAATATATATACCTCGGGGAGCCCACAAATATGTGCACCGTCTATAAACCGCACAAGGGAGACATGCTCGATCAGACCACCCTGCCCCCTATACCCTACATACAACCTGAAAAGGTTTATATAATCGCCATGACAGGTCAAGTCAATCATTCTTTAATTCTTTAGAGCAAAAAATAACCAATAAAAACATAGTCTACAAATTAGCAAAACAAGGATCCCAAGGTTTATATAATTGCCATGATAGGTCACTATAGAGATTTTTATATCTCTATAATGACCGTGTCATGGCATTTAAATGAAGCTTGAGATATGCAACTTCCCACCGGGTCACCCATCCTTGGACTACTCCAGCCTGAGCACACTTAACTTCTGTGTTCTATTCGACTAGGCTAGCGGATGGGAAGCCACCCCTTGCTGATAGGAATTGCCTCCTTGCCATTAAGGCGTTTCACGCTGGTCACCCTATGGGACCTACTCCCTCCTATCACACACATCTGTGCTTTTAGAAACTGTGTGCGATATTTACATGGCCGGTGTGTCGCCGCCTAGCCTTCAATGAGCACTGACATTTGTAGCGGGAAAACGATGGGAGAAGAGGCGGGAAACCGATGAGAGGAGTGGCGGGAAACGGTAGCCTGTTTAGAAAATGTAGTAGAGAAGGAAGCGTGAGCTAGCACGATGCATGCGCACAGTGCTTACCCATGTACTGCATGTGCTGTCGAAAGGGATGAGGGTTGCCGTTTGATCTGGGAGCATCCAATGGTGCAGACGTACGATCCGTGGGGTTTGGGTTCTGGCAAATCAGAACGCATGACTCAGATCACGGTTTGGTAGGCACATGGCTTTCGTGAGTGAACCGTGTGCTATTTGAAAACATTTCGTGAGAAGAATCTCGGTTTTTAAATCCCCGTAAATCCAAAACTCACCCAAAAATCATGAAACTTGGCATGGTGTCACGACATGGCACATATATGTCGAGGAATTTTTTTTGTCCATTTTGGCCCAAGTTTTAGAACAAGCCTCTTACAAACCGGAGCTTCTATCAAAGAAGACTCGTGGTTACGATAGGGAAATGTGTCCCCCTTGTGGGCGAAACATAATCACTGCCTCTTTTCACCTTGTATTTTCTTCTACGGACAACATGGAACGACAGGATATCCTTGCTGAAATTTAAACTTATTCAGGGTTCGTTTGGCCTTTTTACACACTATTTGAGTTTCCTAGGCATTTAATGTCCATAATTCAAATCTAAACTTCAAATACATGCTCCAGTTCACCAAAATGGCTTGAAAAAATATACATGGGTCCTTGGGTGCATGTTTAGGTCCCATGCGAGGAATGGGAATGAATTACAACCGTACCGGCGTCCTTGCTCGTCCTCAAACATTTGGAATCTCGGTTTTTAAATCCCTGTAAATCCTAAACTCACTAGAAAGTCATCTAAGGTGGCATGGTGTCACGTCATGGCACATATATGTCATGGTAAAAACATTGTCCAATTTGGGCCAAGCTTTATTACAAACCTCTTACAAACCGGAGCCTGTCGCAAGAACCCTCGTGGTTTCAATAGGGAAACGTGTCCCCTTGTGGGCCAAACGATAATCGCTCCCTCTTCTAGCCTCGTATTTTCTTCGACACGCAACATGGAACATTGGGAGATTCGCCCTGAACTTTGAAATTATTCATGGTTCGTTTGACCTTTTTTATTCATTAATTGAGTTTTCTAGGCATTTAATGTCCATATTTCAAATCCGAACTACAAATACATGCTCCAGTGCACCAAAATGGCTAGAAAAAACGTACATGTGTCCTTGGGGTGCATGTTTAGGTCCCATGGAACGAATGGGAATGAATTCAACCATCTCGCCGTCTTCGCTTGGCCACAAACATTGCGAATCTCGGTTTTAAAATCTCTGTAAATCCAAAACTCACCAGGAAATCAAGAAACTTGCCATGGTGTCACTACATGGTACATATAATTGTCCAATCTGGGCGAAGCTATATTACAAGCCTCTTACAAACCGAAGCTTCTCGCAACCCTCGTGGTTCCGGTAGGGAAACATGCCCCTCTTGTGGGCGACACGATAATCACTGCCTCTTCTCGCCTTGAACTTTGTTTTCTACAGGCAACATAGAATAACAGGAGTGTCGTGCTGAAATTTGAAACTGTTCAGGGTTCGTTTGGCCATTGTATATATTAATTAAGTTTTCTAGGCATTTAATGTAGTCCATAATTCAAATTTGAACTACAAGCACATGCTCCAGTGAAGCAAAATGGGTGGGAAATCGTACATGTGTCATTGGGTGCATGTTTACGTCTGATTTAAGGAATGGGAATGAATTACAAACTTCTCGTCGTCCTGAAACATTGAGAATCTCGGTTTTTAAATCCCAGTAAATAAAAAACTCACCCAAAAAACATGAAACTTGGCATGGTTTCATGACATGGCACATATATGCCGTGGTAAAAAAATCGTCCAGTTTGAGACAAGGCGCACACATTAATAGCCAACGAAGTCCTTTTTGAAACAAATAGCTGACACATTAATATCGCAAACGGTTGTATTATATGAACCGTGTCTAAATTTAACCATACTCGGTGGCATGCGTGCAGGTGTTTGATTAGACGGGACGAGCACGAGAAGTCCGCCGTGCAGGCTCGACGGGACGTGTGCATCCTGTCCACCTCGCAGGCTCGACGGGACACGTGCGAGCAGCAAGGCCGCCCATGCTCACCGGGAAGCGAGCTCTTTGACCTCCATGCACTAGCCGCCGCCCGCCTCGCTCACAACTTCTCCATTAATGGGTTAATTAAAGCACCTGGATGGAGCGTGTTTTCTTGTGATCCCATGGCAGCATTTGCTTTGTTCGTGTTTTCAACTCGTATTCCGGCCTAATTTAAATTGCCACATAGGGCAACGGATAATACGATGACAAAAAAATGGCAACGGACAATACGACGACAAATTTACAATGCCGTAGATAATAATTGTCTTACATATTCTGGATAATTTAAAATGCCACATGCGGCAAAGCCCGGAAGACACGTGGGCAAGAGAAGAAGGAAATCGCAGACAACGATCTGGGTCGCTACTGTCTCTACTCGTCGATGGATCGCAGGGCGACGACATCCTCCAGCTCCTTCTTCAATTCCTCACGACTTTGCTTGAATGCAGCCATGGATTCCTCCACCTCCTGCTCGCGCTCGATCCGGAGCTTCCTCAAGTCACCCATCAGTTCCTCGACGATCGCTGTCAGCGTCATCCCCGAGGCACTACTCTGCTCATGCAGCATCTTCCAGCCGGCGGCCTCCTCCTCCTTCTCGGCGAGCGCCTTGAGGAGCTTCGCATTGTCACCCATGAGTTGCTCGACGAGGCCGGTCGCCTTGTCAACCAAGGCATCGCTGATCTCGAGCAGCTTCATCAAGCCGTCGACCAGCTCCTGCTGCTTAATGAGGCCAGCGAGAATGTTGTCGTCGCCAGCCAAGGACTTCAGCAACGCCAGCTTGTCGCGATCACCGACGCGGCGAGTGCGCTTGTGAGAGCCCTCGCGTGCCCGTGAGAGCTCGTTCCAGGGCTCCGCGGCGCGCCGGGACATCTCTGTTGTGGCTGCCGCTTCGCGGCGGGACCTCTCTAGTGCTTCCGCGGCCTTGGTCTTTGCTGCTTGGTTAAATGTCCACCCGAAACTCCTCCTACCGGTCATGGCAGAATGACTTGACAGGAAAGACTAGTTTTGTGGGTGATGAGGAGAGGAACTGTGAAGTAATTTTTGAGTGGGTAGTTTTTATAGCACGGTGCTAAGTGTGAACACATATTAGTTTGATAGGTGTGAACAGATTTGCAATTACTTATTGCGTTGTAATCTGCAATGTGACGAGAAACAAGGTCAAAATTTATTGATGGTTCTGGGCCTACAAAGCCCGGTCTGTTGTTCTGGCTCATCGCAAATAGTTCTTTTGGATAAACCGTATGCCACGCATCGGAAGCCCGAAACGTGGGCCCGCGTTCTCGGATGTACGTGTACGTGTCTGCCCACTATCACACATGGTCAAGCTATCACCATCGTGTCCTATGGATGAGCCGTGGTGCCTCCCACGGGGTGCCAGAAGGGTGACCACGTGGTTGCTCGCCGTTGAGGCGGCCGTGGCGCCGCATATCACAGACATCTTGTTAAGATGATCCGTTTCTGTTCTCTTCCCTAATCGAAAACAGTTCGTCTGAGTGCACCGTATGCCGTATATCACACACACCTTGATCTGGCTGACCGTTTCTATTGCATTCCCTAATAGCACAGAGTTCATCAGAGCGAACTGTATGCCGTATATCGCACACACATTGATATGGCTGCCCGTTTCTGTTGTTCTGACTCATCGCAAACAGTTCTTCTGGATCAACCGTATGCCCCGCATCGCACACGTAATTAAAATCTGAACCGTGTTTGATGTCTCCGCCATCGCAAACATTTTGCATCTTTTTTGACAGTTTTTGTACATCCCCGTTTGCGATTAATGCATCGCACACAGTTTCATCAAAGGGTCTCTGATCATAGTTTCACGTTAGCAGCATCCTGCAGTAGTGCAAACAGTTAATTCGAAGAGAAATACAAAGATATTAAATCATGCATAATAGAATTCAGAGAAGATTCAAATAATATTCATAGATAAGTTGATCATAAATCCACAATTCATCGGATCTCGACAAACACACCGCAAAAGAAGATTACATCGGATAGATCTCCAAGAACATCAAGGAGAACGTTGTATTGAGAATCAAAGAGAGAGAAGAAGCCATCTAGCTACTAGCTATGGACCTGTAGGACTGAGGTAAACTACTCATGCATCATCAGAAGGGCAATGGAGTTGATGTAGAAGCCCTCCGTGATCGATTCCCCCTTCGGCGGGATGCCGGAAAAGGCCCCAAGATGGGATCTCACGCGAACAGAAGGTTGCGGCGGTGGAAAAGTGTTTTCATGGATGCCTCTGGTGGTTCTGGAATATTTGTGAATATATAGGATGAAGAGCTAGGTCAGGGGAGTCCCGAGGGGCCCACAAGGTAGGGGGTGCCCCCCTAGGGCCTGCCGTCCACCCTTGTCGCTGCCTCATGGCTCTTTTGACTTGGACTCCAAGTCCCCTGGGTGTCTTCTGGTTCAAGAAAAATCATCGTGAAGTTTTATTCCATTTGGACTCTGTTTGGTATTCCTTTTCTGCGAGGCTCAAAAACAAGGAAAAAAACAGAAACTGGCACTGGGCTCTAGGTTAATAGGTTAGTCCCAAAAATAATATAAAATAGCATATTAATGCATATAAAACATCCAAAACAGATAATATAATAGCATGGAACAATAAAAAAATTATAGATACGTTGGAGACGTATCAAGCATCCCCAAGCTTAATTCCTGCTCGTCCTCGATTAGGTAAATGATAAAAACAGAATTTTTTATGTGGAATGCTACCTAACATACTTATCCATGTAATTTTCTTTATTGTGGGATGAATGTTCAGATCCATAAGATTCAAAACAAAAGTTTAATATTGACATGAAAACAATAATACTTCAAGCATACTAATAAAGCAATCATGTCTTCTCAAAATAACATGGCCAAAGAAAGTTATCCCTACAAAATCATATAGTCTGGCTATGCTCCATCTTCATCACACAAAGTATTCAAATCATGCACAACCCCGATGACAAGCCAAGCAATTGTTTCATACTTTTGATGTTCTCAAACCTTTTCAACTTTCACGCAATATATGAGCGTGAGCCATGGACATAGCACTATAGGTGGAATAGAATATGGTGGTTGTGGAGAAGACAAAAAGAACGAGATAGTCTCACATCAACTAGGCGTATCAACGGGCTATGGAGATGCCCATCAATAGATATCAATGTGAGTGAGTAGGGATTGCCATGCAACGGATGCACTAGAGCTATAAGTTTATGAAAGCTCAAAAAGAAACTAAGTGGGTGTGCATCCAACTTGCTTGCTCACGAAGACCTAGGGCAATTTGAGGACGCCCATCATTGGAATATACAAGCCAAGTTCTATAATGAAAAATTCCCACTAGTATATGAAAGTGACAACATAGGAGACTCTCTATCATGAAGATCATGGTGCTACTTTGAAGCACAAGTGTGGAAAAAGGATAGTAACATTGCCCCTTCTCTCTTTTCTCTCATTTTTTTGGTGGGCTTCTTTGGCCTCTTTTATTTAATTTGTGGTCTTCGTTGGCCTCTTTTATTTTTTTCCTCAAATGGGACAATGCTCTAATAATGAAGATCATCACACTTTTATTTACTTACAACTCAAGAATTACAACTCAAAACTTAGAACAAAATATGACTCTATATGACTCTGGCGGTGTACCGGGATGTGCAATGACTCAAGAGTGACATGTATAAAAATTATGAACGGTGGCTTTGCCACAAATACTATGTCAACTACATGATCATGCAAAGCAATATGACAATGATGGGGCGTGTCATAATAAAACGGAACGGTGGAAAGTTTCATGGCAATATATCTCGGAATGGCTATGGAAATGCCATAATAGGTAGGTATGGGGGCTGTTTTGAGGAAGGTAAAGGGGTAGGTGTATGGCACCGGTGAAAGTTGCGCGGTACTAGAGATGCTAGCAATGGTGGAAGGGTGTGAGTGCGTATAATCCATGGACTCAACATTAGTCATAAAGAACTCACAAACTTATTGCAAAAATCTATTAGTCATCGAAACGAAGTACTACGCACATGCTTCTAGGGGGATAGATTGGAAGGAAAAGACCATCGCTCGTCCCCGACCGTCACTCATAAGGAAGATAATCAATAAATAAATCATGCTCCGACTTCATCACATAACGGTTCACCATACGTGCATGCTACGGGAATCACAAACTTTAACAAAAATATTTCTACAATCCATAATTACTCACTAGCATGACTCTAATATCACCATCTTTATATCTCAAAACAATCATAAGGAATCAAACTTCACATAGTATTCAATGCACTTTATATGAAAGTTTTTATTATATCCCTCTTGGATGCCCATCATATTAGGACTAAATTTATAACCAAAGCAAATTACCATGCTTTTTAAAAAGACTCTCAAAATAATATAAGTGAAGCATGAGAGTTCAATAATTTCTATAAAATAAAACCACCGCCGTGCTCTAAAAAGATATAAGTGAAGCACTAGAGCAAAATTGCCTAGCTCAAAAGATATAAGTGAAGCACATAGAGTATTCTAATAAATCACGATTCATGCGTGTCCCTCTCAAAAGGTGTGTACAGCAAGTATGATTGTGGCAAACTAAAAAATAAAGACTCATATCATACAAGACGCTCCAAGCAAAACACATATGATGTGGTGAATAAAAATATAGCCTCACGTAAATTTACCGATAGACGAAGACGAAAGAGGGGATGCCTTCCGGGGCATCCCCAAGCTTAGGCTGTTGGTTGTCCTTGAATATTACCTTGGGGTGCCTTGGGCATCCCCAAGCTTAGGCTCTTGCCACTCCTTTTTCCATAGTCCATCAAATCTTTACCCAAAACTTGAAAACTTCACAACACAAAACTCAACAGAAAACTCGTGAGATCCGTTAGTACAAGAAAATAAAATCTCCACTTTTGGTACTGTTGTGAACTCATTATTTATTTATATTGGTGTAATATCTACTGTATTCCAACTTCTCCATGGTTCTTACCCACGATATTACCCATAGATTCATCAAAATAAGCAAACAACACAAAGAAAAAAGAATCTGTCAAAAACAGAACAGTCTGCGAAGATCTGAATTGTTCTAATACTTATCTAACTCCAAAAATTCTGAAACAGTAGAGCAACAGAGGAAATTTGTATATCAATCTCGTGTAAGAAATTCAGGGTTTTATAACGCTCCAGTGAATTATTAAAATTCTGTGACTGGAGGCAAAAGTTTCTGTTTTTCAGCAAGATCAAATCAACTATCACCGTAAGCCATCCCAAAGGTCTTACTTGGAACAAACACTAATTAAAACACCAAAACACATCAAACCAGAGGCTATATGAAAAATTTATTGAAAAACAGAACCAAAAAAGTGAAAACAAAAATAAAATTGGGCTGCCTCCCAACAAGCGCTATTGTTTAACGCCCTTAGCTAGGCATAAAAACACATAGATCTAGGTATTGTCATCTTTGGTATGCAATCCATAAGTAGCTCTCATAATAGATTCATATGGCAACTTAATTTTCTTTCTAGGAAAGTGTTCCATGCCCTTCCTTAACAGAAATTGAAATCTAATGTTTCCTTCTTTCATATCAATAATTGCACCAATCGTTCTAAGGAAAGGTCTACCAAGAATAATAGGACATGTAGGATTGCAATCTATATCAAGAATAATGAAATCTACGAGCACGTAATTCCTATTTGCAATAATAAGAAACATCATTAATCCTTCCCATAGGTTTCTTAATAGTGGAATCCGCAAGATGCAAATTTAAAGAACAATCATCCAATTCGTGGAAACCCAACACATCACATAAAGTTTTTGGAATTGTGGAAACGCTAGCACCCAAATCACACAAAAGCATGGCACTCATAATCTTTTATTTTAATCTTAATAGTAGGTTCCCACTCATCATAAAGCTTTCTAGGGATAGAAACTTCCATTTCAAGCTTTTCTTCAAAAGATTTCATCAAAGCATCAACAATATGTTTAGTAAAAGCTTTATTCTGATTATAAGCATGAGGAGAATTCAACATCGGTTGCAACAAGGAAATACAATCTATTAAAGAAAAATTATCATAATTAAAGTCCTTGAAATCCAAAAGAGTGGGTTCATTGCTACTTAAAGCTTGACCTCTCCAATCCCACTTTTATCAATTTTTGCATCAAGATCTATAAACTCCGAATCATTGGGACGCCTTCTAACTGAAGTTGACTCATCTCCAGTCCCATCTTTATCAAGATTTATTTTAGAAAACAAAGATTCAATAGGAGTCACATCAATCACTTTAAGATCTTCATCATTATTTTCACAAGAACTAGAAGAACACGCTTTCACAAACCAATCTCGCTTAGCACGAATCCTAGCGGTTCTTTCCGTACATTCATCAATAGAAATTCTCATAGCTTTTAAAGACTCATTAATATCATGCTTGGGTGGAATAGATCTAATTTTGAAAGAATCAATCTCAAGAGAAATTCTATCCACGTTCCTAGCCAAATCATCAACCTTAAGCAATTTTTCTTCAATCAAAGCATTGCAATTCTTTTGCGAACTCATAAATTCTTTAATACTATTCTCAAAATCAGAGGACAACTTATTATAATTTCCATAAGAGTTGTTGTAGGAATTACCATAATTATTAGAGGAATTACTAGGAAACGGCCTAGGATTAAAATTACCTCTATACGTGTTATTACCAAAATTGTTCCTACCAACAAAATTCACACACTAGTACAGCGAGGTGTTATACAAACGGTTTTTAACCCCTTTCTGCGACGGCAATTGGAACTGTCGCCTAGTGAGTGACTGCGATAGGGGGGTCCTTCCCACACGACCCAGAAACCATCGGGGATATGCCCTCCTGGCACACACGCTCAGCAAAATGAGGTCATGTGCGACCGGCGAGCGATCAAATACGGTTATACATACAGTAGTGCTAAAAAATACTATTATACATCCCACACAGCTAGTCCCCGCTAAACGTTTCCGTTCGTATATATATCCCACACAGTCACTCTAAGGAAAACGTTTCTGTTCGCAGGTACATCACACATAATTTTCACCGTTAAATCGTTTGTGATAGTGTTTCCATTGCACACGGTATTAACAATTTTATCGTTTGCATTATTGAATGCATCACACACGGTGCATAGAAGAAACTATGTGGCAAAGGTTGTCCATCACACACAGTTTTTATGTGGTAAACATTTGCGCCAGGTGGCCTAACACAAACAGTTTTCAAGAGGATATCGTGTGTGATTGTTCATTAATCCAACACGGTTTATTCCTAGAAACTGTGTGCGTTGCTTGAGGTCATCGCCCACGGTGTTTTCTCAATAACTGTTTGCAATAGAAAAACCCAATTAGCAGGCTAATTGGCCATTAGCAGGCTTATTGTCCTATTATTAATAATCCATTTATTAATCTAATTGACATTTCATATTAAGCACACAATATATTTAATTTTCATATTAAGGAAGCAGGATTTCATAATTGAAATACATCATAGTACAACATCATATAGCTTCAGCACTCAGCTACCCCATTACACAACTGCACCAGCACCAAGTTTCACATGCAACATCTATAACCTTTCGAAATTAGCATCATAGACGGTACATAGACAGATGTATCTCATCTAGAAAACTGCTGAAGCAGAAGGCGAATATTGAGCCTTCATTGATGTTGAAGGTCTTTGCAACTTTAGGCCAGTGCCTGTGGATGATTGACCGTCCATCCTTCGTCCTCTTCAGGAACACTTCAATATTGAACCGTGGGTGTTGTATGAATACCTTCGTCGCCTCCTGACCATACAGGTGGTTTGAGAGGTAATCATCAGTGAACTGCTTTGGAAAGGCCTGAAAACAAGGATGTGCATAAATATCTTCTCTATATTGGAAATGGGGCAAAGGAATAAAAAAGGCAAGGTATAATAGTTAGTACCATCCTGTAGTGAACTGATGTCTTCTTCATTGTGCAGATAAAGATTTTGTTGTTTTTTGTCGCTAATTTCTTTATCCTAACAATCTTTCTGAGTTTCTTGACTTGACTGATATTTATGGACAACTCATTTCCCCATATGCAAAAAGGGTCGAACAGTGGGTCAAAACCTCTGACAGCAGGACCTACATGTGCAAGACCAAATTGTTAAAAACCTAAATATTAGCATGGTTCCTGCAATTGCACAATAATGTGCTATTAGACAAAGGACCATGCATGTGCAAACCTCCATTGTAAACCTCAGTGCTTCCCATTGTTTCCCTGCAACACATATAAGGTAGTTAGTGATCAGGTTAAGTGAGGGTTCGCATGCTATTAGTAAAATATGTTGATGAAAAATAAGCACATTGCAGATTCATCAGATTAATTCAAGCCACATGGAAAACCCATTTATCCAAACTGAGAATGATTAAGAACTAGGAAATATAGCAATTGTATATGTTTCCCATGTATTAAGTGCAGCCAAATTCGATTTATTCCTCACATGCACAACAATACAAAATTATACCCACGACAATTGGACATCACATTGCAGAATTGAACCAAGCAGTTAACTAAACACCACAACAAATGAACCAAACATTAACTGAGCACCACATTGCATAATATAACATACTCCTAATAGAAGATCAGACAGTTAATCAAACCAAGCATGCTTAACAACTTGGAAATATAGCAATTGTATTTGTTTCTCATGTATTTAGTACAGCCAAATTCGATTTATTTCTCATATGGTATACAATAACAGAATGCACCCACAACAATTGAACATCGCATTGCAGAATTGAACCAAACAGTTAACTAAACACCACAACAAACGAACCAAACGTTAAGTGAGCACCACATTGCATAATGTATAACATACTAGAAGATCAGACAGTTAACCAAACCAAGCATGCTTGACAACTTGGAAATATAGCAATTGTATTTGTTTCTCATGTATTTTGTAAAGAAAAATTCAATTTATTTCTCACATGGAAGACAATACAAAATTGCACCCTGAAGAATTGAACATCACATTTGCAGAATTGAACCAAATAGTTAACTGAACACGACAACTAATTAACCAAACAGTTAATAAGTGAGCACCACATTGCACAACATATAGAACATATACACTAGAGCAACAAATTGCATGGTAAAAGTAGATAGCACAATTCACTAGAATTTGTTAAGGAAAGGCAGTAGCTAGCAAACAGAACATGGGTCCTTATAGTGAGCTAATAAGAAGAGCTACTCCTCATCGTCGGAGATATCGATGACGATTGGTGTAACACCCTGGATTTTGCCCATTTTTCCCCTTTTGATTTTGTCTGGATTTGCCTTTCTGTGACTCGGTAGTCTTGCAACCTGGACGGATCACTCTTCATTCTTCTTCCCGAGTGGCTTGCCAATCTCAAAACCATCCCAAGACCATGTCATTTCCATCTTGGACCAATCCTAATATTCTTTTTCTTGGGAATATTCCTTTTTCTATTAAAGGAATAACCCTGTTGTCCTGGGTTGTGAAGCAACCCACATTTCCATCATTCCATAGATGCCCAAATAATTCTCATAATTTTTTTGGGTTAGATCTTCCTCAAATATGTCAAATCCCTCCTTGCCATGTTAAAAAATATTTCACAAATATTCATTTTCTGATTGTGCCCTAACTGCCAAGTTGAGAAGCAAGTACCCTTTATATTTGCTTCCTTGGTCTAAAACTTTTTGGGCATTCTTTCCTATCCATATCATTGCCGCATGACAAAATTCAACTTCATTTGGCTATTAAATCTCCCTTGGCTAATTTTCAAAGTTTCTGGTCAACTGGAATCTTTGTGAAGCAAGTGCTAGTTAGGAGTATCGAAATGAGTTGAAATTTTACAAGCATCTTCATATGCTCTAATCATGACTCTCCACCAAGTTTCAACCCTATCCAATCATCTATGTGACTACAGCCTCAAATCTTGGTTTCTGGTCAGATTTTTACATTGTGAAGCAACTATATTTTATATTGCTCCATAATTGCTGGAAATTTACCAGAGCATTCTACTACCCATATAACCTATCTCCACAAAATTTGGGCTCATTTTATCTTCCCAATAATTCCCTAGAAGTTTTCTAAGATTCTGGTCAGTGAGGATAGCTGTGAAGGAAGTACCATTTTAACTTGTCCAAATGGCATGAAATTTTTATGGCACTCTCATATGACCAAATTATCATGCTATACCAATTTTCAGCTCAAGTGGCTACTCCATGTGAGTGGCACATCAAGATTGAGTTTCTAGACCAGATTGGTCAGTTGCAAAGCAACTATATTAAATATTGGTCCATTTCTCTCCAAAATTCACAGGATTGTAGTCCTTCCTATCCCAAACCTCCCAGACATCACCCTTGACCCTTATCACTTCTCTGTTCATCACAGTGGCATGGTCAAGTTGGCTGCTAGAAGCTTGTTGACCTTGGTTCAGTCACTTCAGACCTCTCCCGAGCCATCCAGCTGCATAGGTCATCTCCGGGAAGGAAGGAGAAGCCCCCAGACACCATTTGGCATCTAGCAGGGTGTGGCAACGCCGTGGCCATGTGGTGACCATGTGCAGAGCATGCCAAGCCCGCGCTCTGTACTCCATACACGTCGGGAGTGCGTCTCCAGCGGGTTCTAGCTCGTCCAGGAGCGCCGGCGAGCCCTCCACCGCACGAGTGTCTTGTCCAGAACCTCCTCCCTTTGTCCCCTAGCTCTTGGCCGCCTCTGCCGACATGGGTTCGCCGCTAGGTCGCCGCCACGGCGACGAGCTTCTAGGAGCTCCGGTCGTCGTCGTCTAGCCCTCCCGAGGCTATTTAAGGCGCCCACGAGCTTCTCCTCCGCACCAGCAAGCCCCAGCCTCTCTCCCCTCGAGCTCCAGAGCCCTCCTCGCCGCCCTTTGCCGCCATGGCCGCCAGTTCGGCCACCTCAAAATCTGGCTATCCAAGCCGCCCCTCTCCGTCCCACCACCACCAGGAGAACCCCTCCACTCCGGCGACCCTCCCCAGCACTTCGCCCCCTCGCCGGAGCCACCGTGGCCACGCGCACCAAATTCAGCCGCCGCCGTGCCCTCTGTCCCCGCCTTGGCCCAATGCCCCTCGGCCCTTCCCCAGCGCTGCAGAGGCTCCTGGTGCACGCGGCGCTCCTCCCCGCACCCGCCGGCAGCCTCGCCCTGGCCGGAGGCCACTGGAGCCGCGAGCCCCATCGCCGGCGCCTCCTTCTCTGTTTGCCGCCGTCTGCCTCCACCTCGCCCGCCTGCTATAGAGCGTCCCCACCGTCGCCACGGGTACCCACCGGGGCGGCAGGGAGCGCTGCTTCCGTCCCGCCCCTCGCCGCGGGCCTCGCCCACCAGAGCCGCGGCAATGCCGGCGACCGGCCGCCCCTGCTTCTGTCCTCGTGGAAGCAGATGACCAGGGAGGAGGAGAGAGATAAGGTGGGCCAGCCCACCAGAGCCCACCGGGTGTTTTTTTAAAAAAAGGAGGCAACAGTGGTGCGGGCCGGTCCAGAAGCAACAGCAGCAGTGGCGCTCAGATTCGGCCCGAGGCAGCCCAGCTTCATAGTGCCCTTTATTCTTTTCCAGGAAAAAACTGCCAAGGACCCAGAAGTAAATACTTTTCTTATAGAAAGGTCCTTCCGCAGTCAAACCTTTACATCTTTTTGCTCGTAACTCCAATCGAGGTGAATCCAAAGCCCACTTCTTCGTCTCTTCGAGCCCGTCATATTGGTATCATTTTCACTATGTGGTCCCACTATGAAAATGACCATTTTACCCTTGCCGTAAACAGCCCCCTTCGAGAGAGAACTGTTTCCGGTGATCATTTCCGCGGACTCTTCGCACTTCTTCCCGATGGTTCCTTCCCCCTCAGGCAAGCCACAACTCTCATCTGCATAATTGCATTGCAACGTCATAGTTTAACTATTTACTTTAACAACAAGTATGAGTTACTTGTGAAATGAATTGGATTATACAATGCTTGAGTAAATTCTGGGATAGGTGACTACCATGTTGAGTACCGGATTATAGTGACTAGCAGTTTACTCACTCGTTGATGCCATGATGTTGAGATTACCATCTATGATTATTCTGGATTTCATCCGGCAGTTCGTGGAGTTGAGTTAGTAGCAGTGGCTTAAGCATACTGGTTACCGGGTTTCTAGCCGGATATCGTTTTGACGTGGACTACTATATCGGAGTGTCAGCCATGACAGAGATTATTCGGAGATTAGATACTTCATGGTTGATCCAGAGTCACCTGTCCGGACTTATCCGTGCAGCCACATTTGCCGATATGGGACGGCCTTGACTTGGTCTGATCGCGTGCTCTTTCATCGGTACCGCCCGACAGGGAAGGTTATGCGTGCGCGCTACCCTGGCCCGGTAGGTGGCGATAACCTTGTGAGCCCAGTTGAGTTATATGGTACCAGGTCCCCATTTGGGACAGTTTGTTAGCCACGACGATGGCAGGTGTCACGCGGTGACACAGGGGCCACCTAGGGTAGGACTCCGGGGGAGGATGATTGCCGGTGGTACGATGGGAGAGTCACGGGTCAGGCGGTTTCATTGGAGCAACGCTGGTCCACCCGAATGGGATCACGAGGTCAGGTGCTCCATGGTGTGGGTAAAGTGCGCAACCTCTGCAGAGTGTAAAATCTATTCGAGTAGCCATGTCCACGGTATTGGACAGTCCGTCCAGACCTCTTTAGGTGGTCAACCATAGTAGTGATAATGATGGAAGAACTCGTCGTAAGATCGGAAGTACTCGGTGGATCGTGAGTATTCTGAAGGTTGTGAGGCAACCCGGAAGGGAGTAAGTTTGTTAGACTTGTCGTGCAGATGGAATCAGGTATATGATATGTATGCCATGGGATGGCTAAGGGATGAGTGGTCAGATGACCACATGATTTGGATTGGATTTGAAACAAATTCAGATTGGATCCTGAGGTTATTCGGAGTATGGATTAAACTACTTAATAGGCTTTACCTTACTGCATCTATTTGAGTAGCGATCTTGCTATGATGTTGTCTTGCCTTAATGCTAATGTTTGCTGCGAGCTTGCGAGTACATTCAAAGTACTCACCTGGCGTGTCATGACAGTTTACAGGTCATGCCATGATTGCTTGCTTGTCGAGGATCCCGAGTTTGCGACCTAGGATATGCGTTCTAGCCAGAGTCCTTGCGGAGTGGAGTCCATCACCGCCGTCGCTGTTCCGCTGCCGAGAGAGTTACTCCACTGTTAGCATAGAGCTACCCCTGGCAGGTGTAGTGTCGCCATGCCGATGTAATCCTTGTACCCTTTGTAACCATATCCATTGTAATAAAGAGCTGATTTGTTCTATGCCAACAGTGTCGTATTCCAGAGGACTTGTCCCTGGGCTAGAATATGGGGCCTTCTGGTCTTCTCTGAGCCGGGGTGCCACAATTGGCTTCTTGGACATGGAAGAGGGCGAGGCCTCTGCATCGTGGGTGCCCTCGTTGTAGTGGTGAGTTTCCTGAGCCGCTCCGGGCACCAACCTGCTGGCTCTCAAGTTGAGGTAAGCACGTGCACGCTGAGAAAACACATCATAGTCTTCATCGAAGGCACCGAGGGTGGCCTCGAGAAAACGCCATGAACTATCATTTAAAGCAGCCAACCGCATCGCGGCGTCAGCGCGCGAGGCGTCGACGGTGGCCTCGACGGCAAGGTGCTCCTCCAAGATCTGGGGGTCGGCATGAATGGCAGCCATCGCGACCTCATCCGCGCGTGCGGCCGCGATTTGCTTCTCCGCTGCCAAATGCTCCTTGAGCTCCTGGCTATACTGCGTGCACCATGGCTTAGGGCGGCGCTTATTTGGTGGAGGGGTCGGTGATTTGGGTGGAAGGTGTCACGCCGGCGGTCAGGGCATGTGGGATGTGGAAGGAGGAGGAGGATGGGGGTCGGGTGTGGATTACCTGCCTGGATAGACGAGGCCGAGCAGCGTGAAGGAGGGTCGCCGGCGAGGAGGCGGCGCTGCAAGCAAGGAGTGAAGGTTTCAACTTGGAAAGGAAGGTGGAAACAGGGGAAATGTAGCTTTTGGTAAGGGGGAGGGGGCGAGGAGGTACATATTTCCGCGGAAGCCGAAAATTTTGAATCGGTTCAGCGAAAAAACTGGCGCGCAAAGTGTCATTAGACACGGTCCCTTATTCAGAACTGTGTACGTTATGTGAACATCACAAACGATTCAGATAGCTTAACCCGTGTGTGATGAGTTTGAACGTCAAAAATTTTGGTTCGAATTTCCCTGGTTACAGTGGTCATCCACGTCATTGCATAATTTGGGTACACAAAGGAGACTACAGCACACCCACACTTCTTAATCGAGCAAGTTCAGCAATTAAACAGAGCTAGCTGACCTAAACATTACTCTAACAAATTAAAGACCGGCGCTCTTAATTAAACAAAACAAAGAGTACTACTACGGCTGGTGCTCGTCGATCTCCGCCGCCTCCTCCATGTCCAGCTCATGCCCGACGGTCTCTTGGGGAAGGGGCTCCATGGTATCCATCGCACCTTACTCGGCAAGCATCTCGCCATCCGCATCCGCCATCTCTTTGGAAAAGTCCGCCACGAGCTGGGCGTGGGCGGCCGCGATCTGGGCTTGGACGGGCTCCGTTGTGGCAAGGTATGCGGCGGAGGAACGGACGGCTGCTCGAATGCTCTCGGCGATTGCCAACTCTTCGACCGTGGGTTGCCGACTGTTGTCGGAGAAGCTTTGTTCGATTTGTGCGGTGACCGCCATGAGCTGGGCGTTGGCAACCTCGACATGGTCGTGGGCGGCCTCCATCAGGGCTAAGGCCGCCGCTGCAGAACGGACAGCTGCTGTGCCGCTCTCGCCAGTTGCTATCCCCGAGGCAGATGTTGCTGCCACCACCTGAGAAGCAACAGCAGCCGTTTGGGCTACCTTGGCCGCCCGGCCGCAGATTGCGGCCGCGCTCATGCACATTGTTAGCACGCGCATGGTGGCTGCGGCCACGCTCTCGCCGGAGTGGGCCGCCGAAGTTGCCCTCACGATGTGGGTCCATGTCCCCATCTTTCACCGGCGATGATTGAACAGTGCAATGATATTTGGGGAGCAAGCTAGTGTGCTTGACACGCCGGCTGTGGACTATAGCCGACGCACCTTCTCGCGTAAGCCATAAGCGTAATATACACCGACGATGCTCCAAGATATTTTGTACTGCATGTCACACGGTTGGTGATAATAAACTGTGTGGGATCTACTTGATTTTTCATCTTGATTTGAATTACATAATGGGGTCACAGCGGCAATGGAGGGTGTTTGAATTGCTAGAACTTTTATCTGCAGTGAACATGCAACTATATGTGTGTCGTAAAAAAATTGGAATTATTCAGGGTTTGTTTGGACATTTTATACATTAAATTGGTTTTCTAGCCATTTCAGGTGCACAATTCAAAATTAAACTACATGCACATGCTCCGGTGCACCAACATGGGTTTTAAAATCATATGTGTCCATGGGTTTATGCTTATGTCCCATGCAAGAAATGGGGATGAATTTCGAACACCACGGCACCGTGGCTCTCCGGCAAACGTTAAGGTACTTTCTT
Source organism: Thinopyrum elongatum (assembly GCA_011799875.1). Lineage (NCBI taxonomy): Eukaryota > Viridiplantae > Streptophyta > Magnoliopsida > Poales > Poaceae > Thinopyrum > Thinopyrum elongatum. The sequence continues at coordinate 582,646,288 of CM022298.1, forward strand.
TTGTAATTCTAGTAAATCCAAAACCCGTCTGAAATTCATGAACCTTAGCATTCTATCATGGAATGGCATCAACATGCTAGGGTAAAAAATATTGTCCCGTTTGGGGCAGGTTATGGTATAAGCTTCTCACAAGAAGCCTCATGGTTCCGTTAGGGAAACGTGTCACCTTTGTGGACAAAACGATATTCGTCGCCTCTTCTTCCGTTCAATTTTTTTCCTGGTGTCAACATAGAACAACAGGAGTGTCGTGTTAAATTTTGGATTTTTTCGGGGATCGTTTGGACATTTTTATATGTTAACTGAGTTTCCTAGGCATTTATGTGCATAATTAAAAATTGAACTACATGCACATGCTCTAGTCCATAAAAACGGGTTGCAAAATCAAATGTTTGTCCTTGGTTGCAAGCTTAGGTCACATGCAAGAAATGAGAATGAATGTCAAACACCTTGACACTGTCGCTCGGCCGCTAACATTGATATACATGGTTTTAAAATTCTAGTAAATCGAAAACTCATCTGAAATTCATGAAACTTGACATGATATCATGGAACGGCATCGACATGCCGTGGTAAAAATATTTTCCCATTTGGGGCAGGTTTGGGTATAAGCTTCTTGCAAACATAGCTTCTCTCACAACAAGCCTGATGATTTCAGTAGGGAACATGCTACCTTGGGGGATGAAACGATATCTGTTGCCTCTTCTTACTTTCAAAAATTTTCTCGTGTCAACATAGAACAACAGGAGTGTTGTGTCAATTTTTGGGATTTTTCAGGGTTCGCTTGAACATTTTTATACATTAACTGAGTTTTCTATGCATTCATGTGCATAATTCAAATTTGAACTACATGCACATGCTCCAGTGCATATAAACGGGTTGAAAAATCAAATGTGTGTCCTTGGTTGCAACCTTAGGTCCCATAAAAGAAATGGGAATCAATGTCAAACACCTTTGCCACCGTCGCTCGCCCGCTAACATTGAGATACATGGTTCTAAAATTCTAGTAAATCGAAAACTCGTCTGAAATTCATGAAACTTGACATGCTATCATGGAACAGCACCAACATGCAGTGGTAAAAATATTGTCCCATTTGGGGCAGGTTGGGGTATAAGGTTCTCACAAACTAGAGCTTCTCGCAACAAGCCTCATGGTTACGGTAGGGAACGTTTCACCTTTCTGGATGAAACGATATCCGTTGCCTCTTCTTGATTTCAATTTTTTCTCTAGTGTCAACATAGAACAACAGGAGTGTTGTGTCAAATTTTGGAATTTTTTGGGGTTCGTTTGGACATTTTTATACATTAATTGAATTTTCAATGCATTTATGTGCATAATTGAAATTTGAACTCACATGCTCTAATGCATATAAATTGGTTGAAAATTCAAATCTGTGTCCTTGGTTGCATGCATAGGTCCCATGCAAGAAATGGGAATGAATGTCAAACACCCTGCCACCGTCATTTGGCCGCAAACATTGAGATACCTGGTTTTTAAATTCTAGTAAATCCAAAACTCGTCTGAAATTCATAAAACTTGGCATGCTATCATGGAGCGGCATCAACATGTCGTGGTAAATTTTTCGTCCCATTTGGGGCAGGTTTGGGTATAAGCTTCTCACAAACCACAACTTCTCACAACAAGCCTGATGGTTTCGGTAGGGAACGTGCCACCTTTGGGGACGAAACGATATCCGTTGCCTCTTATTGCTTTCAAAAAATTTCTAGTGTCAACATAGAACAACAGGAGTGTTGTGTTAAATTTTGGAATTTTTTGGGGTTTATTTGGACATTTTTATACATTAACTGGGTTTTCTAGGCATTTTATGTGCATAATTCAAATTTGAACTACATGCAGATGCTCCAGTGCATATAAATTGGTTGAAAAATCAAATCTGTGTCCTTGGGTGCATGCTTAGGTCCCATGCAAGAAATGGGAATGAATTTCAAACACCAGGGCACTATTGATTGCCGGCAAAACATTGAGATACTTTGTTTTCAAATTCTAGTAAATCCAAAACTCGTCTGAAATGCATGAAACTTGGCATGCTATCATGGAATGGCACCCGACATGCTGTGGTATTTTTTTTGCCCATTTTGAGAGAAGGCGCACTCGAAGAACAGCCAACAAAGGCGTTTTGAAACAGATAGTTGCCACTGTAACATCCCAAATGTTTTGTATAATTTAAATCATGTGCGTTCTGTTAACCATTCACGTGATGCCACGCCTCACCCTTTTAATGGCTAGGAGGTGCCGTGCGGACAGGTGCTTGACTAAACGGGAGGCATGCGAGCTGTACTCCAATGCGCAGGCTCACCAGGAAGCGTGCGAGTTGTACGCCACGCAGGCTCACTGGGAAGCGAGCCCTTTGACTTCCATGGCTACCCGCCTTGCTCGCATCCTCTCCATTAATGGCACCCAAGCCGCAGTTTAATACGGTTTTTTAATATAAAACACTCATCGGAAACGTTTTAGTTAGAACACCCGTGTGCAAACCGACAGCTTCCCCAGGAAGCCTAGCGAAAATGTGCCTAGCAGGATTTGTGCAGCTCTTGATCGCAAATATTTTAGATAGAACACCCATATGTAGACCGACAACTTCCCCAGTAAGCCAAGGGAAAATGTGCCGAGTAGGATTTGTGCAGCTCTTCATTGCAAACATTTTAGATAGAACACCTGTATGCAAAGTGAGAGCTATGGTCTTTCGCAGTAAGCCAAGGGAAAATTCGCCGCGCAGGATTTGTGCATCTCTTCAACGCAAATGGTTCAGATTGAATAAGGTATGCAAAGCGAGACTTCGGGGCTAAGCCAAGAGAAAATCTGGAAAGCACGATTTGTACCTCCCTTCAACACAAACGGTTTTTTCGGATGACCCGTGTGCAACCACGTACAGACAATTTGGTAAGATTTGCATCTCTCATATTGGGCATATTGCCATTTGTCAAACTGGAAAGATTGACATTTGTTGATCTAGTAACATTGCCATTTGTCAATCCTTGTATCACTGCGATTTGTCAAAATATGCAGCTAAAAATCACTAGCACTATCTAATTTTTACAACTAAAATTCAGTAATTAAGCATAGATTTCATTCATAGATTAAGCAGTCGTTCTTAATTTATACAAACAGTTCAACTCGACAGCTGAACCGACCAAACTTTTCCCCAATTGTTGCCAACCACATACTGAAATAGCTAGTTCAACTATATATACTAGCTAATTTTAAGTACGTTGTACAGTTCCACCACATCTATAGTCAGATGAACTGAACAAAATAGCCCCTAAATACTACTACTACTACGGAGGGGCTTTGTACTACTTCCGACAGCCTCTCCTCTGCCGAGCACGCTCAATACGAGGAAGAGGAGGAGGAGCCTATCGACGAGATGGACAACTGCAATATGGTGCCTGTCGCTGCTGCACCTTCAGCGACGCTCACCTCAAACGCCCTCTGCCGCTCCAGACGACCCCTCTTGAAGCAGCCGGACTGCTCGTACATCTCCTGATTCCTCGCCTCTACGTCGGCGTGTGCTGTGGCCACGGCTGTGGTAAGGCTCTTTGCTTGCTCGACGAGGCGCTCCTCCTCCTCCTGCAGGAACTCGATGTAGCGCGCAAGGTCGCTCACGCACGTGCCAGCCTCCACCTTCGCTTCCCTCCTTCGGGCGGTGGCGGCGGAGCGGGTGATGATCCCGGCGGTCGACGGTGGGCTGGCGGCCACGGCGGCCGACGATGGGGTGGCGGCCACGACCACCACCTCCCGCCTTCGGGCCGCGGTGGTGGAGCGGGTGATGGCTACGGTGGCCGGCAGTGGGGTGGCGGCCACGATGGCCACCTCCCACCTTCGGGCCGCGGCGGCGGAGCGGGCAATGGCCTTGGCTTTTGACGATGGTGTGGCAGCAACGATGGCCGGCAACAGCTGCCGACAGGCAGCGGCGGCGGAGCGGGTGGTGGGTGTTCTGCCCACACCCAATAGGGACGCCACGCGTACTAGACTACGCCGGGGACTGCGCCACCACCGCGGTGTAGCCTCCCAGCTGGAGCTGTCCTCTGACGATGGCGGAGTGGCTGAGCGACGACGACGGACCAGTGCCATTGGCGATTGTGGGAGAAGCAGATGAGATAAGTTACAGGGAGGGAGGGGAAAATGCGACGCAGGACTCGCCAGCCGTGAGGGTTTATATAGTAGGCTGGTTGATACGTCTCCAATGTATCTATAATTTTTTATTGTTCCATGCTATTATATTATCTATCTTGGATGTTTTATATGCATTTATATGCTATTTTATATGATTTTTGGGACTAACCTATTAACCTAGAGCCCAGTGCGAGTTTCTTCTTTTTCCTTGTTTTTGAGTTTTACAGAAAAGGAATATCAAACGGAGTCCAAATGACCTGAAAATTTACGGTGATTTTTTATGGACCAGAAGAAGCCCCCGAAGCAAAAGAGTTGGGCCAGAAGAGTCCCGAGGCCACCACAAGGGTGGAGGGCGCGCCCTCCGTCCTTGTCGTCGCCTCGTGGACTCCCCCTGAGTTGTTCTCGACGCCAAAAATTCCTATAAATATAGAAACCCCCAGAAATAAACGTAGATTGGGAGTTCCGCCGCCGCAAGCCTCTGTAGCCACCAAAAACCAATCGGGACCCTGTTCCGGCACCCTGCCGGAGGGGGAAATCATCACTGGTGACCATCTTCATCATCCCGGTGGTCTCCATGACGAGGAGGGAGTAGTTCACCCTCGGGGCTGAGGGTATGTACCAGTAGCTATGTGTTTGATCTCTCTCTCTCTCGTGTTCTTGATTTGGCACGATCTTGATGTACCGCGAGCTTTGCTATTATAGTTGGATCTTATGATGTTTCTCCCCCTCTACCTTCTTGTAATGAATTGAGTTTTCCCTTTGAAGTTATCTTATTGGATTGAGTCTTTAAGGATTTGAGAACACTTGATGTATGTCTTGCATGTGTTTATCTGTGGTGACAATGGGATATTCACGTGATCCACTTGATGTATGTTTTGGTGATCAACTTGCGGGTTCTGTGACCTTGTGAACTTATGCATAGGGGTTGGCACACATTTTCATCTTGACTCTTCGGTAGAAACTTTGAGGCATTCTTTGCAGTTCTTTGTGTTGGTTTGAATAGATGAATCTGAGATTGTGTGATGCATATCGTATAATCAAACCCATGGATACTTGTGGTGACATTGGAGTATCTAGGTGACATTAGGGTTTTGGTTGATGTGTGTCTTAAGGTGTTATTTTAGTATGAACTCTAGGGCTGTTTGTGACACTTATAGGAATAGCCCAATAGATCGATCAGAAAGAATAACTTTGAGGTGGTTTCGTACCCTACAATAATCTCTTCGTTTATTCTCCGCTATTAGTGACTTTGGAGTGACTCTTTGTTGCACGTTGAGGGATTGTTATATGATCTAATTATGTTATCATTGTGAGAGAACTTGCACTAGTGAAAGTATGAACCCTAGGCCTTGTTTCGAAGCAGTACAATACCGTTTTCGGTCACTTTTGTTACTTTCTACCTTGCTGTTTTTATATTTTCAGATTACAAAAACCTATATCTACCATCCATATTGCACTTGTATCACCATCTCTTCGCCGAACTAGCGCACCTATACAATTTACCATTGTATTGGGTGTGTTGGGGACACAAGAGACTCTTTGTTATTTGGTTGCAGGGGTGTTTGAGAGAGACCATCTTCATCCTACGCCTCCCACGGATTGATAAACCTTAGGTCATCCACTTGAGGGAAATTTGCTACTTTCCTACAAAACTCTGCGCTTGGAGGCCCAACACGAATCTTCGAGAAGAAGGTTGCGTGGTAGACATCACTGGTAACCATTGGGATTTTGGGGGATTTCACCGAGTCGGGCGGGAAGCTTGCGCGGGAACGGGCTCACCACCGTTTGGCCAAAAGAACGCCCCCGTGCGTTGCTCAAGCTTGCGCTCGAAGCCGTCTGTGGCAGCGGGGTGACAAGATGTGCGAGAGGAGGACAAAAGGACACGTACACATATGGTTAATAAAAAAACATTTGCGATTTAATTACCTACTATACCCCTGTCCTGGTTTATAAGTAGGATTTAACTAATAAAATACGAATGCATGTCGCCAAAGATTATATCGTTGGATTCGTATTTGAACATAGTTTCCAATTATATAATTTTTGTAACATGCATTAACATTTTGTTGGTTAAGTTTAAGGTCAAAATATGGCACAGAATATAAAGGGGACTAACAGACCAAGACGGCGGTAGTAGCACACGGCCGCTCTCTACGGCGTATCACACACATCTTGTTAAGTTGAACCTTTTCTATTGTGTTGCCGAATCACACAAAGTTCATCCTAGTGAACTGTATGTCGTATATCGCACACACCCTCATCTGGCTGCCCATTTCTGTTGTTCTGCATCATCGCAAACAGTTCTTCTTGATTAACCATTTGCCACTCATCCAATGGAGGGAAGCTTCTACATTCACGAGGGACGTGGCATTGACCATTGGGCGGCAACAGTCGGTCATCCGGGTGCGTAATAAAGGATGCAAAGAGGGATCCTATAGCAGCAAGGACCAGCTTCCCTACTGATAGCTCATCTAATAGAACTCCCAAGTTAACTGTGCTGAGGCTTGAGTAGTCATCAGATGGGTGACCGAATGGGAAGTGGCTTCGATGTTAAATTAACTAATGGGATAGGTCACTGTAAACATTTAATTGTCTTTAATGTATATAGTGCTCCCTCCTATTAGTTGAATTAACCTCGAGGTCCTTGTTTTGTAATTTTTGACATTTTTTGTTTTTTGAACACATGTTGATTGGCTTGAAGAAGGTCTATCTCGTTACTTTTTGATAATTTTTGTTTTTTGAACACATGTTGATTGGCTTGAATGAAGGTCTATCCCGTTACTTTACGACATGTTTCCAAAACATGGACCTCGAGGTTAATTCAACTAATAGGACGGAGCACTATATACATTCAACGCAATTAAATGTTTTCCAAAAAAGTGATATGATTTCTGGAAACTTATAAGTCATGTATGTCAAATTAACCTCTGTGTACTTGTTCTCAAATTAACCTCTGGGTCTGTTTGCCGCATATCACACACATCTTGCTAAGTTGAACCGTTTATGTTCTCTTCCCTAATCGAAAATAGTTCATTCGAGTGAACCGTATGCCGTATATCACACACACCTTGATCTGGCTGACCGTTTCTGTTGCTTTCCCTAATAGCAAACAGTTCATCGGAGCGAACTGTATGTCGTATATCACACACACACATTGATATGGCTGCCCATTTCTGTTGTTCTGTCTAATCGCAAACAGTTCATCTGGATCAACCGTATTCCCAGCATCGCACACGCAAGTAAAATCTGAACCGTGTTTGATGTACCCGCCATCACAAACGTTTTGCATCTTTTTTGACGGTTTTTTACATCACTGTTTGTGATTAATGCATCGCACATAGTTTCGTCAAAGGGTCTCTGATCGTAGTGTCGCGTTAGCAGCATCCTGTAGTAGTGACATCCATAGATTCATTATTTTTTTCAATCAAAGTAGACAAAGGCATGTCATTAGGATCAATAGGAGCACTCCTACTAGCAATTAATTTCATAAGTTGTCCCATGTGAGGAAAAAAATAAAAGAAGCCAACAAAGCCCACAAATAAAATAAAATAGGCAAAAGAAGCCCACCAAAAAAAATGAGAGAAAAGAGAGAAGGGGCAAGGTTACTATCCTTTTTCCACACTTGTGCTTCAAAGTAGCACCATGATCTTCATGATAGAGATTCTCCTATGTTGTCACTTTCATATACTAGTGGGAATTTTTCATTATAGAACTTGGCTTGTATATTCCAATGATGGGCTTCCTCAAATTGCCCTAGGTCTTCGTGAGCAAGCAAGTTGGATGCACACCCACTTAGTTTCTTTTGAGCTTTCATAAATTTATAGCTCTAGTGCATCCGTTGCATGGCAATCCCTACTCACTCACATTGATATCTATTGATGGGCATCTCCATAGCCCGTTGATATGCCTAGTTGATGTGAGACTATCTCCTTGTTTTTGTGTTCTCCACAACCACCATATTCTATTCCACCTATAGTGCTATGTCCATGGCTCACGCTCATGTATTGCATGAAAGTTGAAAAGGTTTGAGAACATCAAAAGTATGAAACAATTGCTTGGCTTGTCATCGGGGTTGTGCATGATTTGAATACTTTGTGTGATGAAGATGGAGCATAGCCAGACTATATGATTTTGTAGGGATAACTTTCTTTGGCCATGTTATTTTGAGATGACATGATTGCTTTATTAGTATGCTTGCAAGTATTATTGTTTATATGTCAATATTAAAATTTTGTTTTGAATCTTATGGATCTGAACATTCATGCCACAATAAAGAAAATTACATGGATAAGTATGTTAGGTTGCATTCCACATCAAAAATTCTGTTTTTATCATTTACCTACTCGAGGACGAGCAGGAATTAAGCTTGGGGATGCTTGATACATCTCCAACGTATCTATAATTTTTTATTGTTCCATGCTATTATATTATCTATTTTGGATGTTTTATATGCATTAATATGCTATTTTATATTATTTTTGGGACTAACCAATTAACGTAGAGCCCAGTACCAGTTTATGTTTTTTCCTTGTTTTTGAGCCTCGCAGAAAAGGAATACCAAACAGAGTCCAAACGGAATAAAACTTCACGATGATTTTTCTTGGACCAGAAGACACCCAGGGGACTTGGAGTCCATGTCAGAAGATCCACGAGGCGGCGACAAGGGTGGAGGGCGCACCCTAGGGGGGGCGCCCCCTTCCTTGTGGGCCACTCGGTGACCTCCTGACCTAGCTCTTCCTCCTATATACTCACAAATATTCCAGAACCACCAGAGGCATCCACGAAAACACTTTTCCACCGCCGCAACCTTCTGTTCCCGTGAGATCCCATCTTGGGGCCTTTTTCGGCATCCCGCCGGAGGGGGAATCGATCACGGAGGGCTTCTACATCAACTCCATTGCCCTTCCAATGATGCGTCAGTAGTTTACTTCAGACCTATGGGTCAATAGCTAGTAGCTAGATGGATTCTTCTCTCTCTTTGATTCTCAATACAACATTCTCCTTGATGTTCTTGGAGATCTATCCGATGTAATCTTCTTTTGCGGTTTGTTTGTCGAGATGCGATGAATTGTGGATTTATGATCAGCTTATCTATGAATATTTTTTGAATCTTCTCTGAATTCTTTTATGCATGATTTAATATCTTTGTATTTCTCTTCGAATTATCGGTTTGGTTTGGCCAACTAGATTGGTTTTTCTTGCAATGGGAGAGGTGCTTAGCTTTGGGTTCAATCTTGCGTGATTTCACCCAGTGACAAAGTAGGGGTAGTGAGACACGTATTGCATTGTTGCCATCGAGGATAAAAAGATGGGGTTTTCATCATATTGCTTGAGTTAATTCCTCTACATCATGTCATCTTACTTAAGGCGTTACTCTGTTCTTTCTGAACTTAATACTCTAGATGCATGCTGGATAGCGGTCGATGTGTGGAGTAATAGTAGTAGATGCAGGCAGGAGTCGGTCTAATTGACACGGACGTGATGCCTATATGCATAATCATTATCTTGGATATCGTCATAACTTTGCGATTTTCTATCAATTGCTCGACAGTAATTTGTTCACCCACCGTATTATTTGCCTTCATGAGAGAAGCCACTAGTGAAACCTATGGCCCCCGGGTCTATTTTCCATCATATTACTTTCCGATCTACTATTTTACAATATTTTATTTTTCAGATCAATATACCAAAAAACCCAAAAATATTTTATCTTTTTGTTTATCTATCTCTATCAGATCTCACTTTTGCAATTGACCGTGAAGGGATTGACAACCCCTTTATCGCGTTGGGTGCAAGTGTTTGATTGTTTGTGCATATGTTGGTGATTTGTGCGTTCTTCTCCTACTATATTGATACATTGGTTCTTAACTAAGGGAAATACTTACCTCTACTGTGCTGCATCACCCTTTCCTCTTCAAGGGAAAAACCAACGCAAGCTCAAGAAGTAGCAGTGACCACTCCCCCTGCCTAGGGATTTGTCGGGGATATCGTGCGACATCTGCCAGGGGGTGGCTTATCGTGGATGGGGACAAAAGTACGTCGCCGGGCTCTAGAAGCGGGAGTGAGCGAGACCGCATATGCCTGTGAATCTTACCCAGGTTCGGGGCTCTCCTAGGAGATAACACCCCTAGTCCTGCTCTGCAGGTTCTCCGCATGATCACTACCTCAACAAGTAGCTACAAACTTTTTCCTTGAGCTGTTTTGCTAGAGGAGGAAGGAGGGCAAGGCTAGCTCTACTCCACTCTCTATGTGTGTGTGTGAGTGCTGAACTAAGAAGGCTCTCTCCTCTCCACCAAGGTCCCAACCCCTTGCTTGGGGTGACCTGGGGGGTTTATATAGGCCTATCCCCCAGGGGTACAATGGTAATCCAGCCGGGCGTAGGACCCGGCCGTCAGCATCTCTGGTCGCCGGCTTCTCCGCCGACTGCAGGGGCCCGCCGCCTGGTGGGTCCCCCCGGCTGTCTCGTACTCGGCCGACAAGCCGGGCCCGCCGCTTGCGGGTCCCGTTGGCTGCATAGCACTATAGCCGTGCCACTGATGATGCACGCTTGGTCGGGGAGAGCGTGGCTACAGTCCCGCCGCCTGGCGGGCGTTTCATTGTAGCCACTCCCCGTCTCTTCTGGTTAATGGCGCACAAACTTCAAGGAAGGGGGAGGGCCGCCTGCTAGGAGCCGGCCTCCCCCAGAGCCGACAGGTTAGGGTTCGCCGCCATATGGCCTCTCACGGACAGGTAGGGCCCGCCGCCTGCGGGCCGTGCCGACAGCCCGTCGTGGGAGCATGGCTTCCTCTGCCATGGGTGATGTCCTGAGTAGCATGGCAACAGTGCCGCGTCGGGCGTGGGATGTCCACTTGGTACGCTGTACTGTGGCCATGTTCCGCCCTGGATTCGGGGGTGGCAGGCTTGTACTGTAGCCATGCCCTGTCTCGTCGTGTTTATGTGGGTGCTAACTTTGAGGGCGCGAGGGGCCGCCTGCTAGGACCCGGCTTCCCAGGAAGCCGCCTGCTAGGAGTCGGCCCACTTCATGCCCGTCTTCTGGATTCCGCCGCCTCCTGGCAATCGGCCGCTTGGACCAGCCGGCCCAAGAAGGCAGTCCTTTGTCTTTGATGTTCGAGGGGCGCAGCCTGCCCCGTTGTCTTGAAATACCAAGGGGAGCTGATGAGGCTACCCGTGGTCATTTACTCCGATAATAGTCCCCGAAGCTGGTGGGGCACTGCGGCTGAAGGGGCGAGAAGCCCCAGCAGCTTCCTACTGCGGGTCGTCTGGTATCTTGCTTCGTCCGTCTTCCAAAGTGCCGACTGGTAGGTGTCGGCCGTGACCAGGCAGGCCGCCTGGCGATTTCGAAACGCCATGGTGGGGGCCAGGTGGCACGCTATCCAGACGTCAGGCTCGGTGTCCGTGCCTGCCGGCCATGCGGCGTCAGCAGGCCAAGCCGGCCTGCCAGCCCACACGCGCGACGGGACGTCGCCGCAGGCCGGGGCCCGCCACTATAGTGCCTCAGCACGCGCGCGGATCCGCTGCGGCCGAGGTAGACGGTTGGGCTTCTACGGTAATTAATACACGCCTTTACTGGCGCCGCAATCATGGGATCATGGGGGAGTGGGCGCAGTTAATCCCACGATCCCCCATGCTCTTGCCCCCTCGGCTCCGCCGCCTAGGGCTATAAGTAGGGGGAGGAGGGGGTGGCAGACGCACGCGCGCCCTCCTCTCCCCTCGCCATTCTTCTTCCTCTCCGCTGCCGCAGCGCCCCTTCCTCTTGCCGAAGCGCTGCCGCAGCCCACCGTCATCGAGCTTCTTCTCGCTGCGGCTTCCTTGCTCCGCCGCGGCTTCGCCCGCTCGTCACCGCGCCGCGCCTACGACGAGCTCCTTCGCCCATGGCGCGCTCACGGGCCGGCGATAGGGACGGTTCCAATGTCCATGAGGATCACCTCTCTTTCCTTCGTCAAACACGGTGGCTGCCCCGGGAGACGAACATGCGGGTACGTGTCCCCCCCGAAGCAGAAATCTCGTCGGTGCTGGAAAGCGATGAACGCGTCGTCTTCCGGTCCCATTTTCTTCGCGGCTTTGGCCTTCAGGCGAGCGGCTTCCTCCGCTCCTTCCTTGATTTATACCGAGTCCAGCCGCACCACATCACGCCAAACACGGTGGTGCTGCTGGCCGCCTTCGTCACCATGTGCGAAGGGTACCTCGGCACTCTCCCCACCCTTGAGCTCTGAGGGAAGTGCTTTTATCTCAAACTCAGCACCGCCACCAAGGGCCAGGTGGCTCAATGCGGAGCCTGCGTGGCGGTGCGGCGTCCGGGCACCAGGAACCGCTTCCCGCCCATCTCCCTGCTGCAATCGGCCAAGCTGTGGCAGAAATCCTATTTCTACGTCAAGAATATCCACCCGACGAGCGACTACATCAACTGGCCAGCTTAGGTAGCCGGCCCGCCAGCCGAGCCGCGCGCCAACTGGCAGTACAAGCCGAGCTCCCTATCGGCCGCCTCCTCCACCGCCCTCGCCCGACTTCAGGTGATGACGGAGTCAGAGGGCCTGAAGGGCTTGGACCTGCTGGCCGCCTTCATGACGCGCCGAGTGCTTCCCCTCCAAGCCCGGCCTCACATCGTCAGCTGCATGAGGGGGCATTGGGACCCATGCCGGATGTGCACATGGGAGCTGCCGGACGTGGAGGTGGCCCGGCTGGTCAACTACTTCTCCAACTGCAAGCTATCGGAGACGGATTGGCGGTTCGGCTAGTGGTCGTACGACCGCGCACATCCGCCGCCTGCGGTGAGTCTTGCAATTCTTTTTCTCTTTTGCTGGTCTGAGTTCTTGTTTTGCCGTCTGACCAGTCGGCCATGGTGCATGTCCTCCCGGCCCAGTCGGCCGCTGGCGCTCTGGATCTAGGTCAGCAGTATATGCCGGACCGAACGAGGAGCGACGTGGACGACCCCGACTTGGGGGCGGCCGCCATGGAGGAGGATGACGCCACAGGCGGCGGCGGTGGAGCAGGCGGCTCCGGAGGAGGAGGCGGCCTCGAGGCCTGGCCGGATGACGACGAGGAGGAGAATGAGCCGCACCGCATGCACGGCACCGACAAGGCGGGCGCGAGTTCTTCAGCCGCGCCGACTGCGCCAGGAGGCGCACCAAAGCGCCGAGCCAGCTCGTTGATGTTCGGCAGCCGGCCGAAGAAGTCCAAGAACACGGCCGTCGCGAAGGCGGCCCAGTTCCAGAAGACCCCGAAATAGCCCCCAATGGTGTCCGCGTAAGTGCTTGGTTTCTCTTGCATTTTCTTTTCTTCTTTCTTGCAAACTCTTTCTGAGTTTCCTCTTGTCTTGCTTGAACAGGGCCCCGCTCTCTCTTGATTGGTCCACTGTTGCTTCAGTGATCGGGGCGGCGGAAGGCTCCGCCAACACCCGCCGCGTGGACCCGCTCGCCGACCTCCAGGATGCGACGGAGAGGAACGCGCGGGAGGCGCGCGAGGAGCGGGAGGAGGTGGAGCGGCAGAAGGCAGAGGTGGCCAAGGTGGCGCAGGCGAACGTGGATGCGGTGGCCAAGGCCCAAGCCGATGCTGCGACCAAGGTCCAGGCGGACGCCGCAGCCCAGGCCCAGGCGGACGTCGCAGCCAAGGCCCAGGCGGATGCGGCCGCCAAGGTGCAAGCGGAAGAGGCCGCACGCGGCCGGACTCCGCAACTCATCATCCCGCTGCGCGCAGTGCCACCAGTGCTAGAGAACCCGGTGCCAACAGGAGGAGCCGGCAACGATCAGCCGGTCGTGGAGAGGAGAGGAGGCGACGCCATCATCCCGAGGGCGGAGGTGCCCCCGCAAGCGCCGACTGCCGAGGCCCGAGGCAGTTGGTCTGACGTGCCACCGGCGCCGTCGATCAGTGGCGAGCTGGTGGTGGGGGTGACCCCTGTGTCCGTCCTCTGGGGCGCTGGCATGCGGTGAAGGATGCCTCGGCGCCACGGGTGCAGGAGATCGGGGCCGCAGGCTCGTCGGCCCCAGATGCAGAGGCCACCAGTGCCGCCCCACCAGAATGGACGCCTGGGGGCGGGACGGGCGTGCTGAACAAGGACGCGCAGGACATTCAGTCCCAGCTCCAGGCCCAAGGCACCGCCCTCGAGCAGTATATGATGGTGTTCTTGGCGACGTGAGCGGCCGTCCGGGTACACTTCTTTGCTTTGTTTTTTTTATTCTTTAAATCTTCTGTGGGGGCGCGCCAGCGCACCCACTGGGTATAGCCCCTGAGTTTCGGCCCGGCTGCTGAGCAGGCGGCTCGGAACTTTAAGGTAAGTTCCGAGTGCTAACTTGTTTTCTCTTCTTTTGTCTTTGTTGCAGGACTACCACAACATCCGCGCAGCCGCCTACAACTCCCAGGTCCAGGAGCTGGCTAAGCGGACTGCCGACCTGACCGAGAGCCGGAGTAAGCATTCCGTCTTCTTCCTCGTGGGGGCACGTCAGCGCACCCGCTGGTTGTAGCCCCCGAGATTCGGGCCGACTGCTGAGCAGTCGGGCCGGATCTTCTGGCAACCACTTTTCTTTTTGGTCAACTTTGTTTATTGTCTTCTCTTTCTGAATTTTGCAGGAGCCAACGCCACACTGCAGTAGCGCCTGGGCAAAGTCTAGACCGAGCTGCGCGCCAAGGAGGAGGAGTGCAGCAAGGCGGCCCAGGAGCGCGATCGTCTGGCCAAGAAGTTGGCGGACCATGCGGACCAGCACAAGGCGGCGCTCCAGAAACTCAAGGAGGTGGAAGGCGCCCTCCAGGCCGAGTTTGAGACCGAGCGCTCGAAGTGGGTCGAGAAGGAGGAGATCCTCGCCGCTGGCTACAGCGCGATTGAGGATATGATCGATGGTAAACTTCTTTCTTTGGAATAGCTGCCGACTGCATCGAGAGTCGGCTTCCGACTTCTGATCTTTGTTTTTTCTTTGCATAGACTTATTTCCTGGACACGCCGTCGCCGTCAGCCAAGCCATCGAGGCACGGCGTGACCAGCGTAGGAGGGAAGGAGTGTAGATCCCGCTTGACGCGTCTCGAAACATGAACAAGCAGCTCCTGGCCGTCAGGACGCGCCTGCAGCCGATTCACCGTCTGCTCCGCCGCCTTCAGCGCGCCGGGTCCCAGCTAGTTTCCGCCCTCTGGCTAGGCGTCCAAGCTCCACGCACCCCCAGTCGGACCGCCGACTGGTTAGAGGTGGCGATCGGCCGATTCGAGGCTTGGAAGGGCTCCTCCGCTCGGGCAGGCGAACGAAGGGCCTTGGAGTTCGTCAAGGCGTGGTATCCTGGGCTGAACCTAGCCCAGTTGGCCACGTTCCGGCAGGAGGCCAGGGAAGAGTTGGTGGCAGTGGGGCCTGCGCTCACTCGACGTGCGGCGGCGATCACCGAGTACATCGAGACCGGTGTCTTCCTCCCCGAGCTGGACAAGGAGGGTGCCGAGGTGCCGCCAGACTGGTTCGGGCTGAACCCGGATGACGGCGAGGACTCGGCGGAAGAAATCGCCTCCAGTGACGAAGGTGAGGACGAGGAAGACGAGGATGGTGAAGACGACGCACCGGAGGGCAGAGCGGACGGCCAGCCTCAGCTCGATCGGGCCTCGAGCAATGAGCCGTGTGCGAGTGCACCGACTGCTGCTGATGGTGACCAAGCCGAGACTCGCCAGATGGCCACTCGACCAGCCGGCGCCGCCGACTCCACCAACTGCTCCATCTGGCCTAGGCTGCCAACTTTATCTTATCTTTTCCTGCTTTTGTGGTCTCTAGAACAAACTTGTTAAATTTGCGCAGTTCCACCCACTGGGGGTGTATTCAAACTTTGTTGAATGCTGGCCGAGGGCCTCTTGCTATGTAACTTAATTTTCGCACAAGTTGTGCTTTGCCGAGCTCTGACTTGTCTTGCTTTCTGTTCTTTTGGCTATTTCCTTTGCCGCCTTCCCTTGGCTACCACCTTGCCGGCCAGACAGCCGCTCTTCGGTCTGTTGGCTGGGTCAGGTACTTGGCCATTTTGGGAAGGCAAGTACTTTGGCCGCTTAGAATGTAGCATGTTAAGTGAGAGGCCGGCCGGCCGGCTGCTCAGCAACCGGACGGCTAAGCGAGGAGCCGGCTTGGCCTATGTGAGTGATTTCGTCCTTAGCCATTTTTCATGTGGGCACCATTTCCTGCCTTTGACTCTTGCCAGCTAGACAGTCGCTCTACGAGCTGCGGCTTATGGCAAGAGAGGGCTTAGCTGCCGGCACACTACTTGTCTGACTGTAGGTCGCGCTGACATAGTACAAGGCGGCAAGCCCCCGGGCCGACTGGTCGGACCCGGTGCCGGGCGAAGGAATGAAATAACTCATTCACAGGCATGAAATTTATCATATAGATAAGAAAGGTAGCCCCCGAGTGCTCCTCGAGGGACCTGGTGTCTTTGCACTTAATACAAAAGGTAGCGTGGTACATACTGCATTAACTGTAAAATCTTCGGAGGAGATTTGCGTTCCATGGGCGCTCTGTTTCCTTGCCGGAATCGTCCCTCTTGTGCGCCCTGGGCTTCTGCGCATCGATCAGGTAATAGGAGTCGTTGCCCAAGGCTTTGCTGATGATGAAGGGGCCTTCCCAAGGGGCCGAGAGCTTGTGCTGGCCGGCTGTTCGCTGGATCAACCGGAGCACAAGGTCTCCCTCTTGGAAGGATCATGGCTTGACCTTCCGACTGTGGTAGCGGCGCAGGCTCTGCTGGTAGATGGCGGACCGGCTGAGTGCTAACAGCCGGCCCTCTTCCAGCAGATTGACGCCGTCTTCACGTGCTTCCTTCGCCTCCGCCTCCGTGTACATGGTGACGCGAGGTGAGTTGAACTCGATGTCAGTTGGGATGACGGCCTCGGCCCCGTACACGAGGAAGAAGGGAGTGAAGCCAGTTGATTTGTTCGGGGTGGTGCGGAGGCTCCAGAGGACGGCCGGCAGCTCATCGATCCAGCAGTCGGCCGAGCGCTCCAGTGGCTCGACCAGTCAGGGCTTGATGCCGGATAAGATGAGGCCGTTTGCTCGCTCGACTTGGCCGTTTGACTGCGGATGGGCAGCGGACGCTAAGTCTAGTCGGATGCCCTGCGTCGCGCAGAAACGGGCCAAGGCGCCTTTGGCAAAGTTAGTGCCATTGTCGGTGATGATGCTGTGTGGTACACCATACCGGACGGTGATATCTGCGATGAAGGTCACAGCAGTCGAACCATTCAGTTTCTTGATTGGCTTTGCTTCAATCCACTTGGTGAATTTGTCGATGGCGACGAGCAGATGGGTCATGCCACCGCGTGCTGTCTTCAATGGGCCCACCATGTCCAGCCCCCAGACGGCAAAAGGCCAGGTAAGGGGGATGGTCTCGAGTGCAGAAGCCGGCAGATGTTGCTTGGAGCTGAATTTCTGGCACCCCTTGCATTTCCTGACCAGATCCTTAGCGTCCTCCAAAGCAGTCGGCCAGAAGAAACCATGGCGGAAAGCTTTGGCGACAAGGGATCTGGAGGCCGCGTGGTGGCTGCACTCGCCTTGATGTATGTCTCTGAGGATTGCCTTGCCTTTCTCTGGTTTGACGCAGTGTTGGAAGACGTCGGTCACGCTGCGCCTGACAAGCTCTCTCTTTACTATCGTGTAAGCTCCTACCCGACGTTGCACCTGCCGGGCCAAGATCTCATCAGCTGGCAGCTCTCCGCTCACCAGAAAGTTGAGGATTGGCTGCGCCCATGATGGTGCTTCGACTTCATCCACTGTCATTACGGCCACTGAAACTAGGGCGGTTGGGTTGGGAGGTGGCGGGGTGGAGTCGGCCGCGTCTTGCTGCATTGTTGAAGTCCCCGGGCAGACTGCTGCAGCCACCGGGCTGGGTTGTGGAGTCCCCGGGCCAGGTGCGACTGCTGCAGTCCCCGAGCCGCTTGGTGAAGTCCCCGGGACGGCTGCTGCAGCCCCCGGGCCAGGTTGCGAAGTCCCTAGGCCGGGTGCGACTGCTGCAGTCCCCGTGCCGCCTGCCGAAGTCCTCGGGCCGGCTGCTGCAGCCCTCGGGCCGGGTTGCGAAGTCCCCGGGCTGGGTGCGACTGCTGCAGTCCCCGTGCCGCCTGCCGAAGTCCCCGGGCCGGCTGCTGCAGCCCCCGGGCCGAGTTGCGAAGTCCCCGGGCCAGGTGCAACTGCTGTAGTCCCCGTGCCGCCTGCCGAAGTCCCCAGGCCGGCTGCTGTAGCCCCCGGGCCGGGTTGCGAAGTCCCCGGGCCGGGTGCGACTGCTGCAGTCCCCGTGCCGCTTGCCGAAGTCCCCGGGCCGGCGGCTGCAGCCCCCGAGTCGGATCCGACTGCTTCGGGGGCAGCCGGCACGAAGATGGATTCTGATTCCGGGGAAGGCTTGATAGACAGCTTGCAGAGGCACTAAAGGGACACGCCGGCTGGTATGCCTTGCCGGGTGGAGCCGATCCATGCCAGGGCATCTGCTTGCTCGTTGTCGGCCCGTGGCACATGAAGGAACTGGCACCCGTCAAAATATCCGCTAATCTGCTGGACGAGGGAGCGGTAGCTCGCCATGTTTGCATCCTTGGCGTCCCAGTCGCCAGACAACTGTTGGACCACCAAGTCCGAGTCGCCGTAGCACAGAATCCGGCGGATGCCAATCTCCTTGGCCAGCCGGAGTCCGTGTACTAGTGCCTCGTACTGAGCCACGTTGTTGGAGGCGGCAAAATGGATTTGCATTGTGTATCTGAGCTTGTCGCCTTTGGGAGAGGTGAGGACGATGCTGGCTCCCAAACTGGTGCGCATCTTCGAGCCATCAAAGTGCATCCGCCAATGAGTGGAGTCTGGAGCTGGCGGCAGGTACTGGGTCTCGGCCCAGTCGACGAGGAAGTCGGCCAGTGCTTGGGACTTGATGGTGGTGCGAGGCTGGTAGAAGATGGCGTAGGGGGCCATCTCGATGGCCCACTTGGCCACCCGGCCTGACGTGTCTCTGCAGCCTATGATCTCCGCAAGCGGGGCGGTGCAGACAACCGTGATGGGGTGCTCTTGAAAGTATGGCTTGAGCTTCTTGGCGGCAAAGTGCACGCCGTAGCACATCTTTTGGTAGTGGGGGTAGTTCCGCTTGGAGGCTGACAGCACCTCACTCAAGTAGTACACGGGCCTCTGGACCGGCTGTGCCTTGCTGTCTTCTTGGCGCTCTACCACCATGACTGTGCTGACCACCCGGCTGGTGGCGGCGATGTAAAGAAGCATGGGCTCCTTGGCAGCCGGAGCGGCCAGAACGGGTGGCGTGGTCAACATCTTCTTGAGCTGGAGGAAAGCCTCGTCCGCCTTGTCATTCCACTCGAAATGAGTGGTTTCCTTCATCAACTGGTACAGGGGAAGAGCCTTCTCGCCCAGCCGACTGATGAAGCGGCTGATGGATGCCAAGCAGCCGGTGAACTTCTGAATGTCTCGCAGTCGGGTGGGCCTCTCCATCCTCTCGATGGCCTTGATCTTGACAGGGTTGCACTCTATGCCGCGCTCTGAGACAAGGAAACCGAGGAGTTGGCCGGCTGGTACTCTAAAGACACACTTCTCTGGGTTAAGCTTGATTTGAAAATGGCGCAGATTATCAAAAGTTTCCTTGAGATCTTCCAGGAGGGTACCGCGCTTCTCCGTCTTCACCACAATATCGTCTACATAGACGTGGGCATTTCTGTCGAGTTGCTTGAGGAGGCACTTCTGCATGCAACGCTGGAACGTGGCACCGGCATTTCTCAAGCCGAATGTCATGGTCAGGTAGCAGAAGGCTCCGAATGGTGTGATGAAGGCGGTCTTCAGGCGGTCGGCCGGGCTCAACTTGATCTAGTGGTACCCTGAGTAGGCATCCAAAAAACTCAGCAGCTCGCATCCGGCTGTGGAGTCTATCACTTGGTCAATCGGAGGCAAGGCAAACAGATCTTCGGGGCAAGCTTTGTTGAGGCTGGTATAGTCAATACACATGCGCCATTTGTTGTTCTTCTTCAGTACAAGGACTGGGTTGGCAAGCCACTCTGGAAAGAACACTTCCATAATGAAGCCGGCTGCTAGAAGCCGGGCTATCTCTTCACCAACAATTCTTCTCTTCTCCTCCGACAGGCGGTGGAGAGGTTGCTTGACTGGTTTTACATCTGCTCTGACATGTAGCTTGTGCTCGGCAAAATCCATCGGAACACCCGGCATGTCCTTTGGAAACCATGCAAAGATGTCCCGATTCTCACGGAGGAAATCGACGAGCTCGCTTTCCTATTTGCTGTCAAGGTGAGCTCCTATGACAGCGAACTTCTCCGGGTGCTCCGGGTCCAAGGGTATCTTCTTGGTTTCTTTGGCCGGCTGGAAAGAGCCCTGAGCTTCTGACTCCTTGGGATCTGGCGACAGGTCGGCTGCTTGCCGGCCATGGCCACAACCCGGTCAAGGAGCCGCTTCTCGGCAGCAATCACAAGGGACTCGGCCAGCCGACTGCTGGCAGCGGCACAGGCGGCAGACTTCTGGTAGTCGCCGGCTATAGTGATAATGCCCTTGGTACCCGGCATCTTCATCTTCAGGTAGGCGTAGTGGGGAACTGCCATGAACTTGGCCAGGGTAGGTCGGCCAAGCAACGTGTGGTAGGGGCTCTCAAGGTCAACCACCTCGAACCAGATTGGCTCCCGGCGGAAGTGATTCTTGTCTCCGAAGAGGACGTCTATCTTGATCTTGCCGATTGGTGAGCAGGAAAGGCCAGGCACGATGGCATGGAAGACAGTCCGGCTGGGCTGGAGTTGTTTCTCTTTGATGCACAACTTCTCCATTGTGTTGCGGTAGAGGATGTTGATGCTACTACCGCCGTCTATCAGAATCTGGGAGAAACAAGCAGCTCGCCTCTCTGTTGCAAAGGTGGCATCCAACACCAGGGCATAGGAACCCGGAGAAGGCATCACCTCCGGGTGTTCAGCTCGGCTCCAACTGATCGGCTTCTCGGACCAGTGCATGAACTCTGGGGCTTCAGAGGTGACATTATTCACCTCTCGATGCTGCTGACGCCGGCTGTGCCTGTCGTCAGCCACGCTGGTGAAGACGATGTAAGCTCCGTGCTATTCGGGAAACTCATCTTGGATCGCGCTGACTGGCCGAACCGCCGGCTGCTGGGGAGGTGGAGGCGACGGGCCAGCAGGCGGGGGAGGCAGTCATTCGCCCTTGGCGATGCGGGCGAGCCAGTGGCACTTCCGGGTGGTGTGGTTGGATGGCTTCGCGCCGCTGTGGAACTTGCAGGGAGCGTCAAGGGTTTGCTCAAACGAGAAGGCGGGCAACCAGGCAGGCTTGCCACCCTTCTGGCGCTTGGGGCTGGGTTGCTCTTCTGGCTGCTGGTCTTCGATTGTCGCCACCTGCCAGCTGGTGGTAGCCGGCTGCTGGGCCTTGCGCTTGTTGTCGTTTGACTGTTGGCGCCGACTGGAATCACCAGCCGGCGTCTAAGGGGCCGAAGGGAGCATCTTTCCTGACACGTCCACTCGGAGCTCCGAATTCATGGAGGAGTCGGCAGTGGCGTACTTGTCCGCTATGATTAGCAGCTCGTCGAGTGTGGCCGGCTCGTCGCAGAGGAGTCGATGCTTGAGTAGGGTGCCCTCTCGGCACCCGGTAGTGAAATACTCTATGGCTTGCACCTCACGCACCCCTTCGCAGGAGTTGCGCAGTTCGGCCCACCGCGTTAAGTACTCGCGGGTGGACTCGATCGGGCCTTGGATGCACAAGGAGAGCTGGCTAGGCTTGGGCGGCCGTTTGTAGGTGCTGGTGAAGTTGTGAATGAAAACTTCGGTGAAGTCTAGCCAGCTGTTGACGTTGTAGGGCTTGAGGCTGTTCAGCCATGTATGGGCCGTGCCCTGGAGCATGAGCGGGACATACTTCACGGCGACACGCTTGTTGCCGTTTGCTATGTTAACGATAGTGGAGTAGTCGACTAGCCAATCTTCCGGCTTCACAGAGCCATTGTACTTGGGGGTGTCCCGAGGGAGCGAGAACCCTTTGGGGAAGGGCTCGTCATGAATGCGGGGGCCGAAACAAGGCGGGCCGATCGCATCTTCTTCTTCTAACGCCAGGGATCGAGCCAAGCAGTCGATCCGGTTGCGTGCGTCGTTCTCTCCGACTCTTTCACGGGGGCCCAGCCGGCCTCCGAGAGTCGGATGCTCAACAGGCGGCGGGGAGGCGCGCCTCTCCCTGCGCGGGGGAGGCGGACGACTGTCCCGCCGTTCCACTGCTCATGGGCGGCCGTCTTAGTCGCGCTCGATGGAGATGCGGGTGCGGCTGCGGCTAACAACAGGTTCTTGGTCTCCTCGGTCGCGGGCGCTACCTGTCGGTGTCCGGGAGGTCGCGCCATGCTCTCGGCGAGGGGGAAGGTTCCCGGCCTGTAAGCCGGGTTCTACCACGCGGCGGCCAGCTTCTAGCTGCGCGGCGGCCACGTTGATGAGCTACTGGACGCGCTCCGTCATGCAGCGATGCTCATCGCCCTCCAGGCAGTCCAGCTCGTCCGCCGCCGCCTGGGCGGCGCGTAAGTTTTCCATTCGCGTGGCGTAGACTGGGCGGTCGACCCCCAACATGCTGGCGATGGCTGCGCCGCGCTGCCGGACCGTGCCCGCGCCTGGGTTCGCCAGCAGCCGGCGTGCCGCAGACGGCACGGTCGATCTCGCAGTGGTAGGCCTCGGTGAGGTGTCTCATGGCCACCAACTTGTTGGCGCTGGCGAGGAGTGCGATACGGCACGCTTCCAGCATTTCGCCGTTCGCACCAGGCGTTACGGGTGCGGACAGGTCCCGCATTGCCTCCTGCAACGGGTCCCGGCCGGCCTGGTCGGAGGCTCCGTCGTGGCTGATGACCAGCACCTCGGTGACGGTGCTGGTGCTGGCGCTGCTGTCTGCAGTAGGGAGCGGGTCGTCGAAGATCACCACATCACCGGGGAAGGCATCAGAAAGCACGACGTCGGCGTCGATGACCATGTCGATGGACGGGTCGGTGGAGCCAACGAACTCCAGGTCAGAGACCGGCTCGTTGGCGATGTGAAGCTTGCCGAGGGAGTCGACGAGGTAGCTCTCGGGGCTGGCCGCGCTCGCGATCAGTGCGGGCTTGTCGGAGAGACGGATCCCGCCGATGAGATCAGCGAGGCTACTTGCGGCGCAAGCAACTTCCATGCCACGCAGCGTGTCAGCACAAACACCGTCAGGCGTGCCTGGCTGGCTGCGCTCCCCAGGAAGGAAGAGGGTTCCAGTCCAGAACATGTTTCTGGACTACGGTGCACCTAGCCCCACGGTGGGCGCCAAATGTAGGGGATATCGTGCGACATATGCCAGGGGGTGGCTTATCATGGATGGGGACAAAAGTACGTCGCCGGGCTCTAGAAGCGGGAGTGAGCAAGACCGCATATGCCTACGAATCTTACCCAGGTTCGGGGCTCTCCTAGGAGATAACACCCCTAGTCCTGCTCTGCGGGGTCTCCGCATGATCACTACCTCAACAAGTAGCTACAAACTTGCTCCTTGAGCTGTTTTGCTACAGGAGGAAGGAAAGCAAGGCTAGCTCTACTCCACTCTCTATGTGTGTGTGTGAGTGGTGAACTAAGAAGGCTCTCTCCTCTCCACCAAGGTCCCAACCCCTTGCATGGGGTGACCTGGGGGGTTTATATAGGCCTACCCCCCAGGGGTACAATGGTAATCTGGCCGGGCGTAGGACCCGGCTGTTAGCGTCTTTGGTCGCCGACTTCTCCGCCGATTGCAGGGGCCCGCCGCCTGGTGGGTCCCCACGGCTGTCTCGTACTCGGCCGACAAGCCAGGCCCGCCACTTGCGGGTCCTATCGGCTGCGTAGCACTATAGCCGTGCCACTGATAATGCATGCTTGGTCGGGGAGAGCATGGCTACAATCAAGCCGCCTAGCGGGCGTTTCACTGTAGCCACTCCACGTCTCTTCTGGTTAATGGCACAAAAACTTCAAGGAAGGGGGAGGGCCGCCTGCTAGGAGCCGGCCTCCCCCTGAGCCGACTGGTCAGGGTTCGCCGCCTTCTGGCCTCTCACGAACAGGTAGGTCCCACCGCCTGCGGGCCGTGCCGACAGCCCGTCGTGGGAGCATGGCTTCCTCTGCCATGGGTGATGTCATGAGCAGCATGGCAACAGTGCCGCGTCGGGCATGGGATGTCCGCTTGGTACGTTGTACTATGGCCAATTTCTGCCCTGGATTCGGGGGTGGCAGGCTTGTACTGTAGCCACGCCCTGTCCCGTCGTGTTTATGTGGGTGCTAACTTTGAGGGCGCGAGGGGCCGCCTGCTACGACCCGGCTTCCCAGGAAGCCGCCTGCTAGGAGTCGGCCCACTTCATGGCCGTCTTCTGGATTCCGCCACCTCCTGGCAATCGGCCGCTTGGACCAGCCGGCCCCAAAAGGCGGTCCTTTGTCTTTCATGTTCGAGGGGCGCAGCCTGCCCCGATGTCTTGAAATAGCAAGGGGAGCTAATGAGGCTACCCGTGGTCATTTACTCCGACAGTAGTCCCCGAAGCTGGTGGGGCGCTGCGGCTGAAGGGGCGAGAAGCCCCAGCAGATTCCTACTCCGGGTCGTCTGGTATCTTGCTTCGTCCATCTTCCGAAGTGCCGACTCGTAGGTGTCGGCCGTGACTAGGCAGGCCGCCTGGCGATTTCGAAACACCGTGGTGGGGGCCAGGTGGCACGCTAGCTAGACGTCAGGCTCGCCGCCCGTGCCTGCCGGCCACGCGGTGTCAGCAGGCCAAGCTGGCCTGCCAGCCCATGCGCGCGACGGGACATCGCCGCAGCCTGGGGCCCGCCACTATAGTGCCTCGACACATGTGCGGATCCGCTGCGGTCGAGGTAGATGGTTGGGCTTCTGCGGTAATTAATACATGCCTTTACTGGCGCCGCAATCGTGGGATCATGGGGGAGTGGGCGCAGTTAATCCCACGATCCCCCACGCTCTTGCCCCCTCGGCTCCGCCGCCTGGGGCTATAAGTAGGGGGAGGAGGGGGTGGCAGACGCACGCGCGCCCTCCTCTCCCCTCGCCATTCTTCTTCCTCTCTGCTGCCGCAGCGCCTCTTCCTCTTGCCGAAGCACTACCGCAGCCCGCCGTCGTCGAGCTTCTTCTCGCTGCGGCTTCCTCGCTCCACCGCGGCTTCGCCCGCTCGTCACCGCACTGCGCCTACGATGAGCTCCTTCGCCCATGGTGCGCTCATGGGCCGGCGATTGGGACGGTTCCAACGTCCATGAGGATCACCTCTCTTTCCTTCGTCAAACATGGCGGCTGCCTCGGGAGACGAACATGCGGGTACGTGTCCCCCCCGAGGCAGAAATCTCACCAGTGCCGGAGGGCGATGAACGCGTCGTCTTCCGGTCCCATTTTCTTCGTGGCTTCGGCCTTTCGGCGACCGGCTTCCTTTGCTCCTTCCTCGATTTCTACCGAGTCCAGCCGCACCACCTGACGCCAAACACGGTGGTGCTGCTGGCCGCCTTCGTCACCATGTGCGAAGGGTACCTCGGCACTCTCCCCACCCTTGAGCTCTAGGGGGAGTGCATTTATCTCAAACTCGGCACCGCCACCAAGGGCCAGGCAGCTCAATGCAGAGCCTGCGTGGTGGTGCGGCGTCCGGGCACCGGGAACCGCTTCCTGCCCATCTCCCTGCTGCAATCAGCCAAGCTGTGGTAGAAATCCTATTTCTACGTCAAGAATATCCACCCGATGAGCGACTACATCAACTTGCCGGCTTACGTAGCCGGCCCGCCAGCCGAGCCGCGCGCCAACTGGCAGTACAAGCCGAGCTCCCTATCGGCCACCTCCTCCGCCGCCCTCGCCCAACTTCAGGTGATGATGGAGTCGGAGGACCTGAAGGGTCGGACCTGCTGGCCGCCTTCGTGACGCGCCAAGTGCTTCCCCTCCAAGCCCGGCCTCACATCGTCAGCTGCATGATCGGGCACCGGGACCCGTGCCGGATGTGCACATGGGAGCTGTCGGACATGGAGGTGGCCCAGATGGTCAACTACTTCTCCAACTCAAGCTATCGGAGACGGATTGGCGGTTCGGCAAGCGGCCATACGACCGCGCACATCTGCCGCCTGCTGTGAGTCTTGCAATTCTTTTTCTCTTTTGCTGGTCCGAGTTCTTGTTTTTCCGTTTGACCAGTCGGCCATGGTGCAGGTCCTCCCGGCCTAGTCGGCCGCCGGCGCTCTGGATCCAGGTCAGCAGTATATGCCAGACCGAACAAGGAGCGACGTGGACGACCCCGACTTGGGGGCGGCCGCCATGGAGGAGGACGACGCCACAGGCGGCGGTGGTGGAGCAGGCGGCTCCGGAGGAGGAGGCGGCCTCGAGGCCTGGCCGGATGACGACGACGAGGAGAACGAGCCGCCTCGTTGCTGTTTGGCAGCCGGCACTGACAAGGCGGGCGCAAGTTCTTCAGCCGCGCCGACTGCGCCAGGCGGCGCACCAAAGCACCGAGCCGGCTCGTTGCTGTTTGGCAGCCGGCCGAAGAAGTCCAAGAACACGGCCACCGAGACCAAGTGGCAGGAGGCCGCCGCGAAGGCGGCCCAGTTCCAGAAGACCTCGAAGCAGCCCCCAATGGTGTCCGCGTAAGTGCTTGGTTTCTCTTGCGTTTTATTTTCTTCTTTCTTGCAAACTCTTTCTGAGTTTCCTCTTGTCTTGCTTGAACAGGGTCCCGCTCTCTCTTGAGCGGTCCACCGATGCTTCAGTGATCGGGGCGGCGGAAGGCTCCGCCAACACCCGCCGCGTGGACCCGCTCGCCGACCTCCAGGATGCGACGGAGAGGAACACGCGGGAGGCGCGCGAGGAGCGGGAGGAGATGGAGCGGCAGAAGGCAGAGGTGGCCAAGGCGACGCAGGCGGACGCGGATGCGGCGGCCAAGGCCCAAGCTGACGCTGCGACCAAGGTCCACGCGGACGCCGCAGCCAAGGCCCAGGCGGACGCGGCCGCCAAGGTGCAAGCGGAAGAGGCCACACGCAGCCGGACTCCGCAACTCGTCATCCCGCTGCACGCAGTGCCACTAGCGCCAGAGAACCTGGCGCCGACTGGAGGAGCCGGCAACGATCAGCCGGTCGTGGAGATGAGAGGAGGCGACGCCATCGTCCTGAGGGCGGAGGTGCCCCCGCAAGCGCCGACTGCCGAGGCCCGAGGCAGTTGGTCTGACGTGCCACCGGCGCCGCCGGTCAATGGCGAGCTGGTGGTGGGGGCGACCCCTGTGGTCCATCCTCCAGGGCGCCGGCGTGCGGCGAAGGCGGCCTCAGCGCCACCGGCGCAGGAGATCGGGGCCGCAAGCTCGTCGGCCCCAGATGCAGAGGCCGCCAGTGCCGCCCCACCTGAATGGACGCCTGGGGGCGGGACGGGCGTGCTGAACAAGGCCGCGCAGGACGTTCAGGCCCAGCTCCTGGCCCAAGGCACCGCCCTCCAGCAGTATACGAAGGCGTTCTTGGTGACGCGAGCGGCCGTCCGGGTACCCTTCTTTGCTTTGTTTTTTTATTCGTGCAATCTTCCATGGGGGCGCGCCAGTGCACCCACTGGGTGTAGCCCCCGAGTTCCGGGCCGGCTGCTGAGCAGGTGGCTAGAAACTTTAAGGTAAGTTCCGAGTGCTAACTTGGTTTGTCTTCTTTTGTCTTCGTTGCAGGACTACCACAACATTCGCGCAGCCGCCTACAACTCTCAGGTCAAGGAGCTGGCTAAGCGGACCACCGACCTGACCGAGAGCCGGAGTAAGCATTCCGTCTTCTTCCTCGCGGGGGCGCGTCAGTGCACCCACTGGGTGTAGCCCCCGAGATTTGGGCCGACTACTGAGCAGTCGGGCCGGATCTTCCGGCAACCACTTTTCTTTTTGGTCAACTTTGTTGATTGTCTTCTCTTTCTCAATTTTGCAGGAGCCAACGCCACACTACAGCAGCACCTGGGCGAAGTCTAGACCAAGCTGCGCGCCAAGGAGGAGGAGCGCAGCAAGGCGGCCCAGGAGCACGACCGTCTGGCCAAGAAGTTGGCGGACCAGCAGAAGGCGGCGCTCCAGAAACTCAAGGAGGCGGAAGGCACCCTCCAGGCCGAGTTTGAGACTGAGCGCTTGAAGTGGGTCGAGAAGGAGGCGATCCTCGCCGCTGGTTACGGCGAGATTAATGATATGATCGATGGTAAACTTCTTTCTTTGGAATAGCTACCGACTGCATCGAGAGTCGGCTTCCGACTTCTGATCTTTGTTTTTTCTTTGCGTAGACTTCTTTCCTGGACACGCCGTCGCCGTCAGCCAGGCCATCGAGGCGCGGCATGACCAGCGTAGGAGGGAGGGAGTGGAGATCCCGCTCGACGCGCCTCGAAACATGAACGAGCAGCTCATGGCCGTCAGGACGCGCCTGCAGCCGATTCAACGTCTGCTCCGCCGCCTTCAGCCCGCCGGGTCCCAGCTGGTTTCCGCTCTCTGGCTAGGCGTCCAAGCTCCACGCACCCCCAGTCGGACCGCCGACTGGTTAGAGGTGGCGATCAGCCGCTTCGAGGCTTGGAAGGGCTCCTCCTCTCGGGCAGGCGCCCGAAGGGCCTTGGAGTTCGTCAAGGCGTGGTATCCTGGGCTGAACCTAGCCCAGTTGGCCACGTTCTGGTAGGAGGCCAGGGAAGAGTTGGTGGCAGTGGGGCCTGCGCTCAGTCGACGTGCGGCGGCGATCATCGAGTACACCGAGACCAGTGTCTTCCTCCCCGAGCTGGACAAGGAGGGTGCCGAGGTGCCGACGGACTGGTTCGGGCTGAACCCGGATGACGGCGAGGACTCGGCGGAAGAAATCGCCTCCAGTGACGAAAGCGAGGACGAGGAAGACGAGGATGGTGAAGACGATGCACCGGAGGGCGGAGCGAACGGCCAGCCTCAACTCGATCGGGCCTCGAGCAACGAGCCGTGTGCGAGTGCCCCGACTGCTGCTGATGGCGACCAAGCCGAGACTCGCCAGATGGCCACTCCACCAGCCGACGCCGCCGACTCCACCAACCTGCCGGACCCGCCTGCTGCTCCTCTGGCCTAGGCTGCCAACTTTATCTTATCTTTTCCTGCTTTTGTGGTCTCTAGAACAAACTTGTTAAATTTGCGCAGTTCCACCCACTTGGGGTGTATTCAAACTTTGTTGAATGCTGGCCGAGGGCCTCTTGCTATGTAACTTAATTTTCGCACAAGTTGTGCTTTGCCGAGCTCCGACTTGTCTTGCTTTCTGTTCTTTTGGCATTTTCCTTTGCCGCCTTCCCTTGGCTGCCACCTTGCCGGCCAGACAGCCGCTCTTCGGTCTGTTGGCTGGGTCAAGTACTTGGCCATTTTGGGAAGGCAAGTACTTTGGCCGCTTAGAACGTAGCATGTTAAGTGAGAGGCCGGCCGGCCGGCTGCTTAGCAACCGGACGGCTAAGCGAGGAGCCGGCTTGGCCTATGTGAGTGCTTTCATCCTTAGCCATTTTTCGTGTGGGCACCATTTCCTGCCTTTGACTCTTGCCAGCCAGACAGTCGCTCTGCGAGCTGCGTCTTATGGCAAGAGAGGGCTTAGCTGCCGGCACACTACTTGTCCAACTGCAGGTAGCGCTGACATAGTACAAGGCGGCAAGCCCCCGGGCCGACTGGTCGGTCCCGGTGCCGGGCGGAGGAATGAAATAACTCATTCACAGGCATGAAACTTATCATATAGATAAGAAAGGTAGCTCCCGAGTGCTCCTTGAGGGACCTGGTGTCTTTGCGCTTAATACAAAAGGTAGCGTGGTACATACTGCATTAACTGTAAAATCTTCGGAGGAGATTTGCGTTCCATGGGCGCTCTGTTTCCTTGCCGGAATCATCCCTCTTGCATGCCGTGGGCTTCTGCGCGTCCATCAGGTAATAGGGGTCGTTGCCCAAGGCTTTGCTGATGATGAAGGGGCCTTCCCAAGGAGCCGAGAGCTTGTGCTGGCCGGCTGTTTGCTGGATCAACCGGAGCACAAGGTCTCCCTCTTGGAAGGATCATGGCTTGACCTTCCGACTGTGGTAGCGGCGCAGGCTCTGCTGGTAGATGGCGGACCGGCTGAGTGTTAATAGCCGGCCCTCTTCCAGCAGATCGACGCCGTCTTCATGTGCTTCCTTCGCCTTCGCCTCCGTGTACATGGTGACGCGTGGTGAGTCGAACTCGATGTCAGTTGGGATGACGGCCTCGGCCCCGTACACGAGGAAGAAGGGAGTGAAGCCGGTTGATTTGTTCGGGGTGGTGCAGAGGCTCCAGAGGACGGCCGGCAGCTCGTCGATCCAGCAGCCGGCCGAGCGCTCCAGTGGCTCTACCAGTCGGGGCTTGATGCCGGATAAGATGAGGCCGTTTGCTCGCTCGACTTGGCCGTTTGACTACGGATGGGCAACGGACGCTAAGTCCAGTCGGATGCCCTACGTCGCGCAAAAACGGTCCAAGGCGCCTTTGGCAAAGTTAGTGCCATTGTTGGTGATGATGCTGTGTGGTACACCATACCGGACGGTGATATCTGCGATGAAGGTCACAGCAGTCGGACCATTCAGTTTCTTGATTGGCTTTGCTTCAATCCACTTGGTGAATTTGTCGATGGCGATGAGCAGATGGGTCATGCCGTCGCGTGCTATCTTGAATGGGCCCACCATGTCCAGCCCCTAGACGACAAAAGGCCAGGTAAGGGGGATGGTCTTGAGTGCAGAAGCTGGCAGATGTTGCTTGGAGCTGAATTTCTGGCACCCCTTGCATTTCTTGACCAGATCCTTGGCGTCCTCCAAAGCAGTCGGCCAGAAGAAACCATGACAGAAAGCTTTGGCGACAAGGGATCTGGAGGCCGCGTGGTGGCCGCACTCGCCTTGATGTATGTCTCTGAGGATTGCCTTGCCTTTCTCTGGTTCGACGCAGCGTTGGAAGACGTCGGTCACGCTGCGCCTGACAAGCTCTCTGTTTACTATCATGTAAGCTCCTGCCCGGCGTTGCACCTGCCGGTCCGAGATCTCATCAGCTGGTAGTTCTCCGCTCACCAGAAAGTTGAGGATGGGTTGCGCCCATGATGGTGCTTCGACTTCATCCACTATCATTACGGCCACTGAAACTAGGGCGGTTGGGTTGGGAGGTGGCGGGGTGGAGTCGGCCGCGTCTTGCTGCATTGTTGAAGTCCTCGGGCCGACTACTGCAGCCACCGGGCCGGGTTGTGGAGTCCCCGGGCCGGGTGCGACTGCTGCAGTCCCCGAGCCGCTTGGTGAAGTCCCCGGGACGGCTGCTGCAGCCCCCGGGCCGGGTTGCGATTCCCTGGGCCGGGTGCGACTGCTGCAGTCCCCGTGCCGCCTGCCGAAGTCCCCGGGCCGGCTGCTGCAGCCCCCGGGACGGGTTGCGAAGTCCTCGGGCCGGGTGCGGCTGCTGCCGTCCCCGTGCCGCCTGCCGAAGTCCCCAGGCCGGCTGCTGCAGCCCCCGGGCCGGGTTGCGAAGTCTCCGGGCCGGGTGCGACTGTTGCAGTCCCCATGCCGCCTGCCGAAGTCCCCAGGCCGGCTGCCGCAGTCCCCGGGCCGGGTGCGACTGCTGCAGTCCCCGTGCCGCTTGCCGAAGTCCCCGGGCCGGCGGCTGCAGCCCCCGAGTCGGATCCGACTGCTTCGGGGGCAGCCGGCACGAAGATGGATTCTGATACTGGGGAAGGCTTGATAGACGGCTTGCAGAGGCACTAAAGGGACACGCCGGCTGGTATGCCTTGCCGGGTGGAGCCAATCCATGCCAGGGCATCTGCTTGCTCGTTGTCGGCCCGTGGCACGTGAAGGAACTCGCACCCGTCAAAATATCCACTGATCTGCTGGACGAGGGAGCGGTAGCTCGCCATATTTGCATCCTTGGCGTCCCAGTCACCAGACGACTGTTGGACCACCAAGTCCGAGTCGCTGTAGCATAGAATCCGGCGGATGCCAATCTCCTTGGCCAGCCGGAGTCCGTGTACTAGTGCCTCGTACTCGGCCACGTTGTTGGAGGCGGCAAAATGGATTTGCAACGTGTATCTGAGCTTGTCGCCTTTGGGAGAGGTGAGGATTATGCCGGCTCCCATACCGGTGCGCATCTTCGAGCCATCAAAGTGCATCCGCCAATGAGTGGAGTCTGGAGCTGGCGGCAGGTACTGGGTCTCGGCCCAGTCGACGAGGAAGTCGGCCAGTACTTGAGACTTGATGGCGGTGCGAGGCTGGTAGAAGATGGCGTAGGGGGCCAGCTCGATGGCCCACTTGGCCACCCGGCCCGACGCGTCTCTGCTGCCTATGATCTCCGCAAGCGGGGCAGTGCAGACAACCGTGATGGGGTGCTCTTGAAAGTATGGCTTGAGCTTCTTGGCGGCAAAGTGCACGCCGTAGCACATCTTTTGGAAGTGGGGGTAGTTCTGTTTGGAGGCTGACAGCACCTCACTCAAGTAGTACACGGGCCTCTGGACCGGCTGTGCCTTGCCGTCTTCTTGGCGCTCTACCACCATGACTGTGCTGACCACCCAGCTGGTGGCGGCGATGTAAAGAAGCATGGGCTCCTTGGCAGCCGGAGCGGCCAGAATGGGCGGCGTGGTCAACATCTTCTTGAGCTGGAGTAAAGCCTCATCCACCTTGTTGTTCCACTCGAAATGAGTGGTTTAATTCATCAACTGGTACAGGGGAAGAGCCTTCTCGCCCAGCCGACTGATGATGCGGCTGATGGATGCCAAGCAGCCGGTGAACTTCTGAATGTCTCGCAGTCGGGTGGGCCTCTCCATCCTCTCGATGGCCTTGATCTTGACAAGGTTGCACTCTATGCCGCGCTCTGAGACAAGGATACCGAGGAGCTGGCCGACTGGTACTCCAAAGACACACTACTCTGGGTTGAGCTTGATTTGAAAACGGCACGGATTATCAAAAGTTTCCTTGAGATCTTCCAGGAGGGTACCACGCTTCTCCGTCTTCACCACAATATCGTCTACATAGACGTGGGCATTCTGGCGAGTTGCTTGAGGAGGCACTACTGCATGCAATGCTGGAATGTGGCACCGGCATTTCTCAAGCCGAATGTCATGGTCAGGTAGCAGAAGGCTCCGAATGGTGCGATGAAGGCGGTCTTCAGGCGGTCGGCCGAGCTCAACTTGATCTGGTGGTACCCTGAGTAGGCATCCAAAAAACTCAGCAGCTCGCATCCGGCTGTGGAGTCTATCACTTGGTCAATCCGAGGCAAGGCAAACGGATCTTTGGGGCAAGCTTTGTTGAGGCTGGTATAGTCAATACACATGCGCCATTTGTTGTTCTTCTTCAGTACAAGGACTGGGTTGGCAAGCCACTCTGGAAAGAACACTTCCATAATGAAGCCGGCTGCTAGAAGCCGGGCTATCTCTTCACCAACAATTCTTCTCTTCTCCTCTGGCAGGCGGCGGAGGGGTTGCTTGACTGGTTTTGCATCTGCTATGACATGTAGCTTGTGCTCGGCAAAATCCATCGGAAGACCCGGCATGTCCTTTGGAGACCATGCAAAGATGTCCCAATTCTCACAGAGGAAATTGATGAGCTCGCTTTCCTATTTGCTGTCAAAGTGAGCTACTATGACAGCGAACTTCTCCGGGTGCTCCGGGTCCAAGGGTATCTTCTTGTTTTCTTTGGCCGGCTGGAAAGAGCCTTGAGCTTCTGACTCCTTGGGATCTGGCGACAGGTCCGACTGCTTGCCTGCCATGGCCACAACCCGGTCAAGGAGCCGCTTCTCGGTCAGCCGACTGCTGGCAGCGGCACAGGCGGCAGACTTCTGGTAGTCACCGGCTACAGTGATAATGCCCTTGGTACCCGGCATCATCATCTTGAGGTAGGCGTAGTGGGGAACCGCCATGAACTTGGCGAGGGCTGGCCGGCCAAGCAACGCGTGGTAGGGGCTCTCAAGGTCAACCACCTCGAACCAGATTGGCTCCCGGCGAAATTGATTCTTGTCTCCGAAGAGGACATCTATCTTGATCTTGCCGATTGGTGAGCAGGAAAGGCCAGGCACGATGCCATGGAAGACAGTCTGGTTGGGCTAGAGCTGTTTCTCTTTGATGCACAACTTCTCCATGGTGTCGCGGTAGAGGATGTTGATGCTGCTACTGCCGTCTATCAGAATCCGAGAGAAACGAGCAGCTCGCCTCTCTGTTGTGAAGGTGGCATCCAACACCAGGGCATAGGAACCCGGAGAAGGCATCACCTCCGGGTGGTCAGCTCGGCTCCAACTGATTGGCTTCTCGGACCAGTGCATGAACTCTGGGGCTTTAGAGGCAATAGTATTCACCTCTCGGTGCTGCTGACGCCGTCTGTGCCTGTCGTCAGCCACGCTGGTGAAGACGACGTATGCTCCGTGCTCTTCAGGAAACTCATCTTGGATCGCGCTAGCTGGCCGAACCGCCGGCTGCAGGGGAGGTGGAAGCGGCGGGCCAGCAGGCGGGGGAGGCAGTCCTTCGCCCTTGGTGATGCGGGCGAGCCAGTGGCACTTCCGGGTGGTGTGGTTGGATGGCTTCGCGCCGCTGTGGAACTTGCACGGAGCGTCAAGGGTTTGCTCAAACGAGAAGGCGGGCAACCAGGCAGGCTTTCCACCCTTCTGGCGCTTGGGGCCGGGTTGCTCTTCTGGCTGCTGGTCTTCGACTGTCGCCACCTGCCGGCTAGTGGTAGCCGGCTGCTGG
Organism: Thinopyrum elongatum; assembly: GCA_011799875.1. Taxonomy (NCBI): domain Eukaryota; kingdom Viridiplantae; phylum Streptophyta; class Magnoliopsida; order Poales; family Poaceae; genus Thinopyrum; species Thinopyrum elongatum. The sequence goes on from CM022298.1 coordinate 582,680,991, forward strand.
GCCTTGCGCTTGTTGTCATTTGACTGTTGGCGCCGACTGGAATCACTAGCTGGCGTCTGAGGGGCCGGAGGGAGCATCTTTCCTGACGCGTCCACTCGGAGCTCCGACTTCATGGAGGAGTCGGCAGTGGCGTACTTGTCCGCTATGATTAGCAGCTCGTCGATGGTGGCGGGCTCGTCGCAGAGGAGTCGATGCTTGAGTAGGGTGCCCTCTCGGCACCCGGTAGTGAAGTACTCTATGGCTTGCACCTCATGCACCCCTTCGCAGGAGTTGCGCAGTTCGGCCCACCGCGTTAAGTACTCGCGGGTGGACTCGATCGGGCATTGGATGCACAGGGAGAGTTGGCAAGGCTTGGGCGGCCGTTTGTAGGTGCTGGTGAAGTTGCGGATGAAAACTTCGGTGAAGTCTAGCCAGCTGTTGACGCTGTAGGGCTTGAGGCTGTTCAGCCATGTCTGGGCCGTGCCCTGGAGCATGAGCAGGACATATTTCACAGCAACACACTTGTTGCCGTTTGCTATGTTGACGGCAATGGAGTAGTCGACCAGCCAATCTTCTGGCTTCACATAGTCGTTGTACTTGGGGGTGTCCCGAGGGAGCGAGAACCCTTTGGGGAAGGGCTCGTCGCGAATGCTAGGGCCGAAACAAGGCGGGCCGATCACATCTTCTTCTTCTAACGCCAGGAATCGAGCCAAGCAGTCGATCCGGTTGCGGGCGTCGTTCTCTCCGACTCCTTCACGGGGGCCCAGCAGGCGGCGGGGAGGCGCGCCTCTCCCTGCGCGAGGGAGGCGGACGACCGTCCCGCCGTTCCACTGCTCGTGGGCAGCCGTCTTGGTCGCGCTCGATGGAGATGCGAGTGCGGCTGCAGCTACCAACCGGTTCTTGGTCTCCTCGGTCGCGGGCGCCGCCTGTCGGCGTCCGGGAGGTCGCGCCGTGCTCTCGGCGAGGGGGAAGGTTCCCGGCCTGTAAGCCGGGTTCCACCACGCGGCGGCCAGCTTCTTGCTGCACGGCGGCCGCGTCGATGAGCTGCTGGACGCGCTCCGTCATGCAGCGACGCTCGTCGCCCTCCAGGCGGTCCAGCTCATCCGCCGCCGCCTGGGCGGCGCGTAAGTTCTCCATTGGCGTGGCGTAGACTGGGTGGTCGGACCCCAACATGCTGGCGATGGCTGCGCCGTGCTGCCGGACCGTGCCCGCGTGGCTGGGTTTGCCAGCAGCCGGTGTGCCGTAGACGGCACGGTCGATCTCGCGGTGGTAGGCCTCGGTGAGGTGTCTCATGGCCGCCAACTTGTTGGCACTGTCGAGGAGTGTGATACGGCACGCTTCTAGCGTTTCGCCGTTCGCACCAGGTTCGAGGACAGAAGTACGTCGCCGGGCTCTAGACGCGGGAATGAGCGAGACCGCATATGCCTGCGAGTCTTACCCAGGTTCGGGGCTCTCCTAGGAGATAACACCCCTAGTCCTGCTCTGCGGGGTCTCCGCATGATCACTACCTCAACAAGTAGCTACAAACTTGCTCCTTGAGCTGTTTTGCTAGAGGAGGAAGGAGGGCAAGGCTAGCTTTACTCCACTCTATATGTGTGTGTGTGAGTGCTGAACTAAGAAGGCTCTCTCCTCTCCACCAAGGTCCCAACCCCTTGCATGGGGTGACCTGGGGGGTTTATATAGGCCTACCCCCCAGGGGTACAATGGTAATCCGGCCGGGGGTAGGACCTGGCCGTCAGCGTCTCTGGTCACCGGCTTCTCCGCCGACTGCAGGGGCCCGCCGCCGGGGGGGACCTGGTGGGTCCCCCCCGGCTGTCTCGTACTCGGCCGACAAGCCGGGCCCGCCGCTTGCGGATCCTGTCAGCTGCGTAGCACTATAGCCGTGCCACTGATGATGCATGCTTGGTCGGGGAGAGCGTGGCTACAGTCCCACCCCCTGGCGGGCGTTTCACTGTAGCCACTCCCTGTCTCTTCTGGTTAATGGCGCACAAACTTCAAGGAAGGGGGAGGGCCGCCTGCTAGGAGCCGGACTCCCCCTAAGCCGACTGGTCAGGGTTTGCTGCCTTCTGGCCTCTCATGGATAGGTAGGGCCCGCCGCCTGCGGGCCGTGCCGACAGCCCGTCCTGGGAGCATGGCTTCCTCTGCCATGGGTGATGTCATGAGCAGCATGGCAACAGTGCCGCGTCGGGCATGGGATGTCCGCTTGGTACGCTGTACTGTGGCCATGTTCTGCCCTGGATTCGGGGGTGGCAGGCTTGTACTATAGCCACGCCCTGTCTCGTCGTGTTTATGTGGATGCTAACTTTGACGGTGCGAGGGGCCGCCTGCTAGGACCCGGCTTCCCAGGAAGCTGCCTACTAGGAGTCGGCCCACTTCATGGCCGTCTTCTGGATTTCGCCGCCTCCTGGCAACCGGCCGCTTGGCCCAGCCAGCCCCAAGAAGGCGGTCCTTTGTCTTTGATGTTCGAGGGGTGCAGCCTGCCCCGATGTCTTGAAATACCAAGGGGAGCTGATGAGGCTACCCATGGTCATTTACTCCGACAGTAGCCCCCGAAGCTGGTGGGGCGCTGCGGCTGAAGGGGCGAGAAGCCCCAGCAGCTTCCTACTCCGGGTCGTCTGGTATCCTGCTTCGTCCGTCTTCCAAAGTGCCGACTGGTAGGTGTCGGCCGTGACCAGGCAAGCCGCCTGGCGATTTTGAAACGCCGTGGTGGGGGCCAGGTGGCACGCAAGCCAGACGTCAGGCTCGGTGCCCGTGCCTGCCGTCCACACGGCGTCAGCAGGCCAAGCCGGCCTGCCAGCACACGCGCGCGACGGGACGTCGCCGCAGGCCGGGGCCCGCCACTATAGTGCCTCGGCACGCGCGCAGATCCGCTGCGGCCAAGGTAGACGGTTGGGCTTCTGCGGTAATTAATACACGCCTTTACTTGCGCCGCAATTGTGGGATCGTGGGGGAGTGGGCGCAGTTAATCCCATGGTCCCCCAGGCTCTCGCCCCCTCGGCTCCGCTGCCTGGGGCTATAAGTAGGGGGAGGAGGGGGTGGCAGACGCACGCGCGCCCTCCTCTCCCCTCGCCATTCTTCTTCCTCTCCGTTGCCGCAGCGCCTCTTCCTCTTGCCGAAGCGCTGCCGCAGCCCACCGTCGTCGAGCTTCTTCTCGCTGCGGCTTCCTCGCTCCGCCGCGGCTTCACCCGCTCGTCACCGCGCCACGCCTACGACGAGCTCCTTCGCCCATGGCGCGCTCACGGACCGGCGATTGGGACGGTTCCAACGTCCATGAGGATCACCTCTCTTTCCTTTGTCAAACACGGCGGCTGCCTCGGAAGAAGAACGTGCGGGTACGTGTCCCCCCCGAGGCAGAAATCTCGCCGATGCCGGAGGGCGATGAACGCGTCGTCTTCTGGTCCCATTTTCTTCGCGGCTTCGGCCTTTCGGCGAGCGGCTTCCTCCGGTCCTTCCTCGATTTCTACTGAGTCCAGCCGCACCACCTCACGCCAAACACGGTGGTGCTGCTGGACGCCTTCATCACCATGTGCGAAGGGTACCTCGGCACTCTCCCCACCCTTGAGCTCTGGGGGGAGTGCTTTTATCTCAAACTCGGCATGCTGGATAGCAGTCGATGTGTGGAGTAATAGTAGTAGATGCAAGCAGGAGTCGGTCTACTTGTCACGGACGTGATGCCTATATTCATGATCATTGCCTTCGATATCGTCATAACTATGCGCTTTTCTATCAATTGCTCAACAGCAATTTCTTTACCCACCGTATGTGTTCTTTCAAGAGAGAAGCCTCTAGTGAAAACTATGGGCCCCGGGTCTATTTTTATCATATTATTTTCAGATCTATAAAACCAAAACCCAAAAATACCTTGCTGCAATTTATTTACTTTTATTTAGTTTTGCACTTTTATTAATCTTTTATACCTATCTCTATCAGATCTCATCCTTGCAAATAACCGTGAAGGGATTGACAACCCCTTTATCGCGTTGGGTGCAAGTATTTGTTTGTTTGCGTAGGTGCTATCATTGGAGACTTGTGTGTTCCTCCTACTGGATTGATACGTTGGTTCTCAAACTGAAGGAAATACTTATCTCTACTTTGGTGCATCACCCTTTCCTCTTCAAGGGAAAAACCAACGCAAGATCAAGAAGTAGCAGGAAGAATTTCTCGCGCCGTTGCTGGGGAGGTTCTAAATCAAGCCTACCAAGTACCTATCATAAACTCTCATCTCTTGCACTTACATTATTCGCCATTTGCCTCTCGTTTTTCTTCTCCCCCACTTCTAAAATGTTTTCAGAAAAAACACAAAAATATTTGCATTTTTATTCGCCTTATTTTCGTTCATCTTTTCGTTTGCTTCTTTGCTTGCTTTGAATCTATCACCATGAGTGATTTTGGTATGGAAGAAATAGATGATGGTAGAACTCCTAAAATTGGACGTTCCACTAATCTGGATGCTAAAACTTTCGTTATGGGACAAGAGAATGTTATAGGAAAAGGGGCCATCCAAGAATTTTTTCATTGCATTGGAACTTTGACTTGTGATGATGTCCCCATACTTAAAAGAATTAAAACTTATGCAGAAGCTATTTCGGCACTTGTTCTTAAGCTTGAGAAGAAATTTATTCACACTCATCCCACCTTGCAAAGATTGTTTTATGAGTTGCCTGTTATAAAAGAACTTAGAGCTAAGAAGATAGCCACCCTTGTCCTTATGAGTGAATTTGAATACATAGCACGGGAAGCTAGAGAGATCTTAGATTTTTATGGTATGAATAGTGAAAATGGTAATAGATGAGACCCTTTACAATAGTGATTATTTATTAAATCATTTGCTTGGTAATGATCGCATCTTTGATGAGAACCTTAAAAAGGAAGTTCATGTTTTGGATATGATTCAACAAGTTTTCAATGATGTTAATCGACAATATTCTTGGATTGTAGCCGGTAATCAAAGGGGATATGGAGAGGGACAACTCGATAATGCTGAAATTTATATGGATGATGTGTTTCATGTTATATTTTAAAAATCTCCCGACAAAAATACACCTAAGGAATTGAATACCAAAATGACAATACCTAGATCTATGCAATATACCTAGCTAGGGGCGTAAAACAATAGCGCTTGTTGGGAGGCAACCCAATTTTATTTTTATGTTTTTATGTTTTTGCTTCTGTTCTTTAATAAATATGCAATATTACTTCTGTAATAATTGTGTTTTAATATTTTAATTAGTGTTTGAGCCAAGTAAGACCATTGGGATGCTTTGGTAGATCGTTGATTTGATTTTGCTAAAAAATAGAAACTTTTGCGTCCAGTCCCAGAATTTTAAAAATTCACTGGAATGTGGAAAACCTTTGAATGTTTTACACAAGATTTATATATTAATTTTCTCTGTTGTCCAAATTTTTAAGAATTTTTGTAGTTACATAAGTATGACTATAATTCGGGACTTTACAGACTATTCTATTTTTGACAGATTCTGTTTTTGATGTGTTGTTTGCTTATTTTGATGAATCTATGGGTAGTATCGGGGGGTATGAGCCATGGAGAAGTTATAATACATTAGATATAATGCAAATATAAAATTTAAATGAGTTCACAACAGTACCTAAAGTGGTGATCTATTTTATTATACTAACGGATCTTATGAGTTTTCTGTTGAGTTTTGTGTTGTGAAGTTTTCAAGTTTTGGCTAAATATTTGATGGACAACGGAATAAGGAGTGGCAAGAGCCTAAGCTTGGGGATGCCCAAGGCACCCCAAGGTAATATTCAAGGACAACCAATCATCTAATCTTGGGGATGCCCCGGATGGCATCCCCTCTTTTGTCTTCATCGGTAAATTTACTTGAGGCTATATTTTTATTCACCAAATGATTTGTGTTTTGCTTGGAGCATCTTGTATGATATGAGTCTTTGCTTATTAGTTTTCCACAGTCATCCTTGCTGTACACACCTTTTGAGAGGGACATGCATTAATCATGAATTTATTAGAATACTCTATGTGCTTCACTTATATCTTTTGAGCGAGGCAGTTTGCTCTAGTGCTTCACTTATATCTTTTTAGAGCACGGCGGTGGCTTTATTTTATTGATATTGATGAACTCTCATGCTTCACTTATATTATTTTGAGAGTCTTAAAAATAGTATGGCAATTGCTTAGGTTATGAATTTAGTCCTAATATGATGGGTATTCAAGAGGGACATAATAAAAACTTTCATGAAGATCATTGAATATATGAGAAATTTGATTCCGTGCATTTGTTTTGAGATATAAAGATGATGATATTAGATTCATGCTAGTGAGTAATTGTGGATTAGTAAGAATATTTGTGTTAAGGTTTGTGATTCCTGAAGCATGCACATATGGTCTCTTGTTATGCGATGAAGTTGGAGCATGATTTATTTTTTATCGTCTTCCTTATAAGTGGCGGTCGGGGACGAGCGTTGGTCTTTTCCTACCAATTTATCCCCCTAGGAGCATGCATATTAGTACTTTGCTTCGATGGCTAATAAACTTTTGCAATAAGTATGTTGAGTCCATGGATTATACGCACTCTCACCCATCCACCATTGCTAGCCTCTTCGGTACCGTGCATTGCCCTTTCTCACCTTGAGAGTTGGTGCAAACTTCGCTGGTGCATCCAAATTCCGTCATATGATACGCTCTTTCACACATAAGCCACCTTATATCTCCCTCAAAACAGCCACCATACCTACCTATTATGACACTTCCATAGCCATTCCGAGATAAATTGCCATACAACATCCACCATTCCGTTTTATTATGACACACAACATCATTGTCATATTGCTTTGCATGATCATATAGTTGGCATAGTATTTGTGCCTTGGCCACCGTTCATATTTTTTATACATGTCACACTAGATCATTGCACATCCCGATACACCGCCTAGAGTCATATTTTTGTTCTAGTATCGAGTTGTAATTCTTGAGTTGTAAGTAAATAAAAGTGTGATGATCATCATTATTAGAGCATTGTCCCATGTGAGCAAAGGATGATGGAGACTATGATTCCCCCACAAGTCGGGATGAGACTCCAGACTTAAAATAAAAAGAGGCAAAAGAGCCCAAAATATATTTAAAAAAAGAGGCCAACGAGCCCAAAAAAAAGAGAAAATAAAAAAAATTAGAGAAAAAGAGAGAAGGGACAATGTTACTATCCTTTTCCACAGTTGTGCTTCAAAGTAGCACCATGTTCTTCATATAGAAAGTCTCCTATTTTCTCACTTTCATATATTACTAGTGGGAATTTTTCATTATAGAACTTGGCTTGTATATTCCAATGATGGGCTTCCTCAAATTGCCCTAGGTCTTCGTGAGCAAGCGAGTTGGACGCACACCCACTTAGTTTTCTTTTGAGCTTTCATACACTTATAGCTCTAGTGCATCCGTTGCATGGCAATCCCTACTCCATGCATTGACATCAATTGATGGGCATCATATTCTATTTTGTCTTCTCCACACAACCTCCACCATCATGTTCTATTCCACCTATAGTGTCGTATCCATGGCTCACGCTCATGTATTGCGTGAGAGTTGAAAAATCTTGAGAGCACTAAAAGTATGAACCAATTGATTGGCTTCTCATCGGGGTTGTGCATGATAAATACTTTGTGTGATGAAGATAGAGCATGACAAGATTATATTATTTTGTAGGGATAACTTTCTTTAGCCATGATATTTTGAGAAGACATGATTGCTTTATTACTATGCTTGAAGTATTATATTTTTATGTCAATATTAAACTTTTGTTTTGAATCTTATGGATCGGAATATTCATGCCACAATAAATAAAGATTACTTGATAAACATGTTAGGTAGCATTCCACATCAAAAAATATGTTTTTATCATTTACCTACCCGAGGACGAGCAGGAATTAAGCTTGGGGATGCTTGATACGTCACCAACGTATCTATAATTTTTTATTGTTCCATGCAATTACATTATCCATCTTGGATGTTTTATATGCATTATTATTCTATTTTATATCATGTTTTGGGACTAACCTATTAACCTAGTGCCCAGTGCCAGTTGTTGTTTTTTCCTTGTTTTTGTCTTTTACAGAAAATCAATACCAAATGGAGTCCAAATGGAACGATACTTTTTGACGATTTTTCTTGGACAATAAGACACCTACGAAGCTTCGGGAGAAGGCCAGAAGAGCCACGGGTGAGCCACAAGCTCACCAGGTGCGCCCTAGGGGGCGCCCAATGAGCTTGTGGGCCCCCTGGGACTCCTCCAACCCTAATCTCAGCTCCATAAATACCCAAATATTCCCCGTATACCAGAGGGCACACCAAAAATACTCTTCCGCCGCTGCAAGCTTCTGTTCTCGTGAGATCCCATCTCGGGGCCTTTTCCGGCACTCTACCGGAGGGGGATTCGATCACGGAGGGCCTCTACACCAACCTTGCTGCCCTTCAGATGATGTGTGAGTAGTTTACCACAGATCTATGGGTCCATATCTAGTAGCTAGATGGCTTCTTCTCTCTCTTTGATCTTCAATACAATGTTCTCCTCGATGTTCTTGGAGTTCTATTTGATGTAATCTTCTTTTGCGGCGCATTTGTTGAGATTCAATGAATTGTGGATTTATGATCAGAGTATCTATGAATATTATTTGAGTGTTCTCTGAACTCTTTTATGCATGATTAAGATAGCTTTGTATTTCTCTCCGATCTATTGATTTGGTTTAGCCAACTAGATTGATCTATCTTGCAATTGGGAAGGTGCTTTGTTTTGGGTTCAATCTTGCGGTGTCCTCACCCAGTGACAGAAGGGGTAGCGAGGCACGTATTTGTATTATTGCCATTAAGGATAAAATATGGGGTTTTTACCATATTGATTGGATCTATCCCTCTACATCATGTCATCTTGCTTAAGGTGTTACTCTGTTCTTGTTAACTTAATACACTAGATGCATGCTGGAAAGCGGTCGCTGTGTGGGGTAATAGTAGTAGATCTAGGCAGGAGTCGGTCTACTTGTCACGAACGTGATGCCTATATTCATGATCATTGCCTTAGATATCGTCATAACTATACGATTTTCTATCAGTTGCTCAATAGTAATTTGTTTACCCACCGTAAGCGTTCTTTCAAGAGAGAAGCTGATGTCGATTGAACTATGTCAGTATTTCCCCAAAGAGGAAGGGATGATGCAGTACAACTACGGTAGGTATTTCCCTCAGTTATGAAACCAAGGTATCAATCCAGTAGGAGAACCAAGGAACACTATGTAAACGGTACCTGCACACAAAGAACAAATACTTGCAACCCGACGCTGATGAGGGGTTGTCAATCCCCCTACAGGTAACGGTGCTAGAAATTGTCAAGTTGACGGGATAAATTTGTGTAGATTGGATAAATAGATCTCGATAAAACGCAAAATAAAATAAGTAACAAAAAAGTGCAGCAAGGTATTTTTGGGTTTTTGGAATAATAGATCTAAAAACAAAAGCAAATAAAAATAGATCTCAAAGCAAATATGATAAAGAATAGACCCAGGGGCCGTAGATTTCACTAGTGGCTTCTCTCGAGAAAATAGCATACGGTGGGTAAACACATTACTGTTGGGCAATTGATAGAAGATCGAATAATTATGAAGATATCGAGGCAATGATCATTATATAGGCATCACGCCCAAGATTAGTAGACCGACTCCTGCCTACATCTACTACTATTACTCGACACATCGACCGCTATCCAGCATGCATCTAGTGTATTAAGTTCATGGAAAAACGGAGTAATGCAATAAGAACGATGACATGATGTAGACGAGATCTATTCATGTAGGAATAGCCCCCATCTTGTTATCCTTAATAGCAACGATACATGTGTGTCTTGTTGTCCATTCTGTCACTGGGAAAGAACACCACAAGATCGAACCCATCACAAAGCACCTCTTCCCATGGCAAGAAAAATTGATCTAGTTGGCCTAACTAAACCAAAGATTCGAAGAAGAAATACGAGGCTATAAGTAATCATGCATATAAGAGATCAAAGAAAACTCAAATAACTTTCATGGATATAGATCTGATCATAAACTCAAAGTTCATCAGATCCCAACAAACACATCGCAAAAAAGAGTTACATCAAATAGATCTCCAAGAGACCATTGTATTGAGAATCAAAAGAGAGAGAGGAAACCATCTAGCTACTGCCTACGGACCCGTACGTCTATGATGAACTACTCACGCATCATCGGAGAGGCACCAATGAGGATGATGAACCCCTCCGTGATGGTGTCTAGATTGGATCTCGTGGTTTTGGAACTTGCGGCGGCTGGAATTGTGTTTCGTCGACTCCCCTAGGGTTTCTGGAATATTTCGGGATTTATAGGGTGAAGAGGCGGTGCGGGAGGCCACCGAGGGGGGCATAACCCCCTGGGCGCGCCCTGGTGGGTTGTGCCCACCTCAGGCCTCCCCTCTGGTACTTCTTTGGCCCATGTGGTATCTTCTGGTCCAAAAAAAATCTCCAAAAAGTTTCGATGTGTTTGGACTCTGTTTGATATGGATATTCTGCGAAGTAAAAAACAAGCAAAAAACAACAACTGGCACTGGGCACTATTGCAGTAGGTTAGTCCCAAAAAATGATATAAAGTTGCTATAAAATGATTGTAAAACATCCAAGAATGATAATATAATAGCATGGAACAACTAAAAATTATAGATACGTTGGAGACGTATCAGAAGCCTCTAGTTAAAACTATGGCCCCGGGTTCTATTTTTATCATATTATTTTAAGATCTATAAAACCAAAAACCCAAAAATACCTTGATGCAATTTATTTAGTTTTATTTAGTTTTGCACTTTTATTTATCTTTTATACCTATCTCTATCAGATCTCATCCTTGCAAATAACCGTGAAGGGATTGACAACCCCTTTATCGCGTTGGGTGCAAGTATATGTTTGTTTGTGTATGTGCTATCATTGTAGACTTGTGTGTTCCTCCTACTGGATTGATACCTTGGTTTTCAAACTGAGGGAAATACTTATCTCTACTTTGCTGCATCACCCTTTCCTCTTCAAGGGAAAACCCAACGCAAGCTCAAGAAGTATTACCAGCCTCCAGTGCCCACCTTCTGGTATATAAGCCCATTTTCCCTAGAAAAAATAAGGAGAATACTTTCGGGGCGGAGCGCCGCCTTCTCGAGGCGGAACCTGGGTAGGAGCACTTTTGCTCTCCGGTGGAGCGATCCCGTTGGGGATACTTCCCTCCGGGAGAGGGAAATCGAAGCCATCGTCATCACCAACAGCCCTCTCACCTTGGGAGGACCAATCTTCATCAACATCTTCACCAGCACCATCTCATCTCAAAACCCTAGTTCATCTCTTGTGTTCAATCTTTGTATCGAAACCTCATATTGGCACCTGTGGGTGACTAATAGTGTTGATTACATCTTGTAGTTGATGCTAGTTGGTTTATTTGGTGGAAGATTAAATGTTCAGATCCATTATGTTATTTATTATCCCTCTGATCTTGAGCATGAATATGATTTGTGAGTAGTTGCTTTTGTTCTTGAGGACATGGGAGAATTCTTGTCATAAGTGTTGGGGATATAGCTCCGTGCTATGACCCGCCCAGGAGGGGGCGGGTCATATCGTCCGCGACTTATACTTGAAGGCCCAGTAAGGTGTACAAGTGGGCTGTTGAAAGCCCATAACCCGGAGGTGACTCAAGATCCGAAGGCATGAGCCGCCTGACGATAGCTTGTCTAGCAAGGCGAGGTAATTTAGGGATAGGGTCGGTTACGATGTGTAATATGACCTGGAATCTTGTAAGCCGCCGGACCTCGACCTGTGTATATAAAGGCGAGACCCGGCGGCGGGTTAACTTAAGAAACAACAAGTCGAGAACTAGGTCAAGCGTATTCGCTCCCTTGTAATTGAAACTCAAGCAATACAACTAGAAGCAGGATGTAGGCTTTTACCTCGTTGTGAGGGGCCAAACCTGGGTAAACCCTCCGTGTCCTTTGTCCCGATCAACCCCTCCAAGCTAACCTACATTGTGATGGCTCCACACCTAAGTCCTTTCACTAGTGCATCTGACATGATAAACCCACGACAGTTGGCGCCCACCGTGGGGCATGAGCACGGTGGTTTCAAGTTCTTGAAGGGCAACTTCTCAGGGATCAAAGGATACACCATGGGCCGGATGACCAAGAGTCGACGAGGCAAGATCTACATTGACAACGCAAGTTGGGGCCCCGAGGCCGACTCAATCGAGAACGGGTACCGAGTCCCCTTCGGCGGAATTCACGTCTTCATTGGCAAGATCGGCGAGTTAGAGCCTGAGCCGGATTCCTGTGCCGATGTCATCGAGACGGCTCGACGCGCGCAACCCGTCAGGGCTCAACCCGACCGGAAGCACGCTTTTGTTGGCTTCGTTCATGGGGCTAGTCTCGAGGAAGGATATATATCTGGTGGAGAGACGGCCATCTATTCAGGTGATGAATCCTCAACCGGCGAAACCGAGTCAATCTATCAACTTCAAGACGGCGGGCTTGGGGGCTATTCCGATGGCGACAGTATTCCAGACCCCTATGAGCGGCCGAGCAGGGCCACTATTTTTATGGCTGGCACGCAGCCAGTGTTACAATCATCAGCTACTGCGGCTATGACATCCAGCACAACTGCGGTGGCAACGGCTGGGGCGAGCAGTTCTGCCCGTCCGCCGGGTCAAGTTTTGTCTGAACTTTTGGATGCTTTGGCGACTCTGTTAGCCATAGAAGTAACTCCGACAAATCAAGTGCAGCATAATGCGCAGGTTGCAAAGCTGCGGGATGAGGTGACCAAGGCCCGAGAGGACCTTGGGGTAGAGAATGTTAGGATGGCCACAGAACGAGCCACCCTGGATGCTGAGTCATAGCGGGTAAGGGCAGAGGCCTTTCGTCTAAACCTGGATCAGAACGCGTCAAATGCTATTCTTTGAAGGAGGTACCAGAGCCGCCTTCCTTCGCAGTTTGAGGGGCGGAATCTCTTTAACACGCCCGGAGAGGGAACGAGTAACCCGCCCGGTGTGACCCGGGCTACTGAGGCGCCTGTGACTGGAGCGGCGACTCAACCCCGTATAATAAACCCGCCTCGTATGGATCTGGCCCCGCCTCAACGGGTACCGACACCTTCTGGTCATTACTCTAACCCGGTGGACAACATGTTAGCGGTAGCCAGTTGATTGGTTCCAATTCCCATTGAGGGAGAATCGCCAGTGGCTGTGGAGACCCGTAATGCTGTTGAGCTCCTTCAAACAACGGTCAGACAGCAGGCGGCTTATTCGTACAGTCACGATCGCATTCATTCAATGCCCCGTCAGAGTCACAGCTATAGCCGACGTATCGAATCGCAGGCGGTTTTCAGCAGTGAGCGGCAACGTAACCCGCCTCGGGCTGATGACCCGCCGCGCAGTCATAATGCTGCTCAGGCCCTTACGGATCAAGCTAGAGTGCGTCGCGAGGCAGATTTGGCGGCTCAAGTGGGGGTTCACTAGCAGTTTCAGTTGAATCCTTCTGTGTCTATAGAAGCTGGGATGACCTCCAGGTCAGTTGCAGTGCCCTGTCTAGTGCTAGCTCTACGCAATGAGCATCTGCCCAAAGATTTTAAGGGTCCTCGTAAGGTGCCTAATTACACAGCTGATCTCCCACCTGAGGCTTGGATCGAGAGCTATGAACTAGCCATGGAGATGTTGGATGTCAGTGATGCAGTATGCGCCAAGTACTTCACCATGATGTTGGATGGGCCAGCTCGGACCTGGTTGAAAGGGTTGCCTACCAACTCCATCAGTTCATGGGATGAGTTGAAAGCGTGTTTTATTCATAATTTTAAAGATACATGCAAGCAGCCCTTGTCGATTATTGATCTGGATGCTTGTGTCCAGCGGGAGAATCAGTCGGCCCACCATTGGGTTCGCCGGGTTTCAGCTATTGTCCATTCATCGGATAGCATCAATGCCGGCTCTGTTGTGCTGATTCTAGAGAAGAATTGCCACTTTTTACCTCTCAAGCAAAACTTAGGACGTCTTAAACGTCATTGCAACAATATGGGGGAGCTCATGGCGGCTCTAATAAAGTATGCTGACTCTGATCCTACTAAGGAGTCGGGGTCCGATGATGAAAAATCTAATAAAGCAAAGAAGAATGGTAACGGTAAGAGTCAGCAGCAGAATATAGCAAGACATAATTAGGGTAACAACGGTAAGCGCAAGCAAGACGATGGCGGGTCAGACTTTGTGGCTAACACCAATACACAACGTAATAATCAGCGTCGTAAGGGTAAGCCGCAGTTTGGAGGACCAAAATTCAACCTGGAGGCGATGTTGAATGAACCTTGCCCAAAACATAGTTTCCCGGATAGACCATCGACTCATTTGTGGAAGGATTGCTTTATTATGAAGGAATACAAGAATTCTTGCTATCACCATGTGGCGCCCCCGACTCAATCGTACACTAATCATACACGCAAACGTGTACGATCAAGCACAGGGACTCACGGGAAGATATCACAACACAACTCTAACACAATTTAAACAGAGGTCCACAATATTACAGACCAGGGATCCGAAGATCCGAATACATAAGTCAGTCATACAAATATTATCTGAGTACAGACATAGTTAGACAAGTTTTTGCCTTAAGAAGGCTAGCACAAACAACGACACTAGATCGAAAGGCGTTGGCCTCCAGCCTGGGAGCCTCAGATCATACTCCTGGTCAGCTGGCTCGATTCAGTAGTAAGTACCCTCTGGACCCTCCTGGTAGTAAGCTCCGGTGGTGGCATCTGGCTCCTGGACTCCATCGTCTGTTTGTATCATCAAGGTGGGGTATATGGGGAAAAGAGAAAGTAAAGCAACCGTGACTACTCATCCGAAGTACTCAGCAAGCAAGGATCTATACTACATATGCAACATTATCAATGGAGAAAGGCTGTATATGTGGACTGGGCTGCAGAATGCCAGAACAGAGAGAAGGCCTAGTCCTATCGAAGACTAGCATCTTCAAACATCTTCACAAGGCCATCATCTTGCAGCAGTAGAAGAGAGTAGAATAGCATTTTATTTAGCAAACATGTTGAAGTACAGCTTAAAGATCCTTCCTCGACTCCCAAGCAAGAAAGCGATCCCGAAGCTTCAATTAAGTAACAAGTATCCAGTTTAAGTAGTAGATCGGGATACACAAACTGAGCGTCCTTTACCGTAGGACCGGCTATCGATAGAAGATTCATCCCTGCAGGGGTGCACTACTGTTACCCAACACGCTCGATCAACTCTGGCCGGACACACTTGCTGGGTAATGCCCGTCCTCGGAAGATCAACAAACACAGCGCTCTACCTAGGCTCGGTAGAGAGGTCAGCACGCCGGACTAACCTATGCACCCAGAGGTCTCGGCCATCCCCTGGGCACCCTGCGCGTTGCGAGACTGGCCGGGGTGCAGGCGCGACACTGAACTCGTCAGTGAAGTATCCAGCCCAACCCGACAATCAGCCCGCACGGTGAATCGTGACGTCAGACGAGCTTTCGGAGAAACGTCACTTCGCAGAGGGTCCCATAACCATTATCCCGCGTGGTGGTAGTGCGTATAGGGCACGTCGACCCACTCAGATCACACACCCAAATCCAATAGGCTCAATTAGTATCAAGCGGAGACAATCAGAGTCTCTGATGCTCCGCCACAATGTCACACTCGAGTGCCCTTCCGGCACACCCGAAAATCATAGATCCCCAGCGGGTACCCACCAGGGTGGACCCGCCTGTAACAGAGGTCAAGTAATCGTGTGGTCATAACATCAAGGGGGAAACCCGAGGAATCACCCTCGGCGGATTCCACTCGATGAAATCATCAGGGTGAACGTATGAGGTATCACCCTCGAGGTTCACACTGAGGGTTGCACGACAGAGTCGTATCGGAAGTGGAGAAGGAGGAATCACCCTTGATGACCACGACCGAACAGCTACACTGCAGAGTATTCATCGGGAGTGCGTTACGAGGTATCACCCTCGGCACTCGATAGTTACTACACAGAGTCGTACAACTAAGGGGTGTGAAGTGAGGTGTCGGTCTCTGGTCGACGATCACGTTGATCGGGTCGTCGATGATCAAGCAGGGGCAACAAAGGTAAGGTGGTGGGGTCACTGATGGTTCATTCCAACCTAAACTAAACAGTTTATCATAGGCAGGTAAGGTAGCAATGAACAGGTTACAACAGCAGGCTATGCATCAGAATAGGAGCATACATTAACAGTAGCAAAATCTAATGCAAGCAGGAGAATAGAATGGGCGATATCTGGAATGCTCAAGGGGGGGGGGGGCTTGCTTGGTTGCTCTGGCAAGAGAGAGGGGTCGTCAACGGGCTGCTCGTCGGTAGAGTAGTCGTATCCAGGTGCAGCGTCGTCGGTCTCGGCGTCTATCGAGAGAGAGAAGGAGGGGGAGAGAAACAATAAATTCACGGTAATAATGCAAACAATATGTATGACATGCCTAAATGATATGCCGGGGTGTTCTACTGCCTAACTAAATGATTTAGTTAATTTAGGAATTTATTTAGATTTATTTAATTAAAGTTGGGCACTATTCATTTACTGAAAACGGTCTAAAAGCTCAATGTTCTTATAGCTGCGGGTGTCTGACGGGAATACGGAGGGCGTATCCGGGTTCGTATCGGAATTCTGAGCAAGTTTCATGTATAAAGTATTTTCATCGGAGTTACGGATTATTTAATATGATTTTCTAAAGTTTTTATTAATTTCTCGAATTTATTTAATTATTTAGATCAACATTATCCGAAACAGTGCTGCGATGATGTCAGCATGACATCATGCTGACGTCAGCAGGCGTCCTGACAGGGTGGGTCCCACCTGTCATAGACTGTTAGGCTAATTAGGATTAACTAATTAAATTACTGTTTAATTAACACTAACTAGTTAATTAGATTAACCTAATCAGGATTAATTAACTAATTATTTAACTAATTATTTAATTAATTATTTTTATTATTTTTATTTTTAATTTCTTTTTATAAAAACATTCTGGGGGTGGGCCCCCACTGTCATAGGCCCTGGGGGCCTTAGCGGGTTTGGGCGCTCGGGTGTAGGTGCCACCCGAGCGGGCGCTGGGCAGCGGGCACCGCGTGCGGGCGCGGGCAGCGAGCGGGGCGAGGCCGGAGGGGGTGCGGGACGCGCGCGTGAGGCGGGCGAGGCTGGGACGCGGGCGAAGCGGCGCGAGCGGGCGGTGCGGGGCGCGGGCTCGGTCGCTGCGGGCGAGCGCGGCCGGAGCGTGGGACGCGGCGGTGGGGCGCCGCGAGCGCGGGCGCAGGACGCGCACGGGCGCGGCGAGGCGCGCGCGAGCAAAGGGCGGGGCCGGAGCTGAGCAGCAGCGGCAGCGGGGTGGCCGCGGTGGAGCAGCGGGAGGCGGCGCGGCGCAGCGGGCGCGAGGCAGAGCGTGCAGCGGGCACACGGGCGCAGGGGAGCGCATGGCGCGGGCGCGGTCGAGGCGCGACCCTGGCGGGGCGAGCGCGCGGCGATGGGCGCGGTGAGCTCGAGCGCGGGCCGAACCGGCGACGAGAGAGAGTGGGGAGAGGCCGGGGCCTCACCGGCGTTCATGAGAAGAGGGGTGGCGAGGCTCGGTGGAGCCATCGAGGGGGAGGCGTGGACGGGCAGTCCGGCGAGGCGGCGGCGTCGGCGGCGGCGGTTGAGCGCATCGGGCGCTGGCCCGATCCCGAAATTGGATTCGGTGGGAGCGAAGGGGGGGGAGAATGGGCGGTCGGTGGGGATTAGGGTTTTCGGCCTGGGGCCATATAGGGGGAGGGGTGGGCCGGTCGGGCCAGCTGGGCTGGGAGCTGGGCCGGGGCTTTCTCCTTTTTATTTTTTTCTTTTGTTTTGTCTTTCTCTTATCTTTTTCTTTTTTGTATTCTCTTTTCTCAGTTTAGTAAATAGTTAGGCCACATATTGAATTTTGTAAAACATAGGAATTACTCCAACAAATACTAGGCATTACCTACCACTACCAAAAATTGCTTTGGAGTCAACTTGAGTTCACATAATTTTTATAATAATTAAAATGCATTAATCCTTACTGTTTTAATTATGTTAGTGCCACCTAATTATTTTATTAAATGTTGGTTACAATTTTAGAATGGTCTCTGCAATATTTGTTATTTACTGAGCATTTTAGTTTTTATGTTGGACAACTTTTATATTTCACTTTCATTTAAATTTGAATTCGACTTAGTAGTTGAAATGCAATATGATGCTAATGATGATTATGCACTATTAATCATGCTGACATGTCATTATCAAAAGTGATTACTGTAGCTAATGACAGGGGGTGTTACAACTCTCCTCATCTATTAAGAATTCTCGTCCCGAGAATTAAGAGGAAGACTGAAAGAAAGAGGGGTATTCTTCACGAAGACGATCCTCGCGTTCCCAAGTGGCCTCATCTTCAGAATGATTCGACCACTGAACCTTGAGGAACTTGATTGACTTTTGATGAGTTCGACGTTCAGCTTCATCAAGAATACGGATGGGATATTCTGGATAAGACAGATCTTCCCGTAATTCAAGCACTTCGTGATCCACAGCTCGAATAGGGTCCTTGAAGCAGCGACGGAGTTGGGATACATGAAAGACATCATGTACTTGGGAAAGATTAGGCGGCAACTGTAATTGATATGCCACTTCTCCTCGATGGGCAAGAATACGGAACGGGCCAATGTAGCGAGGAGCTAACTTGCCTTTGATTCCGAACCTATGAGTGCCTTTCAACGGAGTGACGCGGAGGTAAGCTTGCTCTCCAGGTTGATAGACCATTTCCTGGTGCTTTCGGTCATAGTTGCTTTTCTGACGAGACTGAGCAGTTTTCAGATGTTCACGGACAATGCGGACTTGGTCTTCTGCTTGCTGAATAATGTCCGGTCCGACGAGTGAGCGTTCCCCAGTTTCTGACCAATTCAGAGGGGTTCAACACTTACGACCGTATAGAACTTCAAACGGTGCCATCTTCAGACTAGCTTGATAGCTATTATTGTAAGAGAATTCGGCATACGGGAGAGATTCCTCCCATTTCTTACCGAAGGAGATGACGCAAGCTCGAAGCATATCTTCGAGCACTTGATTAACTCGTTCAACTTGACCCTGTGACTGAGGGTGAAAAGCGGTGCTGAAAGACAGGTGTGTTCCCATTGCTTCTTGGAAACTATTCGAGAATCTGGAGGTGAAGAGGCTGCCACGATCAGAACTGATCTCCAACGGAACACCGTGGAGTGACACAATTCGGGAAACATACAAGTCTGCTAATTGGCTAGCAGTGATTGTCTCCTTAACTGGCAGAAAGTGAGCAACCTTGGAGAATCGGTCAATGATGACAAAAATAGCATCATGACCCTTCTGAGATTTGGGAAAACCAGTAATGAAATCCATTTGGACCTTGTCCCATTTCCATTCAGGAATTGCAAGGGGTTGCAGAGTTCCTGCGGGCCTTTGATGTTGAGCTTTAACGCGGCGGCAAACGTCACACTCAGAAACATAACGAGCAATATCTCGCTTCATATTAGGCCACCAGTATCTCTGACAAATGTCACGGTACATCTTTGTGCTACCAGGATGAATTGACAGAGGAGTGTCATGAGCTTCCATCATAACGTGTTCTCTCTCATCTTTGAACTTAGGTACGAAGAGACGGTGTTGGAAAAATAGGATCCCATCATTATCAAGATGGAACTCCGACGGTTTTCCTTTTTCAAGGTATCGCTTGATCCTTTCAACTTCAGAGTCATACCGTTGCATAGTTTTGATGCTGTGTTCTAAATCTGGTTCGACAACCAGGGTATTGAGATAACCCTGTGGAACAATATGGAGGTTCAATTTATGAAACTCTTCATAAAGAAGAGGTTGTGATTCCTGAACCATATGGTTGCTGCAATAAGCCTTACGGCTCAAAGCATCGGCCATTACAATTGCCTTGCTAGGGGTGTATGAGATATTCATATCATAATCGGCTATTGTCTCGAGCCATCTTTGTTGACGAAGGTTCAGATCCGGTTGAGTATATAAATACTTCAAACTTTGATGATCCGTATATATCTCACAACGGTTACCGAGAAGGTAATGTCGCCATAGATTCAGGGCATAAATAACCGCAGAAAGTTCGAGATTGTGCACTGGGTAATTTTCTTCGTGAGGACGCAATTGTCGGGAGGCATAAGCAATCACCTTGCGTTCTTGCATTAGGACACAGCCTAATCCTTGACGCGAGGCATCGCAGTATATCACGAAATCCTTTTGGGAATCCGGGGGTGCTAATACTGGGGCAGATGTCAATTTATCTTTTAGTGTCTGAAAGCTTTCTTCACATTTTTCTGTCCACTCAAATTTAACACCTTTGTGAAGCAGATTTGTCAATGGCTTTGCAATCTTGGAAAAGTTCTCAACGAATCGATGGCAATAACTTGCAAGTCCGAGAAAACTTCTGACTTGCTTAACATTCTTCGGGGGAGTCCAGTCAAGAATAGCCTGAACTCGTTCGGGGTTAACAGCAATTCCATCCTTGGAAATCACATGTCCAAGGTAAGTTACTTCAGATAGCCAAAATTCACATTTGGAATACTTGGCATACAACTGGTGTTCTCGGAGCCTTTCTAGTACCAAACGGAGGTGCTCAGCATGTTCTTCTTTATTCTTAGAATAAACCAGAATATCATCCAAATAAACCACGACAAATTTATCGAGGTAATCCATGAATATATAATTCATCAGACGGGAGAAAGTTGCTGGAGCATTCGTTAGGCCAAATGACATGACGGTGTATTCATAGGAGCCATAACGAGTGACGAATGCAGTCTTGGGAATATCCTCTTCACGGACACGGATCTGGTGATAACCCAACCTCAGGTCGAGTTTAGAGAACACCGATGATCCAGCGAGTTGATCATAAAGATCATTGATCCGGGGCAGTGGGTATTTATTCTGGATTGTGGCTTGGTTAATGGGCCGATAATCCTGAACCAATCGGTTAGTTCCATCCTTCTTCTTAACGAAGAGTGAAGGTGCTCCCCAAGCAGAGGAACTGGGGCGGATGAAACCACTTTTAAGTGACTTGTCGATTTCTTCCTTAAGCTCGAGTAGGTGATGCGGAGGCATCTTATAAGGTCGCTTGGCAATAGGGACAGTGCCAGGCTTCAAGTCGATGACAAACTCGACAGCTCTAGCCGGGGGTATTCCTGGAAGTTCTTCTGGAAAGACGTCTGGAAAATCTCGAACGACAGGAACGTTCTCGATCCCTTCCAGAGGTGAGGCGTTCAAAGCATTCAGAACATATATCTGAGCTTCAGCGTCCCGAGTAATGCGGGCGGTATAGTTCACTATCTCATCGGAGGGGTGAAGAAGTTGGATAACTTTAGTGGCACAATTGATCGAAGCAATGTGAGCTTTCAACCAATCCATTCCAAGTATGAGGTCTATGGTGGAAGACTTCAAGACGATGGGCGAGGCAAGGAATTCCAATCCTTCAATTTCGACGGTAACGTCAGGTGCTATTACGTCAGCATGACAGTGACCTCCGGGAGTTTTAATGACTAACGGAGTATGCATTTTCTCATATCGAATGCCATGCATAAATGCAAATTTTCCAGAGATGAATGAATGTGATGCTCCTGAATCAAATAAAACAGAAGCAGGTACTGAGTTAACAAGAAGGGTACCCATCACAGTAGCAGGTTGATCCTGGACTTCTTCAATGTCAATGTTGTAGGCGTGTCCACGACCATGTGCAGCAGACCCAGTATTATAGTTGCGGGTCTGATTGTTGCCACGACCATTGCCACGACCAGTACGAGGAAAGGCTAACTGATTCTGATTCTGGCGGCAGTCTTTAGCCTGGTGACCTGGTTTGCGGCACTTGAAGCACAGACCATCTTCAGGACGAAGAGGAGCATTGTTTTGAATAGCTTGAGCTTTTGGCTGCCTCGGTGGTGGAGGAGGCAGACGTGGTGCAGCATAGTTGTTCTTTGGCGCAGAGGTATTGGAACGGAACGCATTGTTGGGAATCCAAACTCGACGCTTCGATGCTGAGCCCGAAGATGAGCCAGCATCACGATAGCGCTTCTGCGAGTCCTTATACTCCATCTGAGCGGTCTCAACAAGAATAGCCTTGTTCGTCAGAGTTGAAAAGTCATTGAAGTCTTGAGCAGCTAGTGCAAGCTTGAGGTCAGGGTGTAGTCCACTACGGAACTTCTCTTGTCTGCGTGCATCTGTAGCGATGTCTTCTTCAGCATAGCGGGAGAGGTCTAGAAATTCCCGCTGATAAGCTTCGACGGTCTTGTTGCCCTGAGTGAGGTTACGGAACTGGGTCTTCATGCGTTCCATAATTGCCTGAGGGATGTAACGTGTACGGAAAGCAGCCTGGAACTCATACCAGGTGATGACTGTTCCAACAGGCAGAGTACGCTTGTGAGTGTCCCACCATTGAGCTGCGGGGCCCTTTAAGAAAAAGGCCGCGAAGTTGACGTAGTTGGCAGGGGCGACATTAGCTGACTCCATCTCGTGAGTGATGTCGCGGAGCCAGTCATCAGCATCCAGTGGCTTGTCAGAATTGCGGAACTGAGTTGGGTTGAGTCGCATAAACTTTGTCAAAGTTATTGAAGCTGGGTTCTGGTTCTGGTTGTTCTGATGCGGAAACTGAGCCATGATTCCAACCATGAACTGGCGGTTAAGCTCAAACTATTGCATCATAGCCGCCACATAGTCTGGCGGTGGTGGGCGTTCAGGGGCACGACCACGACCACCTGGTCTAACCATCCTGCTAAGTATCATCAGGGGGTAGTTTAGTAAAAGCAATTGCGAGCGTTTAGTGACAAACATGATGTAACACGACAATTCTTTAAGCAGTGTATCAGATACATAATAGTAGTCGATTAAGACATACAGATCCATACACAGAGTTGGGTACATGCGGACAGCATAACGGCGCAAATTCAAAAGCTAGACATACTAGGCGGCGCGCAGGCACGCGGTAAGGAAGTACACAACGAGACATAGCAAAGGCTACATCAACGTCGGAGAAAACCACCGAAACGGGGTAACTGCAAGTGCTGACGACGAATATTCATCGCGGAAGGATCCTGCGCTCCATGTGCACTCTGATGCAGAATCCGGTCTCGAGCTGTAAGAAGAGGTCCACGTGCAGGTGTATGACCTCCAACAGCAGGCCAGTCAATACCAGCATACATCTGAGTCCTGTGAGGGTAAAGGATGTGCTCAGGATGTATCCCTGCGCGAACAGCGGGTAGCAACTGCGTCATAGCATCGTAGAGACATGCTCGAGTGGCAACCAACTCGACGGCAAGAGCCCGAACAGTGCGATCCAGAGCCTGAGTGCACTGAATCAGAACGCGCGGGTCATAGCGACGAGGCTCGAACGGGGCACAGATAGCTGTGTAATATCCAGTAGCATCTCCAGCAGGGGCATACGAAATGTATCGGAACTCAGAGTCATCCAAGATATCGCTGAACTGTCCTCGGAGACGTGCGACGGCAGAGTAGGCAGCATCATGGACTGCCATCTCAATCGTCACGCCGATACCGTGGAAAAGGTGTAGCTCGGTGTCTGAGTCATTCTGCTGATCATAGATACGAACATCAGCATGGTACTGCTCCTGATTGAACTCGCGGTAATCCTCGTAAACCAAGTACTCAGGATACCAACGGTAGCCAAGTCTGGTCATGAGAGTGATCAGGACAGCTGGAAACCCAGGGGCATTACGAGCCCAAGTGCGAAGCACAAGCTGTGTCGTAGGACGTGGTGGAAACAAACGGTCCATCTGAAACAGAGGAAATTCAGATTTGTCAAATGACAATGAGAAGTTTAACACAACTCGGAGAGAAAGGTTAAACAAAACAATGGAAAGGAAAATGATTATCAGACTAATCAGATCAACGACAGGGAAATCGCACAGATATCCAGCTCTCTGGGTAGACGGGATTTACGAGATCCTAAGTGTCAGCGTTAGTAAAATTTATTTAACCCGAGTAGAAGAGAGATCAGAGTCCCAGAGTATAGACGAGGAATAAAAGATCCTAATACCACCCAGTTGGCGACGTGGGCCCGTAAGCCACACAGCCAAGTTAGTAAATTAGTTTTTCGATGTCTAGACTCAACTTCGGCCAAGGAATTGGA
The DNA here is from genome assembly GCA_011799875.1 of Thinopyrum elongatum. Lineage (NCBI taxonomy): Eukaryota > Viridiplantae > Streptophyta > Magnoliopsida > Poales > Poaceae > Thinopyrum > Thinopyrum elongatum. The sequence continues at coordinate 582,705,155 of CM022298.1, forward strand.
AGGGGGCTTCCTACAGGCAGTCGGCTCTGATACCAACTTGTGGCGCCCCTGACTCAATCGTACACTAATCATACACGCAAACGTGTACGATCAAGCACAGGGACTCACGGGAAGATATCACAACACAACTCTAACACAATTTAAACGAAGGTCCACAATATTACAGACCAGGGATCCGAAGATCCGAATACATAAGTCAGTCATACAAATATTAGCTGAGTACAGACATAGTTAGACAAGTTTTTGCCTTAAGAAGGCTAGCACAAACAACGACACTAGATCGAAAGGCGTTGGCCTCCTGCCTGGGAGCCTCCGATCCTACTCCTGGTTAGCTGGCTCGATCCAGTAGTAAGTACCCTCTGGACCCTCCTGGTAGTAAGCTCCGGTGGTGGCATCTGGCTCCTAGACTCCATCGTCTGTTTGTATCATCAAGGTGGGGTATATGGGGAAAAGAGAAAGTAAAGCAACCGTGAGTACTCATCCGAAGTACTCAGCAAGCAAGGATCTATACTACATATGCAACATTATCAATGGAGAAAGGCTGTATATGTGGACTGGGCTGCAGAATGCCAGAACAGAGAGAAGGCCTAGTCCTATCGAAGACTAGCATCTTCAAACATCTTCACAAGGCCATCATCTTGCAGCAGTAGAAGAGAGTAGAATAGCATTTTATTTAGCAAACATGTTGAAGTACAGCTTAAAGATCCTTCCTCGACTCCCAAGCAAGAAAGCGATCCCGAAGCTTCAATTAAGTAACAAGTATCCAGTTTAAGTAGTAGATCGGGATACACAAACTGAGCGTCCTTTACCGTAGGACCAGCTATCGATAGAAGATTCATCCCTGCAGGGGTGCAGTACTGTTACCCAACACGCTCGATCAACTCTGGCCGGACACACTTGCTGGGTAATGCCCGTCCTCGGAAGATCAACACGAAACAGCGCTCTACCTAGGCTTGGCAGAGAGGTCAGCACGCCGGACTAACCTATGCACCCAGAGGTCTCGGGCCATCGCCCTGGGCACCCTGCGCGTTGCGAGACTGGCCGGGGTGAAGGCGCGACACTAAACTCGTCAGTGAAGTATCCAGCCCAATCCCGACAATCAGCCCGCACGGTGAATCGTGACGTCAGACGAGCTTTCGGAGAAACGTACTTCGCAGAGGGTCCCATAACCATTATCCCGCGTGGTGGTAGTGCGTATAGGGCACGTCAACCCACTCAGATCACACACCCAAATCCAATAGGCTCAATTAGTATCAAGCGGAGACAATCAGAGTCTCTGATGCTCCGCCACAATGTCACACTCGAGTGCCCTTCCGGCACACCCGAAAATCATAGATCCCCAGCGGGTACCCACCAGGGTGGACCCGCCTGTAACAGAGGTCAAGTAATCGTGTGGTCATAACATCAAGGGGGAAACCCGAGGAATCACCCTCGGCGGATTCCACTCGACGAAATCATCAGGGTGAACATATGAGGTATCACCCTCGAGGTTCACACTGAGGGTTGCACGACAGAGTCGTATCGGAAGTGGAGAAGGAGGAATCACCCTCGATGACCACGACCGAACAGCTACACTGCAGATTATTCATCAGGAGTGCGTTACGAGGTATCACCCTCGGCACTCGATAGTTACTACGCAGAGTCGTACAACTAAGGGGTGTGAAGTGAGGTGTCGGTCTCTGGTCGACGATCACGTTGATCGGGTCGTCGATGATCAAGCAGGGGCAACAAAGGTAAGGTGGTGGGGTCACTGATGGTTCATTCCAACCTAAACTAAACAGTTTATCATAGGCAGGTAAGGTAGCAATGAACAGGTTACAACAGCAGGCTATGCATCAGAATAGGAGCATACATTAACAGTAGCAAAATCTAATGCAAGCAGGAGAATAGAATGGGCGATATCTGGAATGCTCAAGGGGGGGGGGCTTGCCTGGTTGCTCTGGCAAGAGAGAGGGGTCGTCAACGGGCTGCTCGTCGGTAGAGTAGTCGTATCCACGTGCAGCGTCGTCGGTCTCGACAGCTATCGAGATAGAGAAGGAGGGGGAGAGAAACAATAAATTCACGGCAATAATGCAAACAATATGTATGACATGCCTAAATGATATGCCGGGGTGTTCTACTGCCTAACAAAATGATTTAGTTAATTTAGGAATTTATTTAGATTTATTTAATTAAAGTTGGGCACTATTCATTTACTGAAAACGGTCTAAAAGTTCAATGTTCTTATAGCTGCGGGCGTCTGACGGGAATACGGAGGTCGTATCCGGGTTCGTATCGGAATTCTGAGCAAGTTTCATGTATAAAGTATTTTCATCGGAGTTACGGATTATTTAATATGATTTTCTAAAGTTTTTATTAATTTCTAGAATTTATTTAATTATTTAAATCAACATTATCCGAAACAGTGCTGCGATGACGTCAGCATGACATCATGCTGACGTCAGCAGGCGTCCTGACAGGGTGGGTCCCACCTGTCATAGACTGTTAGGCTAATTAGGATTAACTAATTAAATTACTGTTTAATTAACACTAACTAGTTAATTAGATTAACCTAATCAGGATTAATTAACTAATTAATTAAATAATTATTTTAATTATTTTTATTTTTATTTTCTTTTTATAAAAACGTTCTGGGGGTGGGCCCCCACTGTCATAGGCCCTGGGGGCCTTAGCGGGTTTGGGCGCTCGGGTGCGGGTGCCACCCGAGCGGGCGCTGGGCAGCGGGCGCCGCGCGCGGGCGCGGGCGTCGAGCGGGGCGAGGCCGGAGGGGGTGCGGGACGCGCGCGTGAGGCGGGCGAGGCTGGGACACGGGCGGAGCGGCCGAGCGGCGCGAGCGGGCGGTGCGGGGCGCGGGCTCGGTCGCTGCGGGCGAGCGCGGCCGGAGCGTGGGACGCGGCGGTGGGGCGCCGCGAGCGCGGGCGCGGCGAGGCGCGCGCGAGCAAAGGGTGGGGCCGGAGCTGAGCAGCAGCGGCAGCGGGGTGGCCGCGGTGGAGCAGCGGGAGGCGGCGCAGCGCAGCGGGCGCGAGGCAGAGCGTGCAGCGGGCACACGGGCGCGGTTGAGGCGCGACCCTGGCAGGGCGAGCGCGCGGCGATGGGCGCGGTGAGCTCGAGCGCGGGCCGAACCGGCGACGGGAGAGAGTGGGGAGAGGCCGGGGCCTCACCGGCGTTCGTGAGAAGAGGGGCGGCGAGGCTCGGTGGAGCCATCGAGGGGGAGGCGTGGACGGGCAGTCCGGCGAGGCGGCGGCGGCGGCGGTTGAGCGCGTCGGGCGCTGGCCCGATCCAGAAATGGATCGCGGGGGGAAGCGAGGGGGGAGAATGGGCGTCGGTGGGGATTAGGGTTTCGGCCTGGGGCCATATAGGGGGAGGGGTGGGCCGGTCGGGCCAGCTGGGCTGGGAGCTGGGCCGGGGCTTTCTCCTTTTTATTTTTTTCTTTTGTTTTGTCTTTCTCTTATCTTTTTCTTTTTTGTATTCTCTTTTCTCAGTTTAGTAAATAGTTAGGCCACATATTGAATTTTGTAAAACATAGGAATTACTCCAACAAATACTAGGCATTACCTACCACTACCAAAAATTGGTTTGGAGTCAACTTGAGTTCACATAATTTTTATAATAATTAAAATGCATTAATCCTTACTTTTTTAATTATGTTAGTGCCACCTAATTATTTTATTAAATGTTGGTTACAATTTTAGAATGGTCTCTGCAATATTTGTTATTTACTGAGCATTTTAGTTTTTATGTTGGACAACTTTTATATTTCACTTTCATTTAAATTTGAATTTGACTTAGTAGTTGAAATTCAATATGATGCTAATGATGATTATGCACTGTTAATCATGCTGACATGTCATTATCAAAAGTGATTACTGTAGCTAATGACAGGGGGTGTTACACACCAGAATCATAATAAGAATAATGGCCCGCACGGCGGGTCAGGATCCGGCTCACACGGGCCTGGCTTTGGGGGTGGCGGCTCAAATTCCGGATATCAAGGGCAAGGTAATCAGAGTGGTTATAATCAACAGCCTAGTCAGAGTAACCAGCAACAGTAGTCCGGGTATCCGAGTAATCCAAAACAGCTTAACAGTGGCAAATATCATGTTTTCACCACGAGCCTTTCCAAGCGAGATCAGAAGGTTCATAAATGTGCGGTCAATACTGTTGAACCGGCGGTGCCTCGATATTTGCGGTGGTCAGAGCAGCCAATTATATGGAGTTGTGAGAATCACCCGCCCCGGGTTGACAACCCGGGTCAGCTGGCATTGGTCGTAGCCCCTCAAGTTGGGGGTTATAAATTTACTAAGGTGCTCATGGATGGAGGCAGCAGTATCAATATCCTTTATTATGATACTTTTCGCCGTATGAATTTGACTGATAAAGATCTTAAGCCATCTTCTACAATCTTTCACGGCGTGGAACTTGGTAAGTCGGCATACCTAGTTGGTAAGATTGCCTTGGAGGTGGCTTTTGGCGATGACTATGTTTATAGGGCAGAGACATTGTGGTTTGAGGTGGTTAAAATTAAAAGCCCTTATCATGCGTTGTTTGGACGACTGGCTTATGCCAAATTTATGCCACGGCCTTGTTATGTGTATCTGCAGCTTAAGATGCCAGGACGTAAGGGTACCATTACGGTTCATGGTAATAGAAAGATTGCTTTGGAATGCGAGGAAGGTGATGCTGCTTATGCTGAGTCTGCTTGTGCTACAGAGGAGCCTAAATTTTACAAGGATAATGTTGACCCAGCTGACATGACCCCTTTAAAGAAGCAAACCATAGAGCAAGACCCTTTGCTGAAGTTTAAGTCGGCGGACGATACCAAACAGGTTGATTTTGTCCCTGGTGACTCATCTCAGCAGTTCACTATCAGTGCTAATATGGATCCAAAATAGGAAAGCGCGCTCATCGAGTTCATCCGTGAGAATCGGGACATCTTTGCATGGAAGCCTTCAGACATGCTGGGTGTACCGAGAGAACTCGCTGAGCACACTCTCAATATTGATCCTAAATTTAAGCCGGTCAAGCAATTCCTTCGCCGTTTTAATGAAGAGCGACGTAAGGCCATTGGAGAAGAGGTGGCCCAGCTCTTAGCGGCCGGGTTCATTATCAAAGTTTTTCACCCGGAGTGGTTGGCTAACCCGGTGCTGGTACTTAAGAAAAATGGCACTTGGCGTATGTGTGTGGATTATACGGACCTCAATAAAGCCTGTCCAGCTGATCCTTTTGCTCTTCCCCGTATCGATCAGATCATAGATGCTACGGCGGGTTGTGAGCGTTTGTGTTTCATCGATGCCTATTATGGTTACCATCAGATTAAGATGGCAGTCAAAGACCAAGAGAAGACAGCTTTTATCACACCTTTTGGAGCTTTGTGCTATGTGTCCATGCCTTTTGGGCTTAAAAGTGCCTAGGCGACTTATCAGCGTTGTGTCCAGAACTGTTTCCATAGTCAGATTGGACGCAATGTTCATGCTTATGTGGATGATATTGTTATGAAGTCCAGAAAAAGGAGACTCTGTTGGATGATCTAAAAGAGACCTTTGATAATCTCCGGGTCTACAAAATGATGCTTAACCCGGCCAAATGTGTTTTTGGTGTACCTGCAGGCAACTATTGGGTTTTTTGGTCTCTGAGAGAGGTATTGAAGCTAACCCAGAGAAAATCAAAGCTATTACTTCGTTGGCTAAGCCGGCATGCATCAATGACGTCCAGCGTTTGGCGGGTCGTATTGCAGCTTTAAGCCGGTTTATAAGCCGCCTGGAAGACAAGGCTATTCCTCTGTACTAGATGATGAAGAAAACAGATCGTTTTGTCTTGAGTGATGCTGCTAATGAGGCGTTTGAGGCGCTTAAAAACAGTTAGCTGAGCCGCCGGTTCTTGCAGCTCCTATCGAGAAATAGCCTTTGCTCTTATATGTGGCTGCTAACAGTAAGGCTGTCAGTGTAGCAATTGTTGTGGAGCGCAAAGAAGAGGGAAAGGAGTACCCAGTCCAGCGGCCGGCTTACTATGTCAGTGAGGTGTTAATTGAATCCAAGCAGAGATACCCACATTGGCAGAAGCTGGTTTACGGAGTGTTCATGGCGAGTCGTAAGCTGAAGCACTACTTTCTGGGCCATCCTATTACTGTGGTCAGTTCTGCTCCCTTAGGAGATATTATTCAAAACAGAGAGGCCACTGTCCGGGTTGCCAAGTGGGTAATAGAGCTTGGACCTCATGGCTTGAGATATGTGCCGAGAACAGCAATCAAGTCTCAGGCCCTAGTGGATTTCATCAACGACTGGACGGAGTTGCAGAGCCTGAGGAGAAGTCTGATAACACATATTGGAATATTCATTTTGATGGGTCCAGGCAATTGGAAGGCTTGGGGGCTGGAGTTATTTTGACTTCCCCACGAGGTGACAAGTTTTGTTATGTTTTAAGGCTGATGTTTCCCTGTACTAACAATGCAGCTGAATATGAGGCCTTGCTCCATGGCCTTAGGATGGCCAAAGAAATGAATTTGAGCTAGGTTAGATGCTTTGGCGACTCAGATTTAGTGGCCCAGCAAGTTTCAGGCACTTGGGATTCCAAAGACCCGCTCATGGCAGCTTATCGTCGGGCGGTTGACAATATTGCTGGTCACTTCAAAGGTTATCAGGTGCAGCATCTTGATCGAAGGAAGAATGAGGCGGCTGATGCTTTGAGCCGGCTCGGGTCTCAACGTAGGCCAGTACCCCCTAATGTTGTTCTTGATGTATTACATAATCCTTCAGTCAAATTGCCTTCAGAAGACGATCTTGTTATTCCTGACCCGGAGGCACAGCTGGTAGCGGCTCTTCATGTAATCCCTGATTGGACAGTTCCCTATTTGGCTTATATGACCCGGGGCGAGTTACCTGAGGATGAAACTTTGGCCAGGAATATAACCAGGCGGTCTAAGTCTATGACTATTGTCAATGGCGAGTTACACCGATGCAGTGTCATAGGCGTGTTCCAGCGTTGTGTTTCTCCTGAAGAGGGCCGTGAGATTCTAAGGGAAATACATGAAGGTGATTGTGGCCATCACGCCGGCTCTAAATCTCTTGTGGCTAAAGCCTTTCGTCATGGAGTTTACTGGTTGACGGCTCATGCTGATGCGGAGGATCTTGTCAGTAAGTGTGACGGCTGTCAGAAATTCTCTCAACGGGCTCATGTGCCGGCTCAAGAATTGCGGATGATTCCAATTACGTGGCCGTTTGCAGTCTGGAGGCTTGATATGGTTGGACCTTTCAGGAGATCTAAGGATAAGAAGACCCACCTCTTGGTGGCAGTTGACAAATTTACCAAGTGGGTTGAGGCAGAGCCGGTTAGTAAGTGTGATGCGGCAATGGCGGTTCAATTCATAAAAAAAGTAATCTTCCGTTTTGGTTACCCTCATAGTATCATAACTGACAATGGCACTAATCTGTCTAAGGGTACTATGAGAGAGTTCTGTCAATGGGAGCATATTCGTCTTGACATCTCATCAGTGGCTCACCCATAGTCTGACGGTCAAGCGGAGAGGGCCAATCAGGAAATCTTGAAAGGTATAAAGCCCCGGCTTATGGTTCCTTTGCAGTGAACGCCGGGTTGTTGGGTTGAGGAGTTACCCTCCGTAATTTGGAGCATCAATACTACTCCCAACAGGTCAACAGGCTATACGCCCTTTTTCATGGTCTACGGGGCAGAGGCGGTTCTTCCAAGTGATATCCGTCATGACTCGCCCCGTGTGGCGGCTTCTGTTGAAGCTGCTAATGAAATAGCACGCCAGGATGCACTTGATGTGTTGGATGAGGAGCATGACCTTGCGGCGGCTTGTTCGACAATACATCAGCAAGATCTGCGTCGCTACCATAGCCGCAGAGTCAAGACCAGAACCTTTCAAACAGGCGACCTGGTGCTCCGGTTAATCCAAGATCAAACAGATATGCATAAGTTATCCCCACCTTGGGAAGGACCCTTTGTGGTCAGTAAGAACCTGAATAACGGGTCATACTACCTCATTGATATACGGGAACACAAGGAATCGCGTAAGTCGGAGGAAGAGACCCGCCGGCCCTGGAATATTGCTCATCTTCGGTCTTATTACACTTGAGCCACCGGCTCTTGTGCTGTACATACTTTTATCAATGTATATATTATGATCAATATAATAAAGCCGGAACCCCTGATAATTCAGGGCCTCTGTCATTTCATTTCTAAGTATCCGAGTCTTTATTAATTGTTCATAAGGTTACTTGGGGGCTTCCAATTCACCGGGTTTAGCTTTCTTACCCTTGTGACCAGGCTAGATGCCGAATCCCGAGTTTTGACCTGCCTGTCTTCATGATGCTACTTTTTGGGGATATAACCCCAGGATATGACACGCCCATTCAGGGCCGGGTCAACAGAAGCGGCAACTTACAAAAGGGCCAGGCCAGGTGGGCCGTGTCTTACCAGAAGACTCGCCCAAGAGACTCGCCTAGGAGATTAAGTCGTCTACTCCGTGGGCCGGCCTACAAAGCACCGGCTTAGGCCCAATTGTAAACCGCCATATGAACTTTCCTTACTTAGAAGGCAAGATAGACTCAAGCACGGACCATATTCTGGCTCAGACTCTAATGTACACCCCGGGCCTCAACCTATATATAAAGGGGGATCCCCAGGTTAGAGAGGATACGCTACAATCTCTCGAGAATTAGGCCTGCCAAGCGCACCTTTGTAATCGAGATCATCACCAATACAACCAAAGCAGGACGTAGGCTTTTACCTCTCCAAGAGGGGCCGAATCTGGGTAAATCCTTGTCCCCTTCATGTCCACCTAAACCCTTCAATCTACCACTTGATGTGATGGCCTCGCGACTAAGTCCTATGAGGACATCTGCCGTGAAAATACCATGACAGTTGGCGCCCACCGTGGGGCTGTCGCACGGTGGTGTTGAGTATTCGAAGGGTCCTCCTCTGGGACTCGAAGGGTACGTCATCGGCCGCATGACCAAGAATCTCCACGGCAAGCGCTACATTGACAATTCGACTTGGGGCCCCGAGGCCGACTCAATCGAGTATGGGTACCGGGTCCCCTTCGGCGGAATCCATGTCTTCATTGGCAAAGCTGGCGGATCTGAGCCCGAGCCAAACGCCTCCATCGACATCGTCGAATCGGCTCGGCACACGCAACCCGCCGTCGCTAGAGCCGCCATAAGACCCGCCACATCTCGCAAAGCTGGTGGGTCCGAACTTGGGCCGGATATCTTCACCAACATCGTCAAGCCGGCTCAGGACAAGCAGACCGCCCGCCCGAGGCACGTGCTCGTCGGCTTCACCCAAGGGGTCGACTATTTTGACGGCTCGGCTTCCGACAGTGACACGGTCGTTCACTCCGACGACGGTTTTTCATCAAGCGGTGGCGAGTCAATCTTCCCGCTTCGCGATGGTTTCCTTGGGGGCCACGTTCAGGACGAACCGTCCCAAGACTCCTTTGACCCGCCCGCTCGATCCGCCGTCTACATGGCTGGTACGGCCCTCACTACTGACCCAGCAGTGGCGGCCGCCATGGCTGGGACAGGAACCTCCAACCCGGCATCGGCACCATCCCCGGCTCAGGCTCTGACTGAGCTAGCTACGGCTCTCACCATGCTCCTCGCCACGCCAGTGACGCCGGAGAACCAAGCTAAAAGAAATGCTGAGATAACCAAGCTTCGCGATCAGATAACGAAGGTCCAGGCTGACATAGATGCAGAGAACATCCGCCTGGCAGGTGTGCAATCTGAGATGCGGGCCGATGCTGAGCGACTAAGGACCGAGGCCTGGCACCTGGAGCAACATCGGAGCGCTTCAGAGGCGGTTCACGAGCGGAGGCATCGTCGCCTGCCGCCCAACCTTGAGTTCACTCAGTTGTTCACCACCCCTCAAGATACACGCCTCCGCGGCCAAGAAACAGACGCGCCAGGGTCACCCGTCGTGCCACCAAACTTGGGAGTTCAGCCCACGCTGGGTCGTGCCGCTCAACCAACACTACAACCTCAGCGGGAGCCGGGTCCACGTCATGAGACCCCCCCCCCCCCTCGTCGTTTCCTAATGTCGGCGGGTCATTTTACCAACCCGGTGGATAACCTCATTGCCGCGGCAACCAACTTGGCAGCGCTCCCTATCACGGGCCACACGCCCATTGAGAGAGAAGCGCGCAATGCCATCGAGATGCTAAAGACAGCAGTAGCCCAGCAGGCCAATTACTCTTATAGCAGGGAGCGCCTCCACTCTACCCCAGTCCCAAGTCGCAGCTGGAGTAGGAGTCGCCATGGTGATTCACCGGCTGTGTCCAGCAACGCTCGTCAACATCGTGAGCTGACTTGAGCTTTGCCGCATATGGGAGCCCCCAATGCCCAGGAAGCGAAGCGTCAAGGATATGGGGGAGCTCATGAACGCCCTCACCAAATACGCCGAGTCTGACTCTACCAAAGACCCCGGCGCGGACGAGGTTCCGAACGGCAAGGGGAAGAAGGGCAATGGTAGCAAGGGCCATCAGCAGAATAATGTTGGCAATGGTGGAAAGCGCAAGAACCCAGAGGGCGGGTCAGACCTGGTCGCAAACACCAATGCAGGATACAAGTATCCGAAGAAAAATGGCGGTGGAAAGAATTTTAAACCCAAGAATTTTGAGGAAGCCCTAAAGGGGCCATGTCCGAAACATAGCCTGCCTAACAAGTCGGCAACTCATTCTTGGGAGGACTGCAGCATCATGCGAGCCTATTCACAGCATTTTCAGAACCACCAAGGAGGTGGTGGCGGCGACCCAGGTTCCACCGGCGGCGGCTCATCTGGTGGGTACCACCAACAGAGTTATCAAGGACCTGGCGGCTCAGGTGGGAACTATCAGGGACACGGTGGAAACAACCAGCAACCGGGGAACCAGCAGCAGGGCAATCAATCTGGTTATCAGGGTAACCCCAAACAGCTAAACGATGGTCAGTACCACGTGTTCACTACGAACACAGACAGAAGGGGCCGCAAGTTTATAAAGCGCCTTATCAACATGGTTGAGCCAGCGGCACCACAGTACCTGAGATGGTCAGAGTGTCCAATAACCTGGAGCCGGGAGGATCACCCGCCCCGGGACGATAATCCAGGTCACTTGGCCTTAGTGATGGTGCCTCAAGTTGGGGGCTATTCTCTCACCAAGGTGCTTATGAACGGGGGGAGCAGTATTAATATTCTCTATTATGACACCTTGCGGCGCATGGGCCTGTCTGAGAAGGACCTCTCGCCATCCTCCACAGTTTTTCATGGAATTGTCCCTGGCAAGTCGGCCTACCTAGTTGGCCGGGTCAAGTTGGATGTGGCTTTTGGTTCAGACACCAATTTCAGATGTGAGTGTTTGTCCTTTGAGGTGGTTAAAATCAAGAGCCCGTATCATGCCCTCTTTGGACGGCCGGCTTATGCCAAATTCATGGCTTGGCCTTGCTACATCTACCTTAGGCTCAAAATGCCTGGCCCTCGTGGCACCATTACGGTCAGTGGTGACAGGAAGATCGCCCTAGAATGCAAAGAAGGTGACGTCATGTACGCCGAGATGGCTTGCGCCACGGAGGAGCTTCAGTACTACACCAACAACGTAGACCCGGCCGATATGACACCTCTCAAAAAACCCACCACTGAAGCTGACCCGCCTCTCAAGTTCAAATCGGCAAAGGATACCAAGGAGGTTGAGTTCATCCCGGGCGACTCATCCAAGAAGTTCACTATTGGGGCCGACATGGACCCCAAATAGGAAAGCGCGCTCGTCGAGTTTATCCGTGAGAATCGGGACATCTTTGCATGGAAGCCTTCTGACATGCCGGGTGTACCGAGAAGACTCGCCGAGCACCGCCTTATTGTGGATCCTAAATTCAAACCAATCAAGCAATACCTCCGTCGTTTTAACGAGGAGAGACGCAAGGCAATTGGTGAAGAGGTGGCCCGGCTCCTAGCTGCTGGGTTCATCATCGAAGTTTTTCATCCTGAGTGGCTGGCCAACCCAGTGCTTGTTCTCAAGAAAAACGGCACTTGGCGCATGTGTATTGACTACACAGACCTCAACAAGGCCTATCCCAGTGACCCCTTCGCCCTCCCACGAATTGATCAAATCATCGATGCCACGGTAGGCTGCGAGAGCTTCTGCTTCTTGGATGCTTACTCTGGCTATCATCAAATCAAGATGGCCATCGAGGATCAAGAGAACACGGCTTTCATCACCCCCTTTGGAGCCTTCTGCTATGTCTACATGCCCTTCGGACTTAAGAGTGCGGGGGCGACTTATCAGCATTGTGTTCAGAACTGTTTTCACAATCAGATTGGATGCAATGCTCATGCCTATGTTGACGATATTGTGGTCAAATCAGCAAAGAAGGCGACTCTGCTGGATGACCTCAAGGAGACCTTTGCCAACCTTCGCACATATCAGATAAAACTTAACCCGGACAAGTGTGTCTTTGGTGTTCCCGCTGGCAAGTTACTTGGTTTCCTGGTCTTAGAACGTGGCATTGAAGCCAAACCAGAGAAGATCAAGGCGATCACTTCGCTAGCTAAGCCAAAGAATCTCAATGATGTTCAGCGCTTGGCGGGTCGCATTGCCGCCTTGAGTCGGTTCATAAGCCACCTCGGTGAGAAAGCGATCCCTCTCTATCAGATGCTGAAGAAAACAGATAACTTCCAGTGGAGTACTGCTGCAAACGACGCCTTTGAGGCTCTCAAGAAGCAATTGGCTGAACCGCCTGTCCTTGCTGCTATAATCACTAAGGAGCCTATGCTCCTGTACATTGCTGCCAATAACAAAGCAGTCAGCGTAGCAGTTGTGGTGGAAAGGAAGGAGGCGGGTAAAGAGTACCCAGTTCAGAGGCCAGTATATTATGTCAGTGAGGTCTTAACAGAATCCAAGCAACGTTACCCTCACTGGCAGAAACTGGTTTTTCGTGTGTCTATGGCATGTCAGAAGTTGAGGCATTACTTCTTGGAACATCATATCACAGTGGTTAGCTCGGCTCCCTTAGGTGATATCATCCACAACAGGGAAGCGACAAGCCGGATAGGGAAGTGGGCTATTGAACTAGGTCCACATAACCTCTAGTACGTACCTCGCACGACCATCAAATCTCAAGCATTGGTGGATTTCATCAATGATTGGACTGAACTCCAGGCTCCTGAGGAGAGACCAGACAATACGTATTGGACTATACACTTTGATGGATCCAGGCAGCTTGAGGGTTCGGGGGCTGGAGTCGTCTTATCTTCCTCTCGAGGTGACAAATTCTGTTATGTGTTGAGAATCATGTTTCCTTGTACTAACAATGCAGCTGAGTACGAGGCCCTTCTTCACGGCCTCCGTATTGCTAAGGAGATGAACCTCAGACGAGTCAGGTGCTTGGGCGACTCAGACCTGGTGGCTCAACAAGTTTCTGGCACTTGGGACTCAAAATATCCCCTCATGGCGGCTTATCGACAAGCAGTCACCAATGTTGCTGGTCACTTCAAAGGATATCAGGTAGATCATATCGATCAACGACAGAATGAGGCGGCTGATGCTTTGTCACGCCTAGGTTCACAGCGCAAGCCGGTCCCTCTGAATGTTTTTTCTCGATGTCCTTCATAACCCGTCGGTCAAATTACCATTGGAAGAGGATCTTGCTATTCCTAACCCGGAGGCTCAACTCGTGGCGGCTCTACATGCTATTCCAGATTAGACAGTCCCTTACTTGGATTACTTATCCCGTGGTGTGATGCCTGATGATGAACTTACAACTCGCTTGATTGTCAGGCGTTCTAAATCCATGACCATCGTCAACGGCGAGTTACACAGGAGAAGCATCACAGCAGTTTTTCAATGTTGTGTTTCACCTGAGGAAGGCCATGAGATACTCAATGAGATCCACTCTGGCGACTGTGGCCACCATGCCGGCTCAAAGTCCTTGGTGGCAAAGGCTTTTCGTCATGGCTTTTTCTGGCTCACGGCTCATGCTGACGCTGAGGACATAGTCAAGAAGTGTGATGGATGTCAGAAGTTTGCACGATAGGCTCACGTGCTGGCTCAAGAACTCAGGATGATTCCAATCACTTGGCCCTTTGCGGTCTTGGGGCTTGATATGGTTGGTCCATTTAAGCCATCCCAAGATAAAAAAGACTCACCTCTTGGTCGCTGTTGATAAGTTTACCAAGTGGATTGAAGAAGAACCTATCAGCAATTGTGATGCAGCTACGGCGGTCAAGTTCCTAAAGAAGTTAATCTTCCGATTGGGCTTTCCACACAGCATCATTACTGACAATGGTACAAACCTCTCCAAGGGAGCTATGGAGCAGTTCTGTCAAAGAGAACACATCCGGCTCGATGTGGCGTCTGTTGTGCACCCTCAATCCAATGGTCAAGCCGAGCGTGCTAATCAAGAGATATTACGAGGTATCAAGCCTCGGCTTCTGGTTCCTCTCAGCGCACGCCGGGTTGTTGGGTTTAGTAGCTTCCCTCTGTCTCATGGAGCATACGGACCACCCCCAACAGATCAACAGGCTTTACGCCTTTCTTTATGGTTTATGGCGCAGAGGCCATTTTACCTAGTGAAATACGTCATGACTCGCCCCGGGTTACGGCATACATTGAAGCTGACAACGAACAAGCTCGTCAAGATTCTTTGGATGCAGTTGAGGAGAAGCGTGATTTAGTTGCAGCCCGCTCTGCCATATACCAACAAGACCTATGCCGCTATCATAGCCGTAGAGTTCGAAGTCGCAATTTCCAGGAGGGCGACTTAGTGCTCCGACTGATTCAGGATCAGTCCAATCTGCATAAGCTTTCACCCCCTTGGGAAGGGCCCTTCATCGTTAGTAAGAACCTTCACAACGGATCTTACTACTTGGTCGATCTCTGTCCTGAAAAGGAATCTCGTACATCCGAGGAGGAGACCACCAGGCCTTGGAACATAGCTCACCTAAGGCCTTACTACACCTAGAGCTCTGCCTTAGGTTCTCTTTGTACATACCTATGTGTATATATATACTCTTATGATCAATAAATAAAGCCGACACCTCCGAAACTCAGGGTCTCTGTAATTTCATCTCAGTCTCTGTGCATGAGTCTTTACCTTTTTTCTGATCATAGGTCACTTGGGGGCTTCCAACTCCACAAGTTTAGCTTTCTCACCCTCTTGACCGGCACGAAAATGCCACCCCATCTTGGTTAAACCCACCTGTTTATTTGCTGCTTCTTCGATCAGATGATCCATCGTACTCTTGCCGGGTTACTCGCTATGGCGACCCTGACCTCGCAAAGTTCAAACGTCCGTTATGTCATGTGAGAGCCGGTTTACAGCAGCGAGGATACTCCAAGGGCTATCATGCCATACGCTTCTTTGAAGTGAGACTTAAGCCCAAAAAGCAAAGTCTGTCGAGCCTCGAAAGCCGACTTAACATACTAATTTTTTTGTGATATTCTATTACAGGTTATCTTTAATGTTTATCGGCCATGAGCCCCAGTTCCCTACTACACCGGTTACATCGTAAACATTTACAAGTTTCCTTATTCTGGGTTAAGTCGCCATTATGTGCATTTCACACATCTGGTTCGTACACCCCTGTCACAGGAATTTAAGGCATCGGTCCTAAGTCGCCCTATTTCGCAAAAGGATTTTCATTCGAATCAGAACCCTTTACACAAGGGCAATCAGGCGGGTTACCCCGTCACGTTCAACAGACATCAGAATTGTGCACGATGGCACGTCCAAAGGTTTTTTACTACCCTATTACATGGCCGCAGGAGGGCTCTCAAAATATCAAAGCAGTATTCCATTTTAAGCTTGCGCCAACAGCAGCTTTGTCTGCCAAGTCAATCTACTTTTGAGCCGCCTCTTTATCACCCTGCGTCGTCTTCACTGCTTCGGTGATCTAAACATCATCAGCATCCCAATCAATGGTTGACAAAGCCTCAAAGAAATCACTCTCTTCAATAAGTTCGGAGGGTTCAACGTCAGGGGCAAAGCAATCCTTACGTCCGGCAAGAATCAGATTGACTATCTTGAAGCTGGCTTGTTCTATGCGTTTACCCGCCTCATCAAAACCCGCCTGGTACCTATCCAAATTTACTTCATGTGCAAGCTTGGTTGCCACGGACTGGGTCTCCTTCCGCAGGCGGGTGTAATCGTCCCTGGTAATTTTTTACCATCAAAATTGAACTCTGGAAAGCCGTCGGCCAATTCAGCTACGTATATGTCTTCATTGTGTGCCTTGGCCCGGGTCAGCGCATACATGGCGGCTCTGCGAGCTGATGACCTTTTCAGTTCTCTCACTTGACTCGACAATGTTGACAGAAGATTGAGGGTCTCCTTGATCGTCTTTGGCATATCCGCTGCACCCACTATATGGCGGATGGTACGCAGACTTCCAGTGTACAGCTGCTCAAGTAAGGTATAAGCCGCCTTCAACTACACAAGGCGCTCTTTCTTCAGGCTCACACTTTTCTTGCCTACAAAGATGAGAATGCCTAAGTCAGTTTTTCACCATTGTTATATCATTATAAACATCACAAGGACAAAGAACTTGGCGACTTACCAAAAACAACTTGAGTCATCTGAAAAATATGCTTCTTCAAGCTGGTGAGCTCTTCAGTTACGGATTTGAGCCACCCTTCTGCGTCTTGAGCACGTTTTATAAGAGATTTTTTCTCTTTTTCATGTTCCACAAGCTGGGACTTAAGTTTTTCATCCATCACGTACACTGCTTTCTCTCAGTCAGTAGCGATTGATTCGGCGTCTGCTCGCAGCTTTTGCTCAACTTTCAGGGTTTCTTGGCAGCTGGTCAACTTGTCTTGTGCTTCAGATAGCAGCTCCTACACACACAGAGATTACATGGAGTAAAACAATGTGAAAGTCCCAAGCAAACTACCAGTACTCTACATGGCACTTGGGGGCTAATGCAATTTCGAAATCTTATTTATCAATCATAAAAGCCGGCCCACATTGGCATGTTGAACTGGCCCTTGGAGACTATCACAATGCTCTTTGGTAGGAGCTCATAAGGAAAAGGTTACTTCAAGACCCGGCTGGTTCTGAGAAGCAAGCCGGCTCTTGGGGGCTACACAAGCAATTTTTCAACTACTACAAAGACCCGGTTACTTCTGAAGAAGCAAGACGGCCCTTGGGGGCTACTATATGTCTAACGACTACGCTATTACAACTCTGCATACAAATCAGCAGTGTCTTATTCGTACCCAGGTTTGGGCGGCTATCACGGATATAAATATCTAAGTGGTAAATTCTCAAGGCTCAAGACATACCTCATATTTTCGTATAAGCATGTTGACCATGCTGGCTTCCATATTCCGGCTCTCAGACAGCCGAGTCAAAAACGTCTCATGGAGCTCTGCGGCATTCAGCTCCTCCAAGTGTGACAGCTCAAGTTTCTCTTTTCCTCTGGTTGAAGCTTGTGACCCGCCCTTGGATACCACTTTCGCCAAAGTTTGTGACGTCTCAGGAGCCTTGAACTCAGTTCTGGTAATGGTAAGGTCATCCTTGGGAGGAGATGTTGTTGCTTCCTCAGCCGCCGTTTTTGGCTTCAGCTCATAAGCAGGAGAGGACGGGTTAACTTCCGGCTGATTGTTTACATACTTGGCTTGTCCCTCCGTGCCTTCACTTGGCGGCGTGTTATCTTGCTCCAAGACCTCATGAGTTTCCTCAGTTTGGTCCTTGGCAGTTTCTACATGAGCCTCGACTGGCTCTGATGTCGAGCCAGACTCGCCAGACTTCCTCTTCTTAGCCTTGGCTCTACAAAGTCACAAGGTGTACAATAATGTTGAAATACATCCAAAACTTGGTCAAGGAAAAATGACCTGATCACATGCATACTTACCCGGGCTTGATAATCATTGGAGCCAACTGAGACCCTGACGAGTCCTCTAATGTTAATGGTTACTCCTGATAGTCTGAATCAGATGAGTTAAGAGGTTGTTTAAATGAGCCGGCTTGAGGGCAAGAAGGAGTTGGACTGTGAGGCACCTCATTGGCACGCTTGGGAGGGTTTGGTGCAGAATCTGAACCGCCCATCATGGCACCAGAGTCACCACCTGCCCCTTGTCAAGATGAGCCGGCGTACTGTGTTTTCTTTATTAAGAAATTAGGGTCCAAGTAAGCAAGTGGATGAGAAAAGGGCACTTTCCTCACTATTCTTCTAAGCTTCTCGGGAACATGAATATCTGAATCAGATGAGATAGGGATTACCTCAACGTTTTTGGCCCGGCTCTCACTTGCGTCATCCTAGGAAAAGCATTGACAGTTGGAATTTTATAAGCACGGTTAAAGGGAAACAAGTTAATCAGAGAGAAGGAAGCTTACCTCTGAATCATCATCTTGAAGCGATTCATTAAGAGCCAGGTCATCCTCGGGCGACTCTTCAGAAGCCTCCGGATTAGAGATGATCTTGGCCCTTTTCCTCTATTTTGGGTCTTCACCCGCCACAGCCTTACGATGCTTAGCAGATGTCTTCTTCACCATTGGTCGTTTACTCCAGAAAGGATCGTTCTCCTGCCAAGCAAAACATCAAAGGATTACATGATTGAAGGGTGCACAAAGCTAAAGTTAAACATCATTTCCAATACTTACAGGGGGTGGCGGGTTAGACGCAAAAAATGGAGCTAGCCCAAAATTGCCGCTATCTGATGGAGGGACCTTGATTAGAGATCTTACTACTTCATCAGCTTCTGCTTCCGTGAAATTGGTCGGGCTGCTCCACTGAGGATCAGTGGTTTCACCATTATAGGCATGCATCAAGCTGGGATGGCAGCTTAATGGCATTATCCGCCAAGAGATCCAACAACATGCCAGGTCGATCCCTGTCAACCCATTGGCCACTAGCGTGCCTACCTTTGAGCAAAGGCCGCTTACTTGTGCCTGTTCCTCAGGTGTAGGCCATCCAGGGTAAACCACCGAAAGAGAGAGCCGGGTTGGGCAATAGCCCAGCAAAGGATTTTCACCCTCTGGCGCAGTATTCTTACAGTAAAACCAAGTCTTGTTCCAACCCTTTGGATGACTCGGCAGTTGAGCAGTAGGGAAAATATTATCCCTTCGCCTTTGAAAGGAAATTCCTCCAAGCTCCAGGCTAAGGCCCTTTGTAGATTCACATTGTTTGTTGACGTATAAAAACTCTCTGAAGAGAGTCACTGACGGCTCTACTTGTAAATACACCTCACACATGACTTGAAATTGGCATAAATTCACGATGGAATTAGGGCCAAGGTCTTGTGGGTGTAGACCGTAAAAGTGGAGGACATCTCTAAAGAATTTTGAGCCGGGTGGGGAAAAGCCCCTTAGCAGGTGGTCGGCAAAGATGATGACCTCCCCGTCTTTTGGTGTTGGGGGACACTCGCCCATTGGAACCCGGCAGGTGGCAGCCTCTGTCACTGACAAGAGTCCCTGGCTTATGTAATCCTGCATAACGACATCCGAGACCTAGGAAGCGACCCAGTTGCAGACATTCGGTTCCTTGGTTTTGGTTCTCGACATGTTTTCAAGTGGCCTAGATATGATTTAAAGCATAAAGAACGTCAGAGGTGATTTATAACTGGACATCACATGGCGGGCAGCTTAAGAGGACAAGTAATGAGCCGCCTTATCATTTAGGCTATTTAAAACAAGGACAGTGATCAGTGTACATCACAAGTGCAAGGATTCTTAGAGATCAGCTTACAGAAATCATACTAAGACAAGCACTGGCGTCCTACGGTGCGTAGCAATCTAAGTTGCCCTAGTTACAGAGGCGGCTGATCCTACGATGGAGCACACAAATTTCCACAAGTGTTGCAACAACAAGTTTCAAACGGAGTGGAGGAAATATCAGATCTAAATATTCCGTTTAAAGGGAAATAATACAGTTCTTGATGAGTTCATATGCTGGGAAAGGAACTAGGTCAGATCGCATTTTCTAACAAAGTGAAGGTACACCAGATCTGAGTTTCGACCGTGGCCGGCGAAGGGGTTCATTTTTCCTAAGCAGAGCGACTAGACTGGGAGCCTACAACGGTCATGGCGATGTGGCCGAGGTGCAAAGCTAGGTCGCAATGGAGAGGTGACCTGGGGGCGATGGTGGTATGTACATGAACGGCGGTGACCAGCGTCGGCGTGCGGCAGAAGACAACCGTCGGAGATGCACCGGAGAAGGCCTGAGCTCTTGATGTCCGGCGAGCTTGAAGGTGGACGGCGGCAGAACCTCGAAGAGCGCAGGCGTCGGGAGGAGGAAGAAGGCGTCGAAGCGGCAAAACTGAAAAATGAGACCCCGAGGGGGGTATTTAAAAGAAACCAGAAGGGGAAAAGCAGGCGCAAAAAATAAGGATCTACAGTGCCAAATAGGCGCCTCGATTACCGCGCCTATCAGATCCACTCAAGGTATGGATGACGTCATTAAAGATTCATTACGATTGACTGGATGATGTCACAAAGATTTCCAAGAGGAAAGAAATAGACAAGTCTGGAAAGACATGGATGAGCCGGATCTTAAGCCGGCATGAGCGGAAGACCCGCCAGAATCAAGAAAGGTCCAAAAGGTTGACATGAACATATTCAAATCAACCTGAGGGCTAATGTTGGGGATATAACCATAGGATATGACCCACCCATTCAGGGCCGGGTCAACAGAAGCGGTGACTTACAAAAGGGCCAGGCCAGGTGGGCCGTGGCTTACCAGAAGACTCGCCCAAGAGACTCGCCCAGGAGATTAAGCCGCCTACTCTGTGGGCCGGCCTACAAAGCACCAGCTTAGGCCCAATTGTAAACCGCTATATGAACTTTCCTTACTTAGAAGGCAAGATAGACTCGAGCACGGACCATATTTCAGCTCGGATTCTAATGTACACCCCGGGCCTCAACCTATATATAAAGGGGGAGCCCCGGGTTAGAGAGGATACCCTACAATCTCTCGAGAACTAGGCCTGCCAAGCGCACCTTTGTAATCGGGATCATCACCAATACAACCAAAGCAGGACGTAGGATTTACCTCTCCAAGAGGGGCCGAACCTGGGTAAATTCTTGTCCCATTCGTGTCCACCCAACCCCTTCGATCTACCACTTGACGTCATGGCCTCGCGACTAAGTCCTATGAGGACATATGCCATGAAAATACCACAACACTACTCCACCAGGTAATCCCGAATGACCCACCGTACTCTTAACAGTCAATCTTTTAACTAAGACCCTGAACTTGTTAAGGTTAAAACGGCGGTTTGTCATGTGAGGGCCGGCTTACAGTGAGCGAGGACAACTCTAAGGTTGTGCGGCCTATGAAAGCACTTGAATCTTAGCGGTTGTGCGGCCCATGAAAGCACTTGACTTTTAAGGCTGTGCGGCTTATGAAAGCACTTGAATTTTTTCTGAATTTCGTTTCTTCTGGATATTTTGGATTTGTATCCATTGAAGAATTTTTCTGCTCAAGTGTGTTTGGTACAATTCAGGCCATGTAGCCTTGATTATATGACTCATAATTGAGCATATTGGGTTGGTAACCCGCCCTGATAGCAGACTTTAAGTCCCCAGGATAGTTTGCCTTGAGCAATCAAAATCATGATATTTCATGCCTACGAGTTAATACCCATGCTGGATTATAATTATCACGACATCACCATGATATCAATCTACAGGTGTGTCTTTTAATAACTATATGAATATTTAGGGTTTTCTAACCCGCCCTGGCTCTAGACTTTAAGTCGCCAGAATGTTTCGGCTCAGATAGCCTTCACTCTATTCTCTTTATATAAATTTTCAAAGACTATTATATTGGGGTTTATTACCCGCCCTGGCTTAGACAGCCAGGGCATATGTTGTTCCACTTGTGTGCAGGGAATATGAAAATATTGGTCTGACCCACAAGGATGATGATATTATAAGAAAGCACAGCGGCGGATCATAAATATCAGATTGGTGGTTTAAACAGTTAAAAGCTAACATGCACGATGGCATGACAGATCATTGTTTTCAAACCTAGCCTATTACAAGGCCACCATGGACCTGAATAATCAGAGCAAAATGTTTTGTAGCACAGGATGTCTATGTCCTGATCTGAGAGCCGCCTGGCCTCAGTTATTTTCATCGCGGCGGGTTGATGACTCCGGGTCATCCCGCTCCGGCTCTTCTTCTTCTCCCATCTGGAAGTCAGGTGACGTACAGTCGATGCCAATTAAGGCTTCGAATATAGCTTCATCATTGATAATCTGGGACAGATCAACATTAGGGGCAAAAGTATGCTTACGCGTTGGAGGAGTGAGGTCCACGATGTCATAAGCCGGCGCCTTGACCTTCACGTTTTCCATGTTATACGCCGGCTGGTATCTGGACAAGTCAGTTTCTACAGCCAGTTTGCACGCCAAGGGACGCATCTCCTTTACGCACCTCGCAAAATCCGCCTGATCAAAAGGAGACCCATCCTCTTTAAATACTGGACAGCCTGTGGCCATCTCTTCCGGGTCTAATTCTGCTTGCCATGCTTTTGCACGACTAAGAGCGGTGATGGCGCCAGAGCGGGCGGATGAGAGTTTTATTTCTTCTAGTTTCTTGGGAATTATGGACAGTTTAGCTAGCACATCCTTGATGAGCGTTGGCGGCTGTTTACCGTTGGATATAGCCACAAGGGTCCGCTAAGTGCCAGTATATAGTTGTTCAACTAGGGCGTATTCGGCTTTCAGCTTTACGACCATATCTTGGCCAAGATTGGAGCTCCTGGGGCCTGCTGTTAAAAACACATATGAGTGGCCAGGTGAGTCAGAATAAAAAGTTTCTGAAAGGTTAACAACTTAAGTATTGCTTACCAAAGATAGCAGATGTCATCTGTGAAATTCGTTGTTTTAAGCCGGACAGCTCTGCAGTGGTACTCTTCAGGGAAGACTCAGCGGCTTCTGCCCTTTGCAACAATGAAGTTTTTTCTTGCTACCACGCGGTTCTTTCAGTGTTAAAATGGGCCTTGAGCTTTTCATTTTCTTCTGAGCTAAGTGTCAACTTGTTCTCAGCTTTATGTGTCTCAGCTTCTTGATGCTTGAGCATTTTTCTTAACTCGCCCAGCTATGAGTCATTAAAGCTTAAAGTATCCTGCAAATAAGCATTGAAGACAATAAATATTATTCAGCATGGATATGAGGACTATTTTAAAGTCCCAAGCACATTGCAAGCAATATACTTGGCACTTGGGGGCTAATGCGTGATGAAAATCTTCTGGATAAATTGGTGTATAAGACCCGGCTCATCTTTTCTATGATAAACCGGCCCTTGGGGGCTACGACCGGCGTCTTTACAAATTCTATGGAAGACCCGGCTCATCCTTCTATGACAAGCCGGCCCTTGAGGGTTCTAGTGGATTATTTTCAGAAGACCTTTTGGTCACAGCATGGTTAATATGGTTTAAGTAAGCCGGCTTTCAAGAGGTTACGACCTGAAAAATTTAAGTTTACATGTTGCTGCAAGTCTTAAGCATATTCAATGATCCTTTCCTATGATTAAGACTTGGGGGCTAGATAAGTGTATATATATTTGCATAAAGTTCAAGGAGGAGCTGATTTCATACCTCATATTTCTGTCGCATCATATTGACTAAACTGGCTTCCAGGTCACGGCTTGTATGAAGCCGGCTCAGATAACCAGAGTACAGTTCACCAGCGTTCAGCTTGGAGTAATTCTCAAGATCAAGCTTGGGCTTGTCTTTGTCAGATAAAAGTGCTTCATCCTTGGCGGAATGTTTGGCTAGTATTACGGAGATGCCGGGCGGTTGATAAGCTGTTCCAGTAATGATTACCTCTTCCACATGGGCATCAGCAGAAGACTTGTCTGAATGTTTGACAGGAGACAATGGTTTAGGACTTGGCGGGTCTTGATTGGTCGCCGGGTCATCATTAACATTTGCAGCCAAGTCAGGATTGACAAGATCAGTTTGAGGAGGTGGGTTGTCCTGCCGGCTCTCAGGATCTTCAAGTTCCTGGGTTTGAGCTTCGCTGGCTATCGGTGCCTGATTCTCTTGTTCAGAAGCCTCAGCAATCTTGGAAGGGCCAGGTTTTTGCTTCTTGCCCGTCTTCGCCTTAGCTCTGTAAGGACAATTATTCAGTTTAATAAGTATGAATGGGCAAGGTAAATTAGTCAACAAGCAATAATACTTACGCTGGGTTAACCACTAAAGTGGGGAGTTGTGAGCCATTTGAGTCGCCAAATGAATGAGAAGTATCCTGCTATGCCGAGTCAGAAGAATTAAGAGGTTGCCGTATGAGACCGGCTCGTGAAAGAGAGGAAGTAGGACTATGAGGCACCTCATGACAACGTTTACGAACCGGCAGCGTGTTGGGCAAGCCGGCCATAAGTTCTTCTTGGCCGCTGTTTCGATTATGCCGTCTAATCTCATGCTGCTGTTTCTTCAAAAGAAAGTTTGGATCTAAGTGAGCGAGAGGATGGGAAAACCGTACTTTTCTGGTGACCCACCGTATTTTCTCTCTTGGCAAAATTTCTGAGTCGGAGGAGATAGAGATTACCTCAGCGCCGTTAGCTTGGCTTGTCTCCGTTTCCTCCTGAGGAGAATCAGCGTCAATAAGTTGTATAAAGAGAATACCAAGTGAATCAAGTTCTGCCTCTGAGTCGTCTAGGGCAAGCTGTTCTTGCGCCGTGGGCTTCTTAGGACGACCCGGACCGCGAGTGGTTGTTTTGACCCTTTTGGTTGGGGCAGTAGTGTTCTGTATCTTCCTTTTCCAGAAAGATGAGTTGGCCTGAGGGCATATGAGTAATAACATCAAAACCAGAGAGGTAGACAAAGGCAAGTAATATATATGCAAGAATACTTACGGCTGGTGGCGGGTTAAGCGTATAATAAGGAGCTAGAGCCGTCTTGCTGCAATTAGCCAATGACTCGCCAAGAAGCGTCTTGACAGTCTCATTGATTTCCTTCTCAGTCAGTTCAGTGGGATTGTAGCGCAAAGGATCTTTGGTATCGCCAGTATATGTACACATTAAGCCGGGGCGGTGGCTTAAAGGTAGAATCCTCCATGAGACCCAGCAGCAGACAAGGTCAACTCTAGTTAAGCTGTTTGCAATAAAGGCCCGGATCTTTGAAAAAGTAGAAGAATAAAGACCGTGTTCTAAAGCGGTCATCCGGCCTGGCAGTGGGCCGTTGGTAGGAAGACGATGTGGATGAAAGCCCGACAAGGGGTTTTCTCCTTCTGGAGAGGTATCTTTGCAGTACAACCAGGTGAAGTTCCAATCTTTTGGATGACTCGGCAGGGTGGCTGCTGGGAAGGTCACATCTCTCCGCCTTTGAATTGAAACACCTCCAAGTTCAAGACTAAGCTCGTCGGGCATCTCAGTTTGGCGGTTGATATAAAAATGATCTCTGAACAGATCTATAGACAGTTCTTCACCAAGGTATACTTCACAGAATACTTGAAAATTGCATATATTGGAGACAGAATTGGGACCAATATCTTGAGGATGGAGGTTATAAAAGTGCAATACGTCACGGAAGAATTTTGAGCCGGGCGGTGAAAAGCCGCGGAGCAGATGATCTGTAAAAACTACAACCTCGCCTTCTTGAGGCTCCGAAGGGCATTTAGAACCAGGAACTCGCCAATGAATGATTTCCTTGGCGGCCAAAACACCCATGGTCACATATTCATTGAGGCTCTCTTCAGTAACTTTTGAAGGGATCCAATCGCAAGTGGTGGGTGTCTTAGTCATGGTGAGCCGGAAGTGACAAAGCTGTGAGCAGAAAATAAATACGGTAGATCAATATTACAGTATGGAGCTGTGTGCAAGTTTTTAAGCCGGCTAGAGGCTGGCAGGTCACAAGAGTTTTTATATAAGCCGCCATGTATGGTACGGCGAGTTAGCAGTCTATAAAGATGGAAGTACTAAAAATTTCACTAAGTGTTGTATAAACAGGTTTCCAAGATTGCAACCATATTCATGGATCTACATCAGTTCAAAAAAGAAAAATTATTCCTAAACCTAAACTGTGGTGGAAGTACTGACCTATTGAAAATGAAGTTTGAAGGGACAGGATGGATCTGTGTTGAAGAAACAGATGCTAAAATTGCTACCGCATAACTTCAGTATCATGTTGGGTTTCAACTAAGCGGCATAAGGAAGGACTACTAGCGGATGCAAGGAATGCTGATGAACACCGACGAACCGACGAATTGAAGGAACCCTAATGTAGATTGGAGGTCAAGAAAAGCAAGTACTTGATGATGTTGGTGAAAAACGGAAGGACGCCGCGGTTTTCTGGTCTGATCAGGATGATGCAGCGGCCAGGTTGGAGCAGCTTATGGAGATCGACGGCGGCGGCAGAGCTCGCGCAGCGACGGACGGTGCGAGGAAGAAGAAGAGAAGGGGACGGGGTAAAAGTGAAAAAGAACCCCCCCCCCCCCTGCGCCTATTTATAAGGGGAAAGGTGACTAGTAAAAGGTAGGTGCGAAAATCGAGGAGGCATGATCATTATCTTAACAACAAAAACGCCTTGATTTTCGGAATGGATGATTAATGCAAAGATCCGTTGTGATATCATAAGGTTTTTTCTGGAATTAATGATGTGACATCATCTCTCTGCTATGGCGGGTTATATAAGTTTATCAGATTAAGAGTTAGAAAGATTCGAAGGAATTGCTCACTGAAGAACGGAGATTGACATGAACAAAGTTCAAACCAATCTGGGGCCTAATGTTGGGGATATAGCTCCGTGCTATGACCCGCCCAGGAGGGGGCGGGTCATATCGTCCGTGACTTATACTTGAAGGCCCAGTAAGATGTACAAGTGGGCTGTTGAAAGCCCATAACCCGGAGGTGACTCGAGATCCGAAGGCGTGAGCCGCCTGACGATAGCTTGTCTAGCAAGGCGAGGTAATTTAGGGATAGGGTCGGTTACGATGTGTAATATGAATCAAAATCTTGTAAGCCGCCGGACCTCGACCTATGTATATAAAGGCGAGAACCGGAGGCAGGTTAACTTAAGAAACAACAAGTCGAGAACTAGGTCAAGCATATTCGCTCCCTTGTAATCGAAATTCAAGCAATACAACTAGAAGCAGGATGTAGGCTTTTACCTCGTTGTGAGGGGCCGAACGTGGGTAAACCCTCTGTGTCCTTTGTCCCGATCAACCCCTCCAAGCTAACCTACGTTGCGATGGCTCCACACCTAAGTCTTTTCACTAGGGCATCTGCCGTGATAAACCCATGACAATAAGTAATCGTGTGAATTTGGTATTCGTTTGATATTTTGATGATGTGTATGTTGTGATTCCTTTAGTGGTGTTATGTGAACATCGACTACATGACACTTCACCATATTTGGGCCTAAGGGAATGCATTGTGGAGTAGTTATTAGATGATGGGTTGCTAGAGTGACAGAAGCTTAAACCCTAGTTTATGCACTATTCCGTAAGGGGCTGATTTGGATCCATATGTTTAATGCTATGGTTAGATTTTATCTTGATTCTTGTTTCATAGTTGCAGATGCTTGCGAGAGGGGTTAATCATAAGTGGGAGGCTTGTTCAAGTAAGAACAGCACCCAAGCACCGGTCCACCCACATATCAAATTATCAAAGTAGCGAACGCAAATCAAACCAACATGATGAAAGTGACTAGATGAAATTCCCGTGTGTCCTCAAGAACGTTTTACTTATTATCAGAGACCGTTCCGGCCTTTCCTTTGCTACAAAAAGGATTGGTCTACCTTGCTGCACTTTTGTTACCATTTATTATTACTTGCTATTTACAAATTATCTTGCTATCAAACTATCTGTCACCGACAATTTCAGTGCCTGCAGAAAATACCTTGCTGAAAACCGCTTGTCATTTCCTTCTGCTCCTCGTTGGATTCGACACTCTTACTTAATGAAAGGACTACGATTGATACCCTAAACTTGTGGGTCATTAAGACTCTTTTCTGGCGTCGTTGCCAGGGAGTGAAGCGCTTCTGGTGAGTGGAATTTGGTAAGGAAAATTTTATATTATGTGCTGAAATTTACTATTACTTGTTACTATGGAAAACAATCCTTTGAGGGGTTTGTTCGGGGTATCTTCACCTCGACCGGAAGCAGAAAGAGTTGCTCCTCAACCTACTACACCTACTGAAAATATTGGTTATGAGATTCCTTCAGGTATTATATATAAACTGCTAGCTAATCCTTATGCAGGAGATGGAACACTACATCCTGATATGCATCTAATCTATGTGGATGAAGTTTGTAGATTATTTAAGCTTGCAGGTTTACCCGGAGATGAAGTTAAGAAGAAGGTTTTCCCTTTATCTTTGAGGGGAAAATCATTGACATGGTATAGGCTATGTGATGATATTGGAGCTTGGGACTGCAGTCGATTGGAATTGGAATTTTATCAAAAGTTTTATCCTATGCATCTAGTTCATCATGATCGGAATTATATATATAATATTTGGCCTCATGAAGGAGAAAGTATCGCTCAAGCTTGGGGGAGTCTTAAATACATGATGTATACATGCCCCAATCATGAGCTCTCAAGGGAAATTATCTTACATAATTTTATGCTCGGCTTTCTCATGATAATCAATCCATGCTCGATTCTTCTTCGACTGGCTCTTTTATGAAGAAAACTATTGAATTTAGATGGAACCTTCTGGAAATAATTAAAAGTAACTCCGAAGATTGCGAACTCAACAAAGGTAATGAGTCAGGTAAAACACTTAAGTTCGATTGTGTTAAATCTTTTATGGATACTGATGCTTTTCACAAGTTTAGCACTAAATATGGACTAGATTCTGAGATAGTAGCATCTTTTTGTGAATCATTTGCTACTCATGTTGATCTACCTAAGGAGAAATGGTTTAAATTTCATCCACCTGTTAAAGAAAAGATTGAGGAGCCAGTTATAGTTAAAGATGAAACTATCATTTACAATGTTGATCCAGTTGTGCCTACTGCTTATATTTTAAAACCACCTTTCCCTGTAAGGATAAAGGAACATGCTAAGGTTTCAACCATGGTTAACAAAAGTAATATTAGAGCACCTAGACCATCTAAACAAATTAAAGTAGAACCTAGTATTGCTATGGTTAAGGGTCTCTTGGTTGATAATATTGATGGGCATGTTATTTATTTCTGTGATGAAGCTGTTAGAATTGCCAAACCAGATACTAAAGATAAGAATAAACATGTTATTGGCATGCTTGTTGTCTCAGTTAAAATAGGAGATCATTGTTATCATGGCTTATGTGATTTGGGTGCTAGTGTTAGTGCAATCCCTTTTACTTTATACTAAGAAATTATGAATGATATTGCACGCGCTAAAATAGAAGATATTGATGTCACTATTAAACTTGCAAACAGAGGTACTATCACACATCTTGGGATTGTTAGAGATGTTGAAGTCTTGTGTGGGAAAATAAATATCCTACTGATTTTCTAGTTCTTGGTTCTCCACAAGATGATTTTTGTCCCATAATATTTGGTAGACCTTTCTTGAACACTATTAATGCTAAGATAGATTGCAATAAAGAAACTGTCAGTGTTAATTTTGGTGATGTGTCTCATGAGTTTAATTTCACTAAGTTTCGTAGGAAGCCTCATGATAAAGAATTGCCTAGTAAGGATGAAATAATTGGTCTTGCTTCTATTGCCGTACCACCTACTGATCCGTTAGAACAATATTTGCTAGACCATGAAAATGATATGCACTTGCATGAAAGAAATGAAATAGATAAGATGTTCTTTGATCAACAACCTATCCTAAAACACAATTTGCTTGTTGAAACTCTAGGAGGCCCTCCTCCACCTAAGGGTGATCCTGTGTTTGAATTGAAACAATTGTCTGATACAATGAAATATGCATATCTTGATGAAAGGAAGATATATCATGTTATTATTAGTGCAATATTCTCTAATTTTTGTGAAAAGATTGTTGAGGTTTTCATGGATGATTTTTTCGTATATGGAACTTCTTTCAATGAGTGCTTAAGCAACCATGATCAAGTGTTGCAGAGATGTGAACAAACTAATCTTGTCTTGAATTGGGAGAAGTGCCACTTTATGGTTAATGAAGGTATTGTCTTGGGGCATAAAATTTCCATACGAGGTATTGAGGTGGATAAAGCTAAAGTTTATGCAATTGAGAAAATGTCATGTCTTGAAGATATTAAAGGTATAATAAGTTTCCTCGGTCATGCTGGCTTCTATAGAAGGTTTATTAAAGACTTCTGTAAAATGTCTAGGCCTCTTACTAATCTCTTGCAAAAAGATATTCCATTTGTTTTTTATGATGATTGTGTAGAAGCCTTTGAAACACCTAAGAAAGCCTTGACATCTGCACCTATTGTTCAACCACCTGATTGGAACCTGCCTTTTGAAATTATGTGTGATGCTAGTGATTATGATGTTGGTGTTGTTCTAGGGGCAAAGAGTTGATAAGAAATTAAATGTTATCCATTATGCTAGTAAGACTCTAGACAGTTCTCAAAGAAATTATGCTACTACTGAGAAAGAATTTCTAGCGGTTGTGTTTGCCTGTGATAAATTCAGATCTTACATAGTCGATTCTGAAGTAATTGTTCACACCGATCATGCTGCTATTAAATACCTTATGGAAAAGAAAGATGCTAAACCTAGATTCATTAGGTGGGTTCTTTTGCTATAAGAATTTGACTTGCATATCACTGATAGGAAGGGAGCTGAGAATCCCGTAGCTGATAACTTGTCTAGGTTAGAAAATATTCTTGATGACCCACTACCTATTGATGATAGCTTGCCCAATGAATAGCTAGCTGTCATAAATGCTTCTGGTAATACTCATTGGTATGCAGACTATGCTAATTATATTGTTGCTAAATTTTTACCACCTAATTTTACTTACCAACAAAAGAAAAAAATTCTTCTTTGATTTAAGACATTACTTTTGGGATGACCCACATCTTTATAAAGAAGGAGTAGATGGTATTATTAGACGTTGTATACCTAAGCATGAACAGGAACAAATCCTACAGAAATGTCACTCTGAAGCCTATGGAGGACACCATGCGGGAGATAGGAATGCACACAAGGTATTACAATCTGGTTTTTATTGGCCTACTCTTTTCAAGGATGCTCATAAGTTTGTTTTATCTTGTGATGGATGTCAAAGAATTGGTAATATTGGTAGACGTCAGGAAATGCCTACGAACTATTCACTTGTTATTGAACCATTTGATGTTTGGGGTTTTGATTATATGGGACATTTTCCTTCCTCTAATGGGTATACACATATTTTGGTTGATGTTGATTATGTTACTAAGTGGGTAGAAGCTATTCCAACTAGTGGTGCTGATCATAACACCTCCATTAAAATGCTTAAAGAAGTTATTTTCCCGAGGTTTGGGATCCCTAGATATTTAATGATTGATGGTGGTTCACATTTTATTCATGGTGCCTTTCATAAATTCTTGCTAAATATGATGTCAACCATAGAATTGCACCCCCTTATCACCCTCAATCTAGTGGTCAAGTTGAGTTGAGCAATAGAGAAATAAAGTTAATATTGCAAAATACTGTCGGCAGATCTCGAAAGAATTGGTCTAAAAAACTTGATGATGTACTTTGGGCTTATAGAACAGCTTATAAAAATCCTATTGGCATGTCTCCATATAAAACGGTTTATGGAAAAGCTTGTCATTTGCCTCTTGAGTTAGAGCATAAAGCTTATTGGACAATTAAAGAACTAAATTATGACTTCAAACTTGCCGGTGAAAAGAGGCTATTTGATATTAGCTCATTAGATGAATGGAGAACCCAAGCCT
This sequence comes from Thinopyrum elongatum, assembly GCA_011799875.1. Classification (NCBI taxonomy): domain Eukaryota; kingdom Viridiplantae; phylum Streptophyta; class Magnoliopsida; order Poales; family Poaceae; genus Thinopyrum; species Thinopyrum elongatum. The sequence continues at coordinate 582,736,890 of CM022298.1, forward strand.
ATGAAAATGCCAAACTGTTCAAAGAAAAAGTTAAAAGATGGCATGACAAAAGAATCCAAAAGAGGGAATTCAAAGTGGGTGAGTATGTTCTATTGTACATTTCTCGTTTTAGATTTTTTGCAAGAAAACTCCTCTCCAAATGGGAAGGACCATATATCATTGAAGAAGTTTATCGCTCTGGAGCTATTAAGATCAATAATGCCGAAGGCACTAATCCGAAGGTGGTCAATGGACAAAGAATTAAGCACTATATTTTATGTACACCTATTAATGTTGAAACTAACATTATTCACACCATGACACCAGAGGAATACATAAAAGAGACCTTCCAGGACACTCCGGAACCCTGAAAAGGAAGAGGTACGTGATACGGTAAGTAAACCGAGTCCAAAAATTCCGTAAAAATATTTTCTGTCAGTTTTGGAATATTAGAAAAATTAAAAAAATAAGAAACACCCAAGAAGGCAACCCAGGTCCCCACTAGGCACCAGGGCATGCCTGCCCCTCCTGGCGCGCCCTGGTGGGTAGTGGGCCCCTCGGGAACCTTCCCGACTTCGTTTTCCTCCGGATTACTTGTTTTGCAAGATAAAAATTCTTCATATATACTCCCGGATGTTTTGACCACCGCATCACGGAAATATCCTCTGTTCTTGTTTCGTGTTGTTTTTCTGTCAGATCTAGATCGCCATGGCTTCACCAAGCTCCTCCAAGGACAAGTTCTATGAGAAGGTCATCAGCCCCTACTTACCGGAGGTGATGAAGCACCCTCAAGCCATTGAGATGGATGAGGGGGTGCTCCACATCCGGGATGCTCGAGGGCCCAAGAAGACGGGAAGCGTGGAGGCCAGGCTTGAGGTGGTGGAGCAGGAGATCATCAAGTGCCAAGGGATGGTGGAGCGTGGACTTAGTGCCAACCACTCCATGATCACGGAATTCAACCGTGATCACAAGGTGGATGGCCAGTCTATGAAGGACATCGTCTTCAACTTCAATGAACGAATCAATTATCTGCAAGGCCAAATTTATGATCTTCAAAATCAAAATTTTGAGTATGAGGCAAGGTTCAAAGGTATGGGTTTAGCTGCAAGTTTCAGGACTCCGGAAACTCATGCATCCTCTTATGATGGTGAACCTATGCCATGGAAGCCGGAGGACAAGCCTACTACCTCATCACCACCACCATCACCAAAGAAGGAGACCTGAGTACACGGGTATGGGCACTCCCCTTGTCTTGTGCCAAGCTTGGGGGAGGTGCCCCAGTATCGTATCACCATCACTTTTATTATCTTTACCTATTTTAGTTCGATCCTTAGTTATTTCGCGATTTAGTTGAATAAAAGTTTAGTATGATCTATTTTCGAGTGCTAGTTTCGTGATCTATCTATCTATGTAATCAAGTGAGAGTTATATAATAAATTTTAGTTTGAGTTTTCACTTCTTTACTTTTATGTTTCAATCAAAATAAAAAGGTAATGAAAAAGATCATATGCTAATCTCATGGAAGGTAATGACATTACATAAGAAAGAGTGTAAGTAGTAAAATTTATTGAAAGTTGACAAACATAGCATCGGTCAATGAAGCAATTCATGAAAGAAATTAATAAGGGAAGAGAAGATTCACATGCAAATATACTATCTTGAACATCTTTTATGGTTTTGAGCCCCCACCAAGTATTTTATGTCAAATTGTTGACGTTGGACAAGGAAGACAACGTAATGATTTATGTTTGTTCATATTCACAAAGAAGTTATATTGTCATAGATCCTCCAACATGTGGTGCTTGCCTAATATCTTTGCTAGACAAAAATCCGCACCAAGTAGAGATACTACTTGTGCATCCAAAAACCTTAAACCCAATTCCAAGTTATGAGAGTCCACTATACCTACCTATGGATGGAATAAGATCCTTCAAGTAAGTTGTCATCGGTGCATAAGGCAATAAAAATTGCTTCTAAATATGTATGATCTTTTAGTGTAAGGAAAAATAAGCGTTGTACGAACTTGTGATGGCAAAGTAATAAAAGCGACGGATTGCATAATAAAGGTTGCTATCACAAGGGGCAATATACCATGATGTTCTTTTGCACTAAGAGCTTGTGCATCCAAAAATAAAAAGCGCATCACAACCTCTGCTTCCCTCTACGAAGGGCCTATCCTTTACTTTTATGTATTTATTTTTTATGCAAGAGTCAATAGTGTTCTCCTCTATCTTTTCTTTTTATTTTCTCTTTTGCAAGCATCATATGGTGGGGAAAGATCTAGGCACATATATCCAGTTGGATATGAGTGATCATGAGTTATTATTGTTGACATCACCCTTGAGGTGACTAAGTTGGGAGCCGAAATTATAAGCCCCTATCTTTCTATGTGTCTGGTTGAAACCTTTTGCTCCATATATATGGTGTGAGTGTTAGCAATCATAGAAGACTAAATGATGATTGAGTATGTGGACTTGCCAAAATGGCTCCGACACGTGACCCTTCCTAAAAATATGATGAATTGCAATTGCATTGTTGACTGAGAACATAGTTTGTTAGTTTTCAAGAAAGTTTATTCCTTATACTTTGATGTTGTGATGAATTGTTACTTGCCCATGAGAAGTTTTATGATAAAGTTTATTGCTGTTATAATAATGATCATGATGCTACTATGTCCGTATTTTGTTTTTATTGACACCTCTCTCTCTAGACATGTGGACATGATTATTGATATCGGCTTTCACTTGAGGACAAGCGAGGTCTAAGCTTGGGGGACTTGATATGTCCATTTTGCATCATGTTTTCTACTATTATTTATAGTGTTTTCATCCAATATAACACTTTGTGGAGTAATTGTAATGCCTTTTCTCTTATAATATGCAAGGTTTATACAAAGAGGGAGATTACCGGTAGCTGGAATTCTGGACCTGAAAAAGCTATATCAGAGATACCTATTCTGCACATCTCCAAATGAGCTGAAATTTTACGGAGATTTATTTTGGAATATATAAAAATTATTAAAGAAAATAAATACCAGAGGGGGCCACCCAGGTGCCCACTAGGCACTTGGGCGCGCCTACCCTCCCCCCCCCCTAGCGCGCCCTGGTGGGTAGTGGGGCCCCTGGCCAGCCTCCAATGCCCATCTTCTGGTATATAAGCCCATTTTCCCTAGAAAAAATAAGGAGAATACTTTCGGGATGGAGCATCGCCGTCTCGAGACGGAACCTGGGAAGGAGCACTTTTGCTCTCCGGCGGAGCGATTTCGCCGGGGATACTTCCCTCCGGGAGGGGGAAATCAAAGCCATTGTCATCACCAACAATCCTCTCACCTTGGGAGGATCAATCTTCATCAACATCTTCACCAACACCATCTCATCTCAAAACCCTAGTTCATCTCTTGTGTTCAATCTTTGTATCAAAACCTCAGATTGGTACTTGTGGGTGACTAGTAGTGTTGATTACATCTTGTAGTTGATGCTAGTTGGTTTATTTGGTGGAAGATTAAATGTTTAGATGCATTATGCTATTTATTATCCCTCTGATCTTGAGCATGAATATGATTTGTGAGTAGTTGCTTTTGTTCTTGAGGACATGGGAGAAGTCTTGTCATAAGTAATTATGTGAATTTGGTATTCGTTCGATATTTTGATAATGTGTATGTTGCGATTCCTTTAGTGGTGTTATGTGAACGTCAACTACATGACACTTCACCATCATTAGGCCTAAGGGAATTCATTGTGGAGTAGTTATTAGATGATGGGTTGCTAGAGTGATAGAAGCTTAGACCCTAGTTTATGCGCTATTCCGTAAGGGGCGGATTTGGATCCATATGTTTAATGCTATGGTTAGATTTTATCTTAATTCTTCTTTCGTAGTTGCGGATGCTTGCGAGAGGGGTTAATCATAAGTGGGAGGCTTGTTCAACTAAGAATAGCACCCAAGCACCAGCCCACCCACATATCAAATTATCAAAGTAGCGAACGCGAATCAAACCAACATGATGAAAGTGATTAGATGAAATTCCCGTGTGTCCTCAAGAACGTTTTACTTATTATCAGAGACCGTTCCGGCCTATCCTTTGCTAAAAAAAGGATTAGGCTACCTTGCTGCACTTTTTTTGCCATTATTATTACTTGCTAGTTACAAATTATCTTGCTATCAAACTATCTGTCACCGACAATTTCAGTGCCTACAGAAAATACCTTGCTGAAAACCGCTTGTCATTTCCTTCTGCTCCTCGTTGGGTTCGACACTCTTACTTATCGAAAGGACTACGATTGATCCCCTATACTTGTGGGTCATCAGACGCTGATGAGACACCAGCGACCTTGGCTGGTCCTCTCCGTCCGCCTCTAGCAGCGTCGCCGGTAGCGGCAGCGGCAGAAGCCGGGCGGAGGGAGATGGTGGTGACCTCGTGGAGATGGCAATCCCCTGCTCATGAGCCCCTCCTCCTCATCCTCTTCTTCATTCCCTTTAATTTGTGGTTTCTTAATTAGTTCTAGCTCCATATTAGCTGATGCTCGCGAGTGTTAGTATAATCTTGTTTAGATTTGTAAAAGTTCATTTTAGTTAGTGTCCTAGCTGCTAGTAGTGTTGACGCATGCCAACATGAGTCCTAGTTCTATGTCGATTAGAACTAGTAGTCTACGTGATGTTAGTGGATCTCTGTACTAGTCCTATTCGTGTAGGTTTTAGCTAGGCTGAGTCTGGTTTGGATTCAAATCAATGTCCGTGTAGGTTTAGGCTTTTCTTAGGTTGGTGGCTGCTCTGCACAAATATGCACAGCAGGTGCATGAGATTTGTAATACTGGAAGTTGAAAAGAAATAAAGACAAAAAGAAAGAGGGCACCACAAGATCCCTTGGCTATAAGTTTTTGTGTGTGCGCGTGTCTATCGATTTAATGTGATCAATCCATGGGAGGAATTCCAACAGCGAGCAACTCAGAATTGATCCACCTGTGCATTTCACGGATAGCTATTATGTTCATGTACTTAGCTAGGATCAGTTAGTGGTTGCTGAATGGATTATGATGTGTTGAATGATGCCTACTATGCAACCTTCTTCTTGTAGGACAGTACCAAATTTCCCTCAAGTGGATGACCTAAGGTTTATCAATCCATGGGAGGCGTAGGATGAAGATGGTCTCTCTCAAACAACCCTGCAACCAAATAACAAAGAGTCTCTTGTGTCTCCAACACACCCAATACAATGGTAAATTGTATAGGTGCACTAGTTCGGCGAAGATATGGTGATACAAGTGTAATATGGATAGTAGATATAGGTTTTTGTAATCTGAAAATATAAAAACAGCAAGGTAACTAGTAACAAAAGTGAGCAAAAATGGTATTGCAATGCTTGAAAACAAGGCCTAGGGTTCATACTTTCACTAGTGCAAATTCTCTCAACAATGATAACATAATTCGATCATATAACAATCCCTCAATGTGCAACAAAGAATCACTCCGAAGTTTCTATCGGAGAATGTAGGATGAAAACATGCATCAACCCCTATGCATAGATTACCCCAATGTCACCTCGGGAATCTGCGAGTTGAGTGCCAAAACATACATCAAGTGAATCAATAGAACATCCCATTGTCACCACAGATATCCCATCGCAAGACATACATCAAGTGTTATCAAATCCAATACTCAATCCAACATAACGAAACCTCAAAGAGCAAGACTCAATTCATCACAAGAAGATAGAGGGGGAAGAACACCATAAGATCCAAATATATTAATAAATCTCACGATACATCAAGATCGTGCAAAATCAAGAAGATGAGAGAGAGGGATCAAACACATAGCTACAGGTACATACCCTCAGCCCCGAGGGTGAACTACTCCCTCCTCGTCATGGAGACCGCCGGGATGATGAAGATGGTCTCCGGTGATGATTTCCCCCTCCGGCAGGGTGCTAAAACGGGGTCCCGATTGGTTTTTCGTGGCTACAGAGGCTTGCGGCGATGGAACTTTCGATCTAGGGTTCTTTTCGGGGGTTTTGGTATTTATAGGAATTTTTGGCATCGGTCTCACGTCAAGGAGGTGCCTGAGGGGCCCACAAGATGGGAGCTAGTGCCCTGGGGGGTAGGGCGTGCCCCCTGGCTTGTGGCCTCCTCAGTCACCTCCTGGTCCAGCTCCGGTGCTTCGGGGGTCTCTTTTGGTCCATAAAAATCACCGTAAATTTTCAGCCCATTCCGAGAACTTTTATTTCTGCACAAAAAACGACACCACGGTAGTTCTGCTGAAAACAACGTCAGTCCGAGTTAGTTCTAATAAAATCATACCAAAACCATATAAAATTGTTACAAACATGGCATGAATACTTCATAAATTATAGATACGTTGGAGACGTATCAGCATCCCCAAGCTTAATTCATGCTCGTCCTCGAGTAGGTAAATGATAAAAGAAAGAATTTATGAAGTGTGAATGCTACCTAACATATTTATTAATGTAATCTTCTTTATTTTGGCATGAATGTTCAGATCCATAAGATTCAAAACAAAATTTTAATATTGACATAAAAACAATAATACTTCAAGCATACTAATAAAGCAATCATGTCTTCTCAAAATATCATGGCCAAAGACAGTTATCCCTACAAAATCATATAGTCTGGCTATGCTCTATCTTCATCACACAAAATATTTCATCATGCACAACCCTGATGACAAGCCAAGAAATTTTTTCATACTTTTAACATTCTCAAGCCTTTTCAACTTTCACGCAATACATGAGCATGGGCCATGGATATAGCACTATAGGTGGAATAGAGTATGGTGGAGGTTGTGAGGAGAAGACTAAAAGGACAAAGTCTCACATCAACTAGGCAAATTAATGGGCTCTGGAGACGCCCATCAATTGACATCGATGCAAGTGAGTAGGGATTGCCATGCAACGGATGCACTAGAGCTATAAGTGTATGAAAGCTCAAAATGAAAACTAAGTGGGTGTGCATCCAACTTGCTTGCTCACGAAGACCTAGGGCAATTTGAGGAAGCCCATCATTGGAATATACAAGCCAAGTTCTATAATGAAAAATTCCCACTAGTAAATGAAAGTGATAAAATAGGAGACTCTCTATCATGAAGAACATGGTGCTACTTTGAAGCACAAGTGTGGAAAAAGGATAGTAACATTGTCCCTTCTCTCTTTTTCTCTCATTTTTTTGTTTTTTGTTTTTTGGCTCTTTGGCCTCTTTTTTTATTTTGGGCTCTTTGGACTCTTTCCTTTTTTTAAGTCCGGAGTCTCATCCCAACTTGTGAGGGAATCATAGCTTCCATCATCCTTTCCTCACATGGGACAATGCTCTAATAATGATGATCATCACACTTTTATTTACTTACAACTCAAGAATTACAACTCGATACTAGAACAAAATATGACTCTATATGAATGCCTCCAGCGGTGTACCAAGATGTGCAATGATCAAGAGTGACATGTATAAAAAATATGAATGGTGGCCAAGCCACAAATACTATGCCAACTACATGATCATGCAAAGCAATATGACAATGATGGTATGTGCCATAATAAACAGAACAGTGGAAGTTGCATGGCAATATATCTCGGAATGGCTATGGAAATGCCATAGTAGGTAGGTATGGTGGCTTTTTTGAGGAAGGGTATATGGTGGGTTTAATGCACCGGCGAAAGTTGCGCGGTACTAGAGAGGCTAGCAATGGTGGAAGGGTGAGAGTGTGTATAATCCATGGACTCGACATTAGTCATAAAGAACTCACATACTTATTGCAAAAATTTATTAGCCATCAAAGCAAAGTACTAATACGCATGCTCCTAGGGGGATAGATTGGTAGGAAAAAACCATTGCTCGTCCCCGACCGCCACTCATAAGGAAGACAATCAAAAAATAAATCATGCTCCGACTTCATCACATAACGGTTCACCGTACGTGCATGCTTCGGGAATCACAAACTTTAACAAAAGTATTTCTACCAATCCACAATTACTCACTAGCATGACTCTAATATCACCATCTTTATATCTCAACACAAATGCAAGGAATCAAACTTCTCATATTATTCAATGCTCTTATATGAAAGTTTTTATTATATCCCTCTTGGATGCCCATCATAATAGGACTAAATTCATAACCTAAGCAAATTACCATGCTGTTTAAAGACTCCCAAAATAATATAAGTGAAGCATGAAGTTCATCAATTTCTACAAAATAAAACCACCGTCGTGCTCTAAAAAGATATAAGTGAAGCACTAGGGCAACTGACAAACTACTCCAAAAAGATATAAGTGAAGATCAATGAGTAGTCAAATAATTAAGTAGCTATGTGAAGATTCTCTCTCATTTAAGAATTTCATATCTAAGTATTTTACTAAAACAGCAAGAAAAACAAAATAAAATGACATTCTAAAAATAGCACACATCATGTGAAGAAGCAAAAACTTAGGCTCAACCGATACTAACCGATAATTCTTGATGAAGAAAGGTGGGATGCCAACCGGGCATCCCCAAGCTTAGATGCTTGAGACTTCTTGAAATATTATCTTGGGATGCCTTGGGAATCCCCAAGCTTGATCTTTTGTGTCTCCTTAATTCCTTTTATATCACGGTTTCCCTAAATCTTAAAAACTTCATCCACACAAAACTCAACAAGAACTCGTGAGAAAAGTTAGTATAAATCAATGAAAAAACATCATCATTATCTACTGTAGCAAATCACTAAAATTATTATTTAACATTGTATACTAAATGCCTCTTCATATTTAATACTCCTATCCTCAAATAGAATCATTAAACAAGCAAACATATGCAAACAATGCAAACATAATAGCAATCTGTCAAAACAGGACAGTCTGTAAATAGTGCAATTATACACATACTTCCCTAGCTTGAAAAAATATGAAAAATTACCAAACTGTAGAAAATTTATCATAGCTTATTTTACAAAAACAATCAACATTTTATCACATTCTTACTTTTCTTAAGAATTCACGCACTAGCGTGCAACTTTCTGTTTTCAAACAGACACATATAGACTTGCAAAATAAGCATGGTAAAGGCTATACTTGACACTTTTATTGAAATAAAAGATGCAAAACATTACTCTAAATAACATAAAGCAAATACTAATAAAATAAAATGATGCTCCAAGCAAAACACATATCATGTGACGAATAAAAATATAGCCCCAAGTAAGGTTACCAATAATGTTGGAGACGAAAGAGGGGATGCCTTCTGGGGCATCCCCAAGCTTAGTTGCTTGGATCTTCCTTGAATATTACCTTGGGGTTCCTTGGGAATCCCCAAGCTTATGGTCTTGTCACTTCTTATTCTCCTCATATCGATATCTAACCCAAAACTTGAAAACTTCAATCACACAAAACTTAACGGAACTTCGTGAGATGGATTAGCATAGTAAAACAAATCATTCACTTGGGTACTGTCAAAGACAAGTTTCATAATTGTTTCCACATAATACCTACTGTACTCTATAATTTCCACAATTTATATTAAGCAATATAAGCCAAAGAAACTAGAAAACAAGCAAACTATGCATCGAAAACAGAATCTGTCAAAAACATAACAGTCTGTAAAGACCTGAATTATGCTCACACTTATTTTATCCAAAAATAATGAAAAATATGGAAAACGTATAAAACTTGTTTATAAATCATATGTAAAAAATTCAGAATTTTTTGACACTCCAGTAATTTTTAACAATTCTGTTACTGGACGCAAAAGTTTCTGTTTTTGCACAGAATCAAATCAACTATCAACCACACTATCCCAAAGGCTTTACTTGGCACTTTATTGAAACAAAAGCTATAAAACATGATTACTACAGTATCTTAATCATGTGAACACACAAAAACAGTAGGGGTAAATGTTGGGTTGTCTCCCAACAAGCGCTTTTCTTTAATGCCTTTTTAGCTAGGCATGATGATTTCAATGATGCTCACATAATAGATAAGAATTAAAACATAATGGGACCATCATGAAGCATATGACTATCACATTTAATTCTAACCCACTTCCTATGCATAGGGATTTTGTGAGCAAACAATTTATGGCAATAAGAATCAACTAGCATAGCAAGGCAAAACAAGCATGACTTCAAAACTTTCAACACATAGAGAGGAAACTTGATATTATTGCAATATGTAAAAGCATATGTTCCTCTCTCATAGTAATTTTCAGTAGCATCATGAATGAATTCAACAATATAACTATCATATAGAGCATGCTTTTCATGATCCACGAGCATAGAAATTTTATTACTCTCCACATAAGCAAATTTATTCTCATGAATAGTAGTGAAAGCAAACTCAACAAAATAACTATCATGTGAAGCATAATCCAATTGAAAATTAAAATCATGATGACAAGTTTCATGGTTATCATTATTCTTTACAGCATACATGTCATCACAATAATCATCATAGATAGCAACTTTGTTCTCATAATCAATTGGAACCTCTTCCAAAATAGTGGATTCATCAGTAAATAAAGTCATTACCTCTCCAAATCCACTTTCATAATTATTACAATAAGGTTCAACACCCTCCAAAATAGTGGGATCATTAGTACCTGGAGTTGACACTCTTCCAAACCCACTTTCATTAATATAATCATCATAAATAGGAGTCATGCTTTCATCATAGTAAATATTCTCATCAAAACTTGGGGGACTAAAGATATCATCTTCATCAAACATAGCATCCCCAAGCTTATGGCTTTGCATATCATTAGCATCATGGATATTCAAAGAATATTCATACTAAAAACATTGCAATCATGCTCATCATTCAAAGATTTTATGCCAAACATTTTATTTAATTCTTCTTCTCTCAATTGAGCACAATTTTCCTTTCCATCATTTTCACGAAAGACATTAAAAAGATGAATAATATGAGGCAACCTCAATTCCATTTTTTTGTAGTTTTCTTTTATAGACTAAACTAGTGATAAAACAAGAAACTAAAAGATTCAATTGCAAGATCTAAAGATATACCTTCAAGCACTCACCTCCCCGGCAACGACGCTAGAAAAGAGCTTGATGTCTACTACGCAACCTTATTCTTGTAGACTCGTGTTGGGCCTCCAAGCGCAGAATTTTGTAGGACAGTAGCAAATTTCCCTCAAGTGGATGACCTAAAGTTTATCAATCCGTGGGAGGTGTAGGATGAAGATGGTCTATCTCAAACAACCCTGCAACCAAATAACAAAGAGTCTCTTGTGTACCCAACACACCCAATACAAAAATTGTATAGGTGCACTAGTTCGGCGAAGAGATGGTGATACAAGTGTAATATGGATAGTAGATATAGATTTTTGTAATCTAAAAATATAAAAACAGCAAGGTAACTAGTAACAAAAGTGAGCAAAAACGGTATTGCAATGCTTGAAAACAAGGCCTAGGGTTCATACTTTCACTAGTGCAAATTCTCTCAACAATGATAACATAATTCGATCATATAACAATCCCTCAACATGCAACAAAGAATCGCTCCAAAGTTTCTATCAGAGAACATAGGACGAAAATGTGCATCAACCCCTGTGCATATATTACCCCAATGTCACCTCGGGAATCCACGAGTTGGGTGCCAAAACGTACATCAAGTGAATCAATAGAACATCCCATTTTCATCACAGATATCCCATCGCAAGACATACATCAAGTGTTCTCAAATCCAATACTCAATCCAACATAACAAAAACTCAAAGAGCAAGACTCAATTCATCACAAGAAGATAGAGGGGGAAGAACACCATAAGATCCAAATATATTAACAAAGCTCGCGGTACATCAAGATCATGCCAAATCAAGAACAAGAGAGAGAGGGATCAAACACATAGCTACTGGTACATACACTCAGCCTCGAGGGTGAACTACTCCCTCCTCATCATGGAGACCGCTGGGATGATGAAGATGGCCTTCGGTGATGATTTCCCCCTCCGGCAGGGTGCTAGAACGGGGTCCCGATTAGTTTTTCGTGGCTACAAAGGCTTGCGGCGGCGAAACTTTCGATCTAGGTTTCTTTTCAGGGGTTTTGGTATTTATAGGAATTTTTGGCGTCAGTCTCACGTCAAGGAGGGGCCCACAAGCCGGGAGCTAGCGCCCTGGGGGTAGGGCGCGCCCCCCTGGCTAGTGGCCTCCTCGGTCACCTCCTGGTCCAGCTCCGGTGCTTCGGGGGTCTCTTTTGGTCCATAAAAAATCACCGTAAATTTTCAGCCCATTCTGAGAACTTTTATTTCTGCAAAAAAAATGACACCATGGTAGTTCTGCTGAAAACAGCGTCAGTCTGGGTTAGTTCTAATAAAATCATACCAAAACCATATAAAATTGTTGCAAACATGGCATGAATACTTCATAAATTATAGATACATTGGAGACGTATCATTGAACACCCTACCTGGAGTTCTTGCTAGAAACTTTAAATGGAGAAACAAAATAAGGTAGATTCACTCCAAAGCTAGATATTTGGAAATGGAATGTTATGTTTGTCCCATTCGACACTGAGACATAATTTCATCAATCATATCATTTTTATATGAGGATGCATGTAGCAAACAGTGTGTTGCAATCACTTTTCTACACACAATCAGCACTGAGACACACCATATGTACTCTCCTTCCAAGCAGGTGAACTTGGACCTCTCTGTCAATGACTTTAACGAGGATGAGGTCAGGGCTAGAGTTGTGTCTCCACTGCTTTGTCCAACTCACAGCAAGTTATGCATGCTTTACCTTATATCTGCCCAGGTCTAATTCTTCAACCATCTTCAGTCTCCTTATTTCTTGATGTTGGGCAATGCACTCTAGATGTTAGATGAATTGTAAACTTCACAGGATGTAAACTTCACAAGGCTTCAATTCTAACCAAAAGGCATTTTCCTCAAGAATATGTTTTGAAGTTCATTTGCCCCCTATAATACTTGCGTGCTATTTTAATGCACACCTCATCGAAAGTGAGGTTAACGATGCATATACTCTATGTTGTTTCAAGTGCATAACATAGAGATCTACATGATGTAAAAACTGGCTTCATTGATTTGCTACACTACTAGTGCACTGGCTCCAGGATGCATACATGTCTATGTTACTTCAAGTGGATGTCGCGACCATGGGCATGGTGTGGCTGCTATTGTAACCTCCACGCCCCAACAAGCAACCTTCAGCTGCAAATGTATGTTTGTTCCTTCATTACGGTGGTACAAATCAATTGATATATCGAGCTGCTCTACTGATGTGATGTTGCTTGCTTGATTGATGAATGTTTGCTTGCTAACTAGAAGAAGAAGAAAACCTTGTTCTATTTGAGGAGAATCATTCATTTCATTCATTTTAGACAAGTACTACTCCTTGTATTTCCTTGTTTGCAGCAGCCATGTGTAGAAAAAAATGTGAGGTACATGTAGAGGTAGCTAGCTTTACAAAATTATCTTTAACTATTCAGTATAAACTCAATCGTATTTCAAAAGAGTACTATAGCATGCTAGTTGATTTTATAGATCATGTAGTGTGTACTACAAAATAAGGCCATTTACAAGTAGTAATTTTGTTTTGTTGTTGCTATCAACATTTGGCTCAAATTAACTACAAATATGCATCTATGTTTATCTTCCAGTAGTTATTATATGTGCATAATGAAAGGTGTACTACTGAAAGTGCAACCCTATGATCTTGTTGTGAAATATTCAGTAACATCATTTTATTTTCTTGAGCATGCCAAGGTTATTGTACAGAGATTTGGTCCTTGCTATGTTTTCATTTCCAATGCATGGTATCTGTAGATATACTGCAAGTGCACTTTATATAGGTAGTATTAATTGTGTGAAGTTTATCTCTTTCCACATACTTTAAGAATTTCAAAATTTACATTTTTTTTGTTTATTCCATGGAATATTTCTTTGAAGGGAGGTGGATAGCTGATCTTTAACTCATTATGGTCTTATTTTATAGTAGAAGCATGAGTGCGTGCTGCAGCATGAGCAGTGACTGCACCAAGGACGCCGTGGCGGCCACAACCTTTAATTTGAGCCCATAGGAGGAGCTGCGGCGACAACTAAAGGCAGTGCCAGCGACGAATCTAGTCCTTGTGTCAAGACCGCATCATGATGGTCTTATTTGGTTCAGCTTGTTTGGTTTTGTTTGATCTCCCCAAAACAGTAGACATGCCTGGTCTAGTGATGTCTACTACGCAACTTTCTTCTTGTAGACTTGTGTTGGGCCTCCAAGCGCAGAGTTTTGTAGGACAGTAGCAATTTTCCCTCAAGTGGATGACCTAAGGTTTATCAATCCGTGGGAGGCGTAGGATGAAGATGGTCTCTCTCAAGCAACCCTGCAACCAAATAACAAAGAGTCTCTTGTGTCCCCAACACACACAATACAATGGTAAATTGTATAGGTGCACTAGTTCGGCGAAGAGATGGTGATACAAGTTTAATATGGAAAGTAGATATAGGTTTTTGTAATATGAAAATATAAAAACAACAAGGTAGCAAGTAGTAAAAGTGAGCAAAAATGGTATTGCAATGCTTGAAAACAAGGCCTAGGGTTCATACTTTCACTAGTGCAAAATCTCTCAACAATGATAACATAATTAAATCATATGGCAATCCCTCAACGTGCGACAAAGAATCACTCCAAAGTTTCTATCGGAGAACGTAGGACGAAAACATGCATCAACCCCTATGCATAGATTACCCCAATGTCACCTCAGGAATCCGCAAGTTGAGTGCCAAAGCATACATCAAGTGAATCAATAGAACATCCCATTGTCACCACAGATATCCCATTGCAAGACATACATCAAGTGTTCTCAAATCCAATACTCAATCCAACATAACGAAACCTCAAAGAGAACGACTCAATTCATCACAAGAAGGTAGAGAGGGAAGAAAACCATAAGATCCAAATATATTAATAAAGCTCGCGGTACATCAAAATCGTGCCAAATCAAGAACATGAGAGAGAGATCAAACACATAGCTACTGGTACATACCCTCAACCCCGAGGGTGAACTACTCCTTCCTTGTCATGGTGGGCGCCGGGATGATGAAGATGGCCTTCGGTGATGATTTCCCCCTTCGGCAGGGTGCCGGAACGGGGTCCCGATTGGTTTTTCGTGGCTACAAAGGCTTGCGGCGGCGGAACTTCTCATCTAGGGTTCTTTTCGGGGGTTTTTGTATTTATAAGAATTTTTGGCGTCGGTCTCATGTCAAGGGGGTGCCTGAGGGGCCCACAAGATGGGGGTCACGCCCTAGGGGGGTGGGCGCACCCCCTAGGCTTGTGGCCTCCTCGGTCACTTCCTAGCCCAGCCCCGGTGCTTCGGGGGTCTCTTTTGGTCCATAAAAAATCACCGTAAATTTTCAGCCCATTCCGAAAACTTTTATTTCTGCACAAGAAACGACACCACGGTAGTTCTGCTGAAAATAGCATCAGTCCGGGTTAGTTCTAATCAAATCATACCAAAATCATATAAAATTGTTGTGAACATGGCATGAATACTTCATAAATTATAGATACGTTGGAGACGTATTGTCGTGGTTTTGTCATGGCAGATGTCCTAGTATAAGGACTTAGTCGTGAGGCTGACGCATCTAACTGGTAGCTTGAGAGGGGTTGAGCGAGATGAGAGACGCGAGATTTTACCCAGGTTCGGCCCCTCACGGTGGAGGTAAAAGCCTACATCCTGCTTGATTGATATTGATAATCATGACGATCTCGGTTACAAGGGCGAGGTTTCGCTACCTCTTTCTCGAGAGCATCTACTTGGATCTTGTCTAAGACCTGTCTCTTGAGACCTCTAGAAATAACATGACCCTCTTGGGGTGCCCCGCCCCTCCTTATATAAGTTGAAGGGGCGGGTTACATGTAGAGTCATAGTCGGATTAGGACTTAGCCTATTTCTGACTCCTTTATCGTGGGCTTCTTAACGCCTGGGCTTCTCACCATGGGCTTCTGAATCCTGGGCTTCTTATCTCCAGACAGGTGGCTTACACCGGGCGGCCTACAACCGGGCGGGTTACGCCGGGGCTTATAGCTGGGTGGGTTACGCTGGGGCTTATAGCCGGGCGGGTTACGCCGGGGCTTATAGTCGGGCGGGTTACCTTCAGGCTTATCTTCGGGGCTAATCTCCAGGGTTTATCTTCAGGGCTCATCTCCAGGGTTTATCTTTAGGGTTTATCTTCTGGGCTCATCTTCAGGGCTCATCTCCGAGACTCATCATGGTGGGTTAAAATGGCTGCTTAAGTCTAGAGAGGACTTAACATGACTGCTTAAGCCCAGAGATGATAGGGTGACTTAAGCCAAGAGATGACTTAAGCCTCAGGGCGGCTTATCCTTATGTGCCAGGTCTTGGTCCTGGGGAATATCCCCAACATTAGCCCCCAGTTTAGCTTTGAATTTATTCATGCTAAACTCTTGAAATAAGAACATGTAAAAAGACCGGCTTACTCAAAAAAGACCAGTTGACCAACTCCTGAAAATTCTGAATCTCTGTCATATCAATAAACTGACGCTGGCTCCTTAGAGAAAAAATAACCCTTATTATCTTCAATTGCCTTGGCTTGATAAAATTCGTCTGATGTGGTGCCAACTTTCAATACTTTAGACTTCGATGAAAAATCCATATGATGTTAAGTTGTCTGAATAGCCCGGAGGAGATAACCTTTGCAAACTTCTTCATCAAAAAATATGAGACCTGGTTCACTCATAACTAAGAATTTGAAGGCATACCTTCCTTGTGTCCGTATTACCTATAGCCCCCAAGTCTTAAGAGGGGAACGTAGTGATAGTTTTAAGACTTGCTTCAATATAAATATTGCAACTCTGGAAAAATCCAGTGTTGTTCATCTGAGTCACCAATCATAATTTGAATGTTCCACATATGTAGCCCCCAAGTACCGGGTTGTCTTGCCTGCAGCAATCTGGGACTTGTAAATGTCTTATGCTCATAAAACTTCAGCCAGTGTAGCCCCCAAGGGTCGGGTCATTATACAATAATGAGCAGGGACTTTTGTAGATCTGATCATATAGACTTGACGAGCAATGTGTAGCCCCCAAGTGCCGGCTCAGTAAGACAATACTAGGCTGGGACTTAGAAAAAGATAGAAGGACGTCTCATCTTCCTGAGATAACCGGGTGATTTGAATAAGGTGATGACTTGAAAAGCAACTTGCATTAGCCCCCAAGTGCCGTGGTGCATGCCTACAATGACACGGGACTTGTATACTTGATATAATCATGATTTGAATAATGTAGCCCCCAAGTGCCAGGTTGTATGCCTGCAGCGAATCGGGACTATTCCTTCCATTGTAGAATAAAATCATATCCACTGTATGGACAATATTGATGAATGCTTTGCATATCAATGTTGAACCATGCTCCCTGTTGTGATATGGTATTTTTGGATGAAGGAATAATAGCCATTACTCTGAAGCGGCTTTGAAAACCTCAATCATCAATATTTGTTATGATAAGCATAATAAAAATCCAGCCATGTTGGCTATTTAAGATTTGAATAATATAACCCGGTTTGAAAACCGGTTCCTACAATATAAAACAGGATATCCATGCATATATGATGCATGGTATGATGATGCAATATATGGTGCAATGTATGATGCAATGTATGATCATAGAATATAAAAAATGTCGGCTTTCAAGGTTCGACAAAAAGACCAGCTTTTAAGGCCCGAATCCAGGGCGGGTTACAACCCAGAGTCTCATGGTCATAAGCAATCATGGAAAAAATATCATAATGGCGGCTTATAGCCAAAATTATACTGTCGACTTAAAGTCAAAAGCCAGGACGGGTAATAACTCAGAGACTCAAATATGAACAAGATAAACCGGAGCCAGTATGACCCGGGGATTCATAATTTGCATCACAACAAAAAATTGAAAACATAAAAATGTCTAAGGCCAAAACAGAGAATATGCAAATCTCAAATATTTTGTTAAGCCGGCTTTTAAGGCACGACCGAAAAATGTTGGCTCATGGGCCTCATGTTTGCTTTCAAGGCCGCATAGCTTGGCTCACAGGCCTCATGTTTGCTTTCAATGGCCGCATAGCCTGGCTCACAGGCCTCATGTTTGCTTTCAATGGCCGCATAGCCTGGCTCACAGGCCTCATGTTTGCTTTCAATGGCCACGTAGCCTGGCTCACAGGCCTCATGTTTGCTTTCAATGGCCGCGTAGCCTGGCTCACAGGCCTCATGTTTGCTTTCAATGGCCGCGTAGCCTGGCTCACAGGCCTCATGTTTGCTTTCAATGGCGGAATAGCCTGGCTCACAGGCCTCATGTTTGCTTTCAATGGCCGCATAGCCTGGCTCACAGGCCTCATGTTTGCTTTCAATGGCCGCATAGCCTGGCTCACAGGTCTCATGTTTGCTTTCAATGGCCGCATAGCCTTTGAGTTTATTCTAGCTCACTGTAAGCCGGCTCTCACGTGACACAAACCGCCATTTTAACCTTAACAAGTTCAGAGTCTTAAAAAAGATTGATTGTTAAGAGTTCGGCGGGTCACCTGGCGGAGTAGCAAGTTGCAAACAGGCAGGTGTAACTCATAATGTGGCAACTCAGGCCGGTCAAGAGGGTATGAAAGCTAAACCCAGTGGGTTGGAAGGCCCCAAGTGACCTTATGATCAACTAATAAAGACTCATATGCACAGAGATGAAACGACAGAGGCCCCGAATTTCAGGGATGAGTCGGCCGCGGCGTTGTAAGCTGGTGCGGACGGGCGAGTCAATCGCAGGCGTGGTAAGCCACGCGAACGGGTGAGTCAGCCGCGTTGTGTTGATGTAGACCGGGCAGCAGAGGCCGCGGTTTGCACATACATTCGTTGAGCATTATTACACGGTCAAATGCTAGCACATGATAATGGTGGTGTGAGCCATATATCCATGACACGACCATTGCTCTTGCAGTGAACAATTGTCCTGCATCAAAAAATATCGCAAGCCAGAGTATTTGTTCTTTTAAGAATAAAAAATATCAATAAAAATTGACTGGATAGATTTCACCTTTGCCTGTCGCATGGTGAGGTGTGTAGTTGAGGATGTCACCATTCAACCAATTGCCCGCACAGTGTGCAGATGCCATCCAATAGACAATGACAGCAGCAGATTCCACCTTGGTAACTTCAAGATGATTTGCTTTCCACATCCCATAAAGCCATCTGGATGTTTTTGTACACAGATGAAGATATTGCCTTCATACACTGTCCTGGATAAAAGGGGCAGGCTGTATTTTGGGTGTATTGGTCCTAAGGCAAACATTAGACGCATAGGATCTATCCTTAAAACATTGAATTCCCTGATGTGTCTCAAATCCTTTGAAGATACACCCTTAATTGTCTCTCCATGAGCACCTTGCAAATCAACCACAAAACTGACATCCGTGGCAAGCCCCATTTGACCAGTTGGATCTGAGGAAAAAACAACCATATCCTCATGGAGAAAAGTTCTTGTTTATCGGACAGAGAGCTCTAACTGTCATCATCACTTCCATGACTTGCATTATGACCGTCAGGACCACCGTTTTCATTTTTATGAGCGCTCTTACGCTCATTCTCCTCAGCATCAGATTCGTCGTCAGTGATACTTCTTTCAGAATCATAATCGCCAGCTACTTCTATCACCAAACCACAGACATCTCTGTCTGATTTCAAGTTGACCACATCTTCTCTATGAACAAATACATCTGTTACTTCTTCACACTTGTCAGCAGCATCAGACGTCTCGCTTTCCTAGTTTTTCTCATTCAGAAAAAAGGTGGCGGCTTTGCTGCAAAGATGAGTCTCAGCGCCGGCCTCGCAATGGCTTGAAAATGGAGACGGTTTAGAGTCACGGGGGCGACTTGAAGGCGGGGTCCTCAGCAGCAGAAGTGGTGGCTCGAGGTCACCCCGACAAGGGAGGCTCGCAACGAAGCTGCGTGCAGGTGGGTCAGCGAGGGTAGCTCGATGCGACGAATCGTCATGCGAGGCAGCAAGGCGGCGCTGAAGCGAAGGAACCCGGCGGAGCATGGCGGCTTGAACAGCCAGGGGCGGATCTCGGAGCAGCAGGGCGGCTCGAAGCAGATGGAGAGGCAACCTTGAGGTGTGGGCGTTGGCGTTCGCGGAGACGGCGGACTGGCGCCAGAGCGGTCTTTAACGCGGTGGCTAGTGGCTCTGGCGAAGGCGTCCAAAGGCCGAGGAAACTCGGAGCAGTAAAGGCCACCGGTGGCTCCGAGTCATGGCAGTGGAATCCGGCGGCTTGAGATGGCCCCTGCGGGCTCAGAAGCGGCCCGCGCCGGCAGTGGCTCAAGGAGGGGCGACAGAGGAGAGGCGCCTGCGGGCTCACCGCGCCGCGTGAGGCGGAGGCGGTCGGGAAACAGCGGCAGCTCGGAACACAGCAGCAACGGGGCCATGGCGACAGTGAAGACAGCAGGGAGAAGCGTGGCTGCGCGCGAACAGAGAGGCGGGCGTCCGCGACGGCTCAGGTGCGGCGGCTCAGGCCTGGCAAGAAGAGGTGCGACGGCTCGAGCGGCCTGAAGCGGAGGCTTGGCGCGCCGGTGGGTTTCGCGGCAGAAGTAGCGAGGTGACTTGGCGCGTATAAGGGACTCGACGGCGGGCGGCGACTCGCAAGGCCGCGGGAGTGACTTGGATTAACGGGCGGCTCGGAAGGGCAAGGTGACTCCGCAGCTGAGGAGGGCCTGCGAGGCGAGGTGAGGGCGGCGGCTCGCAGCGGCCCGCGCCGGCGGCGAGTCGAGACAGGAAAGGCGGCTTGAGGCAGTGGCAAGGGCCGTCGGAGGCGGCCCAAGTTTGGAGCAAAGCACGGCGATGGCGGCTCGCATTGGGTGGCTCAAGGCCGGAGCGAGATACGGCAACGGCGGCTCGCAGGTGGCTCCGCGGAGATGGAGCGAAGCGGCGGTGTCTACTTGGTGCGCCGGCGGCTTGGAGGAGGCCTAGCGAAGGCGGCTTGGAGGAGGCCTAGCAGAGGTAGGTGGCTTGGAGGCCTAGCAGAGGTAGGCAGCTCGAAGGCGTGCAATGAGGCGGGTCAACGACCCAAAGTGCGGCGGCTCAACGGCTCGAGGCCAACAAGGCGGCGGCTCGACGGCCGTAAGAACACCGCAATGTGGAAGAGGGCCGACAACTCAGAACAGATGCACAGCGGTGCGAGGCGGTCGGCGGCTCAAAGGTGCGTCCGTGACGGCGAGGACGGCGGCCAGCAGCCGGGCTATGGAAACGGTGGCTCAGAGGCGGTGGGTTAAAGCAGGGGCATGATGGCAGACGCAGGAAACCTTAAGCATCCAGGCGGAGGCGGCCGACGACTTAAAGGCGAGCCGGCGATGTCATGAAGACCGTCTGTTTCTGGGTCATCTGACCGTGCAGGCCAGTCTACACGACCACACTGCCATGGAAAATCTTATAGACAGAATATTACCAGGAGCGCGGTTTAAAAAAAAGACGCTACTGCTACTTATCAGTAGCGCTCTACAACAAACAACGCTACTGATATCCACATAGCAGTAGCATGTCAGGACGAAACAGCGCTACTACTACAATTGCCACAACCTTGCCGTCAGACTAGGTATAGCAGTAGCGCCTGTTTCCTCAACGCGCTACTGCTATGTCATTTAGCAACAGCGCTTTATCTTAACACGCGCTACTGCTAAAGCCATCATATCTTCTCCAACCGCCCGTCCCTCACTCTCCCCTCTCCACTCCACTCTCACTCTCCCCCGCACCCCCCGTCGTCCACCGCCGCCGCCGTTCCCCGACCACCGTCGTCGCCCGCCACCGCCGCCGCTCCTGCTCCTCCTCCACTGAAGTAGTTCCTCCATCCCTCCTCCTTCCACCTCCCTCCCCTCCTCGTCCCTCTCTTGATCCCTCCCTCCCTACCACACCCTCCTCCCTCCTCTTCGGCCGCCACCTCCTACACTACTCGCTCTCCATCCGGCCAACCATACGCCGGGCCGGCAAAGCCATCCTCATCTATAATCAAGTACCTCCCCACCATCTCTCCCTCCTAATCCTACATACTCCCCAACGCCCTTCACGCACCCTCCTCCTACTCCTCTCCTCCCTCCTCCCACCCCATCCTCCCCTCCATCTCTCCTAAACCCTAAACTGTTTTTTACTGTTCTTGTATAATGTAGTTTTTTTACTGTTTTTTAGTAAGTGTTTAATAGAAATAATTTATTTAGGAAGTGGTTAATGGAACTAGTTTATTTATAGTAAGTGTTTAATAGACTAGTGAATAGGTTTTTTGAATATAAAAAAGTTTTAGTAATATAATTTTTTAGGTATAGAAAATTTTCAATTATAGAAATCTATTGGAATGCTATATGAGAAATTTTTAGGTATCAAATTTAGTAATAAAAAATTTTAGTAAGAAAATTTAGGTATAGAAATTTTTTGTAATTTTCTTTTTCAATATAGAAATGTATTGGAAAATTTAATTATTTTTATGTCATTATCACTTTGTCATCAAAGAATGCTATATGAGATTTGATGATCTAAAATTTTACTCTGTGGAATATGCAGGCTTTGTAGAGTCGTGTCTCCTTGGAGTGATCGTCATCCGAGCTACCTGTCATGGATTTGTCACAGCAGATGTTCTAGTGTGAGGACTTAGTCGTGAGGCCAACGCATCTAGGTAGTAGCTTGAGAGGGGTTGACTGGGACGAGAGACGCGAGGTTTTACCCAGGTTCGGCCCCTCACGGTGGAGGTAAAAGCCTACATTCTGCTTCATTGATATTGATCATGATGCTCACGATTACAAGGGTGCTCTTTTGCTACCTCTATCTCGAGAGCTATTGACTTATCTGTCCAAACTTGTCCCACTCTCCCCTCTTGGGGTGCCCTGCCCCTCCTTATATAAGTTGAAGGGGCGGGTTACATGACTAGTCCTAGTAGGATTAGGATTACTCTACTACAAGTGGAGTCCTAGTCTTGCTTCCTTTGTAAGGGAATATTCCTTATGCTTTCCCCTTAAGACGGCCCACCGGACACGCACCTTGAGCCGGTCTTCTCATAAGCCGCCCTCTGGGCCTTGGGCCTCTGGGTCTTGTCGCTCACCAATGAGTCACCTGGCCCGGCCGGATCATCAGTGAGTGGAGAGATCCGGACGGGTCACTTAGTGAGTCGCCAAGTCAGGGCGGGTCACCAGTGAGTCGCCAAGTCCGGCCGGGTCATACTTCCGGCCGGGTCATATCACGGGGTATATCCCCGACATTAGCCCCCAGTTTAATTTGGATTTATCCATGTTAAACTGATCCTGCAAAATAAACACAAGAACAAATTTGACAGGTTGTGCTCTGGGTTAATTTTTTTTCTGAACTGGCACCTGGTCATCCTTAAGTCCTTGTCATTTACTTCTCCTGGAAAGTCCGGGTCAATAGGCCAACTTCATTGTCAATTTGCTTGTAGAAAAAATATTGTCAAAGAAAATCCATTTGAGTCGGCCTCCAATGCTCTGACTTGACAAAAATATTAGTCTTGAAATATTCATCCAATGTTCAGCCAGCTTGAAGATGTAGAGCTTGGCGAGTTATGATTACCAAAATTGCCGGGTTATAAAAACTGATGATACCGGGTCATTATCATTGCTGACACCGGGTCATGTAATTGACTTTCTTGAGTTATCCAGGCCAAAACTGAGAATATAATACCTGGTTTGTTCAAAAAACTGAGAACTTGAAGATATTCCTCCCTGATATGCATATCATCTGTAGCCCCCAAGTCTTAAGAGGAAAACATAGTGATAGCTTAAGACTTGCTTCAATATAAATGCTGCAACTTTGGAGAAATCCGGATTGTTCATGTAAGTCGCCGATCATAAACTGAATATTTTGCACCTCACATGTGTAGCCCCCAAGTGCCGAGTCATTATACAATAATGAGCAGGGACTTTGTAGATATGATCATGCAGATTTGAGCAGCAACGTGTAGCCCCCAAGGGCCGGCTCAGTACGATAATACTGAGCTGGAACTTTATATGTACTTCAAAAAATAACACCATATGATGTAGCTCCCAAGTTTCAGGTTACCTTTGACGGGAACAATTAGTAGCCCCAAGGGCTGGCTCATCACCATGTGATGGGTCAGGTCTTCAATGAGGCGAGTTAAAAATGACCTTGCATTAGCCCCCAAGTGCCATGGTGCATGCTTGCAGTGACATGGGACTTGCATACTTGATATAATCATGATTTGAATAATGTAGCCCCCAAGTGCCAGGTCGTGTGCCTGCAGCGACTCAGGACTATTCCTTCCATTGTAAAATAAAACCATATCCATTGTCCAGATGATGTTACTGAAAGCCTTTGCATATTCAATATTGAACCATGCTCTCTGCTGTGAGCCGGTATTCTTGGATAAATAAATAATAGCCATTGCTATGAAACGGCTTTTGAAAACCTCAATCATAATACTGGTTATTCATAACCATAATAAAAATCCAGCCATGTTGGCTATTAAAGATTTGAATAATATAACACGGTTGAAAAAACATCAATCATTCAATACTGGTTATGACAACCATAATGAAAATCCAGCCATATTTGGCTATTCAAGATTTGAACAATATAATTCGGTATGAAAACCTCAATCACAAGATCTTGTCTGTTAACAAGTAAATCCAGAGTTAAATACTCAGTGGCTCTTGGCCGATGGCAACTTAATGCGCATCCATTGTACTCCGGGATGTAACCCGGCGGCTTATAGCCTCAATAAACTCAATATGGAGCAATATAACCCGGAGCTGGATAACCCAGCAAAATTTAGATGAACAGATGATGGGTTTAAACGCAATGATTCATGTAAACCATAGCTCTGTATGTCCTGCACAAAGTTTAAACAACATATGCCCTGGCGACTTAACGTCGAAAAACAGGGCGGGTAACAACCCAAACATAATATAGTCTTATGCAATTATGGAAAAGACTAAAATTAAGGTCATTCAAGCCAAAACATACTAGCAACTTAAAGTCCAAAGCCAGGGCGGGTTATCAAACATCGCAAACTTATATAACTAGGAAAACATACCTGCAGAATTAACTTATACTGCTGGCTTACATCGCCATATCTAGTAAGGGTGACAACCCAAAGATTGTATAAGCGCATGATTCCAATTGCGCAAGCCAATGTATACTGGCGACTTAACATCGAAAACCAGAACGGGTTATCAAAACCACAGATATACTCAAATATGAGTCATAAGGATTAAGGCTACATGGCCTGAATCGTTTTAAACCATATATTAATATGGTACAAGGATATGAATCCGAACAATGTTCAAAGAATAACAAGTCAGAAAAAAAAACAAGGCTTTCATAGGCCGCCAAGCCTCAATATCAAGTGTTGTTCATGGGCCGCACAGCCAATGAGTTAATCCTTTAGTCAAACCTGTAAGCCGGGCCTCACATGACCAACCGCCGTTTTAACTTTGACAAGTTCAGGGTCTTTATAAAATTGACTGTCAAGAGTACGGCGGGTCATTCCAGGATTACCTGGGCGGTGTGGCAGACATACAAGGCAGGATAACCCGGAATTTCGGTGAATACACCTAGCGTCCAAGCCGATCAAAAGGGTAAATATAGCTATGTTCATTGAACAGGAAGCCCCAAAGTGACCTATAATAAACCATCAAGGCAGGTTACCTATGTTTGAACTACACATTATAGCAAGTTCTCTTTGGTAACCTTTTAACTTGGGCAGGAAGCCCCCAAGTGATTTGCAACAACGCGTGTAAGCCGGATCAATAGGGTAGTCATAACTATGCTCAATGAGCAGGAAGCCCCCAAGTGATTTGCAACAAGGCGTGTAAGCCGGATCAATAGGGTAGTCATAGCTATGCTCAATGAGCAGGAAGCCCCCAAGTAATTTGCAACAAGGCATGTAACCAGATCAAGAGGGTAGTCACAGCTATGCTCAATGAGCAGGAAGCCCCCAAGTAATTTGTAATAAGGCGTGTAAGCCGGATCAAGCGGGTAGTCACAGCTATGCTCAGTGAGCAGGAAGCCCCCAAGTGACCCATAATATGATAAGCCAATAAGGCAGGATACCCATGTTTGAACTGCGCACTGCAGCAAGTTCTCTTTGGCAACCTTTAATTTTTCTGAGAACTCAAACTTGCGAGAGATGAATTCTTCTTGAACCAGAAGTTAAACCGGATATTGAGAGCTCACAACTTTGTGAGATAAATTTTCCTTGAGCCGGATTTTAAACCGGAATCCCTCTTTTTAAACCTGACATTTTCTGACGGCCCTTAAATTTTCATCAATATGGGAGTAGCCCCCGAGACCGGGTTACTTTCCCTCCAATTGACCCGGGGTTCTTGAATTTGCTAAGCTGGCAAAATTTGGTAAGTCATGTCTGTGTAGCCCCCGAGTCTCAAGACGACTTGAGGAGTTGGCTTGAGATTCCCCATACTTGACCGTGATATAAACCGGCATGTAGCTGAATAGCAGAACGCTGTAATATATTGAAGCTGGAGGCAAGGTGGCGAGTCGATGATCTTCGCAACACTCATTGTATATCCTTGGAGGTAACAACCACAATATTAATCCACGGAAGCTCGAGGCGGGTTATATATAATCCTGTATGATTTGTGTCCATAATTCAGCTAGCGGTTCATCCCAGTTGGTTGTTTGAAGTTAACCAAACCGCAGTGGCGGCGACTTGTGCGTTTGCACTCATTAAGCAGCTCCAGCGTGTTGATATAGACCGGCCACAGGGGCGGACGGTAAAGACGACCGTGGCATCAGAGGCAGCACGGACGCGGGTGAGTCAGCCATGGGCACGGACAGATGAATCGGCCGTGGCATTATAAGCTGGTGCGGACTGGGAGTAATTCGCAGGCGCGGTAAGCCACGCAGACGGGCGAGTCAATCACGTCGTGTTGATATAGACTGGGCCACAGGGGCGGTGGCTTGCACATACATTCATCAAGCATTATGGAACGGTCAGATGCTAGCACATGATATCCATGATACGACCATCACTCTTGCAGTGAACAATTCTCCTACACAAAAAATATCACAAGCCAGAGTACTTGTTCTTTAAAGAATAGAAACATATCAATAAAAATCGACTGGACCGAATTCACCTGATTTGTTCGGACGATAGATAATCCGTATATAGCACCCGTGAGTAATCTCCAGTAATTTCAACGGTGATGCAACCACTCTCTCCTTTTTATGAAAAAAAGGGATCAACCATAGTGCTGCAATCGTCCCAGACCACTGGACGCCCTTGCAGAACGCCAAGACGCCAAGTAGCCCTATAGCCAGCAATGTCAAGGCGGGGGCGTGATAGCAGAGGCGGGATGACTCGAAGACGACCGCATGATGGGAACCAGCGGAGGCAAGGTGGCGGTTCAGCAGTGGACACGGGCGGCTCAAGGCCAGAACGCGCTGCGGCTACAGCGGCTCAGCAGTGAACACGGGCGGCCGGAACGCGCTGCGGCAACGGCGGCTCACAGCGGACGTGCCGGAACGCGGCAGAGGCGAGAGACCGCGGCAGAGGCTCTCTAGCGAGGCGCGCTAGAGGAGGCGCTCAGAGGCGGAGGACCCGGTCAGGCGGGTCGATCCATGGCAGCAGGGCTTGCTTGCTTCAGGGCAAGCGGCGAGTGCTGCGGGAGCTCAGCCGGAGGTGGCCGAGCACAGCGGCGACTTTGACGGAGGCAGAACGCGGTTGCTGCTGATCGCTCATCTTCTTTCTCTTGTCCATGATCTATAGCGGATAGAATGCATGCATGCGCAAGCTTCGTGTATAGGTCATCTGACCTCAGATGAAGTTAATATACCGTCTTGATTAGTAGTAGCATTGGGGAAAACAGCCGGTGTTGCATGCTGATAGGATTTGACCGCCTCATCAAGACGGACGTAATGCTTCTCCAAAATGTCTTGTTTTCGTTTAGTCTTTGCACGTGATGAGTACTACTCCCTCCGTCTAGATGTGTAAGTCATCTTACGAAAATTAAATAATCCCAAAACACTTAGGCGCGGTGCATTAACTTCTACCTCGTTTCTTGTTTCTTGACATATCAACCAATAAGAGATGTGGGGTGTGCATGCTTTTAATGACTTGAGACTACCAAACACGACATGTATTGGTTAGTTCATTGCATGCAATGCTATTAATTAGCAAATAAATATTAAGTTCTCTCGTTTTCCCCTTCTCCTTGGTCACGGTGCACAATCTAAGATGACTTATTCACTTAGACGAAGGGAGTATTTGAGATAGTAGTGTTAATTGGAACACTTGTCTGATTCTGCCTTCACATCAAGCTTTTAGCAGGTCGCCTCGGTATTTTAAGACAGTTGTTGGGGCGTGGAGTTTCAGCCACAACTCGGCGGATCAGACTGAACGGTTGCAGCGGAAATCTCTTGTTTTGTCCATATGACGTGCAGCTGCAGCAGCGGCGTACAACAATTGTTTAGCAGAATCTCCGACTGGACTGATCACACATATATCTTTCAACTTGAAGTGGCGGCCAGCGAATCCTTAACATTTGTGGCCTGAGCGGCGGCTGAGGCGGGTACCTCGAGGCGAATCGTCTGCTCTGTTTCCGGGTCAAAGTACTACTCCTTGGATTCGACTCGGCCTTCGCTTTAGTAAAAGGTGTGGCTGATTCCCTCGAGACTCGGAGCCGCGCGCGGCTGCAGTGAGTTTTTCCTTCGATCCGGAAAGCGAGACGCCTTTGGTGGGTTTCTGCAGCGGTGCGAAAGGAATCTTCCTGTTGGTTTCGGCGACTTTCGTAGGCAGCAGAACCCGATCCAGACGGATCACCTGGTTACGTGCGGCCACGCGCGCAACCCTAAATCTCTCATCTCTGATCTCGCACTACCAGCTCCGAAGTTAACCATGACCCTGTTCACAAAATGATGAATTTACCGGCTCTGTCCAAGGCTGTCTCACGCCAGGTTATCCTGCACGCTTTCCATGCGGGCGCTTTTTCATCTAACATATTGCGAGCTTCTCGATCCCTGAAGAAGATCCCTCCAAGAACTCAACATCATTGTGTGCAGGCCCCACGGTGGGTGCCAACTGTCGTGGATTTGTCATGGCAGATGTCCTAGTGTGAGGACTTAGTCGTGAGGCCAACGCATCTAGGTAGTAGCTCGAGAGGGGTTGAGTGGGACGAGAGACGCGAGGTTTTACCCAGGTTCGGCCCCTCACGGTGGAGGTAAAAGCTTACATCCTGCTTCATTGATATTGATCATGATGCTCACGATTACAAGGGTGCTCTTTCGCTACTTCTATCTCGAGAGCTATTGACTTATCTGTCCAAACTTGTCCCACTCTCCCCTCTTGGGGTGCCCTGCCCCTCCTTATATAAGTTGAAGGGGCGGGTTACATGACTAGTCCTAGGAGGATTAGGATTACTCTACTACAAGTGGAGTCCTAGTCTTGCTTCCTTTGTAAGGGAATATTCCTTATGCTTTCCCCTAAAGCCGGCCCACCAGACACGCACCTTGAGCCGGTCTTCTCATAAGCCACCCTCTGGGCCTTGGGCCTCTGGGTCTTGTCGCTCCTCTAACCCCCACCGGGTCACCAATGAGTCACCTGGCCCGACCGGGTCATCAATGAGTGGAGAGATCCGGACGGGTCACTTAGTGAGTCGCCAAGTCAGGGCGGGTCACCAGTGAGTCGCCAAGTCCGGCCGGGTCATACTTCTGGCCGGGTCATATCGCGGGGTATATCCCCGACACTACCTCTACTTTCTCTACACCCGAGTCGATGAGCTAAAAGTCCACCTCCTCCTTCTCTACTCCTCGGTGTTGAATAGAGTAGAACTAGGGTATTTAGTTATACTTCTTAACCAAATGAAATGTTCGGGTTATAAGATAAATTGAAATGTTTTTGTCAATATTGAACCATTGAAATGCAATGAGCACCAGTTTAAGCATCGTTGTATGTGTATGGACATCTTTGTATCGCAGGGAAAATCCGAGTGGCCTATGTTTTGCCGGAGTGTTGATTAATTTCCGTTCCGGCAAATTTTAGGCGCTCGATATGTCCTATTTTAGCAAAGGTCATGCCGGATTTTTCCGTGAATTTAAGCATGACTTGTGCTAGAATATGTAGGAAATATCGAGTGGCCCGGATTTGCTAGAAAGAGAATTAAACGACATTTCAAGTTGACTTTAAGTCTGTCGGGGCTCCATACATGACAGTCAAAAAAATCAGTGAGGGAGATTCTCCACCATATATGAGAGAAGAAGAATCCCGACTGTTGTCGTGGGGGTAGCTTCTCCTTCGTTCCCGTGTGCTAGACAATTTGATGTAATGCACTCGGGAACGAAGGGAAGAGCTACCATCACCGACGGTCGAATATATACACCACATGAGTTGAGAGTTTTCAAGAAAATACTCGACAGACTGATAGTCAACCCGTGATGAATAATAATGATCTAATTTAGTTTTTGCAGTACATATATTTAATTTTAGAAGTTTAATCTTTGAATTATGAACATAGGGAAGTCGTCCGATGACGATAGGCTCCCGGAGTGCGACTGGTGCGTCGATGACCGGGGTCTGTGCGATAGGCCTCACCTGGTACAAGGTCGGC
Source organism: Thinopyrum elongatum (assembly GCA_011799875.1). NCBI lineage: Eukaryota > Viridiplantae > Streptophyta > Magnoliopsida > Poales > Poaceae > Thinopyrum > Thinopyrum elongatum. The sequence continues at coordinate 582,767,415 of CM022298.1, forward strand.
GCTTCAGTATTAAACCCCAGGAGACCTTCGATGTTGAAACGGTACGCAATGACGACAAGTGTTTTTTCGTAATTAAGCACGACTTCTGCTTCTTCAACGTGTAATTTTCGTCTTTTACAATTCGACTAGCTTATCCCATGCCATCCAAGATGCTATGTCTTGGAGAGGATGAATTTTGAAGGTCATGAAAGTATGGAAACAAAGATAGTTCACCTAAGGACCCATCATGGTATAGATTTTGCTGTAAATCTATACAATTCTGAGAGCGTATCCCATTTTGGTTGCCCGAATTGGGAAGCACTTTGCAAGATGTATGATTTTCATGAGGGTATGCTTGTCACCTTGGATCTTGGTGATCCTGACGAAGATAATATGGACATTTGGGTCTGTGTTGATACACTTCCAATTCTACCGCTATGTGAGTTTCTCAAACATAGTTATTAAGTAATTTATATTGTTTATTTCAAAATTGTTGACAACTTATTTCCATTGATAGTTTATTTTTATTTTTCAAAGAATGTGCGGAAGATGGTAGACAGAACCTACTACACCGATGGCGCAGAATTAACTTATCAGGAGAAACATCATCAGATCTCATTTATTATTGATGTTGAGAATTACAATATCAATTATCAAACTCCTGCACATTATGGTCAATACGTGCCACTAGTGCACGTGCTGACCTACGGTAACATCCATGGAGATGGCATGGTAAGATTTTTTTACTATAACGTCATCCGTGCATCTTTTGCATATATTCTTCTAAAGCTAAACTACATTGCTAACTACGATGTTATTATTATGTTTTTCAACAGAAAACCCCGAAGGATTGTGTGCCTGATCCGATGTTTCCGAAAGGACGGCTTGATGTTATTAGCTTACGGCCATATCTGCCTAGGCGTCACAACTGTTCATACCGGATTTCTAAAACCGACCAAGACATGACAATCAAAGAATGGAAAAAATGTATGGATAATCATAGGGAGCTACTTGGAACCAACATTGTGCGAAGCGCAAGAATTGGAGACAGGATAGTCTCCATTCTCCATAATGGAGAGTCAGGGCCTATCTTGTTTTATGCCATTTTACCTTAGAGAGGGTAGTAGGTCCTATGAGAGAGGAGTAGGTCCTAAGTACAATGTGTTATTATGTGCTACAATGTGTTAGAGTTGATGATGATGAGGAGGACGAGTTGTGATTATGACTAGTGACCAAGTTGTTATATGATGTCTCATGGACGAAAATGATGATCATGAGGAGTTGTTATATGACAATGATGTATTATGATGATAAGTTGTTAATGATATGATGATGATGATGATGAGTTATTATATCATTGGGTGAAAGAATCGTGGATTAGTTTCAAGTGGATGGATCCTAAGTGACCAAGTCATGGATTATCGTGACTTGGTCACTTAGGATCCATCCACATGAAACTAGTCCACGGTTCTTTCATCCAGTGATTTAATAACTCATTATGATCTAAAAACAAACTCTAAATTGCTGCTATATGCAAACTTGTATAATGGTGTATGAATACGACATAAAATAAAAAGAAATAGAATACTAAATAATGGTAGTAGCGCGGGCAGAGAGACGCGCTACTAGTAATTACCAGTAGCGCTTTCTGCAACACGCGCTACTACTAAGTAGCTATATCAGTAGCACGGGTAAACCCACGCTACTGCTAACCTTTAGCTGTAGCGCCGTAGCAGTAGCGTGGTCCCCCGCGCTACTGCTAGGCCAGAAACCAGCGCTACTGCTAGGCTTTTCCCTAGTAGTGCCACTCGGCCGGCTTGCTCAAATATTGCACATTTAACAAATTCATCCTGATCCTTCCCGCCGCGCTATTGCCTTGTTTGTTCAGTGAATATCCTAACAAAGAATCCGACTAGGACACTGGTGACTCGCCAGCGTTTGATGTTTTTCTTAACTCGCAATGGCAGCTATTGTAGCAGATACCGATTCGTCTTCTGACTCGACGGATTGCCGGGTCATGATCATCTGTCGCACTGTACGCAACCCTAATTTTTCCTTGAACGCAAATCTCATAGATTGCAAGTGCAGACCCTTCCAAACTGGTTCTTCTTCATCCAGAAATTCGCGAACTTCTCAAAACCCTGGGAAAGATCCCTCCAAGAACTCAACACCACTGTGTGCAGGCCCCACGGTGGGCGCCAACTGTCGTGGTTTTGTCACGGCAGATGTCCTAGTATGAGGATTTAGTCGTGAGGCCGACGCATCTAACTAGTAGCTTGAAAGGGGTTGAGCGGGACGAGCGACGCGAGATTTTACCAGGTTCGGCCCCTCACGGTGGAGGTAAAAGCCTACATCCTTCTTGATTGATATTGATAATCATGACGATCTTGGTTACAAGGGCGAGGTTTCGCTACCTCTATCTTGAGAGCATCTACTTGGATCTTGTCTAAGACCTGTCTCTTGAGACCTTATAGCCGGGCGGGTTACGCCGGGGCTTATAGCCGGGCGGGTTACCCTCAGGCTTATCTTCGGGGCTCATCTCCAGGGTTTATCATCAGGGTTTATCTTCAGGGCTCATCTCTAGGGTTTATCTTCGGGGCTCATCTTCAGGGCTCATCTCCGAGACTCATCATGGTGGGTTAAAATGGCTGCTTAAGTCTAGAGAGGACTTAACATGACTGCTTAAGCCCAGAGTGCCTCAGGGCGGCTTATCCTTATGTGCCGGGTCTTAGTCATGGGGAATATCCCCAACACGTATCATCTAGCTATGCTCCAAGGACTCTCCATGTGTGTTTCTAGCTTGTTTATGGATTCAAGATCAGAGTGATTATAAGAACAATTTAGTTGTGAATGCACTGGATCCAATCTGTGTTTGTATGGTTGTATAAGTTATGGATATTATATGGTTGTGGACTGACCTGTAGTTGCCTGCATTTTGTTTTTGTTTTTGTTTTTTGGAATTAGTACTACTGGCGGGCTATATGAAGCGCTTGTCACAAGTGCATGCATTAGCACTGGCGGGCGGTACCATGTACAGTGGTGGGCAAAAATTCATGCCCGCCACCGCTACCTAATCATTAGTGGCGGGCCTAGGCCCGCCACTGGTGGCCTGTTAGCAGTGACGGGAGATTAGTGGCGGGCTTGCCTAGGCCCATAGCCCGCGACTGATGGCCTTTTTGCACCTGCCACTATTAGGCCTTTTTGCAGTACTATTGCTTCCGGAAAACTTTGGCATGTTGAACTTTAGCTTACCGTAGCGTTGCTCTTCAATGCATTGGGGGCGATGGTGATGACGTTCTTGCCATAGTTGAGGGTCTTCAATGGCTTGTTCCTAGTGCTCCGCTTGATTAGCTTGATGTTGAGAGCGTGGGATTCTTGCACGGTTCCTTATCTCTTGGCGCTCCTCAAGGCAAGTGGCTTCTTCTTGTCGCTCTCGTCGGATGACCTCTTCTTGTAGACATACTTGGCGGTTGCGCTCTTGTACGACGTGAGTTGCTTCACGTAGAGCACGTTGGGCTTCAAGGGCTTGTTCCTCACGGCGGTGTTGCTCTTGTCGAAGGGCGTCGCCATCTTGGTTTTCATGGTGTTCTTGGCGTCGTAGAGCTTGCTCTTGTTCCATGGGATCATTTGCTTGGCGACAATGTCGTTCATGTTCCTATAGGTGGTCTTGTAAACCATTGCCATGAAATGGGTTTTGTGGAGCTTGATGATCTTCATGGTCTTGGCGATGATGCGGACGAACATGGGGAAGACCTGCATCCGAAGAAGTGTCCGAAGAGTGTCGGCTTGAATGGCGTCGTCTTGATGATGACGAACTTGTAGAAGAGTGACTAACCATCAAGGCACGGATCTCTTCCATTTGTGATGATAGCTTGTCATCAAGGTAGTCCCTTGTATGTTGCTCGAATTGTCGCAAGTCAGTGGCGAGTTGATTGATACGGTCACCCAATGCTTCATTCTCTTGATGAAAAGCTCTATGCGCGCCGAATATTTGATTCTTGGTGACGTAGTTGTTCAGTTCCTCTTCTTGCTCGATGAAGAGTGGGTTGTAGAAGTGCTCGGCCTATCCATCATCTCAAGCAAATACGTGAGTGGAAGAAAGGAAAGAACTAGACCAAATGTACGTCATCCAATGTTGAAGATGGATCAATGATCACTCAATAATGTATTATGGAGGTAGCACAATTGGTATCGAATCTTGTCTATTCTCACACCTACACAAGTAAAGCTTTTGGAGTAGCTTGGTGAGGATGGTGGCACAAAATTTATGCAATTGTTAGCAAGATTCAATAATGTTGAAAGAGATTCACAAATTTGCAAGTGAAACAAGTAGACCAATAGCAATATATGGCACACGAAAACACACGCACATATAGATAAATGGGGTCGTGCAACCAAGTAACGAGCGCAAAATGTGGAATCCACGGAAAATGCTCTTGTTGCACAACACTAGAGAGACACTAGCACGATTGTTCAATATGTGAGATACGACACTTGTGCACAAATCCGATGAGAAACGAAACGTAACGACTTCTATCCCAAGTATGCTATATATGTATGATTCCCGGTGATTCTCTCACGATGATCCAAGATGATCGAGTATGGCAATTTGATATGCAATGTGGTATGATGCTATGGCTCTTGCTTACAAGCTCTTTGTTTTCTCTTTGCTTAAAAGCTTTTTCTCTTTTTTTTATATGGCCACTTATGTGAAATGCTCACACCAAGATAGCAATTGTGTATATGCGGGGACAATGTATGACACAAGAGATGATACGAAGATATATGCACGCTATGATAGCTATGAGGAACAAATATCACTAATGTGCACAAGTAATGTTGCCCGGCAATACTCAAATGGATAGTCTAGATAGGAAAGTGACGCAAAATGGGCTCGGGGTTAACAATGCAATGGCAAGGGAGAATATATAATGATGTCGTCGAGGTTACCGTCCTTGCTTACGGTTGGTGGTGTCAAAATGATGAAGTGATCATTGTCGAGGAAGAATTCGTGGCGAAGATGAGCGGCGGTGGTGTCGGTGAAGAACCGTACCTAAGTAGCCGAAACACGTTAGGAAACGGAAACCGCAACTCAAAATCTCAAATGACAAAACGTGTCAAAATTGTCGGTGTTAGCGGAAACATGATGGTGGTTGTTGCGGAAAGCGGTGCTGGTATGCGGAAGAATTGGCAGAAACCCGGTCAAATTGGCGAAATTTAGGTTGTGGTGGAGATGGATTGTGACTGCCAGGGGCCGGATGCCCGGGCTTTGGGCCGGATGTCGGGTGGTGGATGTCTGGGGTCTCTGATCAGTGGACGAACTCGTGGAAACTTTGGGGAAAAAGAAAAATTCGAGCAAAATTGCGGGAATTTCGTGGATGGAAGTGGGGAAATTGTGTGGGGATGCTAGATCCACTCAAGAATAGCAAATTCATGGATCAAATTCAACAAAACATCATCCAACCAACAAATCACAAAAAACTTTGGTAGGGCTATTTTTGTGGGGATTTTTGAAATTAGGACAAAACACAACAAAATTAGGCTAGAAAACGATGGGGGGGGGGACTCCGAAATCGTGATCAACCTAAGCTCTGATCCATGATGATGTAGGGTGGAACCCTATGTTGTCGATCTTTCACGATTTGGAGGGGAAACGGGGAAGAACACGAAGAACACAAGAGAGGAAATCACTCAAATAGACAAGACACAATCACACATGTGCTAAATCCACATACACATGGAGAGATACATGATTCAAAGTCAATATGGGAGGATACAAATGGTAGCTAGTTCATCACAATCTACGAGGGAGAGTTCTTGAATCCTTGGAGGATCTTCCGTAAAAGGGGTCTTGAATCCACTTGGGGGATCTTCTCACATGAAGGCCTTGATCTCCATGGGAGTAGGGGTAAATGGATGAGTAAAGCTCTATCGCAATGAGCTAATCCTTTGCTAACCCTAGATGGAGGAGGAAGAGGTATATATATAGTGCTAGTACAAGTTGGGGCGAGTTGGAGGGATACATGGGCCTTCAGCCCGTTCTCTGCGCACAGGCAGGTGTCGGATGTCCGGGCTGGGGGCCGGATGTTGGAGCTAGCTTCGGTCGTTTCTGGCTGCTCTCTGGATAGGAGGGGCCGGATTTCCGGGCTGGTGCCGGATGTCCGGGGTCGTCGGGCCGGATGTTCGGGCCCTGAAGCTGGTCTTCAGCTAGGCTGCGGCTGGTGGTGAAGTTACCAGGGCCCGGATGTCCGGGTCCTGTAAACTTTTGGCGATCCTCTTCATTCGTGTACATCGGGACTTGTCCTTCATCCCGAGCATCTCCGAGGTGGTCTTCTTCATACCTAATCACACATAACATTCCGGCTTTAGGTAGTAGCCATGTCTCACGTGGGTCATACGGAATGTCACTAAGGAGAGATGTCACCTCACTCTCGAGAGCTCTTGCGCGTGCTCATGTCATCGGTCCACTTGGCACTTGGGGAGACGTAAGTAGGTTCATGGGGATGACCATAGGATGCTCCCGGGGCTAATCACGAATTCGGTTGAACGGATTAACGAACCTGGGAACGTTCCTTCGCACGCGAGCGTTGGAACGAGCGATTTGCTTCCACGCGATGTCGGTAGCAAGGTATAGAACGGCCCACCTAAGTCTGCATTTCATATCTGAGGAAAAGCGTACATCACGGGATCCTTTTTTTGACAAATACATCACGGGATCCTTACTTACTCTCTCTCTCTATCTCCTCCTGAACTTAATCTCACCATGGCCCCCTGATTCAACGGATGGGGCCCGGGTGGGGCTCGGTTTCCCTCAAACATCTCTACCCTAATTCGCTAAAAAGGGAAAGTTCGGCCTGTCAGAAATTGATCGTTGCAGCGCGCGCGAGAGATAGCAACGTCCTAACGAACCCTATGTATGATTCGTGAATCACAGATGTATATACCTCCTATCGAATTTGATTGACTGGAAGTGGTGAATCTTGAATCAAGACCCATATCATGAATCGAGCGAATAATGAATATGGTAACTATCGTATTATTTGCCGTAGAAGTATCGTACAGATTTTATCGTATGTGTAGCATCATTCATACTGGGTTACTTTCCTTGGCACCTTGATCGCAACTTCCACATTCGAGGTCGGTATTTCCACCGTAAACAGTTTACTAAAGTAGTAGTCATCAATACATTTAGCTTCAAATATTTGTACCTTTCTATGGTGATTTCTACCTTCATCTATCGTCATTCGTCTCTAATGAAACAATGGCCTATGATTCGACTTAATATGGACATTGTTTATTAAGGGTATGTTTGAGACTGCTCCACTTAATCAAAATCAGTTACACTCGACCAAATCCACTTTGGAACAGTTTCATCCAGGAGTTGCAGCTCCACCATAGAGCAGTTTATCATCTTCACGAATGGGAAAGATGTGTTGGGAGCTGCGTGACGTGGGAAAAGCTGAATGAATATCCACTTACCAATGGTAGCGGTGGGTGATTTCTCCCCAACTCTATGAGGACTTTTCAACTTAAAGTTGCTAAAGCACGCTATGAAGAGTTTCACGACCAACAGAAACTTATACCTCAGATTCTAGTGTTTTTTTAAACAGAACATCATAGAGCTATCCCGTTTAGCTTGCATTTTTTAGAGGAGCTGAATTTTCAAGACCGGAGTAGTCCAAACAGGCCGGGAAAATATCCTGTGCTCCAAGGGATTGAGTGCTCCGGCTGCACCCTGCTCATCAGAGCCGTTTGATACAAATCATAGGCACAAAATGCAAGCCAGCAGCTCCACCCTTTGACATTTGCAAAAACCACCCCATGTAAGTACATAATAAGTGTAACGTCCCAGTCACCTAGCTTCAAGATGCGTTCCCCAATTTGGAACAAAAAAGAAACGCAAACAGGCTAGGGCTTCTAGCTCCGGCAGCGGACCTCGTCGTGTGCAGCGCTGCGACGTCGGGCGAACGAGATGGACATGGTATGGACATCCAGCGGCGAAGTCGCTCCTTTTCCGCCTCACCATCCACCTTGCCCCCCTCTCCCACTCCACCGGACCCGACCCAACCCGGTGCCTAGCTCCGCTGATCCGCCGATCTTCAGGTATGATGTTGGAAACTTGGCACACAAGAATTCAATGACCCAAACTGGATCTCACTTTTAGTACTACTTATATCAGGCTGCCCCTGGAACAACTTAGTCTGATCCTCTATGAAGAACCCAAACAATTGACTAGCTGAATTACAAAAGAAATTATGATGAGAACAAATGACTAGCTGAAAAACTTGAGAGCTAAAAAAAGCTTGTGTGGCATTCAAACAACAACTATATCAAGCTATGAATGCTAATATTGCTAGAAAAAATGTATCGGTAACAACTTCTATATGAATTTCACATCGGGTGTCTAGTATAATATTGTTGTACTGTTAGCTTTTAAATGGCAAGATAGATTTGAAAGTGGTGGAATGCATTGCCAGTGCATAGTGGTTTATTTGCCCCCTTCTGATTTGAGAAAGGTGTCTACTATTCTTGACGTTGGCTTCACATTCCTAGTGCAAAATTCACCGGTTCAAATTATTGTTCATGAACTTGTTTATTCTTCATTTCTTTTAAATTAGCTGTACCTTGCTAAATCACGTTGCTGAATGTTCATGTTCTGGACCTATGGAATATTTGTTCGTTCTTCTATATTATATCTGGAAAATCCATGATACTACTACCTGTACCATAAACTAGCTCATATCGAATTTATATATGATGGATGAAGCTGAAAGCGTCAGCATGAAACAATCATGTGCGAAGGTACAAGATGTGTGTGTTCTTTCCGTTTCAAATCTAGGCTAGCACATTTTTTTGAAGCTAGATGATGACAACTTTGCAGCAATACTATCATTACATGGGGTGTTCTTTGCAAAATTGGAAGGATGAGGCGTTCTCCTTCCATCATGTACCTACAAACTTCATCCAACGGATGTGCTCTGTGGGGTGCAGCCGGAGTACTCCATCCATTGGAGTACCCGATACGCTCTCCAAACGGGCCCTAACTATGCGGCAGGGAACAGAGTCTACCACCTTTCTATGCTGCCCGGAACAGAGTCTACCACCTTATCCGGGTAAATATATCACCTGCTAAATAACATCCAATACTTTTTAGGGAGGAGTGATTTACTTTCCATCCTAGCCGTCCGTGCTTGCCGACGCGTTATCCTCGTGACAGAGGCTTGTCCCTAGTTGTTTATCAGACTCAGAGATTAACACACAGACGGTGCCACGTCACCGCATGCATGCATGTGGAAATCTTTTTTGATTTCCAGTTTTTAAAATATTTTATCTCTTAAATGAAAAATCCGATTAAAGATCCGTTTTCACCATTAAATCCATCGCGATGAGATCTTCGAAACTAGATCTCATATCAATATGTTTCGACGACTTTTTTTTTTGTTAAAAGTTGCCATGTCTATTGCACATTAATTGCCATGGTGTTTAAACTGAAGTTGTCATGATATGTTTCAACTATTTTCTTCTACATTTAAAAGTAAATTTTGACATATTATAAAATAGAGAATTAAGAAACTAGACTTGGCATGAACCATAAACTAAAATTGCCATGATACATGCACTTAAAATTGCCATGGTTCATAAAAAAATAATTTTAATGGTCAAAGCACTGGAATTGCCATGGTCAAAATACTAAAATTGCCATGCTCTATCAACTAAAATTGTCACATGGCAACTTTAGTGTAAACACTAAGGCAACTACAATGTAAACATCATGGCAACTTTTGGGCAAAAAAAAATTCGTCGAAACATATCAACATGGGACCTAGTTTTTGAAGATCTTGTCGAGACGGATTTAATGGTGAAAACGGATTTTTAATTGGATTTTTTAATTAGGAGATAAAACATTTTTAAGCCGAAAACCAAAAAGATTTCCGCTGATGTCATCTGTTTTGACGTGGCAAAATGAATGATAATGAAGGCGTTTGGACCATGTTGCTTCGTGCCAAACGTATGGGTGTTAACATTTGCCAAAAGAAAAGAATAATACAGGAAGCTTGGCCCGGAAACGGATCATGTAACCCACTAACCCCACAGCTGAACCTCAATCAATCAAATCGAGGAGAGTAGCACGCGCACCACCGACGGCACGGCGATCCCGACGGGTGACGGGATGGGGGCGACGGCGGAGAGCGGTAGCTCCTCCACGCGCACAGCCGCACGGTGATCCGGATGGGCCCCGTGCCGCCCCTTCCCGTCGTGCCTTCGCGGAAGAGAATCTTGGACCGCTCCCACCGTCCCGACGGCGGCGTGACAATCAAGCCGCTCCTGGTGAACAGCAAGCATCGTGATGGATCTATCCTGCGTGAATCATGTACGTGGCATAAAATGTATCGTATGAACATCAAGGACGAGAGTAACTCTGATCTCATCTTGTTTCTATTCATATCAAAATCCTAAAAGGTTACCTTTCTATGCTAAATTAAGGGGATGCCATAAACTTCCCTGTTTTTATTGCGAAATTCAATTTGGCTCCCGGGGCCAAATTTATTTTTCAAATGTCAAAAAATTTGAGACAAAAATTTTTTGTGATCTTTGCCACATACAAATGCTACCTGTAAATTTTGAGGCAAAAATGTTAAGCATTTTGACCTGCGCAAAAAAAAAAATCGAAGACCAAATGTCATCCCAAAATGTCACCCCAAATTTGTTTTCTTTACTGACGAAACACCACTATCCTGTTCCGCATAAAAATTCTCAAGCATGCTTGCGACGCCAACATGAACATCTATAAAAAAAATCAGAATTTTTCGAAAACATTTACTCTTTTTTGGGTACTGTTCACCCGAGAGCATGTGCTCCCAGGAGCCAAAATGCCGAACCCGTTTTTATTGGATTCTATTAAAAATAAAAAATTAGCCATGCATGTTGTAAAAATGACACACCCCCTAAACCAAAAACTGTCCGCGTTCGCAATTGCCATGTGTGGCAGCGAAAGTCCGCTGGGGATTAGCTACTTAGTTGTCAACCAAATACTATGTTTGTTAACAACAAAACATTTCTTCTCTTCCCTAATGCAGTTGACCTAATTGAGAGCCAGACGTACCCTTAATAAAGTCCAGGCAACTATGTTCCGGACAGCGTTTGCAACTACACATATAGAATATAAATGGTTAACTTGTCTTATTTTCATCACAGAAAACATGTGGCAAAGGGTTAACATTCATTGTCGCCAATTTATCAAGAGACAGTGTCATATGAGTTTGTTGTGCTTGTTAGGTGGCCTTTTCACCTAAATTTTAATATTACGTTGGCATTATTTGAGCGCTGAAGATTATCATACTTAATTTTTGTTTTTGTTTTCTAGCGTTAGGAAACACTAGGTATAAATTAAGCACCTGCTTTTGTCGCACAAATATATGCTTTAGTAATTTCATTTGTTGTTATCAAATTAATACATGTACAATGTTTCTATTGCTGCTCTCAGCTTCTGTGGAGCCAATGATGATGTCAAAGAAACCCAATTGTCAGCCGTACTCGCGGGATTGTCAAATGCATGGATATTGTGATATGATGCAGATATACTGGCTGAAGCTAGCATATATTTCTGTTGATTCCTTCGATGGCCCAGTTCAGGTGTATGGATTCTTGGCTGCCCGGGACATCCTGAACCCAAGGCGTAATTACCTGTTCAACCGCGGTAAAGATGATCCATTGGAAATAGTTCAAGATGATGATTGGTTGATACAAATGTCTGGCCCCAAGAGAGGCATTGAAATGACATCTCCTGTGTTGACTGAGTTCGACATGAGGATTAAGATTGGAGAAAGAGAAGAAGATGACCTACAACTCATTGACGGGGCGTCAGCTTCAGCGACATGGACCCGCCAATCAACATGGCCTTCACGCGAAGGCTCTGTGGTGTGTGCGGGGCGGTGGACATAAATCTAGCACATATGTATGAGGCAGCGGAAGCCACAATACAGGTTCGGGTATCAGAAGCGTGGCAGTGGCTTGAGCTTGCGTCTGACGGCTACCGGTAGCGCGTTACAATAGCAGGCCCGACTCTTCGATGGCATTGTGGGCGAGACACCATGTGACATCGGCAGGTTTGTGTTCGCCGTGATGAGCCTCACCAAATTGGTTATATTATTGAAGGTTTGTCGTGACGTTGGCTCGGATTGTGTTTATTGTTTTCATCTCTTCGATGTTCAAAAGCATGGAGATTCTATCGTGAGTTTCCAGATTCCCGACATGGCCACTATAGAGGTGAAGGTGACTTGGTCAACTTTGGACATCCCTGACAGTGCACTAGAAGAAGGCAATCACTACAACTGGAGAAAGGAGCTTAGAAGTGATGATGATAATGACGACGACTATGAGTACGATTGGAGTGATTATTAGCCAACAGTTTGGTGTCCTGGCTATATGTATAAACTTGCTCTCTTTATGGCTAGATTTCTTGTTGTGCACTTTGGATATGTTGGGATGTTGTTGTGTATGTGTAATTATCTTTGTCTGTTATATTGTTGGTGAAAGATATTATATTGAGAGAACTCCATATTTCAGCCATGGAGCATCACAAATGTCTAAGAGCCAACCCTGAACGTTGAAACCCTCAAGTTACAATCATGAACTGTCAAACCGGTCAAATTTCAACCCCACCCTCTCCTTAGACAGTTTTTGGTGAGTTGAAGTGGTTTTGACCAGTTAACCGCTTAGTCGGCTCGCGTCACCTACTATTTTGCCGAATATGTATTTTGCTTGTATTTTTTTAATCTGTTTGACATATAAAAGTTTGAAACTTTTCCATAGTTATCACCATGTTACTGTTGCTCATTTTTTTGAAAAATATGTATTGTGCTTGTATTTTTAAAAATGTTTGGCAAAATGGTTTGAAACTATCCAGAATTATCATCATGGTAATATTTATTTTCTGAAATTCTTTTAAAAAATCTGGACACTTCCACTCTTTTTGACCAAAAAGGGGCTGAATATTTATTTTGCTTCTATTTTTTAATATGTTTGACAAAAAGTTTTGAAACTTTCCTAAACTAATCAGCATGGTAGTATTGATTTTGCAGATTTGTCTCAAAATTTTCTGGACACTTCATTGTTTAGTCAAAATTTGACCACAAATGGATTAAATTGTATTTTTTACCTGTTTGGCAAAGAAATTTGAAACTTTCCCAGAATGGTCATCATGGTAGTGTTAACTTTCAGTTTTGTGGTGTGGCAGCTAACTGGTGGCTGACGAGCCGATCAACTGAAAGTTATTATATTTTGACTGGTTTGAATTTTTGGACTGGTATTGGTAATTCATGGTTGTAACTAAACGGTTCAAAAGTTTCAGGGTTGATTCCTAGACATTTGTAACAGTTCAGAATTGAAATATGGACTTCTCTCTATTATATTTTGTAATAGTGTTGAGAAATTATTCATGTGTAGTGCCAGAACCGGAGGCAAGGGGCATTCTTTTTTTCTCGAATACGCAAAAGGCTTGCGTGTCATTGCATTGACAGAAGGGAGAGTTTTTACAACATTCGTAGAGACATCACGATCGCAAATACATGGCGTGAAATTAACGACATAGACGACCAGCTCGGCCGCCCCAAAACACATGGGCTATGTCTCGGGAATGATGGTGTCTAGTCCGGTTGCCCCGGCAGCAGCCCAAGACTTGGCCTCCGTTCGAATGCTCTTGAATACCGGTATGATCGACGACTGCTCGGCATCAAAGACACAAACATTTCGAGCCTTCCAAATCAGCCAGGATGTGAGGATGATCATGGTGGAAGTTCATGTTTGCTGTCAAGCCGGTGCCGCACCATGGGAGGCCGCACACCACGCGATGAAATCGTCTTCTGTCGTCGGAGGAGTTGTCGTCGTTCGTCACCAAGAAAGAACCTCGTGCCAGATCTGTCACGAGAACGGGTGATAACCCACAAGTGTAGGGGATCGATTGTAGCTTTTCTCGATAAGTAAGAGTGTCGAACACAACGAGGAGCTAAAGGTAGAATTAATATTCCCTTCAAGTTCTATCGACCATCGATTCAACTCTACGCATACTTAACTTTCGCTTTACCTAGAACAAGTATGAAACTATTTTGTAGGTGATAGGATAAGTTTGCAAGAATAAAACTAGAAGTACTTAGCGAGAATAAAACTACGAATAATTTGCAAGATAATAAAAGTTAGTTGTTTAGTAGGAAGGTTTTTGTCACACAAGAAAGTTATTTGTCCCTAGACAATCGATAACTAGACCGGTAATCATTATTGCAATTTTATATGAGGGAGAGGCATGAGCTAACATACTTTCCGTACTTGGATCATATGCAGTTATGATTGAAACTCTAGCAAGCATCCGCAACTACCAAAGATCATTAAGGTAAAACCCAACCATAGCATTAAGTATAAAGTCCTCTTTATCCCATACGCAACAACCCCCTTACTTGGGCGTAAGCTTCTATCACTCTAGCCACCCACCATAAGCGAATCATGAACGTATTGCAACACCCTACAATGGTAATCTCACACGCTTGCGCAACACGGAGGGCATCATAGGACAGCACCAAAATAAAACATACAACTCAAACCAATCACGATCATCAATCAACCCATAAGACAAAATGAATCTACTCAAACATCATAGGATGGCAACACATCATTGGATAACAATATGTAGCATTAAGCACCATGTTTAAGTAGAGATTACAGCGGGAGAAGAGGTGTTACACCGCTATATAGAGGGGGAGAGAGTTGGTGATGACGACGGCGAAGTTGTTGGTGTAGATCACCGTCACGATGATTGCCCCAGCGGCACTCTGGCGCCACCAGGAGAGAGGGGGAGAGAGCCCCCCTCCTTCTTCTTCTTCTTCTTACTTGTCCTCCCCCCTAGATGGGAGGAGAGTTCCCCCTCTAGTCCATGGTCGCCATGGTGGCGCAGGGGCAGGAGCCCCTCCTAGATTGGATCTCTCTCTATGTTCTTTTCTGTTTCGCATTCCAATTTTCTGGCCGAAAACCGTTTCTTAAATATCCGGAGATCCATAACTCCGATTGGGCTAAAATTTTAACACGATTATTTCCTGATATTATCTTTCTTGCGGCAAAAGAAGGGCTCCAACCGACCTACGAGGTGCTCACCACCCACCAGGACACGCCAGACCCCCCCCTAGCGCACCCTGATGGGTAGTGGGCCCCTTGAGCACCGTCTTGCGTTGATTCTTCTTCCAAAAATTCACATATATTCCAAAATAAATCTCCGTAAAATTTTATCGCGTTTGGACTTCGTTTGATATGGATATTCTGCGAAACAAAAAATATGCAACAAATATGAACTAGCACTAGGCACTGGGTCAATATGTTAGTCCCAAAAATAATATAAAATGTTGCCAAAAGTATATGAAAGTTGTAAAATATTGTCATGAAACAATCAAAAATATAGATACGACGGAGACGTATCAGCATCCCCAAGCTTAATTCCCTCTCGTCCTCAAGTAGGTAAATGATAAAAAAGATATATTTTTATGTGGAATGCTACCTAGCATAATCTTGATCATATAATCTAATCATGGCATGAACATTAAGACACGAGTGATTCAAAGCAATAGTCTATAATTTGACATAAAGACATCAATACTCAGGCATCCCAACAAACAATCATGTCTTTCAAAATATCAATGTTAAAGAACATTATCCCTACAAAATCATATAGTCTTGTCATGCACCATATTCTTAACACAAAGTATTTATCATGCACAATCCTGATGACAAGCCGAGCAATTGGTTCATACATTTTAACGCGCTTCAGCCTTTTCAACCTCGACGCAATACATGAGCGCAAGCCTTGGACATAGCACTATGGGTGGAATAGAGTATGATGATAGGGGTAAACATAGAGAAGACAAAAAAGTAAGAAAGTCTCACATCGACACGGCTAATCAACGGGCTATGGAGATGCCCATCAATTGATATCAATGCGAGGAGTAGGCACCACTGCAGGATGCTGCTAACGCGACACTACGATCAGAGACCCTTCGACGAAACTGTGTGCGATGCATTAATCGCAAACGGGGATGTAAAAAAAGGTCAAAAAAGATGCAAAACGTTTGCGATGGCGGAGACATCAAACACGGTTCAGATTTTAGTTATGTGTGCGATAAGGGGCATACGGTTGATCCATACGAACTATTTGCGATTAGACAGAACAACAGAAATAGGCAGCCATATCAATGTGTGTGCGATATACGGCATACATTTCGCTCCGATGAACTGTTTGCTATTAGGGAATGCAACCAGAAACGGTCAGCCAGATCAAGGTGTGTGTGATATACGGCATACGGTTCACTCGGACGAACTGTTTTCGATTAGGGAACACAACAGAAATGGTTCAACTTAACAAGATGTGTGTGATATGCGGCAGACAGTTCACATAGATGAACTGTTTGCGATGAGAAAATATAACACAAACGGTTACTAGTGTTAATTCATGTGCGATTATGTGTGTACTAGAGTTAATTATTGCATATAGCAGATGAACATAGTCGGGTATAGCCGTCCAACAATATTATTTTCGATGACATGCATTAATATATTCTTAGTTAAATCTAAGGTCAAAGTTTGGTACTACAAAATACGAAGGGGGCCAATAAAGAATAAACCACGACAGAGGTAGTACCTATAGGAACACAGACGCCCAGTATGAAAAAAATGTGGGTCAAACCCTAGTTGAAAAGGGCAACAATGTCTAACTCCAGCTTACAAAAGGTACAAAAGCACAAGGATTAATTGTTCATCAGGTTTACACATAACCCGGATTGAACAGGACAATGACATCTAACTCAACCAAAGTTTTCAGCAGTTACAATCAAATGGATCAGTCTGATCCATAAAATCAAGATCCCAGTACAGTAATTCTACTGCTCCATGATGACCACAAGTTGTTGTAAATAGAAGCCGAACACGATCAGAAGCCCTTAGGTCCACCTGAAACTTCTTTTTATGCTGTTCAACACTTGCAGCCGTGAGTAATTTCTTGTTGAAAAACTTAATCCTCACGGACAATAGTGCCCTCGCATTCAACATGAAGAATGTCATAAAGCTAGTGTTTGCACTGTTGGATGAATATTGTTCTAGCATTACTGTCTTCAAACGAATGTCATGAGATCTGAGAAAATCCCCGTGCTTCATCAACCATCGATTGGTTATACCTTTTTCTCCATGTGTTGTTGCCTAAATAGAGATGAAGATTGAAAACAGTTAATGTCTAAAAAAGATTATGTTGAAAGAGTGATAGCTGAACGATTAATTATAGTACATTATATATGGGCTTTCAATGTGCATGAAATCATCACCTTTATATACAAATTCTCCAGACATGAAAAGCATTGCAGCAAGGCAATAATGATGTTGAGATCAAAACACCACATACTGATATATAAGGTCTTGACAGAATCCACCACCACTGATAGGATGGACAAGCGCTTCATTGAGCATAGAACATAATATTAGCACTGAAAGTGTACTCCAAGATGATACTTAACTTATGCGCACAAATGAAAAATGCAAATTACAAAAGTGTACGTGAATAATATACAGTACCTCAATAGGTGTGGAGGCAAACACCATATCGAACCATTTAAACGGATCACGAATTACACCCAAGGTCTCCAGTTTAGGCGCAGAGACCACAGTTATTTGCGAAGGTTTATAACAACAATCAAGGACCAACCTTTGAAGTGAAGGGGCATCTTTGATGATGAGCTTCTGTCCTTCAAAACTAATTCCAATGCTTACAAGATGAGGCAACTTTATTTTGAGACAAGGGATATCGATTCTTGCTCCAAAAACAAGCACCAAACGCTCCAGTGCAGGGCAGTTGGAGTGGATGATGCTGTGAAGTGAGTCCTCCGACAGATGAACCAACACAAGCGCAAGTTTTTTTAGCAGTGGCAGTCGAAGCGTTTGTACCAGATTGTCTGCTAGATGGCACCAGGTCAAGGTGGCGGTGTGGAGAGAGGAGGAAAACCATGAGATGGGCATCGGTGGTGAGGGCACAGATGCAGCTATTGGTAGAACTCAAGCTGCTGGAGTTTATCGAATTGATGGGATGTCAGCCAGGCGGCCACCGTGCAGGGTATGTCCACCAGGTAGCATGCCGGGATGCAGATGCGTTGAACGGAGCCCTGGTGGGAGGAGATGATGGCTCCAGGGAGTTCAGAATCATCATCGACAGATAGCTGACGACAGTCGAGATTAAGAGGCGCGGCGCGCCACAGAGTGCGCCACCGAGATGTGAGGACTTGTGTGCGGCAGCCATCCTTGGTGGGGAGAAGGGAGATGATCTCCCCAAAGATGTCGTCTGGGAGATCGCTGATGCTGTCCGCCGGAGATTATACTGGTTCCTCAGGTCCAGGGGGGCGTGGCCGCTTCTGGCCGCCCAGCCGGGTCCAAGATCTACATCCGGCGGCGGCGCTGGCCGGAGCCTCATCTGTGTACATACCAATGTGAAAGAAAAAAATGGCAGAAACATACATGTAGGACATTCAAAATTAATTCTCAAGATCTGAAAGAAAAAAGGCACAAACATATATGTAGGACATTCAAAATCAATTCTCAAGATCTGGCCACGAATTATTAGCACGCAAGCTAACCCTAGTCGGATTATTAGGAAAAATCATTTGTACAGAACAAACAATTAATCACTAACTCTATACGGATAACATTCAAACAATCAATACACTACGTGCATCTAACGGATCTTAATTACTCTGATTTCATGGACAGAGAGAACAAAACCATAGGATTTGTATTCCAAAAAATTATAGAGGGGGGGAGTAACCAGAGAAAACACATGATATGTTTGCCACACAAATGGGTATATAGATGACTAACCGGTTTTTCGTCGGAGTCGCAGTCGTTGCCGGAATTGCTGTTGACCTCCGGCATCGTCTAGGGGGGCACGGCGGCGCCGATGAAGTCAAGGTCGTGCTGCTGCCCGCGCGAGACCTCGTCGGCGGCGACGGCAACCTCTGTGCCCAGCTTCACGCGTTGTGCGGGTGCTTCACCAGCCCCGGCGTCGCCACTCCCTCCGATGGTGCACTTCGGCGGCATCCTCATACACTCCAGAGTCCAGACGTTGGTGACCACTGTGGTCGGGGGTGCGGCCGCCTATTATGGCCGGCGGCTCGGGCGCGCAATTAATACGGACCAGTGGGAGCGAGGCACGCGGCGGTCAAAAGCTGTCTCGCCTCCCGGTGAGCCTGCGCGGCGGACTTCTGCCATTCCTACCATCATTTCACACAGCTACTCGCACGCCTCCCGTCAATACGCACACCTGCACGCACGCCTCCCAGTATGCCTGCGCGGCGGACTGCTCGCATGCGTCCCGTCAACTCATGCCTGCTCGCACGGCACACGGGGCGTGTGGCAGCACGTATATTTTTTGGTTTATTGATGATTCATTCTGCCGCTTTACTGCTTAACTGAAGCATGGCACGGTCTAACGCACACGGTTTGAATAAATAATCCGTATGAGATATTGGTTGCCAGTTTTTAATAATCTCCCGTTTGTAAGAAGATTATATCAAAACGGGTCTCATTGATGAAAAAATACAATATCACAGTCTACTGGTGTCCATATATGACACCACGATAAGTTTCATGAATTTCAACTAAGTTTTGGATTTACTTAATTTTAAAAATATATATTCTCAATATTTTGAAATCTCTTGCACAGGGAAACATGCACCCAGGGACACATGTGATTTTGCAATCCATTTTGGTGCACATGTAGCTCAAATTTGATTTTTGCACATTAAATCCCTAGGAAATCAATCAATGTATAAAAACGGTCGAATGATGTGTTTTTTTTATTATTTTAACACGACACTCCGTCTTTGGTCACATGTTCACTGCAGAAAAAGTTTGACATGCCTCAGAGTGGCTGTGGTGGTGCGGGATGTGTGTGTCTATGTGTGTGGGGGGGGGGGTGGGGGGAGGAGTCCGGAAGTACACTACGAGTCGTGAAACTCCGTGTGGGATTACTGATCATTTTGTGAGTCATCTATGCCACTTCAAAGTCGTGAATTGGTTATTTAAAGCATTACACAGCCCTTTCATACATAATGTTCGGGCCACATGCATGCATTGGTGGTCCTCTTGGACACTCTCCCTCATTCGGTTATCAGCGACATGCCCATTCGTTAGCCCGCAAAGGTTTTCAGTTTCCACCGACAATGAGAGGCATTTGATCAAAAGGTGGATTCATCTTGGCATGTGTGTGGTGTGGATCATGGTGGGATTCCATATCAAAGTTCGAGCACGTGCGTACACACTCCCACCGGCTTGAAGTGAGGGGGCTACACGCATCGTGGTGTAGCGCGTTTCCGGTTTGCGAAGCATGTGCCATGTCAAAGTTGTGCATTGGGTATTCAAACATCACATAACACACGGGCGCATGCACGCGGTGGTTTTTTCCTATGACATCACTCGCGTGTGCCTCTCTCTGTGGGCTCATGAGGTCGTCGTCGACCAGTTGAACGTACAACGAGAGAGAGGTTAATTTGACCAACAAGGATGGTTCTTTTTTGGTTTGTGTTATGTATATGCACGGTATAGGAGTATGTACATGTCAACGAGGGGCAACATGAATACTCTATATATATGCGTGTCATAACCTCGCTCCATGTGGGGACTTTCCGATTCCCGAGGCAGGTGCCACATCAAAGTTGTACATTATATTGGTATTCAAACATCACGCAATACATTGCAGGCGGTGGTTGCCCTATATATAGGAACTCACTCGCGTGTGGCGCTTCCATCCGTGGGCATACGAGGTTGTCCTCCATCACTTTGAGCCAACGAGAGAGAGGTTAATTTGATCATCAAGGAATGATTCTTTTTTGGTTTGTGCTATACAGTAGAAGTACATATATACCACGCGTCGAATGGGGGCGTACATATAGCACATACCACGCGTCATGAACCTCGCACTCTTTGTGAGGACTTTTTGGTTTCCTATATACGTGGTGCCACATCAAAGTTGTGCATTGCGTATTCAAACATCACACAAACACCTCTTTGGGCCACATGCAGACGGTGGTACGTAGTCCTATATAGGATGATCACTCACGTGCGACGTATGCTTCGCTTCTGTGTTGGGCCCGCGAGTTCGTCGTCCATCACTTTGACCCAGCGAGAGAGAGGTACGTTTGACGAACAAGGAGGATTAATTCTTTTAGGGCTGTGTTACTAGGTGTATATATAGTACGTGTCGAAGGGGGGGTGACCATCTTGGTCCATCACTTTCACCGACACCGCGAGAGAGGTTAACTAATTTGACTTAGGAGGGGATTAATTTTTTGTTTTGTCTTGATATAGATCATGATGTGAGATTACATATATATAATAGCGCATCTGTACACATGAATCCATCCCGCTGGATCGAAGGGGGGGGCGAGCACATGACACGTCCTGAACGACCTCTTGCTCTGTGTGGGGACCTCTGCGATTTTCAATGCATGCACCACATCAATGTTGTGCATTGGGTCGGGTATTCAACACATATGCATGCATCACACACCTCCATAAATATGTTCGGGACACACGCATGCAATAATGGTTGTCTTTGGACACACTCTCACTCGCTTGGTTATGGGCGGCAAGCCTATATATATTCATGGGCCCGCGTGGACGTCCATCATTTCGACCAACGACGAGAAAGGTTACCAGGGTGGATTCTTCTTCTTTGCTTTGAGTTACCACTGGTGCAGAGACCTACTATACAAACGGTTTTTAACCCCTTTCCGCGATGGCATTTGGAACCGTCGCCAAGTGAGTGTGGGCGATAGGGGGGTCCTTCCCACACGACCCAGAAACCGTCGGGGATAGGCCCTCCTGAAAAACACGCTGGGGCAAAATGAGCTCGTGTGTGATCTGGCCAGGCATCGAAACCCAATCGTTTCCATTCGTATGTACATCCCACACGGTGAATCCCAGAAAAACATTTCCGTTCGTATGTATATCACGCACAGTTTTTTGTGTGGAAACGTTTGTGCAAGGTGGCCTAACGCAAACAGTTCTCTGCCGGAAGCCATGTGTGATTGTTAGTTGATCGAACACGCCTACTTTCTAGAAACCGTGTGGGTTGTTTGAGTTCATCGCCCATGGTGCTGTCTGAGTAACCGTCTGCAATAGAAAACCCCAATAAGCAGGGTAATTAGCCTATTATTGATAATCCATGTAGTAATCAAATTGATATTTCTTATAAAACACACCAGATATTTCGTATCCGTATAACGGCAACCAGGATTTCATAATCGAATTACATCAGATAGCTTCGGCACTCAGTTACGCCATTACACAACAGCACCAAGTTTCACATGCAACATTGAAAACCTTTGGAAAGTAGCATCATACATGGTAAATAGACAGATGAATCTCATCTGGGAAACTGCAGAAGCGGAAGGCAAATATTGAGCCTTCAGTGATGTTGAATGTCCTTGCAACTTTAGGCCAGTGGCTATGGATAATTGCCCGCACAACCTTCATCCTCTTCAGGAAGACTTCAATATTGTATCGTGGGTGTTGAATGAATTACTTCCTCACCTCTTGACCATTCAGGTGGTTTGAGAGGTAATCATCGGTGAACTGCTTTGAAAAGTACTGAAAACAAAGATATGCATAAATTGCTGTTATAAATTTTGAAATGGCGCAAGGGGTAAAAACAAGGTAAAAGAGTTAGTACCATCCTATAGTTGAATGATGTCTTCTTCATTGTGCAAACAAAGATCTTGATGTTATTCGTCGCAAGTTTCTTCATCCTAACAATCTTTCTGAGTTTCTTGACTTGACTGATATTCATGGATATCTCATTTCCCCATAAGCAAAATGGGTCGAACAGTGGGTCTAAGCCTCTGACAGCAGGACCTACATGTGCAAGACCAAATTGTAAGAAACCTAAATATTAGAATGATTCCTACAACTGCACAATAATGTGCTAGTATTAGTGAAAGGACCATGCATGAGCAAACCTCGATGGTAAACCGCAGTGTCTCCCATTGTTTCCCTGCAACACACATAAGGAAGATCTTGATCAGGTTAACTGAGAGTTGCCATACTATCAGTAGAATATGTATTGAGTACAACCAAATTCGATTTATTTCACATGCATAACAATACAAAATTGTACCCACAGCAAATGACCATCAAATTGCAGAATTGACCCAAACAGTTAAATGGACAGCAGACCAAATGAACCAAAACAGTTAACTGAGCATGACATTGCAGAATAGAAACATGTACTAGAAGATAAGACAGTTAACAAAACAAAGAATGCTTGAGAACAGTACTACGAAATGTAGCAATTGTTGGACCAAACTGTTAACTGAACATTACATTTCAGAGGACCAAACTGTTAGCTGAACATTACATTTCAGAGGACCAAATTGTTAACTGAACATCAGATTGCATATTAACATTACATAGGACAAATCACTAGAAGGCACTGGCGGTGGTCTCGAGAAAACAGCACGAACTGTATTTTAAAGTAGATAACCGCGTGGCAGTGTCGACGGTGGCCTCGAAGACGAGGTGCTCATCCAAGATCTGGCGGTTGGCACGCATGGCAGCCATAGCGACCTCGTGCACATGTGCGGCCGTGATTTGCTTCTCCGCTGCAAGATGCTACTGAGCTCCACGTTATACTGCGTGCAAAATGGCTGTGGGCGGCGCTTAATTGGAGGAGGGGGACAGTGATTTCGGCGGAAGGTGTCGCGCCGTCGGTCGGGGCATGTGGGATGGGGAAGGAGGAGGATGGTGTGGGTGGGGTGTGGATTACCTGACCATATCGACGAGGCCGCGCAGCAAGAAGAAGGGTCGGCGGCGAGGAGGCCGCGCAGCAAGAAGAAGGGTCGCCGGTGAGGAGGCGGCGCTGCAAGAAGAAGGGTCGCCGGCGAGGAGGCGGCACTGCAAGAAGAAGGGTAGTCGGAGAGGAAGCGGCGCTGCAAGAAGAAGGGTCGCCGGAGGGGAGGCTGAGCTGCCAGTAAGTAGCAGTGAAGGATTGAACTTGGAAAGCAAGGAGGAACAGTGGAAATGTGGCTTTTGGTGGGAGGGAGGGGCAGGGAGATAGATATTTCTGCGGTGGCAGAAAAATTTTGCTCGGTGCCGCGAGAAACTAGCACGCAAGTGTGGTTCAAGCGGGGGCGATGGACTGTAGACAACGAAGCTTCCTGTGTAAGCCAGACAAGACGGTGCGCCAAGATATTTTATATCGCATCCCACACGATTATTTCTAGTAAACTGTTTGTGGTATACCTGATTTTTTCATTATGTTTTGAAAGACAAAATGGTGTTACGGAGGGAAAGGATGGTGAAGTAGAACATTTATGTACAGTGAACATGCAACTACATGAGTGTCGTGTTTAAATTTGGAATTATTCTGGATTCGTTTGGCATTTTTATGCATTAATTGAGTTTCTAGGCATTTAATGTGCATAATTCAAATTTGAAGTACAAGCACATGCTCCAGTGCACCAAAGTTGGTTGAAAAATCACATGTGTGTCCTTGGATGAATTTCTAGGTCCCATGCAAGAAATGGGAATGAAATTCAAACATCTGGGCGTCGTGGCTCGGCCGGAAAGATTGAGAAACTTGGTTTTTTCATTCATGTAAATCCAAATCACGCCTGAAAATCATGAAACTTGGCATGGTGTCATGACATGGCACCAACATGCTGTGGTAAATTTTTTGGCCGAATTGGGACAAGCTTCTTGCAAACCGAAGCTTCTCTCAAGAAGGATCGTGGTTCCGAGAGGGAACGTGTCACCTCCGTGTGCGAAACGACATACGTACACTGCCTTCTCCCGCCTTAATTTTTTTACACAGGTAGATTAGACCAAATAGAAGTATCGTGCTAAATTTTGGAATTATTCCAGGTTTGTTTGGCCTTTTTTATACATTAATTGAATTTCTGGGCATTTAATGTGCATAATTCAAATTTGAAATACAAGCACATGCTCCAGTGCACCAAAGTTGGTTCAAAAATCACATGTGTGTCCTTGGGTGAATTTCTAGGTCCCATGCAAGAAATGGGAATGAAATTCAAACATCTGGGCGTCGTGGCTCGGCCGAAAAGATTGAGAAACTTGGTTTTTTAATTCATGTATTTCCAAAACACGCCTGAAAATCATGAAACTTGCCATGGTGTCATGACATGGTACCAACATGATGTGGTAAATTTTTTGGCCGAATTGGGACAAGCTTTGGTACAAGCTTCTTGCAAACCGGAGCTTCTCTCAAGAAGGATCGTGGTTCCGAGAGGGAACGTGTCACCTCCGTGTGCGAAACGACATACGTACACTGCCTTCTCCCGCCTTAATTTTTTTACACAGGCAGATTAGACCAAATAGAAGTATCGTGCTAAATTTTGGAATTATTCCGGGTTCATTTGGCTTTTTTTATACATTAATTGAATTTCTGGGCATTTAATGTGCATAATTCAAATTTGAACTACAAGCACATGCTCCAGTGCATCAGAGTTGGTTCAAAAATCACATGTGTGTCCTTGGGTGAATTTCTAGGTCCCATGCAAGAAATGGGAATGAAATTCAAACATCTGGGCATCGTGGCTCGGCTGGAAAGATTGAGAAACTTGATTTTTTAATTCATGTAAATCCAAAACACGCATGAAAACCATGAAACTTGGCATGGTGTCATGACATGGCACCAACATGCTGTGGTAAAATTTTTGGCCGAAATGGGACAAGCTTTGGTACAAGCTTCTTGCAAACCAGAGCTTCTCTCAAGAAGGATCATGGTTCCGAGAGGGAACATGTCACCTCCGTGTGCGAAACGACATACGTACACTGCCTTCTCCCGCCTTAATTTTTTTACACAGGCAAATTAGACCAAATAGAAGTATCGTGCTAAATTTTGGAATTATTCCGGGTTCGTTTGGCCTTTTTTATACATTAATTGAATTTCTGGGAATTTAATGTGCATAATTCAAATTTGAACTACAAGCACATGCTCCAGTGCACCAAAGTTGGTTCAAAAATCATATGTGTGTCCTTGGGTGAATTTCTAGGTCCCATGCAAGAAATGGGAATGAAATTCAAACATCTGGGCATCGTGGCTCGGCCGAAAAGATTGAGAAACTTGGTTTTTTAAATCCTGTAAATCCAAAACACGCATGAAAACCATGAAACTTGGCATGGTGTCATGACATGGCACCAACATGCTGTGGTAAATTTTTTGGCCGAATTGGGACAAGCTTTGGTATAAGCTTCTTGCAAACCGGAGCTTCTCTCAAGAAGGCTCGTGGTTCCGAGAGGGAACGTGTCACCTTCGCACTGTTCAAGATATCTTCCGATATTCCGATAAATCGGTCAATTTATCGCTTACCGTTGTCTGACCGATAAGATAAATCGGCCGATTAATCAGCCGATATGGCGATAAATCGGCCGATATGCCGATAAACTGGCCGATTTACCCCTTATCATGGGTCGACCGATAAGTTCCCGATAAGCGGTATCCCCAACATTGCACCTCCGTGTGCGAAACGACATACGTACACTGCCTTCTCCCGCCTTAATTTTTTTACACAGGTAGGTTAGACCAAATAGAAGTATCGTGCTAAATTTTGGAATTATTCCGGGTTTCATTTGGCCTTTTTTATACATTAATTGAATTTTTGGGCATTTAATGTGCATAATTCAAATTTGAACTACAAGCACATGCTCCAGTGCACCAAAGTTGGTTGAAAACTCACATGTGTGTCCTTGGGTAAATTTCTAGGTCCCATGCAAGAAATGGGAATGAAATTCAAACATCTGGGCGTCGTGTCTTGGCTGGAAATATTGAGAAACTTGGTTTTTTAATTCCTGTAAATCCAAAACACGTCTGAAAATCATGAAACTTGGCATGGTGTCATGACATGGCACCAACATGTTGTGGTAATTTTTCTGTCCGATTTCCGAATGCGCACACATTAACAATCAACAAAGTCATTTTGGAACAAGTGCTGCCACGTTACAAATCGAAAACACAAGTATTATTGAAACTGTGGGCGTTCTACGTACCAATTACGTGCCGCCACGTGTCCCCTTTTTTATTGGCTAGGAGGTGCCGTGCGGGGTAGCTATTTGAGTACGGGAGGCGTGTGATCAGACCCCTGCGCATGCTCATCGGGAGGAGAGCCCTTTGACCTCTATCCGCCGCGCACCTCCCTCCCAACATCTCCATTAATGGCGCCCAAGCCCCTATTTCACGGCGTGGCTATGTCTCACTGGACTGAGATTTAAGAGAGAAAAAAGAAAATCTGAAAAGAAAGTTTTTCACGGATCTTGATGTAAGATCCGACGGACCTATATAGCATCGACTGCGACTTATAGCAAGACTGATGAATATAAGGACGATGACAGTGGATAATAATTGTCTTACATATTTAGGAACATAATTAAAAAAGCCACATGCGGCAACGCCCGAAATACACAAGGGCAAAAGAAGAAGAAAGACAACAATCTGGCTCGCTGATCTCTACTTTCTTGATGCGTTGCTGCAGGCACTTTGATCTGGCTGACCATTTCTGTTCTGTTGCCTAATCGCAAACAGTTCTTCGGTGTGAAGTGTATGCCATCAATCGCAGACACTTTGATCTGGCTGACCGTTTCTGTTCTGTTGCCTAATCGCAAACAGTTAATCCTTCTGAAGCGTATGCCCTCAATCGCACACACATTTATCTAGCTGCCCGTTTCTGTTGTTCCTCCTCATCACAAATAGTTAATCCGAGTGAACTGTATGCCGTATATCGCACACACCTTCATCTGGCTGCCCGTTTCTTTTGTTTTGCCTCATCGCAAACATTTCCTTGAACTGAACCATATGCCCCTCATCGCACACGCAACTAAAATCGGAACCGTCTTTGATGCAACCGTCATCGCAAACGTTTTGCACCTTTTTTGACGGTTTTTTACATCACCGTTTGCGATGAATGCATCGCACACAGTTTCGTCAAAGGGTCTCTAATCGTAGTGTCGCGTTAGCAGCATCCTGCAGTAGTGTACCGTATAGTTGGTTGACCCATTCCAAGCCTAATTAAGTTTGAGCGCATGCTACGCGTCGTGAACCCTCGCTCGGTGTGGGGATTTTACGGTTCCAAAGCATGGTGCCACATCAAATTTGCGCATTGGGTATTCAAACACCACACACACCACTTCCGTATACATACTTGGGCCACATGCACAGAGTGGTTTATCTTCATACAGTACTCCCTCGCGAGGTTATCGGCGATAAGCTAGCCCATTTTGCGGGGCCGTGTGGATGTCCATCACTTTGACCAACAATGAGCGGGGAGAGGTTGTACGACCAAGTTGGATTCTGCTTGGTCCATGTTACAGTACGTCTTGGTGAGATGCCCTCCCCCCAACGTGTGTGTGTGTGGTAGGGGGGCTACTTCGCGCTACCTGCAACCTCCGTGGGGTCGGGGAAGTCCAGTTAATTTGCGAGGCACACGTGCCACATCAAAGTTGTGAATGGTAGTTAAATATCACACACCACACCCTGTTCATACATATAGTAGAGCCACCCGCATGTGGTTCATATGTGGTCTCACCCATCTCGCGCCACGAGCACACATTTGTGGGTCGGCACACGGTCCACCTTTGTCGGGAAGCGAAAGGGGAAGTTTGACCATATATATATGATGTACTCCTATAGGTTTTGTGTTACGGTAGGGTGAAATTTCAGACCTAGCTATTTGGGGGCATGCATTCGTAGCTAGGATTTCCTTACCGCCGACACGAAGTGGGGTTCGTAGGGGGGTGGCTGACTAGCAATACAGTGCTTTTGTGCGACAGGTGCCACATCAAAGTTGTGCATTGGGTATTCAAACATCAAACCACCCTTTTCATACATATATTTGGTCCACATGCAAGTGTGTTCATGTTCTGACCCTCTCCCGCATTATTCTTTTTGCCAAATTTATAAACAGCACACGAGTTGGATGTAGAAACCGTCTGCGATTGGGTACGCAACAAACACGGCTCAGTCAGACTACCCGTGTGCCACGCCCGTGCCCTGCAGTCCCTCACATCAGCATAGTAGATTGGGCTCCACGAGGCTTGCCTCCCGGTCTCGAAAATATCTACTACCTCGTAATCTCTAAAATATCTACCGCCTGGAAGGTTTTAATGTTTGATAGCACACGATTAGTATGTGCGGACCGTGTGCGATGTTTGTTACTCCCGCTCTGCTTCAGTCCCTTGATTCAAATTTTTAGTAGCCCCGGCATTTTACTCCCGCCTTTTCATCCCTCGCAATCTCAAAAATATCTGCTCGCCCTTGATTCAAATTTTCAGTTGCCACGCCTTATTACTCCCACCTCTGCATCCCTCGCAATCTCAAAAATATCTGCTCGCCCTTGATTCAAATTTTCAGTTTTCCCGACATTTTACTCCCGCCTCTGCATCCCTCGCAATCTCAAAAATGTCTGCTCGCCCTTGATCCAAATTTTCAGTAGCCCCGCCTTGTTACTCCCGCCTAGTAAAATTTTTAGTTGCCACGGTATTTCCTCAAACACCACCTTACCCCCCATCCACACACACCACACACTCCTCAAAACCTCCGCTCACACAGACACACACCACCCCTCCCTCGCTCGAAACCATTGGTAGGTCGCCACCGCCGCCGCCTCCATCCTCAACCTCTGCCTGTGTGCTGGGGAGCTCGAGGAACCAATGGCCAAAAATAGGTTTATCACGGCCTCTTCG
The DNA here is from genome assembly GCA_011799875.1 of Thinopyrum elongatum. Taxonomy (NCBI): domain Eukaryota; kingdom Viridiplantae; phylum Streptophyta; class Magnoliopsida; order Poales; family Poaceae; genus Thinopyrum; species Thinopyrum elongatum. The sequence continues at coordinate 582,797,160 of CM022298.1, forward strand.
CCCGACGCCGGCGAGGTGGCCGCCGAGGTGTCCCCGTCGTCCTCCGCGGGCTCTTTATCGATCCGTCATCGTCGGTCGCCCGATCTGCCCGCTGTCGCGCCCCTATGCCGGTTCGAGGACTTCCCCGTCCTCCCTCGGGCCCGGCCACCGACGAGGTCCTACCTCGGGGTCCGGCAGCGGCGGTGGGGGACGTGGGTCGCCAAGATTACGGATCAGGAGACCCACACCCACCGGTGGCTCGGTAGCTTCCACACGTTCGAGCTCACGGCCATGGAGTACGACCACTGGCAGGTCCGCTACCACGGCGCGGTGGCTAGGCTCAATTTCCCCTTCGACACACGTCCGGTCGACCTTGTTCTGCCGGAGCCAGGGGTGGTGAGCTCAGCTATGGCGCGGGAGGACCGCGAGGCGTGGGAGCGCCTCGAGGCCGAGGCCGCCGACGAGGCCTACATGCAAGAGCTCCGCCGGCAGCACCCGGAGCTCGTGGAGGCAGAGCGGGTGATCTTTGCCAGCGCGGAGGGCGGCGAGGTTATCATGCTCTCCTCTGATGACGAGGTCGAAGGCGGCGAGGAAGGCGGCGCGGAGGGCGTCGAGGTGGGCGGCGAGGACAAGGAGATCAATGTCGACGAGTGGAGGAGTGTCTTCCCCAACGACCCCGACGACGGCACCGGCTCGAACCCGGCTCGCGGCACACCGTACCTAATGAGGAAGGATTGGCTCGACCTCCACTTCGACCGAAAGTAGTTTAGCTTAGTTTAAATTTGTGTTTTATGTTCGGGTATGCAAAACTATCTATGTTTAGGTTTGAATGCATGCTACTTTCGGTTGAACCTGCTTTGAACTTGATCAAATTGAAGTTTACAACGTTAAGTTTAGGGGATCGACCAGAAACGACCAAAAATTGATGGAGTATATATATATCCACTAAGGGTTTTAGTCCGTTAACTTTTAAAGGATCGGCTAGAGATGGCCTTATGCCTTGTTTATTTCAGTTCTTCACAATGTGATTCTCTATATGTGCAACTATTTGCCGTGCAGTTCAATTTCATCAATAACAGTTTCAACAATACCACTATGAATTACGATATTTGGTTGCAGTTAAGGATGTTGCAGTTAACATGCCTTTTCATTTTTTTAACAATAACTAGTGTACTTTAGACCTGCACAATACCAGTTTGAATGACTATTTGCTTGTTTTTAAATGTTATGCCTGATGCAGTTAACACACCTTTCCACTTCTTGTTTTGCTTAACTAGCGTGCTTAAGCCTGCACACTGAAGCTATCATTTGTAGATTATGTTGTCTACCATGGATATATTTGGTTGATGTTTAGCCTGTTGTGCTTAACATGCCTTTATATGTACTCATACAAGACAATATTGAGAACAATGTTGTTTTCCATCGAGGTTAGTTTCATCGCATTGCTTATATGTACTCACTGTTCAGGATATCTGTCGGCGTGCGACACCTATGGGACCCTCAAGGAATCCCTTTACGATTCGGCAAGGGGAGAGGTATGCGCAAAGAGCAGAACCAATGATCGACGCGGGGCAATTTTACCCAGGTTCGGGCCGCTAATCAGCGTAAAACCCTACTCCTGCCTTGTTTTATTATCGGTGTTCTTGAGCCCAGGCTCAAGGAGTGCTCGCAGTGAACAGTACGTTCAAAGAGCAGCTACGCATGCAGAATGGGCCAGAAGATCCTCCTCCTCTGTAGCAGTTGCCTTGGGCCTCCTTTTATATCACAAAGGGGTCACCACAGTGGCGAAAAGTACATACATTGAGGTGTAAAGTAGCTACAGGGTCCTCATACCTAACCCCTGACGGATTAGGACGAACGCATTTAATGCACCGTGAGGTGTCCGTCTAGGTGTCCTCACTTTCTTGGGGATGGAAAAAGGGGCCATCCCATCAGCACCGCTTAAGCTCTCCTCCACTGGCGCATCGCCACGCATCCAAAGAAGGACCGAGAATGTCGGGTTTGTTGCTGTGCCAGAGCGGTGGCACAGCAACAAAATCTTGCCTGGCGCCGAGCCTTACCGGGCGCCGAACCTTGCCGGGCGCCGAATCTTGCCGGGCGCCGAGCCTTGCCGGGCGCCGAATCTTGCCGGGCGCCGAGCCTTGCCGGGCGCCGAATCTTGCCGGGCTTCGCAGGCCACCCGGGCAAGGTCTTGCCGGGGAAGCTGGCCTTCGGATTCCAGCTCTTCTTATCTGCTGATCTTCAGATCTTTGACTTGAGGATTCCTTTGGTGGCTTGAGCCATACTCGAACTGTTCCCCGACAAGCCTTGCCGCGAGTATGGCTACAACTGCCCGTGCACAAGTACGGGGTACTAGTGGCCCAATACTTAGTACACCGACAGGAGCCCCCAGGCCTAGGCCACACACGAGTGCGAGGCGTTGTTGGGCTAGGCCCAAATAGTGCACGGGAACACATGGCAGGGGATTAACTGCTCGTAAATATCCCGTTTACTGTGCCCCCCACTACGCGCGTTGAACACGCGACATGGGGAGCATGCATCAAAAAGCTGCAACTACAATGCGCCTGCAGAGGCGCATTCACATTGGGGAGAAAAAGAGGCGGCCCCGCTCCTTCCCCATAAAAAGGAGAAACCGCAGAGGCACGGGCCTATTTACCCCCCTCTTCTTCTCAATCTGGCCGTCGCCATTGCTTTCCTCCTTGAGCTCAGAGCAAAGCTTTCCCTCATCCGCCCGTCGCCTCCACGCCCGCTTCATCCCCGGCTTCCGCCCTTGCAGTCGCCATGCCGCCCAAGACCAGCAAAGGCAAGGGCAAGGAGACGAAAGCCGATGTCCGGAGAGCGAGCTGGTGAAGATGCGGAAGAAGTATGTCGTGTTTGCCCCGTCGCTTGATGCGGAAGCTTTGAAGAGGCGGTACCAGTGCATGTGGGCGAGGGAGATGCAAGCTCACCCCGCCACTCGCGTGATTCCAGGTTCTTGCTCCAAGAGTGGATCAGACAGATACCCCTTTTTTGTCGCATACTTCTATTGTGGGCTCTGCCCTCCATTTTCTAACTTCTTCAACGACATTATGTACACATACGGCTTCCATCTTCTCGATTTCACACCGAATGCGGTATTGTGCATGTCCATCTTTGCTCACCTTTGTGAAAACTTTGCCGGAGTGGTTCCCAATACTGTCCTTTTCCGCCACTACTTTTTCCTCGTATCCAAAAAAGGGAGGCCCTCTCTGGTTCTATCGCCTGGATTCCAAGGGCTTGGAATAAGGAAATATACCCAGAAGGGGTTTACCGCGAGAAGTGGGACGAATGGCGGGCTGAGTGGTGCTGGATCAAGGAAACAGATCCCCATCCGTTCTATCTGCCTCGACAGCAGAAAGTGGTCCGCGGCAGTGGCTGGAGCAGTCTTGCTGCTGAAGATGAAAAACTCACAATCGCCACCACCAGGATTCTTCGCCTGAAAGCCACCGGGCTGACAATGGAGATGATTGGCTTCGATTTTCTCCGCCGCCGTATTGCCCCCTTGCATAATAAAGGCAGACCAGCTTGGGAATACCAAAATGCAGCAGACATCATGAGACTGCGTCCCGGGTTGAACAACAATTTGACTACTATGCAACTTGGCGCTCTCCGTCAAAAGCTGTTCCAGCGCGACAACAAGCATCGGTTGCCGGCAAGGATTGTCCCTCTGTGCAAAAACTCTGCCCTGGGGTCAATTATCGCTACCATGCCACTATTCAATGCCCACAGTCTCGACGCGACATGGGTTGAGCCATCCGAGGAAGAGGCACAAAATTTCTTTGATAACTTGTCGGAGAGGGCCGTCCGGGAAGAAGCAGACTTCATCCGAGCCACCACTGACGAAGAGGTGGCATACATCGCCACTAGGGCGGAGGAGGCAAATCTTGCCGCGGAGGCAGGCAGCGTCGGCTTCACAGAATGGGAAACCAGTGACGCAGAGGTAGTGGTGGAGAAAAATCCTGCCGGGAAGGACAAAGCTGCCGGGGAATAGAGCAGCACAGCCGCTGAGAGCTCGTCCGACGAAGACGCGGCTGAAGAAGAACCGCAAGAAGAGCTCCCAGCCCCGAAGAAGACAAAGCGTGTTCTTCGAAAGGCTGCATCTGGCATCCCGGCAAGCCAACCTTCCTCGAGCAGCGAGGCTCCCGGCAAGAAAGCGGCCGGCAAGACTGCGCCGCGGCAAGGGGCCCGAGAGCAACCTGCGCGGCGTGCAAGACCCACATCAGCGGCAACTGCTGAGGCGGCAGAGGTGTCTCGCACTACCGTACCAGAAGCCGAGGTGACGGAAACACGCCAACCCCCGGCGCCCACTACAGCCAAGCGACCTAGGACCCCTCCTCCGCCTTCCCACACAGACACTGCAACGGAGGTCGATTTCGACATCTCCGGCTTCAGTCCGGAGCGAGAAGAGGAAGAGTGAGTACCTTGCCACAACCTTTATCTCCCAATCCTGAATCAATCTTATTGACTTGCTTGTATTGTCTCTGCAGTGATGCAGAAACCTTGATCTAGAGGATGGCGAAGAGGACAAAGACTTCTACAGGCGACGAGCCTCCGGCAGGCTTTGTGAGCGCGCCGGAAACTACTACCATCAGCCCAGATCTTAGTCCTCGACACAGCCCCCAGCGCAGCCCCCAGCGTAAGCTCATTATTCTTTTTGGTTGGGGAATGCTGAGGTTCCTATCCTTGCCGCTGATATCTTTGGGCTTGCAGGAGAAGGACGACAACAAAGGGAGTTATCAGGAGATACCCTCGTCGCACCACCTCTGTCAACCACATCGCCCACAAGCGCGTCCCCGGCAAGTGATCACACCGACGAACTTGTGTTGGTTGAGGAGGAGCCAACAACCATGGATGTTGGCATCTTACCCCCGGCAACCGAGGTTGCCGGGAGGGGCGAGGCCACCTCTCAACAGCCCGATGCAGGTAACCAATTGCCTCAGCGTGCTTGCTATTCTTTCCTTTATCTCTCTTTCTTTTGTCTTCTTGAACTTCGATCTTGATCTCATTCTATTTCTCCCCCTTGTCCTTTAGAATTCCCTGAGATGGAAGATATGGACATCGACACTGTCATCGAGGAGACCGCCAGGGATGTTGCTGCCGAAGCCGACAAGATCGCTTCCAGCGAGGCTGCCACGGATGGCCACGTAGAAGCCGGCGGTGCTTTTGCCGAGGAGGCCACCAAGACTGCACAGGAGGAACCCACCAAAGAGTCTACTGAAGAGGGCGGCAAGGAGGCTGGTGACCGTACTGACGGCATTCCTGCCGCAGGAGCGCCAGGCGCTACGCCGGCCACGGAGCCCCTTGCTACTGATGAGGTGGTTGTTGAGGATCAACCGTCAACATCTGAAGTCCCCTCATCCAGCAAATATCTCAAAGTTGGCGAGAACCTGTTTGTCAACTTGTCGGGGACGGCAAGCATTGGGGCACCGACCGAAGGTGAAGTCTTCGATGAAGAAATCATCGCTGCTGCCGGGCTCGAGGTTGTTGATGATCCAAGCGCTAGCAGCGGCAAATCTGAAGAGGATCAGCTCCTTCAGGCCATGGGCGAAAATTTCCGCAAGCTCCAGGCTCTCCACCGCGCCCGGAAAGAGAAAGCGGAATCCAGAATGGCAGTTGTCGAGGCGGCCGAAGCAGATTTTCAGAGGCGTGTCGAACAAATGCAAGTCTGGTACGCCGAGGCCCTCCAGGAGTTGACTGCCAGCCGGGAACAAGTGAGCCAACAGTGGACAGAAATCCTCCTGAAACAATCTGACATGGAGAAGGCGCAAGAGGAAGCTACACAAAGGATTGCTGCTGAAGATGCTCTCTTGACGGGGCGTCGCATTGCGCTTGATGCTCACGAGGAAGATCTCACCGCACATGAGTAGGCGCTCGCCGCCAAGCTTCGCAGCAAAGATGAAGATATCGAGAAGCTTGTCGCGCGGCTGACCCAGGAGCTGGAGCAGAAACACAAAGAGGCGCTCGAAGCTCTAACTGTAGATCACGTCGGCAAACTCAAGGAGGCCGTCGATGCTGCCGAGCCTGCAGAGGCCGCCAAGAATGAGCTGAGCGACAAAGTAAAGAAGCTGGAAGTGGATCTCGAAGAACACGGCAAGGAGCTCTCGACGCTCAAAGGTGATAGGGAAAAAACCATCCACACCCTGGCGGAGATGCAAGTTGCCATGTCTAACAAGACCAAGCAGCTCTCCTCAGCAAATGATGCCATTACCGTTCTGGAATTGAAGCTGACCACGTTGCAGAAGTCTCTCGAGGCCGGCTGGGCCCATGAGAAGTCCCTGCTCAAAGATCTCCATGGAGAGAGGAACCTGCTCAAGAGCGCTGCCGCCGCCCAAGTTGATTACGAAAAGGGGGTGAAGATCTGGACTGGACATCTCATCGACGCTGCGGAGAAGCTTACGGTAGAGCTGTCAACCATGGGCCTGTCAAACTTCAGGTATTCTTCCGAGGAAAGGATATCTTCGAGTGCCAGGTTGACGATGTTCTTCGAAAGCATCATCGATGCCCTGAAGTTGCTTCAGTCTAACCGGGCGACCCAATTGGCCAACGAGTCCCGCCGGCTTTGCCGGGCCGTCCTCCGCAAGGTACTTATCAAGGTGGTGCATAGTAATCCTGGCATCGACCTCTCCAACGTGCTTGGCCACCTGCCAAAGGACGCAAATCTCGAGCCACTTGAAGAGCTTGTCGCGCCTATCCTTGAGAAGGTGGATTCAATCAAAAGGATCGAAGGCCAACGCAGAGATTAACTGCTCCATTTCTTCTTGCCGTCGTCAATCCATGCCAAAGACAATTAAGTCTTAAGTTAGAACTTTGGCAACTTATTAATGTAATATAACTTGCTTATGTTTGGGTGCATGCATGCTATCTCCCTTGTCTGATTTCTTTATGTATGGAGTTCACCCTACGCTTACTGAAAAACTTGCCGGCGCGCAACCTACCGCGAGCGCTGGGTGCGGGACTTCAGCAGCCTGCTGGAGGCGCAGCGGCCGGTAAGACTCCTTGGCGTTCTCAGTGCAGCCACTTAAATTGTTGAGTGGACTCGAAACAAAATAAGGGCGCAACCGATTACAGCAAAGGTTCCTTCGCGTGCAGATTTTCCATACAAAAGTCAAAATCGTCCAAGGAAATAACTTTGCAATAAAGGAAACTTGTTCTAAGTTTTAGAACTTAGCTTTATGTCGCTGTCCTTCCTCCGGCAAGCGTCAATTCTGAACGTCACCAACTGGTACTCATATCTCCCTTCCCCCCCCCCGGCAAATGTGCACGCAAGGAATCCTTCTGTCTTTTGAGAAAAAGAAAGAAGAGAAAATAAAGATATGAAATCTTGGCGGTTCGTTAGAACTTACCGGGAGCAAGTGTCATACAACATCTTAGACACACATGCATATATATATGAACATGGAAATCAATAAGGAAATGCATAACACTTGAATTTATTCATCTGTGCTCAGGATCTGCGCCTGGCTTTGTACAAAGGATTATATGCCTTGCCGGCAAGACTTGTACAAAAGGGTGGTTGCCGGGGGCCCCTGGCAACCGCGCCTTATGGGTAGAACTTGCGAAGATGTTCGATATTCCAGGAATTGTTCACTGGAACGCCATCTTTGGTCTCCAGGCGGAAAGCGCTGGGCCTGGTGACTCATACTACCCGATAAGGGCCTTCCCACTTCGGCGTCAACTTGTTTGAATTCTTGGCGAACTGAATCCGTCGAAGAACAAGGTCGCCTTCCTCAAGGCTTCGGGTATGAACTTTGCGGCTATGGTAGCGGTGCAAAGCTTGCTGGTAGTATGCAGCTCGCACAACAGCCTGAAGACGATTCTCCTCAAGTAGCACAGCGTCATCTTGCCGCAGTTGCTCTTGCTCAAGCTCATCATAAGCGAGCACTCGAGGTGATCCGTACGTGAGTTCCGGGGGGAGAACTGCTTCCGCTTCGTAGACCAGAGCGAAGGGTGTCTGGCCGGTGGCTCGATTTGGTGTCGTTCTGATTGACCAAAGAACCGCCGGCAACTCATCAATCCAGCGTCTTCCACACTTTTTCAGCCTGTCAAAGGTTCTGGTCCTGAGACCGCGCAGCACTTCAGCATTGGCCCTCTCCGCTTGGCCGTTGCTTCTCGGGTGAGCAACAGAGGCAAAACAAATTTTGCCGCCAAGGTCTTGGACGTACTGCATGAAGGTGCGACTTGTGAATTGCGTGCCGTTGTCGGTGATGATCCTGTTGGGCACACCAAAATGGCAAACTATCCCTTTAAAGAACTTGACGGCTGATTGTGCTTTCATCTTCCTCACTGCTTCCACCTCCGACCACTTTGTGAACTTGTCGATGGCAATGTACAAGTACTCAAAGCCCCCGGTAGCACGGGGGAAAGGGCCCAGTATGTTGAGCCCCCAGACCGAAAATGGCCAGGAGAGAGGGATTGTCTGAAGAGCTTGAGCTGGTTGATGCGATTTCTTCGAATGAAACTCGCACGCTTCACACTTAGTTACTAGTGCAGTTGCATCCTGGAGAGCGGTGGGCCAAAAGAAACCTTGCCGGAATGCTTTCCCGACAAGTGCTCTTGATCCTATGTGAGAGCCACATATGCCTCCATGTATTTCAGCCAACAGCTCTAGTCCATCCTCCCGAGGAATGCACTTCAATTTCACACCGTTTGGTCTCTTTCTGTATAGGACGTCATCGACGAACTTGTACATAACAGACCGACGGGCTACTCTTTCCGCTTCTTCCTGTTCCTCCGGGAGTTCTCCTGTTTGAAGGAAATGGACGATGTGCTGTGCCCATGCTGGAGCCTGGGGCTCGACAGCTAGGACTAAAGGCATCTCCTCCGCCGGGGGAACATTTGCCTCGACAGCGAAAGCGTGAGGTTCCGCCGAAGCCTGTCGTCCCCCGGCAGGTTTGCCGTTGATCCCGGCAAGTTCCTTGCCGGCGGTTCTGGGGAGCTCTGTCAGAAAGTACTGTCTAGTGTTCAACTTTCTTCTCTTTTCTTGTCGCATTGATGGCGCCACGGATGGTTGAGTCAAATGGAGCACAAAAGTTCCTGGTTCCACAGGCAACTTGAGGGCAGCACGCTTTGACAGGTCGTCAGCAATACTGTTCTCGGCACGAGGTATGTGCTCCATTTGCAGACCGTCAAAGTGCTCTTCCATTTTTCTTACTTCATTCACGTAGGCTTGCATCAATGGACTCTGATAACTCTTATTAACTTGCCTGACGACAAGCTGTGAATCGCCTCTGATGACGAGCTTCTTGATACCAAGGTCTGCCGCGATCCTGAGATCGGCAAGCAAGCCCTCGTACTCCGCAGTGTTGTTTGTCGAACTCTCCTGGGGAAAATGCATTTGGACTACGTACTTGAGGTGCTCTCCGGTGGGTGCGACAAGCAGCACGCCAGCACCGGCGCCTTGCAGCGAAAAAGCCCCGTCAAAGTACATAACCCATTGCTGGTCAATTTCCTTGCCGGGGAGAATTGTTTCTTGAACCTCTTCGTCTGGCGTTGGGGTCCATTCTGCAACGAACTCTGCCAAGGCCCTGCTCTGAATTGTCGAAGTGCTTTCAAACTTGAGACCAAAGCTCGACAACTCCAACGCCCACTCCACAATCCTGCCGGTTGCTTCTGGATTTCGCAAAATCCGTTGCAACGGAAAGCGAGTGATGACGGTGATTTCATGAGCTTGAAAATAATGGCGCAGCTTCCTTGAGGCCATGAGGAGGCTGAAGAGCTACTTCTGCACGCCAGAATATCTTGACCTAGCTCCTTGCAAAAGAGAGCTAACAAAATAAACTGGGCACTGCACCACCTTTTTCTTCTGCACTGATTCTTCTGACTGCACAGATCTTGTCTTGCCGGGATCAACCCTTGCCGGGGAAGATCCTGCCGCATCACCTGATGGTCCTGCCGCTGGTGTTGCTTCCTCATCAGCTTCTCTCTACGCCACTAACGCAGCACTAACCACTTGATTTGTTGCCGCCAAATATAGCAGCAACGGCTCTCGTGGCTTAGGCGCGACTAGCGTCGGCGGAGAAGAAAGGTATTTCTTCAAATCTTCCAGCACAGCCTCCGCCTCCGGAGTCCATTTCATCGGACCTGCCTTTTTCAAAATTTTGAAAAAGGGCAGGGCGCGCTCAGCAGATTTGGAAATAAACCTGCTTAGAGCAGCAACACAGCCGGCAAGACGACGGACATCCTTGACGCGTCTTGGCGCTTCAATCTGCTCAATGGCTTTGATCTTGTCGGGGTTTGCTTCGATTCCCCGACAAGATACAAAGAATCCGAGGCGCTTGCCGGAAGGAACACCGAACACGCACTTCTCAGGATTGAGCTTTAAGTTGATCTTGCGCAGATTTGCAAATGTTTCTTCTAAATCTTGTATGAGCGTTGCTTTGTCCTTGGTTTTGACCACTATGTCATCCATGTATGCCTCCATATTTCTATGGAGTTGAGGCTCAAAACCGATTTGGACCGCTCTCGCAAATGTAGAACCAGCACTTTTCAACCCGAAAGGCATTCGTATAAAACAATACGTACCACATGGGGTGATAAATGCGGTCTTTTCTTCATCTTCCTTCGCCATGAAGATCTGATGATACCCTGAGTAGGCATCAAGGAAGGACAGGAGATCACAACCAGCGGTGGAATCCACAATCTGGTCGATGCGCGGCAAGGGAAAGGGATCTTTTGGACAGGCTTTATTGATATCCGTATAATCGATACAGAGCCTCCATTTCCCATTCGCTTTGCGCACTACAACCGGATTGGCCAACCAGGTTGGATGAAGCACTCCTCTGACCAATCCTGCCGCCTCCAGCTTTCTGATTTCCTCGGCAATGAATTCTTGCCGCTCCAAGGCTTGCTTCCTGACCATCTGCTTGACGGGCCGCGCGTGAGGACAGACAGCAAGGTGGTGCTCAATTACCTCCCTGGGAACACCGGGGATGTCAGACAGTTGCCATGCAAACACGTCGACATTCGCCCACAGGAAGGCAACGAGCGCGCTTTCCTATTTGTCATCTAGGGTGGAACTTATGGTGAAAGTTCCTCCCGTTCCGTCCTCCCTGATGGGCACCTTCTTGGTCTCTGGTGGAGCAGCCTTGGATTTCTTGTTCTTGCCGGTGGAACTCTCTGGTGCATCCTCGACGGAAGCGCAGCACTCCGAGGAGGCGCGCTTACCGGAGTTCATGGCAAGATCCTTGCCGGTCTTCTTCTTCCCCCCGGGAGTTCCAGTGGCAGGAACAGATGCCTTGACGGCAGGTGCTGCAACTGCTTCCCGGTAGAGTTGGTCGGCACAGATGAGCGCATCCTTCTTATCGGAATGGATAGTAATGACACTCAACGGCCCGGGCATCTTCAAAACATTATACACATAGTGTGATGCCGCCATGAACTTAGCCAGCGCTGGCCGACCAAGGATCCCATTGATTGACATAGGGATCTTGGCGACATCAAACACAACCTTCTCGGTCCTGTAGGTGAGCTCGCTACCAAATGTCACCGGTAGCGTAATCTTTCCCTTTGGCTGGGTTCTTCCTAGATTGACCCCTTGAAACATGCCCGTTTCTTCGAGATCTTCATCAGGAATTTGAAGCCTCTTGAGCACATCTGGTGAGATTAGGTTCAGCCCGGCCCCACCGTCAACTAGCATTTTCGTCACCCTGAGGTTGCGGATTGTTGGTGAGACCAACAATGGCAAGCACCCGACCACGGTCGTGCGATCAGGGTGATCCTCGGCGTCGAAAATGATAGGCGTGTTGGACCACTTCAGGGGCTTACATGCATCTGGTGACGGCTCTGTTGCATTGACTTCTCGCACCCTCTGTTTGAGTCGACGGTGGGAAGAATGCAGTGAGGCGCCCCCATCGATACACATAGCCTCTGTAGCTTTCTGGAATTCTTGCTCACTGGACTCATCGTCTTCTTCGTCATCATCTTCTTCCTTGTCCCGGCCTCGAGCGGGCCTCTCCCTCTGTTGCTTGGCCTTGCCGCGGCGACCCCCTCGGCCACCGTGCTTCTTGCCGGATCCGTCAGCACCGTCATGGGCCTTCTCCTTATCTTGCCTTTCATACTCAGCCCTCTGTTTCTCGGCAAGCTGTTCAACTTGCCAGCAGTTTTGGAGATCGTGGCACTTGGTGCGATGGATCTTGCAATACTGCTTGCCGGAGCTTTCTGACTTGTCGGCTGCCGCCAAGGCCTGACAGGAAGAGCACCCGGCAAGTTCCTTGCCGGGGTCGTCAACCTTGGCCTTCTTGGCGGCGCCGGGGTTGCCGGATTCCTCGACAGCAAGCACGGCCTTGCCTCTGCGTTTCTTGTTCCGCCGCCGGCTTTTCCTTGACGGGGTCGCAGCGTCTTCATCTTCCGATTCGCCCCCCGCGCCAACAGCCTCGCCAGGGAGTTTCCTCCCCTCTTCAGCTCGAGCGCATTTGTCGGCCAAAGCGTAAAGCTCGGCGATACTCCTAACTTTGTTCATTGCCAACTCTTCCCACATTTTGCGGTTACGCACGTTCTGATGAAACGCGCTAACAACAGCGGCAGGGTGAACGTCAGGAATATTGTACTGCACCCGGCTGAATCTCTGGATAAACTTGCGCAGGGATTCGCCCTCCTTCTGAGGGATGATATGCAAATCACTCTCTTGGCCAGGAGCTTGGTGGCCTCCAACAAAGGCGCCAACAAACTGATGGCACAGATCTGACCAAGAAGAAATAGAATTCTCTGGCAGATGCATCAACCACGACCTAACGTTGGGTTTCAGCACCAACGGGAAGTAGTTGGCAAGTATCTTGTCATCTCAGCTCCTGGCAGCCTGCACCGCAATGGTGTAAATGCTCAGGAACTCCGAGGGATGAGTCTTGCCGTCATATTTCTCCGGGACCTCTGGCTTGAAGGTTCGGGAATTGGGCCACTGGACTTGCCGCAGCTCACGGGTAAACGCTGGAGCCCCTACCTCGTAGGGCAAGTCTCCTGCGTCCCCCAGCGCAGGCTCGTCGACAGCCGGCCCTGCGCGCTTATCAGACTGATAGAGCGCTTCCCGTCGTCGCTCAATGGTAGTTCGAGCGTCCTCTTTGCCTCATTCCTGGAGTACTTGACGCTGGTCGCGGCGCATCCATGGATTGGACGACGCTGTGGAATCTTCTTCACGGCGATCGACCTGCTGGGTTGTCGCCCGCCGCTGGTGTCGCGGAGGGGAGTGCACCGTGGTTCCACCACCTCCGATTTTCTCCACATAGGCTTGCGCCGGATCGATGGTCCTTCATTGTGAGGGCCCTGCCTCTTGTGGTCCATCTTTGTTGGCGAAGCCGATAAGGCTCTGGATAGTAGCTCGCCACTCCTCCATCTTCTCCGGAGCAGGAGGGAAATCAAGGAGCAGCTGCGCACGTGCCAAGGCTTCCGCTGGTGTAGGCGGCGGCGACAGGTGCGAGGTACGTGAGGTGCTCTGACTCCTAGCCATGTTAGAAGGAGCACCGTCACGGTCACGTGACCGCGCGCCACCTCCGCCGGCAGCTCAGTGTGCATGCTGGGCCTGCGCACCTTGGGATCGATGCGCAGAAATTTTTTCATGGGGACAGCCTGAACCACCAGCGCCATGATGTTGCTCATCGCGCACGACCTGGGTAGGCCGTGATGCTTGCGCCGGCGGGGGAGCTCCAACAGGCGTCCTTCGATCTCTGGAATTCGTTGTGCCACCCGTAGGCAACACAGCTCCGTCTCTGGATCCAGTGGCGTGTGGGTTGCCGCTGCCACTGCGAACGACGCCGCTCGCCTGGCTTGGATGACCGGAACACCGTGGAAGCTCTAACCCTCTTCCTTCTGCACCCACGCCATCGCCCGTATGCGAAGGCACAGGCAAAACGGACGTGGATGGTTGCGCTGTCGCAGCGCTCTTCTTCTTGGGTGGCATGATGATGAAGATGATGAAGAAACTAAGGCGCCGATCACTGGATCAGGTTCACACAACCTACAATCCCCCTACCTGGCGCGCCAAAGATGTCGGCGTGCGACACCTATGGGACCCTCAAGGAATCCCTTTACGATTCGGCGGGGGGAGAGGTATGCGCAAAGAGCAGAACCAACGATCGACGCGGGGCAACTTTACCCAGGTTCAGGCCGCTAATTAGCATAAAACCCTACTCCTGCCTTGTTTTATTATCGGTGTTCTTGAGCCCAGGCTCAAGGAGCGCTCGCAGTGAACAGTACATTCAAAGAGCAGCTACGCATGCAGAATGGGCCAGAAGATCCTCCTCCTCTGTAGCAGTTGCCTTGGGCCTCCTTTTATATCACAAAGGGGTCACCACAGTGGCAAAATGTACATACATTGAGGTGTAAAGTAGCTACAGGGTCCTCATACCTAACCCCTGACGGATTAGGACGAACGCATTTAATGCACCGTGAGGTGTCCGTCTAGGTGTCCTCACTTTCTTGGGGATGGAAAAAGGGGCCATCCCATCAGCACCGCTTAAGCTCTCCTCCACTGGCGCGTCGACACACATCCAAAGAAGGACCCAGAATGTCGGGTTTGTTGCTGTGCCAGAGCGGTGGCACAGCAACAAAATCTTGCCGGGCGCCAAGCCTTGCCGGGCGCCGAACCTTGCCGGGCGCCGAATCTTGCCGGGCGCCGAGCCTTGCCGGGCTTCGCAGGCCACCCCGGCAAGGTCTTGCAGGGAAGCTGGCCTTCGGATTCCAGCTCTTCTTATCTGCTGATCCTCATATCTTTGACTTGAGGATTCCTTTGGTGGCCTGAGCCAACCTCGAACTGTTCCCCGACTAGCCTTGCCGCGAGTATGGCTACAACTGCCCGTGCACAAGTACGGGGTACTAGTGGCCCAATACTTAGTACACCGACAATATCGGTAGCTGGTACCATATAGCCTGGGGGCTTATAAGGGATTAATCGTTGAATCAGACATTTCACTGAATATATCTGTAACCCATTTATTAGTAGGTTAACTAGGGCCATATTTAATATATCTGAGGCTACATAGCAACATGCATTGTACTGAATGACTAAATATGCAATCCTAGGCTACATGGCAACATGGAAGAGTGTTACCTTAATGTTCTGATGTTGTCTAGATATACATGAAATAAAATCTTATATAATGGGATGGATGGAGTGCTGTACTACATCATTTTGCAATTGTTGTTTAGCTTCTAACATTAACTTGGTGCTTTTAGGTACATATGCCATTGCCAAAGATCCACACTTCGACCCTTTCTGCGTATGGGGCAATGAGATATTCATGAACCAGAATCAAGTGAGGAAACCGATAAAGATTGTTATTAAAATGGGTCAAAAGATGTCGATCGAACTATTTGTTTACACTTTATGCAAGACAACAGTGAACTGCAGGATGGTAAGTAAGAACTCTGTAGCCTTCTTTTTACTGCCCGTAATGAGTTGTGTTAGATGACAATGCCTGAATCTTTTTTCCTTTGCAGTGGATCCTGAAGCAGTTTACTCAAGATTAACTCTCAAACTACATGATTGGCGGCCGGCCATCACAAGGGGTTGGACTAGAGTCATGCGTGCCTTCTGTATCCAGGAGAGCACAATAGGGCCATTCCGCTTCACCTTGTTCAGCAACCAGAATGTCTGTTGCCTCTTTCTTTACCATCTGTAATAGTACAAGTATAGAACCCTGGTTCATCATTCTTTATTTGGTGCTTATGTAATTCTTAAACATATGTACCTGTGAATCGAATAATGCATTGGTTGTTTGAACCTGATGGATATGAATAAAGCTATAGCCTACTTTCAAGATCAAATTAGGTACAATTTTAAATAGCAGCAATTAAATTTGGGTGAAATTACGGTGTGCAGGTCATTACGGCGCACACGGTCAATAAAGCACAGCGTGTGTGATATACATCATAATCCGACACGGTTCACGAAGAGGAAACATGTGTAACAATGCACACAATTGCCGTTTGCAAAGCGTGTGTGATGTCACACACTATCACATACGGTGCGGGAAAACTAAATGCGTGTGATTGTCTACCTATCGTACACGGTTTATAATCATGAATTGTTTGTGATGCGCCAGGCATCGTAAACGTAGAGCCAGTTTGGTACGTGCCTGGAAAACTCCCGTGCCTGGAATCTGCCTGGTTTTAGGTAAAACCACAAAACTCCAACTGCGATGGCAATGCGAGCACAAACGAGTAGCAAGGATGAAGCGTTTGGGATATTTGAGATATCGGAAACGGTTAGATAGGGACAACTGTATGCATCAAGGCTCCCTATCCCCGACGGTTTCTGGGTCGTGTGG
Organism: Thinopyrum elongatum; assembly: GCA_011799875.1. Classification (NCBI taxonomy): domain Eukaryota; kingdom Viridiplantae; phylum Streptophyta; class Magnoliopsida; order Poales; family Poaceae; genus Thinopyrum; species Thinopyrum elongatum. Next base: position 582,813,413 of record CM022298.1, read on the forward strand.
GAAGGACCCCCTATCGCCCACACTCACTTGGCGACGGTTCCAAATGCCGTCGCGGAAAGGGGTTAAAACCGTTTGTATAGCACCTCGATGTACCAGTGAGGGATTGCCATGCAGCGAATGCATTAAGAGCTATAAGTGTATGAAAGCTCAACATGAAACTAAGTGGGTGTGTGATACATCTCCAACGTATCTAGAATTTGTTATTGTTCCATGCTATTATATTATCAATCTTGGATGTTTTATATGCATTATTATGCTATTCTATATCATTTTTTGGGACTAACCTACTAACCTAGTGCCCAGTGCCAGTTGCTGTTTTTTTCCTTGTTTTTCTCTTTACAGAAAATCAATACCAAACAGAGTCCAAATGGCACAAAACTTTTGGACGATTTTTCTTGGACCACAAGACACCCTGGAAGCTTCGGGAAGAGGCCAGAAGGGCCACGAGGCGGCGACAAGCTCAGAGGGTGCGCCCCAAGCTTGTGGGGCCCTCGTGGCTCCTCTAACCCTAATTCTTCATCTATAAATTCCCAAATATTCCTCGAAGACCAGAGGGCACACCAAAAATACTTTTCCGCCGCCGCAAGTTTCTGTCTTCGTGAGATCCCATCTAGGGACCTTTTCCGGTACTCTGGGGGAGGGGAATTCGATCAGGGAGGGCCTCTACATCAACCTTGCTACTGATGATGTGTGAGTAGTTTACCACAGACCTACGGGTCCATAGCTAGTAGCTAGATGGCTTCTTCTCTCTCTTTGATCTTCACTACAATGTTCTCCTCGATGTTCTTGCAGATCTATTCGATGTAATCTTATTTTGCGGTGTGTTTGTTGAGATCCGATGAATTGTGGGTTTATGATTAGACTATTTATGAATGTTATTTGAGTCTTCTCTGAACTCTTTTATGCATGATTTATATAGCTTTGTATTTCCCTCCGATCTATTGATTTGGTTTCGCCAACTAGATTGATTTTTCTTGCAATGGGAGAGGTGCTTTGTAATGGGTTCAATCTTGCGGTGCTCAATCCCAGTGACAGAAAGGGACATGACATGTATTTGTATTGTTGCCATTAAGGATAAAAAGATGGGGTTTGTTCATATTCACTGGATCTATCCCTCTACATCATGTCATCTTGCTTAAGGCATTACTCCATTCTTGGTAACTACACTAGATGCATGTTAGATAGCGGTCGATGTGTGGAGTAATAGTAGTAGATGCATGCAGGAGTCGGTCTACTTGTCTCAGACGTGATGCCTATATAAATGATCATTGCCTTGGATATCGTCATAACTATGCGCTTTTCTATCAATTGCTCAACAGTAATTTGTTACCCACCGTATGCTTTCTTTCAAGAGAGAAGCCTCTAGTGAAAACTATGGCCCCCGGGTCTATCTTTTATCATAATATTTTCAGTTCTACAAAATCAAAAACACAAAAATACCTTGCTGCAATTTATTTACTTCTATTTTATTTCACACTTTTACTTATCTTTATATCTATCACTATCAGATCTCATCCTTGCAAGTAACCGTGAAGGGATTGGCAACCCCTTTATCGCGTTTGGTGCAAGTATTTGTTTGTTTGTGTTGGTACAACTATTGGAGACTTGTGTGTTCCTCCTACTGGATTGATACCTTAGTTCTCAACTAAGGGAAATACTTATCTCTACTTTGCTGCATCACCCTTTCCTCTTCAAGGGAAAAACCAACGCAAGCTCAAGAAGTAGCAGTGTGCATCCAACTTGCATGCTCGAAGACCTCGCGCATTTGAGGAAGCCCATGATCAGAATATACAAACCAAGTTCTATAATGAAAAATTCCCACTATTATACGAAAGTGACAACATAGGAGACTCTCTACATGAAAAACATGGTGCTACTTTGAAGCACAAGTGTGGAAAGGATAGTAACAATGCCCCTTCTCTCTTTTTCTCTCATTTTTATTTTTTTCATTTTTTTTCATTTTATTTTTGTTCTTGGGCTCTTTTTGGCCTCTTTTTTTTCTTTTTTATTTTGTCCGGAGTCTCATCCCGACTTGGAGGGGAATCACAGTCTCCATCATCCTTTCCTCCCTGGGACAATGCTCTAATAATGAAATGATGATCATCACACTTCTATTTACTTACAACTTAAAAAAAACAACACGATACTAGAACAAAGTATGCCTCTATATGAATGCCTCTGGCGGTGTACCAGGACGTGCAACGATCTACGTGGCAAAGATATCTAAAAATGGACAAGCCATGAAAATAGCATGCTAGCTATCTTACGATCATGCAAAGTAATTGTTAGGACCGAGAGTATATCGACCAGAGGGGGGTGAATGGGAGATTCAAAATTTCTTGTGAATGTTTGGAACTGAACCCAAACACATCAGCGGAATTAATGATCAGTAGAAAAGGGTGCACCCTAGCTCGCTACTGAGGAACAAAACCTTCGAGGTAAGATGTAATTATGATTCGAGCGTAGGCTACAACAGGCTTAATGATGATGATGGTGAAACAACATGCCAACAGAACTAAGAGCATAATCAAGGAATTGAGTCAAAGCTGTGAAAAGAAAAGATGACGAACAATAACTCAGCCTACAAGTGATAAAGAACTCTGCGAAAGATAAGTTGAAAGATAAGCAGCAGGGACTACAGATCAGATATCTATCAACACAAAGCACACATAACAATTGCTGAAAGTAATGCAGTGAAGAGGAATAGAACCAGTGGTGCTCGATGGCGATAGAGAGATTTGGTAGACCATTTCACCCTTCTACCAAAGGGCTACATCTGGTTGGAGGGGTTGTGAATTAACACTGAAGATAAACTCTCTTCACCCTACTCTCCTTCAACGCAGAGCTGATCAGACTCAGGTTGATTTCACTCGTGGTAGATCCTTGTCGGCGATCTCCAAACCTTAAGTCAACCTTCGTAAACCACAATCACTCTTGGTTACTGAAGATCTGGCTCGGTGAAGACAATACTCTTTGACACTCGAGCTAAAACCTATCCGTCTAGAGAGTGAGCAGCTCTCAAGAGTAATAGGTACAAGAACTCTCACTCAGAACTACTATGATGCTAAACCACTGTCTAAGTTTGGGCTCTTGATTTTTCTCTCGGTGGATCTTAAACTCAAATCACTCAATGAGGGGTTGCTCAAAACAATCTTCTCAGAAGTCTCAAGCAAAGCAGCCAACGGATAACATTGGAGCGGGGTGGCTATTTATAGCCGCATCCTTCCCAAATGGGAAATGACCAAATTAGACATTGGGTTTAGCCAATGGCCGAACGACACGAGTCCAACGGTCGAATTTGAGCACAACGGTAACATTGCTTGAGGAGCAAGTAATGCTAACTCCTCGGTCTGAGACAAATCTCTCGCAGTGAAGAAGATCATAGTCTCTTGCTGACAAGTATTTGCTCGGAGCACAAAGAGATTTCTCTCGCATCTTTCATAGGTTTTGGCTAAGAATCACAGTGGATCTAACCAACGAGAACCTATACCCCTCTTAATAGTACGGAGGTCCTATGACTCAAAGAAAATGAAAGAAGAACAACGAAATGAATACTATGTCTTCACTTTGTCTTCGACTTCCATTGCTGCAGTCAATTTCTTCGGACGACAGTACCGAATCAAAAGCTTTACTTCAGCAGAAAGCTTTCAAGGGGTCGATTTCTTCACATCAATCTTCTCGACTATATAGCTTCAGCAAATATAGCTCATTCTTCTCTGCAACGCAGATATACTTCGGTGAAGTTCCTTGAACTTAGAACCGGAGACAGCATTCTCTTCAGTTGTGTATAGACTATTTCTCTCTGTATGCACTAGCAAAAAAATCAGTCCATACTTGTTTCTGTCAACAATCTCCAAAACACAAGGTAGGCAGATATTGCACCAACAGTCTCCCCCTTTTTTGGACGATTGTTGACAAAACAGATCACATCGAAGGATAGATAAAGAATGGATTGAAATGCGAAGAATAGTGAAAGACAAGAGATAATTACGAAGATAAATTATTCTCCCCCTTAAGATGTGCTTTAGAACATGAAGAACCGGAGGGAAACGATATTATTCTTCGTGTAAGTGACATTGATCTATGATTTGATACTTGACTTCTTTCAATGCACTTGACGGTGTCTGAGGTGATTCCTATCACAAAATCTTCGAAGAGAATTATTTTAAGATATGCTAAAAGAGATTTGTGACAAAGGATATAAATATGAAGGTTTTCTCAGAACACAATTTGAATCCACACGAGATGTAGTTTTTCCTACAATACAGAGGATAATACGAGAAATATTTGCGGGGAAAAAACACTGACAAAGGTTAGATAATAGCTGTTTGGACTGACATTCTCTTCCTGCAAGGTTAGATAATTAGAGATAACAATTAACGCATATCCAATCACAACAGTTATAATCCATTTAGTACTCGAAGTACTTCTCCCCCTTAGTATCATCACATGATGATTTGTTCTTCTTCTTCGAGGAGCAGATATTTTTCCCTGTAAGATAGATAATTATCGAAGATAGTCATTCATAGAAAAAACACAGTCGAAGGTACCTGGAAACAGAAAGTTCAAAGCAAATAATATTGCAGGCGGGGGTTATTAACGTTACATGACGACCGAGTATTTCAACAACACAAGCGGTGCGATAAGTTCATGAAGCAAATTATTCGAGGGAAAACCAAAAGCGAATGAAAAACACCCTGCAAGAACCCCGATAAACTATCACTCGATGTAATTCTCCCCCTTTTTGTTAACAAGTGTCAAAAAGGAATGATAAGACATGCGAGGAACTATCCCGTAGGAGAATCCTCAGAATCAGAATTAAAACCACTCGACGACTCAGAGTCCGAAGAGTGAGGAATGTTCGAGGCAGAAGCAGGAGTGTCAGCCTAGGCTCTGGAAGACTTGGAGCGATGAACATCTGGCTTGAAGATAAGAGTACCGGCTGTATCTGCAATATCATCATCATAGCCGACAAACAACAGGTCCGTTGAAGTAGAATGTTGTGGGAGAACTCAAGTTTGACTTCGAATGCGAGGAACAGCGAGCAAGTCCAGATAGTTGTAGTCCTTCATGATGCCCTTCTTGGCTAAATCCTTTCGAGAGTAATGCTTCCTTACTAGAGTCCACGAGCGATTCTTGGCTTCCTTCTCATGCAGAAGAATTTGGCGAGTGTGATTATGAAGCAAATTCAGCTTTGCCATTAATTCCACCTTTTCCTTTCTGTCTAGCTTGATGTGGCTTTCCAGAGTCTGCTGAGTGCGAATGCAGATCTCATAAAGAGATGGATTTTCTTCGCTAGGGATTACAACCCTGGCCTTCTTGATCTTCGGCGCATTTTTAGATGCAGACGCAGCAGCAGCAGTATCAACAGGTTCCTTCCGTTTTCCAATATCCTTTACTATGTGCAGTGTATCATGAACTGCTGGCATGAATTTCTTTGGAATATAAGCCCAGAAGAATTTCTCATTGGTGAGCTGCTCGGTTTCGAACATGATCCATGGAGCATAAGGCTTTAATGACTGAGGGCTGTCAGCTGCACATGCAAGCTTTTGAATGAATAGGTCAGGAATGTCAAACTTGATTCCCTGAGACATGGCCAGAAGAGCATTTCCTACTATGCCTTTGATGGAATTCGGTCTGTTCATTGGCGTGAGAGTATTGCACAGAATGTGAAATAGCACTTTGTTATCATAGGCTAACTTCTTTGGATCAACGCCAATGCATTCATCACCAACCATGGTGGGATCCATCAGAAGGTGGAGTTGTGCATCAGACACTTGCCAGAAATGCAGCCTGTGCTCTCTTTCCTTCTCAAATTCACATCGTGGAAGATTTATCATGCTCAAGAAATGATCTGCCGAACATTTGATTCTTTCTCTACCTGTCATCCATTCAAGAGTCCAGGATGAGATGTTTCCTAGTTCTCCTAAGATATATAGTGTGGCATAGAATTGAAGGATAATCTCTTTGTTCCAGCCATTATTGAAACGCATGAATCCTTTTAGGAGAGCATGTTCAATAAGCTCGATTGCATGGTGGAAGCAGGGCAATTCTTCAAGCTCAACGAAGTTCAATGTCTTATGATTGAAAATCCTGTTCTTTACAAACAATATCCCAGCATAATAGACAGCTTGTTCTTCAGTCCAAAACCTCGGTGACAGAGAAGTTCTTTCTCCTTCGTAGGGGCTGACCCCAAAGAATGCAAGCTTCGCAAAATGAAGTTGTTCATTAAATGCAGGGCCATTAGGGTCGTACCTAGCCAGAAACAGCGGAAATGACTCCTGAGGATTTTTCTGAATTTCTTCATCGCTAATTTCCATCAGCTGAACATCATTAGAAGCTGGCACACTTTCATCAATCAGCTTCAATGGAGCAAGAGGCTTTTTAGCTTTCTCTGGAGCTGATGGCACGGGAGCACTGGAATGTGCTTCAATTTCTTTCGCTGGAACTCCTTCAGCGGCTTTCTCATTGTTAGGCACTAGGGCCTTTTCTTTTGGTGAATTCTTAGTAGTAAGAGGCACAACAACTTTGTTGGTCACTGGAGTCACTACATATTCTCCTTCGGACTACTGTGGCTGAACTTGTGGTACATCTTGCTGTGGCAGTGCTGGTGGTACAACTGCTTGGGCTTTTTCTTCGTGAGCCATGGGCTCTTCATCTTTCTTTTCTTCCTGTTCTGGCTGTGAAACCAAAGAACCAGGAGTGAGATCAACCTCCATCTGGGTAGGGGCACCAGATGAGGAGACCGGGGTGGAAATCTCTTGGGAAGCAACTTGCTCCCCCTCAACTTTATCATCCTCCTTGATGGATCCGGAGGGTTCAACATGACTTTCCTTCAAAGGCGATGTAACTGCCTTTTTCATCTCAATCTCTTCGTCTTCCTTATCTTCAGGGGCTTGCTGCTCGGGCATGACATTCTCATCGACAGGATTGTCCACAGAGATATTCATCACATCTGATTCTTGCACAACTGAGGTAGGAATGATAACTACTGCAGGCTCTGCATGTTGCTCGATTTCTTCCTCAAGACGAGGGGATGGCGGTATCTGCTGCAGAGGAGCACTTGTATCAATAGGAGCATCTGTCATTATAGATTGGATTTCACGATCCTTGATAGCCTTCTGCTTGTTGGCTGATGCCTGTGCTTTCTGCCGCTTTTCTTCTCTTTCTCTTCGTCGAGCAAGATCTTCTTGACGTTTAATCTCATCATTTCTTCGATCACAAAGCTGAGAGACATCCATCTTCATCTTGGAGTGCCACTCAATCTTGTTGTTCCTCATGACAATGAGGGCTTTGGTGACCTCAAGAATCCCCTTGTTCATGTCTTTTCTCTCAGACTCAGACTTAGCATCCTTCCTCATTTGCTCACGGAGTTTCTTGTCTTTGACAGCTTGTTCAGCTCCTTGGTAATTTCTTTTAGCTCAGTGAAGCGTTTTGCTACCATCTTGGTAACATCTTCAGGCAGACCCAAGCTACTCAGATCAGACGGGTTCGCATCGTTGGAAGCGCCTTCAATGATGTCAAAAATAAGATCAAAGTCATATTCCTCTGTGGAAGCAGGAACAATTGTCTTCGCCTTCTTGGCAGCAACAACAACTTTTTCATCAGGAAACAACTTTCTCTTCGCTGCAGGGGCAGCAGAGCCTAAACGTTTATCTGATGCGACAGTAGCAAGCCTCTGCGATGATCTCAATGGTGGTGAGACCTTAGCTGGAGAAGGTGTTTGATATGGCTTGTCAAGCAAAGCACGTTGATCATACTGGGGAATTTCTTCGCCAACATTATCATCGGAAGAATCATCAGACGAGGCAGATGCTGCCTTCCTTGACTTTCTGGCAACAGATTTCTTCTTCAAAGCTCGAGGGGAAACAGACTTCCTCTTGTTATTTTCCTTTTGGGCAGAGGCCCGTTCCTTCTTCTCTTGCACATCTCATTGAGTTAACTCAACATTCCTTTGTTCCACCTGATTCTTCTTCGCAGCCCTGGCTTCACGTTTAGCCTTGGCCTTTTCTCTCTTTGCAACTTCTTCGGGAAAATCAGCAATGGTCTTCAATGAGTCAGCATGAGCAATAGGCGGAGGAGCAGGCCTAACTTTTTCATCATCTTGACCTAGGCATCCTTCGGCAATGCAGTCATTCCACGGAGGGGTGAACGCAAACAGGATCTGAAATTTTCTTCGAATGTTCTCATAGTTGAACCACTTTTTCACCCAATGACGGCAAATCTTCTGCAATCTGTTATTTCTATCAGTGGCAGTTTCAACTCCAGGTGGAGTTTTGTAAGTTTCAGGATCAGACATCTCAATCACGGTGTTTCTCTCTCGACCACGACCACCCTTCTTGGGATTTCCATCAGAGAACAGGGTTTTGGAGTCGGTGACTAGCTCATCCTCTAGCTGACTGTGAGCTGAGGGAATATCATCTTCTTCTTCAGCAGATTCTAACACTGGTTTCTTCTTCTTTGGCACTTTTGGTGGTTTAGCTGATTTTCTTTCAGTCACCTTTGCTTTATTAGCCATACGCGGCAACTGAGGAATTTCCTCTTCGGATCCAGACTGCTCTTCCGAACTGTTAGCCATGACCACTCCTGAGAGAAAAACAACAAAGCGAGGGAAAACATGAGGGGGTCATAAACATGCATAGAGGCAATTTTGACTCAAAACAGATAATTTTTGGAAGCAGCAAAGGAATTCATGGCATATATCTAAAAGATATCATCGAGAGAATTGCAATACGCCATATGACAAGATAACAACTTCTCTAATCTTTCGACATAATACACATGTCGGGGGGATGGACCCCGGGCAGGCAACGGAACCCGGATACCTTTAAAAAACATCAGGGCTAGCAACGCCCCTCAATCTGGCTTACCCTTGGCCGGATTCCCAGCGCAACTGGCCAAGCCCCGCAACGCTGGTCCCAGCCAGTCAAGCCTTCATCGACAAGCAAGCACAATCATAGTAAGCCCCTCAACCCGGCCGCGGGTCAGCTCCCGTCCCGTCCAAGGCGTACGGCGGAACAAGTCCCCATGAAGGGATGAGCATGGAAACAGTGGCCCACCTACCCCGCTGACCAGGGCCGGCATGGCTACAGTGCATCCCCGGTCCTACTGACGCAAGCCGATGGCGACCAGGCGATGCGCCACTGTAGCCGAGCCGGCTCAACCACTCCGTGACGCATGACAAGATGAGGAACAGTGCCCTCTGGCGCATGGGGCCCGCGCCCGGAGAACCCGGCGCACCCTGGTACCCGGCGGGCCCCAACGCCGTCTTCCCAGACGCTGACATCCCGGCCCCACGGCCATGTAACTTCACAATTGTAACCCTAGGGGGTTGACCTATAAAACCCCCCAGGAAGCCTCCATGCACGGGGAGGGACGACAGACAAACAGATCATCAGTAGAATACACACACAAGGAGAAGGAGCAGCCTATGCTTTGGCATGTCTTCCTTCCTCCCCAAAACAGCTCTAGGAGCAAGCTTGTATCACCCACATATAAACCACACTCGGCAGGACTAGGGGTGTTATCTCTCCGGAGAGCCCCGAACCAGGGTATGTCTTGCGTCCCTCGCTCGCTCATGCCGACCTCGCCTCTGGAGCCCACCGGTGCCCTCGAGCCTGTCCCTCTCTTTAGCCATCCTTTGGCATCTGTCGTTCGCCCACCACGACAGTGGCACCCACCGTGGGGCAGCTCGAGGTCCCGGCCGGAGACACATTCTAGACGGTGCCCTTCATCGACTTCGGTGAGCACATCGCGCACTGCGTGTTCCCTGCGCCCGGCGCGCCAACAGCTGGCCTCACCGACTCGCTCACCGCCTCCTTCGGCGTGATGCGGAACTCTGACGCGTCCGCGGCTGACGAGTACCCCAGCGGGGTGCTCGACGTCACCAACTCGCTTGTCCCCCTCGGTGGTGACGTCTCCGCCGGGGTGGCGGATCTCTGCGTCCGGGTGGAGGTGCTCGCCACCGACTCCGGCTCCACTTCGTCTAGTGCCGCGAAGAAGGCCGCTGCCGCTAGGGCCGCAGCGGAGCGCACCAGCGTGCCCGACCCGCTGCGCGCCACGATGCAGAACCTCAGCATCCCCATCGCCGCCGACGTCAATGCCACCAACACCGCGGACGCCTTGGCCCAGCTCGAGGAGGGGCGCAAGTGCCTGCTGGACGAGGCCGAAACGCTCGCTGCTGCGCAGCGCCGTTTGGAGTCCGTTCAGCGAGAGCACAACGCCGCGTACAGTTTCACGCCAGCCGCTGCCGAGCCCAGCCGGGTTGGCGAGGTGCGGAACCATGGCGCCGCCATCGGCCGCGCGCTGGGCGCGATCCCGCCCGTCTACGACACCCCCGTCAGGAACATGCGCGCCGCGCAGGCGGCCGCTGTCGGCCTGGAGCAGCTGCAGGGTGAGGAGCTGCAAGAGCGCCTGCAGCGCATGAACGAGCTTCTCGACGCTGCGAATAAGCAGCAAGACCGCCTCGACCGTCCCGCGGGATCCGTCTCGCACCGCACCAAGGACCCAGAGCAGGCAAACACGACGTCCTCGCTGCCCCCAAAGCGAAGCTCATTCCGGCCGTACCCGAACCCGGCGCAACCGCGCCCCGGCAATCGGAGATGACCTGGGCAACGAGCCGGCTCCAGGAGACTGGCGCCAGCCAGACCCTCCTGCACGATCTGGCCGGTGCGCCCATCCGGCTTCTGCCGATCCGGTTCCCCATGGCCCGGTAGCAAGCCGGCTGGGTCCGCACGCCATCGACGATACCCATGCTCGCCATCGCCTCGATCAGCTTGTCCTCTCCCTCGAGCTAGAGGAAGCCAACACCGTCGGGCCGGCATGTTTCGGTCCGCGCATCCGGGATGAGCCCTTCCACAAAGGGTTCACGCTGCCCCCGCGACACCCCCAAGTACAACAGGACCGTCAAGCCGGAAGACTGGCTCATCGACTACACCACCGCCATCGGCATCGCGGGTGGCAACAGCCGCCTCGCTGTGCGCTACGCCCAGCTCATCCTCCAGGGGTCGGCCCGCACGTGGTTGAATAGCCTGCCGGCCGGCAGCATCAATGCGTGGGTTGACTTCGAGCAAGCCTTCGTGCGCAACTTCACCGGCACCTACAAGCGTCCCGGCCGTCCCAGCTAGCTCGCCATGTGCGTGCAGGGGCCGACCAAAACCGATCGCGAGTACCTCGCACGCTGGACCAAGCTCCAGAACAGCTGCGAGGGCGTCCATGAGGTCGAAGGCATCCAGTACTTCGTGAGCGGCTGCCGGGATGGCACCCTCCTCAAGCACAAGCTCTTGCGCTCCGAGCCGACCACCATGGCCGCGCTCATGGTCACGACGGACAAGTACGCCACGGCCGAATCCGCCATGAAGATCCAAGTGGTTCTGGACGAAGCCGGCAAGGCGTTGTCGACATCCCCCTCCAGGACGGTTGGCGAGAGCAGCCGCCAGCAGAACCAGCAGAACAACAAGCGCAAGGCCGACCAGCAGGCTCCCCGCTATGACAACCGCCTCGTCGCGGCTACCGAGCAGGCGCCCGCGGCCGAGCCGGCCGGCAAGCACCCGCGAACCGGCAAGACGGAATGGCAACCCGCCATGAGTTTTGAAGAGATGCTCAACGCTCCCTGCAAGCACCACAGCGGCGCAAGACCATCCACGCACATGCTTCGGCAATGCGCCATCACCAAGCGCATCATGAGGGGCGACATCCCGCCGCCTCTAGTTCCAGCTCCGGGAGCGGGGCAGCCGCCTCCGCCTCCTCCCTCGCCCCGGCAAATGGCGCAATGCACGATGATGTCTTCCCCAACCAGAACGCAAGCTACGTCATCTTCACCAGCCTTGGCGACGACAAGCGTAGCGAGGGCTGCTCCGGCAGGAGGTGAACACTATCGTCCCGGCCGTGCCGGAATATATGCACTGGTCGGAGCGTCCGATCAGCTGGACCCGGGAAGACCACCCGGCCATCATGCCGTACCCGGGTGGCTACGTCCTCGTCCTTGACACCACCGTCGTCGCAGCCAGGTGCACTTGCAAGTTCTCGCGGGTCCTCATCGATGGCGGCAGCGGCATCAACATCCTCTACCGCGACACCATGACCAAACTCGGCATCGAGGCCAAGAAGTTGGAGCCATCCCGGACGGTGTTCCACGACATCGTGTCGGGTCTATCCTGCTCCCCCATCGGCCAGATCCGGCTTGACATCCTGTTCGGCACGAGCGATCATTTCCGGCGCGAGCCCATCTGGTTCGAGGTTGTGGACCTGTCCAGCGCCTACCACGCGTTGCTAGGGCGGCCTACACTCGCCAAGTTCATGGTGATCCCCCACTACGCCTACCTGAAGATGAAGTTGCCGGGTCCCAAGGGCCTCATCACTGTCGTCGGCGACTAGAGAAGTCTTTGGAGTGCGCTCAAGCCGGCGCCAAGCTGGCCGAGTCGCTGGTCATAGCCGAGGAGCGGCGTCAGCCCGACCGGATTGTGGTGCTGGCCAGCGAGGAGCCGGCTTCGGCTAAGGAGCCAGCCGGCGAGGCCTCGTTCCAGCCATCCAAGGAGACCAAGAAGGTCAAGCTGAACCCGGAGGACCCCAGCTCCAGCAAGTACGTTGTTGTGGGCACTCACCTCAGCAGCAAATAGGAAGGCGAGCTCGTCGACTTCCTCCGTGAGAATCGGGATATCTTTGCATGGTCCCCAAAGGACATGCCTGGAATTCCGAGGAAGTACGCCGAGCACAAACTACATGTCCGCAAGGACGCCAAGCCTGCCTGTCAACCATTACGTTGCTTTTCAGAAGAGAAGAGAAGAACCATCGGTGAAGAGGTCGCCAAGCTACTCACGGCCGGCTTCATCATTGAAGTGTTTCACCCCGATTGGCTGGCCAACCCGGTCCTCGTCTTGAAGAAGAACCACACCTGGTGCATGTGCATAGACTACACCAGCCTGAACAAGGTCTACCCCAAGGATCCTTTCGCTCTCCCGCGGATTGATCAAGTGATTGACTCCACCACCGGCTGTGAGCTCCTGTACTTCCTGGATGCTTACTCTGGCTATCATCAGATCAAGCTGGACCCGACCGACGCCCTGAAAACGTCCTTCATCACGCCCTTTGGGGCGTATTGCTACATCACCATGTCGTTCGGCTTGAAGAATGCCGGCACCACCTTCCAGCGTTGCATGCAGAAATGCCTGCTGACGCAACTTGGCCGCAACATCCACATCTACGTGGACGACATCGTGGTGAAGACCAAGCAGCACCTCACGCTTCTTGACGACTTGAAAGAAACATTCGCCAATATGCACGAGTACTAGATCAAGCTCAACCCAGAGAAGTGCGTCTTCGGCGTGCCGGCCGGGAAGCTGCTCGGCTTCCTCGTCTCGGAGCGCGGCATTGAGGCGAACCCGGAGAAGATCAAGGCCATCAAACGCATGCGCAAGCCAACCCAGCTGCGCGATGTCCAGAAGTTCACCGGCTGCTTGGCCTCAGTCAGCCGGTTTCTCAGCCGGCTGGGCGAGAGGGCTTTGCCCCTATATCAGCTGATGAAGAAGACGTCATCATTCAAATGGAACGACTAGGCAGATGAAGCATTCCGGGATCTCAAGCGCATGCTCTCCACCGCACTCGTCCTGGCTGCGTCGGCTGATAAGGAGCCGTTGTTGCTATACATTGCCGCCACCTCGCGGTCGGTCAAGACGGTGCTGGTGGTCGAGCGACCAGAGAAGGGCAAGATCCAGTCTGTCCAGCTCCTGGTCAACTACCTGAGCGAGGTGCTTTCCGCCTCCAAGCAGAACTACCCGCACTACCAGATGATGTGTTACGGCGTGTACCTTACCGCCAAGATGTTGAAGCAATAATTCCAAGAGCATGTCATCACCGTGGTCAGCACGGCCCTCATCGGCGAGATCATGGGTTGCCGGGATGCCTCTGGCCGGGTTGCCAAATGGGCCATCGAGCTAGCTAGCCACACCATCCTCTACGAGCTCCGCAGCACGATCAAGTCCTAGGCCCTGGCCGACTTCCTCGTCGACTGAATGGAGACCCAGTACCTACCCCGCCGGATTCAACGCACTGGCACATGCACTTCGATGGCTCCAAGATGCGCTCCGGCTTGGGAGCCGGCATCGTGTTGTCTTCCCCGAAGGGCGACCGTCTGCGGTATGCACTCCAGATCCACTTCACTGCCTCCAACAACGTCGCCGAGTACGAAGCCCTTGTGCATGGCCTCCGGCTTGCCAAGGAACTCGGCGTCCGGTGCATCCTATGCTATGGCGACTCGGATCTAGTGGTGCAGCAGTGTTCCGGCGAGTGGGACGCCCGGGATGCCAACATGGCCAGATATCGCTTCCTGGTCCAGTAGCTCTCTGGCAACTTTGACGGTTGTGAGTTCCTACACATCCCACGCATGGAGAACGAAGCCTTCGACACACTAGCCAAGATTGGCTCATCCCGGCAGGCCATACCATCCGGTGTCTCCCTCGAGCACTTGCGCAAGCCGTCCGTCAAGCCGTCCCCGGATTCCGAGTCCATCTTAATCCCGGATGACCCGATAGCACCCCTCCCCAACCCGGACCCGAGGGCTGCCGGCCCAAGCTCGGGGGTTGCCGTCCCCAAGTCAGTCCCGAGGGCTGCGGATCCCGGCCCGGGGACTGCTGATCCCGGCCCAGGGGCTGCCTTCCCGACCCCGGCGACCATCAACCCCGGCCCAGGGGCTGTTGTGCTCAACCCGGCCGCCGATGTCCTTGACCCAGGGGCTGCCGCCTCTGGCTCGGGGGCTGCCGCCCCGGAACCCGTCTTGGTGGCCGTCTTCACCGTGGTGACGGCTCTGTCATGGGCCCAGCCAATCCTAGCTTTCTTGGAGAGCGGAGCACTCCCCATGGATGAGACCGAAGCCCGGCAAGTGCAGCGTTGGGCATCCGCCTACGGCATCATCAACAACGAGCTTGTCAAGCGTAGCACGAAAGGGGTGTTCCAGCGCTGCGTCGAGCAAGACAAGGGCATAAAGATCCTCCTCGACATACACCAGGGCAAGTGCGGGCACCATGCCACCTCCAGGTCCCTGGTGGCCAAGGCTTTTCGCCATGATTTCTACTAGCCCATGGCCCTCAAAAACGCCGAGTCGCTTGTCCTCAAGTGCGAGGGCTGCCAACACTTCAGCAAGCGCAACCACCAGCCGGCTTCGGCCCTGCAAACCATCCCGATCACCTGGCCCTTCGCGGTCTGGGGGCTCGACGTGGTGGGACCCTTCAAGACCGCTCGCATCTGCATGACGCACTTGCTGGTGGCGGTCGACAAGTTCACCAAGTGGAGTGAAGCACGACCGATCAAGAAGCTGGACGGGCCAACGGCCGTCTGATTCGTCAAAGACATCGCGGTGCAATACGGCATCCCGCACAGCATCATCACAGACAACGGCACCAACTTTGCCAAAGGCGCTCTGGCGCAATACTGCTCAGTCTCCGGCATCCGGCTTGACCTGGCCTCCGTCACTCATCCTCAGTCCAACGGCCAGGTTGAGCGGGCCAGCGGGCTGATCCTGTCCGGCATCAAGTCGCGACTCGTCGAGCCCCTCATCCGCTCACCCGACAGCTGGCTCGACAAGCTGCTGGCCGTCCTCTGGAGTCTCCGGACAATGCCAAACCGGTCGACCGGGTACACCCCGTTCTTCCTCGTCTACGGAGCAGAAGCCATCATCCCGACCGACATCGAGTTCGAGTCACCGTGAGTCGCAATGTACACAGAAGCCCAAGCCAAGGAAGCCCGCTAAGACAGTGTCGGCCTACTTGAAGAAGCACGCCTTTTGACCCTTAGCCGATCGGCCATCTATCAGCAAAACCTGAGGCACTACCACAGCAAAAAGATCATGCCCCTCGCGTTCCGCGAGGGAGACCTCATCCTCCAGCTTGTCCAGCAGCAAGCCGGCCAGCACAAGTTGGCCTCCCCATGGGAGGGCCCCTTCATCGTCAGCAAAGCCCTGTGTGACCGCAACACCTACTACCTCATCGACGCTCGCAAGACGAACAAGCGCAAGAGAGACACCGCCGGCGAAGAGACAAGCCGGCCCTGGAATGCAGAACTCCTCTGCCCGTTTTACAGTTTGTTGTATGCACGTATGTATCGCTACCTTTAGAAGTTCAATGAAAGACAATGGGACCCCCGAACGACACTCGGGGGCTACCTTCTCCTACCAAATTATTGTGCCCCGCACATCCTTGTAAATTCTTCTAACCCCCACCGCCAGGTCGGCTCGTCCAACCCGGGGGCTCGGGGGCTGGCCGGGTTGACCGCAACCCGCTGGCCTCTTTGGCACATCCCGGCGTGTCCGAGTTGCTGAGGCCCTCCACTTCGCCCTAAGCCACAGTCCGGCTTCAGCTGTTGGCCGGCAAGAACTATGGGCCAAAGCACCGGCACGCCGAGAAACGCTAAGTTGGACCTGCCGGATCGGCCAACCCGGCCTCACCACACCAAGTTGTCGCACGACAGGCTGCGCGCCAGCCGGCTTCACCGACTGCCGCCAGTCGGCCCAGTGAGTGTTTCGCTCGCGCTCAACATTTGAAAAGCCTAAGTACTATGCCTTCTTTCCAAGGACCGAACTCTTTGTCACAGACCGGAACCCGGCTGTTCGACTCGCGAGGGGGAGGCCCAAAGAAGGAACAAGCAAGGAAAAAGCTTTAAGAACAAAGAGCAAAGGCGCAAACACTCGCGAAAATATTTACATCACAGAAACATGGGCCCAAGGCTAGAGTTCATTACTTTCACCATACACCCCAGTGGGCGTGTCGGAGTAAATGACCATGGGTAGCCCCATCAGCTCCCTTTGGTATTTCAAGACATCGAGGCGGGCTGCGCCCCTCAAACATCAATGACAAGGGCCGCCTTCTTGAGGCCGGCTGGTCCAAGCAGCCGGTTGCCGGGAGGCGGCGGAGTCCACAAGACGGCCATGAAGCAGGCCGACTCCTGGCAGGCGGCCTCCTGGGATGCCGAGTCCTAGCAGGCGGCCCCTCGCGCCCTCAAAGTCAACACCAACATAAACATGATGAGACAGGGCATGGCTATAGTATAGGCCTGCCACCCCCGAATCTAGGGCGGGGCGTGGCCGCGGTACTGCGTACCGGGCAGGAATCCTGCGCCCGACGCAGGACTGTTGCCATGCCACTCATGACGACACCCATGGCAAAGAGAGCCATGCTCCCGTGACAGGCGGCCAGTACGGCCCGCAGACAGCGGGCCCTACCTGTCCGTGACAAGCCAGAAGGCGGCAAGCCCAGACCAGTCGGCTCAATGGGAGGCCGGCTCCCAGCAGGCGGCCCTCCTCCTCCCTAGAAGTCCGTGCGCCATTAACCAGATACGATGGGGTATGGCTACAGTGAGTTCCCGCCAGGCAGCAGGACTGTATCCACGTTCTCCCCGTCCAAGCATGCGTCATCAGTGGCACGGCTACAGTGCTACACAGTCGACAGGACCCGCAAGCGGCGGGCCCAGCTTGTCGGCCGAGGACAAGACCGCCGGGGGGACCCACCAGGCGGCGGGCCCCTGCAGTCGGCGGAGAAGCCGGCGACCAGAGACACTGACGGTCGGGTCCTACGCCCGGCCGGATTACCATTGTAACCCTGGGGGGTAGGCCTATATAAACCCCCCAGGTCACCCCATGCAAGGGGTTGGCAGTTGGCTCCTGGGCAGAGGCCTTGTCGAGCACTCACAGCAACACACACACACACACACACACGCAGAGAGAGTGGAGTAAGGCTAGCCTTGCCCTTCTTCCTCCTCCAGCCAGGAGGCTCAAGGAGCAAGCTTGTAGCCACCTGTTGAGATAGTGATCATGCGGAGACCCCGCAGAGCAGGACTAGGGGTGTTATCTCCTAGGAGAGCCCCGAACCTGGGTAAGATTCGCAAGCGTACGCGGTCTCGCTCACTCCCGCTTCTAGAGCCCGGCGACGTACTTTTGTCCCCATCCACGATAAGCCATCCCCTGGCATATGTCGCACGATACCCCCGACATTTGGAGCCCACCGTGGGGCTCGGTGCACCGTCGTCCGGAAACACGTTCTGGACAGGAACCCTCTTCCTCCCTGGCGATCGCAGCCAGCCCGGCACGCCCGACGGCGTTTGCGCCGACACGCTGCGCGGTGTGGAAGTTGTTTGTGCCACAAGCAACCTCGCCGATCTCATCGGCGGGATCCGCCTCTTCGACGAGCCCGCACCCGACGCGGGCGCAGCTAGCTCCGAGAGCTGCCTCGTCGATCTCCTTGGCAAGCTTCACATCGCCGACGAGCCGGTCTCCGACCCGGAGTCCGTTGGCTCCACCGACCTGCTTGTCGACATGGTCGTCGACGCCGACATTGCGCTTCCTGATGCCTTCCCCGGTGACGTGGTGATCTTCGACGATCCACTTCCCGCTGCAGACAGCAGCGCTGGCACCAGCACCATCTTTGAGGTGCTGGTCATCAGCCACGACGGAACCTCCGACCAGGCCGGCCGGGACCCGTTACAGGCGGCAATGCGGGACCTGTCCGCTCCCGTAGCGCCCGGTGCGAGTGGTGAAACGCTGGAGGCATGCCGTCTCGCACTTCTTGACAGCGCCAACAAGTTGGCGGCCATGAGACGCCTCACCGAGGCTTACCACCGCGAGATCGACCGCGCCGTTTGCGGCACACCGGCTGCTGACGAGCCCAGCCGCGCGGGCACGGTCCGGCAGCGTGGCGCCGCCATCGCCAGCATGTTGGTGGCCGACCGCCCGGTCTACGCCATGCCCATGGAGAACTTGTGCACTGCCCAGGCAGCGGCAGACGAGCTGGACCGCCTGGAGGGCGACGAACGTCGCTGCATGACGGAGCGCGTCCAGCAGCTCATCGACGCGGCCGCCGCGCAGCAAGAAGGCGGCCGCCGCATGGTGGAACCCGGCCTGCGGGCTAGGAACCTTCCCTCTCGCCGGGAGCACGGCGCGACCTCCCGGACGCCGACAGCCGGCGCCCGCGACCGAGGAGACCCAGAGCCGGTTGCCAGCCGCAGCCGCACCCGCATCTCCATCGAGCGCGACCAAGACGGCCGCCCACGAGCAGTGGAACGGCGGGACGGTCGTCCGCCTCTCCCGCGCAGGGAGAGGCGGGCCTCCCCGCCGCCTGTTGAGCATCCGACTCTTGGAGGCCGGCTGGGCCCCCACGAAGGAGTCGGAGAGAACGACGCCCGCAACCGGATCGACCGCTTGGCTTGGTCCCTGGCGTCGGAAGAAGAAGATGCAATCGGCCCACCTTGTTTTGGCCCCCGCATTCGCGATGAGCCCTTCCCCAAAGGGTTCTCGCTCCCTCGGGACACTACTAAGTACAACGGCTCTGTGAAGCCGGAAGATTGGCTGGTCGACTACTCCACTGCCGTCAACATAGCGAATGGCAACAAGCGTGTCGCCGTGAAGTATGTTCCGCTCATGCTCCAGGGCACGGCCCGGACATGGCTGAACAGCCTCAAGCCCTACAGCGTCAACAGCTGGCTAGACTTCACCGAAGTTTTCATCCGCAACTTCACCAGCACATACAAGCGGCCGCCCAAGCCTCGCCAGCTCTCCCTGTGCGTCCAAGGCCCGATCGAGTCCACCCACGAATACTTAACACGGTGAGCCGAGCTGCGCAACTCCTGCGAAGGGGTTCATGAGGTGCAAGCCATTGAATACTTCACTGCCGGGTGCCGGGAGGGCACCCTACTCAAGCACCGGCTCCTCTGCGACGAGCCGGCCACGCTCGACGAGTTGTTGATCACAGCGGACAAGTACGCCACTGCCAACTCCTCCATGAAGTCGGAACTCCGGGTGGATGCGTCAGGAAAGATGCTCCCTCCGGCTCCTCAGACACATGCTGGTGATTCCAGTCGGCACCAACAGTCAAACGACAATAAGCGCAAGGCCCCGCAGCCGGCTACCACCAGCCGGCAGGTGGCGACAGTCGAAGACCAGCAGCCAGAAGAGCAGCCCGGCCCCAAATGCCAGAGGGGCGGCAAGCCTGCCTGGTTGCCCGCCTTCTCGTTTGAGCAAACCCTCGACGCACCCTGCAAGTTCCACAGCGGCGCGAAGCAATCCAACCACACCACCCGGAAGTGCCACTGGCTCACCCGCATCGCCAGAGGCGAAGGGCTGCCTCCGCCGCCTGCTGGCCCACCGCCTCCGCCTCCCCAGCAGCCGGCGGTCCGACCAGTCGGCGCGCTCCAAGACGCATTTCCTGAAGAGCATGGAGCTTACGTCGTCTTCACCAGCGTGACTGACGACAGGCACAGCCGGCGTCAACAGCGCCGAGAAGTGAATACTGTCACCTCTGAAGCCCCAGAGTTCATGCACTGGTCGGAGGAGCCGATCAGTTGGAGCCGAGCTGACCACCCGGAGGTGATGCCTTCTCCGGGTTCCTATGCCCTGGTGTTGGATGCCACCTTCGCAACAGAGAGGCGAGCTACTCATTTCTCCCGAATTCTGATAGATGGCGGTAGCAGCATCAACATCCTCTACCGCGACACCATGGAGAAGTTGTGCATCAAGGAGAAACAGCTCCAGCCCAGCCGGACTGTTTTCCATGGCATTGTGCCTGGCCTATCCTGCTCACCAATAGGCAAGATCAAGATAGATGTCCTCTTTGGAGACAAGAGTCACTTCCGCCGAGAGCCAATCTGGTTCGAGGTGGTTGACCTTGAGAGCCCCAACCACGCGTTGCTTGGCCGGCCTGCTCTGGCCAAGTTCATGGCGGTCCCCCACTACGCCTACCTCAAGATGTAGATGCCGGGCACCAAGGGCATTATCACCATAGCTGGCGACTACCAGAAGTCTGCCGAGTGTGCTGCAGCCAGTAGTCGGCTGGCCGAGTCCCTTGTGATTGCTGCCGAGAAGCGGCTCCTTAACCGGGTTGTGGCCATGGCCGGCAAGCAGCCGGACCTATCGCCAAATCCCAAGGAGTCAGAAGCTCAGGGCTCTTTCCAGCCGGCCAAAGAAACCAAGAAGATACCCTTGGACCCAGAGCACCCGGAGAAGTTCACTATCATAGGAGCTCACCTTGACAGCAAATAGGAAGGCGAGCTTGTCGATTTCCTCCGTGAGAATCGGGACATCTTTGCGTGGTCTCCAAAGGACATGCCGGGTGTTCCGACGGATTTCGCCGAGCACAAGCTACATGTCAGAGCAGATGCAAAACCAGTCAGACAACCCCTCCGCCGCCTGTCAGAGGAGAAGAGAGGAATTGTTGGTGAAGAGGTAGCCCGGCTTCTAGCAGCCGGCTTCATTATGGAAGTATTCTTCCTAGAGTGGCTAGCCAACCCAGTCCTTGTACTAAAGAAGAATAACAAATGGCGCATGTGTATTGACTACACCAGCCTCAACAAAGCTTGCCCGAAGGATCCGTTCGCCTTGCCTCGGATTGACCAAGTGATAGACTCCACAGCCGGATGCGAGCTATTGAGTTTCTTGGATGTCTATTCGGAGTACCACCAGATTAAGTTAAGCCCGGCCGACCGCCTGAAGACCGCCTTCATCACACCATTTGGAGCCTTCTGCTACCTGACCATGACATTCGGCTTGAGAAATGCCGATGCCACGTTCCAGCGTTGCATGCAGAAGTGCCTCCTCAAGCAACTCGGCAGAAATGCCCATGTCTATGTAGACGATGTTGTGGTGAAGACAGAGAAGCGCGGTACCCTCCTGGAAGATCTCAAGGAAACTTTTGATAATCTGTGCCGTTTTCAAATCAAGCTCAACCCAGAAAAGTGTGCCTTTGGAGTGCCAGCCGGCCAGCTCCTCGGTTTCCTTGTCTCAGGGTGCGGCATAGAGTGCAACCCTGTCAAGATCAAGGCCATCGAGAGGATGGAGAGGCCCACCCGACTGCGAGACATTCAGAAGTTCACTGGCTGCTTGGCATCCATCAGCCGCTTCATCAGTCGGCTGGGCGAGAAGGCTCTTCCCCTGTACCAGCTGATGAAGAAGACCACTCATTTCGAGTGGAACGACAAGGCAGACGAGGCGTTCCTCCAGCTCAAGAAGATGTTGACCACGCCGCCCATCCTGGCCGCCCCGGCTGCCAAGGAGCCTATGCTTCTCTACATCGCCGCCACCGGCCGGGTGGTCAGTACAGTTATGGTGGTAGAGCGCCAAGAGGACGGCAAGGCGCTGCCGGTCCAGAGGCCCGTCTACTACTTGAGTGAGGTGCTGTCAGCTTCCAAGCAGAACTACCCCCACTACCAAAAGTTGTGCTATGGCGTGCATTTTGCCGCCAAGAAGCTCAAGCCATACTTTCAAGAGCATCCCATCACGGTCGTCTGCACCGCCCCGCTTGCGGAGATCATTGGCAGCAGAGACGCATCGGGCCGAGTGGCCAAGTGGGCCATCGAGCTGGCCCCCTACACCATCTTCTACCAGCCTCGCACCGCCATCAAGTCCCAAGCACTAGCCGACTTCCTCGTCGACTGGGCCGGGACCCAGTACCTGCCGCCAGCTCCAGACTCCACTCATTGGCGGATGCACTTTGACGGCTCGAAGATGCGCACCGGTTTGGGAGCCGGCGTCGTCCTCACCTCTCCCAAAGGCGACAAGCTCAGATACACGCTGCAAATCCACTTTGCCGCCTCCAACAACGTGGCCGAGTACTAGGCGCTAGTACACGGACTCCGGCTGGCCAGGGAAATTGGCATCCGCCAGATTCTGTGCTACGGCGACTCGGACATGGTGGTCCAACAGTCATCCGGCGACTGGGACGCCAAGGATGCAAATATGGCGAGCTACCGCTTCCTCGTCCAGCAGATCAGCGGATATTTTGATGGGTGCGAATTCCTTCACGTGCCATGGGCCGACAACGAGCAAGCAGACGCCCTGGCACGGATCGGCTCCACCAGGCAAGCCATACCAGCCGGCGTGTCCCTTCAATGCCTCTGCAAGCCGTCCATCAAGCCGTCCCCGGAATCAGAATCCATCTTCGTGCCGGCTGCTCCCGCAGCAGTCGCACCCGGCCCGGGGACTCTACAACCCGGCCCGGGGGCTGTAGCAGCCGGCCCGGGGACTTCGGCAAGCGGCACGGGGACTGCGGCAGTCGCACCCGGCCCGGGTACTCTACAACCCGGCCCGGGGGCTGCAGCAGTCGGCCCGGGGACTTCGGCAAGCGGCACGGGGACTGCAGCAGTCGCACCCGGCCCGGGGACTTTGCAACCCGGCCCGGGGACTTTGCAACCCGGCCCGGGGGCTGCGGCAGCCAGCCCGGGGACTTCGGCAAGCGGCTCGGGGACTGCGGCAGTCGCACCCGGCCCAGGGACTCTACGGCCCGGCCCGGGGGCTGCAGCGGCCATCCCGGGGACTTCAACAACGCGGCAAGACGCGGTCGACTCATCCCCACCACCTCCAGACCCAACCGCCCTGGTTTCAGTAACCGTATTGACAGTGGATGAAGTCAAAGCACCATCATGGGCGCAGCCCATCCTCAACTTTCTGGTAGGCGGAGAGCTGCCAGTCGATGAGATCTCGGCCCGGCAGGTGCAACGCCGGGCAGGAGCTTACACAATAGTAAACAAAGAGCTTGTCAGGCGCAGCGTGACCGACGTTTTCCAACGCTTCGTCGAACCAGAGAAAGGCAAGGCAATCCTCAAAGACATACACCAAGGCGAGTGCGGCCACCACGCGGCCTCCAGATCCCTTGTTGCCAAAGCTTTCCGCCATGGTTTCTTCTGGCCGACTGCTTTGGAGGACACCAAGGATCTGGTCAAGAAATGCAAGGGGTGCCAAAAATTCAGCTCCAAGCAACATCTGCCGGCTTCTGCACTCAAGACCATCCCCCTTACCTGGCCCTTTGCCGTCTGGGGGCTGGACATGGTGGGCCCATTCAAGACAGCACGCGGTGGCATGACCCATCTGCTGGTCGTCGTGGACAAATTCACCAAGTGGATTGAAGCCAAACCAATCAAGAAACTAAATGGTCCGACTGCTGTGACCTTCATCGCGGATCTCACCGTCCGGTACGGTGTGCCACACAGTATCATCACCGACAATGGCACTAACTTTGCCAAAGGCGCCTTGGCCCGTTTCTGCTCAACGCAGGGCATCCGACTGGACTTAGCGTTCGTTGCCCATCCGCAGTCAAACGGCCAGGTAGAACGAGCAAACAGCCTCATCTTATCCGGCATCAAACCCCGACTGGTCGAGCCGCTGGAGCGCTCGGCCGGCTGCTGGATCGACGAGCTGCCGGCCGTCCTCTGGAGTCTCCGCACCACTCCGAATAGATCAACCGGTTTCACCCCCTTCTTCCTCGTATACGGGGCCGAGGCCGTCATCCCAACTGACATCGAGTTCGACTCGCCTCGCGTCACCATGTACACGGAGGCGGAGGCGAAGGAAGCATGAGAAGACAGCATCGATCTGCTGGAACAGGGCCGGCTGTTAGCACTCAGCCGGTCCGCCATCTACTGGCAGAGCCTGCGCCGCTACTACAGTCGGAAAGTCAAGCCACGATCCTTCCAAGAGGGAGACCTTGTGCTCCTGCTGATCCAGTGAACAGGCGGCCAGCAGAAGCTCTCGGCCCCTTGGGAAGGCCCCTTCATCATCAGCAGATCCTTGGGCAACGACTCCTATTACCTCATCGACGCGTAGAAGCCCAGGGCGCGCAAAAGGGGATGATTCCGGCAAGGAAGCAGAGCGCCCATGGAATGCAAATCTTCTCCGAAGATTTTACAGTTAAATACAGTATGTACCACGCTACCTTTTGTACTAAGAGCAGAGGCACCGGGTCCCTTGAGGAGCACTCGGGGGCTACCTTTCTTATCTGTATGATAAGTTTCATGCCTGTGAGTATGTTATTTCATTCCTACGCCTGGCACCGGGTCCGACCAGTCAGCCCGGGGGCTTGCCGCCTTGTACTATGTTGGCTCTACCTGCAGTCGGACAAGTAGTGTGCCGGCATCTAAGCCCACCCTTGCCATAAGCCACAGCTCGCAGAGCGACTGTCTGGCAGGCAAGAGTCAAAGGCAAGAAATGGTGCTCACATGAAAAATGGCTAAGGACGAAAGCACCCACATAGGCCAAGTCGGCTCCTCGCCTAGCTGTCCGGTTGCTGAGCAGCCCACCGCCCGGCTTCTCACTTAAATTGCTACGTTCTAAGCTGCCAAAGTACTTGTCTTCCCAAAATGGCCAAGTACTTGACCCGGCCAGCAGACCGAGAATGGTTTTCTGGCCAGCAAGGCGGCAGCAAAGGGAAAGCGGCAAAGGAAAAAGCCAAGAAGAACAGAAAGCAAGACAAGTCAGAGCTCGGCGAAGCACATCTCGTGCGAGAATTAAATCACATAGCAAGAGGCTCTCGGCTAGCATTCAACAAAGTTTGAATACACCCAGCGGGTGGAACTGCATGAATTTAACAAAGTTTGTTCTAAAGATTACCAAAGCAGGAAAAGATAAGATAAGTTGGCAGCCTAGGCCAAACAAGCAACAGGCTGGTCCGGCAGGTTGGTGGAGTCGGCGGCGCCAGTTGGTGGAGTGGCCGTCTGGTGAGTCTCGGCTTGGTCGCCTTCAGCAGCAGTCGGTGCACTCGCACGCGGCTCGTTGCTCGAGGCCCGATCGAGCAGAAGCTGGGCGTCCACTCCGCCTTCCGGTGCGTCGCCTTCACCATCCTCATCTTCCTCGTCCTCGCCTTCATCGCTTGAGGCGATTTCTTCCGCCGAGTCCTCGCCGTCATCCGGGTTTAGCCCGAACCAGTCCATCGGCACCTCGGCACCTTCTTCGTCCAGCTCGGGGAAGAAGACGCCGGTGTCGGTGTACTCGGCGATCGCCACCGCGCGATGGGTGAGCGCGGGCCCCGCTGCCACCAACTCTTCCATGGCCTCCTGTCAAAACATGGCTAACTGGGCTAGGTCTAGCCCAGGATACCACGCCTTGACAAACTACAAGGCTCTTTGGGCGCCTGCCCGAGCGGAGGAGCCCATCCAAGCCTCGAAGCGGCTGATTGCCGCCTCCAACTAGTCGGCGGTCCGACTGGGGGTGCGTGGAGCCTGGCCGCCTGGCCAGAGGGCGGAAACCAGCTGAGACCCGGCACGCTGAAGGCGGCGGAGTAGACGGTGAACCGGCTGTAAACGCGTCCTGACGGCCAGGAGCTGCTCGTTCATGTTCCGAGGCGCGTCGGGCGGGATCTCCACTCCTTCCCTCCTACGCCGGTCACGCCGCGCCTCGATGGTCTGGCTGACGACGACGGCGTGGCCAGGAAAGAAGTCTACGCAAAAGAAAAACAAAGATCAGAAGCCGACTCCCGATGCAGTCGGCAGCTATTCCAAAGAAAGAAGCTTACCGTCGATCATGTCCTCAATCTCGCCGTAGCCAGTGGCGAGGATCGCCTCCTTCTCGGCCCACTTTGAGCGTTCGACCTCAAACTCATCCTGAAGGGCGCTTTCCGCCTCCTTGAGCTTCTGGAGCTCTGCCTTGTGCTGGTCCACCTGATCCGCCAACTTCTTGGCCAGACAGTCGCGCTCCAAGGCCGCCTTACGGCGCTCCTCCTCCTTGACACGCAGCTCGGTCTGGACTTCGCCCAGATGCTGCTGCAGTGTAGCGTTGGCTCCTGCAAAAATGAGAAAGAGAGGACAATCAACAAAGATGACCAAAAAAGAAAGTGGTTGCCGGAGGATCCGGCCCGACTGCTCAGCAGTCGGCCCGAATCTCGAGGGCTACACCCAGCGGGTGCGCTGACACGCCCCCGTGAGGAAGAAGATAGAATGCTTACGCTGGCTTTTGGTGAGGTCGGCGGTCCGCTTAGCCAACTCCTAGACCTGGGAGTTGAAGGCGGCTGCGCGGATGTTATGGTAGTCCTGCAACGAAGACAAAAGAAGAGAAAACAAGTTAGCACTCGGAACCTACCTTAAAGTTCCGAGCCGCTTGCTTAGCAGCCGGCCCGGAACTCAGGGGCTACACCCAGTGGGTGCGCTGGCGCGCCCCCACGGAAGACTGCAAGAATAAAAAAACAAAGCAAAGAAGCATACCCGAACGGCCATCCGCGTCGCCAAGAACGCCTTCGTACACTGCTGGAGGGCGGCGCCTTGGGCCTGGAGCTGGGCCTGAACATCCTGCGCGGCCTTGTTCAGCACGCCCGTCCTGCCCCCAGGCGTCCATTCCGGTGGGGGGGCACTGGTAGCCTCTGCGTCCAGGGCCGACGAGCTCGCGGCCCCGACCTCCTGCGCCCGCGGCGCCGAGGCCGCCTTCGCCGCACGCCGGCGCACCGAAGGGCGGACCACGGGAGTCGCCCCCACCACCAACTCGACACTGATCGGCGACGCCGGTGGCACGTCAGGCCGATTGCCTC
This sequence comes from Thinopyrum elongatum, assembly GCA_011799875.1. NCBI lineage: Eukaryota > Viridiplantae > Streptophyta > Magnoliopsida > Poales > Poaceae > Thinopyrum > Thinopyrum elongatum. The sequence continues at coordinate 582,840,673 of CM022298.1, forward strand.
GGGCCTCGGCAGTCGGCGCTTGCGGGGGCACCTCCGCCTTCGAGACGATGGCGTCGCCTCCTCCCCTCTCCACGACCGGCTGGTCATCACCGGCTCCTCCAATCGGCTCCGGGATCTCTGGCACTAGCGGCGCCGCGCGCAACGGAATGACAAGTTGCGGGGCCTAGCCGCGCGCGGTTTCTTCCGCCTGCGCCCTAGCGGCCGCGTCCGCCCAGGCCTTGGCGACGGCGTCTGCCCGCGCTGCCTTGGCCGCCTCCGCCTCCTGCCTCTCCGCCTCCTCCCGCTCCTCGCGCGCCTCCCGTGCGTTCCTCTCCGTCGCCGCCCGGAGGTCGGCGAGCGGGTCCACACGGCAGTTACTGGCGGAGCCTTTCGCCTCCCCGATCACGGAGGCAGCGGCAGACCGCTCAAGAGTGAGTGGGGCCCTGATTCAAGCAAGACAAGAGAAAAACTCAGAAAAAGTTTGCAAGGAAGAAGAAAGGAAAACACAGCCAAACACTTACGCGGACACCATCGGGGTCTGCTTCGGGGCCCTCTGGAACTGGGCCGCTCTTGCGGCGGCCTCTTGCCACCTGGTCGCGGCGGCCGCGTTCTTGGACTTCTTCGGCCGACTGCCGAACAACAACGAGCCGGCCCAGAGCTTATTTGGGCCGCCTGGTGCGGTCGGCGCGGCTGAGGAGCCCGCGCCCGCCCTGTCAGTGCCGTGCGGGCGGCGCAGCTCATTCTCCTCCTCATCGTCGTCCGGCCAGTCCTCAAGGCCGCCTCCTCCCCCGGAGCCGCCTGCTCCACCGCCGCCACCTGTGGCGTCGTCCTCTTCCATGGCGGCCGCCCCCAGGTCGGGGTCTTCCACGTCACTCCTCGTTCGATCCGGCATATACTCCTGACCCGGATCCAGAGTGCCGGTGGCCGACTGGGCCGGGAGGACCTGCACCATGGCCGACTGATCAGACGGCGAAACAAGAGCTTGGACCAGCAAAAGAGAAAAAGAATTACAAAGACTTACCGCAGGCGGCGGATGTGCGCGGTCGTACGGCCGCTTGCCGAACCGCCAGTCCGTCTCCGACAGCTTACAGTCGGAGATATAGTTGACCAGCCGGACCACCTCCATGTCCGGCAGCTCCCGCGTGCACATCCGGCACGGGTCCCGGTGCCCGCTCATGCAACTAATGATGTGAAGCCGGGCTTGAAGGGGGAGAACTCGGCGATTCACGAAGGCGGCCAACAAGTCCGAGCCCTGTAAGCCCTCCGACTCCGTCATCACATGAATTCGGGCAAGCGCGGCGGAGGAGGCGGCCGATAGAGAGCTCGGCTTGAACCGCCAGTTAGCACGCGGCTCGGCCGGCGGGCCGGCTGCGTATCCGGCAAGTTGACGTAATCGCTAGTTGGATGGATGTTTCTGACATAGAAATAAGATTTCTGCCACAGCTTGGCGGACTGCAGCAGAGAGATGGAAGGGAAGCGGTTCCTGGTGCCCGGGCGCCGCACCGCCACGCAGGCTCCGCACTGAGCCGCCTGGCCCTTGGCGGCGGTGCCGAGTTTGAGGTAGAAGCACTCCCCCCAGAGTTCGAGGGTGGGGAGAGTGCCGAGATATCCTTCGTACATGGCGACGAAGGCGGCCAGCACCACCACCGTGTTTGGCATGAGGTGGTGCGGCTGGACTTGGTAGAAATCAAAGAAAGAGCGGAGGAAGTTGCTTGCTGGAAGGCCGAAGCCGCCAAGGAAATGAGACCGGAAGACGACGCGTTCGTCGCCCTCCAGCGCCGGCGAGATTTCTGCCTCGGGAGGGACGCGCACCTGCACATTCGCCTCTCGGGGCAGCCGACGTGTTTGGCGGAGGAAGGAGAGGTGGTATTCGTGGACGTTGGAGCCGTCCCAGTCGCCGGCCCGTGAACGCGCCATGGGCGACTGAGCTCGTCGCAGGCGCGGCGTGGACGAGGCTGCAGCGGAGCAAGGAAGCCACTGCGAGAGGACACATAGCGACGGCGAGCTGCGGCAGTGCTTCGGCAGGAGGAAGGAGCGCTGCGGCGGCAGGAGAAAATGAAGAATGGCGAAGGGAGAGGACGGCGCGCGTGCGTTTGCCGCCCCCCTCCTCCCCCTACTTATAGCCCCAGGCGGCGAAGCCGAGGGGACGGGGGCGTGGGGGATCGTGGGATTAATTGCGCCCACTCCCCCACGATTCCCGCGATTATGGCGCCAGTGAAGGCGTGCGTTAACTGCCACAGAATGCCAACCGTCCGCCTCGGCCGCAGCGGATCCACGCGCGCGGGCCGAGGCACTGTAGTGGTGGGCCCCGGCCTGCGGCGCCGTCCTGTCGCGCGCGTGGGCTGGCAGGCTGGCTTGACCTGATGACGCCACGTGGCCGACATGTGTAGGCGGCAAGCCTGACGCCTGGCTAGCGCGCCACCCGGTCCCCGCCACGACGTTTCAAAACCACCAGGCGGCCTGCCTGGTCATGGCCGACACCAACCAGTCGGCTCTTCGGAAGAAGATTCAGATTATTAAGCTGCTGAGGCTTCTCGCCCCTTCAGCCGCAGCGCCTCATCAGCTTCGGGGACTACTGTCGGAGTAAATGACCATGGGTAGCCCCATCAGCTCCCTTTGGTATTTCTAGACATCGGGGCGGGCTGCGCCCCTCAAACATCAAGGACAAGGGCCGCCTTCTTGAGGCCGGCTGGTCCAAGCAGCCGGTTGCTGGGAGGCGGCGGAGTCCACAAGACGGCCATGAAGCAGGCCGACTCCTGGCAGGCGGCCTCCTGGGATGCCGAGTCCTAGCAAGCGGCCCCTCGCGCCCTCAAAGTCAACACCAACATAAACATGATGAGACAGGGCATGGCTATAGTATAGGCCTGCCACCCCGAATCCAGGGCGGGGCGTGGCCACGGTACTGCGTACCGGGCAGGAATCCCACGCCCGACGCAGGACTGTTGCCATGCCACTCATGACGACACCCATGGCAGAGGGAGCCATGCTCCCGTGACAGGCGGCCAGTACGGCCCGCAGACGGCGGGCCCTACCTGTCCGTGACAAGCCAGAAGGCGGCAAGCCCAGACCAGTCGGCTCAATGGGAGGCCGGCTCCCAGCAGGCGGCCCTCCTCCTCCCTCGAAGTCCGTGCGCCATTAACCAGATACGATGGGGTATGGCTACAGTGAGTTCCCGCCAGGCGGCAGGACTGTATCCACGTTCTCCCCGTCCAAGCATGCGTCATCAGTGGCACGGCTACAGTGCTACACAGTCGACAGGACCCGCAAGCGGCGGGCCCAGCTTGTCGGCCGAGGACAAGAACGCCGGGGGGACCCACCAGGCGGCGGGCCCCTGCAGTCGGCGGAGAAGCCGGCGACCAGAGACACTGACGGCCGGGTCCTACGCCCGGTCGGATTAGCATTGTAACCCTGGGGGGTAGGCCTATATAAACCCCCCAGGTCACCCCATGCAAGGGGTTGGCAGTTGGCTCCTGGGCAGAGGCCTTGTCGAGCACTCACAGCAACACACACACACGCAGAGAGAGTGGAGTAGGGCTAGCCTTGCCCTTCTTCCTCCTCCAGCTAGGAGGCTCAAGGAGCAAGCTTGTAGCCACCTGTTGAGATAGTGATCATGCGGAGACCCCGCAGAGCAGGACTAGGGGTGTTATCTCCTAGGAGAGCCCCGAACCTGGGTAAGGTTCGCAAGCGTACGCGGTCTCGCTCACTCCCGCTTCTAGAGCCCGGCGACGTACTTTTGTCCCCATCCACGATAAGCCATCCCCTGGCATATGTCGCACGATACCCCCGATAGGGCGGGTGGACCTGTCACTTAACAAAATGCAAGAAAAATAAAGCAAGACGGCTTCAGGAGACCCCCGCGCCGGGTTGCGCAACCGTCGGCTCCTCTGCAGTGGCCTCCGGGTTCATCGAGGCGCCAGTATCATCCAACCTGGCCTCGTCGTCCGCATAAGGGCCCGACTTCTTGGAGCTGCCCGCTGGATCGTCAAGCGCCAGGCCGAAGTCATCGGGTGGCACCATCCCGCTGTCTTCGGTTCGTTCCACCTGGAACTCGTCGTGCAACGCGAACGAGGCAAGGTAGCTAGCCCACGCGGCGATCCGGTTCGCCTCCGCAGCCAGCTGGGGCTCTGCGCCGGCTCGCTGGGCCGCCAGCTGGTCCAGTTTCAGACCTGGATACCAGGACATGACGAACCGCAGCGCCAAGTCAGCGCCGGCTCGGGCCGCGGAGACGCGCCAAGCGTGAAGCCGCGCCAGCCCGGCCTCCAGCTAGCGCGCCAGCCATGAGAAGCTGGTGGGTGCAGTGGCGCCGGGCCAAAGAGCCGCCGTCATCCCCAACCCAGCCACAGATAGCCGCGCCATCTGCTCGTCCAGGGCCCACAGGCGGGCCTCGGCGGCATGCATGATCTCCAGAAAACTCCAGGCGGCATGCGGATCGTCTTCGGCGCCCGCGTCCACCTGGGTTGACCGGTGGTCATGCACGGCCTTATCTGCCCTCCCCTGCGTTTCCGGGAAGTACTCTGTCGAGTAGAGGAGCAAGACAGTCAGCCAAAAAATAAACAAACCCGGCTTTACAACCCGGTGAAACCAACAAAGAAACACTTACTGGCGAAGGCCTCATCCAGGTGCTGCGCTTCGCACAACATACCATGCCGCTCCAAGTCCCTGGCACGGTCATGCGCCTCGAGCGCCTTCTCCAGCTCGGCGCACTTGTCGACGGCTACCTTCATCTCTTCATCCTTGGCGGCGGCCGTTTTCTCGTGCTCCTCCTTGAGACGGAGGAGCTCCGCCTGGTGGGCCTCCGCCGTCTTGGCGGCCTCCGCCTTCAGGCATTCCACCTCGACCTGGAGCTGGCTCTTGTCGCCGGCCAGCTGGTCACGCTGTTGGCCGGCTTCGGCGAGCGCTTGCTGGGCCTCCGCCACCCTGGCGGCTTCCGCCCTCAGCTACTCCACCTTGGCCCGGAGTCGGCCGGCATCAGCAACCGCCAGATCGCGCTGCTGGCCGGCTTCGGCCAGCCGGCTTCGCAGGCCCGGCACCTCGGCCGCAGCGGCTGTGCGGCAAAGATCCAAAGTCAAGACGACGGAAGAAAAGACAGAACACTTTAAGATTCGACCCAACTACTACGTAGTTGGCCCTAATCTCGGGGGCTACACCCAGTGGATGCGCTATCGCGCCCCCACTAAGAGCACGCAAGACGTACCTTCGGCGATGCAGAGCGCCTCCTCCTTGGCGGCGAGCTGCGCCGTGATCTGCTGATGCTTCTCCAGAAGCCGGTTGTAGATGCCGACACGGAGAGCGTCCAGGTGCTGCAAAAAAGCTAGGATCAGCACAAGAGACTTTTTAAGATTCGACCCAACTACTATGTAGTTGGCCCGAACCTCGGGGGCTACACCCAGTGGGTGCGCTGGCGCGCCCCCACTAACCGGCTGTGGAAGAAAAATTAAAGAGAAAAGACTCACGATCACGGAGCGCTCCAGCTCCCGCGCCCGCTCCAGCTCGGTCTGGGCGAAGGCCTAAACCCGGTCTACACGCCCGCGGAGATGCTGGCATACGGCATCCATTGACGCCTCCTCCTGCATCAGCAGCCCGAAGATGGCTCGGTTGGAACTGGCCCAAACCTGCTGCGACCCGGCGGCAGGGCGACCTCCCGGCGCCGTTTGCAGCTGCCTGATCGCCAAGGCGTGCTCGCCGCCCGCCGTCTCCTCTACGGCCTGCCTCGACACTAGCACACCGGCCGGTGTCCCATCCGATGCTCCGGCCGGCGTCCCCTGCGGCGTTCCGTCCGGCGTCGCCTCCGGCGTCTTCTCTGGAGCGGCTCCCCCTCCGCCTCCTCCAACCTCCACCCGCTCGACCACGTCGTTCCGGGGTGGGGTGTCGTCGTCAATCTCCACGACCTCCCGGTCGTCCACTGCCATCTCCACCCGGCCGTCTGGGTCGCGCCCCTCCTCTGCCGGCCGCATGATAACCGTCTCCGCCGGCTCCATGCCCACCAGCATCTCCGGCCATGCCGGCTCCACGGCGGTCCTCTCCCATGCCTCCGCTGCCCTGGCCCAGGCTTGGGCTGAGGCCGCCTCCAGCTCCTCCTCGGCCTTATTTTGGGCCTGCCAGGCGCAGCGCTCCGTGTTCGCCGGGTCCATGCCAAGGTCCTCCTCGACCGAGCCCTCGGGTATATCGATGACACTGCTCCGGGTCCTCCGGAACGAGAAGCCGCCCCCAGACTCGGCATCTGTCGCCGCCAACTCCAGTCGCATCCTGGATCACACCAAGGAAAGCATAAGAAAAGAACGATTGGGCAGCACGCCGGAGTCAACAAGGAAACATACCCGATCACCGTCGGGATGGCCTACCTGGCCGGCGCTGCCGGGATGACACGGCACGTCCTCTTGGCGGCCGGCCCGCCACCTGCAGCCGGGTCCGTCGTATGCTTCGTGGCCGGCTTCGGCGGCACTGAGTCTTTCCCGTGCAGCTGGTTCACCGTCGTCGGTGCCCGGGACGACCCGATGTCGGCCGTCTTCTTCAGCCGCCTTGGGGGTTCGACGTTGCCATCTCCTCCCCTCGGCGGCGCTGCACCACCAATGTGCGTCAGAGTCTCCTCGTCGTCGTTCGGCCAGTCTCGCAAAGGCTCTGGGTGCTTACCCGCGCGGCGCTCCTCGCCGGCTTCGGCATCAGCCGTCTCCGGGTTCTCGGCGAAGGAACCCACCTCCTCCGAGCCAGCTCGCTGGGCGGCCGCTACCTGCGTCATTGTTCTGCCATATGAGTGCCAGATGGCGTTCAGCAGCACCTCCCTTGTCGCATCAGGGCGAAGAAAGAGATGGCACATAGCAAAGTACGGAGACCAAGGACTCACCGCCGGCGCCGGGTTCCCTTGGCTGTAGGGCGCCTTCTTGAAATGCCACTCCTCCGGCATCCGAGCCTTCGAGATGTCGTTGACCCCGCCAGCGATCTGCTCCTACGTCAGCCGCCGGGATGACATCTGGTTGGGGTCTTGGAGGCCCGTCATCTGGCCGATAATGTGCGTCCGGCGTTGCAGCGGCAGCACACGGCGCGCAATGAAGGCGGTGATGAGGTCTGTCCCGGTGAGCCCCTCGCGCGTCGTCATCTCCACGACCCGATTGCTCAGGTTCACCACCGCCTGTGTCGGGTTCCTGGGGTAGTATTTCCAGTTGGTTTTGGCGTGCGGCGTCACGTCCTCAAAGGGCGGCAGGTTGATGCGGTCCGCGCCAAGGTTGCGGACGTAGAAGAAATAATTCTGCCACTTCTTGGCAGAATCCTCCAGCGGCATCTTGGGGCACACCCCGTGCGGCCGAGTCGAGACGACGACGGCTCCGCAGGCAGACATCACGCCGGCCGCCGGCCCCTGCTGCTTCAAGAAGAAGAAGCGGACCCAAAGATCGATGCTGGGCTCGACGCCCAGGTAGCCCTCACACAGGTAACGAACCCAGAGAGCTGCAGCACCGCGTTCGCCCCCAAGTGATGCGGCTGGAGCCCAAAGAAATCCAAGAACGAGTGGAAGAAGTCGCTCGAAGGGAGGCCGAAGCTACGCTTGAAGTGGGAGAAGAAGACCACGCGCTCGGAGCCCTCCACCCGCGGCACCAGCTCGCCGCCCGGCAGGCGCACGGCCACCTCCGTCGCCGGTGGCAACCGCCGCGTGTCGCGTGGATACTGGAGATCATCCGCGGAGACCTCCGACCCCTCCCATGATCCCTTGGGTCTCGCCATCGGTGAGTGCGGCAGGGGAAGAGAAGCGCGTCGGCTAGGCGAAGAGTTTGGGTGGCAGCTAGGCGCTGCAGAGCGGCAGTAGTTCATTGCTCGTGGGCGGCAGGGCGATGCGGCATGCGACGGGCTCGGGAGCAAGGGTGAAGGAGGAAGAAGGAGGTAGGGGGTGCGTGCGTGAATGATTTCTGCCGCCCCCTCCCCCCAATTTATAACCGCGGCAAGAACGTGGGGAAGTGGGATCGGTTGCGCCCACCTTTTCCACTTCCCCGCATTATGCGGGCACGATTCCCCCACGAATTAACTGCATCGAGAAGGGCAACCGTCTGCGACCGCCACATTAAATCCCCGCGCGGGGGCCGAGGGCGCGGCATGGCGGGCCCCAGCCCGCTGTCGCATCCCGTCACGCGTGTGGCCTGGCAGTGCCTCCCCGGCTACTGTCCGCCATGTGGCGCCCGCTTTGGGTCATGGGACGCGCGCCCCTTCCCCTTCAAGATTCAGCGGACTCCTTGGTTTCCCGCCCAGGCCGGGGTGCCGTGATCCGGCTTTCGCAAGCCGGCACACAGTGGGTGTTGCCGGACCCGGTGGCCGCAAGCTTCATCGACACCAGCCGTCTTCTCAGGGGGTGAAAGTGCGAAGACCCCCCAGCTTGAAGCCGGCGAGCCTTCACAGCTTCGGGGACTACTGTCGGGGGGATGGACCCCGGGCAGGCAACGGAACCCGGATCCCTTTCAAAAACATCAGGGCTAGCGACGCCCCTCAATCCCCCTTGCCCTTGGCTGGATTCCCAGCGCAAGCCGGTCAAGCCCCGCAACGCTGGTCCCAGCCAGTCAAGCCTTCATCGACAAGCAAGCACAATCATAGTACGCCCCTCAACCCAGCCGCGGGTCAGCTCCCGTCCCCTCCAAGGCGTACGGCAGAACAAGTCCCCATGAAGGAATGAGCATGGAAACAGTGGCCCACCTACCCCGCTGATCGGTAGAAGTGTGGCAACAGTGGCCCACCTACCCCGCTGACCAGGGCCGGCATGGCTACAGTGCATCCCTCGTCCTGCTGATGTAAGCCGACGGCGACCAAGCGACGCGCCACTGTAGCCGAGCTGGCTCAACCACTCAGTGACGCATGACAAGATGAGGAACAGTGCCCTCTGGCGCATGGGGCCCGCGCCCGGAGAACCTGGCGCACCCTGGTACCCGGTGGACCCCAGCGCCGGCTTCCCAGACGCTGACATCCCGGCCCCACGGCCATTCAAATTTACCATTGTAACCCTGGGGGGTTGACCTATAAAAGCCCCCAGGAAGCCTTCATGCACGGGGAGGGAGGACAGACGAACAGATCATCAGTAGAATACACACACAAGGAGAAGGAGCAGCCTATGCTTTGGCCTTTCTTCCTTCCTCCCCAAAACAGCTCTAGGAGCAAGCTTGTATCACCCACATATAAACCACACTCGGCAGGACTAGGGGTGTTATCTCTCCGGAGAGCCCCGAACCTGGGTATGTCTTGCATCCCTCGCTCGCTCATGCTGACCTTGCCTCTGGAGCCCACCGGTGCCCTCGAGCCTGTCCCTCTCTTTAGCCATCCTTTGGCATCTGCCGTGTGCCCACCACGACAACACATGAGTCCTAGATCAAAGGCAGACTGGTACGAGGAGCAACTACAAACGTACAAGTTACCACTTAGAGAAACCTAAAGATCTACCACAAGAAAATAAAGCAAAAGAAATGGCGTCGAGACGAACAGCCCTAGAACAGAGAAGGGACAGGGCTAGTTCCAGATCTGCATGCCCTAACTTGGCAGTATAGACCATCTACGGCAGCGCGGGAGAGAAGAAGTACCGCACTAGCGCGACCAATGGTGACGGGGCTTCGTCGGAGTTGCACGGCGAGGCATGACGTCGAGCTGCTTCAAGCGGGCTCAGGTGGAGAGAGAGAGGAGAGGTATGAGGACGAACAGAGAATGAACCAAGGAGGAAGAAACCTGGAGAAGGGGTTTATATAGCCCGAGGGCGAAACCGCACCCTCTGATATCCACGGCCGAAAAGCACAGGACGTTCCACATTCAATGGACAAGATCATGATCGGGAGATCGTGGGCATGTGTCAGCCGTTTCCTGCAAAAATCTCTGTAACTGAACAGAATGCCGAAGGGTTTGAGGAAGCACAAGCGCCAAAACAGATGAAATTTTGAAGTTGATTTCATTCGCGACCAAGGACGTCGGATTGAAATCTTCTTCAGACCAAGTTGCATGTTTATGACGAGAAAGAACTAAGGAGAAAAACAGAGTCTGAAGCAGAACGCAAAGCCAAAAGAAGAAAAAGACAAAGCACAAACACATCGAATAAAAACAAAGAGTGAAGCACCAACAATACTGATCTCAGGGTTTACAATAAACATGAGATATCCTTGAGAGAATTTCCTGCATGAGAGGATTAGTTCTTCTTCACAACCCACACTTGTGTGGGAGGTGAGGATCTCATCTGCTTGGACTAAATAGGGGTATTCCTTCGGTGAGGCCTGCGAGAAATCTGTGCAGTTTGATGATAATTATGTGAATATGCATTGAAGTTATTTCCAGATACATGAATGTAATGATTTGATGAGGTACGCATGTACTTCTGACGCAGGTTAGTATGATAATCATTCGAGAAGGACGCTAAAGTGGGATGTGAATGATATACATTTCCTCGTCGAGAGTTATCAAGCACAGTCAGGTTAGCAATGACAGACAAATTTTCAATAATGCACTTCTTTATACAGATTTGCTTCTTGGGTGCATCTGCCCTGCAGTTAGTTCCAACATATCGAGCGAAAACTTCACCATTCTGTTGTTTGAAGATTTTGTATTTTGAGTCATCAGACTCGTCAGTATCAGCAGGAATGGGCGAATGATAACTAATTAGAGTTCCAGGTTTGAGGGTTTTACTCTTTGCACGAACCCAAGTTATTCGAGGATACTGCTCGGGAGTCCAATAGGATCCATCCACATTGAGTTTCTTTTCGACACCTAATCCTTCCTTCTGAGGGTTTTTGTGCGGTATGGACTTCTTGAGCACATCACATAAGGTTTGATGCCCTTTTAGGCTCCTTAGCATTCCAGTTTCAAGTATGCCCTTTAGCCTGCAATTTTCTTCAGTAACAGCAGCAAAATCCTCGGAAGAGTGGTTAGTAGTACCCTAGGGGGTGAATGGGAGATTCAAAAATTCTTGCGAATGTTTTGAACTAAACCCAAACACAACAGCAGAATTAATGATCAGTAGAAAAAGGGTGCACCCTAGCTCGCTACTGAGGAACAAAACCTTCAAGGTAAGATGTAATTATGATTTGAGCGTAGGCTACAACAGGCTTAATGATGATGATAGTGAAACAACATGCCAACAGAACTAAGAGCATAATCGAGGAATTGAGTCAAAGCTGTGAAAAGAAAAGATGACGAACAATAACTCAGCCTACGAGTGATAAAGAACTCTGCGAAAGATAAGTTGAAAGATACGCAACAGGGACTATAGATCAGATATCTATCAACACAGAGCACACACAATGATTGCTAAAAGTAATGCAGTGAAGAGGAATAGAACAAGTGGTGCTCGATGGCGACAGAGAAATTTGGTAGGCCAGTTCACCCTTCTGCCAAAGGGCTACGTCTGGTTGGAGGGGCTGTGAATTAACACTGAAGATAAACTCTCTTCACCCTATTCTCCTTCAACGCAGAGCTGATCAGACTCAGGTTGATTTCACTCGTGGTAGATCCTTGTCGGCGATCTCCAAACCTTCAGTCGACCTTCGCAAACCACAATCACTCTTGGTTGCTGAAGATCTAGCTCGGTGTAGACAATACTCTTCGACACTTGAGACAAAACTTATCTGTCTAGAAAGTGCGCAGCTCTCAAGAGTAATAGGTACAAGAACTCTCACTCAAAACTACTGTAATGCTAAACCACTGTCTAAGTTTGGGCTCTTGATTTTTCTCTCGGTGGATCTTAAACTCAAATCACTCGGAGAGGGGTTGCTCAAAACAATCTTCTCAGAAATCTCGAGCGGAGCAGCCAACGGATAACGTTGGAGCGGGGTGGCTATTTATAGCCACAGCCTTCCCAGATGGGAAATGACCAAATTAGACATCGGGTTTAGCCAAAGGCCGAACGACACGAGTCCAACAGTCGAATTTGAGCACAACAGTAACATTGCTTGCGGAGCAAGTAATGCTAACTCCTTGATCTGAGACAAATCTCTCGCAGCAAAGAAGATCACAGTCTCTTGCTGACAAGTATTTGCTCGGAGCACAAAGAGATTTCTCTCGCATCTTTCATAGGTTTTGTCTAAGCATCACAGCGTATCTATGCAACGAGAACATATACCCCTCTTAATAGTACGGAGGTCCTATGACTCAAAGAAAATGAAAGAAGAACAACGAAATGAATACTACATCTTCACTTAGTCTTCAACTTCCATTGCTGCAGTCAATTTCTTCGGACGCCAGTACCGAATCAAAAGCTTTACTTCAATAGAAAGCTTTCGAGGGGTCGATTTCTTCACATCAATCTTCTCGACTATATAGCTTAAGCAAATATAGCTCGTTCTTCTCTACAACGCAGATATACTTTGATGAAGTTCCTTGAACTTAGCACCGGAGACAGCATTCTCTTCGGTTGTGTATGGACTATTTCTCTCTGTATGCACTAGCAAACAAATCAGTCCATACCTGTTTCTGTCAACAATCTCCAAAACACAAGGTAGGTAGATATTGCACCAACAACAATACAACAATGAATGCTCAAGTCATAAAAATGGAACGGTGGAAGTTGCATGGCAATATATCTCGGAATGGCTATGGAAATGCCATAATAGGTAGGTATGGTGGCTGTTTTGAGGAAGATATAATGAGGCTTATGTGTGATAGACCATATCATATCGCAAGGTTTGGATGCACCGGTGAAGTTTGCACTGACTCACGAGGTGAGAAAGGGCAATGCACGGTACCGAAGAGGCTAGCAAATTGCGGAAAGGTAAGACTGCGTATAATCTATGGACTCACATTAGTCATAAAGAACTCACATACTTATTGCAAAAGTGTATTAGCCCTAGAAGAAAAGTACTACTACGCATGTCCCTAGGGGGATAGGTTGGTAGGAAAAGACCATCGCTCGTCCCCGACCGCCACTCATAAGGAAGATAATCAATAATAAATCATGCTCCAACTTCTTAGCATAAAGAGAGATTATACGTGCATGCTTTGGGAATCACAAACCTTAACACCAATATTCTTACTAAACTACAATCATTCACTAGTACCTCCTATATATTACCATCTCTATATCGCAAAACTATTGCAAGGAATCAAACATATCATATTTAGTTATCTACAAGTTTTATGTAGGATTTATGACTATCCATGTGAATGACCAATTCCTGTGAACTCTCTAAATAGGTATAAGTGAAGCAAGAGAGTTTAATTCTTTCTACAAAAGACTTGCACATGCTCTAATAAATATAAGTGAAGCAAAATAGCATTCTACAAATAACACTATGTGAAGAGAAATAGGCAATCCAAACTTCAAATGATATAAGTGAAGCACATGAAGCATTCTATAAAGCCATACTCAAAAGATATAAGTGAAGTGCAAAGAGAATTCTATAAATCAACCAAGGACTATCTTATACCAGCATGGTGCATTATTAAAAGAAAAATAAAAATCACAACACGCTCCAAGATTTACACATATCACGTGAACAAAACAAAAACCAAAACATACCGATACTTGTTGAAGAAAGATGGGATGCCTTCCGGGGCATCCCCAAGCTTAGACACTTGAGTCTCCTTGAATATTTACTAGGGGTGCCTTGGGCATCCCCAAGCTTGAACTCTTTCCTCTCCTCCTTCACCTCATATCGAGACCTCCTCGATCTTCAAACACTTCATCCACACAAAACTTAACAAAACCCTCGTGAGATTCGTTAGTATAATAAAGCAAATCACTACTTTAAGTATTGTTGCAAACCTGTTCATATTTTATTTTTTCATTATACCTATTGTATTCTAACTTCTCCATGGCTTATACCAACCGATACAATCCATAGTGGGGAAATATCACGTGCCCCCATCCTTGGGGTGCTCCCCATACTCCAACTTAAAAAAATCATTTTAAATGTTTAAAAAAATTCTGAAAATTTTTGTGAATGTTCACAAGAAATGTAACTACAAGTCCAAAAAAAATTAGATCTAAACTCTAACTGAAAATTGAGAAACGAAAATGTGAAATCTAGCATGAATAGTGTCATAAAAAGACAAATACAACATTTGACACTATTCACATCTGAATTTGTCTTTTTTGTTTCTCAATGTACATTTCGAGTTTGGACTTGAAATTTTTAAGGGTTGTAGTCACATTTCTTGTGAGCCTTCACATTTTTTTCTAAATTTTTTGAAACATTTAAAATTGATGTTTTGAAGTTGGAGTATGGGGAGAACTCCAAGGATGGGAGCACCTAAAATTTTCCCCAATCCATAGTTCCATCAAAACAAGCAAAACAATGCATCAAAAACAGAATCTGTCAAAAACAAAACATTCTGTATCAATCTGAACATTGACCATACTTCTGTAACTTTAGAAAATTTGAAAAATTACGAGAAAAAATTGCCTAGCAGTTCTGTGTAAAAATTTCAGAAACATTCGACATTCCAGTAAAAAAATGTAAATTCATGCACTACAGCCAAAGTTTCTGTTTTTGCAGTGCACATATCAAACAAGCAATCTAAACATCCTAAAGGAAAATCTTGGCACATTATTTTTATAATACAATGGATTTGTACAAGGGGATAATTATTTTTGTTAAAAAGTTTCTGTAATTCAAGATTCACAAAGTTTTCATGGGCATGAAGAAAGTTCAAGACATGCTCCCGCTTCCACGGTGCTCGTCTTTCTCACTTTCACTTTTCTTTTTGTAAAGTTTTAAGTTCCCCTCTATATTTTTTTTGTTTTTAAACTTTATAAAAGAACACAAAAGAATAAAATGACTCTCTAAAACTTCCGGGTTGTCTCCCTGACAACGCTTTCTTTAAAGCCATGAAGCTAGGCATAAAGTGCTCAAGTAATTGATCCACCCGGATCCCAAGGTATATCAAAGCCAACTTTAATTAACAATGATTTGTAATACAGTAGTGAGCTCAAAGCAACATATATCATGCAATGATGAAGTCTAACTCTCTTCCTATGCATCAGCATGTCATAAAAGAACAATTCATGCACACATAATAAAGGCCGATACATACCATAAACAGTTTCTTGCAATTTCATCATATTGGAAACATAGAGAGGTGGAGATGTAGTTCCTCTCTCAAAATAATTGCAAGTAGGAGCAGCAAAAACATGCATATTATATTCATCAAAATCATCACGTGCAATAGTAAAACGCAACCCATCAATATAATCCTTAATAAGCGCAAACTTCTCCGATATAGTGTAGTTGGGAGAATTCAAAAAGATAATAGGATTATGTGTGTGGGTGAAATAGCAACAATTTCATTCTTAATATAAGGAACTATAGCAAGTTCATCTTCATAAGCATAATTCACTAGAGGCTTCTCTCTTGAAAGAAAGCATACGGTGGGTAAACAAATTACTATTGAGCAATTGGTAGAAAAGCGCATAGTTATGACGATATCCAAGGCAATGATCATGTATATAGGCATCACGTCCGAGACAAGTAGATCGACTCCTGCCTGCATCTACTACTATTACTCTACACATCGACCGCTATCCAGCATGCATCTAGTGTATTAAGTTAACAAGAACAAAGTAACGCCTTAAGCAAGATGACATGATGTAGAGGGATAGATCCAATCAATATGAACAAACCCTATCTTTTATCCTTAATGGCAACAATACAAATACGTGTCATGTCCCTTTCTGTCATTGGGATTGAGCATCGCAAGATTGAACCCATTACAAAGCACCTCTCCCATTGCAAGAAAAATCAATCTAGTTGGCCAAACCAAATCAATAGATCGGAGAGAAATACAAAGCTATATAAATCATGCATAAAAGAAGGCTCAAATAATATTCATAGATAATATTATCATAAACTCACAATTCATTGGATCTCAACAAACACACCACAAAAGAAGATTACATTGAATAGATCTCCAAGAACATCGAGGAGAACATTGTATTGAAGATCAAAGAGAGAGAAGAAGCCATCTAGCTACTAGCTATGGACCCGTAGATCTGTGGTAAACTACTCACACATCATTGGAAGGGTAGCAAGGTTGATGTAGAATCCCTCCGTGATCGAATCCCCCTCCGACAGAGTACCGGAAATGGTCCCCAGATGGGATCTCATAAACACAGAAACTTGCGGCGGCGGAAAAGTGATTTTGGTGTGCCCACTGGTCTTCGAGGAATATTTGAGAATTTATAGACAAAGAATTAGGGTTAGCGGAGCCAAAGGGGGCCCACAAGCTACCCCCCGGGGCGTGCTCCCTGAGCTTATCGTCACCTCGTGTCCCTTCTGGCCTCCTCCCAAAGCTTCCAGGGTGTCTTGTGGTCCAAGAAAAATCGTCAAAAAGTTTTGTTCCATTTGGACTCCGTTTGGTATTGATTTTCTGTAAAGACAAAAACAAGAGAAATAACAGCAACTGGCACTGGGCACTAGGTTAATAGGTTAGTCCCAAAATGATATAAAATAGCATAATAATGCATAAAAACATCCAAGATAAATAATATAATAGCATGGAACAATCAAAAATTAGAGATACGTTAGAGACGTATCAACTTTCTCAATAAATTCATCAATATCGGCATTGTATTTATAATTCTCATAGCAATATTTAAGTATAGCAAACTTTTCAGGTCTATAAACAACATCATGAAAATCTTCATACTTTTCAAACAAAGATTCAATTTCATAAGCACCCTTAAAAGCAACAAATTCTTCTACTCGTTCCACATCATAGTAATCATATATACCATTAGCATAAGAAGCCAAGGTTTCTTTATCATTAAATTCACATGAAAAGGGAAGGTGTGGAGCCTCATCCGAGAGTAACAAGTATAATCATATCTCAAGCATAAATCTCAAGCATACCATTGCAAATAATTAATTTGATCCCATAAGAGTTTCACTTTTTTAGTCAAACAATAATCCCTAAAGTATTCACGTTGATCCAATGTGTCTCCTATTATCAAGTTGAATGGGGTTTTCTTAGGATTATCAAAGTAGTGTTTAATATTATTCACATAATGAGCATCAAGGGTTTTAGGAAGTTCCCTATCTCCATGAGTAGCAAGTACAACTAATATTTTTGGTATTTCGTGTTCCATATCCATAACTAAAGATATAAAACAACTTAGAACAGGAAATAAAAAGTACTTAGTGATAAAGCAAACAAGCACACATGAGAATATTCACCCCACGCTATTGCTCCCTGGCAACGGCGCCAGAAAAAAGGTCTTGATAACCCACAAGTATAGGGGATCAATTGTAGCCTTTCTTGATAAGTAAGAGTATCGAACCCAAAGAGGAGTTAAAGGTAGAATTAATATTCCATTCAAGTTCTATCGACCACCGATACAACTCTACGCACACTTAACATTCGCTTTACCTAGAACAAGTATGAAACTATTTTGTAGGTGATAGGGTAAGTTTGCAAGAATAAAACTAGAAGTACTTAGCGAGAATAAAACTACAAAAAAAATGCAAGATAATAAAAGTTAGTTGTTTAGTAGGAAAGTTTTTGTCACACAAGAAAGTTATTTGTCCCTAGGCAATCGATAACTAGACCGGTAATCATTATTGCAATTTTATATGAGGGAGAGGCATGAGCTAACATACTTTTTGTACTTGGATCAAATGCACTTATGATTGGAACTCTAGCAAGCATCCACAACTACCAAAGATCATTAAGGTAAAATCCAAGCATAGCATTAAGTATAAAGTCCTCTTTATCCCATACGCAACAACCCCCTTGCTCGGGCGTAAGCTTCTGTCACTCTAGCCATCCACCATAAGCGAATCATGAACGTATTACAACACCCTACAGCGGTAATCCCACATGCTTGTGCGACACGGAGGGCACCATGGGACAGCACCAAAATAAAACATACAACTCAAACCAGTCACGATCATCAATCAACCCATAAGACAAAACGAATCTACTCAAACATCATAGGATTGCAACACATCATTGGATAACAATATGTAGCATGAAGCACCATGTTTAAGTAGAGATTACAACGGGGAGAAGATGTGTTACTGCTACTTCTTGAGCTTGCATTGGTTTTTCCCTTGAAGAGGAAAGGGTGATGCAGCACAGTAGAGGTAAGTATTTCCCTCAGTTAAGAACCAAGGTATCAATCCAGTAGGAGAAGAATGCACAAATCACCAATACATGCACAAACAATCAAACACTTGCACCCAACGTGATAAAGGGGTTGTCAATCCCTTCACGGTCAATTGCAAAAGTGAGATCTGATAGAGATAGATAAACAAAAGATAAAATATTTTTGGGTCTTTTGGTATATAGATCTAAAAATAAAAGATTGCAAAATAGTAGATCTGAAAGTAAAATGATGGAAAATAGTAGATCGGAAAGTAATATGATGGAAAATAGACCCGGGGGCCATAGGTTTCACTAGAGGCTTCTCTCATGACGGCAAAAAATACGGTTGGTGAACAAATTACTGTCGAGCAATTGATAGAAAAGTGCAAAGTTATGACGATATCCAAGGCAATGATTATGCATATAGGCATCACGTCCGTGTCAAGTAGACCGACTCCTGCATGCATCTACTACTATTACTCCACACATCGACCGCTATCTAGCATGCATCTAGAGTATTAAGTTCATAAATAATGGAGTAACACCTTAAGTAAGATGACATGATGTAGAGGAATTAACTCAAGCAATGTGATGAAAACCCCATATTTTTATCCTCGATGGCAACAATGGAATACGTGTCTCACTACCCCTACTTTGTCACTGGGTGAAATCACGCAAGATTGAACCCAAAGCTAAGCACCTCTCCCATTGCAAGAAAAACAAATCTAGTTGGCCAAACCAAACCGATAATTCGAAGAGAAATACAAAGATATTAAATCATGCATAAAAGAATTCAGAGAAGATTCAAATAATATTCATAGATAAGCTGATCATAAATCCACAATTCATCGGATCTCGACACACACCCCAAAAGAAGATTACATCGGATAGATCTCCAAGAACATCGAGGAGAACGTTGTATTGAGAATCAAAGAGAGAGAAGAAGCCATCTAGCTACTAGCTATGGACCCGTAGGTCTAAGGTAAACTACTCACGCATCTTCGGAAGGGCAATGGAGTTGATGTAGAAGCCCTCCGTGATCGATTCCCCCTTCGGCGGGATGCCGAAAAAGGCCCCAAGATGGGATCTCACGGGAACAGAAGGTTGCGGCAGTGGAAAAGTGTTTTCATGGATTGCTCTGGTGGTTCGGGAATATATTTGAATATATGGGAGGAAGGGCTAGGTCAGAGGAGTCCCGAGGGGACCATAAGGCAGGGGGGCGCCCCCCCTAGGGTGCGCCCTCCACCCTTGTCGCCACCTCGCAGCTCTTCTGACTTGGACTCCAAGTGCCCTGGGTGTCTTCTGGTCCAAGAAAAATCATCGTGAAGTTTTATTCCATTTGGACTCCATTTGGTATTCCTTTTCTGCGAAGCTCAAAAACAAGGAACAAATAGAAACTGGCACTGGGATCTAGGTTAATAGGTTAGTCCCAAAAATAACATAAAATAGCATATTAATGCATATAAAACATCCAAAACAGATAATATAATAGCATGGAACAATCAAATATTATAGATACGTTGGAGACGTATCAAGCATCCCCAAAGCTTAATTCTTGCTCGTCCTTGAGTAGGTAAATGATAAAAACGGAATTTTTGATGTGGAATGCTACCTAACATACTTATCCATGTAATTTTCTTTATTGTGGCATGAATGTTCAGATCCATAAGATTCAAAACAAAAGTTTAATATTGACATAAAAACAATAATACTTCAAGCATACTAATAAAGCAATCATGTATTCTCAAAATAACATGGCCAAAGAAAGTTATCCCTACAAAATCATATAGTCTGGCTATGCTCCATCTTCATCACACAAAATATTCAAATCATGCACAACCCCGATGACAAGCCAAGCAATTGTTTCATACTTTTGATGTTCTCAAACCTTTTCAACTTTCACGCAATACATGAGCGTGAGCCATGGACATAGCACTATAGGTGGAATAGAATATGGTGGTTGTGGAGAAGACAAAAAGAAGGAGATAGTCTCACATCAACTAGGCGTGTCAATGGGCTATGGAGATGCCCATCAATAGATATCAATGTGAGTGAGTAGGGATTGCCATGCAACGGATGCACTAGAGCTATAAGTTTATGAAAGCTCAAAAAGAAACTAAGTGGGTGTGCATCCAACTTGCTTCCTCACGAAGACCTAGGGCAATTTGAGGAAGCCCATCATTGGAATATACAAGCCAAGTTCTATAATGAAAAATTCCCACTAGTATATGAAAGTGACAACATAGGAGACTCTCTATCATGAAGATCATGGTGCTACTTTGAAGCACAAGTGGGGAAGAAGGATAGTAACATTGCCCCTTCTCTCTTTTCTCTCATTTTTTTTGGTGGGCTTCTTTGGCCTCTTTTATTTTATTTGTGGGCTTCGTTGGCCTCTTTTATTTTTTTCCTCACAGGTGACAATGCTCTAATAATGAAGATCATCACACTTTTATTTACTTATAACTCAAAAATTACAACTCGATACTTAGAACAAAATATGACTCTATATGAATGCCTCCGGCGGTGTACCGGGATGTGAAAGGACTCAAGAGTGACATGTATGAAATTTATGAACGGTGGCTTTGCCATAAATACTATGTCAACTACATGATCATGCAAAGCAATATGACAATGATGGAATGTGTCATAATAAAACAAAACGGTGGAAAGTTGCATGGCAATATATCTCGGAATGGCTATGGAAATGCCATAATAGGTAGGTATGGTGGCTGTTTTGAGGAAGGTAAAAGGTAGGTGTATGGCATCGGCGAAAGTTGCGCGGTACTAGAGAGGCTAGCAAAGGTGGAAGGGTGAGAGTGTGTATAATCCATGGACTCAACATTAGTCAAAAAGAACTCACATACTTATTACAAAAATCTATTAGTCATCGAAACAAAGTACTACGCGCATGCTCCTAGGGGGATAGATTGGTAGGAAAAGACCATCACTCGTCGCCGACCGCCACTCATAAGGAAGACAATCAATAAATAAATCATGCTCCGACTTCATCACATAACGGTTCACCATACGTGCGTGCCACGGGAATCACAAACCTTAACACAAGTATTTCAACAATCCACAATTACTCACTTGCATGACTCTAATATCACCATCTTTATATCTCAAAACAATCATAAGGAATCAAACTTCACATAGTATTCAATGCACTTTATATGAAAGTTTTTATTATATCCCTCTTGGATGCCTATCATATTAGGACTAAATTTATAACCAAAGAAAATTACCATGATGTTTAGAAAGACTCTCAAAATAATATAAGTGAAGCATGAGAGTTCAAAAATTTCTACAAAATAAAACCACTGCGCTCTAAAAAGATATAAGTGAAGAACTAGAGCAAAATTGCCTAGCTCAAAAGATATAAGTGAAGCACATAGAGTATTCTACTAAATCACGATTCATGCGTGTCCCTCTCAAAATGTGTGTACAGAAAGGATGATTGTGGCAAACTAAAAATCAAAGACTCATATCATACAAGACGCTCCAAGCAAAACACATATCATGTGGTGAATAAAAATATAGTCCCAAGTAAATTTATCGATAGACGAAGACGAAAGAGGGGATGCCTTCCGGGGCATCCCCAAACTTAGGCTCTTGGTTGTCCTTGAATATTACCTTGGGGTGCCTTTGGCATCCCCAAGCTTAGGCTCTTGCCACTCCTTATTCCATAGTCCATCAA
Source organism: Thinopyrum elongatum (assembly GCA_011799875.1). Classification (NCBI taxonomy): domain Eukaryota; kingdom Viridiplantae; phylum Streptophyta; class Magnoliopsida; order Poales; family Poaceae; genus Thinopyrum; species Thinopyrum elongatum. The sequence goes on from CM022298.1 coordinate 582,862,373, forward strand.
ATCTTTACCCAAAACTTGAAAACTTCACAACACAAAACTCAACAGAAAACTCGTGAGATCCGTTAGTACAAGAAAATAAAATCACCACTTTTGTTACTGTTGTGAACTCATTATTTATTTATATTGGTGTAATATATACTGTATTCCAACTTCTCCATGGTTCATAACCCCCGATACTACCCATAGATTCATCAAAATAAGCAAACAACACAATGAAAACAGAATCTGTCAAAAACAGAACAGTCTGCGAAGATCCAAATTGTTCTAATACTTATGTAACTCCAGAAATTCTGAAAAATTAGGACAACAGAGGAAATTTGTATATAAATATAGTGTAAACATTTTAGGGTTTTTCAATGCTCCAGTGAATTATTAAAATTCTGTGACTGGACACAAAAGTTTCTGTTTTTTCAGCAAGATCAAATCAACTATCACCGTAAGCCATCCCAAAGGTCTACTTGGCACGAACACTAATTAAAACACCAAAACACATCTAACCAGAGGCTAGATGAAAAATTTATTGAAAAACATAACCAAAAAGTAGAAACAAAAATAAAATTGGGTTGCCTCCCAACAAGCGCTATTGTTTAACGCCCTTAGCTAGGCATAAAAACACATAGATCTAGTTATTGTCATCTTTGGTATGCAATCCATAAGTAGCTCTCATAATAGATTCATATGGCAACTTAATTTTATTTCTAGGAAAGTGTTCCATGCCCTTCCTTAACGGAAATTGAAATCTAATGTTTCCTTCTTTCATATCAATAATTGCACCAATCATTCTAAGGAAAGGTCTACCAAGAATAATAGGACATGTAGGATTGCAATCTATATCAAGAACAATGAAATCTACGGGCACATAATTCCTATTTGCAACAATAAGAACATCGTTAATCCTTCCCATAGGTTTCTTAATAGTGGAATCCGCAAGATGTAAATTTAAAGAACAATCATCCTATTCACGGAAACCTAACACATCACATAAAGTTTTTGGAATTGTGGAAACATGTGACACCCTGGATTTTGGCCCTTTCTTTTTCTTTTGTTTTTCTTTGGATTTTTGAATTGAATTGCTTTTCGGTGGCTCTGTGGTCCTGAAACCTGGGAAGATCATCTCTTCTCAGGCTCCCAAGTGGCTTGCCATCCTTAAAATCATCCCAATATCATGTCATTTCCCATCTTGGACCAATCCCAATATTCTTTTTATTGGGAATATTCCTTTTTCAATTAAAGGAATAACCCTATTTTCCCTAGGTTGTGAAGCAACCTACCTTTCTGTCATCCACAAAATTCCAAAATAATTCTCATAAATTGTTTGGGTCATATCTTCCATAGATATGTCAAAACCCTTCCTTGGCATCATCAAAGATAATTCACAAATATTTCTTTTCTCATTCTGCCCTAAGTTGCTTTTTGAGAAGGAATTGTCATTTATCTTTGCTTGATTGACCCCAAACTTTTTGGACACCTTTTTCTGTCCATATAATTGCCCCATGCCAAAATTCAACTTAATTTTCTTAGTGAACCTTCCTCAGCAAATTTCCAAAGTTCCTGTCTGAGGGAAGTCTTTGTGAAGGAAGTACTAGCTAGGTTAATCCAAATGAGTTGAAATTTTTCAAGGTCCTTCATATGATCAAATCATCACTCTCCTCAAGATTTGGGCTCATGTCATCACTCTATGTGAGCTCAGCATCAAATATTGGTTTCTGGTCAGATTTTCAGGTTGTGAAGCAACTATATTTTATATTGCTTCAATTAATCTGAAAATTTACCAGGACATTATCCTATCTATATCAACTCTCTCCACAAATTTTTGGCTCATTTTATATAGCCAATTTTCCTCAGCTATTTTTCTTAAATCCTGTCCAGAGAGCTACATTGTGAAGCAAGTACCATTTTGGTATTTCCAAATGGCATGAAACTTTTACAGCAGCTTCATATCATCAAATAACTCATCTCCTCTAAAATTCGGCTCAATCCAACTTGATATGTGAGTGCCACTTCATTGTTTGCATTTCTGTACATAATGGTGGTTTGTGCAGCAAGTGCCACTTATCTTCATCCTAATGAGCTGCAAATTTGCAGAGATGCTCATCTTAGTTAGTGATCACACCTTGCCAAAGACTCGAGTCTATCCCCTCTTGTAGCTTCCTCACCACAGCACAAACAGGTTGTTGTTCATCTGCATTGGAGCCAAGTGCTAATCTCTTCTTTGCCCCTTAGCTCATTTATTTCTTCATTTGCACTAAGGGCAGAAGGGTCCATCTCCCAGACAAGGTTTTACAGCCCAGAGCACGAGCAATGATCGTGCGCACGCGGTGATCACGCTTGCATCATGCACACAGCGAGCTCTGGCTCGTTCCATCCACTGTTCTCGTCCGCTCCCTCTGCCCCTCGAGCTCATTTAATGTCCAACAGCTTCCTCGTGCCTCCGCCCTCACCCTGGACCCCTCCCCCCCTCTGGCAGCTTCCTTGTCGGCGCTCGTCGCCGCGCGCCCATGGGTAAACAGTGGTCATTCGGCTCTGTTCGCGCCTCGGCTTCTTCCTCCCCGTGCCCCTTGGCCTCCTCCGCCCCGTGAGCCTGCCCTATGCCCCCTCTCGTCATCTACCGTCGAGCGAGCTCGTTCGCCCACACGTACGCGGGCACGCCCGAGCCGTGGCCATGCATCCACGGTCACCCCCTCGCCGCTCGTCTATAAATAGCTCATCCTCGAGCACTCCGAGCACACCAGCAGCCTCACCACTTCTCTAGCAACCTCCCCGACCTCTCCAACCGCCCCGGAGCCCCTCCTCGACCTCCATTGCCGCCTCGGCCCCCGCCAGCAGCCTCCTAAATTGGAGCGAGTCGCGCCTCCTCCCTCCACTCTACCTCCATCTCTAGAACCCCTCCACCCCGGCGAGCCTCTCCCATCTCTTATTTTGTCGTCGGAGCAACCGCGGCTGTGACCCCCCAAGTTTGGCAGCCGCGTCGTCCACGGCCACACCATGGCGCCGCTGCTGCAGTCCTCCTGGGTGCCCATTCTGCTTCTGGACGCGTGCAGCCCCTTCTCCCGAACCCGCCGGTGCATCCGGTTCGGCCGGAGATGGCCTGAGTCGCCGGGGGTCGGCGGCGGCACGCGCGCTCCGTCTCTGCATCACGATGGAGAGCGAGGAAGGAGACGACCTCATCCCTAGCCGGCCCGTGGACCCCGCGGCCCCACCTGTCGGCCAGTAGGCGTTGACCCGCCCCTGCCACATCACCTAAGTGGAAGCGTACTTTTGGAAGTACCTTTTCCCTTTGAGTAAGCGTATTCTTGCTCTGCTTTAGCCAGAAATACATTTTCCCTGTTCTGAAGATGTAATTTGAGAAATGTGCTTTCTGCTTTGCCAGCCAGGGGCCTGTTTGTAGAGATTCTTTTTATAGATTAGTACCTGAGCTTTGTCTGGCTATAACTTTTCAACCACAACTCCAAATGAGGTGATTCCAAAGCCCATTTCTTAGTCTCGTCGAGCCCGTCATGTTGGTACCATTTTCATAATGTTTTCACATGGTGAAAATGACCATTTTGCCCTTGCCCGTAAACAGCCCCCTCCGGGAGGGAACTGTTTCCGGTGAATCTTTCCACAATCCTTCCGCACTTCTTCCCGGTGGCCTCTTCATTTCCAGGCAAGCCACGACAGCCACTTGCATGATGGAATTGCAGTAGCCATGGTTTTCAACTTGAATATTTAAATATTGTATGCATGCTAATATTCTTGTGATCACTTTATATGCTCGTGAATCGGTTCTTATTTTGATACTCTGTTCTTGTGCATCTTGCTAGTTATTGAGTACTTGTTAGTAGCATCATGCTCATGGTTAATTCTTGTAGTTAGTTCATGCTAATGTTGATGATATGCCTACATGTTGATCATCTGTTATACTGATGTTGTTCATGCTCACCTCTATGCCATGCTTATTTGCATCCAGTAGAGTTAATGATTTCATGTTGTTGATGATGTGATCCATGATTATGCTTTCCCATTCATGTTCACGTTGTTCATGTTCAGTTCATCATGCTATTTTGTCATGACTCAGCTCATTGTATTCAAGTTTAACCGGATATTAATCGAACTTGAACATCTATTGGCTGAGTCATAGTGCCATCGAAATCGAACTGACCAGTGCAGCCACATTTGCCTTTATGGGAAGGCCCTAATGCAGTCTATTGTCATGCCTCTCGCCGGTGCCTCCAACTAGGGAAGGTTATGGGCGCGCGCTACCTTGGCTAGGTAGGCGGACATAAGCCTTGTGAGCCCGAGTTTGGTTATGTGCACATGTCCCCGTTTGGGACCGTTTTTATTTTGCCACGATGGTGGCCGTTGGATGTCCAGAGTGGCATCGGGGCCACCCACGACTTAGCCCAAAGGGAAGTTTGTCGGAGTGGCCGGGAGAGTGTCATGTGATAGATCAGTTTTGTCGGAACGCCGTTGGTCCACCCGAATGGGAGCATGAGGTCTTGGGTTCCGTGGTGTGGGTACAGTGTGCTAACCTCTGCAGAGTGTGTTTAAATCTATCGATAGCCGCGCCCGTGGATATGGGCCCAGTTCGTAGTAGGTCACACTATGGGTCAACAGTAATAATAACCTGACTAATAAACAACCCGGTTCGATGATGGAAAGAAGTGGTTGATCCTTATGGGATTGCGAGAGTATCATAGTGGTATCGAGGATACCAAAGATGGTTGATGTTTATGGTGTTATGCGAGAATCAAGGGTAAAGATCAAGCTCCTTGTGGTCATGTAATGATTACTACAGTATTGTTAATACCAAGCTTGATTTGATCCTGAGGTGATCGTGTGATGACCATGATGGTAAGTGATGCATGTGGTGGTTACGAGGTTACCCTGAACAGAGTAAGTTGGTGCATGATATTGTTAACATGTTGCATGCTAGTATCATCATATGTTCATGCCATGCCCATCTGATATTGTTCTAGTGCTATTTTGTTCACCATGTCCATGCCATGTGTTCTGGTAGTATCATGTTCAACATTGCGAAGTAACCTGTAAATGCCATGCTATTGTTTATCTTGATTGCTTTGGTTGCTGTGAGCTTGCAAGTACATTCAATGTACTGACCTGGCATGTCATGCCAGTTTGCAGGTCATGTCTTGTCTGCTTGCTTGTTTGCCGAGGATCTTGAGTTTGCGAGCTAGGATAAGCATTCCAGCCAGAGTCCCTGCGGAGTGGAGTCCATCGTCATCGTTGTTGTTCCGCTGCTAGAAGTTATTCCGCTGCTATAAGTTGTTCTGCTGCTTGCATAGAGCAACCATGGCAGGCGTAGTGTCGTCGTGCCGATGTATTTCCCTTGTACCCCTATCGATTGTAATAAAGAGGTGATTTGTTCTATGCCAAGCAGTGTCGTATTCCAGAGACTTACCTCGATCTCTTGGATGGAATACGGGGCGTTCCGGTCTCTCTGAGCCGAGGTGCCACAAGGCTTGGTATCAGAGCAGGTCTGGCTGTAGGATGCCCTAGTCTGTGTGAACGTTAAAAAATGGTAGTATAGAGTCTTGTTAGTCTGCTGCATTTGGTTGTTGCATTTTCTTGTTGCATAGCATGCATATAGACTTATTATCTTGTCACTAACGGTTAATCTTGTGAGTGTAGGTGGTTTCGATCCACTACCTGCACCCCTCCAGTTTTGCATACCTGCTCTTCGGTGTTTGGCGTCATCTCTGTCCCAGCAGAGTGATGCCGAGGTACCAAGTGTTCCAGACACCATTTGCGGGTATCACATCCTTATCTTTTCTGTTAGCCACCCCCATCGTTTCGGTGATAGGCATGTTTCTATCCTGGATCGTGCCATTCATCTCGCCTGTTGGCAACCCTTACTGATCTCTGCTGTCAGAAAAGGGCAATGCCAGCAAGCTTGCTTCTCCACCGCTATCTTACCCTGTCACCCCATTCTTTGGACGTGTACGATTTTCGTCCACTTGATGATGATGTGGTCGTAACCTTCGTGTTCCGCTACATAATCACCAAGTCCATCCTCACCTCCGTGTCCGTCCAGATGCAACCGGTGTTAAGCCAGCGCTTGGTGTAGCTCTATTTACACCAATCCTTACACACGTGGATTCACTTTCGTGCACACCGCCACAGCATATTAGATCGTAGAACTGGAGTTTTCGCGAGATCTGTGAGCTTAAGTATGCATGCAAATTATTGTTGTGAGTAGCAGTAATATGTGATGTTGCTTGAATATGATATTGCGTGTATATAATCTTGCTTGCCTTGTGTGCTTTTGTTTCATTCATTTCTTTTGCTTATTTCTTTGGGCCCTCGGTGTTGCCTTATTTTCCCCTTATTAAAGTTGCTCATCAATCGACACAGGACCCGAAGAATTAGAAAGGAGTTCAAATATTTGGAAGCTCAGCTAAATATTATGGAATTCTCAGTCGACTGCATTTTATTGGGAATATTTGGTCTGAATGCAAATGATATTCTGGCTGGATTATCAGCATCACGTCTACCTCTGTGTGCAATTTTCACATCAGTAATGATGAAATCAACCGAAAGACAGATTGTGTGCAAGACCAACAGTATATATCGAGTCAAAGGTATGGTTCATATACAAGGTTGATTCTGCTATGAGTAAGATTTGATCCATGCATACACTAGAAACCAGCCAGAATGTATTATGAATTCAATGCTCAGCAAGAAGGATTTTAATATGAGTAATCGGTAGCAGAAATATTAAAGGGTATGTATATGGCATTGAGTCAACATATCCCGGTAAGAAGCTTCTGGTGTAAGCAACTCAGTTTTCCCTCGCAAGCTACCCGAGAAGCTTACCATGCAAGATTCCCCTATCTTCTCGAGCATGATATGTGGATGACTTCCTGGGTAAGATACTCCATCTTCCTTAGTAAGTGACCGCACAAAGTTCCGGCACAAGGTACCGAGTCTTCCCCAGCAAGTCTTTAAGGGGGGAAGCTTCTGAAGTACGGTACCCAGTCTTCCTCAACAAGCTGCCCTGATGAAAGCTTCGAGCACAAGCTATTCGGTCTTCCCCAGCAAGATACTCTCGATGACTTCCAACATAAGCTATCCAATCTTCCTCAGTACAACACTGATGCAAGATATTGCACTGTGAGTTGGCAGCATATGGCAGTGCATCCCAAGAATCAGATCCGCAAAAGTTTGTTCAGAAGCAAGAATCAGTCAAAACACAAGTCTGCCTCAGGAATCAGATTCTCATATATATATGTGAAGGAAGCCAGATATACACCTCAGTGTGACAAAGGACTATGAAGATTGACGACAATAGTGAGCTCTGTACAAGTACCTGTGAACCTGGTATATGATCTTGATGAGCCCTTGTCTACTTTTCTCCGGTGACGGCACCACGCCTATGTTCTGAGCAGTTTTTGGCCGTCCGGGGTGGATGCCGACTTTATATTTCTCTATTCACTGACTTCACGAGTTCTGAGCTGCTTTCCGGCCGTCTCGTACAACTGTTGAGTTTCTTTTTGTGACAGTGGCCCTATGCTCTGAGCTGCTTTTCGGCCGTCTTAGGGAACTGCCATGTTCTTCTTATCAACACGGTCTCATGCTCTGAGCTGCTTTTCGGCCGTCTTAGGGAACTGCCATGTTCTTCTTATCAACATGGTCTCATGCTGTGAGCTGCTTTTCGGCTGTCTTGAGCCATGGTTGAGTTATTTCAGTAATGTCCCAGATCTGAGTTGTAAAGACCATTCTGGTGGCTACTGATTTATTTGCCAATTTCTTGCAAGGGTTCGGATGATCATTTCCCTACGGTTAAAACTTGAGAGGCGATGAACCTGTCATTTAAACGATGTTACCATGTCAGGAGATGAGGATAAAGGTATGATAATTGTTGCATGATTCACATGGATATACCGACAGGATGAGTAATCAGAATGTTGAACAGTATTATCGAAGCATGTGCCCTCGCATATGGGAATCAGTTAAAGGATAGCCTGCCGGAACCATCGTCCGTCAAGTCTCGAGATGCTCTAGTTATGAGGTCATACAACTTTATGCTGGTCATGACAGGTGATAGTCAAACTTTTGGTACAGACTGATGCTCAAGACAGTGGGGCTAGCCAAGGTGATTCAGAAATCCCCGTAAGAAGCCAGATTCCGTCAGGAGAACAGTATGATTCACAACATTGTGTTGAATCCGGAGGGACATGCAGCTATTGGAGCAACCCAATGCAAGGAGTAAGATATTTGGTGTCCACCAAGAAAGTTGTTCACAACTCCATGGAATGTGGTCAGTGTGACACATCCATCAGAAACAACTCTCGGACTTGTGAGACGGGTATATATTGCAGTCATGATAATCTACCGCACCCCGTTAAGCCCGCAGCTATAAAAGAAATGGGAGTCAAAGTAACATATGAGGTAAGGCATGTCAGCATATGGAACATAATATAAAGGAAAAAGGATACCTGAGTTGGAAACGGTGTCCTTAAGTCAGAATATTCATACTTGTTCCCCGAGCAACAAAATCTCAAGGACGAGATGTCTTTAAGGGGGAAGGTTTGTGTGACGCCCCTGGCTTAATCGTGCACTAATCATACACGCAAATGCACATGATCAAGCCTAAGGACTCACGGGAAGATATCACAACACAACTCTAAAACATAAATAAAGTCATACAAGCTTTATATTACAAGCCAGGGGCCTCGAGGGCTCGAATACATAAGCTTGCAAACAAGCGTCAGCGGAAGCATCAGATATCTGAGTACAGATATTAAAAGAGAAACAGAAAGGCCTTTAGAAAGGCGGGGCAAAATAAAACACTACGATCGAAAGGCGAAGGCCTCCTGCCTGGGACCCTCCGATCCTACTCCTGGTCGTCAGTCAACTCGTAGTAGTATCCATCCTCTGGGTAGTAGTAGTAGCGATCGTCGGGGCATCTGTCTCAGGGGGCTCCGTCCTCTGGTCACGTCAAATTGATATGGGGAGAAAAGGAAAACAAAGCAACCGTGAGTACTCAGAAGTACTCAGCAAGCAAGGATCTACACTACATATGCAACATTTTCAAGGGGAGGCTGTATATGTGGACTGGGCTGCAGAAATGCCAGAATAGAGAGAAGCCTAGTCCTATCGAAGACTAGCATCTTCAGCGGTCTTGCAGCAATAGAAGAGAGCAGAACAGATCAATATAATGTAGCAGTATCATTAAGTCTCATCCTCACCCAGAGATCCTTTCTCGACTCCCTGCGAGAAAGCAATCCCAGAGCCATACAGTCATCAACCTCGTCCGGAGATCCCTTCTCGACTCCCTGCGAGAAGCAATCCCAGAGCCATACATACAGGTCTCATCACAGGTATCCAGTTCTAGTTGTATCGATCGGGATACAACTCCGAGTGTCCTTTACCGTAGGACCGGCTATCGATAGAAGTGTTCTTCCCTGCAGGGGTGCACCAACTTACCCAACACGCTCGATTAACTCCGGCCGGACACACTTTCCTGGGTCATGCCCGGCCTCGGTCAAACGACACACCGCAGCCCTACCTACAGCTCAGCAGAGAGGTCCCCGCCGGTCTACATCCTAAGCGCAAGGGGGTCTTGGCCATCGCCCCTCGCCCTCCGGGTCGTTGCGTGCCGGGCGAACCAGGCTCCACCCCTCAGGATGGTGCCGGCGGCCGCAGTGCTGAACTGGACGTCTGACAGAGCTTTCGGCTGATGCATACGATGCAAAACGCCCATACTATGCCCACGTGATGGTTAGTGCTATCAGACCAGAGGCCTGCTCGGATCAAATATCCAAATCGTTAGGACTAGGGGCTTGCGGTAACGAGCAGAGACTCACGAAAGATGTGACCCCGTCGCCCCGTCTCGAGGACTTGCTGCAAGGGTTAAGAATGCCCGGCCGCGCCTCGTATTCACCACTCGGGCACCACACTGGCACCCGTCTTCACAACACTCGCCTCTCAGGCGCACGCGGGTACCCCTCAGGGTCGACCCGCCTATCCAAGTAACAGTGTAAATCCAAGTATCCGTGTGTCCATAACATCAGGGGAATCCGAGGTATCACCCTCGTTGGATTCCTACTCGATGTATCCGTAAAGGTGAACTTGGAGGAATCACCCTCACTGGGTCCACACTTGAGGTGTTGTACGACGGCGTCGTTATCGGAAGCGGTGAAGGAGGAATCACCCTCGATGACCACGACCGAATAGCTACTCTACAGAGTTAACATCAAAAGTGCTACAAGAGGTTTCACCCTCGGCACTCGATAGTAACGCTGCAGTGTCGTTACAACTAAGGGGGGGTGATGTGCGGTGTCGGGTCCTGGTCTTCAATCCCGTTGATCGGGTCTTCTGACGATCCAGCGCGGCAGTCGGGATAAGTGGGGTCACTGATAGGTCTCTACCCAGCCTAGACTAAACAGTTTAGGATATGCAGGTAATTATCAACAGCAGGTTACAATGAACAGGCTATGCATCAGAATAGGTAAAGCAGCAGCAGCAGCAGCAATTCTAATGCAAGCATGAGAAATAGAATGGGCGATATCGGTATGCTCAAGGGGGGGGCTTGCCTGGTTGCTCGGTGGCAAGGGCAAGGTCTTCAGGGGTCGTCGAACTCCGGAGCTGCGTCGGTACCGGCTCTATCGAGAGAGAAGAGGGGGAGGAAATAGTATAAATATAGAGCAAACAAGAGCATGACAAATACGATGCACGGTGCTAGGGGTAGTCTAACGCAGCATTACACGTATCAGACGGAGCGGGAGAATATCTGACGATATTTCCCGGGTCTTTGGAATTATCGGACAGAGGATCCGGAGGGGGACGGTTGCATGTTCGGATAGTTAGGGACGTGTGGCGGACGAACGGACCGCGTGTTCGAATTCGTCTCGTCGTTCTGAGCAACTTTCATGTACAAAGTTTTTCGATCCGGATTACGGTTAATTTTCTATTAATTTCTGAAGTTTAAAATGAATTGTTGAATTATTATTAATCCAGTCAATGGTCAACAGTTGACCAGTCAATGTTGACTAGTCAACAGGGTCAAAGTGGACCCACATGTCATAGTCTAGTAACACAAATTAACAGATTAACTGGTTAATTAACAATTAGGTCAACTAAACCTAGTAGTTTAATTTAAACAGATTAATTAATTTAATTAATCAATTAACTAATTATTAACTTAACTATTTATTTATTATTTATTTTTTTACAGGGGCTGGGCCCCGTTCGTCAGTGGCACAGCCGGACTTGTCCGGGCTGTGCCCGTTCGGTGCGCTGGACACGTCCGGCGTCCCAGATGCGCGCGTGCGCGCGCGGGCACAGGCGACGGCGAGCGATCAAGGCGAGGCCAGGGGGAGGGCGTGGCCAGGCGGGGCACGATCGGGGAGGTGAGGCGGCGCCGGCGGCGACGGAGGCGAGCGCGTGCGGGTGCGGTGGCGCGAGCGGCGGCGGCAACAGGCGGGGGCCGAGGCGGGCGAGCGGGAGGCGTGCGTGCGCGGGTGAGCACGGCAGGCGCGAGGCCGTGGCGAGCGGCGCGTGCTTGCGCGGCGAGGCAGCGCGGGGAGCGCGCGGTCGGGCGCGCGTGGGGACTAGGGAGAGAGGGGGGGCGGTGGCTCACAGTGGGCCAGACGAGGAGGGCAGCGTGCGTGGGGAGGCCGGCGAGGGAGAGGGCGAGGCGTGGCGAGGTCCGGCGCGACGAGGAGGAGGCGAGGAGGCAACGGCGACGGCGAAGGGCGTCGGGGATGGGCGCCGGCGTCGAGGCGCGTTGGGGCGATGATGAGGACGTCCGGCGTGGCGGCCGAGGCGGTGGAGGCCGGCGGTGCGGTGGTCCGGCGAGGTGGCGGTGGTCGGCGACGAGGCCGGGGCAGCACCGGGCGGAGAGCTGGCGACGGGCCTCCTTCACGATCTCGATCCAGTTCTGGATCGGATCGGGGGGAGGTGTGTGTGGCGTGCGTGTGTGTGTGTCGGTGGAGGGGGCCAGGGGGGAGTGGGGGGGTTATGGGGATGGGGTGGGCCGGCCGGCTGGGCTTTCGCCCACGTGGCCGGGGGGGGGGGGTTTCTCCCTTTTCTTTTTTTCTGTTTCTTCTGTCTTTTTTTTTCTTAATTCATATATCTCTGTTTAGTAAATAGTTAGGCCCCAAACGAATTTTGTGAAAAAGGGAGACCTAGTCCATAAATACCAGTGCTTTATACCCTAACACCAAAAAGTCGTTTGGACAAAACATCATTTCATACTTAAGTTAGATTTAATAAATGGTTATTAAATATTGTTTTTAGTCGCTGTTTGAAGATGTTTGAGTCACTTACCCAACTCCAATGATGTTGGTTTCAATTTCAGAATTGTCTCTGATTTATTTGCTATTTAATGAACAATTTAGTTTCTATGTTGGACAACTTTTATTTTCCACTTTCATTTAAATTTGAATTTGAGGTTAGGAGTTGAAAAGCATTATGATGCAAATGATGATCATGCACTGTTAAACATGATGACATGGCATAATCAAGGGTGATTACTGTAGTTAACCACCGGGGGTGTTACAAATCTCCTCTACTAATAAGAATTCTCGTCCCGAGAATTATGAGGTAGAAGGAAGAAGTTCGGGGTATTCCGCACGAAGATTATCCTCGCGTTCCCAAGTGGCTTCAGCTTCGGTATGATTTGACCACTGCACTTTGAGGAACTTGGTAACCTTCTGACGGGTCCGACGTTCAGCTTCATCGAGAATGCGGATCGGATGCTCCTTATAAGATAGGTCATCTTGCAATTCGAGCACCTCGTGATCCACAGCTCGGTGTGGAGATTCCTTGAAGCATTGACGAAGTTGCGACACATGGAATACGTCGTGGATATGGGAGAATTGCGGCGCCAATTCCAATTTGTATGCCACCTGACCACGTCTAGCAATAATGCGGAAATGACCAATGTAGCGTGGAGCTAGCTTGCCCTTGATTCCAAAACGGTGAGTGCCTTTCATAGGAGTGACACGAAGATAAGCCTGATCACCAGGTTGATAAGTCAAACCCCATCGTTTGCGATCATAGTTGCTCTTCTGGCGGTCCTGAGCCGCCTTGAGATTTTCCCGGACAATACGGACTTGTTCTTCGGCGTGTTGAATAATATCCGGACCCACAAGCGGTCGTTCCCCAGTTTCTGACCAATTCAGAGGGGTTTGACACTTACGTCCATAAAGTACTTCGAAGGGGGCCATTTTCAAGCTGGCTTGATAGCTGTTGTTATAAGAGAACTCGGCATACGGAAGAGATTCTTCCCACTTCTTGCCGAAAGAAATAACACAAGCCCGAAGCATGTCTTCAAGAACCTGATTGACTCGTTCGACTTGGCCTTGGGATTGGGGGTGATAAGCTGAACTCCAGGTAATATGAGTTCCCATAGCTGTTTGGAAACTTTCCCAGAATTTGGAAGTGAAAAGACCGCCACGGTCCGAACTGATCTCCTTCAGAATACCGTGGAGTGAAACAATTCTGGAGATATACAACTCTGCTAACTGACTAGCAGTGATCGTTTCTTTGACAGGCAGAAAGTGTGCAACTTTAGAGAGTTGGTCGACGATGACAAGAATAGCATCGTGACCCTTCTGTGACCTGGGAAGTCCTGTAACGAAATCCATCTGAACCTTATCCCATTTCCATAGAGGAATAGGAAGTGGTTGCAGAATTCCAGCAGGCTTCTGATGTTCTGCTTTAACGCGACGACACACATCACATTCAGCAACATATCGAGCAATATCCTGCTTCATTTTAGACCACCAGTACCTTTGACGGAGATCACGATACATCTTGGTGCTACCCGGATGAATAGACAATGGTGTGTCATGTGCCTCCTTCATTACTTTGTCGGTCATGAGTTTGAAACGAGGTACCACAATGCGGTTTCTGAAATACAAGGTTCCATCTTCAGACAGCGAGAAATCCCTGTACTTTACAAGGTGAAGGTCTTTCTTCATCAGATCAACTTCAGCATCTTTAGCTTGCGCATCCTTAACAGCTTTCTCAAGATCTGGTTGTATCACAAGGTTATTAAGAGAACCCTGTGGAACAATACGCAGATTTAGCTTGCACAGTTGTTCAAAAAGACGAGGTTGAGCTCGCCTAACCATGAGGTTGTCGCAATAGGACTTGCGGCTTAAGGCATCAGCCATCACGTTAGCCTTGCCAGGGGTATAGGAAATACCCAAATCATAGTCCGCAATGGCCTCCATCCATCTTTGCTGACGGAGGTTTAGAGACGGTTGAGTGAACAAGTACTTCAGACTTTTATGATCCGTGTAGATCTCGCAACGATTACCGAGGAGGTAATGTCGCCACAACTGCAGTGCATAGATGATAGCAGCTAGTTCTAGATCATGTACCGGATAATTCTCTTCATGTGGGCGCAACTGACGAGAGCCATAAGCAATCACTTTACGCTCTTGCATTAGGACACAGCCTAATCCTTCACGGGATGCGTCACAATAGATCACAAAGTCTTTGCGGGTATCTGGAGGAGATAGTACTGGGGCAGATGTTAGCTTGTCTTTGAGTGCTTGAAAACTTTCCTGACATTTGTCTGTCCATTCAAACTTAACGCCCTTGTGAAGCAGATCAGTCAAAGGCTTAGCAATCTTAGAAAAGTTCTCGACAAATCGACGGCAATAACTTGCAAGGCCGAGAAAACTTCTTACTTGCTTGACATTCTTTGGAGGAGTCCAATCAAGAATAGCCTGAACTCGTTCTGGGTTAACGGCGATTCCATCTTTGGAAATTACATGACCAAGGTAGGTTACTTCAGATAGCCAGAATTCACATTTGGAGTACTTGGCATACAACTGGTGTTCTCGGAGCCTTTCCAGTACAAGACGGAGGTGTTCAGCATGTTCTTCCTTATTCTTAGAATAAACCAGAATATCATCTAAATAAACTACGATGAATTTGTCGAGGTAATCCATGAATATATAATTCATCAGACGGGAGAAAGTTGCTGGAGCATTCGTTAAGCCAAATGACATGACAGTGTACTCATAAGAGCCATAACGAGTAACAAATGCAGTCTTGGGAATATCCTCTTCACGAACACGGATCTGATGGTATCCCAATCTCAAATCAAGCTTAGAGAATACTGAGGAACCGGCAAGTTGATCATACAAATCATTGATCCGAGGAAGCGGATATTTATTCTGGATTGTAGCTTGGTTGATAGGTCGGTAATCCTGAACCAATCGATTAGTTCCATCCTTCTTCTTAACGAAGAGTGAAGGTGCTCCCCAAGCAGAGGAACTGGGGCGGATGAAACCTTTCTTAAGTGACGTGTCGATTTCTTCCTTAAGCTCGAGAAGATGATGCGGAGGCATCTTATAAGGACGCTTCGCAATAGGAGTTGTGCCAGGCTTCAAGTCGATGATGAACTCAACAGCTCTAGCAGGCAGTATTCCTGGAAGTTCTTCTGGAAAGACATCTTGAAATTCATGAACAACTGGAACGTTCTCGATGCCCTCAAGAGGTGAAGCGTTCAATGCATTTAGAACATATATCTGAGCTTCGGCGTCCTGCACTGTATGAGCTGAGTATCTGACAGTCTGACCGGAAGGGTGTGTGAGGCGGACTGTTTCAGTGGCACAGTCAATCAAAGCTTTATGAGGCTTCAACCAGTCCATACCGAGAATAATGTCTATGTTGGAGGTCTTGAGAGCAATGAGTGAAACGGGGAACATCAATCCTCCAATCACAATGTGATTACCGTGGCTTACCCTGGTAGTTTGCCAATTAGCCCCGGGTGACTGGATTACCAATGGGGTGGACATCTTGTCGAAAGGGATATCATGGCTTTGTGCAAAACTTTCGGACATGAAGGAGTGCGATGCTCCAGAATCAAAGAGTACAGTAGCTGGGGTTGAATTCACTAGAAGGGTGCCAATCACAATGTTGGTGTCCTGTCGAGCTTCTTCAGTTTTAACATGGTTGACATGAACAAGCTGACTAGCAGGTGGTCTGGCATTACGATTTCTGCTAGGATGGTTTTGTTGGCCCTTTTTACGGTTAACGGAACAACGTGATGAATTTTGCGGTTGACCCTGAGGACAGTTGAAGGCACGATGCCCTGAGTGTCCACACTTGCGGCATAAACCATCATTATGGGGAGGAGCTTCAACATTGGGTTGTCCACCCTGAATCGTTAGCTGTCTCGGGGGCGGAGGCAGACGAGGTGCAACATAAGACGGCCTCGGTGCAGGGGCAGGTCGGTGATGAACATTGTGTGGGATCCAGACTCGACGTTTCTGAACAGGCTGACCCGAGGATGAGCCAGCTTCATGAGTGCGCTTGAGCGACTCCTGGCATTCAGTCAGAGTTGTTTCAATTTGGAAAGATTTGCTGACAAGCGTTGCGAAGTCTGTGCAATCAAGGACTGCAAGTGCGAGTTTTATGTCAGTACGGAGTCCTTCACGGAATTTATCCTGCTTGCGGGCATCAGTGCAGACATCATCTTCAGCATAGCGGGACAATTCAAGAAACTTCCTCTGATATTCATCCACAGTCATTGTGTCCTGGGTAAGTTTGCGGAACTCCTGCTTCTTCTGGTCCATCAGACCTTGAGGAATGTACCGTGCATGAAAAACTGACTGAAATTCCTGCCAAGTGGTTACAGTTTCAGTAAGCAACATACCCTTGTGGCTTTCCCACCATTGAGCCGCTGATCCCCTCAGGTGATACGTCGCATAGGTGACGTAACTGTCAGGGATAACATTGGCCGACATCATCTGGAAGGCAATGTCACGGAGCCAATCATCAGCATCCATTGGATCAGTCGAGCTGCGAAAAGTGGACGGATTGAGGCGCACAAATTCTGGCAGAGTTATTGGAGCATTCTGTTGCTGAGCATTCTGAGTTGGAAATTGAGCCAATACTCCGGTCATAAACTGACGGTTGAGCTCAAACTGCTGACGGTTGAGTTCAAACTGCTGCATCATTGCGGCAATATAGGGTGGAGGTGGTGGATCGTCAGCCATCCTGCCAAATCAACAGGGGCAGTTTAGCAAGAAAGACTGCATGTGTAAGGAGTTATTCAGGACGTAACACGAGAGATGAACAAGAAGGCATTAGATGTAAAATAGTAGTCGTTGAAAGACATACCAATCCATGCACAGAGTCAGGTACATGCGGACAGCACAACGGCGCAAATTTAGAAGCTAGACATGCTAGGCAGCGCGCAAGCACGCGGTAAGGAAGTACACAACGAGACATAGCAAAGGCTACATCAACGTCGGAGAAAACTATTGGAGCGAGGAATCTGCAAGTGACAAAATAGGGTGCCCTCGATAAAAGGATCCTGTAAGCAGAACCTGGTCCACAATCTCGAAGCAAGGGGGGATAATTCAGAACACCGGGTGGATGTGATCACGAGAACCTAATGTTGAAGTTAGTAAAAATTTAACCCGAATAGAAGAGAGATCAGAGTCCCAGATTAAAGGTCGAGGAGTAAAAGATCCTAATACCACCCAATTGGTGACGTGGGCCCGTAAGCCACACAGCCAGGTTAGTAAAACAATTTTCGGTTACTAGACTCAACTTCAGCCAACGAGTTGGAAAGGGGGGTTCCTACAGTCAGTCGGCTCTGATACCAACTTGTGACGCCCCCGGCTTAATCGTGCACTAATCATACACGCAAATGCACACGATCAAGCCTAAGGACTCACGGGAAGATATCACAACACAACTCTAAAACATAAATAAAGTCATACAAGCTTTATATTACAAGCCAGGGGCCTCGAGGGCTTGAATACATAAGCTTCCGAACAAGCGTCAGCGGAAGCATCAGATATCTGAGTACAGATATTAAAAGAGAAACAGAAAGGCCTTTAGAAAGGCGGGGCAAAATAAAACACTACGATCGAAAGGCGAAGGCCTCCTGCCTGGGACCCTCCGATCCTACTCCTGGTCGTCAGTCAACTCGTAGTAGTATCCATCCTCTGGGTAGTAGTAGTAGCGATCGTCGGGGCATCTGCCTCAGGGGGCTCCGTCCTCTGGTCACGTCAAACTGATATGGGGAGAAAAGGAAAACAAAGCAACCGTGAGTACTCAGAAGTACTCAGCAAGCAAGGATCTACACTACATATGCAACATTTTCAAGGGGAGGCTGTATATGTGGACTGGGCTGCAGAAATGCCAGAATAGAGAGAAGCCTAGTCCTATCGAAGACTAGCATCTTCAGCGGCCTTGCAGCAATAGAAGAGAGCAGAACAGATCAATATAATGTAGCAGTATCATTAAGTCTCATCCTCACCCAGAGATCCTTTCTCTACTCCCTGCGAGAAAGCAATCCCAGAGCCATACAGTCATCAACCTCGTCCGGAGATCCCTTCTCGACTCCCTGCGAGAAGCAATCCCAGAGCCATACATACAGGTCTCATCACAGGTATCCAGTTCTAGTTGTATCAATCGGGATACAACTCCGAGTGTCCTTTACCGTAGGACCGGCTATCGATAGAAGTGTTCTTCCCTGCAGGGGTGCACCAACTTACCCAACACGCTCGATTAACTCCGGCCGGACACACTTTCCTGGGTCATGCCCGGCCTCGGTCAAACGACACACCACAGCCCTACCTACAGCTTAGCAGAGAGGTCCCCGCCGGTCTACATCCTAAGCGCAAGGGGGTCTTGGCCATCGCCCCTCGCCCTCCGGGTCGTTGCGTGCCGGGCGAACCAGGCTCCACCCCTCAGGATGGTGCCGGCCCAGCCTGGCCGCAGTGCTGAACTGGACGTCTGACAGAGCTTTCGGCTGATGCATACGATGCAGAACGCCCATACTATGCCCACGTGATGGTCAGTGCTATCAGACCAGAGGCCTGCTCGGATCAAATATCCAAATCGTTAGGACTAGGGGCTTGCGGTAACGAGCAGAGACTCACGAAAGATGTGCCCCCGTCGCCAAGTCTCGAGGACTTGCTGCAAGGGTTAAGAATGCCCGGCCGCGCCTCGTATTCACCACTCGGGCACCACACTGGCACCCGTCTTCACAACACTCGCCTCTCAGGCGCACGCGGGTACCCCTCAGGGTCGACCCGCCTATCCAAGTAACAGTGTAAATCCAAGTATCCGTGTGTCCATAACATCAGGGGAATCCGAGGTATCACCCTCGTTGGATTCCTACTCGATGTATCCGTCAAGGTGAACTTGGAGGAATCACCCTCACTGGGTCCACACTTGAGGTGTTGTACGACGGCGTCGTTATCGGAAGCGGTGAAGGAGGAATCACCCTCGATGACCACGACCGAATAGCTACTCTACAGAGTTAACATCAGAAGTGCTACAAGAGGTTTCACCCTCGGCACTCGATAGTAACGCTGCAGTGTCGTTACAACTAAGGGGGGGTGATGTGCGGTGTCGGGTCCTGGTCTTCAATCCCGTTGATCGGGTCTTCTGACGATCCAGCGCGGCAGTCGGGATAAGTGGGGTCACTGATAGGTCTCTACCCAGCCTAGACTAAACAGTTTAGGATATGCAGGTAATTATCAATAGCAGGTTACAATGAACAGGCTATGCATCAGAATAGGTAAAGCAGCAGCAGCAGCAGCAGCAGCAGCAATTCTAATGCAAGCATGAGAAATAGAATGGGCGATATCGGTATGCTCAAGGTGGGGGGGGCTTGCCTGGTTGCTCGGCGGCAAGGGCAAGGTCTTCAGGGGTCGTCGAACTCCGGAGCTGCGTCGGTATCGGCTCTATCGAGAGAGAAGAGGGGGAGGAAACAGTATAAATATAGAGCAAACAAGAGCATGACAAATACGATGCACGGTGCTAGGGGTAGTCTAACGCAGCATTACACGTATCAGACGGAGCGGGAGAATATCTGACGATATTTCCCGGGTCTTTGGAATTATCGGACAAAGGATCCGGAGGGGGAAGGTTGCATGTTCGGATAGTTAGGGACGTGTGGCGGATGAACGGACCGCGTATTCGAATTCGTCTCGTCGTTCTGAGCAACTTTCATGTACAAAGTTTTTCGATCCGGATTACGGTTAATTTTCTATTAATTTCTGAAGTTTAAAATGAATTGTTGAATTATTATTAATCCAGTCAATGGTCAACAGTTGACCAGTCAATGTTGACTAGTCAACAGGGCCAAAGTGGACCCACATGTCATAGTCTAGTAACACAAATTAACAGATTAACTGGTTAATTAACAATTAGGTCAACTAAACCTAGTAGTTTAATTTAAACAGATTAATTAATTTAATTAATCAATTAACTAATTATTAACTTAACTATATATTTATTATTATTTTTTTTACAGGGGCTGGGCCCAGTTCGTCAGTGGCACAGCCGGACTTGTCCGGGCTGTGCCCGTTCGGTGCGCTGGACACGTCCGGCGTCCCAGATGCGCGCGTGCGCGCGCGGGCACAGGCGACGGCGAGCGATCAAGGCGAGGCCAGGGGGAGGGCGTGGCCAGGCGGGGCACGATCGCGGAGGTGAGGCGGCGCCGGCGGCGACGGAGGCGAGCGCGTGCGGGTGCGGTGGCGCGAGCGGCGGCGGCAACAGGCGGGGGCCGAGGCGGGCGAGCGGGAGGCGTGCGTGCGCGGGTGAGCACGGCAGGCGCGAGGCCGTGGCGAGCGGCGCGTGCTTGCGCGGCGAGGCAGCGCGGGGAGCGCGCGGTCGGGCGCGCGTGGGACTAGGGAGAGAGGGGGGCGGTGGCTCATAGTGGGCCAGACGAGGAGGGCAGCGTGCGTGGGGAGGCCGGCGAGGGAGAGGGCGAGGCGTGGCGAGGTCCGGCGCGACGAGGAGGAGGCGAGGAGGCAACGGCGATGGCGAAGGGCGTCGGGGATGGGCGCCGGCGTCGAGGCGCGTTGGGGCGATGATGAGGACGTCCGGCGTGGCGGCCGAGGCGGTGGAGGCCGGCGGTGCGGTGGTCCGGCGAGGTGGCGGTGGTCGGCGACGAGGCCGGGGCAGCACCGGGCGGCGAGCGGCGACGGGCCTCCTCTCACGATCTCGATCCAGTTCTGGATCGGATCGGGGGGGTGTGTGCCGTGCATGTGTGTGTCGGTGGAGGGGGCCAGGGGGGAGTGGGGGGTTATGGGGATGGGGTGGGCCGGCCGGCTGGGCTTTGGCCCAGCTAGGCCGGGGGGGTTTTCTCCCTTTTTCTTTTTTTCTGTTTTCTTCTGTCTTTTTCTTTTTCTTAATTCATATATCTCTGTTTAGTAAATAGTTAGGCCCCAAACCGAATTTTGTAAAAAGGGAGACCTAGTCCATAAATACCAGTGCTTTATACCCTAACACCAAAAACTAGTTTGGACAAAACATCATTTCATACTTAAGTTAGATTTAATAAATGGTTATTAAATATTGTTTTTAGTCGCTGTTTGAAGATGTTTGAGTCACTTACCCAACTCCAATGATGTTGGTTTCAATTTCAGAATTATCTCTGATTTATTTGCTATTTAATGAACAATTCAGTTTCTATGTTGGACAACTTTTATTTTCCACTTTCATTTAAATTTGAATTTGAGGTTAGGAGTTGAAAAGCATTATGATGCAAATGATGATCATGCACTGTTAAACATGATGACATGGCATAATCAAGGGTGATTACTGTAGTTAACCACCGGGGGTGTTACAGTTTGTGACACCCTGGATTTTGGCCCTTTCTTTTTCTTTTGTTTTTCTTTGGATTTTTGAATTGAATTGCTTTTCTGTGGCTCTGTGGTCCTGAAACCTAGGAAGATCATCTCTTCTTAGGCTCCCAAGTGGCTTGCCATCCTTAAAATCATCCCAATATCATGTCATTTCCCATCTTGGACCAATCCCAATATTCTTTTTATTGGGAATATTCATTTTTCAATTAAAGGAATAACCCTATTTGCCCTAGGTTGTGAAGCAACCTACCTTTCTGTCATCCAAAAAATTCCCAAATAATTCTCATAAATTGTTTGGGTCATATCTTCCACAGATATGTCAAAACCCTTCCTTGGCATCATTAAAGATAATTCACAAATATTCCTTTTCTTATTCTACCCTAAGTGGCTTTATGAGAAGGAAGTGTCATTTATCTTTGCTCGATTGACCCCAAACTTTTTGGACACCTTTTCCTGTCCATATCATTGCCCCATGCCAAAATTCAACTTAATTTTCTTAGTGAACCTTCCTCAGCAAATTTCCAAAGTTCTTGTCTGAGGGAAGTCTTTGTGAAGGAAGTACTAGCTAGGATAATCCAAATGAGTTGAAATTTTTCAAGGTCCTTCATATGATTAAATCATCACTCTCCTCAAGATTTGGGCTCATGTCATCACTCTATGTGGGCTCAGCATCAAATCTTGGTTTCTGGTCAGATTTTCAGGTTGTGAAGCAACTATATTTTATATTGCTTCAATTAATCTGAAAATTTACCAGGACATTATCCTATCTATATCAACTCTCTCCACGAATTTTTGACTCATTTTATATAGCCAATTTTCCTCAGCTATTTTTCTTAAATCCTGTCCAGAGAGCTGCATTGTGAAGCAAGTACCATTTTGGTATTTCCAAATGGCATGAAACTTTTACAGCAGCTTCATATCATCAAATAACTCATCTCCTCTAAAATTCAGCTCAATCCAACTTGATATGTGAGTGCCACTTCATTGTTTGCATTTCTATACAGAATGGTGGTTTGTACAGCAAGTGCCACTTATCTTCATCCTAATGAGCTGCAAATTTGCAGAGATGCTCATCTTAGTTAGTGATCACACCTTGCCAAAGACCCGAGTATATCCCCTCTTGTAGCTTCCTCACCACAGCACAAACAGGTTGATGTTCATCTGCATTGGAGCCAAGTGCTAATCTCTTCTTTGCCCCTGAGCTCATTTATTTCTTCATTTGCACTAAGGGCAGAAGGGTCCATCTCCCAGACAAGGTTTTACAGCCCAGAGCACGAGCAATCGTCGTGTGCACGCGGTGATCACGCTTGCGTCATGCACACAGCGAGCTCTGGCTCGTTTCGGCCACGGTTCTCGTTTGCTCCCTCTGCCCCTCGAGCTCATTTAATGTCCAACAACTTCCTCATGCCTCCGCCCTCACCCTGGACCCCTCCCCCCCTCCGGCAGCTTCCTCGTCGGCGCTCGTCGCCGCGCGCCCACGGGCAAACAATGGGCGTTCGGCTTTGTTCGCGCCTCGGCTTCTTCCTCCCCGTGCCCCTTGGCCTCCTCCGCCCCGTGAGCCTGCCCTCTGCCCCCTCCCATCGTCTACCGTTGAGCGAGCTCGTCCTCCCACGCGTAGGCGAGCACGCCCGAGCCATGGCCACGCATCCGCGGTCACCCCCTCGTCGCTCGGCTATAAATAGCTCGTCCCCGAGCACTCCGCGCACACCAGCAGCCTCACCACTTCTCTAGCAACCTCCCCGACCTCTCCAACCGCCGCGGAGCCCTTCCTCGACCTCCATTGCCGCCTCGGCCCCCGCCGGCCGCCTCCTAAATTGGAGCGAGCCGCGCCTCCTCCCTCCACTCTACCTCCACCAGTAGAACCCCTCCACCCTGGCGAGCCTCTCCCATCTCTTCTTTTGTCATTGGAGCAACCGCGGCCGCGACCCCCAAGCTTGGCAGCTGCGTCGTCCGCGGCCACACCATGGCGCCGCTGCTGCAGTCCTCCTGGGCGCGCGTTCTGCTTCTGGATGCGTGCAGCCCCTTCTCCTTAACCCGCCGGTGCATACGGTTCGGCCGGAGACGGCCTGAGTCACCGGGGGTCATCGCTGGCGCGCGCGCTCCGTCTCTGCATCGCGGGGGAGAGCGAGGAAGGAGACGACCTCGTCCCCAGCCGGCCCGTGGACCACGTGGCCCCACCTGTCGGCCAGCAGGCATTGACCCGCCCCTGCCATGTCACCTAAGTGGAAGTGTTCTTCTGGAAGTACGTTTTCCCTTTGAGTAAGCGTATTCTTGCTCTGCTTTAGCCAGAAATACGTTTTCCCTGTTCTGAAGACGTAATCTAAGAAATGCGCTTTCTGCTTTGCTAGCCAGGGGCCTGTTTGTAGAGATTCTTTTTACAGATTAGTCCATTAACTTCGTCTGGCTATAACTTTTCAACCACAATTCCAAATGAGGTGATTCCAAAGCCCATTTCTTCGTCTCGTCGAGCCCGTCATGTTGGTACCATTTTAATAATGCTTTCACATGGTGAAAATGACCATTTTGCCCTTGCCCGTAAACAGCCCCCTCCGGGAGAGAACTGTTTCTGGCGAATCTTTCCGCAATCCTTCCGCACTTCTTCCCGGTGGCCTCTTCATTTCCAGGAAAGCCACGACAGCTACTTGCATGATGGATTTGCAGTAGCCATGGTTTTCAACTTGAATATTTAAATATTGTGTGCATGCTAATAATCTTGTGATCACTTTATATGCTCGTGAATCGGTACTTATTTTGATACTCTGTTCTTGTGCATCTTGCTAGTTATTGAGTGCTTGTTAGTAGCATCATGCTCAAGGTTAATTCTTGCAGTTAGTTCATGCTAATATTGATGATATGCCTGCATGTTGATCGTCTGTTATACTGATGTTGTTCATGCTCACCTCTATGCCATGCTTATTTGCATCCAGTAGAGTTAATGATTTCATGTTGTTGATGATATGATCCATGATTATGCTTTCCCATTCATGTTCATGTTGTTCATGTTTAGTTCATCATGCTATTTTGTCATGACTCAGCTCGTTGCATTCAAGTTTAACCGGATATTAATCGAACTTCAACATCTGTTGGCCGAGTCATAGTGCCATCGAAACCGAACTGATCAGTGCAGCCACATTTGCCTTTATGGGAAGGCCCTAATTGAAGGAAATATGCCCTAGAGGCAATAATAAAGTTGTTATTTTATATTTCCTTATTCATGATAAATGTTTATTATTCATGCTAGAATTGTATTGATCGGAAACCTAAATACATGTGTGAATACATAGACAAACATTGTGTCCCTATTGAGCCTCTACTTGACTAGCTCGTTGATCAAAGATGGTTAAGGTTTCCTAATCATGGACACGAGTTGTCATTTGATAATGAGATCACATCATTTGGAGAATGATGTGATGGACAAGACCCATCCGTTAGCTTAGCATAATGATCGTTCAGTTTTATTGCTACTGCTTTCTTCATGTCAAATACATATTCCTTTGACTATGAGATTATGCAACTCCCGGATACCGAAGGAATGCCTTGTGTGCTATGAAACGTCACAACATAACTGGGTGATTATAAAGATGCTCTACAGGTATCTCCGAAGGTGTCTGTTGGGTTGGCATAGATCGAGATTAGGATTTGTCACTCCGAGTATCGGAGAGGTATCTCTGGGCCCTCTCGGTAATGCACATCATAAGAAGCCTTGCAAGCAAAGTGACTAATGAGTTAGTCGCAGATTGATGTATTACGGAACGAGTAAAGAGACTTGTCAGTAACGAGATTGAACTAGGTATAAAGATACCGACAATCGAATCTCGGGAAAGTAAACATACCGATGGATAAAGGGAATAACATATGTTGTCATAACGGTTCGACCGATAAAGATCTTTGTAGAATATGTGGGAGCCAATATGAGCATCCAGGTTCCGATATTGGTTATTGACCGGAAAAGTGTCTCGGTCATGTCTACATAGTTCTCGAACCCGTAGGGTCCGCACGCTTAACGTTCGATGACGATTTAGTATTATATGAGTTATGTGATTTGGTGACCGAATGTTGTTTGGAGTCCTGGACGAGATCACGGACATGACGAGGAGTCTCAAAATGGTTGAGAGGTAAAGATTGATATATAGTACGATGGTATTCGGACACCAGAAGTGTTCTAGAGGGTACCAGGTACAAATCGGGTCACCGGAAGGGGTTCCGGGCACCCCCACCAAAGATATGGGCCTTATGGGCCAAGAGAGGGACAGACCAGCCCACAAGGGGCTGGTGCACCCCCATATAGGCCAAAATAGGAGGAGAAGTAAAGAGGGGAAAGGATAAGGAAAGGGGAGGATTCGGCCTCCCCCTTCCTTCCCTCCCCCCTCTCTTTCCTTTACCCTCCGGTTAATAAGGAAAGGGGGGCCGAATTGGGGAGGAACCCCAAGTAGGATTCGGATCCTACTTGGGGCGCCCCCTAGCTGCCTCTCCTCCCCTCCCACCTATATATATGTGGGGAGGGGGGCGCCTAGAACACACAACATCAACTGTTAGCCGTGTGCGGCGCCCCCCTCCACAGATTACACCCTCGGTCATATTCTCGCGGTGCTTAGGCGAAGCCCTGTGCGGATCACTTCACCATCACCGTCACCACGCCATTGTGTTGATGGAACTCATCTACTTCCTCGACACTTTGCTGGATCAAGAGTTCGAGGGACGTCATCGAGCTGAACATGTGCAGAACTCGGAGGTGCCGTACGTTCGGTGCTTGATCGGTCGGAACGAGAAGAAGTTTGACTACATCAACCGCGTTGTCAAACGCTTCCGCTTTTTGTCTACGAGGGTACGTAGACACACTCTCCCCCTCTCGTTGCTATGCATCTCCTAGATAGATCTTGCGTGAGCGTAGGAATTTTTTTTTAAATTGCATGCTACGTTTCCCAACAGTGGTATCCGAGCCAGGTCTATGCGTAGATGATATGCACGAGTAGAACACAAAGAGTTGTGGGTGGTGATCGTCATACTGCTTACCACCAATGTCTTATTTTGATTCGGCGGTATTTTTGGATGAAGCGGCCCGGACCAACCTTACATGACCACGTTCATGAGACTGGTTCCACCGATAGACATGCAACTAGTTTTGCATAAAGGTGGCTGGCGGGTGTCTGTTTCTCCTACTTTAGTTGAATTGAATTTGACTACGGCCGGTCCTTGTTGAAGGTTAAAACAGCAAACTTGATAAATTACCGTTGTGGTTTTGACGCATAGGTAAGAACGGTTCTTGCTAGAAGCCCGTAGCAGCCACGTAAAACTTGCAACAACAAAGTAGAGGACGTCTAACTTGTTTTTGCAGGGCATGTTGTGATGTGATATGGTCAAGACATGATGTGATATACGTTATTGTATGAGATGATCATGTTTTGTAAAAGTTATCAGCAACTGGTAGGAGCCTTATGGTTGTTGCTTTATTGTATGAAATGCAAACGCCATGTAATTGCTTTACTTTATCACTATGCGTTAGCGATAGTTGTAGAAGCAATAGTTGGCGAGACGAGCACGACGCAACAATGGAGATCAAGGTGTTGAGCCGGTGACGATGGAGGTCATGACGATGCTTTGGAGATGGAGATCAAAAGCACAAGATGATGATGGCCATATCATGTCACATATTTTGATGGGGTAATTTCAGTTCTGCCCCTAACTAGAACCCACTACTCAGTTTTGCCCCTAGTTTTCGGGTATGCTCAGTTTTGCCCCTCTGCCGTCAAGTCACCATATAGAAATGCCCTTCCGTTCCTTTACCGTCTAGTTAAAGGGCTTTGACCGTCTGGTGAACAGTATCAAAAAAATCTAAAATTTTGTGGGATCAAAGATACTCTGGTGCGCAAGGTGTGTGCAAATTTTCGTGTTGTTTGGACATTCCAGGTGCTCGTGGCAAGGAAAATTTTCGTGCCTGTGAACAGTAAATTCAAAAAAATATGAAATTTTTTGGCATCCAAGATGCTCGGGTGCGCAAGGTGTGTGCAATTTTTTGTTGTGGTTAAACATTGTAGGAGCTTGTGGAGAAAAAAACAAAATTTGGCTCAGAAAAAAACTTTGAAAAATGCACTATTTTGTTTTTTTGCTAGAGCTCCTCGCATGTCATTTGATCACAAAAACTTGCAAGCACCTTGCATACCCAAGCCTATTTGATGCCAAAAAAATTCATATTTTTTTGAATTTTCTTGCTATTTTTTTAGAATTTACTGTTCATAGGCGTATAGATTTACTATTTTCCTTTGCCACGAGCTCCTAGAATGACCAAACAGCATGAAAATTTGCATGCACCTTGCGCACCTGAGTATCTTTGATCCCACAAAATTTCAGATTTTTTTGATACTGTTCACCAGACGGTCAAAGCCCTTTGACCGGACGGTAAAGGCACGGAAGGGCATTTCTATAAGGTGACTTGACGGTAGAGGGGCAAAACTGAGCATACCCAAAAACTAGGGGCAAAACTGAGTAGTGGGTTCCAGTTAGGGGCATAAATGTAAATGTCCCTATTTTGATTGCATGTGATGTTTATCTTTTATGCATCTTATTTTGCTTAGTACGGCGGTAGCATTATAAGATGATCCCTTCACTAAATTTCAAGGTATAAGTGTTCTCCCTGAGTATGCACCATTGCGACAGTTCATCATGTTGAGACACCACGTGATGATCGGGTGTGATAGACTCTATGTTCAAATACAACGGGTGCAAGACAGTTTTGCACATGCGGAATACTCGGGTTAAACTTGATGAGCCTAGCATGAACAGACATGGCCTTGGAACACTGGAGACCGAAAGGTCAAACGTGAATCATATAGTAGATATGATCAACATAGAGATGTTCACCATTGATGACTACTCCATCTCACGTGATGATCGGACATGGTTTAGTTGATTTGGATCACGTATCATTTAGATGACTTGAGGGATGTCTATCTAAGTGGGAGTTCTTAAGTAATTTTATTAATTAAACTTAATTTATCATGAACTTAGTCCTGATAGTATTTGCATATCTATGTTGTAGATCAATGGCCCATGCTACCGTTCCCTTGAATTTTAATGCGTTCCTAGAGAAAGCTAAGTTGAAAGATGATGGTAGCCACTACATGGACTGGGTTCGTAACTTGAGGATTATCCTCATTGCTGCACAGAAGAATTATGTCCTTGATGCTCCGCTAGGTTAAAGGCCTGCTGCAGGAGCAGATGCTGATGTTATGAACATCTAGCAAGCTCGATCTGATGACTACTCGATAGTTCAGTGTGCCATGCTTTACGGCTTAGAATCGGGACTTCAAAGATGTTTTGAACGTCATGGAGCATATGAGATGTTCCAAGAGTTGAAGTTAATATTTCAAGCAAATGCCCGAGTTGAGAGATATGAAGTCTCCAATAAGTTCTATAGCTGCAAGATGGAGGAGAATAGTTCTGTCAGTGAACACATACTCAAAATGTCTGGGTATCATAATCACTTGACTCAGCTGGGAGTTAATCTTCCAGTTGATAGTGTTATTGACAAAGTTCTTCAATCACTGCCACCAAGCTACAAAGGCTTCGTGATGAACTATAATATGCAAGGGATGGAGAAGACAATTCCCGAGCTCTTCGCAATAAGCTGCGGAGGTAGAAATCAAGAAGGAGCATCAAGTGTTGATGGTTAACAAGACTACTAGTTTCAAGAAAAAGGGCAAGGGAAAGAAGGCGAACTTCAAGAAGAATGGCAAGCAAGTTGCCACTCCCGGGAAGAAGCCCAAAGCTGGACCCAAGCCTGAAACTGAGTGCTTCTACTGCAAAGGAACTGGTCACTGGAAGCGGAACTGCCCCAAGTATTTGGCGGATAAGAAGGATGGCAAGGTGAACAAAGGTATATTTGATATACATGTTATTGATGTGTACCTTACTAATGCTCATAGTAGCACCTGGGTATTTGATACTGGTTCGGTTGCTCATATTTGTAACTCGAAACAGGAGCTACGGATTAAATGAAGATTGGCTAAGGACGAGGTGACGATGCATGTTGGGAATGGTTCCAAGGTCGATGTGATCGCCGTCGGCACGCTACCTCTCCATCTACCTTCGGGGTTAGTTTTAGACCTGAATAATTGTTATTTGGTGCCAGCGTTAAGCATGAACATTATATCTGGATCTTGTTTACTGTGAGACGGTTATTCACTTAAATCAGAGAATAATGGTTGTTCTATTTATATGAGTAATATCTTTTATGGTCATGCACCCTTGAAGAGTGGTCTATTTTTGTTGAATCTCGATCGTGGTGATACATATATTCATAATATTGATGCCAAAAGATGCAAAGTTGATAATGATAGTGCAACATATTTGTGGCACTGCCGTTTAGGTCATATTGGTGTAAAGCGCATGAAGAAACTCCATGCAGATGGGCTTTTGGAATCACTTGATTATGAATCATTTGATACTTGCGAACCATGCCTCATGGGCAAGATGACTAAAACTCCGTTCTCCGGAACAATGGAGCGAGCTAATGACTTATTGGAAATAATACATACCGATGTATGCGGTCCGATGAGTGTTGAAGCACGCGGCGGGTATCATTATTTTCTGACCTTCACAGACGATTTGAGCAGATATGGGTATATCTTCTTAATGAAACACAAGTCTGAAACATTTGAAAAGTTCAAAGAATTTCAGAGTGAAGTGGAGAATCATCGTAACAAGAAAATAAAGTTTCTACAATCTGATCGTGGAGGTGAATATTTGAGTTACGAGTTTGGCCTTCATTTAAAACAATGTGGAATAGTTTCACAACTCACGCCACCTGGAACACCACAGCGTAATGGTGTGTCCGAACGTCATAACCGTACTTTATTAGATATGGTACAATCTATGATGTCTCTTACCGATTTACCACTATCGTTTTGGGGTTATGCATTAGAGACAGCTGCATTCACGTTAAATAGGGCACGGTCTAAATCCATTGAGACGACACCGTATGAACTGTGGTTTGTCAAGAAATCTAAGCTGTCGTTTCCTAAAGTATGGGGTTGTGAAACTTATGTCAAAAGGCTTCAGCCTGATAAGCTCGAACCCAAATCGGAGAAGTGCGTCTTCATAGGATACCCTAAGGAAACAATTGGGTACACCTTCTACCACAGATCCGAAGGCAAGATATTTGTTGCCAAGAATGGAACCTTTCTAGAGAAGGAGTTTCTCTCAAAAGAAGTGAGTGGGAGGAAAGTAGAACTTGATGAGGTAATCATTCCTTCTCTCGAATTGGAAAGTAGTTCATCAGAGAAAACCGTTCCCGTGATGCCTACACCAACTAGAGAGAAAGCTAATGATCATGATCATGAAACTTCAAATCAAGTTACTATAGAACTTCGTAGGTCAACCAGAACACGATCCGCACCAGAGGGGTACGGGAATCCTGTACTGTAAGTCATGTTACTAGACCAAGGTGAACCTACGAACTATGAAGAAGCTATGATGAGCCCAGATTCCGACAGATGGCTTGAGGCCATGAAATCTGCGATAGGATCCATGTATGAGAACAAAGTGTGGACTTTGGTGGACTTGCCCGATGATCGACGAGCCATAGAGAATAAATGGATCTTCAAGAAGAAGACTGATGTCGATGGTAATGTTACTATCTACAAAGCTCGACTTGTCGCAAAAGGTTTCCGACAAGTTCAAGGAGTTGACTACGATGAGACTTTCTCACCCGTAGCGATGCTTAAGTCCGTCTGAATCATGTTAGCAATTGCGCATTTTATGATTATGAAATCTAGCAAATGGACGTCAAAACTGCATTCCTTAATGGATTTCTTAAAGAAGAGTTGTATATGATGCAACCGGAAGGTTTTGTCGATCCTAAAGGTACTAACAAAGTGTGCAAGCTCCAGCGATTCATCTATGGACTGGTGCAAGCATCTCGGAGTTGGAATATATGCTTTGATGAGGTGATCAAAGCATATGGTTTTATACAGACTTTCGGAGAAGCCTGTATTTACAAGAAACTGAGTGGGAGCTCTGTAGCATTTCTAATATTATATGTGGATGACATATTGTTGATTGGAAATGATGTAGAATTTCTTGATAGCATAAAAGGATATTTGAATAAGAGTTTTTCAATGAAAGACCTCGGTGAAGTTGCTTATATATTGGGCATCAAGATCTATAGGGATAGATCGAGACGCTTAATAGGACTTTCACAAAGCACATACCTTGATAAAGTTTTGAAGAAGTTCAAAATGGATCAGTCAAAGAAAGGGTTCTTGCCTGTATTGCAAGGTGTGAAGTTGAGTAAGACTCAATGCCCGACCACTGCAGAAGATAGAGAGAAAATGAAAGTCATTCCCTATGCTTCAGCCATAGGTTCTATCATGTATGCTATGCTGTGTACCAGACCTGATGTATGCCTTGCCATAAGTTTGGCAGGGAGGTACCAAAGTAATCCAGGAGTAGATCACTGGACAGCGGTCAAGAACATCCTGAAGTACCTGAAAAGGACTAAGGATATGTTTCTTGTTTATGGAGGTGACAAAGAGCTCGTCGTAAATGGTTACGTCGATGCTAGTTTTGACACTGATCCGGATGACTCTAAGTCACAAACCGGATACATATTTATATTGAATGATGGAGCTGTCAGTTGGTGCAATTCCAAGTAGAGCATCGTGGCGGGATCTACGTGTAAAGCGGAGTACATAGCTGCTTCAGAAGCAGCAAATGAAGGAGTCTGGATGAAGGAGTTCATATCCGATCTAGGTGTAATACCTAGTGCATCGGGTCCAATGAAAATCTTTTGTGACAATACTGGAGCAATTGCCTTAGCGAAGGAATCTAGATTTCACAAAAGAACCAAACACATCAAGAGACGCTTCAACTCCATCCATTATCAAGTCAAGGAGGGAGACATAGAGATTTGCAAAATACATACGGATCTGAATGTAGCAGACCCGTTGACTAAGCCTCTTCCACGAGCAAAACATGATCAGCACCAAGACTCCATGGGTGTTAGAATCATTACAATGTAATCTAGATTATTAACTCTAGTGCAAGTAGGAGACTAAAGGAAATATGCCCTAGAGGCAATAATAAAGTTGTTATTTTATATTTCCTTATTCATGATAAATGTTTATTATTCATGCTAGAATTGTATTGATCGGAAACCTAAATACATGTGTGAATACATAGACAAACATTGTGTCCCTAGTGAGCCTCTACTTGACTAGCTCGTTGATCAAAGATGGTTAAGGTTTCCTAACCATGGACATGAGTTGTCATTTGATAACGAGATCACATCATTATGAGAATGATGTGATGGACAAGACCCATCCGTTAGCTTAGCATAATGATCGTTCAGTTTTATTGCTACTGCTTTCTTCATGTCAAATACATATTCCTTCGACTATGAGATTATGCAACTCCCGGATACCGGAGGAATGCCTTGTGTGCTATTAAACGTCACAACATAACTGGGTGATTATAAAGATGCTCTACAGGTATCTCCGAAGGTGTCTGTTGGGTTGGCATAGATCGAGATTAGGATTTGTCACTCCGAGTATCGGAGAGGTATCTCTGGGCCCTCTCGGTAATGCACATCATAAGAAGCCTTGCAAGCAAAGTGACTAATGAGTTAATCATGGAATGATGTATTACGGAACGAGTAAAGAGACTTGCCGGTAACGAGATTGAACTAGGTATAAAGATACCGACGATCGAATCTCGGGCAAGTAAACATACCGATGGACAAAGGGAATAACGTATGTTGTCATAACGGTTTGACCGATAAAGATCTTCATAGCGGAAATATAAGCATCGAGGTTCTGCTATTGGTTATTTACCGGAAAAGTGTCTCGGTCATGTCTACATAGTTCTCAAACCTGTAGGGTCCGCACGCTTAACGTTCGATGACAATTTAGTATGATATGAGTTATGTGATTTGGTGACCGAATGTTGTTCGGAGTCCCGGATGAGATCACGGACATGACGAGGAGTCTCGAAATGGTCAAGAGGTAAAGATTGATATATAGGACAATGGTATTCGGACACCGGAAGTGTTCCAGAGGGTACCGGGTACATATCGGGTCACCGGAAGGGGTTCTGGGCACCCCCGGCAAAGATATAGGCTTTATGGGCCAAGAGAGGGACAGACCAGCCCACAAGGGGCTGGTGCACCCCCATATAGGCTGAAATAGGAGGAGAAGTAAAGAGGGGAAAGGATAAGGAAAGGGGAGGATTCGGCCTCCCCCTTCCTTCCCTCCCCCCTCTCTTTCCTTTCCCCTCCGGTTAATAAGGAAAGGGGGCCGAATTGGGGAGGAACCCCAAGTAGGATTTGGATCCTACTTGGGGCGCCCCCTGGCTGCCTCTCCTCCCCTCCCACCTATATATATGTGGGGTGGGGGGGTGCCTAGAACACACAACATCAACTGTTAGCCGTGTGCGGCGCCCCCCTCCACAGATTACACCCTCGGTCATATTCTCGCGGTGCTTAGGCGAAGCCCTGCGCGGATCACTTCACCATCACCGTCACCACGCCATTGTGCTAACGGAACTCATCTACTTCCTCGACACTTTGCTGGATCAAGAGTTTGAGGGACGTCATCGAGCTGAACGTGTGCAGAACTCGGAGGTGCCGTACGTTCGGTGCTTGATCGGTCGGAACGAGAAGAAGTTCGACTACATCAACCGCGTTGTCAAATGCTTACGCTTTTGGTCTACGAGGGTACGTAGACACACTATCCCCCTCTTGTTTCTATGCATCTCCTAGATAGATCTTGCGTGAGCGTAGGAATTTTTTTTGAAATTGCATGCTACATTTCCCAACACTAATGCGGTCTATTGTCATGCCTCTCGCCGGTGCCTCCAACTAGGGAAGGTTATAGGCGCGCGCTACCTTGGCCAGGTAGGCGGATATAAGCCTTGTGAGCCTAAGTTTGGTTATGTGCACATGTCCCCATTTGGGACCGTTTTTGTTTTGCCACGACGGTGGCCGTTGGATGTCCAGAGTGGCATCGGGGCCACCCATGACTTAGCCCAAAGGGGAGTTTGTCGGAGTGGCTGGGAGAGTGTCATGCGATAGATCAGTTTTGTCGGAACGCTGTTGGTCCACCCGAATGGGAGCATGAGGCCTTGGGTTCCGTGGTGTGGGTACAGTGTGCTAACCTCTGCAGAGTGTGTTTAAATCTATTGATAGCCGCGCCCGCGGATATGGGCCCAGTTCATAGTAGGTCACACTATGGGTCAACAGTAATAATAACCTGACTAATAAACAACCCGGTTCGATGATGGAAAGAAGTGGTTGATCCTTATGGGATCGCGAGAGTATCACAGTGGTATCGAGGATACCAAAGATGGTTGATGTTTACGGTGTTATGCGAGAATCAAGGGTAAAGATCAAGCTCCTTGTGGTCATGTATTACTATGGTATTGTTAATACCAAGCTTGATTTGATCCTGAGGTGATCGTGTGATGACCATGATGGTAAGTGATTCATGTGGTGCTTACGAGGTAACCCTGAACAGAGTAAGTTGGTGCATGATATTGTTAACATGTTGCATGCTAGTATCATCATATGTTCATGCCATGCCCATCTGATATTGTTCTAGTGCTATTTTGTTCACCATGTCCATGCCATGTGTTCTGATAGTATCATGTTCAACATTGCTAAGTAATCTGTAAATGCCATGCTATTGTTTGTCTTGATTGCTTTGGTTGCTGTGAGCTTGCAAGTACATTCAATGTACTGACCTGGCGTGTCATGCCAGTTTGCAGGTCATGTCTTGTCTGCTTGCTTGTTTGCCGAGGATCTTGAGTTTGCGAGCTAGGATAAGGGTTCCAGCCAGAGTCCCTGCGGAGTGGAGTCCATCGTCGTCGTTGTTGTTCCGCTGCTAGAAGTTGTTCTGCTGCTTGCATAGAGCAACCCTGGCAGGCGTAGTGTCGTCGTGCCGATGTAATTTCCTTGTACCCCTATCGAATGTAATAAAGAGGTGATTTGTTCTATGCCAAGCAGTGCCGTATTCTAGAGACTTACCTCGATCTCTGGGCTGGAATACGGGGCGTTCCGGTCTCTCAGAGCCGGGGTGCCACAAAACGCTAGCACCCAAATCACACAAAGCACGGCACTCTCTGAGCGTGGAGCAGCCATGGATGCCCGTAGCTCCTCTCTCCGCCGCGCGCCGAGCTCGCCCACAAGTGTGCTGCCCCATTGCCCCGGGGTAGGTTGTCGTTCCACACCGCGAAACTCATGTGCCAGTGTAGTTAGCACCACCCATGACCCTGCTGACTGTGGCTGCCAGCGTCGAGCATGCACTCACGCGTCAACGTGGCAGCGGCGGCCGGAGCACCACACAAAGGCGCGCGGTGACCAGCGACCAGCGAGGGCGGTGAGCGGCGCGGCGGCGCAGTGCATCGACGTGAAGGCCGGCAGCTTACGTAGCACCACATGGCCGAGGCCGAGGTGCGGGAGCTGCTCATTGGTGCCATGACGTGTCTGCACCTGGCGGTACACGGCAGCGACTGTACGCGAAGATTTCGCGGGATGCGCATGACCAGTGAAGCCAAGGCAACGGCGGCCGTAGACGCATCAGGCAAGCGCGGGGAAGGGGGTTGCACTCGTGTGACGGCGACGAGCGCGGCGCCAACTACTCGTCGGCATCAAGACCGAAGCCCGGAGCGACGGCGCTCCAAGGAGTGGACGCGAAGCTCGTGCCATTCCAATTCGAGCAGGAACTCCACCTGCGGGAGCCGCCTGTCGGCGTTCTGGGAACCAGGGTACCCAGACTTGCCTGCCTGCGGCCCACGGCGTGGCTCCATCAACGGCCGGGTATGGCCCATCTTCAGCATCGACCAAGCAAGACCCTCGCGAGGGGCCAAGCCTCACGAGGAGGACGACGCCAAGACCTTCAGAGGGAGCGGCCTCCCAAGGCAGGCTCCTGAGGAGCGGAGATTTCTATGCAGGCGCTCACCTCATGAGCTTAAGGTGATGCAAGCCATGACGACCAAGGCCAGGCGGGCGCCAGCGGGCGCAGTACAGCATGTTTCCTCTTTGGTGCTAAGGGGGCAAGTGCAGGCGCAGAGTCCCGAGGAATCAGCCAAAGGTTTCCATTCCCGTGCTACAAGACCAGGACCCCCAGGACGGCAGGACGGAGGTCATCGCCGAGCCCACCACGACATCACGACCAGAAGCTTTGTAGGCGAAGACCACCTTTCGTCAGGATAAGATGTACTATTTGTCTCCCTTCAAACTTTGCCGTTGTGAGATCCCTTCCCACCTCTATTTTGGGGGAAGAGGACCAAGGCCACTATAAATATAGCCTAGCCACCACCATGGAGGGAGCGAGCCATCCGAACCCTCACCAGCATACACCAACACAAGAACAGACCTCCTGAGGTAGTTCTTCCCTTGTACTAGTTCATCCTCAGCCCATCGCGAGGCTAATCCACCACAAAGCAGGAGTAGGGTATTACACCGCAAGGTGGCCCGAACCTGGGTAAACTGCCGTGTCCCTTTTCCTTCCAGTTCATTGAGCTAGGACGTGAGATCAATGGTTTGGCAGACTGGGGAGATCGAGTTCTTCGCACGCACCCCAGAGTTCGAATCTTTCTTGGGTCTGCGGAGCCCCGAATCCGACATTTGGTGCGCCAGGTAGGGGTGCGTCGAAGCCGCTCTTCTGTCGGTCGATTCGCCACCGTTCCACCACTCTCATGGTTGACGCTCATCGAGTTCGAGCTGAGCGCTGGGCTGCCCTCGCCGCCCGCGTCGCCCAGACAGCGCCTGCAGGTGACGGCGCCCCCCGCCGTTCCCCATCGCCTGCGGCAAATGCTGCCACCGGCCCCGCGGCCCACGAGCAGCAGGCTTCATCGCTGCAGCCCTCTGTGCGGCGTGACGGATGCACCGCCACCCCGTCGCTGACTCCGGCAGCTGCTTCGTCCTCCCATGCCCGTCGCGGGCCAGCAAACGCGCAGGCTATGTTGCTCATGGCACGCGAGCTCCTGCGCTATCGCCCGACCAACGACCTCTACGAGGACTGGCTAGACCGCATCGTCGAGCTTGTCAGCGCCGCTGGAGAAACCCATGCACCGTCTCGCTCGCTGCCTCCCCCACCGCCTCTTGCGGGCGATGTGGCCCACGGTGCGCATCCTCCACCTCCCAGGCAAGATGCCGCCCTCGAGCCAAGGCGTGAGGCTCCTTGGCACGAGCCGCCGCGCAGGGCGCCGGCGCGCGATGAAGAAAGTTGTCAAGTGGTGCAGCGGCCCCAAGGAGAGGTGCGCGCGCTCCCAGCGCCGCCACGTCAAGATCGCGTGCTGCCCGAGGCGGTAGTGCGCGAGCGCCAAGATCAGGCTCCCCCTCTACGGCGGGCTCCCGTGAGCGCGGCGGGCTCCCGTGCGTTCACCCTGGAGCTGCGCCGCGTCGTCTGGCCTGGGAAGTTCAAGCCAGACCTGCCTCCACGCTATGACGGCACCCCCGACCCTGCCGAGTTCCTCCAGCTCTATGAGCTGAGCATCGAGGCAGCCAACGGCGATGAGAAGGTCATGGCGAACTGGTTTCCTATGGCCCTCAAGGATGGCGCGCGCTCATGGCTCCTGAACCTCCCCGCGGGATCGATCTCCTCATGGGATGAAATGCAAGAGCGTTTCATCGCCAACTTCCAGGGTACTCACCACTGCGCCCCGGCTGCGGGTGACCTGCTGCGCATCAAGCAGCAGCCAGGGGAGACCTTGCACAAATACATCCAGCGCTTCACCAACGTTCGCCTCAAGATCCCCAAGGTGTCGGATGAGGCCATCATTTCGGCGTTCACTGATGGCGTCCGGGATGTCAAGATGAAGGAGGAGCTCGCCATACACGAGGACCTGTGCTCGGCTCTGGAGATGTTCAACATGGCAACCAGATGCGCGAGGGCTGAGGAAGGCCACCTCTCCCTCCTTGAGCTCCCAGAGGCCGATCCAGAGGACAAGAAGGCCAAGGCCAAGGACGTGAAGCGCAAAGGCCCGGCCGTGCTTGCGGCCGAACCAGAGATGAAGCGCGGCTGCGACCACCCCGAGTCTTCTAAGGGCAGCCGCATGTTCTGCGTCTTCCACAACGTGCACAACCACAACACCAACGACTGCCAAGAGCTCAGGGCCATCCGGGACGGGCGCCTTGGCCGCCGCCCTGAGCGCAATGACCGTGGCTATGGCCGTGGAGGAGGCCGAGGTGGGGGACGCTGGGACAACCGCGACCCCCGCCAGGACTGGCGCGACCAGCCTCGTGAGGATCGCTGGCAGGGCCAGCCTCACGAGGGCCCCTAGAGGGATCAGCCTCGTGAGGACCATCCTCAGGGCAATGCAGGCCTTCCTCCGCTGCCACCACCGCCAAGGAGGAACGACGACCACCACCAAGATGATGGGGCCGGGGGCTTCCAAGAGCCTCGTGCCATTGCTTGCATCCTAGGCGATGCTCAGGCCCTCGCTTCCCATCGCATCTTCAAGCAGTTCGCTCGCGAGGTGAACGCGGCCCTCCCCAAGCTCGAGGTGTCGTGTCCACTCAGGTGGTCCAAGTACGCTATCATCTTCGACTCTACAGACCAGCTCAAGTGCGCGGCCACTGCCGGCGCGCTCCCGATGCTCTGCTCGCCCACCATCAGCAACGTCCTCGTCACCAAGACGCTCATCGATGGCGGCGCGGGGCTCAATGTCCTCTCTATCGAGGCATTTGACACGCTCCAGGTGCCGTATGACTAGCTTCAGCCTACCAAGCCTTTCTCGGGGGTGACCGATGGCTCCACCATCCCCATCGGGCAGATCCGCCTCCCTATCACCTTCGGCAAGCGCGACAACTACCACACTGAGCTCATCGACTTCGACGTCGCCCACATTCGCCTCCTGTACAACGCCATCCTCGGATATCCAGCCCTGGCCAAGTTCATGGCCGCGACTCACCACGGCTACAATGTCCTCAAGATGCCAGGAAGCGGCGGCATCATCACGGTCACCTGCGACGAGAAGGATGCGGTGTCCTCCCTCGAGCGCGCCTACCAGGCTGCAGCGGTCGAGAACCCAGATGACGAAGGCGCCGCCTACCCCCCTGAGGTCACCCCCAAGAAGAAGAAGCAGCTGCTCCATCGAGGACCTCAGGAGGATGGGGCGTCCGGCGATCACTCCTCAGGCCTCGCGCCCACAGATGGGGCGCCTTCCCCTCTCGCATAGGAAGGTGCGCCCGGCGCCCCTCTCAGGTTGGGCTCGGGGGCTCTTCTCTAGAGGGCCTCAGACCTGGCCAGCGTCATGAGGGAGGCGTTCGGGCACCATCTGGAGGCGTGCTTCGTCGCGCGCTTCCGCGAGAAGAGCGCAGGGCGCGAGGCGCCAGGCGCTCAGGAGTTCATCACCAAGGCGATCGAGGAGCTTCAGGAGGCGAGGGCCATGCGAGGCGAGCGTCGCCCCGCTCCACCCGGTGCAGCTCCCTCCCCTGACAAGGGCAGCGAGCTGTGCGTCTGCGTCAACGTCCCAGGGCTCAATAGAGCCGCGTCTCAGGAGCTCTTCTGGCCATCCCGCGTCGGCCGGTGTGAGGGCCCTCCTCACAGCTACATTCACATGCCTTTCGGCTTGCCGAACGCGGCGGTGGCACACCAGCGCCGCATGCGGGCCGTCCTGGAGGCTCACGAGGTCAGGCGCAAGGCAGTCCAAATGGAGGAGGTGACGGACCCTCGCGAGCCCCCCGGGCCTCCGGAGCCTCACGCGGTTCAGGAGCCGGACGCCTCGTGAGGAGCGACTTCTGCGGCTTGCGTCTTCAGCTACTCCGACACTTCTTCAGCGATGGTGCCAGGTGACTTTTTGGTTTGTTCAATTAAGGGCGCCCCTCGGGCTGCGTTATCCCCAGGCTGCCAGGGCCAGGCCCGCGGCCGCACCGTTTTATTTCATGTACCCCGAACCAGTATGCTTACCTGCGCTATCATGGTTATTGACATTACCTTTGCTGTCTCGTTATCCATGGAACCACCCCTCGCAGCCTCCGTGCGT
The DNA here is from genome assembly GCA_011799875.1 of Thinopyrum elongatum. Taxonomy (NCBI): domain Eukaryota; kingdom Viridiplantae; phylum Streptophyta; class Magnoliopsida; order Poales; family Poaceae; genus Thinopyrum; species Thinopyrum elongatum. Next base: position 582,902,938 of record CM022298.1, read on the forward strand.
TGCCAACCTGCCTCTTGCTCATCCTGCAACGGGCGCTGGCATGGCGCCTGTGCTTGGGTCCGTCCCTGCAGCGCTGATAAACCTGAGAGATCGAGCTCTAGCTCGCGGCCTGCCCCGCACACGTCACCTCACCAGGTCCTCAGTGCCTTCGCCTTCTTGCGGAAGGATCAACGGCAGGACAGCAAGCGCGGCTATGTGCTATGTTCTCTTTCTCCGACTAACTCGCAGGGACCTCCGGAGTCGGGACTACGAGCGGCCCCGCTAGCCACTCCCTTTCCACGCAATTCGCTTGCACGTTAAAGGGGGGGCTGAGCATCGCGCCTCAGGGACTCCTACTGGCTCTCGAGCCCTCACCCCCTGGCCTTGACCATGGCACCGCACCTGGCATACCAACGGTGGCTGAGCCTCGCTCGAGGGCCGGGACCTGAGGACGTAGAGCATCCAGATGAGCGAGGGAGAGGGGATCGGTGTGAGCCCTGCCAGGAGGCACCACCACCCCCAGGACACAGTCAGGTGTTGCGCAAAGGAATCGCCGCAGGCTTGCCAAGATAAGTCACCCTGTACACGCCGGTGTAAACCTCACGATTCAGTATTTTGACTCTCGCGATCTCGCTCGGGCAAGGACGTTTCCCTTTCGGCCTTCAGGGAGCCGCTTGCGCGCTAAAGGGGACCCCTGAGCATCGCGCCTCGGGGGCTCTTACCGGACCTCGGGCCGCTCACCTCCTGGCCTTGACCACGGCATCGCGACCTGGCATACCAGCGACGGCTGAAGCCTGCCTGGGGACTGGGACCTGTCGGCGTAGCACTAAGCTACCGCGAGAGCGAAAAGGAGCACCGTGCCGAGGCGAGATACGCGATCACAACACCGAGCCAGGAATAATAGCATTAAGGCAAAAGCATTACAGCTCTTACATACCCCCGCGGGGCTCGTCACGGCTTTGTGCAGGAAAAGCAAAAGGAAGGGACCCTGAAGAACCCCGGCCTCAGCGACGTGCCCGACGGCGCCGAGACGATGCCGCTGCTGTGCTCCGGGTGCGGTGGCTCGGCAGCTCGTAGCTGTCGTCGTCGCTGGATTCCGGAGAGTCGCCGCTGCTGTCGGAGGAGCTGCTGGCAAGGCCAAGGGCAAGTTCAACGCCCGTGGCCGCGTCGCCTTGACCGCCTCCCCCGGGGCAGCATTCCAGGCGCCGACCGTCCTCACCAAAAACCTTGAAGAGGAGCGTCGAAGCTCCGTCGTATTCGAAGTGGATAGCGAGGGCTCCCTCCAGGCGGCAGGCGCGGGCGATCTCGCCCCATACTCGAGTCATGAAGACGTCACCAGAGCGTACGACCTCGACCTCCGCTTCAGTGGCTTGGCTGCAGCACCCGGTGTGTTGCAGCCATAGCTCGACGGGCCCCCTCGGCGGTATCTCCTCTGCAAAGAACCGCGGGAGCCGAATCCACGTGCGCGGCGGCATCGCCGCCCACAACACGAACTCGCGCGCCGAGCCTTCGGCATGAGTTCGCGAGCCGGGTGTCCATGCAGCCACCGCCTGTCCTCCTCCGCGACCTTGACCATCGCGGCGCTGAGCGCTGTCTCTGTGCACAAGGCTCCGCGCGCGGGCGTACATAGGGATTGGGAAGCCTGGCGGAGGCCGCTCGTGCCAAGGTCGTGTCACCTCAGGCCCCTCGGCGACGTCGCGGGAGCAGCTGAGCCTCTTCTTCGGCGGGAGTGGACCGAGTTCCACCCGAGGAGCCTTCCCTTTCTCCGCTGCGGAAAACCTCCTCACCGGCGCCATGGGTGCTTCGACGAGACGACGAGACAAGAAGGAAGAAGGAGCAAGCAGCGGGAAGACGGAGATGAGCCGGGGGCTCCGCCCCCCATTTATAGCCAGACGGAGGCCAACCGCCGGCCTCCACGATCCCCGGTAATGATGATCTTTTTTGCATGCAGCAGGCTGTTGTTAAGTCGAACGGTTACCGAGGCTGCGTGGGGAAGTGGAGACGCCCACGTCCCATCAAGCGCCACGCGTCGGCTCGGTCCGCAGGCAATTGGGGCCCGCGGCGCTTCGCCCTTGCCCTTTGGCTTCGCCTCGAAGCCAAGTCCGAGCGCGCCTTGGGCCCGAGGGCTACTGTCGGTGTTCTGGGAACAAGGGTACCCAGATTTGCCTGCCTGCGGCCCACGGTGTGGCTCCATCAACGGCCTGGTACGGCCCATCTTCATCATCGACCAAGCAAGACCCTCGCGAGGGGCCAAGCCTCGCGAGGCGGACGACGCCAAGACCTCCAGAGGGAGCGGCCACCCAAGGCAGGCTCCTGAGGAGCGGAGATTTCTATGCAGGCGCTCACCTCATGAGCTTAAGGTGACGCAAGCCATGAAGACCAAGGCCAGGCGGGCGCCAGTGGGCGCAGTACAGCAGGTTTCCTCTTTGGTGCTAAGGGGGCAAGCGCAGGCGCAGAGTCCCGAGGAATCAGCCAAACGTTTCCATTCCCGTGCTACAAGACCAGGACCCCCAGGACGGCAGGACGGAGATCATCGCCGAGCCCACCACGACGTCACGACCAGAAGCTTTACAGGCGAAGACCACCTTTCATCAGGATAAGATGTACTATTTGTCTCCCTTCAAACTTGGCCATTGTGGGATCCCTTCCCGCCTCTATTTTGGGGGAAGAGGACCAAGGCCACTATAAATATAGCCTAGCCACCACCATGGAGGGAGCAAGCCATCCGAACCCTCACCAGCATACACCAACACAAGAACAGACCTCCTGAGGTAGTTCTTCCCTTGTACTAGTTCATCCTCAGCCCATCGCGAGGCTAATCCACCACAAAGCAGGAGTAGGGTATTACACCGCAAGGTGGCCCGAACCTGGGTAAACTGTCGTGTCCCTTTTCCTTCCAGTTCATCGAGCTAGGCCGTGAGATCGACGGGTTGGCAGACTGGGGAGATCGAGTTCTTCGCACGCACCCCAGAGTTCGAATCTTTCTTGGGTCTGCGGAGCCCCGAATCCGACACCGCCATCACTCCCCATTCCCCAAGTCCCCACCAGCCGTTGTTGCTTCCGCGTTGGATTCCTCTGCAGCCGGCTCCTCCACTCAGCTCCACCATCGTCGGGCTTAAGCTCCAACACATCGTCGGCACGGCCGCACCCACCCACAACTTACTTGATGAAATGCCATGAAGAATTAGAGGGAGAAGTAAATATAAAAACCGAGTCATTGACAGGCGGGACCCACGTCCACCTCAGCAAAATGTGCATGTAGGCAAGCCACCTCAGCCCGGCAGGTGGGGCCTACCTGTCAGTTTCGCTGTTTTCATGACCAAACTGGACGATCAGTGCTCCGCATTATTGGTTAGGCGCAGTCGGTAGTTTTTTTGTGCCCTGTCTGAAATGTGGTACCAAAGTGTTACCCTAGCCCTAATCGTGGTGGTTTTGAGTAAATAACTCGTGTATATGTCCAATAGTGTTACTGGTCTAAGGGAAAAGAAGTGGCCACCGTGCTCATTCTGGTACCTACCTGGTAAAATCTGGCTTGAGTGAAACGCAAGGGTGGTCTTGCTGGCTCGGACGAGCTGAATGTTGGGAGCAAGGCTAGGCTGATGGCAGGTCAGGGCGAGAACTTGTAACGCTCATTTTATAATAGTTACTACAGTTGTATCTAGACAAATTTAAGACAAGAATTTTAAGACGGAGAAAATAGTACTTTTTCCGTCCGTAAAAACTTGTCCCTCAAATGAATGTATCTAGCATCAAGTTAGTGCTAGATACATCCATTTGAGGGACAAGCTTGGGACAAATTTTTTCGGACGGAGTATGTCATTAACTAATAAAAATACCAGGCAAAAGTCGCTTGTTCCTGAAAAAGAAAATGATGAACTGCACAACCTGAGCAAGTGGCATATATATGCATGGGAGGACTGCCCAAGATTTGAAGCACCCTACATAGACTCCCTCCGGCCGTCAGTATTTACCTCGCCTGTGGTATTTATTTTGGAGAGCCCTCGCAGCAAAATGTTGGGTGACCTGATCCTTTTTTTTTTTACTCCATAACAAAGAATGGTGTAACAGACAACACTTGCACAAATCAGGCGGCTAAACGATGAACGCTCCTCTGAATTCGTTAACCGATGGTGCCTTGTGCCAGGCTACAGACATGAGCTGGAACGGGGCAATAGCAAAACCAGATGGATGCACTTCAAGCTGAAGCGCTAGCCTTGCCGGAAACCCAATTCGGCTCCCAGGTGCACGCACTCCTACGTGAAAAATGATTTTTTGAAATGTCAAAAAAATCCCAACAAAATTTTGATGTGTTCATAGTCACATCCAAATGCTACCCGCAAATTTTTGGTAACAATGTTAAGCATTTTATCCTGCAAAAAAGACACAAATTGAATACACCTCAATTTTTTTTCACCGACAAAACACTACTACTCCGTTTAGCATAAAAATTGTTAAGCACGATTATGACACTAACACGAGCATCTACAAAAAAAAAGAATTCTGTAAAGAAACTAAAAAAATATTAATTCACTGTTCATGCGGGAGCAAATGCACCCAGGAACCAAAAATAGTAAAAAAAATAAAAAAATCTGAACCAAAAATTCCAAAAAAATTTATAAAAAAACTGATTTTTTGTTTTTTTCTAGATGTTCGTGTTACTGTCGCAAGCATGCTTGACAATTTCATGCGAAACAGACCAGCAGTATTTCGTCGGTGAAGAAAACAAACTTGGCAGTAACATTTAGTGTTCAATTTGTTTTTCTTTTTGTGCAGGACAAAATGCTTAACATTTTTACCTAAAAATTTGCAGGTAGCATTTGGAGTGTCTATGAACACATCAAAAGTTTGTTGCGATTTTTTTGACAGTTAAAAAATCATTTTTCACGCGCACGAGCACGTGCACCCAGGTGCCGAATTGGGTTTCCTAGTCTTGCTCCCAACATTGTTGAAACTGAATCATTGTTGCAGCCCCCATTCCAATTTGCTAGTCGTACCTATTTGCTGCAGCTGCTGGTACGGACCGAATCATTGTTAAAACTGATGCCACGACTCTCGAGCAAAATATGGTGTTGTCTTACGTGAGGCCAAATTTCTTCTATTTCCTACCTAGAGTTTAAAGTTGTTTCTCTGTAAAAGAGCTTGTAATGATTCCATTGCCCATGACATGGGCTATTTCTTCGTTGTATTAGAAAATACCCCAAAGAAGCGAGAAAGGAACCCAGCATCATCTTCCGACCAGAAATAATCAGTGGGTAACACATGCCAAAGTGATGCATTCGAGCCTTGTCGCATCAAGCAGTTGTAAAGTGAGCATCAAGGAAAGCTAAAGCCTTACACAAAGTTTTAGCAAGGTTCATCATCTCCGACAACCAAAAAACCATAAGATTAGATACAACTCCCACATTGTTGCTGGGCAACATGATGCCACCGGTGTAACAATATAACCTCCACATTACATACTCAAGAGTGACACAACAGACAAAGGAGAAAGTCCATACAAACATGAGCAAACAAAACTTCACCGCTGCGGCAAAACAGCGTTGCTGGATGACGACTAGCAGGAACTAATATGGCCAAAACCTTGCGCTAGGCGACTGAACCTTCTTCAATGTAGCCCGATGCTACTGTCCTTGCTCAACAAGATGTACCAGCGCTGCACTTCGCTTCATAGAAATGAGATGCCTGCAAAGGGACACCAGAGCATCATTAGAATGAAGAACAATAAACACAAAAGGTTGCCCAAAAAAAACCAAAAGCTGCTATAAAGTTCATCATCCAAGTGAAATGATGGGAAATAGACTTCTAGTCCCATTCCCTTGTTTGGTGATTGAAAGGGATTTCTAGTGAGAATTTGATAGGAGAATGTGAATTTAGACATGAAAAAAGAATCTCGGTCTTGTTCAAAAAAAAAAAAAAAAGAATCTCGGTTAAACATATTTTAGTCTAATTAAACACGGCCAACAGCTCTGATCGTGTTTAAGCACATGCAGTACAAACTAACACATGATACGATTCTCAGACTTAGTTTTGCAATCACAATCTAGTTTCAAACTCTTGCTCTCTTTCGCTTCATCTACAACAATGCAATTCATTTGGTGGCTATCAATCTGCGAAAGAAAATGAACGAACAAAGAAAAGAAGGGGAATAGATCTACATCGATCGCACCTGCTGTCGCCCATTAGATGGTAAGATTACTAGGATTTTCATGCGTACTATCGATAACCAATGGATTCTCCCGCGTATTAGCAGTGATTTTCGCTGGTTTTCCATTGCCTTCTGTTGGGAACGACTAGGGGCATTTTCAAAAGAAAAAAGGCCACATAATTCCCTCTCCCTCGGCTCATTTACCTGCCCCTACCAGGGATGAGATCTGTGGGAGTTTCACCCTCAAATTCCCGTTCCCCTTCCCTGATGAATTCCCATGTACCTGAACCAATCATGGACGTGAATCTCACACCCTGTCACTCCCATTCCCCACGTCCTACTACCCCAACCAAACGTGCTGCGAGAGATTATATAATACTCCACCTAAAAGATTAGCATTAACACAAACGTAAAAATGTGTGTTTACTCCTTCACAGTGATGCAAACTAACAAGCAATGGTAAAAACTGAGGCTTACATTTTAAGAACTTCTGCATTCAACGATGCCTCCTGTCTCTGTGCTCATCTCTAGAATAGCGCTCTTCATAATCCCTCCTCGAGTGGTTATAAGAGTCATCATATCTAGACCTCTTTGAATCATGGCTATCTGAATATCTAGCTCTGTGTCGACCGTACTCTTCATGCCTCTTCCGGTCCCTGTTTTCATCATCACTGTGTCTGTTTGAATTTGGGTCATACCTATCTGAATCTGTAGTTTTCTGTCGACCATAATCTTCACGCGTCTTTCGGTCCCTATTTTCATCATCGCTGAGTCTGTTTGAATTTGGGTCGTACCTATCTTCTCCAACCTTTCTTTTGCTGTCCCTTTCCACACCATGCTCACCTTTCCTCCGCTCATGTTCCTTCTCTTTCAGTGTCTCTACTTCCTTCGCCCTCTGCTTTTGCTTCTCCAGCTCCTTCCTCTCTCCCTCCAGACGTTTTTGCCTCTCCAACTCTTTCCTCTCTTCCTCCAGACGTTTTTGCTTCTCCAACTCTTTCCTCTCTTCCTCCCTCTGTTTTTGTTTCTCATGCTCCATTCTCTCTTCCTTCCTTCTCCCATCTTGACCCTTTTTCCTTTCCTCTAACTCATTCTTGTAAGAAGCCCTTTTAGCATGGTTCTGACCATTACCATTCTTCAATCCTCTGTCAGATTTCCTGTTCTCACGGCTTTCAACGCTCACATCTGATTCATTGCTGCTGCTGCTGTAAAATGAACTCTCGCTTGAGCTAATCACCCTTTTTTTCTCTTCCACAATCTTCTTTACCTTTGTGCCAAGGCGTCTTTGCCGTCCATCCGAATCAGAATCAGAATCAGAATCATGCCTCGTGCGCTTATCAACATTTTTACTACTAGTCTTCCCTTCCTTCTCTTTATGTTTTGGTGCTTCCTTATCAACTTTAGAGACATGGACAGAGGATTTTGCAGGCTTCTTCTTTTCACTGGTATACCTCTCTGAGTCAGTCTCTGATTTGTCATACTTTTCCTTCCGAGGGACCTTGCCGTGTGGCTTCTCATCTTCAGAGTCATGGCGAGAAGTCATCACAGGCCTTTTGTTTTTATATTCATCACTCCTTGGGTCAATCTTCGGTTTATCACAGGAATGATCCTTCCTAGCAACAGCTGCATCAAGGCGTATTTTCCTATCATGAGCAGAACCATCCGAATCAGAATCATGTCTCTTGCGCTTATCAACATTCTTGACCAAACTGGCTTCCTTCTCTTTACTTTTTGGTGCCTGTTTATCATCTTTAGAACCGTGGTGAGAGGATTTTTTCTTTTTTCGATCATAGTCGCTCTCTGAATCACTGTACGAGACATCACTCTCCGAGTCACTGTACGAATCACCCTTGTACTTGCTTCTTCTGGGCTTCTCATCTTTAGAGTCATGACGAGAGCTCTTCACAGGCCCCTTCTTTCCCTCATCACGACTGCTTTTCGTGTGTTTTGCCTTCTTCTTGCCATGATCACTGTCTGAATCAGCCTCAGAATCATGGTGTGTATCTTTTCCCTGCTTTGCCTTCTTATGAACAATCTTGGAATCAACGTCTCTATCTAAGAAGGATTTCTTTATGTATTTTTTTTCCTTTCTCTCATCATGGTCAGACTCAGAATCATCTTCTGAATCATACCCGTGCTTACTCTTCCTAGAACTTCTGCTGTGACTCTTCCTATCATTCCCTTTTTCCTTCTTTCCCTTTTTTGCATGCTTTTTATCAGCCTTCCTATCGTTCTGAACATCAACATCCATCTCTTCAGACTCCTTCCCAGGCACAAGCTCCCCAGACTCCGGATCACTGTCTACTTCAGCGTTCTTCTGTCCATCCTCAGCTTCTAGCCCAAGAGCAGCCCTCAGCGTCTCAAGCTGCTTCTCCTTCCGTGCTGCGACATGGTGGCTCTGTGTGCCCGTGAACCTGAGAAGATTTCACATGTCTTGTCAGAAACTATTGACAATCTACCAACAGAACAAACAACTGCACATATGAACTGTAAAATAACAAAACACTTAGCACAAGCAGGAGCAAGAACCGGGGTTTTATACTTCACTAGGAACAACATAAGCTGTAGATAAATTTTCATACTAAATCAAACTTTAAGAACCAATTATGTTTCAATGTGAAATATCCTCGAACACCAGATGAAGAAATCAGATTATACACTGCACATGGACGTATTGTCCTGGCCTCCTCTCCAACAGTTCCACATAACAAAAGGATAACTGACAGTTTCACAAAGCAAAAGGATAACTGACAGATACAGAGATATATAAACAGAAAAGGGTATGAGCAATTCTTAGATCCGTACCCTTCGCCAGGACGCGGTGCTGGACCCCCGCCGACTGCGCGACCACCCGCCTCCGCGGCCACGGCAGCAGCAGCAGCCTCCAGCTCGGCCTCCTTGCGCGCCTCCTCGACGCGCTCCTCGATCTCGCCCTCGGTGTAGCCCTGCTCCTCGAGGGTGTCCCTCAGCTCGACCAGCCGCAGCTCCACCTGCCGCCTCCGGTCGTGCTCCAGGATCTCCTTGTTGGGCTTCCGCATCCCGCCAAGGCCCTTGAGGCGGTCGGGGTCTTCGTCGTCGTAGTTGTGGAGCGGCGCCTTGGCGGACCCGTCGGTCCGGGGGCGGATGAAGAACTTGTTGGTCTGCACGTACCCATTCGTGCCGGACCCGCGCGCGGTCTGCAGCCCGATGCCGTTGTACATGGCGGCAGTGGAGGCGCCGGCGCCGGCGAGCGGTCTGCGAGACGGCGGGTCGGCGAAACCCTAGGTTTGGAGAGGGTTGGGTTCGGCTTTTCTGTGGGGCTTGGTTGGAACGCGAGATCCCCAATTCGAAGACGACGGGGGAGGAGGAGTGGGCCTGATTTTACCCCGCGGCGGCTCCTAGCCTCCTACTGGTTCGAGACGGTTTCGTGGTGCCCACCTGTCGGTGTCTGGTAGGCCGTGCACGTGTGTATGTCCTACTAGCATATGTCCGCGCATTGCAACGAAAGAAACAAAATGCTCATGTCCCAATAAATACGACTTCAAGACTTAAGAGCATCTTCAACATCGACCCTTAAATTGCACGCATCTTCAAGACCTAAAACAAGTCAATTTTGCTTAAAAAAAACGAGTCAACTTGTAGAAGCTTTTGTTCAATTTTGGAACTAAAAAAAAAACATTTTGATTCGAGGTGTGATCACAAACATCGCGCTTCAAATATTAAAGCTTAAAGAAAAACACTTTCTAAGAGCATCTTCAACGCCGACCTTCAAATCGCCTGCATCCATTTGGACCATGTTGTTCAGACCATGGAAGTCATCCAACGCGGGCCTGTATCGGTTGGCGACATGGTCCGTACATACTTTCTCTGGCAAACCGGAGATAAACGAGGAGGCTTTGTGGACATCCGGACAGCAAACACGCCCGCTTCTGACCACCCTGGCCCACCCAAACCCCCTTCTCCCTCGCCCGTGCGCGTTCCCGCCCGACGCCAGCTGCCCACATTCATGCCGCTTTGGAGCACGCCGTTCCACATTAAAGACGGTTCAGAGCGGACACGACCTCTCACTGTCTCCATCATTGAAACGACGCGTCGGCCGAGGGCACTGCCCGCGATGCGTCTCCAGTGTGCGTGCCTGTTTAATGCCGGAGACGCGTTACTAGACGGAACGGGACGGATATCTACCGCGCTCGTTGAATGCCCGTCCATCCGTCTGCTGTCATTAATTAGCAGGCTCGCCAGCTGAGAAACCCACTCCAGCGCCACGCATTGACACACCGGACACCTTGCCTCATCGAAATGCGCTATTTAAAAGCGGCCACACCCGGGTAACTCCACGCCACAACACAAGTTGTTCCCCATCTTCCTCCCTTGCACTGCATCCACCATGACTACAGGCGGCGAAGCTCTTTGAGATGAAGCACAAGGTGGCCGCCCTTGCGCCGCCTGGCAGAGCCGTCGTGCCAGGCGGATCGAGGTCGCCTTGCCGGCCAGCTCGCCCGAGGTCTCCGATGATGAGGACGAGTGCATGATGGAGCCGGGCTCCGACGACACCGCCCCCGCTCCTGCGCCTGTGCACGCCGGCTTCACCATGGAGCAAGCGCAGGCGCACTACAACGCCGCCATGGCGGAGGTGCAGCCTGCGCCGGCGCCTTTGTCGGCGTTCCAACAGGCGCGGGAGGAACAGCGGTACAACGTATTCCTCCTAGAGCAGCACCGGCTGACGGAGGGCCAGATCTACAGCGAGCGCGCGAGCGAGGAGGCCGTGGCGGCCATGGCTGCGGCAAACCCCAACTTCGTCGCGGAGCAGCGTGCCATCTACGATGCTGTCCGCGCTCAAGCCGCCGCTCGCCAGGAAGCGGCCGTCACGGAGTGATACGTCTTCGTTGTATCTATAATTTTTTATTGTTTCATGACAATATTTTACAACTTTCACATATGTTTGGCAATATTTTATATTATTTTTTAGGCTAACATATTGATCCACTGCCCAGTGAGTGCCAGTTCCTGTTTGTTGCATGTTTTTTGTTTCGCAGAAAATCCATATTAAACAAAGTCCAAACGCGATAAAAATTTATAGAGATTTATTTTGAAATATATGTGATTTTTGGGAAAAAAGAACCAACGTGAGATGATGCTCGAGGGGCCCACAAGCTCAAGGGGCACGGCCCCCTACCCTGGGCGCGCCTAGAGGGCTTGTGGCGCCCCTGTATGTCGGTTGGAGGTGTCCTTCGGCTGCAAGGAAGCTAATATCTAAATAAAAATCCCCTCAAAATTTCAGCCCAATCGAAGTTACGGATCTCCGGGAATTTAAGAAACGGTTTTCGGCCAGAAAACAGGAACGCGAAATAGAGAGAGATCCAATCTCGGAGGGGCTCCTGCCGTCCGGGAGCCATGGCAGCTATGGACCAGAGGGAAAACCCTCCTCCCATCACGGGGGAGGCCAAGCAAGAAGAAGGAGGGGGGCTCTCGCCCCCTCTCTCCTGGTGGCGCCGGAGCATCGCCGGGGGAACCATCGTGACGGCGGTCTACATCAACAACTTCGCCGCCGTCATCACCAACTCCCCCCCTTTATGCAGCGGTATAACTGATAACCCACAAGTATATGGGATCGCAACAATTTTTTAGAGTAGAGTATTCAACCCAAATTTATTGATTCAACACAAGGGGAGCCAAAGAATATTTGCAAGTATTAGCAGATGAGTTGTCAATTCAACCACACCTGGAGAAGTAAATATCTGCAGTAGAGTGATCAGTAGCACAATAATATGATAGTTTGATAGCAGTGGTAACGATAGCAATAGTAACGGTAATAGCAGTAGCAGTAGTTTTGTAGCAATTGTGACGGTAGCAGCAACAGTAGTAACTTAGCAAAGATCAATATGTGAAAAGATCGTATGCATTGGATCGGTGATGGATAATTATGTTGGATAACATTCATCATGTAATAGTTATAACCTAGGGCGACACTGAACTAGCTCCAATTCATCAATGTAATGTAGGCATGTATTCTGTATATAGTCATACATGCTTGCGATAAGAACTTGCATGCCATCTTTTGTCCTACCCTCCCGTGGCAGTGGGGTTCATAAGGAAACTAAGGGGGATTGAGGCCTCCTTTTAATAGAGAACCGGAACAAAGCATTAACACATAGTGAATAAATGAACTCCTCAAACTACGGTAATCACCGGAAAAAATCCCAATTATTGTCACCTTGGGGTATGCGGATCATAACACGTAATAGGTGCATACAACTTGCAAGATAGGATCAAGAACACAAATATATTCATGAGAACATAAAGGGTTCAGATCTGAAATCATGGCACTCGGGCCCTAGTGACAAGCATTAAGCATAGTAAAGTCATAGCAACATCAATCTCAGAACATAGTGGATACTAGGGATCAAGCCCTAACAAAACTAACTCGATTACATGATAAATCTCATCCAACCCATCATCGTCCAGCAAGCCTACGAAGGAATTACTCACTCCCGATGGTGAGCATCATGAAATTGGTAATGGAGGAAGGTTGATGATGACGACGGCATCGAATCACCCTCTTCGAAGCCCAGAACGGACTCCAGATCAGCCCTCCCGATGAAGAACAGGAGGTGGCGGCGGCTCCGTATCGTAAAACGCGATGATTCCTTTTGTCTGATTTTTTTTCTTGGTGAATAGGTACTTATGGACTTGGAGTTAGGGTTGCGGGAGCTGCCAGGGGCCCACAAGCCTGCCAGGCGCGCCCTAGGGGGGTGGCGCGCCCCCGGGCTTGTGGCGCCCTGGTGGCCCCCCTCTGGTAATTTCCTTCGACAATATTTTTTATATATTCCGAAATAATTCTCCGTAAATTTTTAGCTCACTCCGAGAACTTTTATTTCTGCACAAAAACAACACCATGGCAATTCTGCTGAAAACAACATCAGTCCGAATTAGTTCCATTCAAATCATGCAAATTAGAGTCCAAAATAAGAGCAAAAGTGTTTGAAAAAATAGATACGTTTGGGACGTATTAGTAACATCTCTATTCCCATTGTAATTCTCTACTTAAACATGGTGCTCAACGTTATATATTATTATCCAATGATGTATGGGCATCCTATGATGTTTGAGTAGATTTCTTTTATCCTACGGGTTAATTATGGTATTGTGTGATTGATATGAGTTGTATGTTAATATGGTGATGTCCTATGGTGCCCTCCGTGTCGCGCAAGCGTGTGGGATTACCGTTGTAGGTTTTTGCAATACGTTCATGATTCGCTTATAGTAGGTGGCGAGAGTGATAGAAGCTTATACCCGAATAAGTGGTTTGTTGCGTATGGGAGTAAAGAGGACTTGTTACTTAATGCTATGGTTGGGTTTTTACCTTGATGATCTTTAGTAGTTATGGATTCTTGCTAGAGTTCCAATCATAAGAACATGTGATCCAAGAACGGAAAGTATGTTAGCGTATGCCTCTCCCTCATTGCATATGATAAGTATCTATTGTGTTATATTAAATTGCCTATGGACAATCTTTCTCATCGCTCTACAAAAAGCTTTCTACCAAACAACTAACTTTTATTATCTAGCAAAGTACTCCTAGTTTTATTCTTGCAAAGTAGTTCTAGCATTACACCTACAAAGTACTTCTAGTTTCATACTTGTTCTAGGTAAAGCAAACGTTAAGTGTGCGTAGAGTTGTATCGGTGGTCGATAGAACTTGAAGAGAATATAAATTCTACCTTTAGCTCCTCGTTGGGTTCGACACTCTTACTTATCGAGAAAGGCTACAATTGGTCCCCTATACTTGTGGGTTATCACCGAAGCGCAGCTCCAGGCAATCGCGGAGGAGAACAACGTCAGCTACGCCTCCTACGTGTCGCTGACGAACTATCTGGTGGCCTGATGGGATGACGATAGTGCGGAGGCACCATTTCCATCGTGGACCTGACGTCCACTGGCGACGGACAAAGCGCGGACTCTTCCGAGGACGAATAGGGCACGGGAGACGGCAAGACCTTGTGTCCCGTGTGGGCCAGTCCGTCTCTCGTGTTCTACTCTTTCTGGATGGAGACCGCCGCTTCACTTCATCGGTCTAATCGCCGGTGCTCATGGAGATGACAGATGGAGGACGACACGAGCTTGGATGACAGGCTCCTTCGCCGTAGGATAGTGCTACTTCTTGAGCTTGCGTTGGTTTTCCCTTGAAGAGGAAAGGGCGATGCAGCAAAGTAGATATAAGTATTTCCCTCAGTTTGAGAACCAAGGTATCAATCCAGTAGGAGGAACACACAAGTCACTAATGGATGCACCTACACAAACAAACAAATACTTGGACCCAACGCGATAAAGGGGTTGTCAATCCCTTCACGGTTACTTGCAAGGATGATATCTGATAGAGATAGGTATAAAAGATAAATAAAAGTGCAAAATAAAGTAAAAGTAAATAAATTGCAGCAAGGTATTTTGGGGTTTTTGGTTTTATAGATCTGAAAATAATATGATAAAAATAGACCCGGGGCATAGTTTTTACTAGAGGCTTCTCTCTTGAAAGAACGCATACGATGGGTAAACAAATTACTGTTGAGCAATTGATAGAAAAGCGCAAAGTTATGACGATATCTAAGGCAATGATCATGAATATAGGCATCATGTCCGTGACAAGTAGACCGACTCCTGCCTGCATCTACTACTATTACTCCACACATCGACCGCTATCCGGCATGCATCTAGTGTATTAAGTTAACAAGAACGGATTAACGCCTTAAGCAAAATGACATGATGTAGAGGGATAGATCCAATCAATATGGTATAAACCCCATATTTTTATCCTTAATGACAACAATACAAATACGTGCCTCGCTACCCTTTTGTCACTCAGTGAGGACACTGCAAGATTGAACCCAAAACAAAGCACCTCTCCCATTGCAAGATAAATCAATCTAGTTGGCCAAACTAAATCAATAGATCGGAGAGAAATACAAAACTGTCTTAATCATGCATAAAGAGTTTAGAGAAGACTCAAATAATATTCATAGATAATCTGATCATAAATCCACAATTCATCGGATCTCAACAAACGCACCGCAAAAGAAGATTACATTGAATAGAACTCCAAGAACATCGACGAGAACATTGTATTGAAGAGCAAAGAGAGAGAAGAAGCCATCTAGCTACAAGCTATGGACCCGTAGGTCTGTGGTAAACTACTCACACATCATCGGAAGGGCAACAAGGTTGATGTAGAGGCCCTCCGTGATCGAATCCACCTCCGGTAGAGTACCTGAACAGGTCTCCAGATGGGATCTCACGAGGACAGAAACTTGCAGCGATGGAAAAGTATTTTTGGTGTGCCCTCTGGTATACGGGGAATATTTGGGTATTTATGGAGCTAGAATTAGGGTTAGGGGAGTCACGGGGGGTCCCACAAGCTTGGGAGCCCCCCCCCTAGGGCGCGGCCTCCAAGCTTGTGGCCCACTCATGGCTCTTCTGGCCTCCTCCCGAAGCTTCCTAGGTGTCTTCTGGTCCAAGAAAAATCGTCAAAAAAGTTTCGTTCCGTTTGGTATTGATTTTCTGTAAAAGACAAAAACAAGGAAAAAACAACAACTAGCACTGGGCACTAGGTTAATAGGTTAGTCCCAAAAAATGATATAAAATAGCATAATAATGCATATAGAACATCCAAGATGGATAATATAATAGCATGGAACAATAAAAAGTTATAGATACGTTGGAGACGTATCAAGCATCCCCAAGCTTAATTCTTGCTCGTCCTCGAGTAGGTAAATGATTAAAACAAATTTTTTGATGTGGAATGCTACCTAACATGTTTATCATGTAATCTTTCTTTATGTGGCATGAATATTCAGATCCATAAGATTCAAAACAAAAGTTTAATATTGACATAAAAACAATAATACTTCAAGCATACTAATAAAGCAATCATGTCTTCTCAAAATATTATGGCTAAAGAAAGTTATCCCTACAAAATCATATAATCTTGCCATGCTCTATCTTCATAACACAAAGTATTTATCATGCACAACCCCGATGACAAGCCAAGCAATTGGTTCATACTTGTAACGCTCTCAACCTTTTTCAACTCTCACGCAATACATGAGCGTGAGCCATGGATATAGCACTATAGGTGGAATAGAATATGATGGTGGAGGTTGTGTGGAGAAGACAAAAAAGGAGAAAATCTCACATTGACGAGGCTAATCAATAGGCCATGGAGATGCCCATCAATTGATGTCAATGCAAGGAGTAGGGATTGCCATGCAACGGATGCACTAGAGCTATAAGTGTATGAAAGCTCAAAAGAAAACTAAGTGGGTGTGCATCCAACTCGCTTGCTCACGAAGACCTAGGGCAATTTGAGGAAGCCCATCATTAGAATATACAAGCCAAGTTCTATAATGAAAAATTCCCACTAGTAATATATGAAAGTGACAAAATAGGAGACTCTCTATCATGAAGAACATGGTGCTACTTTGAAGCACAAGTGTGGAAAAGGATAGTAACATTGTCCCTTCTCTCTTTTTCTCTCATTTTTTTTATTTTTTTCTCTCTTTTTCTTATTTTGGGCTCTTTTTTTATTTTGGGCTCTTTGGCCTCTTTTTTATTTTAAGTCTGGAGTCTCATCTCGACTTATGGGGGAATCATAGTCTCCATCATCCTTTCCTCACATGGGACAATGCTCTAATAATGATGATCATCACACTTTTGTTTACTTACAACTCGATAATAGAACAAAAATATGACTCTATATGAATGCCTCCGGGTGTACCGGGATGTGCAATGATCTAGCGTGACATGTATAAAAAAATATGAATGGTGGCCAAGCCACAAATAGTATGTCAACTATATGATCATGCAAAGAAATATGACAATGATGGTATGTGTCATAATAAAATGGAACGGTGGAAGTTGCATGGCAATATATCTCGGAATGGCTATGGAAATGCCATAATAGGTAGGTATGGTGGCTGTTTTGAGGAAGATATAAGATGGCTTATGTGTGAAAGAGCGTATCATATCACGGGATTTGGATGCACCGGTGAAGTTTGCACCAATTCTCAAGGTGAGAAAGGGCAATGCACTGTACTGAAGAGGCTAGCAATGGTGGCAGGGTGAGAGTGTGTATAATCCATGGACTCAACATTAGTCATAAAGAACTCACATACTTATTGCAAAAGTTTATTACCCATCGAAGCAAAGTACTAATACGCATGCTCCTAGGGGGATAGATTGGTAGGAAAAGACCATCGCTCGTCCCCGACCGCCACTCATAAGGAAGACAATAAAAAATAAATCATGCTCCAACTTCATCGCATAACGAGAGACCATACGTGCACTGGTACAGCGAGCTGCTATACAAACGGTTTTTAACCCCTTTTCGCGATGGCATTTTGAATCGTCGCCTAGTGAGTATGGGCGATAGGGGGGGTCCTTCCCACACGACTCAGAAACCGTCGGGGATAGGCCCTCCGGTCACACACGCTGCGCAAAATGAGCTCGTGTGTGATCGGGCTAGCCATCACATGCCATTATATAGGCCCAATCGTTTCCGTTCATAGGTACATCCCACATAGTGATTCCCAGAGAAACGTTTCCCTTCGTCTGCACAACCCACACAGTCAATCCATGAGAAATGTTTCCGTTCATCTGCATATCCCACACAGTCAATCCCAGAGAAACGTTTCCGTTCGCATGCACATCCCACACAGTGAATCACAGACGAATGTTTCCGTTCGTATATACATCCCACACAGTTTTATGTATAGCGTCGTGTGTGATAGGTGTACCGATCACACACGCTCTGCCTCCGTTAACCATTTGCTTTATTCAACTATATCACACATGATTTGGTAAAGAAAACTGTATACCATTGGGCTATCCATCACAAGCGCTTTTACTGCTAGAACCATTTGCAAAGTTCCATGACCCATTTAGCAGGTTTATTAGTTTACAATTAATAATTCCAGTATTACGCAAATTCACATTTCATATCGAACAACTATTTGCCAATTTCATATCAGGCACATAAATATATTTTAACATCACAGTACGATAGCTACCTGAAAATAGCACATTACAACATATAGCTAGTTCACCTTCATAAGAACAATATTAGAACAATATATTCTTCAGCGTTGACAACACTTTCTCTAAGTCTATCTCTGTTCTCTTCCTCATACATGCTCCAGAGCTTTGCTAGGCACATCTTCAAAGACTGTGGCCACTCTTGATCAACCCACTCCAGGTAAGAACACTTCCATTCATCCTATAATATTTAAAACTAAATCAGTAACAATTGTAGGGAAAATGGGTTTCTAGCAATATAGAAAATCATCAAATACATATTTTGAAAAACTGAAGAAACAAGTTAATTATGACATATCTTCTTAAAAAGATAAATGTGCAAATGAATTAATTCTACTGAGACAACAACCAAATTCAGAAACATCAGAAGCTATAATTAACTGCAACAACGCTACAAGTTCTTAGTCATGTACTATAAATAACAAATTCAACATTTTATGAGGAAGCTAAATATAACTGCAACAGCATAGCGACAGTGTTTGGATGGCATCAAATTGATACTAACAGGTGTGTACATGCACAAATTTAGTAACATAGAACTAATAGCACTAAGGCCGTCCACTATGTATGCCAAAAGCGGTGTCAAGACAACTGTTGCTACATTTGGCACCGGTGCACTACACTGGCGAGCCGATGCAGAGGAAAAAATCAGGGAACCAGACTCCGGAGCACCTAGTTGCTCTGATGCCCAGTTCCTTCGTGCCATAAAGTTTTAGTATTTTATTGCTTGGATGTGTGGACCAAAGTTGGCCGCACAAACTGCTGAAGCAGTGCGAAATAATTTTCTAATGGCACCGCTGATGAGATGGCAACATTTTTAGATACTAGGTAGAAACCGTGACAATGTCTTAATCACATCCAGAATAACATAGCACAGTGACAATGTCTGAATCACATCTAACAAATGATTTGTAACAATGAAAGTGGGGCTAACCTTCTCTGCACATGCCAGAAACTTCCTCCCACTGTCGACATATTCAAACGCAACTAACTTCACGCATGGAGATTGGTGGTGATAACGAGCAGGCAAATCTTCAGCCACTCCGCTCCATTCGTTGCAACTGATGGTCCTAGGGAGCTACAAGAGGAAGAAATAACTCAAATTGACCGCCGGGTTAAAATCCTTCATTCCAAATTATAACCCGAGAGAGAAGAGAGGCATACCCGGGTGGTGAAAGAGTCATCATCGGAGGAGGAACCGCTGGAGAGGTCATCGAAGAAGACCATCACGACCGCGGCGGTCGGATGCGAGACGACGAGAGCGAGGAAGCAAGCGAGGAACCAGCTATAGCTTGGGAAGGAAGGAAAGAGGAAACAGGGGAAAATGTGACTTGTGGTCGGGGAGAAAAGGGGGTGGGATGGGGGAGTTAGATATTTTGGTGGTAGGCCAAAAAATTTGAAAGGTGGAGGGAAACTTTGCGCGCGCTGCCTCCGGACACAATTCACTTTGAATGAATGTGTGCATCACAAATGATTCTTCTGATTTACACGCAATGAGTTTAATCATTCAAATTTTGGTGGAATTTTTCCTGGGTACTGTCCTCATCCACGTCATTGCATAATTTAACATCGCTTGCTAATTTGGGCACACAAAAGAGCCTACAACACACATACCACACTTACTGAATCGAGCAATTTCAGTAATTAAATAGAGCCAATTGACCTAAACATTGCTCTAACAAAAGACCAGCATTATAAATAAAGGCTAAGTATGCATAATTTTAACAAAGCCGCCGCCGCACCGCACTATGCCTCGTCGGTGTAAGATGAAATGTCGATGACTTGTCCTGGCGACATGGCGCCGTTGGTTGACTCTGTGCCCCCCCGGCTAAAGTCGACCGCGTTGTCGTCCTCGTCCTCGACGCCGCCCTCAAGGTTGTAGTACTCGTTGTAGTGGCTGCACCAGAGCTCGAGTTGGTACTCCACCGCCGATTTCTCGACGGACAGGCTCTTCTCTACCTCGTCCTCAGCCACGGGCAACTCCTCCTCCCAGCGCTCCTCGATCTCCGCTGCCTCCTGCATCTCCAGCTCCCTCTCGGCGATCTCATGAGGAAGCAGGTGTTCCATGGCCTCTCCCGCCTTTTCAGACGTGGGTTGCATGCTGGATTCCGAGGTGACCTGGAATATCTTGGCGTGTGCGTCCTTGATCTTGGCGTGGATGGCCTCGACCCGGGCCAGGGCGACATCAGCGGCACGGACAGCAGCTCGAGCACTCTTGGTGTTTGCAGCCACCGTCCCAGCAGCTGATGCAGCCATCTCGGCTACCGCAGACGCCCTCTCGGCGGATGCGACCGCGCTCTCGGCATAGGCGGTCGTGCTCTCGGCGCAGGCGGCGGCGATCTGGGAGGACGAGGCCACCGTCACTACAAAAAAAGACACATCCGTGACATTTTGGGCCGAACAAATTTTTTTCTGTCATGCTTATGACACTTCTATGACGATAATTGTGACAAAATCCGGTATCATCATAGATGTGGTGGGCTCCTACTTCTATGACAAAAAATCATGACAGAAAATGGGCTTTTCGTCCTGGGCGGGCCAGAGACACACCTGCATGACATTCTTTGGGCCGTCCATGACGGAAAAAATCGTGGTAGAAGTGAGGGCGAGGAAAATTTCGGGGAGCTCCCGGTTACGGTGGGTGGTCGGGGCCAAGCGATGCACGGAGGTTTGCGCGGTTCTCTCGTACACCTGCACGTGTGTGTGCGAGGCGTTGTGCTCTAACTGAACCCGAGCGAGGTGTTGGACTCTAACTGAACCTGAGCGATTGCACTAGCTACGTTACTGAACCCCGATCGATCCCTTGCTGTTAACTGAACCCGAGTGATTCCTTCGCTACTGCTGCTAACTGAAGCCGATCGAAGCTGCCTCTTGATGAACAGTCCCCGGTGGGGGTTGGATGAACAGTTCCCGGTGGGGGTTGGATGAACAGGATCCCGTGGTAGTAGAGGCTGTTGCCGCTGGATGAACAGGACCCCGATCGAGGAGGTGGGGGTGGATGAACAGTAGCCGATGGAGGGACCCCGTGGAGGGCTGGTTGAACAGGACCCCGTAAAGGCCTGGTTGAACAGGACCCCGTGGAGGCCTGGTTGAACAGGACCCCGTGGAGGGCTGGTTGAACAGTAGCCGGTGGAGGCTGGATGAACAGGACCCCGTGGAGGGCTGGTTAAATAGTAGCCGGTGGAGGCTGGATGAACAGGACCCCCGTGGATAAACAGTAGCTCGTGGAGGCAGGAGGAAGTCAACGGTGGATGAACAGTGGTAGGTGGAGGCTGGAGGAAGCCGCGGTGGATGAACAGTAGCCCGTGGAGTCCCGTTTTGCGGTACGCCACACCCGTCCCGATGAACAGGACCCCGTTTTGACCGTTGGCACTCCAACACAAGCCCGTTTCCTCCGTTTTGCGGTACGCCACACCCCTCCCGATCAACAGCACCCCGTTTCGACCGTAGGCACTCGAGCAAAAGTTTGTTTCCTCCATTTTGCGGTACGCCAGACCCTTCTCGATGAACAGGACCCCGTATCGACCGTACGCGGTCGAACAGAAGGCCGTTTCCTCCATTCTGCGGTACGCCAGACCTCGTTTCGGTTGTTCCGCCCAAGCCGGTTGGCTCCTGATGAACACGCGACGCTGTTTACTCCATTCCGACCCAGCCAGTTGGCTACCGATGAACAGGATGACGTCGCTATACGCGTTAGAGACCCCGCCCGTATGTACGTACATAGCCGTATTTACTGTCTTGCAGCATGGCCATACGTACGTGTACATGATATAGACGGGACTGCGTGACATGCTACATCGGCGCCTCTACTTCAAAACGTGCCGCTCCTTACTCGGCCACGGTACATCGCTGCAGAGAGACCGATCGACCGCTATGTACGTACACGTTCACGGTCGGACAAATAACGCTACCTTCACTTCAACCTGGTGGGTCCCAGCTGTCAGGGGGTAAGAAGGCAGTTCCTTCCGTGCGAAGATAAAGCCGGTGGGTCCCATCTGTCAGGGGGGAACATTTTTTTCGTGAAATACAGAGGCCCTTCTGGTAGGTCCGAGCTGTCAGGTGGAGGAATCATTATTTTGTGCGTAATAAGGAGGCACTTCCTTGCGTGCGGCCATGGACCTAGCTGTCAGCCTCTCCACTTACAGTCCTCTTATGATGGCTGTTATTCGTTGACCGCGTTGACAATGCTGTACCACCCGAGAGCACCAAGGGTGGTGGACGATGGCGCGACCTAGGAAGGGAACGACCCGGAGCTGGGGAATACGTAGCAGTGGATGCCCACGCGGAGGGGAGTACGAGGGTTGACTGCTTCGGCTGCGGTTTGAGGCTGCCGTCGCCGGAGAATAACATGGGTTGTTGGTGAGTAGAGGGAAGGCCTGTCCAGCGGTGGGAGTAGGGAGGGGCGGTGAGGCCTGCGTGGCAGCACAGCCAGCCACGGGAGGCAGGAGCACGCGGCACGGTCGGCGCTGGTTTGGGCGGCTAGAGCAAGAAGACCAAAGGTTGAAGAAGCACGACGACCGTTGGATGGACATCGTATGGGTACCGCAACTAGAATCGTTTATATTGACTAAGTTGACAAAGCCCTGCGTCCGCGTCAACTTAGTAGGCCCACAAGTCAGCCTCCAAATATGGTGGGACCGACCTAGCAGCGGGGGTATTCATTATTTTTGTGCGTAATAGCTGGTGGATCCGAGCTGTCACCGGGGGGGATGTTTTTTTCGCGAAATACAGAGGCCCTTCCGGTCGGTCCCAGCTGTCAGGAGGAGGAATCATTATTTTGCGCATAATAAGGAGGCACTTCCTACTCGCAAAAAAAGGAGGCACTTCCTTGCGTGCGATCGTGGACCCAGCTGTCAGCCTCTCCACGTACAGTCCTCTTCCGATGGATGTCATTCGTTGACCATGCCGTGCCGAGAGCACCAAGGCGGTGGACGACGGCGAGGCCAAGTAAGGGAATGACCCGGAGCCGAGGAAGACTCGGCAGTTGTTTCCCACGTGGAGTGGGTACGAGGGTTTACTTGTTCGGCCGCAGTGTGAGGCTGCCATCGCCGGAGAATAACAGAAGGTGTGGGTGAGTAGAGGGATAGCCAGGCCAGGGATGCGAGTATGGTGGGGCCGTGAGGCCTACCCGGTAGCACAACCGGCCACGGGAGGCGGGAGCAGGCGGTTCCGCCAACGCTGGTTTGGGCGGCTGGAGCAGGAAGATCAGAGACTGAAGAAGCACGATTGCCGTTAGATTGACATCTAACGGTCTGACGCTGGTAGAGTCGATTGTTGACTAAGTTTCTTTTTTTGAGAAACCTTGTGTACACATGAACTTAGTAGGCCCACAAGTCAGCCTCCAAATCTGTGGCAGACAACATAGAGCCCATTTGCTATTTTTTAATAATTTGCAGCCCATTTGCTAATTCTTAAGGAATTTATTACAGCCCATTTTCTGCCCAGGACCACGGTCAAAAAGTTCAACCTTATTTTGCATATTTCGGTGGAGTCTGAACTGTTTTAATCCAGAAATGATAAACATTTATTTTTTAAGAACTTATTGATTTGCCAAATAAACTATCATTTTGTTTTTGTAAGCTAATAAGACGTGGGACAATTGAGTTGGTTTTAGGGAAAACCAGTGGTAAAAAAATCAGCGCTGGGAGGGAAAACAACAAAAAATATATAAGGATGTAAAGATGAAAAGGGAACTTTATGTATTTTCAATATAATAATACGTGTATATGAACTAGTAAAACTATAGGTAGAGATTAGAAAACGGAAGTAGGACATGGCATTTCAAGAGGAAAATAGAACCGGGTTGTGTGTTTGATTCACTAAAAAACTGTCTGCAGATGTTCTGAGAGAAAATATAACTAAGGCTGGTGGGCCAGAGGCCAGTTGATACCTGCTGGATCTTTGTGCCCCGTTGTCGTCATGGGCTGGGCCTGTTAAAAACAAAACCAAGCCTGGGCAGTCTACAGCCCAGTTGAAACTTCCTCGACCTGAAAAAAGAATATACCTGCTGGATCCTAGTTATCAGTCTATACTTGCAGAATTCTCTCGTTTATTGACTACGTTGAAAACTTCATGGGTTTCACCATCTCAGATGTCAGCATTATTTTTCCATCGTGATAATAAGTGCATGCACTTGCTTGCGTACGGCTATGGACCTGCTGGTTCCGTACGGTTAGGCTCTGTATGGACAACCGTCTTGTGGTTCCACGGACAATTTCATGCAAATCGGATGGTTTTCAGTGAAAGCGGACTAAATTCATTACATTTTACATATTTCTTTTCATTATGGAATATTTTACATATTTCAACTAATAATAACGGACTAGGCCTTTTTTTAGTCCATGGGAGGCGCTTCACGATCGAGGTCACGACACTTAACTGTTCTGGAACGCCCAAATCCATCGCTCCTCTCTTTTAACAATTTGCAGCTGGGCTTGGCATGCCACAGCCCAGTTCTGACATGCTGCATCCAACTATCAGCCTGTGAAACCGGATGGATCCCCTGTGTACTTCGAAGATGTAAAAATTTTGGAGAACTGGGAATTCGAACGGCAGGTGCTTATGCTACCCATCAAATAAAAATCAGGTGCCTGAAAATTCGTTTCAAAACAAATGATTCAACTTTATATCCTCATCGACCCTCGACATGATGGTTGGAAGCAAATGCCAAGTTCATGCCGAAAGATCCTTAACAACAATACCAACTTGCAGACGACCAGGTAGTACAAGTACCAATACCAAACTAACTTATAATCTTTTTAGTCCTGGCCCTAGTGTTCGTTTGGTAGAAAATCTTACAGAGGACCAGCTCCCGCTCCTTCTCTTGCTCCAGGTCCCCGAGGTGGTACTGGTGCATCACCCAGTTGGTCCTCTACTGGTCGAAGTTCTTGTTGGTGTGCAGCACCAGAACCTTTTTGCTGCCCGTCTGTCGGCCGTTGACCATCACCGGCAAGGTATTGCCGGTCTTGTGCCACATCGCATGCATGCCGCACTCCGACTGTATCTTGCGACGCGTCCGCGTGCCCCTTTTGAATGCCCTGGAGTTGCGCTGGAAGAAATGCTTGCTTAGGCCACTCAGTGTGATGCCTGCAGTATTGTCGAATACAGGTTTTAGTGTACGTAGTTGGCATTTTCATAACATCTTTGGCATGTTGCAGTCACTTGTTTCACTTTTTATTAACTGTCAAATTGTAATTTCTTCACTAGGTCTGCATCTAAAAAGAAAAATAGAGCTATAAACAAAGGAATATGTTTGTGGAAGTAGACGGCCGATCGGTGTCTCACCTGGAAGTTTCTCAGGATGGGTGTAGCATATGTCGTGCTCGCTGTCGATGGTTGGTATGAACAAATCGATGAGAGGGTGAGATCTCGCACTGTCAGCACTCACTTTGGCCTCAAGGTGCTCCATCAGCTCCTGATCCATGGGATCGAACTTGATGCCAGCCGGCAGCACCGGCCAATCCTTCTTGGACTTGCATCGGTTAATTCCAGTTAAATGGTACTCAATGTATGATCAATCAACTGTTTTAAGTAAATGATGAAAGATTTCGACAGATAAGTGGTACTCCAAATCTGAAGTCCACAATACCCGAACAAACTGGGGTCTCGGCTTCATTACTACATGTAGACTCTAAAGACTTGAAAACCCCCATAAAGATCGAAATCATAATACAGGGCGACGGGATGAATACTCACAGGAGCGGCCTCGCTGGTTCCTTCCTTCATCCGGCTAGCTTGAAGAGCATCCTTGTTGAGATCAATTTTTTCAGCGTCTTCCTTTTGACTACTTGCAATGAAGTATAGCAACTCCAGTAGCTCATCGCTCATCGTACCAAATGGATCAGAACAAGGCGGCGACTGGGAGGCGGGGAGACCAGGAGAGGATGGGAGAGTGATTTTGTAGAGAATGCGAGAGTGCTGTTGTAGTACGAGAGGGCTGAGGCTCACTTTGGTGAACCAAACATGCCGCCGGGACTCTTGTGTCACCTCACGCGCAGCGTGTTGTCACATCAATTCAATGTGAGGACATGATGAATAATTTGACCGACGTATACTAGTACTACTACTGTACTACTTACTAGTCGTATTTAGTGTCACATTTTAACCATAGGTTTAACTAACAAAATATCAATGCATGTCACCGAAAATTATACCATTGGAAACTATGTTCAAATACTAGTCCAACGATATAATTTTTTATGACATGCATTAACATTTAGTTAGTTAAACTTATTTTCAAAATTTGACACAAATTACGAAGGGGACCAATAAACTAGGAGCGAGGTAGTAGTACAAGTAGCGCAATATATGGTATAGAGGACTAGTACAAATTTAGAAATGGAGTACGAAGTTACAAGGCTGTGCGACAGACTTTGTAGGCTACATGAGTAATACAAAATATAATTCCCATTGGACAACACTTTCACCAACAAGTACGCACTTGAAGCCTAATTGATATATATGGCTTCTGCACAGCATCTCCATCATCATTATCAGTACATCCTACGCAGGTGAGTTAGGATGCACTTGATCCCAGAAAGGTATCTATCCTTCAAACTAACTACAGTACATAATATCCAACAAAAGAGGGTCATGCTACAGCAGCAGGATACATGTCTTAGTCTAGATATCACTATGAATCAAGTTGTGCATATTTGCTGTTGGCATGAACCACATCGCCGCATGTCGGGTTTGCAAAAGACATTCATCGCTTGGAAGCTTGATGCCTTTCACACACTGAAGATTATCTGGCAACAAGCTGTGTCGATGAATCTCTGGATATGGTGATTCATGAAACCCATGGTACGATGTGTAAACACAGTTCCCCCTGGCGAATGGAAGTTGCATAGCACGGTAATCATCGCCAGTGACATAATTGATGATTGGTTGGATGATCGGATAATTGAGCCCGAGGAACATGGAGTGGTTGCCGAGGCTGTAAACCCGCCTCTAGTTGAATACGCCTGGCCCAACAGAGCTGGGATCTTTCTCGAACACGAAGCAGCCATAGCCATCATAGTCACGAATGCCCCAGGCATGGTACTGCATGTGGTTTGATGAAATGGTTTGGTCAATTTGGTACGTGCGAATGAGCATCAAATGACCGCCGTTAGTTGAACGAGCGATAAACCACCACCCATTGACTTGTATATTTCCAGGTCCTGGAATTATGAAGGACAGCGCATTTGCGTCTGCTGCAACAAATCAAATTGGAGACGAAAAGGACAAAAATATACAATCATGTTCAGAGTATGTGTGGAATTAAGATTATTATAACAATGACACAGATCATAGACAGAGAATTGCAATGCCGTGGTCATAATCATACCCCAAATTAAAAAATTAAGCCAATGGCTTTCATATTCTAGCAACATGTCATGGTTCAAATATCATGTAAAAATGAGAGGAAAACAGCTATGATAGGGCCTACTCATATTCTACCATAGCAGTTACTACTGTTCTCATATCAACTCTAACAATAACATGCGTGGTTATAAAAATCTTGGAAATGAGAGTAACATATAGCAATCATGAGGTTATACTCATAATATCTATTCTAACAATCATTAGATGCCAATTGTTCTCATATCAACTCTAACAATAACATGTGTGGTCATAAAAATCTAGGAAATGGGAGGAACATATAGCAATAATGTGGTTATAGACATACTATCTATTCTAAATTTCTAACAATCAACAGGCAGTCGTATTCATAAGGTAAAGGTGAGATGAGATAGAACAATTACACGATGATAGATTCCAGTAGTATAGGTAGCCACTCTGTGCGTCGACCGCGTAAACGATGCCATCGTGCACTACAGCATCAGACAGAAATGGAGGCTCAACAGGATTGATGATGAGCCATAACCATGTATGGCGACCGGATTCCAGATAGACTAATCCCATGTCGAATAAGGCAATGAGCTTGTAATCCATGTAGTCTTCTGATGGTGTGGGCATTTCACAGATTACAACCTTCAGCAAACGGAGGTCGCACCAAAAGCTCGACGCGTCTCGTGCGTAGTAGGCAGGAGTGTCCGGTGGGCCGCGAGGCTCGATTCTGGCGGTAACCAACGATGGAAGGGTGATCTCTTGCTGGGTGTAGATATCCACGAGACGCCACGGACTACCGGATTGGTGGATGAGGACGATCCAGTTGGCCTTCATGCCCGCCCAGTAGTGGCCGCGCATGAAGGACAGGTGGACGGGTAGTGGTAGCATGTCGAGGGGCACCACAGCAACCTCCGTAGGATCGTCAAGTCGGTGTCTGGGCCACCTTCAAGGATCGAGCATTAGCAAGCAGGGTGTCTTAAAAAGGGTCGGCCGGTTGCAGACGAGTAGACGGTACAAAGACACCGAGCATGCGGACAGACGCACGGTGCTGAGCAGGTCCATATGATTACAGATATGCTCCAAGAGAACATCGGGGAGGGAATTCCAATCGCGGCTCTGCGTGTCAGTCGGTTCTGCCGTAGGGTTTTTTAGGGCACTGAGTGATTGGGGTTTTCGGTGCCTGCGAGCGAGCGGGGAAGTGGATTCGGGTGGGCAAGCAAAGAAGATGGCGTGTGTGGCCGAGCAGTGAGCAGGGGGAAATGGTTGTGCTGGACAGATGGGGAAGAGAGGAGGAAGAAGAAGAGAGGAGGAAGAAGAGGGAAAGACGGGGAAGAAAGTGCATTAAATCTCAATTCTACTAGTACTACTACCAGGATATACCGTCCTTCGGAGTGTAAATAGTTAAGCCGATGACATGTGGGTCTACCTCAAGAGGGCCCATATGTCAGTTAATGGAAGAGAGAGGTGCGTAGGCATATTTGAGAAAGCATGCTCCACTGGCAAACATGATGGCAGTACTGGGTAAGGCTGATTTAGTAACACCAACACGCTGGTTCAGCTTATTAATTAAGGATGCGTTTGGTTAGAGTGAGATGCTCGGGTGGTTATGGGTATCCCCATCCAGCTGGCTAGGGATAGCCATATTTTCTGTTTGGTTACAGGGTGATGTTATCCCATATTTTGTTTGGTTTGAAGGATGAATCATTGTTGGGATAGCCATTTTTTCATACTTTATTATCAAAATACTCTTTTCTCATCTTATCTCTTCCATCGATTGGGGCATATGCAACTACAAGCACCACGCAGCTCACGCATGCACACCACACACAACATGTACACCACGCACACCTCGGCGTAGACAAAGTACAACATCGGCCCGGCCGCGTATACCATATACAGATACAGACGGTACAACATCGCCCGCCCGTGTACATAGACGCCCGTGTACATCAGGTACATGCGTACAACATCGGCCGGCCTCATACACAGAGTACAACAACAGCCGCCCGCATAGAGCGTACACCACGCCATACACAACCCATGCACGAAGCTCAATCACACCATGTACACGAACGCACGTGCAGCTCACTCACACTACGTACACGCACAGACGACGCACATGCACTGATTTGAGCGAGTTCAGCGCCTCAGCGGGAGAAAACGTTTCGTTTGTGCGCGGGTGGATAAGCATGTCCGTGACATTTTCGCGTGCGAGCAGAGCCGGATTTCGGTGGTATATTCCAAGCATATGGCTATCATTATCCTATCTCATCTCAGTTCGTCCACAAACCAAACGACTGCTATCCAGTAAAAAAAATGGCTATCCCTGTCCCTTGGGTGGCTATCCCGTGAACCAAACGGACCCTAAGTGTCCCATCTGCCGCAGCGTGTATTGTCACTTTACTGTGAAGACTAGTTGAATAGTTCTCTCTGACCGAGATGGGGAATAATGGATCGCCAAGACTTCCTATCTACAGTATCCCTATGCCTCTACTCTCATCCTGTCCAACAAGATGAAACATCGGCCAAGGCATCCGGCGCCAATAATGTAGGAGTACTAGTAGTATTTTGTGTCAAACTTTGACCATCTATTTAACTAATAAAATGTTAATGCATGTCACCAAAAATCATATCACTGGATTCGTATTTGAACATAGTTTTTAATGGTATAGTTTTTTATGACATGCATTGACACTTTGTTAGTTAAATTTACGGTAAAAATTTCACACTAAGTACGAAGGGGACCATTAAACCAGGACGGAGGTTTATATACAGGTCAATAAAAAAATCATCAACCAAGGTAGTAGTAAATGATGAGTGCCCGAAGATTTTTTTTCTGAAAGTACTCAATAATGGGCTCGTTTTCCTTAAGAAAATTGTGTTTACGAACGTATTAATTGGAATGCATGCGTGAGGAACAAATAACCAGAACTTTTACACGCATTGGTGAGTTTTCTCTTAATTCTTGCATGCAACGTTTTAATGAAGCTTGAAATATGAACATGTCAATGGGAGGGAGTAAAAGCCTCATGCATGCATGTATGCATGCAACATGCAACACTCACACGTACACATGCACGCACGCAACACTCACGCATCCATGCGGCACACAGCACACGACGCAACACACACGCTCACGCTCAAGTGCTCAACCTACTCCTTCCATCCGTGAAAGACTGTACATATAGAGATTTACACATTGACCAAGAGGAACCGGAACTTCATGGCATAATTAACGCCCAAAAGTAGCAAACTTATGTGTGCATGCGACCATTGAGAGAAGAAGATTAAATGAAGGTTGTTGCATGCTGTAATTAAGGATAGATATGTAGCCTATAGCTAGAGCACAAGTTGGTGCATTAGTCAATCAATATCGATTAGATTAAAGGCTAAGTGCATTGGAAGTGTAGATGTACACTCTTTGTTGGAAAATTTTCTAATGCTAGATGTACAGTTTTTCATGGACCGAGGGAGTACACGTGTATGCACTCACATACACAGCCAAGGTGGTTCGCGCGCAAGGGTTGGACTCCTATCGCGCCTGTGTAAAGTTTTGTTTAACTGATTTCTTTGCTCTGCCAACTAACAGGTGGGACCCAGAAATCAGGTGTCAATTTAACCAGTCAACAAAGTGCCACGTCGACTATGTGGCCGGTCAGTAGGGTGCAATACGGTGCTCTACGGTGAGTTAGTGACCGTATAATCACCGCAAAACTATATAGTGATCGTAATGAGCGTATTGTTATATACGTTGACCGCCAATGTATTTTTCTCGTTTCAAATTAAGCCATATTAACTGGAAAGGATGCAGTATGGACTAGTACTGCTTTGATGTGTCCCGTCAACTCACCGAACGAGGAGAAGCTTGCTTACTACGCCCTCTCCCTCGCCCACGTGCGGTGACTCATAGGACGAGGAGAAGCTTGCTTACTACGTATGCCTATGCACTCTCCCTCGCCCACGCGTGCGGTGGCTCGTAGGACGAGGAGAGGGTTTTGACTACAGCGCCCTCTCCCTCTCCCTCGCCCTCACGGTGCACGTGAATCAGTTCATTCGGTGTCAGATTGCCAGAAGCATATTGTACTGTAGTATCATCATTGTTGGACCTTCCGAAGAGGCGAAGAGCCAAGTGCAAGGTTCACAGGAGTACGAACTGTTGAACCTCCCGAAGAGGCAAAGAGACAAGCGCAAGGTTTTATAGGAGTTATTGTCCTAGTACTACAACTATAGCGAACGATGCTACTATATGATGCCGCCAGGTCACCTATATCCAAAGCTGTGCCACCTTTTTTTCTCACAGAGCGTGTTGGAGCCCTTGCAACAGCCACACAAGTTGCACTTACACATAACACATTTACTAGTAATAAATTCTAAAGGACAAATGCCAGTATGCCACACAAGTTCATCTCCACTTCATGTGATAAATTTGTGCACGACTAGTCTACATATATTCACAGCGCTACCATTCACAATTTACCATACTCCACTTACAAGTTATAGATGGGCTCCATGTCCTCCTCCAGGTTCCAGTCCCAGGTGTTCTTCATAGATGGCACGATCCATAGCGGTGGGCAACGGGAATCATTGTCGCAGCTTTCTAGTCCGGTTCCACATGATGGAGACTCATCCAAGCTGAAACGGCATAAATCAGGGATAGCATGTCCCAGCATGTCGTTCATCTGGTGGTGCGCACTGAAGACACAACCATGCTTCATGAACGGCAGGCCTTCGGTGTCGTGCACGGAAGGTGGCATCCACTTCACAATGGGGTAGCTGTCCCCAATGAAAAGCGAGTACTCTCCAAGAGTGTTCCTCGGCACCCACATAGCATCACGGGGGTCGAACTCGGCGCCGTTCATCTGGTACACGCGGCATCTCAGATCTGGACACATGGTGACGTACATGGTCAAGGTCCATGCATAATAATGTTGTGCTCAAATATGGCGGTCAGTAATATTGTGCAGTAAATAGTACTACTCCGGTATAGAGGAAGTAAAATAACCGGCTTATTATATATAGCCACTCTTGGCTACATGGATGAGATAGTAAGACATGGAAAAACAAAAATGGTGGGAGCTAGTGGGTTCAAGTCTTCAAGGGCCTAGCTAGCTATACGCGTCCTCCAAGGTAAAAAGTACTAGTACTAGTAAGTAGTACTACAATGAAAGAGAAGGCCAGAGGGTTAAAAAAAATATAGTACTAGTACAGTAAACATGTTCCAGTCAAGAGAAGAAAATAACTAACAAGTACTACTACTCTAACACACAACAATGAGAAAATGGAATACCTGGGTAGATGGTGACGGTCCGATCGTGGTAGATTGTGTGACCATGTTGCACATCAGTGGTACCATGGGTAACGACTGCTAAGATAGTTGATCCCAGTATGCCATAGTCAGCTACAAGGTTCCAGGTTAGACCAAATCATGGATGCAAATGCACATCCAGGATCGGCGATCTTATTTTGATCGGGAGATGACTGGTCCCGGCAAAATAATGGAGTACCGTTAGGGATGCAAATGATGGTTTGTGCATTCCGTTTGTAATCTCCCGTACCATAGGATGGCAACCAGATGAAACAAGTCCCCTGGCATGTCACCGCGAAGATGCGGCCTACATGGCACACGGAGTCTTTGAACGTGTAGGGGTACAAATCTGCCGCGGCCAACATGTGCCAGCCTCTGCCGTTACTGCCTTTTGTATTGATGGCAATTCTTATGTCAAACACCGCGATGAGATAGTAATCGTCGTAGCCGCGTCACTTTGTCGGCGGGTCCGCAATTGCTATCTTCTTCAATCTCATGTAGGAATCATCATACGTATTCAAGCCCAGCTAGTCCGGAAGGCCGATCCCAATGGTGGAGAAGGGGTCTACGGGAACGGCCGCACTGCTGTGGATGTTGTGCAAAATGATGGTGGTATCCGGCCGGAAGTATGCAAGCCAATCTTCGTTGGCACCAACCCAGACCTATATATAAGATGGTGGACAGCGGAGAAATTACGGGATGGAATAACTAAGTACTATATTTAGAATATACACTACATGATCAAACTCCATGACTAACCTGCTCATCGGACAAAATCCAACTACCTCTCAACATCGGCAACTCTAGCGGAGTCAACGTGCAACCATGGCTAGGGAGCGGTGGATTGTTCGATGGATTGTCCCATAGAATAAACTTCTCCTCGAGGACGCATGGAAGACCAACAAGCATGGCCTTTTCCCAAGCCTATTTAAGCACCATCTTAAAATAGTTGGTGCAGGAAGCACCGAGTCTTGCGGCGGTGAGGACGTCGAAGCGGCGTGCAATTTCTCCCAGAGGATCGTCATCCAAGGTCTCCCAGCCTCGACGAGGAGGAGAACCACCTGGCGAATCCATGGGAGCAGCGACGAACTGCCTTGGTCTCTTCGGGGGGAGGGGAACTAGTGAGGAGGAGATAAGAGTGTAACCGCAGGGCCTCGTCCCTTCGTTAAGGAAGTTATGCGGGCACGCATAGTGGTAGTGCCTAGTACTGTAGGAGTAGTAGTAGTACTACTTTCTCAACTAGTAGTGTGATGTACTGTACTTCTATAGTGCACCAGTTTTGAACTCTTGAATCTCAAGGCCAAGGAGCTACAGCTGCAAGTGGAGGGTACTACTATTCTCTAGAATCATCGATGTACTATCAATGTAGTGAAAGTACACCTGCGTAGTGCATACTCTCCGTGCTCTATTCAAGCACGTAGCTGGCCTACTCAGCCACTCCTCTCACGCGCACACTAGCAGCCTGTTTATCAGCAACAGTTACTGCGGGGGAAGAACATTTGAGTTCTTTGATACAGCGAAACTAGGCTTTTCGCTTCCATTTGTGGAGGTGTAATAGATCTCGTCGAACTTTGTTAGTTCCTTCTTTATGAATGAGATGAGGCAAAGGTTTTGCCTCTGTTTCAAAAAAAAATCACGTCAAGAGGAATTTCTTTTATAGAGCCGATAATGGAGCGAAGTCCATACGTGTAACGCCACATGCTACAGAGTAGTAGAGTAGCACTTTACGTACAGAGCCATATTGCACAGTTCCCAATGCTGCGCCAGGCTTTTCCGGCTCCTCGAGCTTAATTGGGAGGCGCTAGTGAGGAAGCTGCAAGCGAGGTGCGGCTAGGGCGAGCACTCAGGCGAGAAACTTTGCATGGTGTGAATTGATATATAGGAGTACTACTCTAGTACACGAGCCACGAGATGATGGGAGGGAAAACCCGTTCATGTGGCTGGGCTATCCAGTGCACCCAGATTGTGGTGCGACACGTCCGTTCGACTTCAAAAGTCAAACTACCAGTGTACAATATTGGCTCGCAGCGAGGTTACTATTTAAAAAAAAGGCCACCGTGCGTTCGGCCAGGATTGAACCCACAAAACGAGCTATACACTCCCGCCACCACTATTAGTACTCGTTGGAGTACAACGCAACCTAGAATCGCCTTTTGTCGCTAGTACATTGTTCTTTACAAGAAACCACTAATACCAAGAAACTAGTACCACTTACCAACCAGCCCTACCAAGAAACGACTACTCTACAAAGTGCCGTTATAGGCACGTTTCAACCCATGTTGCCCCTTAAGTCAACGCCTTCTATTTGACCGGCAAGTTAGAGCATCTGCAATAGTCTGTTCGATAGAATCGTTGGTACAAGGTCCACATCAGCAACCAACAGCGTATCATACAAGTTCTCCAGTGAAGCATATGTTAATCTATTGGGAACCACACACGTTAAATCAATGTAAATAAACTGATGACCAACACCCGAGAGAAGGAAATTGGAGAGGTAGCTTCCGCAGCTCTCACCAGGTCCAGGCAGGGCCCACATAAATGAATGCAATTACCTCGGAGCTTGTGTCCAGAATGTTGGTTCAGCATCATACCATCCCATTCTCTCTCTTCTTTTATTTTAAGCCACCTCATCAGAACAGTCTACATGGCAAATTTACCAACAATGATCATACGACCATTAGAGATGCCCTTAGGCGTTATGACTTGTGGGACCTACATGTCAGTCTGGACAAAAATCCCCGAGTGACCTCCTACCTCCGGCCTGTCCACCTAGTCATCCTCGGCCATGGGACACAGCTACCGCCGCCGGCAGAAGGCGAGGTCAAAAGCGCCAGCGGTGCGGAGCCCATCTTGCGGTAGCCCGGATGCCAGCTTCGTCCGGCGCTCGCGGCCGCTAGCTAGCCAAGATAGCACACACCCTGCTGGATGCATCCAGCTGCTTGTCTGCAAGGTTTGCTGGCTAGGTTGGCACGGCGGTGCGGCGGCTTGCTCACGCGCGTCGCGCTAAGGCCAGCCATCTGGCTTGAGCAAAGGCCAGCGCGGCGGCTTGCTCGCGCGTGAGCCACGCTCGGGCCAGCCAGCCAACCCGTGCGGAGGCCAGCGTGGCGTTCGCCCGTCCGGCGGAGCGACGGCCAGCTCGCTCATCACTGGCGCCACCGATGAACACGCATAAGAACTGTTTGAAGTAATGTTCAGGAAAAATAATGATTGGAGGAGGAAGAATAGGATAGAAGGTCAGATGTGGGTCCCTCGTGTCAACGGTCAAACAAAATGTGTTGGTTTAAGCTGCCTCGTGAGCACGGACGTGTGGGCCAACCCTATCATAAACGGGTTTAAACGAGGCTAATCGGCACTAGGTAGTAGTTTTTTGGCGCGGATTAAGAAATTTTGGGTATGTTTTT
The DNA here is from genome assembly GCA_011799875.1 of Thinopyrum elongatum. NCBI lineage: Eukaryota > Viridiplantae > Streptophyta > Magnoliopsida > Poales > Poaceae > Thinopyrum > Thinopyrum elongatum. Next base: position 582,939,161 of record CM022298.1, read on the forward strand.
GTTATTTTTTGTACAATAGTTTCTTCCTAGGGCTGGTTGAAAGTGGTAGTTTTTTGTTAAATACTCTACATACTGTAAGTAGGAGTGAAAGTTAAGCTTTGGAAGCCAATAAGCATGGCTAGTTACATAGTGCCTATGTGTACGTAATTCAAACTAAATATCAACCATGAGTGACTAATATCTTGATGGAAAAATCGAAACTATGGAAATACTAGCAATTTTTTTGCATGGTTGGAAATACTAGCAATGTGCACGTGCGTTGCAATGGATCATAATTAGAATAATACTTATTCACAAACTTGAAAGAAAACACTCTAATTTTGATATACATATATCACTAGAAATATATTATGTTTCAATCAGAATATATTCCTTGGGCTGTTTTGGTGAGGTGAGGGAGGGATGTGGTTGGTTTTAAGATACTAATTAAGGTTTTTTCTGCAAATTGGTAGAGAAGTGGGATGTTGTTGAGAAAAGGCAACAACTTACCTCACAGTCATTAGATGTAGATCTAATGGTTAGAAATGACGGATGGCAAACACACCATCATCACCAACTAAGTCTTCTGTAGGAGTACTAGCAAGATGCCCGTGCATTGCACGAAACATCAAGATGCATTTTTTTATAAAACACCTGTTGTGATTGACCCATGTGGGAGTAATCCCATGTGTAAAAACTAATGATATCTCGAGAAAGAGGATAGATAAGGTGAGGAGGAGTGGGGCGTGGTGGTGATTGGTGGTCGGACTGAGCGGAGGCATGGGAATGGACGACGCCGGCAGCGACCACCATGCTAGTTTGTTCCAGAGGCTTCCTTTTTTAATTACTCAACAATGAGGTTGTGGGAGATAAGGATGAACAAGGGAAGGCCTTGTCTGCAAATGTGGAGAGAGGTGCGAGTATCTTTTAGTTTAATTTCTATCCGTCAGATATAGATCGGACGGTCTATATTGCAAGATGGCAGGCATACCATCATCACCAACTCAGTTTTTTTATAAGAAGAGATATAAGTATGGAGATACAAACGTATTATCGATACTTGTTTCCATAAACTTGGATCTACATTCTATTCAACGGCTGAGCATGTGGGGCCTTAGCACGATGACTTCTCGACTGTGTAAAACAAAGGTTTTCCCGTCGCCGATAAGGAGAGGTTGACGGCGGCGCACTTTCAGCTCGCTCTAGTACTAGTAGTCATACTAGGTGGTCTATGCACGTGTAGATTTATTCTTTTTTCACGTCTCGTGTTCGTCGTACTGCCACGACTGTTGATGAATAGACGGTAAGTTATTCACGGGAAAACCTTGGTTGAGCGTGTGTGCGAGAGAGAGACAGCATGTGCGTGTGTGATATGTGTAGAGACTGGGGCAATGATAAGAGATTCTTTGTGTCTCTGTGTGTGGAGGATAGAGAGAGACATGTGCATGGGGCTTTTGTAGCGACCCGACCCGAATGGATCGAATCTCTGTGTTCAAGTGTCATCCCTGGATCGGTAATGCTGACACACACAGTACTTGAGGGATTTATAACAGAGTAGCAATCACACTCTTATTACATCGAATGTCTCAAAAGAGAACTGATTACAATAAATATGGCTTAAGGCCATCTAAATAAGATAACAGCGGAAGGCTTGGAAGATAAGATGAGTCCATCAACTCCAACGGCATAGCTGAGTGCACGACAACGACCTAGCACACCTTACTCTCCGTCTGAAAAGTCTGCAACATGATACGTTGCAGCCCGAAACGGGTCAGCACATGGAATATGCTGGCAATATAACACAGTAGAGCAATGAACAGAATAATGCTAATACTACATGCATATTTGGCTGGTGGAAAGCTCTAGGGTTATACTGTTTTGCGAAAAGCCAATTTTTCCCTACAACAAAGGAATATTTTTTTTAACTATCATGGTGGTTGTTGAACATTGAGAAGGTAAAACCCCCTCTCAATCCCAATTAAAAGTAATCATTAATCCCAACAAATTAATTTAGAGTGATGGGATTCAATATGATAATCCAAGAACCAGATACTCAAGATGTCCATAACCGGGGACACGGCTAATCATGATTAGTTTGTACACTCTGCAGAGGTTTGTGCACTTTTCCCCACAAGACTCGATCTCCTCCGTTGGATTTCTCGCACTACATGGTGTTTGAGAAACGGATGTCCGAGACACAGTCTTTCAGAAACATTTACTCTTTACTCTGGGTAGACAGTTACACCTACTTTCCCCTACATCTGCTAGCCTACCACTGAAAGAGGTCATGTAACATACTCAACTATGCTAGAGCCCATAATAGCTTGTGGCTGCACACGGAAGTTTCTAGCATGAACAATCTTATGATCCCTTTGAGCCTGGGTGGCGGACCGTAGGAGGATCACACGGTATATCCCCGGGATCTCCTAGGACAACACTGGTATATCCCCAGGTGCCCAAACAAGCAATCCACCCAGATGTGTATTAAAGTTGCCACCTTAAGTTGAACCATTAATTAAAAATCTCACATCTGTCATGGATACACTCAAACCCAATCCACGTCTACGAGCATAGCATGGAAACATAAGCATAGCGTAGAAGTAACTCCCAAGGGTTTGATATTAAAAAGGCAATAGGTTCTACCTCATCATCTACTTCCCAATACCCACAAGTTAATCACATCCTAGTCATGCAATGTTTGAGGGTCGAAACTAATGCATAAAAACTGGGTAACGAAGAAGTATGATCAATGTGTTACTTGCCTTGCTGACGATCTGCAAATCCTAGAGACTCGTAGTAGCACGCTTCGCACTCCGGGAATTCTATCGCAAACAACCAATAGCATACATAAGCAATCAAGCGAAGATGCACGGGTAAAACCCAGATAAGAAGATCTAACCAGAAAGTTCAACTGAAGAACTCTGGTTTGCAAAAAGAATCAAATCAAACAAAGCAACGAAACTCAAACTGCGAAAGAAACAAGCTTTGATTACTAATCTGGACAAAAGTCAAATTTTACAGTAGCAAAAACTTGTTTAAGTTGATTAAACAGAAAGAGGGCTTCGAGACGAAGATCTAGGCGCTTGAATCGCCTGATTCCGACAAACGAGCGAAAAGTTATACTAAAACGAAAATCGGATCAGGAATCGCGATCGAAAATAATCGCGAAAAACCCGAGAAAAAGAAAAACTAACGAACAGGCTAACGAACGAACGTTCGCTGTCTGCGGTTAAACGGTGAAAACCGTTCGTTAAAACGAACATACGGACGAACGTCCGCTAGATAGCTAACCCGGGAAAAACCGAATGAACCGATAAAATTAAAAAAACGCATCTAGGGTTTCTAAAAAAAACCGATCGGTTTTTACCTAAACCGAAAAAAAAACTGGGCGTCGGATCCGGCGAGCGGCGGCTCCGGCGAGGCGAGGCTGCAGCGGCGGCGGGGTGCGGCGCGGCAGCGTGAGCGGCGAGGCGACGGGGCGGGGCGCGTGCGGTGCAGCGGCGCGGCGCGGCGGCGAGCGGCGGACGCGGCGGCGGCGGCTGCTGCTTGCTGCGGCGGCGGCGGTGGGCTGCGGCGGCGGGGTGGGTCGAGGCGGCGGGGCGGGCGGCATATAAAGGGGCCGGGGCGGGGTGGCTTGGGGAGGGGGCGACGGGCAGCGACGGCGGCGGCTCGGACTCCCTGGAGGAGTCCGGCTCGGGGACGGGGACGAAGGCGGCGGCGGCCTGCTGGGCCGGCTGGGCTTCGGCCCAGTTCGGTCCGGCGGAGTTTTTTTTTTTTTAAATAATTCCGCGCAGAAAAACAAATAAAAGAAATACTAAACGGACTCCAAAATTCCCGAAATAAATTTTCCCCGTCCTCTAAAAATCTCCCGGACAAGGTAAACATTTATTTGGGACTCTAATGCAATTTTGAAAAATGCATATTTTTTTCTAAATTCAAATAAAATTGCAATAAAAATCCAAATAAACTATTTATTTGATTTTAATATTTTTCCTCCAATATTCCATTTATTTTGGAGAAGTCATATTATCTCCTCTCATATATTTTTAATATGAAATATTTTCGGAGAGAAAAATAGTTAAACCAAATTGATCCCTGTTTCAATATTTGAGAAAATTCAAATATGAAAACGGTGAAATCCCCAACTTTCTCCGTGGGTCCTTGAGTTGCTTAGAATTTTCGAGGATCGCAAAACGAAATGCAATAAAATATGATATGCAGTGGATGATCTATGTATAACATTCCAAATTAAAAATTTGGGATGTTACAAACCTACCCCCCTTAAGATGAATCTCGCCCTTGAGATTCGGGTTGGCTAGAAAACAGGTGTGGGTGGTCCTTCCGGAGGTCTTCTTCGCGCTCCCAGGTGGCTTCATCCTCGGTATGGTGGCTCCACTGAACCTTGCAAAACTTGATAACTTTGTTGCGTGTAACTCGGCTGGCAAACTCGAGAATCTTGACGGGTTTCTCCTCGTAGGTTAGATCATTATCCAATTGAATTGCTTCTAGGGGCACTGTATCTCTTAGAGAAATATCAGCCATCTCCGCATGGCACTTCTTTAACTGGGAAACGTGAAACACATCATGAACTCCTGACAGTCCTTCGGGCAATTCCAACTTGTAGGCAACTTCACCCATACGTTCCAATACTCGGTATGGTCCTACAAACCTCGGGGCTAACTTTCCTTTAACTCCAAAACGTTTCACTCCTCGTAAGGGTGATACTCGTAGATATGCTCTGTCTCCGACTTCATAGGTTACCTCCTTGCGTTTTGGATCGGCATAACTCTTCTGTCTGGACTGGGCTACTTTCAGTCTATCTCGAATCAGCTTAACCTTCTCTTCGGATTCCTTAATCAAATCCGGTCCAAACAACTGACGGTCTCCAACTTCATCCCACATCAACGGTGTTCTGCACCTCCTTCCATACAAAGCCTCGAAAGGTGCCATCTTCAAACTGGCTTGGTAGCTGTTGTTGTATGAGAACTCCGCGTAGGGCAAATTGTCATCCCAACTAGATCCATAATCTAGCGCACAAGCTCTCAACATGTCCTCCAGAATCTGATTGACTCTCTCGGTCTGTCCATCTGTCTGCGGATGAAAAGCTGTACTAAACTCTAGCCTGGTTCCCAATGTCTGGTGTAGTTGGCGCCAAAACTTTGAAGTAATCTGGGTTCCTCTATCTGATACGATGGTCCTCGGAACTCCGTGCAGACATACGATCCTGGTCATATATATCTTGGCCAACTTCGCACTCGTATATGTGGTTTTCACTGGAATAAAGTGAGCTACTTTGGTCAAACGATCCACTACTACCCAGATAGAATCATATCCTGATCGGGTCCTGGGTAATCCGGTGATGAAATCCATGCCAAGTTTATCCCACTTCCATTCGGGTATTGGCATAGGCTGTAGCAAACCTGCGGGCTTCTGATGCTCTGCGTTCACTCTCTGACATACATCACATACGGCTACATACTCAGCAATATCCCTCTTCATACCCGTCCACCAGAAACGCTCTTTTAAATCCAAATACATCTTGGTGTTTCCGGGGTGTATCGAGTATGGCGAGTCATGAGCCTCCTGTAGTATCAACTTCCTGATCTCGGCATTATTGGGTACATACACACGGTCCTCAAACCATAAGGTGTCGTGCTCATCTTCACGAAAACCTTTGGCTTTTCCTTTGCGCATTCTATCCTTTATCTCGGCAATTTCCTTGTCATCTTTCTGAGCTTCTCGAATCCTTCCCAATAATGTTGACTGAACTTCCATAACTGCGACAAAACCTCTAGGGACTATCCCCAAACGAAACTCCCTGAGATCTTCGGATAACCCCTTTGGTAAACCTCCGCTTTTGAGGGTATTGACATAACTCTTCCGGCTCAAAGCGTCTGCTACGACATTGGCCTTTCCTGGATGATAATGCAACTTCATATCATAATCCTTTATAAGTTCCAACCATCTCCTCTGCCTGAGGTTCAGCTCCTTCTGAGTGAAAATATACTTCAAGCTCTTGTGATCCGTGTACACATCACAACGGTTCCCAATAAGAAAATGTCTCCAAGTCTTAAGTGCATGAACTACAGCTGCTAACTCCAAGTCATGCGTGGCATAATACAACTCATGCGGCCGAAGCTGACGTGAGGCATATGAAACAACTCTTCCTTCCTGCATAAGTACTCCTCCCAGTCCTAAGCGAGAAGCGTCGCAATACACTTGGAAATCCTTGCGTATATCTGGCAGAATCATAACTGGGGCTGTAACCAAACGTTTCTTCAGTTCCTGAAAACTTGCCTCACATTCATCTGTCCATTTGAACTTAGTGTCCTTCTTCAGTAACTCCGTCATAGGCTTCGCAATCTTAGAAAAATTCTCGATAAATCTCCGATAATATCCTGCAAGTCCAAGAAAACTGCGGATCTCCCCCACTGAGGTGGGTGCCAACCACTCAGTGACAGACTGAACCTTAGTGGGGTCTACTGCTATACCTTCGCCCGATATAACATGTCCAAGAAATCCAACTTCCTTCAACCAAAACTCACATTTGCTGAACTTGGCACACAACTGATGTTCCCTGAGCTTCTCGAGAACTAAACGCAGATGCTCCTTGTGCTCCTCTTCATTCTTTGAGTATACCAAGATATCATCAATGAACACCACGACAAACTTATCCAAGAACTCCATGAACACCTTGTTCATCATACTCATGAAATAGGCAGGGGCATTAGTCAATCCAAATGACATAACTGTGTACTCATATAGCCCATACCGGGTGGTGAAGGCTGTCTTAGGTATATCCTGTTCTCGGATCTTCAGCTGGTGATACCCTGATCTCAGATCGATCTTGGAGAACACTTTAGCTCCTTGCAACTGATCAAACAAATCATTAATCATTGGCAGTGGGTACTTGTTCTTAATCGTCACTTCATTCAATGCGCGATAATCAACAACCATTCTCAAGGATCCATCCTTCTTCTCAACTAAGAGCACTGGGGCTCCCCACGGTGATGAACTTCGTCGAATGTAACCTTTCTCCAATAATTCCTTGATCTGCTTCTTAATCTCCTCCAGATCATTTGCGGGCATCCGGTATGGTCTCTTTGATATTGGTCCGGTGCCTGGCAACAACTCTATCAAGAATTCAATGTCTCGATCCGGCGGCATGCCTGGTAACACCTCTGGAAATACATCTGGGTAATCCTTCACAATAGGCACCTCCTCCTGAACAACTCCCATGAGAGAATTTACTTGGCTCCTTCTAGGCACATGCCTAGATACATACTTGATCCTTTTTCCCTCCGGGGTGGTAAGCAAAATCGACTTACTCGCACATTCGATGCTTCCTCCATACATCGATAGCCAATCCATGCCTAGTATCACATCCAATCCTTGTGACTTCAAAACTATCAGGTCTGAGGGGAAAACATGACTTCCAATGATCAATGGCATCTGATGGGTTTAGAGGGAAGAGATTAGAATAGGGTAAGGTCTAGTGAGAAGGCACTACCCATATGCACATGAGACAAACACATTCATAACACACCACTCAATTCAAGCAAGAGCATACAATCGATCTAACTACCGTTACAAAAGTGCTCGGACTATTACTATTTACATGGGGAGAAATACTAATGATAATATGGTGGTCATCTAGAAATTTTGATCGGTGGAAGACTCCATGATGTCCGCTCCAGCTTCGTCTTCATAATCATCATCACTACTGTCCGGGTCGGAGTCGGTGTCGTCGATGATGATGTAGTCTTCAGATCGAATTTCCTCAGGTTCGTCGTCTTCTTCTCCGGGCGCGGGGTCTCCCATGAATACTCCTAGCTTCCTTGTCAGGTCGTCATTCTTCTCCACTAGTATTGCGATTTCCTCCTCGTATCCATCGCGTGTAGACTTGAGTTCCTCTGCTAGTACAGTGGCGGTGTAGGTCCCGGTGAAGCTTGGTATTCCGATGTTCAGGTACCTAGTGACTTCCTTCAAGTGTCGTCCAAAAGGTGTGTCTTCATCCGGTTGTGTAAACTTGTTCCTTGAGTCCGCCATCCCAGAGAATAGAAGATGGAGAGAAGTCGGAAATGAGTAGAGAAGAGTGACCTATGGCTTTTCTTAGTGGTCGTGTCCTACAGTCAGCGTGTGCTCTGATACCATCTCTGTAGCGACCCGACCCGAATGGATCGAATCTCTGTGTTCAAGTGTCATCCCTGGATCGGTAATGCTGACACACACAGTACTTGAGGGATTTATAACAGAGTAGCAATCACACTCTTATTACATCGAATGTCTCAAAAGAGAACTGATTACAATAAATATGGCTTAATGCCATCTAAATAAGATAACAGCGGAAGGCTTGGAAGATAAGATGAGTCCATCAACTCCAACGGCATAGCTGAGTGCATGACAACGACCTAGCACACCTTACTCTCCGTCTGAAAAGTCTGCAACATGATACGTTGCAGCCCGAAACGGGTCAGCACATGGAATATGCTGGCAATATAACACAGTAGAGCAATGAACAGAATAATGCTAATACTACATGCATATTTGGCTGGTGGAAAGCTCTAGGGTTATACTGTTTTGCGAAAAGCCAATTTTTCCCTACAACAAAGGAATATTTTTTTTTAACTATCATGGTGGTTGTTGAACATTGAGAAGGTAAAACCCCCTCTCAATCCCAATTAAAAGTAATCATTAATCCCAACAAATTAATTTAGAGTGATGGGATTCAATATGATAATCCAAGAACCAGATACTCAAGATGTCCATAACCGGGGACACGGCTAATCATGATTAGTTTGTACACTCTGCAGAGGTTTGTGCACTTTTCCCCACAAGACTCGATCTCCTCCGTTGGATTTCTCGCACTACATGGTGTTTGAGAAACGGATGTCCGAGACACAGTCTTTCAGAAACATTTACTCTTTACTCTGGGTAGACAGTTACACCTACTTTCCCCTACATCTGCTAGCCTACCACTGAAAGAGGTCATGTAACATACTCAACTATGCTAGAGCCCATAATAGCTTGTGGCTGCACACGGAAGTTTCTAGCATGAACAATCTTATGATCCCTTTGAGCCTGGGTGGCGGACCGTAGGAGGATCACACGGTATATCCCCGGGATCTCCTAGGACAACACTGGTATATCCCCAGGTGCCCAAACAAGCAATCCACCCAGATGTGTATTAAAGTTGCCACCTTAAGTTGAACCATTAATTAAAAATCTCACATCTGTCATGGATACACTCAAACCCAATCCACGTCTACGAGCATAGCATGGCAACATAAGCATAGCGTAGAAGTAACTCCCAAGGGTTTGATATTAAAAAGGCAATAGGTTCTACCTCATCATCTACTTCCCAATACCCACAAGTTAATCACATCCTAGTCATGCAATGTTTGAGGGTCGAAACTAATGCATAAAAACTGGGTAACGAAGAAGTATGATCAATGTGTTACTTGCCTTGCTGACGATCTGCAAATCCTAGAGACTCGTAGTAGCACGCTTCGCACTCCGGGAATTCTATCGCAAACAACCAATAGCATACATAAGCAATCAAGCGAAGATGCACGGGTAAAACCCAGATAAGAAGATCTAACCAGAAAGTTCAACTGAAGAACTCTGGTTTGCAAAAAGAATCAAATCAAACAAAGCAACGAAACTCAAACTGCGAAAGAAACAAGCTTTGATTACTAATCTGGACTAAAGTCAAATTTTACAGTAGCAAAAACTTGTTTAAGTTGATTAAACAGAAAGAGGGCTTCGAGACGAAGATCTAGGCGCTTGAATCGCCTGATTCCGACAAACGAGCGAAAAGTTATACTAAAACGAAAATCGGATCAGGAATCGCGATCGAAAATAATCGCGAAAAACCCGAGAAAAAGAAAAACTAACGAACAGGCTAACGAACGAACGTTCGCTGTCTGCGGTTAAATGGTGAAAACCGTTCGTTAAAACGAACGTACGGACGAACGTCCGCTAGATAGCTAAACCGGGAAAAACCGAATGAACCGATAAAATAAAAAAAACGCATCTAGGGTTTCTAAAAAAACCGATCGGTTTTTACCTAAACCGAAAAAAAACCGGGCGTCGGATCCGGCGAGCGGCGGCTCCGGCGAGGCGAGGCTGCAGCGGCGGCGGGGTGCGGCGCGGCAGCGCGAGCGGCGAGGCGACTGGGCGGGACGCGTGCGGTGCAGCGGCGCGGCGCGGTGGAGTGCGGCGGCGGCGAGCGGCGGACGCGGCGGCGGCGGCGGCGGTGGGCTGCGGCGGCGGGGTGGGTCGAGGCGGCGGGGCGGGCGGCATATAAAGGGGCCGGGGCGGGGTGGCTTGGGGAGGGGGCGACGGGCAGCGACGGCGGCGGCTCGGACTCCCTGGAGGAGTCCGGCTCGGGGACGGGGACGAAGGCGGCGGCGGCCTGCTGGGCCGGCTGGGCTTCGGCCCAGTTCGGTCCGGCGGAGTTTTTTTTTTAAATAATTCCGCGCAGAAAAACCAATAAAAGAAATACTAAACTGACTCCAAAATTCCCGAAATAAATTTTCCCCGTCCTCTAAAAATCTCCCGGACAAGGTAAACATTTATTTGGGACTCTAATGCAATTTTGAAAAATGCATATTTTTTTCTAAATTCAAATAAAATTGCAATAAAAATCCAAATAAACTATTTATTTGATTTTAATATTTTTCCTCCAATATTCCATTTATTTTGGAGAAGTCATATTATCTCCTCTCATATATTTTTAATATGAAATATTTTCGGAGAGAAAAATAGTTAAACCAAATTGATCCCTGTTTCAATATTTGAGAAAATTCAAATATGAAAACGGTGAAATCCCCAACTCTCTCCGTGGGTCCTTGAGTTGCTTAGAATTTTCGAGGATCGCAAAACGAAATGCAATAAAATATGATATGAAGTGGATGATCTATATATAACATTCCAAATTAAAAATTTGGGATGTTACAGCTTTGTGTTGTGTAACATGGAGACACATAGACATAATCGGAGAGTGAGTGTGTGAGATACACATGCGGACATGGGGAGAGATGTGTGAGTTAAAGAGATGGAGAATTTTGGTGTGCATGTGAGCTAGAGAGAGAGGGGGATATATACATACCTAGAGCTGGAGAGAATATGCAAGGGTGTGTGTCTTAAAAGAAGGATCCAGATAGATGGGTGTTTGTGCGTGTCTGTGTGTGTTTGTGCGCGCGCGCGTGTGTGTGAGGGAATGTGTGTATGTGGAGAAGAGAGACCACTAATGATGTAAACCTAGTAGGGAAGGGGAATGGTGTGACATGTGTGTCAAAGAGAGAGAAAGGCATGTGTAGTAGCGGGATAGCATGGGTGCGGGCGGGGAGCAGACTATTTGGAAGAGACATCGAGTGTGTGTGGGAGAGGGGTGTGAGAGCGAGAGAGAGAGCTAGCGAGGGAGAGAGAGAGAGAGGAAGATAGGGGGGGAGAGAGGGTTCGTTTGTGTGTGGAAGTGGCATATAGATAGGGAGACAAGGTTGATGTTGTTCGAAAGTGGCCTATGTACGGAGACACAAGGGAAGCGAGTCATCGTGTGTGTGATAGAGACTTCATGAGAGATCTAGAATAGATGGTGTAGAGAACAACGTGCGAGATTGAGAACGATGATACGTTAGGGAGCTATGGAAAGAGTCACGGCATATATGTATATAGGGAAGGAGCTGGGGCGGGTCCGCATGTGGGAGAGATAGAAAGAGGAGAGTGGTGCACAAGGAGACAAAGGGTGCTTGTTTGCAGTGGGGGTGGTGAGTGAGGTGAGTGTGCAAGAACCACATAACTAGGGAGATAGACGTTTGGGGGCGACGTTTTGTGTGTATGGGAAAGATACACTCTATATAGTGCGTGTGCTTGGGAAAGAGAGATGTCGGGAGACCTAGAGAGTGGGGGAAGAGATGTGTGCATGCCCGAGAGACAAAGTGATAGAGACCTATATTGGGGTCCGGACTTAGAAGAGAGAGAGGTGTTAATGTGCTCCTGTGTTCGTGTCCGTGTGGAGATTGAGGAGAACGAATTGGTGGTGGGGGGGGGGCGGGGGTGGATTCAGATAAAGAGTGAGGTATTGTCGATATTGAGAGACTTTAGTGTAATTGAGATATATATGGTCAATAGTGTGTGCACTCATGGTTGATCAATTTGTTTCACAGTTTGGACTATGAGATAATGATACTTTTGAACATGTGTGATATACTTTGAAGTACCAGAATTACAAACCTAAGATTGGAATTTTGGAATTCGACTCCATCATTAGCTTTTGTAATTCATTTAAACAGAGGTACATTTTTTAAGCCGGGATTTCGTGATTTCAAATTCATATATCAAACCTAGAGATATACACATACGGGCATGTTCAAATCTTATAATCATCCACTTTATTCATACACATACACATTTTTGCTTTTGTCATCATATTTAGGATAAACACATTTGGAATTTCATTTGAATTGGACCATATGATGGTATTTGCTTCCACTAGCTCAATGATCCATATTTGAATTGAATGGACAATCTAAGTTTTGAGTTGGAGACATTGATTTTCGAAACTTGCACTTTTTTTTTGCGTGCAAAACAAATAAATTCTCGGCCATGATATCATAGTCGGCCATACAAGAGTAGAACTCTTAATTTCAGCCGCCAAAAGCTTTCAAACTTCCCGCTCACATCGAAATATCTCGCGCCCGAAAGTTTAGCCCTGCGATATTCCTGTTTTACCCCTGCCACATGAACGGAAAAGGGATGCTTTGGTAACTCCATTGTTTTCCCCTCTTTTCCCCCAACATTCTACCCCAGAGCCCCTCCCCGCCCCCAAGCACGCCAAGCCGCCGAATCTAGTCCTCCGCCGCAGCGGTGGACCTCACACCCCGCCGGATCTACCTTCCGCACCTTGGAACCCCCAACTGCCAAATCACCACTTCACCGGAGCCGCTTCAGCGACTGGCTTGCCCACCGCTCCAGATCTCCTTGACCGCCATCATGGTCCACCGCACCGGATCTGCTTCACCAGCGCCCTTGTCCACCACAGTGTAGGCTCTTCACCGACTCCCTCGTTCGCCCCATCGCTGGCCCTTCATACAAGCCCTCGTCCGCCACAACAGATCCGCCTCACCGAAAGCACTGTACACCGCACCAGATGTGCTTCGCCGACACCTTTGTCCACTGCATCGGACCCACTCCACGGACGCCATATTCAACTCCACCGGCCCTGCTTTATTGATGCCACAGCCTCATCAGGTTATTTCGATTTGTACTCCTTCGGTTTTTCTCTTCTTTATCATGGAACTGTTCACTTACCACAGATGATCTTTCTTGTATGTCGACAGGCGCCGCAACCGAACCACCGGAGCCGCTTAAGCAACGGCGACAACAGCCCAAACTCAACCGCAACACGAGCACCATCGACAATCCTTAGCTATCAAGTATGACAACGATACCCATACGCCGCCAAGAATCAGGTACTATTATCCAACGGCTAGCGCCTACGTTCACTTTCTTAGCATAAGCACCGCACCGTTGAATTTCTTCAGGGCATCATTCAATTTTTCATGAGACGCGTTATTCTGCTTGCACCTGTAGGGCCATACTTCTGGCAGTGAACATGTTACATGTGCTAAATTACAAACTAGTGCACATATAGTTACAATGCTTTTGTTTTGTCCTAAGTATTACTGTACTTCCTAGATATCACTGCCTACTATTTTACTTCTTGCATGCTATATTTATGATAATGGTGTTGTTCTGATGCCACCTATTGGTTACATCAGACTGCTTCATGTTCTCTATGCTTAATTACACATCAGCAAACTAGCTTGTGGTTCCGCTGCTTTTTGTTCGTTTTACCCATTTTGTGATGCTAGCTATTACATCGCTGCTCTGAGCCTCTGTTCATTACTTTTTTGTGCATTCTTGATCTTCCCAATTTGCATGACTAATTTGATGCTTCTTTCAATTATGGAGCTGCCAACCCCATCAAGCCAAATATTTGTTCTTTTGGGGCTGGCACCTCGAACAAGCATAACAATAGAGTGAAGCACATATATTGTCGTGTAAGCACACACCCTTCTTTCATTAGTTTAGATGAACCATTGATGATCAATTCGAACCGGTGCATGCGATTAAAATTAATTTTACCTAAATAGAGGGTGCAGAATAAACTACAACAACTAGATTTGTAACCACAGGATGCTGACGATATCTTCAAAGAACATTGCAAGACTGTCTTCGTAGTTTATATGAGGCCACACTGTTAAGTGCTTTCTCAGATTATTTCAACTGCTTAGATGCCTTGGCAACTTAAATATAGTGGTGGTACACTGTTTCATAGGGATGTTAACTGGGTCCTGTTTAATCCCGATTAAAGTCCACTAATGGTATGATAGTTCAAAAGAGTTTTTGTTTTTTGAGGAAAATGAACTAGCGAGCTAGCAAGAACTAACTAGATGGGACCGGCGGATGCCATTTATTTGCCACTTACATCCCTAGTTTCATCTTACCATTTTAATTTGTTTTTGGCTGATGCTGCTTCGAACCATTTAAATATAGCTTGCCATGCTCGGCAATAATTCGTATGTCATTTACCATGTAAGCTTACTGCCTGGATCATGCGATAACTATCTCTTACTTATGTCCAACGGAAACCTTTCAGGATGCCGTTCACACTAGGACACAATGTACAACCCCAGAATCTATTTGTGGAAGCAGTGCGCCATCCATGTTACCAGATGGTAGCAGTTCAGAGGCAACACCACTAGAGAGCAGTCTGAGCACAGATATTATAGATCCTGAGGCTCTACTAGAGGCAGAAAGAGATGGTGTGGCTACCATGAATGAGGTAATCTTGATCTTGAGGCTGGAAATTATGCAATTAGCTGCACGCATTATGCAAGCAACCCAAGAATTGGAGGAAGTAAGAATGTTGCATTTGAAGACGGAGGAGGTCCTGCTGCTTCTGTTATCTGAAGCCTAGGGTAATCCCAGTTCTTCTTTAGATACCAGTTGAAATTTTCATTAGATTAGTATACTTGCATGTTGTGTCATGTCTTTGAATGGATTATGTTGTAAGACCCCCTATGTTGTCCATGTGTTGTAAATGATCTGAATTTTTTAGGCGAGGTAATCCTCAGTACTTGTATGATTGACATAAGGTGAACTGTTTTTTGTGTGAGCATATTGTATTGGATGAAATAACTGTTTGACTCAAAGTGTATCCAACCTACTGAATTCGAAGATCACGACATTTCTAAATCATATTCATATATAAAGGTGGAATAAATCTTTGTCGTGGTTTTGAAGAAATAAATAACAAAACATAGAATGATGTATGGATATTCGTAATCGAATACAAATTGGATTTGAATTTAGTTGCCAGGGCCCTGGATAAACATGAATGCTAATTCTCCCAAATTTTGAATGAAGCGGCAAAACACCAACTATCATTTGTGAAAGGCTGCCCAAAGCAAGTGTTTGCGAGATGGAAATTACTGTCTATCCCTAACACTTCACATCCTAATCGACCCGATTTCCACTGCTGTCAATAGGGGTAGACTAGTAACTTTAATCAGACATGACACGACCGCCTCTGAGCCCATTCAGACACGGTGGGCGCCAAATGTGGGCGGCAAAACACATTTGATTCAAGCTCGTCCGAAAGACCTGTGTCTCTCCCTCCATTTCCCTATTCATACACGGTGGGTGGCAAAACAAACTCTCCTCGTCCGAAATCGATGTAGGCAAATATTTTAAATAGGGGCATATGTGTAACTTCTCTCAGATGTGACACAACCGCCCTACCTGTCAGCCCCGTTCATACATCGTGGGCGCCAACTGTGGGTGGAAAACACCCTATCCTTGCCCGAAATCGCTACCGGCAAATATTGGGAGATGCAAGATTACCGTCCTATCCCCAACCGACGAGATGTCCGAATTTTAAATGGGGGCTAAGTTCGTAACTTTCCCACATTTCAGACAAGCGCGTCCCAAAGTTTGAGATCCCCCTCCCCTCCATTTCCCCATTCATACACCGTCGGTGCCACAACAACCTCCCCACTCAGGCTAGCCTCCTCCATCCGCCACTCCATCCTCCACCTTGCGGAGCCGCTACCCCTACCCTGTCGTCCACTACAAGAGATGGACGTCTCTCATCCATGGCGCCGGACCAGGATCCTTTCATCGCGTCCTCTCGCTTCATCAACGCTGTCGTCCACCTTGCTGTTGCCGCTCCTACGACCGCCTCGTCCAGGGCAACATGACTTATCCCCCGACCCGGCCGTCTGCCATCTAAAGTCTTCTTCCATGCCACCGATAGCCATCGCACCTGCGGCACCCTCAACGTATCAGCAGGTGCCTACACGGCATCGCAAGAGAGGTGGTACTCTTTCATATCTGCTTAAGTTATGGATCTCACCCGGAAAATAGATCGTAACTTGTTTACTGTACTTTTCTTGTCCATACCAAATCATAGTGGCTAGTTGAAAGCAAACATTGGTTGCGAAGTAGCCTTTGTCCGGTTTGCACCTTCAGATCAGCCATGGCACGGTCACTATACTCGTAAAGCTTATGGTTTTCCCCCTTTATATTCACTACCATCATCGTAGGTGCTTCATGTCGTGCTAGCACTGCTCCTCAAGACCTCAACCCATCAAGCGAAACAACATGCCACTCATAATTCCAAAGCTTAGTTGTTGAAATATGAATCTGATATGATGCTCATATTACTAAAAAAGAGAACATTTAATTTGTCATCTAATGTTCCTATATTCGTTTCGAAAAGCACGTGCGCCACATATAGAGAGACAGCAGGGATTTGCATTTCTCTGTGCGCTCTGGTTCATCATGGGTGGGCAACACACATTGTATTATCTAACTAGCAAGATGCCCGTGCGTTGCACGGAACATCAAGATGCATTTGTATGAGTAGTTTATCTTGTGGGAGAAAAGGATGAACGAGGGAAGGCCTTATTTGCAAATGTGGAGAGGGGTATGGGTATCTTTTTGCAAAATTGCCATAGTAACCTTCCTATCCATCAGATATAAATCGGACAGCCTATATTGCAGGATGGCTGGCACACCATCATCACCAACTCTGTTTTTTTATAAGAGTACTAGCAAGATGCCCGTGCGTTGCACGTAACATCAAGATGCATTTGTATGAGTAGTTTATCTTGTGAGAGAAAAGGATGAACGAGGGAAGTCCTTATTTGCAAATGTGGAGAGGGGTGTGGGTATCTTTTTGCAAAATTGCCATAGTTTCCTTCCTATCCGTCAGATATAAATCGGACAGCCTATATTGTAGGATGGCAGGCACACCATCATCACCAACTCTGTTTTTTATAAGAGTAGTATAGATATAATATATATATATATATATATATATATATATAATATAAGAGTATAAGAGTAGAGAAAAAAGTTGAGAAATCTGCTTGCTCTTTGTTATCATGTTCCTCTTCTGTTCTTCTTAATAAGTATATTACTTCCTCCGTTCCTAAACTGCCTTGGGTGCGTGCGTGTGTTGTGGTGGCATGCGTTTGTACCGGGTGTTGTTCATCGTTGCTTTATTTATAAAGCAGGCCAAAAGCCTTTTTCGGTAAAACATAAGTCCTTTTAGATATTCCAATAAGAACTACATACAGATGTATGTAGACATATGTTAGAGTGTACATTCACTCATTTTGCTCCGTATGTAGTCCGCATTCGAATCTCTAAGAGATTTATATTTAAGAATGGAGGGAGTAGTACAGTATGTTCCTTGTCGGGAAGTGGAGCAGGGACATTTGCAGTCGACAGGTCAATTGGGTCGCTTCAGATGGATGCTTTCAACGATTCTAGATGGTCTGCCATAATATCCGGGAAATGCTGGGAGCTATGTCGTCTTTGATAGTCTAGACTGATAGTAACAGTATTGTGCCTTCAGTTGAATAGAGCTGCCCCTTTTGGGGCCGAAGCCTTTCCGAACCCTCTCTTGCCGTACCGGCAATACAAGCCCATATGGTCCAGCTAGTTCCACTTTCCTGATTTTACTCTTGATGCTTAGGGTTTTCCCCTTTTATCTACCCTACTATGATCTGCGTAGGTGCTTTCTATCGTACTAGCAGTACTCCACCCTTCAAGCTAAACAACACAACACTCATAATTCCAAAGCTTAGTTGTTCAAATATGATTGTGATATGATACTGATATTAGTTAATAGACACAATTAATTGGTTAGCTAAAGGTCCCACTTGAGTTTCCAAATGCATGTTACGACATATAGAGAGGTAGCAGAATTGCATTTCTTTGTCACTTGTTGACTGTACTTTCTTGTCCATACCAAATCTTAGTTGTTATTTCAAAGCAAACATCGGTTGCTAACTACCCTTTGCGTGGTTTGCAGTTTTAGATCTGCTATCCCACTGCCACGGTCAACACTATACTCATCATGCTTACGGTTTCCCCATTTTATGATGACCATGATCAGCCTACGTGGTTCGTGTCGTAATAGCACTACTCCACCCATCAAGCTAAACAAGCTTAGTTGTACAAATTCGAATCTGATATTATGCTGATATTAGTAAAACTGAGACATGTTTAATTGGTCATCTAAATGTTCCTACTTTAGTTTTGAAATGCATGTGAGCCACATATGGAGAGACCGGAAGGAATAGTATTTCTCTGTGCACTCTGGTTCATCATGGGTGGGCAACAGACATTGTATAGAAAGACTTGTAATATCTTCAATCTGCTTGCTCTTCTCTCTTCTTTAACATGATCCTCTTCTCTTCTTTAATAAGTATGTTCCTTGTTGGGAAGAGTAGCAGAGACATTTGCGGTCGACTGGTCAGGTCGAGTTGTTCTCCCTTAGTATATTTTGAATCTGTCAGGTCAGGTCGACTTGTTCTTCTTTACTATATGTTGAAGTTCTCATCTGCGAAGTATCATCACTTCTGGAGCTCTCATATTTTAAGTAGTAGGCCACATTATATTAATGCACACACCAAATTACAGCATGCATGGCATCTCTCAAAATAATTGCAGAGATAGCACAAAGGGTTTACAGGGAGGCAGTATTGGATTAGAATCACTTCTGCATTACAAAGATAATCTCACTTGTTTTTATGTTTTCATGCATGTCAGGTATTGAACTTGATCAAAATGAATATGAGAATGGGCGCACGAGAGGAATATTGCGGAACAATCCACTGGCTAACAAACTTGGCATGGTGGAGGATGGCCTATCTTATTCACCCATCAAGGTGCTTGCTCTAACTTGGCAAGGTTGTATTGGTCGCACATATTTTGCATATGACCTCTTGCATTACTTCTACTTTGTTACACCACCATCTGCTTAGTTTAAGCATCATATATGAGTATATGCCATACCTATCCATTTTCTGTACCTATTCCATGTGTCATCATACTATGTTTTTCCAGTCAAATGTTGTTCTTTCGTAATAGATGTCCAAAAGGAAGAGGGTGAGTGCAGATCCTCAAGGAGTACAAACTAGGTATTTGGAAAAGGTAGTGATACCTGTTAAATCAGATAGATCAGCAGCCACAGAAAACACAGGCCCAACTGTACCACACTTTACCCCTACTCTACTGGCCAAACCCCTATTAGAACTGCAGAGAGCCCAGCGTCAGGTACTGTCTATGATATCAATTCAAAATTTGAACTCTTAAATTTCTGCATGTGCCTTATCTTCTCTCTTGTATGAAAACTAATTTCAGATGAATCTCCTTTCTCAAAGGATCATAGGATCTCACAACAATACTGGGCACTGCTTTGCTCTTGTCAGTACCTCTTGCCCTTTATCAGCATACTTACACTCATTGCTGTTTGATTATGTAGCATCACTGTAAATGTTTGCTTCTTTATCCTTCCTTTGCTCGAAATTATAAGATCTATATTTACTCTTAGATAAATGTAGAATTAACACAGTGGTTAAGAAGTTTTGGATTGCTCTTGTAAGTACCTGTTGTCATGTACTCCCTCTGTATCGAATTAATTGTTGCTCGATTGGATGTATTTAGACCTTAATAGTGCTAGATACATCCATTTGAGCGAGAAGTAATAATGGACGGTGGTAGTATTACTGTACTTGCATTGCGAGATAGTTGATTGTCTAGCATTACTCTGCATCTTATCTGCCCTGCCCTCCACTTTCTCCAAATTATCAGATCAACATTTACTCTTACCAAAATGTTGAATAAAGCCAATGCCACTACACACGTTGATGTCTGCATTCCTCTTGTCAGTACCTTTTGCCTTGTAACGTTGTACTTAATTAATTGCTATTTGATTATGTATCATCACTCTGCACCTGAGCTTCATTATCCTCTATTTATTCCAATATTATTTGATCTATATTTACTCTTTACAAAATGTAGAATAAAGGCAACGCTTATAAAGAAGTTTCTTTGGGGAATTTATTGAATTATCCTTCCATCGACATGGAGAAGGGCTTTGTCCAGCCCGTGTTAACATGTAATGTAAGTTCATCCTTCTCAAGCCTTCAAACTTTGTTCTAGTATAGATTTGGATAGGCATCATTTCCTGCACTGTTGTTTACTTTGGTGTTTACATCTGATTGGATGTTTGCAACAACTACCAGTTTTAAATTGTAGTTGTAAAAACATGTTCCTTATGCAGAACAGATCCATTTATTTGCTTATATAATTGTGAAACCTGTTACGTGTCTCCTTGTTTCTCTTTCAGAGTCGTATCTCTTATGCTAGGTAGAACTTTAGGGAAGATAGTGAGCCAAACCATCTTGAAGAGAGCGAGATGACCCCAAGGTCATGTCTTGATGAAGACAGTGAGTTGAAGCTACTCACCAGCAGCTGTGAGACAACCTCTGTGCAGTTGCTGCCTCAATCAGTTCGACTTCTTCAGTCTCAACTTAAAGAGGAAAGACTTGCTTCAGCTCAGCTCCAACTTGATGTCAATGAAGTAAAGAAGGCCACAGAGGACACCCATGCGTGCTTTCTTGCTACGCAGCTACGGTTACAGCATCTATCGTTGACACAACTGAGGTCTCATCAGCTTGTTCTGCTACTTTTTGTGCACCGCCAGGGCAGGCCTAATGCCTTGTGAAGTGCTCTCATTTTTGTATATTCTTTTGTTGGTGCGTTTATATGCACTGGTGGTGACCTTTGATGCCCAGTGTATGTAATCCACGGTCACGTTGCACTTTATTATCACCGGTGGCGAACTTTGATGCCAAGTGGATGTAATATGCCGTAATTTCTTTCTTTATTGTATAGTCTAGGTTTATTCTTGGTCGGTATGCTGTAATTTAGGCCGGAAGATTCAATGGATCTCAATGTTGTCGGTCTTCAGGCCAGCCCGTAACTCGCTATATATGGGCCAAAACATGGGCCTATAATCATCTTGGGCCATTAGCAGGTCTAAACGTATAGTAGTATTCCGCCTTTAACAGGTCGAGTAAAGTTCTGGCCAGCTGGGCCAGAGAATACCATGGGCTTTTAATAGGCTAAAAACTAGATTGGGCTAGCGTTGAGCCAAAAAAATCACGGGCTAATACAGGCCAAAACTGCCTTAGGCCCATGTTTGGCCCAAATAGAACGAGCCGTTAACAGGCCAAAAAAAATCTCGGGCCCTGTTTGGCCCAATAAAATTATGGGCTTTAAGCAAGACGGTATCAACGCAGGCCATAGGCCCAACAGTGTCACGGGCCATTAATAGATGGGCTGTAAGCAGGCCGGATTTCAACGCGGGCTGTAATTAGGCCCAACTGTTACACGGGCCATTAACAGGCCGATAGGCCAGTTGGGATGAAATTTATCCATGAAGACTACGGGCCGTTAAGAGGCCTAAAGTTACTTCAGACAAGAAATAGCCCAGTTTCTGCATGGGCCGTTAAATGGCCTAAAGTGAAACTGGGCCGACAATGGCCCAGATGCACCAGGGCCGCTAAACAGGCCGAAACTATTATCGGGCCGAACTGGTAAACGGGCATTTAACAGGCTGAAATACAAACCCGGCTTAGAATGGGCCCAAAAGAATAGTGGCCTGTTAACGGGCCTGATTTGATATGGGCTGTAATTTAGCCCAAAACACGATAGGCTGTGAACGGGCCTGATCTGGTATGGGCCTTAATTTGACCCAAAACATGGCAGGCTGTTAACGGGCCAGCCCACTAGTGTTTGAAAAATATGGTGGGCCTTTAGCTGGGCCGACCTTGTTACCTTAAATGGGCCACTATTGGGCTGCGCCACATGTCGACATATCATTGGCGTCTTCCGTCCATTGTAGGGATGACATCTGTCCCAATGATGAGCTGACACGTGGATCATCTGGCGAATGAGAATTTTACACGTGGAAAATCCCCATTGGTCGGGGCTGTTAACGGGTTATCGGATCCAAACCGGAACCCGATAGCTTAACAGCGACCCGTTATGGTGGATTCCACGTGTCGGTTACCCTTGACGAAAACACTTCCATGACGCGCCATTTATCATCATGGAAGTGGACACTTCCGTGATGATAATTTTGGTATTGTCATGGAACACTTCTACGACAGCACAGGTATGACTATCTTGATTCTGTCATAAAATCGTCATGGATGTACATGCATGACAGAAAACGTGACCTACTGTGACAAACACGTATCATCACGGAAGTGTATTTTTTTGTAGTGCGTACGGGCCCTCATGAAGCGTTTCCACGGCGTCATTCTATGCAAGAAGGGGTTGCTGGAATGGGGATCAGGGATTCATGGATTCGGGGGTGACCGGCACTAGAGAAGACGAAGTCGGTGAAGCTTACGGAGGAAGACTTAAGTAGACCCATGAATTTTCATCGCAAACGGTTCCTACAACAAACTGTGTGTGATGTTGCTGATATTTTGTATTAGCTGTGAAAGACGAATTTGGAGTACAGTGGCAATGGATGGTGTTTTAAATGTATGAGAAAATTTGGAGTACTAATACAACTGTCATGTCAAAATTTGGAAAATTTCAGGGGTCATTTGACCTTTTAAGACATTTAAGTGATTTTCTAGCCATTTAATTGCCGTAATTCAAATTTGAACTACATGTACATGCAACAGCTAACCATAACGGTTTGAAAAGTCATATTTGTATACTTGTGTGCGAGTTAATTCCATGTGTAGTAAATTGGACGGAATTTTCAAACATATTGGTGTCACGGCTTGGACACAAAGCATGGAGTGCCATGTCATTTAAATTCCAAAAAATTCAAAACTGATCAGAAATACATGAAACCTTGCTTGACGTAATAACATGGCACCAAGATGGTGTGGTAAAAAATTGGCCCGTTTGACGAAAGTTTGGACACACCCCCCTCACAAACCGGAGCAACTCACTAGAAGGCTCATGGTTCCGAGAGGGCACAATGCATGTTTGATGACGAACCGGCATTAGCTTCCTCTTATGGCCTTCAAAAAAAATTCTATAGTTAACGTGCACTAATACCACTGTCATGTGAAGATTTGGAAAATTTCAGGGGTCATTTGACCTTTTTAAGACATTTAAGTGATTTTCTAGCCATTTAATGACCGTAATTCAAATTTGAACTAAATGTACATGCAGCAGCTAACCATAACAGTTTGAAAAATCATATATGTGTACTTTTGTGCGAGTTAATTCCATGTGCAGTAAATTGGATGGAATTTTCAAACATATTGGTGTCACGACTTGGACACAAAGCATCGAGTGCCATGGCATTTAAATTCCAAAACATTCAAAAATGATCAAAAATACATGAAACCTTGCTTGACGTAATGGCATGGGACCAAGATGGTGTGATAAAAAAATTGGCCTGTTTGATGAAAGTTTGGACACACCCCCCTCACAAACCGGAGCAACTCACTAGAAGGCTCGTGGTTCCGAGAGGGAACAATGCATGTTTGATGATGAAACGATGATAGCTTCCTCTTATGGTCTTCAAAAAATTTCTACAGTTAACATGCACTAATACAACTGTCATGTCAAAATTTGGAAAATTTCAGGGGTCATTTGACCTTTTTAAGTCATTTAAGTGATTTTCTAGCCATTTAATGACCGTTATTCAAATTTGAACCACATGTACATGCAACAGCTAACCATAACGGTTTGAAAAATCATATTTGTGAACTTGTGTGCGAGTTAATTCCATGTGCAGTAAATTGGAAGGATTTTCAAACATATTGGTGTCACGGCTTGGACACGAATTAAGCATTGAGTGCCATGGCATTTAAATTCCAAAAAATTCAAAAATGATCAGAAACACATGAAACCTTGCTTGACGTAATGGTATGCCACCAAGATGGTGTGGTAAAAAATTATCCTGTTTGGCGAAAGTTTGGACATACACCCCTCACAAACCGGAGCAACTCACTAGAAGGCTCGTGGTTCCGAGAGGACACAATGCATGTTTGATGACGAACCGGCAATAGCTTCCTCTTATGGCCTTCAAATTTTTTCTACAGGTAACATGCAGTAATCACTACTGCAGGATGCTGCTAACACATCACTACAATTAGAGACCCTTCAACGAAACTATGTGCGATGCATTAATCACAAACGGTGATGTAAAAAAACTGTCAAAAAAGATGCAAAATGTTTGCAATGGCGGATACATTAAACACAGTTCAGATTTTAGTTGCGTGTGTGATGTGGGACATATGGTTCAGTTCAATGAACTATTTGCGATGCGGAAGAAGAACAGAAACGGGCAGCCAAATGAAGGCGTGTGTGATATAAGGCATACAGTTCAGTCGGATTAACTGTTTGTGATGAGGCGTAACAACAGAAATGGACAGCCAGATGAAGGTGTGTGCGATTTAGGGCATACACTTCAGACGGATGAACTGTTTGCGATTAGGCAACACAATAGAAATGGCCAGCCAGATCAACGTGTCTGCGATTGACGGCATACACTTTCACACGGATGAACTGTTTGCGATTAGCCACAACAAACAGAAATAGTTAGACAGATCAACATGTGTGTGCGCTAGCCGGGCACACATTCTAATTAAAAGAAGCATGCGTGATGGTAATAACAAGCGTGCACGGTTGTTGGAACAAGACGTGTGCTGACATCGCCTATTGCGGTGTACCCTATGGTGCAAATGCCACGTACGCGGCCGAGAAAGCGTGCCCACGTTACGCCGATGGGAATAGTGCCGCACTTAGAAATTATAGAACCGTCAATAAATTTTGAGCCTGCGTCCCGTTACATTCCAAATTACTACCACGCTATATTTAATTGCAAACATGTTCACACCGATCAAAACCTAAACGGTTTCCCACTTAGGAGCGTATTAGTACTTGGTTATCAATACTACTACTCCAAGATGACTGCACATTCCTCCTCAACTCCTCATCCACAAAAACAAACTAGTCATTCATCGTCGTTCCCTTGCGTCTGCCATGGCCAGTGTGTGCTCTGGGTCGAGAGATTACTAGCAGGGAGAGGCAAGCATGGAAGCGAAAGCACGAGAGATGTCCCGCCTCGCCACGAAAGCAGCCGACATGTCCCGCCGCGCGGCCGTAGCAGCACAGAGGTCCCGCCGCACCACCGAAGCAGCACAGAGGTCCCGCTGCGCCGTCGATGCAGCAGACTAGTCCGGCCACGCCGCGGAAGCAGCAGAGATGTCCCGCCGCGGCGCGAATGCAACAGAGATGTCCTCCCGCACTACGGCGGCCTAGGAAAATGTCTCGCGGGAAGGCGATGACTCTCACAGGCGCATGCGCGCTATGCTCGATGACTTGATGGGTCGGACCTTCGACTGGATGAAGCAGCAGGACGAGATGAATGTCTCATTTGAAAATGCTACCAGCGTCATCCGGGGACTAGGGGAGGACAAGGCGAAGCTCCGCACCGAGCGCGACCTGCTGAGGGCGAAGATCGCCGGAACGACGAAGCAGCACGAGGAGACCACTGCCTTGTTGCAGAGGACCGGCGTCATCGTCAAGAAACTTATGGACGAGAATGCCATGCTCCGCATCGAGCGCCAAAGGCTGGTGGAGGAATCCGTGGATGCTCTCAAGCAGCGTCTTGAGGACACGAAAGAGCTCATCGCCGCTCACCGCGGGAACTAGTCTCCGCGGCCTGCAGCAACGCATCAAGAAAGTAGAGATCAGCGAGCCAGATCGTTGTCTTCCTTCTTCTTTTGCCCTTGTGTATTTTGGGCGTTGCCGCATGTGGCTTTTTTAATTATCTTCCTAAATATGTAAGACAATTATTATCCACTGTCATCGTCCTTATATTCATCAGTCTTGCTATAAGTCGCAGTCGATGCTATATAGGTCCGTCGGATCTTACATCAAGATCCGTGCAAAACTTTCTTTTCAAATTTTCTTTTTTCTCTCTTAAATCTCAGTCGAGTGAGACATAGCCACGCCATGAAACAGGGGCTCGGGCGCCATTAATGGAGACGTTGGGAGAGAGGTGGGCGGCGGATAGAGGTCAAAGGGCTCTCCTCCCGATGAGCACGCGCAGGGGTCTGATCGCATGCCTCCCGTACTCAAATAGCTACCCCGCACGGCACCTCCTAGCCAATAAAAAAAGGGGAAGCGTGGTGGCATGTAAATGGTAAGTAGAATGCCCACGGTTTCAATAATACTTGTGTTTCCGATTTGTAATGTGACAACACTTGTTCCAAAATGACTTTGTTGATTGTTAATGTGTGCGCCTTCACAAATCGGACAAATTTTTTACCACAGCATGTTGGTGCCATGTCATGACACCCTGCCAAGTTTCATGATTTTCAAGCGAGTTTTGGATTTACGAGAATTTTAAAACCAAGTTTCTCGATGTTTCCGGCCGAGCCAAGATGCCTAGATGTTTGAATTCCATTCCCACTTCTTGCATGGGACCTAGAAATTCGCCCAAGTACACATAAATGATTTTTCAACTAACTTTGGTGCACTGGAGCATGCGCTTGTAGTTGAAATTTGAATTATGTGCATTAAATGCCTGGAAATTCAATTAATGTATAAAAAGGCCAAACGAACCCGGAATAATTCCAAAATTTAGCACAAAACTCATATTTGGTCTAAGCTGCCTGTGTAAAAAAATCAAGGCGGGAGAAGGCAGTGTATGTCGTTTCGCACACGGAGGTGACACGTTCCCTCTCGGAACCATGAGCCTTCTTGAGAGAAGCTCCGGTTTGCAAGAAGCTTATACCAAAGCTTGTCCCAATTCGGCCAAAAAATGTACCACAACATGTTGGTGCCATGTCATGACACCATGCCAAGTTTCAGGATTTTCATGCGTGTTTTGGATTTACAGGAATTAAAAAACCAAGTTTCTCAATATTTCCGGCCGAGCCACGATGCCCAGATATTTGAATTTCATTCCCATTTCTTGCATGGGACCTAGAAATTCACTCAAGGACACACATGTGATTTTTCAACCAACTTTGGTGCACTCACTGGTACAACGAGGTGCTATACACACGGTTTTTAACCCCTTTCCGCGACGGCATTTTGAACCATCGCCAAGTGAGTGACTGCGATGGGGGGTCCTTCCCACACGACCCAGAAACCGTCGGGGATATGGAGCCATCATCCAGAGGCCTTGCAAAATGTAATCGTATGCGATGCATCACACACTAAATTCGTTCGCATGTGTGGGATCGGTGACTAAACGTTTCTAATGACGCAGTGAAACCAAACGGTGTGTCGTAATGAACCGTTTGGGAAACAGTATGTAAGGCACACGGGCCAACATATGAACTGTGTGCGATATGTGCCCCATCGCAGACGAGTTTTCTGCGGAACCCGTCTGCCATGCAAGACTCCATCGCACACGTTTCCCAACAATTACCGTGTGCGATAATGTTCTATCACAAACGGTTCAGGGGAACCTTCGCACACATACAAGTGCTGCAGACCGTTTGTGGTTTGTTGTGTATCACTGACGGTTGCAGCAAGAGTGACGTGTGCTTTTCGTTTGGGATCCCACACGTTTCCTGAAAAATTTACGACTGGGATTGTATTTTACATTGGGCACGGTTTACTCCGAGTTCTCGTGTGCGATAAAGTGATATCACAAACGGTTCCGGAGCCCCTACGCACACGTAGTAGTGCTGCAAACCGTTTGCGATCTGCTGTGTATCACCGACGGTTCCGCTATGATTGACGTATGCTTTCCGATGTGGATCGCAAACACTCATTTAGTTGAACCGTGTGCGGAGCAATTGCCAGGTTAAAACAAAAATATCCCATTTGAATCGACATGCAAAAAGCAAATTCGCCACAACATTCAATTGAACAAATAGTGTCCACAGGAAGAACATTCATCAGATTTCGCAACAATTGCAATTGAACATATGGTAGCTAAATTCCAATGACACACATATGCATTACATAATTAATCATAGTGTACGAAATACAAAGACCTCATCAGATGGAAAACAATGGATCCATGCGTATATGTTTAGCGGCTAACTCTTACTCAATGTTTCAGGAGAACGCATGCTGAAATCTTCATTATCACCAGTGGGATTGATGTAGTGATTCAGGAAGAAGTCGCTGATAAATCTCCGAACCATCAACAATTCACCAGCGGGGAGCGGTTCAGGGGTCCTCGGTTCTAAGATGAGCTGAAGTATTTTTAAGATCAGAATGTGCCATATGAGTGGAGTAGAAGATATTAATTAAGATATACTTACTGGTACTAATTCGCGAGCATCTTCACAACTATCAGCAGATTTGCAGATGGAGATCATGTGTCTGCAAACATAGTATCCACAAAGGTTGGTCCCTGCTTGTTGCTGAGGACACTGAATTTTTTTGTACAGAATTAGTCATGTATTTGTCCTGTTAGGAACAACCTAACCGGTGTTAGATGTATTTTTTTCTTTGGACAGAAATAGAAAGAGGTTTATTTAGAAGCTTGAACATTTGACTAGCATAAGAAAAGGTATTTGCAGACTATTGGATAAATTTTCCAAAAATAACGGATTTTGGTGTGTTACCGGAGAAACGATCTCGTGCTGCAGAGGTAGTTCCCTCTTGAATAGGTTCCCTGGTTTAGTTTTCCACAATGCGAGCACATTGCAAATGAAGATGAATTTTGACAACATCAATTATTGAACCAGATATGAATGCAAATTAATTTCAACATCATAGAATTCAATACCTATCCCTGAATTGCTGAAGATGCGTCAGATCCTGAGCGTTTGTTGACTCTCTAAGAGAATCCATGTAGTAAACTGTGTTCTTGTTTGGAACAATGAATACCAATATCCAGTGATTGCTACATATTAAGAAAGCCATGAACTTACGAATTATGTCAAAATCTGAAAGACAATCAGTGTATGGGTGGTTGTATATTTGACTTACCGTTCATGATATGGCCGAAGAAATGATTCTGCATGGGACGTGTTTTCGAAGATATGGGCGATCGTGTTAATGGCCCACTCCCGTTCATCCTTACCATGTAACGTTGTGCCATTTGCAAATGCAGGATCTATGAAATACACACTCTCCCTTTTTCTTCTCTGCGTGTTCAATCCCCTGAGAGGAATAAAATGCAGTTACCTATTTATCATTTACTGCCTTGTATGGAGAAGTTGATCAGAGTTTGTTAAGTACTTACAAAATTAGGCATCTAACAAGAGTGGCATCGAGCTCGTTGAAGTTGAAGAAGAGATGTAAGTCCTCAAAACCCACACTAATGGAACCAGTATCTTATCAGAAATGATCTCTGTTGTAGTGGACTAGCAAAACATGATGATGTACTGACAGATGCATGCAATATTTATGTAACTCGCGGCAACTGGAGCTGCACTCATCAAAGTATTCACCAACAAGAAATGGCTGGCCATGGATGTAATTGCGTGCTTCAAGTACGTTTGCTTTATTTTTAGCAAGCTGCAAAGCTATTTCTTCATCATCCATGCCGTTAGAAATAATATTACTCCCCGATTCGAACAACTTGCTGTTAATTTGGTTTTGGGCGATGAGTGCTTTAAGTAAGAGGCAATCGTTCTCTTTCCTCTTCGCTCTCCCGGTGCGCTTCCTCGCGGGTGCAGCCTTTTTGGCCGCTTCCTTCTTGTTACTTGAAGCACTTCTGGTAGAACGTCTGGTTGGCTGAAAGGTAGACTACCGAGCAGACGGTGAAGCTTCGACGGACTGCTTAGCAGACGGTTTAGCTATGCTGGACCGCTGATCTGGCGGTGCTGCTGTGACAGACTGCTGGGCTGTAGGAGCAGAGGCATCGGACTGCTGACCATGCGTTGAAGCTATGCCGGGTTTCTGCGCAGGTGGTGCCAACTTGTCGGTGTGCTGAGGAGGCCGTGCCAACGCGTTGGTTTGCTGAGCAGGAAGTGCTGACACATTGGTA
This sequence comes from Thinopyrum elongatum, assembly GCA_011799875.1. Taxonomy (NCBI): domain Eukaryota; kingdom Viridiplantae; phylum Streptophyta; class Magnoliopsida; order Poales; family Poaceae; genus Thinopyrum; species Thinopyrum elongatum. The sequence continues at coordinate 582,969,456 of CM022298.1, forward strand.
TGCTGATCACGCGGTTGCGGACCGACGGACTAATGAGTAGTCGGTTCTGGACATACAGACTGCTTAGCAGGCAGTTCTAAAGCATCAGACTGCTTAGCAGTCCATTCCACTAGGTTGGTCTGCTGAGTATGTGCTGCAGCTGGGTCTCTCCTCGCTGCTTCAGCGGCTGGCAACTGAACCGGTGGTGCGTCTTCAGCAGTTGTAGGCCTTGCCACTGGCTGCTCTGGGGCAGACGATGACATGGCCTGTACGGCACAAAGTCGGGCCAGCTGATCATAGGTTAATGCATCAGCCGTTGGATTACGAGTATTAGGTTCTTTGGAGGAAGCACGCGAGAGCTGCTGTGGCAAGGAGAGCGTCACCGATTGAGGGGCAACATTGGTTGCTCTTGGCAGGGCTTCAGGGATCTCATCCATGAACTCTATTTCCTTTCGTGGCCACTGGATGTGATGTAACAGTGTTTCTCCCAAGGTCCTTTGCTCATCAAAGTCTCCTAGGACATTCTTCAGGGCATATTCATTGAATCCAGGCTTTACTTCAGTCACGTAGCACTTCACATAGCCCGGCTTCAATGGCATATTGTCCAACAAGAGGCCCTCTTCCAAGAAGAGTGGGCAAACCCAGGCTGTTACACATTTTAATGTACCTTCATAATGTGTAAGCACGCCCTTCAGTGTGTCTTTCATTCCAGATAGATCAGATATAGCATCATCATGAGCAACTGTAGTCTCAGTGTCGCTGGGGTCAGCTGATGCACAGCTACTCTTGTGCGGTGTTGTCACGCAATAACCAGCATCCTCCATGCCCGCCTCCCCTCCCATATGCTGGCTATCTGTCAGTGTTAGTCTCCTACATCATCATTGACTCCTCAATATCCTTTCGAACAACCGGATACATGTCCTTCCTCAACCTTTCATACAATTCATTCTGCTTCATTTCACTCCTCGCTTTTTTCATGCCGAGCCTCTCTTCTTTGCTGAGTGTGAAAGCCCTCTTGTGCGGGACATTAACACCTATACCCCTTACACGGCCAGGGGGCTCTCTTGTTTCCAGAGCATCGGACAGAATGTCACATGGCCCTGAGTTCCTGTAGAACCTTCCAGGGATCTGGAAGCCTTTAACATCACGCGATACAGTTCTTCGTCATGTGAGTTTTCAAAGTAATAAGTTCTGTCATCACGCCTCCTTGCACGTGCCCGCAAGTAGTCTCTAGCGCATTCGCCCCTGATTTCACTAAAGGCCGGTTTCCCACCCGCCACTACTGCTTCTTTTCCTCCTGGTCCCATATCGGTTTCATGCCGTAGTATCCTGCCACAGCCATATGGTGGGGGTGTGTGTTCCTCTTCTGAAGTTCTGATTGCTTGGCACTCTTCTCAGCAAACTCTGTAGTTGCCCTGACCCTTTTGAATTCTGCCCAGTCTGCCTTTGTAATTTGGGGGTATGCGGGGATTGGGTCCTTGCCTTCACTCAAGTACTTCTTGTACAACACGTGCTTCCAGTTTCTCCAAGCATCCCTAGCCTTCTTCAGTGCAGTGTGTTCCACCTGCATTCTCCACTACTCTGGAACATTGAAGTGATCCATGATCTCCCAGACTATCCTTTGCCGTGTTTCTGTGTCAGCCTTCCGAAACCCCGGCAGATTAATGTTGAGCCTTGCCCTGCCAACAAATCCACACACACTCCTGAACCTCATGCGTGCTTTATCTGGTTTAGTTGGAGCCCAAGACTTTAAATCGATCTTGGTTACTTCATATACACCTTTAGGCTAGTGTGTGGGCTTCCTTGGAGCGTTCCTCTGTGTCCTGACCGGAAAGGGTAATTGCTGCAGCTCTATCTCGTTCAAGATTACTTGATCCCTCACCATCTGATGAAGACCTAGGGTTGTCGGAATCAGATGAAGATACATCACCTGAAGCATGAGTGCTGTCGCTACTACTCGGCATCTACAGAGAGCACATGCGAAACTCAGGAAAGGAGGATAAGCATAAAACTAACAACTTGGTATCAAGCTGTCTAAACATGTCATGCAATAATTTAGAAAATGTATGGCTTATTTGTTAAGTTTGTGTGACTCGGGTGCCCGCGATCTGTAAATCGGCAGTAACTTATTGGAACAAATACAACTTATATGTACTAGTTAGGAAGGTAGATAATGAACATATATACGCTCTCCATTATTTCATAGCCAATTTGGGAACATACATAACGAAATAGGAAGAGGGATTGTGAGGAAATATTCCTCACCGCGATGGAGAGCCGTAACTAACAGGTTTCTTAATGCAAACCCCGCAGGACCACAGGAGAGGTGAGGGTTACAGGATTGATATGCTCGAGGGTGGCTGGCGAGCAAACGAAGACGGCGAGGCACGGGAAGCTGCGTGTTGGGAACGGCAGTGGAGGTAGGGTTGAAGCCGAAGAGCGGGCACACGGCTGGGTGAGCACGCCGGCGCCGGAGAGGGTTCTGTTGTGGATCTGGGGGAAGGGGGAGCTGGCGATGGAGATTGGGTGGACTAGTTGAGTGAAACGTGGGCAGGCGGTGGGGGGTGTTGGCGGCCTAGGTGAAAAGGGTGAAAAAATATCCCCGGTCGCCGCGCGGAAAGGCCTATGCAAACGGTTGCCTCTAAGCGCTCATGTGCACAAAGAGAATAATTTCGTTTGAAATGAAGACGTACTAATTTTGAAATGAAGACGTGAGTTCATCATTTCACCTCTAAATTTTTCCCACGTTAAGCAATCACCATTATACCACGGGTTTGATTCCCTGGCGCATTTCAGGGCTCGTGTGCTATATTTAAGACATTTTTTGGCATTTACCGTGCATTTTGGCATATAAATCAAATCCTAGCCGGACTGCATTTGCTGTCGAAAGGGATGAGGATTGCCGTTTGATCTAGGAGCATCCAACGGTGCAGATGTACGATCCGTGGGGTTTGGGTTCTGGCCAATCAGAATGGACGACTCAGATCGCGTGCGCAGTAGGGGGGCATCGGCCACGGTTTGGTAGGCACACGGATTTCGTGAGTGAACCATGTGCTATTTGAAAACATTTACATGAACTAACAACATATTTTCATTTGAATGAAAACAAGAGTTCATCGTTTTGCCTCCAAATTGTTTTCCACTGTAAGAAATCACCATTGTACCCTATGGTTCGATTTTCTGGTGCATTTGATGTATCGTTTGCTATATTTGAGTCCTTTGCTATAGTCGCAACTACACGTGGGTGCTAGCTAGCAAGATCATTTGTGTGTCGCTTTGGGAGTTTTCATTCATTGTTCGAGAAACGGGAAAAAAAATTCAAACAGTTCGGCCGCAGGGTGCGGCCAGAGGCGTAGGCCTTGTTGGTATTCTAATTACAAGAAATGCATATAGAGTCCGGAAATAACAAAAATTGGTGTGTCACCGTGGCGTGCTCTCAGGATCCCATGGAAAAAATTTGGTAAAGTTTGGCACCAGTTTTGATGCTCACACCTTCCAAATCGGAGCATCTCACAAGAAGGATCATAGTTTCCAAAAGGAGACGCGGCACTTCGGACTCCAATTGTCAGTGACTACATCGTTCCGCCTCGAATTTTTTTCACAGTAAACAATCACGTATATACCCTAGGTTTGATTTTCTGGCCCATTTCAGGTCTCGTCTACTATATTTAACTCATTTTTTTGCACTTACCTTGCATTTAGTGCATATAAATGCAAAACCGTTCCACAGCTACATCTGGGTGTTAGTTAGCAAAGAAGGTGTACACATCATTTGTGTGTCACTTTGCGAGTTTTTATCCATTGTCCGAGAAACAGGGAGAAGTTTCAAACATTTCGGCCGCGAGGTGCAGCCACCGGTGTAGGCCTAGTTGTTATTTTAATTACAGGGAATTCAGATGGAGTCCAGACATCATCAAAATCGGTGTGTGCCCGTGGCGTGCTCTCACGACCCCGGGGAAAAATTGTGGTAAAGTTTGGCACAAGTTTTGATGATCGCTCCTTCCAAACCTGAGCATCTCACATGAAGGACCATGGTTTCCAAAAGGAGACATATCAATTCAAACTCCAGTGGCCGGTGACTTCATCGTTTGGCCTCATAAAAATTTCCATGGTACGCAATCACCATTATACCACGGGTTTGATTTTCTAACGCATTTCAGGTATCGTTCGCTATATTTAAGACATTTTTTGAATTTAACATGCAATTTGTGGATATAAATAAAATAACAACCGGAACTGCATGTGCTATCAAAAGGGATGAGGATTGCCGTTCGATCAAGGAGAATCCAACGGTGCAGACGTACGATCCGTGGGGTTTGGGTTCTGGCCAATCAGAACGCACGACTCAGATCACGCGCGTGGCAGGAGGGCATCGGCCACGGTTTAGTAGGCACACGGCTTTCGTGAGTGAACCGTTGCTACTTCTTGAGCTTGCGTTGGTTTTTCCCTTGAAGAGGAAAGTGTGATGCAGCAAAGTAGAGATAACTATTTCCCTCAGTTAGAGAACCAAGGTATCAATCCAGTAGGAGACAATGCACAAATCACCTAGCACCTGCACAAACAATCAAAAAACTTGCACCCAACGCGATAAAGGGGTTGTCAATCCCTTCACTGTTACTTGCAAAAGTGAGATCTGATAGAGATAGGTAAAACTAAACAAAAGGTAAAGTAAATATATTTGGGGTTTTTGATTTATAGATCTGAAAATAAAAGATTGCAAAATAGTAGATCGGAAAGTAATATGATGGAAAATAGACCCGGGGGCCATAGGTTTCACTAGAGGCTTCTCTCAAGATAGCAAATAATACGGTGGGTGAACAAATTACTGTCGAGCAATTGATAGAAAAGCGCAAAGTTATGACAATATCCAAGGCAATGATTATGAAATATAGGCATCACGTCCGTGTCAAGTAGACCGAAACGATTCTGCATCTACTACTATTACTCCACACATCGACCGACTCTTGCCTGCATCTAGAGTATTAAGTTCATGAAGAACGGAGTAACGCATTAAGTAAGATGACATGATGTAGAGGAATAAACTCAAGCAATATGATGTAAACCCCATCTTTTTATCCTCAATGGCAACAATATAATACATGCCTTGCTGCCCCTACTGTCACTGGGAAAGGACACCGCAAGATTGAACCCAAAGCTAAGCACTTCTCCCATTGCAAGAAAAACCAATCTAGTTGGCCAAACCAAACCGATAATTCAAAGAGAATTACAAAGATATCAAATCATGCATATAAGAATTCAGAGAAGATTCAAATAATATTCATAGATAAGCTGATCATAAATCCACAATTCATCGGATCTCGACAAACACACCGCAAAAGAATATTACATCAGATAGATCTCCAAGAACAACGAGGAGAACATGTTATTGAGAATCAAAGAGAGAAAAGAAGCCATCTAGCTACTAGCTATGGACCCGTAGGTTTGAGGTAAACTACTCACGCTTCATCGGAAGGGAAATAAAGTTGATGTAGAAGCCCTCCATGATCGAATCCCCCTCCAGCAGGGTGCCGGTAAAGGTCCCTAGATGGGATCTCACGGGTACAGAAGGTTGCGGCAGTGGAAAAGTCTTTTCGTGGATGCCTCTGGTGGTTTGGGAACATAAGTGAATATATAGGCGAAAGAATTAGGTCAGGGGAGTCACGGGGTGCCCACAAGGCAGGGGGGCGCGCCCTACCCCCCTGGGCGCACCCTCCACCCTTATGGCCGCCTCGTGGCTCCCCAACTTCATCTCCAAGTCTCCTGGGTGTCTTTTGGTCCAAGAAAAATCATCGCGAAGGTTTTATTCCGTTTGGACTCCATTTGGTATTCCTTTCCCACGAAGCTAAAAAACAAGGAAAAAACAGAAACTGGCACTGGGCTGTAGGTTAATAGGTTAGTCCCAAAAATAATATAAAATAGCATATTAATGCATATAAAACATCCAAAACAGATAATATAATAGCATGGAACAATAAAAAATTATAGATACGTTGGAGACGTATCAACCATGTGCTATTTGAAATCATTTACATGAACTAACGACATATTTTCGTTTGAATGAAAACATGAGTTTAGTGTTTCACCTCCAATTTTTTTCCACGGTAAGAAATCACGATTGTACCCTATGGTTCAATTTTCTGGTGCATTTGAGATCTCGTTTGCTATATTTGAGTCATTTGAGATCTCACAACTACACATGGGTGTTAGCAAGATCATTTGTGTGTCATTTTGCGAGTTTTCATTCATTGTCCAAGAAATGGGAAAAAAATTCAAATAGTTTGGCCGCAGGGTGCGGCCACAGGCGTAGGCCTTGTTGGTTTTTAATTATAGGAAATGCATATAGAGTCCAGAAATAACGAAAATCATTGTGTCACTGTGGCGTGCTCTCACGATCGCATGGAAAAAATTGGTAAAGTTTGGCACAAGTTTTGGTGCTCGCACCTTCCATACTGGAGCATCTCACAAGAAGGATCATATATAGTTTCCAAAAGGAGACGCGGCACTTCGGACTCCAAATCGTCAGTGACTACATCGTTCCGCCTCAAAAATATCATGGTAAACAATCACGGATATACCCTTGGTTTGATTTTCTAGCCCATTTCAGGTCTCGTCTGCTATGTTTAAGTCATTTTTTGCACTTACCTTGCATTTAGTGCATATAAAGTCAAAACCCTACTACAACTAAGTGGGTGTGCATCCAACTTGCTTGCTCATGAAGACCTAGGGCAATTTGAGGAAGCCCATTGTTGGAATATACAAGCCAAGTTCTATAATGAAAATTTCCCACTAGTATATGAAAGTGACAAAATAGGAGACTCTCTATCATGAAGATCATGGTGCTACTTTGAAGCACAAGTGTGGAAAAAGGATAGTAGCATTGCCCCTTCTCTCTTTTTCTCTCATTTTTTTCTTTTCTTTTTTTGGCTTGGCTTCTTTGGCCTTTTTTTATTTCCTCACATGGGACAATGCTCTAATAATGAAGATCATCACACTTTTATTAACTTACAACTCAAGAATTACAACTTCATACTTAGAACAAAATATGACTCTATATGAATGCCTCCGGCGGTGTACCGGGATGTGCAATGAATCAAAAGTGACATGTATGAAAGAATTATGAAAGGTGGCTTTGCCACAAATATGATGTCAACTACATGATCATGCAAAGCAATATGACAATGATGAAGCGTGTCATAATAAAACGGAACGGTGGAAAGTTGCATTCGGAATGGCTATGGAAATGCCATAATAGGTACGTATGGTGGATGTTTTGAGGAAGGTATATGGTGGGTGTATGGTACCGGCAAAAGTTGCGCGACACTAGAGAGGCTAGCAAAGGTGGAAGGGTGAGAGTGCATATAATCCATGGACTCAACATTAGTCATAAAGAACTCACATACTTATTGCAAAAATCTATTAGTCATCGAAACAAAGTACTACGCGCATGCTCCTAGGGGGATAGATTGGTAGGAAAAGACCATCGCTCGTCCCCGACCGCCACTCATAAGGAAGACAATCAAAAAATATCTCATGCTCCAACTTCGTTACATAACGGTTCACCATACGTGCATGCTACGGGACTCACAAACCTTAACACAAGTATTTCTCCAATTCACAATTACTCACTAGCATGACTCTAATATCACCATCTTTATATCTCAAAACAATCATAAGGAATCAAACTTCTCATAGTATTCAATGCACTTTATATGAAAGTTTTTATTATATCCCTCTTGGATGTCTATCATATTAGGATTGAATTCATAACCAAAGCAAATTACCATGCTGTTTAGAGACTCTCAAAATAATATAAGTGAAGCATGAGAGTTCAATAATTTCTATAAAATAAAACCACCGCCGTGCTCTAAAAAGATATAAGTGAAGCACTAGAGCAAAATTGCCTAGCTCAAAAGATATAAGTGAAGCACATAGAGTATTCTAATAAATCACGATTCATGCATGTCCCTCTCAAAAGGTGTGTACAGCAAGGATGATTGTGGCAAACTAAAAAGCAAAGACTCAAATCATACAAGACGCTCCAAGCAAAACACATATCATGTGGTGAATAAAAATATAGCCTCAAGTAAAGTTACCGATAGACGAAGACGAAAGAGGGGATGCCTTACGGGGCATCCCCAAGCTTAGGCTCTTGCCACTCCTTATTCCATAGTCCATCAAATCCTTACCCAAAACTTGAAAACTTCACAACACAAAACTCAACAGAAAATCTCATAAGCTCCGTTAGTATAAGAAAATAAATCACCACTTTTGGTACTGTTGTGAACTCATTATTTATTTATATTGGTGTAATATCTACTGTATTCCAAGTTCTCCATGGTTCATACCCCCCGATACTACCCATAGATTCATTAAAATAAGCAAACAACACAATGAAAACAGAATCTGTCAAAAAAAGAACAGTCTGCGAAGATCCGAATTGTTCTAGTACTTATTTAATTCAAAAAATTCTGAAAACTTAGGAAAACAGAGAAAATTTGTATATCAATCTCTTGTAAAAACTTCAGGGTTTTTCAACGCTCTAGTGAATTTTAAAATTCTGTGACTGGATGCAAAAGTTTCTGTTTTTCAGCAAGATCAAATCAACTATCACCGTAAGCCATCCCAAAGGTTTTACTTGGCACAAACACTAATTAAAATGCAAAACCACATCTAACCAGAGGCTAGATGAATTATTCAAAGCAAAACATGAACAAAAAGCAAAAATAAAAATAAAATTGGGTTGCCTCCCAACAAGCGCTATTGTTTAACGCGCTTAGCTAGGCATAAAAATACAAATAGATCTAGGTATTGTCATCTTTGGTTTGCAATCCATAAGTAGCTCTCATAATAGATTCATATGGAAATTTAATTTTCTTTCTTGGAAAGTGTTCCATGCCCTTCCTTAACGGGAATTGAAATATAATGTTTCCTTCTTTCATATCAATAATTGCACCAATCGTTCTAAGGAAAGGTCTACCAAGAATAATAGGACATGTAGGATTACAATCTATATCAAGAACAATGAAATATACGGGCACATAATTCCTGTTTGCAACAATAAGAACATCATTAATCCTTCCCGTAGGTTTCTTAATAGTGGAATCCGCAAGATTCAAATTTAAGGAACAATCATCAAATTCATGGAAACCTAACACATCACATAAAGTTTTTGGAATCGTGGAAACACTAGCACCCAAATCACACAAAGCATGTCACTCATAATCTTTAATCTTAATTTTAATAGTAGGTTCCCACTCATCATAAAGTTTTCTAGGGATAGAAACTTCCAATTCAAGCTTTTCTTCAAAAGATTGCATCATAGCATCAACGATATGTTTAGTAAAAGCTTTGTTTTATTATAAGCATGAGGAGAATTCAACATGGATTGCAACAAGGAAATACAATCTATTAAAGAACAATTATCATTATTAAATTCCTTGAAATCCAAAAGAGTGGGTTCGTTGCTACTTAAAGTTTTGACCTCTCCAATCCCACTTTTATCAATTTTTGCATCAAGATCTAAAAACTCCGAATCATTGGGACGCCTTTTAACTAAAGTTGACTCATCTCCAGTCCCATCTTTATCAAGATTTATATTGGAAAACAAAGATTCAATAGGAGTCACATCAATCACTTTAAGATCTTCATCATTATTTTCACGGAAACTAGAAGAACACGTTTTTACAAACCAATCTCGTTTAGCACGCATCTTAGCGGTTCTTTCTTTGCACTCATCAATGGAAATTCTCATAGCTTTGAGAGACTCATTAATATCATGCTTGAGTGGAATAGATCTAATTTTCAAAGAATCAACATCAAGAGAAATTCTATCCACGTTCCTAGCCAAATCATCAATCTTAAGCAATTTTTCTTCAATCAAACCATTGAAACTCTTTTGCGAAATCATAAATTATTTAACACTATTCTCAAAATCAGAGGACATCTTATTATAATTTCCATAAGAATTGTTGTAGGAATTACCATAATTATTAGAGGAATTACTAGGAAACGGCCTAGGATTAAAATTACTTCTATACGCGTTATTACCAAAATTGTTCCTACCAACAAAATTCACATCCATAGATTCATTATTATTCTCAATCAAAGTAGACAAAGGCATATCATTAGGATCAATAGAAGCACTCTTGCTAGCAAATAATTTCATAAGTTCATCCATCTTTCCACTCAAAACATTAATCTCTTCAATTACATGCACTTTTTTACTAGTGGAAGATCTTTCGGTATGCCATTGAGAATAATTAACCATAATATTATCTAGAAGTTTAGTAGCTTATCCTAGAGTAATTTCCATAAAAGTACCTCCCACGGCCGAATCTAAAAGATTTCTAGAAGCAAAATTCAATCCGACATAATTTTTTTGTATAATCATCCACAAATTCAATCCATTAGTAGGGCAATTTTGTATCATCAATTTCATCCTCTCCCAAGATTGTGCAACATGTTCGTGATCAAGTTGCTTAAAATTCGTAATATCGTTCCTAAGGGTGATGATCTTAGCGGGAGGAAAATACTTGGAAATAAAAGCATCTTTACACTTATTCCATGAATCAATACTATTTTTAGGCAAAGATGAAAACCAAGTTTTAGCACGATCTCGAAGTGAGAACGGAAATAGCTTCAATTTAACAATATCATTATCCACATCTTTTTTCTTTTGCATATCGCACAACTCAACGAAATTATTCAGATGGGATGCGGCATCTTCACTAGGAAGGCCGGAAAATTGATCTTTCATAACAAGATTCAGCAAAGCGGCATTAATTTCATAAGATTCCGCACTAGTGGCGGGAGCAATCGGAGTACTAGTAAAATCATTGTTATTAGTGTTGGAAAAATCACACAATTTGGTATTCTCTTGAGCCATCGTGACAAAGCAAGCAATCCAACACACGAGCACACAAAAAGCAAACGAAAAATACGAACGGAAGAAGGGCGAATAAAAAGGCAAATCTTTTCAAAAATCATTTTAGAAGTGGGGGAGAGGAAAACAAGAGGCAAATGGCGAATAATGTAATGCAAGAGATGAGAGTTTTATGATGGGTACTTGGTATGTCTTGACTTGGCATAGATCTCCCCGGCAACGGCGCCAGAAATTCTTCCTGCTACTTCTTGAGCTTGCGTTGGTTTTTCCCTTGAAGAAGAAAGGGTGATGCAGCAAAGTAGAGATAAGTATTTCCCTCAGTTAGAGAACCAAGGTATCAATCCAGTAGGAGACAACACACAAATCACCTAGCACCTGCACAAACAATCAAACAACTTGCACAAAACGCGATAAAGGGGTTTTCAATCCCTTCACGGTTACTTGCAAAAGTGAGGTCTGATAGAGATAGGTAAAACTAAACAAAAGATAAAGTAAATATTTTTGGGTTTTTTGGTTTATAGATCTGAAAATAAAAGATTGCAAAATAGTAGATCGGAAAGTAATATGATGGAAAATAGACCCGGGGGCCATAGGTTTCACTAGAGGCTTCTCTCAAGATAGCAAATAATACGGTGGGTGAACAAATTATTGTCGAGCAATTGATAGAAAAGCGCACAGTTATGACGATATCCAAGGCAATGATTATGAAATATAGGCATCACGTCTGTGTCAAGTAGACCAAACGATTCTGCATCTACTACTATTACTCCACACATCGACTGACTCCTGCCTGCATCTAGAGTATTAAGTTCATGAAGAACAGAGTAACGCATTAAGTAAGATGACATGATGTAGAGGAATAAACTCAAGAAATATGATGTAAACCCCATCTTTTTATCCTCGATGGCAACAATACAATACATGCCTTGCTACCCCTACTGTCGCTGGGAAAGGACACCCCAAGATTGAACCCAAAGCTAAGCACTTCTCCCATTGCAAGAAAAACCAATCTAGTTGGCCAAACCAAACCGATAATTTGAAGAGAATTACAAAGATATCAAATCATGCATATAAGAATTCAGAGAAGATTCAAATAATATTCATAGATAAGCTGATCATAAATCCACAATTCATCGGATCTCGACAAACACCCCACAAAAGAATATTACATCAGATAGATCTCCAAGAACAACAAGGAGAACATGGTATTGAGAATCAAAGAGAGAGAGAAGAAGCCATCTAGCTACTAGCTATGGACCCGTAGGTCTGAGGTAAACTACTCACGCTTCATCGGAAGGGCAATAGAGTTGATGTAGAAGCCCTTCGTGATGAATCCCCCTCCGGCAGGGTGCCGGAAAAGGTCCCTAGATGGGATCTCATGGGTACCGAAGGTTGCAGCGGTGGAAAAGTCTTTTCGTGGATGCCTCTGGTGGTTTGGGAACATATGTGAATATATAGGCAAAAGAATTAGGTCAGGGGAGTCACGGGGGGGCCACAAGGCAGGGGGCGCGCCCTCCACCCTTGTGGCTGCCTTGTGGCTCTTCCGACTTCATCTCCAAGTCTCCCGGGTGTCTTCTGGTCCAAGAAAAATCATCGCGAAGGTTTTATTCCGTTTGGACTCCGTTTGGTATTCCTTTCCGACGAAGCTAAAAAACAAGGAAAAAACAGAAACTGGCACTGGGCTCTAGGTTAATATGTTAGTCCCAAAAATAATATAAAATAGCATATTAATGCATATAAAACATCCAAAACAGATAATATAATAGCATGGAACAATAAAAAATTATAGATACGTTGGAGACGTATCAACCGTGTGCTATTTGAAATCATTTACATGAACTAACAACATATTTTCGTTTGAATGAAAACATGAGTTCATCGTTTCGCCTCCAATTTTTTTTCCACGGTAAGAAATCACGATTGTACCCTATGGTTCGATTTTCGGGTGCATTTGAGATCTCGTTTGCTATATTTGAGTCATTTGAGATCTCGCAACTACACGTGGGTGTTAGCAAGATCATTTGTGTGTCGTTTTGCGAGTTTTCATTCATTGTCCGAGAAACGGGAAAAAAAATTCAAATAGTTCGGCCGCAGGATGCGGCCACAGGCGTAGGCCTTGTTGGTTTTTAATTATAGGAAATGCATATAGAGTCCGGAAATAACGAAAATCATTGTGCCACTGTGGCGTGCTCTCATGATCGCATGGAAAAAAATTGGTAAAGTTTGGCACGAGTTTTGGTGCTCGCACCTTCCATACCGGAGCATCTCACAAGAAGGATCATATATAGTTTCCAAAAGGAGACGCGGCACTTCGGACTCCAAATCGTCAGTGACTACATCATTCCGCCTCAAAAAAATCATGGTAAACAATCACGGATATACCCTTGGTTTGATTTTCTAGCCCATTTCAGGTCTCGTCTGCGATGTTTTAGTCATTTTTTGCACTTACCTTGCATTTAGTGCATATAAAGTCAAAACCCTACTACAACTACATGTGGGTGTTTTAGTTAGGCTATACTTAGGCTACTCATAGTGGAGAGTATCATATACTAGTATCATGCATATGATACTATCTTTAATTATAGTGCATAGTATAATAGAGTAGTATCATAGATGATCATATATATTGCCATGCATGACACAAATTAGCATCGCATTTAACATGATACGGTATCTACCAATATGTTACTCTAACCCTCTGTATCTTCTTTAATTCTTTGCCACATCAGCATACTTGCTATTTCCGAGTGCATGATACCGACTATGATACCACCACTATGGCCAGCCTTATAGTGGGGAGTATCATATACTAGTATCATGCATATGATACTAGTGTATGATACTATGTATCTTCATAGTGCATAGTATCATAGAGTAGTATCATAGATGACCGTAATTTATGGCCATGCGTGACACAAAGTAGTATAGCATTTATTATGTTACGGTATCTACCTACGTTACTCTAACCCACTCTCCCTTCTTTAATTCCTTGCCACATCATCATTTTTGCTATTCCCAAGTGCATGATACCGGCTATGATACCCCCACTATGGCCAGCCTTAGAAAAGAAGGTGTACAAATCATTTGTGCGTCGCTTTGCGAGTTTTCATCCGTTTGTCCGAGAAGCGGGGAGAAGTTTCAAACATTTTGGCCGCGAGGTGCGGCCACTTGCGTAGGCCTAGTTAGTATTTTAATTACAGGAAATTCAGATGGAGTCCGGACATCATCAAAAACAATGTGTGCCCGTGGCGTGCTCTCACGACCCCGTGGAAATTTTTTGGTAAAGTTTGGCACAAGTTTTGATGATCGCTCCTTCCAAATTGGAGCATCTCACATGAAGGATCATGGTTTCCAAAAGGATACGTGTCAATTCAAACTCTAGTGGCCGGTGACTTCATCGTTTGGCCTCATAAAAATTTCCACGGTACGCAATCACCATTATACCACGGGTTTTATTTTCTGGCGCATTTCAGGTATTGTTAGCTATATTTAAGACATTTTTTGAGTTTAACGTGCATTTTGTGCATAAAAATAAAATTACAACCGGAACTGCATTTGCTGTCGAAAGGGATGAGGATTGCCGTTCGATCTGGGAGCATCAAACGGTGCAGACATACGATCCGTGGGGTTTGGGTTCTGGCCAATCAGAAAGCACGACTCAGATCGCGCACGGGGTTTGGTCGGCACACGGCTTTCATGAACAAATCGTGTGCTATTCGCAAACTAGATTGCATATCTTTTGTTCACACATACTGGAGTGAGATCAATTGAGTGTGCTACCTCTATGATATAATAATAATAATAAATAGTTCATATTCATTGCCTGAGCTGACAACATATCAAGGTCAACATATTAACGGTTCTTGCATCAACAGAAAACCGGGCATAACTCACAAATTCAGTACACGCGATAGTTCTAAATTGAACGAATTAAGTTGCAGGGTAGGCATAAAGACTAGTCTTATGACTTAATTCCCATGTACATGGGGGAACTGGGATCATTACGTTGACCCCGAATGAACTTGGGTTTTTTGATGATTTTACGCTTCTCTGTTACATGGGTGCGTGATCCCTTGGCTGGCAACTCAGCAAATTCATCGTACTCATCCTCATCGGCAACATCCTCGACACCCAGTACCCTCCTCTTCCCATGCATCACTACATGGCAATTCTTATGCAAGGGGTCTTCCGCATAGAAAATCTGGGTAGCATCGCTGGCAAGAATGAACGGGTCTGCGTGATATGCCATTGTTGTCCTGTTAACACAGGTCTTCCTGTAATCATCAACCTTTACATGACCAAGAGGAATCCATGCGCACCTGAATAATGCCACCTTAATTTTCACATAGTCAAGCTCCCAAATCTCTTTGATGGTTCCATAGTATACCCTTTTATCAGCTTCATCTACAGTCATGCATTCTATTCGAACAGAGCTGTTCTGATATGAGGTCTTCTCATCACATTCCTCAGTGTATAACATGTATCCATTTATGTCATATGCTTGGTACGTCAACACCGTAGGTGATGGCTTTTGTGCCAACCACGTAGCAATGCCATCGATGGATCCTTGTGCCAAACGATTCTTCAGCCATTCGGCGTAGTTCTTAGTGTGCTCCTTCATCTCCACATCTGATGAAGGCACCATTGGTAAGAAGCTTTGGCGTATCTCCGCCAAGTGTTCTTCGGCATAAGCGCTGAGAACTGGGCTGTTAAGCAGTACCGTCAAATGGGCTTTCTCTGCCAATTCTTCGGGTGCAGCCATTTGCGTGCCAGCAAGGACCGGCTTACCTTTCAGCCTTCCCTCGTGGCGAGAGAGGGGCAAACCTATAGGTCTTTTTTTCATGTATTCGGTGCAAAACTCAACCACCTCCTCCACGGTATAACCTTGTAGGATGCTTGCCTCTGGATGGTTTCGGTTTCGACAATAGCGCTTCAGTATTCCCATGAACCGCTCAAAGGGATACATGTTGCGAAGAAACACAGGACCACAATACTTTATCTCGTCGACAAGGTGCATAGTGAGATGGACCATGACATCAAGGAATGACGGTGGGAAAAACATCTCTAGGTTGGACAATATTCTTGCAATATCATCTTGCATATGATCCAACTCTTCAGGATCTACAACTTTCTGCCATAGTTGCTTGAAGAAATCACAGAGCTCAATGAGTGTGTTTCTTATATCTTTGTCCATCAGATTCCTGATGGCCACCGGGAGGATTTGTGTCAACATTACGTGGCAATCATGCGACTTCATGTGTCCCAACTTCATTTTACCTGAGCTCACATCCACGAGACTTCTGATGTTTGTGGATTAGGAAGAGGGTGTCTTAACTGACAACAAATAGGTGAAGAACTGTGTTGCTTCTTTTGTACTGAAATTGTAACTCTGGTGAGCTTTGATGAATTTGTCATCATCTTGTGCTTCGCTCTTGTGTTTTGATTGATCAGCAAGCATATTGAGCCGTGCACCGTCACCATCCTTTGTTTTACCTTTAATATTGAGCAGAGTACCAAGGATGCTTTCACATATGTTCTTCTCTATGTGCATGACATCGATGCAGTGACGTACACGTAGAATCTCCCAGTAAGGTAATTTCCAGAACACCGATTTCTTCATAAACACTTGACCCTTGGGTGTTTGTTTCACCGTCAAAGCGTGCTTCTTGCCAAGCACAACATTAATTTGTTCAGCCATGTTGTGGACCACCACCCCATCATAGGGTCTTGGGCCCACATCTACCTCTGCCGTACCATCAAATTCAACTTTCATCTTTCGGTATGGGTGATTTTTTCGTAAGAACCTACGATGACGCAAATACACGGTTTTGCGCGAGTTGGGAAGAAATCTGCTAGCTGTCCTATCCATGCATGTGACACACCCTACATCTTCCTTTGTTTTATGCCCCGATGTGTTGCCTAATGCCGGCATATCTTGAATGGTGTGCACCAGCATCGCATGTAGATCGAAAATCTCCTTTTTGTAAGCATCATAACATTTTACAGCAGGCGCATCTATCCACACTGTCAGCAGTTCTTCTACTAGTAGCTGAAAGTAAATGTCGATGTCATTTCCAGGTTGCTTTGGGCCTTGTATAATCATTGACATCATAATGTATTTTTTCTTCATACACAACCAAGGAGCTAGGTTATATATGCACAGAAGCACCGGCCATGTGCTGTGATTGGTGCTCATATCGCCAAAAGGATTCATCCCGCTAGTACACTCCCCGACCCTTATACTTCTAGGATCCTTGGCAAAGTCTTGAACTTGTTGTCGATTAATTCCCACTGAGCCCCATCTTTCGGGTGCCTCATATATTTATCCGTAGTTCGCTCATCATGATGCCACCGCAACCTCTTTGCCTCTGTAGGGTTTGCAAACAAACGCCTCAACCTTGGAATTAAAGGCAAGTACCAAACAACCTTGAACGAGATTCCTGTCTTGATCTCATCGTCCAATTTGAACTTGTCCTTTGCTCTCCTCCGCTTGTATCGTGCATGCTTGCATATTGGACATGCACGCAAATCTTTGTACTCACCACGATACAATATACAATCATTCACACAAGCATGTATCTTCTGTACTTCAAGTTCCAATGGGCAAACAATTTTCTTCACTTCGTTCATGCTTCTGGGGAGCACATTATCTTCTAGAAGAATTTCTTTCAAAATACCTAACATCTCTGTGAAGCCTTTGTTTGATAGACTGTTTGCTGCTTCAAATCTGAGAAGCGCCAGGGTGGCACTCAACTTGGAATATTTCTTTTTGAAACCTATATACAATTCTTTCTTGGAGTCCGCATCAATGGTTGGCAGATCCTTATACCCAATCATATCCTTTTTTGGGCCCTTGAAATCTGCAATCATAGCAGCAAAATCTAGCATATAAAGATCATCGTCATCTGCGTCGACGTCTTGGTTTTCTAGTGGGCGTTTCGGCTTTCCGGTGTTCCATTGGTAGCTTGACGCCTCTGCCCCGATGTTAGATTCAACATCCATGTGACACTGATCGTGGTTTGGCATCTCGCAGCCCTGGGTATATTCATCCAGGACCTGCTCTTCACCGTGTCTGGTCCAACATATATATCCATCCATGAATCTCCGAGAGAGTAAGTCCCACTGGACATCTCCAACTTCACGTGACTCTGTGTTGGCACACTGAGTACATGGACATAGGATGTAATCCGCATCACCAATTCTCCTCTTTGTACTTTCAGCCAAATTCATGAACTCTATCACGCCACTGATAAAATCTGTGGTTCTCCGATTCTTCATCCATTGAGATCGTTCCATCCGCACCACACAAATGGTAATTAAAAACAAAACAACAACATTAATACACGGATTAACTGATGCCCAAAGATACGTGCATAAATCACAAGGTTTTATTTTCATAATTATTGAGGGCACTCCATATTGTTATCCAGACAAGCAATGACAAAAAATTAATGGCCAGTCAATTTACACACAGAGTACTACAACACTACCCTTAGGAATTGAATACCTTAATTAAGCCACTCACGAAAAGAATACCTTAATTAATTAGCCGCGCGGCGACCTCCACCCAGCAGACAGAGAAGCGCGATGCGGTGGCACGCCGAGATAGCAGGGTCGAGGAGCAAAGCTTAGTGCAGCTGCCGCCTGAAGTTTGACCTCCACTATCCGGCCATCGACCATGATGGATGTGCTCCAATCACACCGCCGCCGACCTCGATGGTTGAGCTGCTCCTATCTCCCGCCGCAGACCGAGGATTGACCTCCTATGACGCCGCCATTGCCCACCGAACGAGGATTGACCTCTTCTTCGGTAGCCGCCACCGCCATCTCTATCTGTAGAGCGGCTGTTTTATTTTTTGACGGATATCCGCAGAGCGGCTGTTTACACTGTATCACTGTAACTCAATAATATGTACAGGGTAGTACATCACATACGGTTATGTAACGGAAACCGTGTCTCACCTACGTTGTCTTCTCACATGGTTTGGTGCAGAAATCATGTGTGAAGTTGTAATACCTAACACAAACGACATGTATAAATAGTGTGCCGTATACAACATATAGTGCCATAAGTAGTTCCCGACCGTTAGCTTATCCCCACAGTTTCCCCATTTCCCCCAAATCCCTAGATAGCCTCCAAATTCCCTCGCATGGCGCTGACATTGGGGGAATGTGGACAAGTGGTGCTGATGGTTTCGGTGCGGCTGCTCCTGCTCATATCGCCGCTCTCGGCAGCGCCGCCGAGCACTTGCCTAAGGTCATCAGAAGGCAGGTGTACTACGGATCTGAATCGTCCTGTCAGGTTCCAATCTATCCCGATCTTTTTTAGCATGTCCAAAGTAGCTCCTTGCTGAATCCGTCCTGAATAACCCCCCACCAGGAAAGCGATCTGCCGCCGGATCCGGAGCATGACTCCAGACTCTCGCAACACGAGTTCGACTCCGAGTTTTGCGCCACCGAGAAGTACCAAAAGCTGAGTTGTGTGCACGGGCACACTCCTGCTCGACGTGTATGCACGAAGGGATTCAACAGTGGCAGGCGGTTTCTCAGTTGCCCCTTAGAGGTTAGTGCTAATTTCATCATTTTACTTGAGTTAATGCCATTGCTCATCCTGAATACTATTTAACATTGACAGGGATATGAGGCTTGTGCCTTTGTTAACAGTCTAGATTAAGAATGGCATGGTAGGGCTCGGAGTGTTATCACCAAGCTCGCAGAAGATAACATAAAGCTGAAGAAGAAACTGGTTGATCTGGAATGTACAGTCAGTACGATGAAGCAAGAAAGAATCAATCACAGGCAACAGATGAAAGCAAGAGACAAGAAGGAACTAGCATGTGTAGTTGTGGTTGTCGCATTAGCCATGTTCTATGCACTATTTGCAATGATGATTAGGGTTTTGTTTGATAGTATTGCTAAAGCACATCTAGATGTGCTCTAAGTAATGCACATCTAGGTCCCATACCATTGATGTTACGCGAAGATTCGTGCAGATATTTTCCTTTGTCTTTTTTTTTCTTTTCCTTTGTAGTTTGATTATTACTGGCTTCATCAATAAGAAGAGCTCAATGTATTGCTTGCCAACTGTCCTACTCTGTTCATACCGGTACCGGTGCATAATCCCAAAACTCGCTCCTTGTTTTCGTCCTGAAAAAAGAAATCAGCCAATAGGAGTCCTGCGGCTAGTATGCATTCAATGACTTCAGACTACTTAGCATAACATGCATGCAATGGTCAATTCTCTGCACGCAATGGTATTGATTACCAAATAGTAGTCATCAAGTTATCTCGTTTTTCCCCCACCTAGGTCGCCGGTACATAGGGAGTAGAAGTACTACGAAAAATGCTTGTTTCATCTCCCTTTGTTCCTTTATATAAGGTGTATTTGTTTTTGATAAAATTCCAGAATGTAAGGTGCATTTCTTCTAATTCTTTATAATTCCTTTGTTAGCCCTCCAAAAAAAAGGAAATTATCTTTCTCCTGATTGTCTATATCTTTACTTGTAGAAGAAGAAGGAAAGTATCTCTCTGTCGATTGCATGTATCTCTTACTTTTCATGACTAATTGATTTACTTGCCACTAATAAACAAATTTGCAAAGGGCAATTTCATCATATTTGGACGCTCCAACGCGTGTGCGTAATTAATTAGCACATTGAGAACTGCGCAACCTCGAGAATTTGGAGCGACTGGGTACAAATAATTGCGGTTGATTATATCAGCGGTTAGATAATACGTCAACCCCTGCTTCAATTGGCATTTCCTCTTCTCTGCATACCCCACTTAAGTGTCCACCATCTTCATCGTTCCCGGCAGGCCACGCTACACACTTGCACACACTCTGCAATCTCGCTTTCTCATGATTTTTATACGACCGCAGCCATGTCGAGCGACAGCGAGGATGACAGTTCGGCCAGCAGTCTGGGGCCCGATGATAGGTCAACATCGGAATCATCCCGCTCGTCTTCCATGAGTCCGGCGTCGAGCCCAGACCTCGATTATATCTGGATCATGGAAGAGATGACGCCTCCGGAGTCGTCAGATGACAACCAGATGGACGAGGAGCCGTCGGAGGACGAAGAAGAGGACAACAATGATGATGAGGAGGAATGGTCGAACGAGGACGAGGATGACGACGACAGCAACGACCATGACGACGGCGGCGGCGATGAAAAGCCAACGGTTATCAGCAAGAAGCGCCCTCGCCAAGACGATGTCGCGGGGCCATCGAACAACAACAACAAGAAGGACTAAATTAAGCAGACTGTATATATCTCTATTCCGTTCGCTCACATTAATTTGTTATCTCTGTTTATCCTGTCAATCTCATCGCAGACGGTTAGTAATACGTATTCGATAGAGATCTTCTACATTATCGCCCACAGGTTGGTTCGTTGAACTGTGTGCCCTGATGAGCACACAATTCACAAACAAAGACAGTATGGGCTGTCTATAATGATCGCACACAATTCTGATTACCGACCTGTTTGCCGGGTATCACACACATCTTGTTACGCCGAATCATTTGTGTTCACCTCGATCATTGCAAATGGTCCATCGGAGCGAACTGTATGCCGTATATCGCACACACCTTGATCTGGCTGCACGTTTCTGTTGTTCTATCTCATCGCAAACAGTTCGTATGGATCAACCGTATGCCCTGCATCGCACACGCAACTAAAATCGGAACCGTGTTTGATGTATCATTCATCGCAAACGTTTTGCATCTTTTTTGACCGTTTTTTACATCACCATTTGTGATTAATGCATCGCACACAGTTTCGTCAAAGGGTCTCTGATCGTAGTGTCCCGTTAGCAGCATCCTGCAATAGTGACTGG
Source organism: Thinopyrum elongatum (assembly GCA_011799875.1). Classification (NCBI taxonomy): domain Eukaryota; kingdom Viridiplantae; phylum Streptophyta; class Magnoliopsida; order Poales; family Poaceae; genus Thinopyrum; species Thinopyrum elongatum. Next base: position 582,991,156 of record CM022298.1, read on the forward strand.
AGCATGTGCTTGTAGTTCAAATTTGAATTATGCACATTAAATGCCCAGAAACTCAATTAATGAATAAAAAAGGCCAAACAAACTCGGAATAATTCCAAAGTTTAACACATCACTCATATAGTTCTATGTTGCCTCTGTAAAAAATCAAGGGGGGGGGGGGAGGCAGCGTATCGTTTTGCACACAAAGGTGACACGTCCCCCCTCGGGAACCACGAGTCTTCTTGAGAGAAGCTCCGGTTTGCAAGAAGCTTATACCAAAACTTGTCCAAATGCGGCCAATTTTTTTACCACAGCATGTTGGTGCCATGAAATGACACCATGCCAAGTTTCATGATTTTCAGGCGAGTTTTGAATTTACAGGAATTTAAAAAACCAAGTTTCTCAATGTTATCGGCCGAGCCACGGCGCCTAGATATTTGAATTTCATTCCCATTTCTTGCATGGGACCTAGAAATTCACCCAAGGACACACATGTGATTTTTCAACCAACCTTGGTGCACTGGAGCATGTGCTTATAGTTCAAATTTGAATTATTCACATTAAATGCCCAGAAACTTAATTAATGCATAAAAAGGGCCAAACGAACCTGGAATAATTCCAAATTTAAACACGACACTCATATAGTTCTATGTTTGCTTTGTAAAAAAAATCAAGAGGGGGGGGCAGCGTATGTTGTTTCGCACACAAAGGTGACACGTTCCCTCTCGAAACCACATGCCTTCCTCAGAGAAGCTACAATTTGCAAGAAGCTTATGCCAAAACTTGTCCCAATTCAGCCAATTTTTTTACCACAGCATGCTGGTGCCATGAATTGACACGATGCCAAGTTTCATGATTTTCAGGCGAGTTTGGGATTTACAAGAACTTAAAAACCAAGTTTCTCAATGTTCCCGGCCGAGCCACGATGCCCAGATGTTTGAATTTCATTCCCATTCTTCCATGGGACCTATAAATTCACCCAAAGACACACATGTGATTTTTCAACAAACTTTGGTGCATTGGAGCATGTGCTTGTAGTTCAAATTTGAATTATGCACATTAAATGCCTAGAAACTCAATTAATGCATAAAAATGCCAAACGAACCCGGAATAATTCCAAATTTTAACACGACACTCATGTAGTTGCATGTTCACTATAGATAAATGTTCTAGCAATTCAAACACCATCCTTTCCCTCCGTAACACCATTTTGTCTTTCAAAGCATAATGAAAAAAATCAGGTATACCACAAATAGTTTATTAGCAAGAATCGTGTGGGATGCGATATAAAATATCTTGGCGCACCGTCTTGTCTGGCTTACGCAGGAAGCTTCGTCGTCTACAGTCCACCGCCCATGCTTGAACCACACTTGCGCGCCAGTTTCTCGCGGCACCGAGTGAAATTTTTCTGCCACCGCGGAAATATCTATCTCCCCGCCCCCTTCCTCCCACCAAAAGCCACATTTCCACTGTTCCTCCTTGATTTCCAAGTTCAAACCTTCACTGCTGCTTACTGGCAGCTCAGCCTCCTCGCTAACAACCCTTCTTCTTGCAGCGCCGCCTCCTCGCCGGCAACCCTTCTTCTTGCAGCACCGCCTCCTTGCCGGTGACCCTTCTTCTTGCGGCGCCGCCTCCTCGCCGCTGACCCTTCTTCTTGCTGCGCAGCCTCCTCACCGGCGACCCTTCTTCTTGCTGTGCGGCCTCGTCGATATGGTCAGGTAATCCACACCCCACCCACACCCTCCTCCTTCCCCGTCCCACATGCCCCGACCGACAACGCGACACCTTCCGCCGAAATCACTGGCCCCGTCCTCCAATTAAGCGCCACCCACAGCCATTTTGCATGTAGTATAACGTGGAGCTCAGTAGCATCTGGCAGCGGAGAAGCAAATTGCGGCCGCACGCGCAGACAAGGTCGCTATGGTTGCCATGCGTGCCAACCGCCAGATCTTGGAGGAGCACCTCGTCTTCGAGGCCACCATCGACACCGCCACGCGATTGTCTACTTTAAAATACAGTTCGTGCTGTTTTCTCGAGGCCACCACCAGTGCCTTCTAGTGATTTGTCCTATGTAATGTTAATATGCAATCTGATATTCTGAAATGTAATGTTCAGTTAATAGTTTGGTCTAACAATTGCTACATTTCGTAGTACTGTTCTCAAGCATTCTTTGTTTCGTTAACTGTCTTATCTTCTAGTACATATTTCTATTCTGCAATGTCGTGCTCAGTTAACTGTTTTCGTTCATTTGGTTTTCGTTCATTTGGTCTGCTGTCCATTTAACTGTTTGGTTCAATTCTACAACTTGATTTTCATTTATTGTGGGTACAATTTTGTATTGTTATGCATGTGAGAAATAAATCAAATTTGGCTGTACTCAATACATATTCTACTGATAGTATGGAAACTCTCAGTTAACCTGTTCAAGATCTTCCTTATATGCGTTGCAGGGAAACAATGGGAGACACTGCGGTTTACCATCGAGGTTTGCTCATGCATGGTCCTTTCGCTAATAGCACATTATTGTGCAGTTGCAGGAATCATTCGAATATTTAGGTTTCTTACAATTTGGTCTTGCACATGTAGGTCATGTTGTCAGAGGCTTAGACCCACAGTTCGACCCATTTTGCATATGGGAAAATCAGATGTCCATGAATATCAGTGAAGTCAAGAAACTCAGAAAGATTGTTAGGATGAAGAAACTTGCGACGAATAACAGCAAGATCTTTGTTTGCACAATGAAGAAGACATCAGTCAACTATAGGATGGTACTAACTCTTTTACCTTGTTTTTACCCCTTGCGCCATTTCAAAATTTATAACAGCAATTTATGCATATATTTGTTTTTAGTACTTTTCAAAGCAGTTCACCGATGATTACCTCTCAAAACACTTGCATGGTCAAGAGGCAAGGAAGGTATTCATTCAACACCCACGGTACAATATTGAAGTCTTCTTGAAGAGGACGAAGGTTGGGCGGGCAATTATCCATAGCCACTAGCCTAAAGTTGCAAGGACATTCAACATCACTGAAGGCTCAATATTCGCCTTCCGCTTCTGCAGTTTCCCAGATGAGATTCATCTGTCTATTTACCGTGTATGATGCTACTTTTCCAAAGGTTTTTGATGTTGCATGTGAAACTTGGTGCTGCTGTGTAATGGCGTAGCTAGCTATATCCATCTTTGGTGTAACTGATTGCTGAAGCTATCTGATGTAATTCGATTATGAAATCCTGGTTGCCGTTATACGGACATGAAATATCTGGTGTGTTTTATAAGAAATGTCAATTTGATTACTACATGGATTATCAATAAGAGGCCAATTACCCTGCTTATTGGGGTTTTCTATTGCAGACGGCTACTCAGACAACATTGTGGGCGATGAACTCAAACAACCCACAAGGTTTCTAGAAAGTAGGCGTGTTGGATCAACTAACAATCACACATGACTTCCAGCAGAGAACTGTTTGCGTTAGGCCACCTTGCATAAACGTTTCCACACAAAAAACTGTGTGTGATATACATACGAACGGAAACGTTTTTCTGGGATTCACTGTGTGGGATGTACATACGAACGGAAATGATTGGCCTTTGATGCCTCACCCGATCGCACACGAGCTCATTTTGCCCCCGCCTGTGTGGCCAAAGGGCCTATCCCTGACGGTTTCTAGGTCGTGTGGGAAGGACCCCCTATCTCACACACTCACTAGGCGACGGTTTAAAACTCCGTCGCGAAAGGGGTTAAAAATCGTTCGTATAGCACGTCTCTGCACCAGTGAATACAACTGTCATGTCAAAATTTGGAAAATTCCAGGGGTCATTTGACCTTTTTAAGACATTTAAGTGATTTTCTAGTCATTTAATTACCGTAATTCAAATTTGAACTACATGTACATGCAACAGCTAACCATAACGGTTTGAAAAGTCATATTTGTATACTTGTGTGCGGGTTAATTCCATGTGCAGTAAATTGGACGAAATTTTCAAACATATTGGTGTCACGGCTTGGACACAAAGCATGGAGTTCCATGGCATTTAAATTCCAAAAAAAATCAAAATTGATCAGAAATACATGAAACCTTGCTTGACGTAATGGCATGGCACCAAGATGGTGTGGTAAAAAATTGGCCCATTTGACGAAAGTTTGGACACGCACCCCTCACAAACCGGAGCAACTCACTAGAAGGCTCATGGTTCCGAGAGGGCACAATGCATGTTTGATGACGAACCGGCGTTAGCTTCCTCTTATGGCGTTCAAAAAATTTCTATAGTTAACATGCACCAATACAACTGTCATGTCAAAATTTGGAAAATTTCAGGGGTCATTTGACCTTTTTAAGACATTTAAGTGATTTTCTAGCCATTTAATGACCGCAATTCAAATTTGAACTACATGTACATGCAGTAGCTAACCATACTAGTTTGAAAAATAATATATGTGTACTTGTGTGCGAGTTAATTCCATGTGCAGTAAATTGGACAGAGTTTTCAAACATATTGGTGTTACGGCTTGGACACAAAGCATCGAGTGCCATGGCATTTAAATTCCAAAAATTTCAAAAATGATCATAAATACATGAAACCTTGATTGACGTAATGGCATGGGACCAAGATGGTGTGGTAAAAAAATTGGCCTGTTTGACAAAAGTTTGGACACACACCCCTCACAAACCGTAGCAACTCACTAGAAGGCTCATAGTTCCGAGAGGGAACAATGCATGTTTGATGACGAATCGACGATAGCTTCCTCTTATGGCCTTCAAAATTTTTCTACAGTTAACGTGCACTAATACAACTGTCATGTCAAAAATTGGAAAAATTCAGGGGTCATTTGACCTATTTAAGACATTTAAGTGATTTTCTAGCCATTTAATGACCGTAATTCAAATTTGAACTACATGTACATGGAACGGCTAACCTAACGGTTTGAAAAATCATATATGTGTACTTGTTGTGTGCGCGTTAATTCCATGTGCAGTAAATTGGAAGGAATTTTCAAACATATTGATGTCACGGCTTGGACACATGCATGGAGTGCCATGGTAACACAAAATAAGCATTCGTGCCTTATATGAAGAAAGAAAATGTAAATATCTGGCAAGACAACTGGGCCCCACACGATTGGCACTCTATTTCGCGCCTTGAGGTTTGGATGGTGAGTGGTGCGGGTTATTAATCAGACGCGGTTCTGTATTGGAAACCGTCAGCTATTAAGTTCACACACGGCTTTTGCTGCGGGAATCGTGTGCAATTCAAACTACACTACTCGTAAATTCCGGCGACCGGCGTGTGTACTGTTCCCGTCGATCTAGATTCCGGCCACCAATAAATACTACCTTGCTCACATCGTTCTGCCTGCATTCTCATCTACATCCTCCCCTCACTCGCCCTATCTCTCTCACACACAAATCTTTGCCATGGAGCCGCCGATTTGCCCACGCGCCGACGAGGACACGCCCCCCCGAGGACGTTCAGTCGAAGAGCAGCGACGAGGAGGACCCCTATGGGCCGCCAGACCCCCCAACTTTGGAGTGGTTTTGCGGCTAGTACAATCTTTGTCTGTGGAAGTCGCTGCCGCCGGCTGAGAAAGCCAGGCAAGTGGCATTCAAGAAGGAGATGGCGGAGGAGGAAGCCAGGTACCAGGCGGCCTATGAAGCCCATGAGGCCGCCTGGAAAAAGGAGGCGGTGCAGCTTTGGAGGCGGGCGCGTCATCGTGCGGAGGAGGTGTACAAAGACGGGTACTTCGCAAGGAAGGTCAAAGGCGCTAGGCGCCTCATTGCTGCATGGAGGTGGGCCGATAAGCTCCAGCGTGCCACTGACGAGGAGCTCCGGTGGGCGCCTAATGAAATGGCAAGATCGATCGCGCTTGTCCGCCAGCAAGAGGCAGATCAGTACGTCAAGCGCTACGAGGCGGAGGTGGCGGAGTACTGCCTCCGCGCTGGGAAGACTCCGCACACCAGGGAGCTGCTGGTGAGGGGTTGTCGGAATACTGCCCCCAGGAGGGATTATTAGCTTTAGTATTGTTCGTTTTCAATTTTATGCATTGTACATAGTAGTTAAGTATCATCACGTATAAGTGATGATATTATATGTATTTTGTGATGAACTAATGAACAATTAATATATATTATGAAATCTATTTTTTTATCTATTTTTGTATACTAATTTGTATCTATCTGTTATCCTCCACATATACAGAATGGAAAGCATATGTACACACATTGAAACAAAACATATAAGAACGGAAAATAGAGTACACACATTGAAACAGAGCAATAAATAGAGCAATATTATGATTGTTGTGAATACATAGCGATCCACGTCGAAACGACTCAACAAAATAAAACGCGTCCACAACCAGCACCCCTTGCCAACGGTAGCTCTTGGCTCTGCCTGAACTCGTGTAGGCGTTCGTCCAAGCGGTCGACACGCTCGCGGTACATCTGGAGCGCGATCTCGAGCTCCAAGTTGGCTATTTCATCAGAGATCACTAGCTCGAGGATGCGACGACCATGTTCCTCTACTGCGCCTAGGTGGAAACCTGGGCCAAGGAGGCGGTCGAGCCTAGCGACCAGCGCGTTGGCATCGAGCGGGCCGCGGACAAGGCCAACGGCGCGACCCATGCGAACGGCACGGCGGGCGTCCGGTGCAAGTATGGCGCGGCCGGCCTTTGGTGCAAGTACGGCACAGACGGCCTCTGCCCACTCCTGGCGAGGAATGGGGGTACCGACGGGACGTGTACCCAGCTGCGATGCCCTATCGACAGCAGGCAAGCGCCAATGGATCCGTTCTTGCTGTGCGGCGCGCCGCGCCTCTCGCTCTTTGGTGCTCCAACGGTCTCGCTGTGCTGCGAGCCGCAGCCTATCGGCGCTTACGCGCCTAGCTTGCTCTGCGACGCACCATCGATCATGTTGTGCGGCGAGCTGCAGCCTCTCGGTGCTGACATGCCTATCTTGATCCGCGGCGTTGAAGTGCCGTGCGCGAAGGGTCAGCTCAACCCTGGCGATGACGCGTAGCACGACGTCATCCATCGCGTTGCCGGGGAGCGCCTCGGCCTCGACGGGCCGTGGCGCCTTCTCATTTTTCTTGTCGAGGAGGTTCATGGCAGAGGCGGCGCTTCGATGGGTTGGCATGATTGGTAAAGGTGGATGTGCCACAGGGTGCGCTTGTTGCCTCGGTGCGTCGCTCGCCGCCTAGGTTTTATGCGCAATATCGCTGGGTGGCAGCGGGAAACCGGTGAGGGAATGGTGGGAAACGGTGGCGTGTTCATAAAACGCCATCAATGAATGGAAACTTAGTATAGAAGGAACATCGAGCTAGCACGACGCGTGCGGGCACATTGCTCGCCCAAGGCTATGATCCATATACTTGTGTGCCCAACAGAGTACACTATTCACAGTAAAGAATACTGTTCCGTTTATCCTAGTAGAGCAGTAGCGGCAAGCGTCACAAGAAGAAGTAGATGATGGTCAGATGATCGTTTATCCTAGTTAATTATGCATGTAATAATTTACTTTGGTGTGTGGAAATTTCATGTGTGTACTAGCCACCCATGTAATTGGATGTTTAATTTGGTTGTGCAATCATGTCCTTATTAGTACATATGTTGTTGTTCTGTATGCAATCACATCGCACACGGAACATACTAGGGAAACCGTTTTTGTTGTCTTGGCTCAACGCAAACAGTTCATTCGAGTGAACTGTTTGCCATATATCCCACACACCTTTATCTGGCTGACCATTTTTGTTGCGTTCCCTAATCGCAAACAGTTCATCCGAGCGAACTGTATGCCGTATATCGCACACACCTTGATATGGCTGCCCATTTCTGTTGTTCTGCCTCATCGCAAATAGTTCTTATGGATTAACCGTATATCACGCATCGCACATGCAAATATAATATGAACCGTGTTTGATGTATCCGCCAACGCAAACATTTTGCATCTTTTTTGACGGTTTTTTTTACATCACCGTTTGCGATTAATGTATTTCACACAGTTTCGTCGAAGGGTCTCTGATTGTAGTGTCGCGTTAGCAGCATCCTGCAGTAGTGGTGCATGCTTTGGGAATCAAACTTTAACACAAATATTCTTACTAAACCACAATTACTCACTAGCATGACTCTAATATCACCATCTTTATATCTCAAAACAAATGCAAGGAAACAAACTTCTCATATATTCAATGATCTTCATGAAAGTTTTTATTATATCCCTCTTGAATACCCATCATATTAGGACTAAATTCATAACCTAAGCAAATTGCCATACTATTTTTAAGACTCTCAAAATAATATAATTGAAGCATGAGAGTTCATCAATTTCTTCAAAATAAAACCACTGCTGTGCTCTAAAATGATATAAGCGAAGCACTAGAGCAACTACCTAGCTCAAAAGATATAAGTGGAGCAAATAGAGTATTCTAATAAATTCATTATTAATGTGTGTCCCTCTCAAAAGGTGTGTACAGAAAGGATGATTGTGGCAAACTAAAAAGTAAAGACTCATATAATACAATACGCTCCAAGCAAAACACATATCATGTGGTGAATAAAACTATAGCCTCAAGTAATTTACCGATGGATTGAAGACAAAAGAGGGGATGCCATGCAGGGCATCCCCAAACTTAGATGCTTGGTTGTCCTTGAATATTACCTTGGGGTGCCTTCGGCATCCCCAAGCTTAGGATCTTGCCACTCCTTATTCCGTAGACCATCGAAATTTCACCTAAAACTTGAAAACTTCACAACACAAAACTAAACAGAAAACTCGTAAGATCCGTTAGTGAAACAAAGCAAATAACCACTTTTAGGTACTGTTGTAAACTCATTCCAATTTTATATTGGTGTTATATCTACTGTATTCTAATTTCTCCATGGTTCATACCCCCGATACTAACCATAGATTCATCAAATTAAGCAAACAACACAATGAAAATAGAATCTGTCAAAAACAGAACAGTCTGTAGTAATATGGACTTTAGCCAAACTTCTGTAACTGCAAAAATTCTGAAAAATTAGGAAAACGTAGGCAATTTGTATATCAATCTTGTGTAAAAAATTCTAATCAAAAGCACGTTTCTGTGAATTTGTAAAATTCCAGCACTGAGCGTAAAAGTTTCTGTTTTTCAGCAAAATCAAATCAACTATCACCCAAGATCACCCCAAAGGTTTTACTTGGCACAAAAACTAATTAAAATACTAAAACACAATCATAACTGTAGTATAATTGCATATACTCATAAAAACAGAAAATAGAAAATATTGGGTTGTCTCCCAACAAGCGTTTTTTTTAAAGCCTATTAGCTAGGCGTTGATAATTTTAATAATGCTCACATGAAAGACAAAAAATTGAAGCACAAAGAGAGCATCATATAACATGTGAAAACAAATTTAAGTCTAACATACTTCCTATGCATAGGTATTTTATAGGGAAAAGATTTATCAAGACAAGCAAAAACTAGCATATGCAAGGAAATAAGAAAGAAACAATAGCAATCTCAACATGAAGAGAGGTAATTTAGTAATATGAAAATTTCTACAACCATATTTCCCTCTCTCATAATAATTATATGTGGGATCATATTCAAATTCAAAAATATAGCTATCACATAACTTATTCTCTACACGATCCACATACATGCAAAGTTGACACTCTTTCAGTATATTGGGATTATCATCAAATAAAGTCATTGCTACTTCTTGATTTTTTCCTTGAAGAGAAAATGATGATGCAGCAAAGTAGAGATAAGTATTTCCTTCAGTTAAGAACCAAGGTATCAATCCAATAGGAGGCACAAGCAAATCCCCAATAAATGCACCTGCACAAATTAACAAACACTTGCACACAACGCGAAAAAGGGGTTGTCAATCCCTTCACGGTCACTTGCAAGAGTGAGATCTAATAGAGATAAATATAAAAGATGAGTAAAAAAAATTAAAGTAAATATAAATAAATTGCAGCAAGGTATTTTTGGTTTTATAGATCTGAAAATAAATGATGAAAAATAGACCCGGTGGCCATAGGTTTCACTAGAGGCTTCTCTCTTGAAGAAATCATACGGTGGGTAAACAAATTACTGTTGAGCAATCTATTATCTATTATTTACTTAAAACAGAAGACAAATAAGCTACCACATTCATCCGCACATATTAAATTATTAAACTACCACATTCATTCACACAGATTAAATTATCTTGATCGTCGATATTAGATATTAACGGCTGAGATATAAAAGATGTAGCGTTACATACAAATATTATTGGGGTCCAAACGCTTGGACACGTCACGTATCACAAAGGAATAGATTTTTTTAGAACTACAAAGGAATAGTTCAACACATACGTGGTCAATTTTGTATGCCTTTGTGTACAGAAATCCAGACACGTACACATCCATGAGTACAAGCGATACGAAAGGGAGCTGCTGCATATGCCCCGATCGGAAAGAAAAGATGGAATAAAAAACTGAGTGTTGCTCCCATGAGTCCATCAACATCACGTACAAACCAGGTCACGTACATATGAAGAAAAGAACACAAGGGCAGGTCTTTCTGAGAAAGGTAATTTAGATTTAGACTCCAGCGTACTTGGATGGGCAAGTCAAAACGTATTATGAGTTGGACAAGGACGGATACTTAACAATTTGACGAACCCTAGCTAGCTAGCTTGAAATCAGTCCACTTCCCTAAAAAAAAATCTGTAGGTCGGCCGTGCTCCTGCTCTGCACGATCTTGCCGGCACATCGACGAAGAGGCCACTGCATACAAGCGGCCTGCTATGATTTATAATAGCTTACGTATATGGTTGTGCACTTAGCCAGTAGCTGAATCCATGTTTATGATCGTGCCAGGCTGCCGGATAGTCTATACACCAACATTTGAGCGATATTGATGGCAGCAGAGGAGGCGCGTATGGCAGGACGGGAACACATGAGCGTGGCCCAATGGCCGCTGACGGCTGTGACGACACGATCAAGTCGATTCAAGGGTGAACGCAATCAAGGGTTACGGCCAAGCAAACACAAACACACACATACGCTGCATGCGAACAGGTGCGCTGATCGATCTTTCTCTTGCCTACGCTAATTGGTCCTTCATGGGTGCCGGCTACAACATGGAAACGCATGGCTAGGCTGCATATATATCATGCATGCATGCGTCTGTGAGATAGGTGATGGTCATTTTTTGCGGGTTATATGATCTCTTAATTCTGACGATGGGATATGCATGATGTATGATTGTGAAGTAACTACATGTTCCTTAGATGGCCAATGTGTCGGCGCCCTTTTGTAACAGATATAGAATCCACTTGATTAAAATCTATGGTTGTGTAGTGCTTCAATACAAGTTTGAACAAGTAATGGTTATGATTGCGTATAATAAAGGTTTACCCGATGATTTACTCATATTTTGCTTTTATATGATATTTTCTAGCATGCCTTTCTTCTCTCTGGTCAGCATACATCGTAAAATTTATATAAGTCCACCAAAATGCTTTTTGGGACATTTTCTAGCATATTTTTCTCTTTCTAATCAACAATGACTTATAATATATAATAGGTCAATGTATCACGGAAATCCAACTCGGTGCCCAGGCTCATCTGCTCCCGCTCAGAAAAAAATTCAAAACAAATAATAGAAAAATTCAAAAAGGGCCAATTTTTTTTGTGTGGTATATAATTTGATGCGTGAGGTCCGCTACAAGTTTCAACTTATTTGGACATCTGAGCAGCTCTCGGCAAAAAAGACAAATCAGGTCAGAACAGTGTGTGAACAGTAAACTTTTTTACAGACCCCGATTTTGTCTTTTTTGCCGAGAGCTGCTCAAATGTCCAAATAAGTTGAAATTTGGAGCGGACCTCACGCATCAAATTATCTACCACACACAAAAAAATTTGATTTTTTTGAATTTTTCTAGTATTTATTTTGATTTTTTCTGAGCGGGTGCAGATGAGCCCGGGAGCAGAAACTCCGCGTCGAATGTATCAATGCTAATGAAGTGGCAAGCTAAATTTTGAATAGTTCACATGAGGGGGAAAATAATTGATACATAAAACAATATCGAACAAGATGTCGGATGGTGTATTATTGGCACAAGTACTCACGCATTATAGGATCAATTTCAAAGATAGTATTATCTTGGTACATGTACTCGCGCATTATGATCATGAGAAGAGATCTCTAATTACGGGAGGGTGACCCACGTTTGTGCACCAAATCTCAACACATGGATTGAAGTCTTCATGAAGTAAAATTTACTTCAAATTTATAAAAGGGAGAATTTATTTATATTTTTAAATATTTTTTGGGATAATACTTACTTTTTATGATAAAAAGCACATCTCTATTTTAAGAAACTTAATGTCAAATCCATAGCTAGCCAAATTTCAGAACAAATTTAATATACATATTAATATATAGTCCATTTATGATAAAATACACCAATATAAAATACATAATTATAAATAGAAATTTGATTTCCATTATATAGTATTTACTGCGTTGTGTTGAAGGACCACTCTGAAAGTAGCGTGAGAAACATGTGTCAGTTTATTGGATGTATTAACATGCATGTGCTCGATAGTATGTACGTCGACACAAATAAAATAGCCACGGAGGTGACATCCATGTGTTATGTTCACTACCAGCAACGACAAAGTATATGTACAACATTTCAAAAAAAGAAAGAGTGGTACATGTTGAAAGAACAAAGAATGTATGCATGTACAAAATTGCCTTCCAAGATTTGTAGCTTCCATGTCGAAAAGGATGGTGCAAGATGATGGTTGATATTTAACTAGCAATAATTATATCCACTCAAAGCGAACCAACCTATGGTTGGATGGTTAGGTGGACAGTGGTATCTCCAGCCCATCAGGGTTCAAGTCCTGGTGCTCGCATTTATCCTGAATTTATTTTAAGATTTCCGGCAATACGTGTTCAGTGGGAGGAGATGTTCCCGTCGACTATGCGTTCATAGGGGTGAGTGTACGCGCGTATATATGAGCGCTTGTGGCTGTACTGATGTCCAAAAAAAAATATATCCACTCAAAGAAATATACAATAATTAAATAGAAGATACAAAATTTAATAGGGAAAAACCTAATATTAATCAAACATGAAACATTCATTATTCTAACACACCAAATATCCATACCTCAGATTTATTTCCTTAGGCAAGGAGAGATGACATTGGTAAGAAATCATCGGCTAGAGAGAGTCCTATTCTGATTAGGAAATTTAACAGGGAATGGAAAGAATGTCTTGGCACTTAGTCTATAAACATAAGCCAACAATTCTCGCGGACACTATATCTACTGGAATTGAGAGCAAAGCACTGCACTTATAGTTATTTGGCAAAGACTTCTGTCAAATGACACTATCAAGCATACAAGAATTCCAGTTGTCTTTTTCTAGATTTAACAAAAAAATTAGATGAGACAACTTGGACCAATTTACTAGGCACTCTAATTCGAAATAAATTTATATAAATTTTGGATGATTATATTCCTTGAGACTTTTTTACAAACAGGGTCCATACGTAAATGGTTGAGATCAAGAGGCCAATATGATGGATCCATTTTTCAGTTCTCGAATTAATCTATGTAAATGTGTATTTGCTTCAGCTCAGGTAAACAACCGCATGTTCTCACATATATGAGAACCCCGCAACCAAAACTGTCATGCGGGCCAACCTTGACATCAAAACCGAGCAATAACATTTCATACTTAAATTTATATTGTAACTAAAAAGGTTTACAATAATAAAAGCATTTTTGTATATCATATTTCCTTCTCAATATCCTTGAGGTCACATGTTATCAACCACAACATTCCATTTTCTGAGGGAAAACAAAAATATCCAAATGTGAGGGCCGTCTCTGAAATAATAATGCAAAATTATCTGAATATTGAGAGAGAACACAAGGTGCAAACACAACAGAACAACAAATAAAAGACCTTGCAAAATGAAAAACATGCAAATTATCTACTTTCCCTTAGGTGGGCCAAATTAACATCATTAGACATCACAAAATGTAGCATAATTGGACTACATTAACAATTACTCCTCTTTTAAGGAGACTTTGTATCTCTAATGCGTAATATTCCATTGAGCCATTTATAAATATAAAACTTTGGAATTTTGACATATAGTATAAATGAATCCATTATCATTGATGAACATGTTTAATTGTTTATTTTAATAGGAACATAACATATTTTGTTATCAAACACAATATAATTTTGCACATATTTAAGAAAACAAAACAAATAACAATAAAAAATCTAGCCGCGCAAATGCGCGGGTGACCCAGCTAGTTGATAGAAAAGCGGATAGTTATCCAAGGCAATGATCATGAATATAGGCATCACGTCCGTGACAAGTAGACCGACTCCTGCCTGCATCTACTACTATTACTCCACACATCGACCGACTCCTGCCTACATCTAGAGTATTAAGTTCATAAGAGCAGAGTAACGCCTTAAGCAAGATGACATGATGTAGAGGGATAGATCCAATCAATATGGTAAAACCCCCCATCTTTTTATCCTTAATGGCAATAATACAAATACGTGTCTCGCTACTCCTACTGGTGAGGACACCGCAAGATTGAACCCATCACAAAGCACCTCTCCCATTGCAAGAAAAACCAATCTAGTTGGCCAAACCAAATCGATAGACCGGAGAGAAATACAAAGCTATCTTAATCATGCATAAAAGAGTTCAGAAAAGACTCAAATAATATTCATAGATAATCTGATCATCAATCCATAATTCATCGGATCTCAACAAACGCACCGCAAAAGAAGATTACATCGAATAGAACTCCAAGAACATCGAGGAGAACATTGTATTGAAGATCAAAGAGAGAGAAGAAGAAGCCATCTAGCTACTAGCTATGGACCCGTAGGTCTGTGGTAAACTACTCACACATCATCGGAAGGGCAGCAAGGTTGATGTAGAGGCCCTCCGTGATCGAATCCCCCTTCGGTGGAGTGCCAGAAAAGGCCCCAGTATGGGATTTCACGAGAACAAAAGCTTGCGGCGGCGGAAAAGTATTTGGTTTGCCCTATGGTGTAGGGGAAATATTTGGGAATTTATAGTGCTGGAGTTAGGGTTAGGAGAGCCATGGGGGGCCCACAAGCCCCTTGGCTGCGCCCCCTGGGGCGCCCCCCCCAGGGCTTGTGGCCCCCTCGTGGGTCTTCTGGCCTCCTCCCGAAGCTTCGTGGGTGTCTTGTTATCCAAGAAAAATCATCAAAAAGTTTCGTTCCATTTGTACTCCGTTTGGTATTGATTTTCTGTAAAAGTCAAAAACAAGGAAAAAAAACAGCAACTGGCACTGGGCACTAGGTTAATAGGTTAGTCCCAAAAAATGATATAAAATCATGGCTAAAGAAAGTTATCCCTACAAAATCATATAACCTTGTCATTCTCTATCTTCATCACACAAAGTATTTATCATGCACAACCCCGATGAGAAGCCAAGCAATTGTTTCATACTTTTAATGTTCTCAAGCTTTTTCAACTTTCACGCAATACATGAGCGCGAGCCATGGATATAGCACTATAGGTGGAATAGAGTATGGTGGAGGTTGTGAGGAGAAGACAAAAAAAAGGAGAAAGTCTCACATCAACTAGGCAAATTAATGGGCTATGGAGATGCCCATCAATTGATATCGATGCAAGTGAGTAGGGATTGCCATGCAACAGATGCACTAGAGCTATAAGTGTATGAAAGCTCAAAAGAAAACTAAGTGGGTGTGCATCCAACTTGCTTGCTCACAAAGACCTAGGGCTACTTGAGGAAGCCCATCACCGGAATATACAAGCCAAGTTCTATAACGAAAAATTCCCACTAGTATACGAAAGTGATAAAATAGGGGACTCTCTATCATGAAGAACATGGTGCTATTTTGAAGCACAAGTGTGGAAAAAGGATAGTAACATTGTCCCTTCTCTCTTTTTCTCTCATTTTTTTTGGGCTCTTTGGCCTTTAAAAAAAAAAATTATTCGTCCGTAGCCTCATCCCGACTTGTGGGGGAATCATAGCCTCCATCATCCTTTCCTCACATGGGACAATGCTCTAATAATGATGATCATTACACTTTTATTTACGTATAACTCAAAAATTACAACTCGATACTAGAACAAAGATATGACTCTATATGAATGCCTCCGGCGGTGTACCAGGATGTGCAATGATCTAGCGTAAAATGTATAAAAAATATGAACAGTGGCCAAGCCACAAATACTATGTCAACTATATGATCATGCAAAGCAATATGACAATGATGGTATGTGTCATAATAAACGAAACGTTGGAAGTTGCATGGCAATATATCTCGGAATGCCTATGGAAATGCCATAATAGGTAGGTATGGTGTCTATTTTGAGGAAGGGTATATGGTGTGTTTAATGCACCGGCGAAAATTGCACGGTACTAGAGAGGCTAGCAATGGTGAAAGGGTGAGAGTGCGTATAATCCAAGGACTCAACATTAGTCACAAAGAACTCACATACTTATTGCAAAAAATTATTAGCCATCGAAGCAAAGTACTAATACGCATGCTCCTAGGGGGATAGATTGGTAGGAAAAGACCATCGCTCGTCCCCGACCGCCACTCATAAGTAAGACAATAAAAAATAAATCATGCTCCAACTTCATCACATAACGATAGACCATACGTGCATGCTTCGGGAATCACAAACCTTAACACAAGTATTTCTACTAATCCACAATTACTTACTAGCATGACTCTAATATCACCATCTTTATATCTCAAAACAAATGCAAGGAATCAAACTTCTCATATATTCAATGCTCTCTATGAAAGCTTTTATTATATCCCTCTTGGATGCCCATCATATTAGGACAAAATTCATAACCTAAGCAAATTGCCATACTATTTTCAAGACTCTAAAAATAATATAAGTGAAGCATGAGAGTTCATCAATTTCTACAAAATAAAACCACCGCCGTGCTCTAAAATGATATAAGTGAAGCACTAGAGCAACTACCTAGCTCAAAAGATATAAGTGAAGCACATAGAGTATTCTAATAAATTCACGATTAATGCGTGTCCCTCTCAAAATGTGTGTACAACAAGTATGATTGTGGAAAACTATAAAGAAAAGACTCATGTAATACAAGACGCTCCAAGCAAAACACATATCATGTGGTGAATAAAAATATAGCCTCAAGTAATTTTACCGTTGGATGGAAGACAAAAGAGGGGATGCCTTCCGGGGCATTCCCAAGCTTAGATGCTTGGTTGTCCTTGAATATTACCTTGGGGTGCCTTGGTAATACCCAATCTTAGGCTCTTGCCACTCCTTATTCCGTGGTCCATCAAAACTTTACCCAAAACTTGAAAACTTCACAACACAAAACTCAACAGAAAACTCGTAAGATCCGTTAGTATAATAAAAGCAAGTCACCACTTAGGTACTGTTATAAACTCATTACAATTTTATATTGGTGTTATATCTACTGTATTATGACTTATCCATGGTTCATACCCCCCGATACTACACATGGATTCATCAAAATAAGCAAATAACACAATGAAAACAGAATCTGTCAAAAACAGAACAGTCTGAAGTAATCTGGAAACTATCCGTACTTATAAAACTCCAAAAATTATTAAAAATTAGGAAAACTTAGGAAATTTGTATATAAATCTTGTGTAAAAAATTCAGATCAAAATCACTCTTTTGTGATTTTTTTAAAATTCTGGCAATGAGCGTAAAAGTTTCTTATTTTCAGCAAGATCAAATCAACTATCACCATAGATCATCCCAAAGGTCTTACTTGGCTCAAACACAAATTAAAACACTAAAACACAACTAATACAGAAGTAATATTTTATATTTATTGAAAAACATAAGCAAAAAACAGAAAACACAAAATAAAATTGGGTTGCCTCCCAACAAGCGCTATTGTTTAACGCCCCTAGCTAGGCATATTGCATAGATCTAGGTATTGTAATCTTTGGTATTTAATACATAAGTAGCCCTCATAATAGATTAATATGGAAACTTAATTTTCTTTCTTGGAAATTGTTCCATGCCCTTCCTTAATGGTTAATGTTTCCTTCTTTCATATCAATAATTGCACCAATCGTTCTAGGAAAGGTCTACCGAGAATAATAGGTCATCTAGGATTGCAATCTATATCAAGCACAATAAAATCTATGGGCACATAATTCCTCTTTTCAACAATAATAATATCATTAATACTTCCCATAGGTTTTGTTATAGTGGAATCCGCTAGATGCAAATTCAAAGAACAATCATCAAATTTATGGAAACCTAGCACATCACATAGAGTTTTTGGAATAGTGGAGACGCTAGCACCCAAATGACACAAAGCATTACACTCATAATATTTAATTTTAATCTTAATAGTAGGTTCCCATTCATCATAAAGCTTTCTAGGGATTGAAACTTCCAACTCAAGTTTTTCTTCAAATG
This sequence comes from Thinopyrum elongatum, assembly GCA_011799875.1. Taxonomy (NCBI): domain Eukaryota; kingdom Viridiplantae; phylum Streptophyta; class Magnoliopsida; order Poales; family Poaceae; genus Thinopyrum; species Thinopyrum elongatum. Next base: position 583,009,609 of record CM022298.1, read on the forward strand.
ATTTCATCATAGCAACAACGATATGTTTAGTAAAAGCCTTATTTTGACTATAAGCATGGGGTGAATTAAGCATGGATTGTAACAAGAAAATACAATCAATCAAAGCACAACTATCACAATTAAAGTCCTTGAAATCCAAAATATTGGGTTCATCACTACTTAACGTTTTGACCTCACCAATCCCACTTTTATCAATTTTTTCATTAAGATCTTCACCCTCCAAATTATTGGGACGCCTTCTAGCTAAAGTTGACTCATATCCTATCCCATCTTTATCAATTTTCATATTAGCAAACAAAGATTCAATAGGAGTCACACCAATCACTTTAAGATGTTCATCATTATTATTATGAAAACTAGAAGAACATGCTTTTTCTAGCCAATCTCTCTTAGCACGCATCCTAGCGGTTCTCTCTCTACTTTCATTCACAGAAGTTTTAATAGCTTTTAGAGATTCACTAATATCAATATTGGGTGGCATAGTTCTAATCTTAAAAGAGTCAATCTCATGAGAAATTCTATCAATGTTCCTAGCCAAATCATCAATCTTAAGCAATTTTTCTTCTACCATAGCATTAAAAATCTTTTGAGAATTAATGAAATCTTTAGTATTATTCTCAAGATCAGAAGATATCTTATTATGATTTCCATAAGAATTGTTGTAGTAGTTACCATAATTATTAGAGGAATTACTAGGGAACGGCCTATGATTAAAATTGCCTCTATACGCGCATTATTACCAAAATTGTTCCTACCAACAAAATTCACATCCATAGATTTATTATTATTCTCAGTCAAAGTGGACAAAGGAATATCATTAGGATCAATAGGAGCACTCTAACTAGCAATCAATTTCATAATTTCACCCATCTTTCCACTCAAAGTATTAATTTCTTCAATCGCATGCACTTTTTTACTAGTAGAAGATCTTTCGGTATGCCATTAAGAGTAATTTGCCATAATATTATCTAAGAGTTTAGTAGCCTATCTGTTGGAAATATGCCCTAGAGGCAATAATAAAGTGGTTATTATTATATTTCCTTGTTCATGATAATCGTTTATTATCCATGCTATAATTATATTGATTGGAAACTCAAATACAGGTGTGGATACATAGACAAGAACATGTCCCTAGTGAGCCTCTACAGGACTAACTCGTTCATCAAAGATGGCTATGGTTTCCTAGTCATAAACATGAGTTGTCATTTGATAATGGGATCACATCATTGGGAGAATGATGTGATGGACAAGACCCAAACTATGAACGTAGCATATGATCGTGTCAAGTTTATTGCTATCATTTTCTGCATGTCAAGTATATGTTCCTATGACCATGAGATCATGCAACTCACTAACACCGGAGGAGTACCTTGTGTGTACCAAACGTTGCAATGTAACTAGGTGACTATAAAGGTGCTCTACAGGTATCTCCGAGGGTGTCTGTTGAGTTGGCATGGATCAAGACTGGGATTTGTCACTCCGTCTAACGGAGAGGTATCTCAGGGCCCACTCGGTAATACAGTATCACAATGAGCTTGCAAGAAATGTGACTAATGAGTTAGCTATGGGATCTTCTATTACAGAACAAGTAAACAGACTTGCCGGTAACGAGATTGAACTAGGTATGGAGATACCGACGATCGAATCTCGGGCAAAGTAACATACCGATAGACAAAGGGAACTGCATAAAGGATTAGCTGAATCCTTGACATCGAGGTTCGACTGATAAGATCTTCGTAGAATATGTGGGAACCAATATGGACATCTAGGTCCTGCTATTGGTTATTGACCGTAGAGGTGTCTCGGTCATGTCTGCATTGTTCTCGAACCCGCAGGGTCTACACACTTAACGTTTGGTGACGATATAAGTATAGTTGACTCATTATGGTGGTTACTGAAGGTTGTTCGGAGTCCCGGATGAGATCTCGGACATGACGAGGAACTCCGGAATGGTCCGGAGGTGAAGATTGATATATTGGATGAAGGGTATTGGAGTCCGGAATTGTTTCGGGGGTACCGGGTGATGACCAGCATCATCGAAAGGGGTTTCGGGGGGCCCCGGCAAGTGTTGGGGGCCCCATGGCCCAAGGGGAGGAGGCGAACCAGCCCACTAAGGGGCTGTGCACCCCCTCACCCTTTCCCACATAACCAGAAGGGGTGGGGGCGCCCCCCTAGGGCAGCCACCCTGTTTGCCTTGGGGGCCAAGGCTCCCGGGGGGAGGCGCACCAAAACCTATCTAGGGTTCCCCCTGGTGGCCCCCGGCCCCCCTAGGGAACCCTAGGGTGTCCCTCCTCCTCCCTTCCCCCTATATATAGATGAGGAGAGGAAGGGCAGCCGGACCCTGATACGCCACGACGCTGCCCCTCCTCTCCCTCATAGCCTTGTTCCTCTCCGTAGCGCTTAGCGAAGCTCTGCTGAGATTCCGCCACCACCACCGCCACCATGCCGTCGTGCTGCCGGAGGACTCGAGCTACTACTTCACCATCGCTCGCTGGATCGAGGAGGTGAAGGCGTCACCAAGCCGTACGTGTGTTGAACATGGAGGTGCCGTCCGTTCGGCACTTGGATCGGAGTTCACGGGACGGATCGTGATTGGATCGTGAAGACGTTCGACTACATCAACCGCATTTCTTAACGCTTCCGCTTAGCGATCTACAAGGGTATGTAGATGCAATCTCTCCTCTCGTAGATGGTCATCTCCTAGATTGATCTTGGTGAGCGTAGGAAATTTTTTGTTTCCCATGCAACGTTCCCCAACAGTGGTATCATGAGCTAGGTCTATGCGTAGATGACATCACGAGTAGAACACAAAGGAGTTTGTGGGCGTTGATATTCAGATTACTTCCTTCCTTGGTCTTTTCTTCATTCGGCAGTATTGTGGGATGAAGCGGCCCAGACCAACTTTACATGTCCATGTACATGAGACCGGTTCCATCGACAGACATGTTACTTTGTTGCATAAAGATGGCTGGCGGGTGTCTGTCTCTCCCACCTTAGTTGAATCAGATTCGACAAAGGCGGTCCTTGTAGAAGGTTAAATAGCAACTTGCATATCACTGTTGTGGCTTTGTGTAGGTAAGAGTTGTTCTTGCTAGATACCCATAGCAGCCACGTAAAACATGCAACAACAATTAGAGGACGTCTAACTTGTTTTTGTAGGGTATGTTGTGATATGATATGGCCAAAGACATGATGAGATATATTTGATGTATGAGATGATCATGTTTTGTAATAGTTTATCACGACTTGCATGTCGATGAATACGGCAACTGGCAGGAGCCATAGGGTTGTCTTTAATTATTGTATGACCTGCGTGTCAATCATTAAACGCTATGTAATGCTTTACTTTATCACTAAGCGGTAGCAATAGTAGTAGAAGAATGGTTGGCGTGGCAACCCTGATGGCGACACGATGATGGAGATCATGGTGTCATGCTGGTGACGATGGTGAAGGAAATATGCCCTAGAGGCAATAATAAAGTTATTATTTATTTCCTTATTTCATGATAAATGTTTATTATTCATGCTAGAATTGTATTAACCGGAAACATAATACATGTGTGAATACATAGACAAACAGAGTGTCACTAGTATGCCTCTACTTGACTAACTCGTTAATTAAAGATGGTTATGTTTCCTAACCATAGACATGAGTTGCCATTTGATTAACGGGATCACATCATTAGGAGAATGATATGATTGACTTGACCCATTCCGTTAGCTTAGCACTTGATCGTTTAGTATGTTGCTATTGCTTTCTTCATGACTTATACATGTTCCTATGACTATGAGATTATGCAACTCCCGTTTACCGGAGGAACACTTTGTGTGCTATCAAACGTCACAACGTAAATGGGTGATTATAAAGGTGCTCTATAGGTGTCTCCGAAGGTACTTGTTGAGTTGGCGTATATCGAGATTAGGATTTGTCACTCCGATTGTCGGAGAGGTATCTCTGGGCCCACTCGGTAATACACATCACTATAAGCCTTGCAAGCATTGTAACTAATGAGTTAGTTGTGGAATGATGTATTACGGAACGAGTAAAGAGACTTGCCGGTAACGAGATTGAACTAGGTATTGAGATACCGACGATCGAATCTCGGGCAAGTAACATACCGATGACAAAGGGAACAACGTATGTTGTTATGCAGTTTGACCGATAAAGATCTTCGTAGAATATGTGGGAGCCAATATGAGCATTCAGGTTCCGCTATTGGTTATTGACTGGAAACGTGTCTCGGTCATGTCTACATAGTTCTCGAACCCGTAGGGTCCGCACGCTTAACGTTCGGTGACGATCGGTATTATGAGTTTATGTGTTTTGATGTACCGAAGGTAGTTCAGAGTCCCGGCTGAGATCGGAGACATGACGAGGAGTCTCGAAATGGTCGAGACGTAAAGATCGATATATTGGACGACTATATTCGGACTTCGGAAAGGTTCCGAGTGATTCGGGTATTTTTCGGAGTACCGGAGAGTTACGGGAATTCGCCGGGGAGTATATGGGCCTTATTGGGCTTTAGGGGAAAGAGAGAGGGGAGGCTGCGCGCCCCCCCAAGGCTTAGTCCAAATTGGACTAGGGGGAGGGGCGGCGCCCCCTCCTTCCTTCTCTTCTCTTTTCCCTTTCCTTCTCTCCTACTCCTACTACATGGAAGGGGGGGAATCCTACTCCCGGTGGGAGTAGGACTCCCCAGGGCGCGCCATAGAGAGGGCCGGCCCCTCCCATCCTCCACTCCTTTATATACATGGCCAGGGGGCACCCCATAGAAACAAGTTGATCATTGATCTCTCTTAGCCGTGTGCGGTGCCCCCCTCCACCATAATCCACCTTGGTCATATCGTTGCGGTGCTTAGGCGAAGCCCTGCGTCGGTAGCATCATCATCACCGTCATCACGCCGTCGTGCTGACGGAACTCTCCCTCGAAGCTCTGCTGGATCGGAGTTCGTGGGATGTCATCGAGCTGAACGTGTGCTAAACTCGGAGGTGCCGTGCATTCGGTACTAGGATCGGTCGGATCGTGAAGACGTACGACTATATCAACCGCGTTGTCATAACGCTTCCGCTTTCGGTCTATGAGGGTACGTGGACACACTCTCCCCTCTCGTTGCTATGCATCACCATGATCCTGCGTGTGCGTAGGAAATTTTTGAAATTACTACGTTCCCCAACAGTGGCATCCGAGCCTGGTTTTATGCGTAGATGTTATATGCACGAGTAGAACACAAGTGAGTTGTGGGCGATACAAGTCATACTGCTTACCAGCATGTCACACTTTGGTTCGGCGGTATTGTTGGATGAAGCGGCCCGGATCGACATTACGCGTACGCTTACGCGAGACTGGTTTTACCGCCGTGCTTTGCACACAGGTGACTAGCGGGTGTCAGTTTCTCCAACTTTAGTTGAACCGAGTGTGGCTACGCCCGGTCCTTGTGAAGGTTAAAACAACACTAACTTGACGAACTATCATTGTGGTTTTGATGCGTAGGTAAGAACGGTTCTTGCTCAGCCCGTAGCAGCCACGTAAAACTTGCAACAACAAAGTAGAGGACGTCTAACTTGTTTTTGCAGGGCATGTTTTGATGTGATATGGTCAAGACATGATGCTATATTTTATTGTATGAGATGATCATGTTTTGTAACTGAGTTATCGGCAACTGGCAGGAGCCATATGGTTGTCGCTTTATTGTATGCAATGCAATCACCCTGTAATTGCTTTACTTTATCACTAAGCGGTAGCGATAGTCGTATAAGCAATAGTTGGCGAGACGACAACGATGCTACGATGGAGATCAAGGTGTCGCGCCAGTAACGATGGTGATCATGACGGTGCTTCGGAGATGGAGATCACAAGCACAAGATGATGATGGCCATATCATATCACTTATATTGATTGCATGTGATGTTTATCCTTTATGCATCTTATTTTGCTTTGTTTGACGGTAGCATTATAAGATGATCTCTCACTAAATTTCAAGGTAAAAGTGTTCTCCCTGAGTATGCACCGTTGCCAAAGTTCATCGTGCCGAGACACCACGTGATGATCGGGTGTGATAAGCTCAACGTTCATCTACAACGGGTGCAAGCCAGTTTTGCACATGCAGAATACTCGGGTTAAACTTGACGAGCCTAGCATATGCAGATATGGCCTTGGAACACTGAGACCGAAAGGTCGAGCGTGAATCATATAGTAGATATGATCAACATAGTGATGTTCACCATTGAAAACTACTCCATTTCATGTGATGATCGGTTATGGTTTAGTTGATTTGGATCACGTGATCACTTAGATGATTAAGAGAGATGTCTATCTAAGTGGGAGTTCTTGAGTAATATGATTAATTGAACTTTAATTTATCATGAACTTAGTCCTGGTAGTATTTGCAAATTATGTTGTAGATCAATAGCTTGCGTATAGCTCCCCTGTTTTATTTTTGATATGTTCTTAGAGAAAACTAAGTTGAAAGATGATAGTAGCAATGATGCGGACTGGTTCCGTGATCTGAGGTTTATCCTCATTGCTGCACAGAAGAATTATGTCCTTGATGCACCGCTAAATGACAGACCTATTGCAGGAGCAGATGCAGACGTTATGAACGTTTGGCAAGCTCGATATGATGAATACTTGATAGTTTAGTGCACCATGCTTTACGGCTTATAATCGGGACTTCAAAAACGTTTTGAATGCCATGGAGCATATGAGATGTTCCAAGAGATGAAATTGGTATTTCAGACTCATGACCGTGTCGAGAGGTATGAGACCTCTGACAAGTACTTTGCCTACAAGATGGAGGAGAATAGCTCAATCAGTGAGCATGTGCTTAGAATGTCTGAGTACTACAGTTGCTTGAATCAAGTGGGAGTTGATCTTCCGGATATGATAGTAATTGACATAATTCTCTAGTCACTATCACCAAGTTACTGGAACTTCTTGATGAACTATAATATGCAAGGGATGACAAAAACGATTCCCGAGCTCTTCGTGATGCTGAAATCAACGAAGGTAGAAATCAAGAAAGAGCATCAAGTGTTGATGGTTAACAAGACCACTAGTTTCAAGAAAAGGGCAAAGGAAAGAAGGGGAACTTCAAGAAGAATAGCAAGCAAGTTGCTACTCCCGGGAAGAAGTCCAAGTCTGGACCTAAGCCTGAAACTGAGTGCTTCTACTGCAAAGGGACTGGTCACTGGAAGCGGAACTGCCCCAAGTATTTGGCGGATAAGAAGGATGGCAAAGTGAACAAAAGTATATTTGATATACATGTTATTGATGTGTATTTTACTAGTGTTCATAGTAGCCCCTGGGTATTTGATACTGGTTCAGTTGCTAACATTAGTAACTCGAAACAAGAGTTGCAAAATGAACAGAAACTAGTTAATGACGAGGTGATGATGGGTGTTGGAAGTGATTCCAAGGTTGATAAGATCACCATCGCACACTCCCTCTATTTTCGGGATTAGTGTTGAACCTAAATAAATGTTATTTGGTGTTTGCGTTGAGCATGAATATGATTGGATCATGTTTATTGCAAAATAAAAGTTATTTGGTGTTTGCGTTGAGCATGAATATGATTGGATCATGTTTATTGCAATACGGTTATTCATTTAAGTCAGAGAATAATTGTTGTTCTATTTACATGAATAAAAACCTTCTATGGTCATACACCCAATGTAAATGGTTTATTGAATCTCGATCGTAGAGATACACATGTTCAAAATATTGAAGCCAAAAGATGCAAAGTTAATAATGATAGTGCAACTTATTTTTGGCACTGCCGTTTAGGTCATATTGGTGTAAAGCGCATGAAGAAACTCCATACTGATGGACTTTTGGAATCACTTGATTATGAATCATTTGATGCTTGCGAACCATGCCTCATGGGCAAGATGACTAAAACTCCGTTCTCCGGAACAATGGAGCGAGATACAGACTTATTGGAAATAATACATACCGATGTATGCGGTCCGATGAGTATTGAGGCTCGCGGCGGGTATCGTTATTTTCTGACCTTCACAGATGATTTGAGTAGATATGGGTATATCTACTTAATGAAACACAAGTCTGAAACGTTTGAAAAGTTCAAAGAATTTCAGAGTGAAGTAGAAAATCATCGTAACAAGAAAATAAAGTTTCTGCGATCTGATCGCGGAGGCAAATATTTGAGTTACGAGTTTGGTCTTCATTTAAAATGTGGAATAGTTTCACAACTCATGCCACCTGGAACACCATAGCGTAATGGTGTGTCCGAACGTCGTAACCGTACTTTATTAGATATGGTGCGATCTATGATGTCTCTTACCGATTTACCACTATCGTTTTGGGGTTATGCATTAGAGACAGCTGCATTCACGTTTAATAGGGCACCATCTAAATCCATTGAGACGACACCGTATGAACTGTGGTTTGGCAAGAAACCTAAGCTTTCGTTTCTTAAAGTTTGGGGCTGCGATGCTTATGTGAAAAAGCTTCAGCCTGATAAGCTCGAACCCAAATCGGAGAAGTGCTTCTTCATAGGATACCCAAAAGAAACTGTTGGGTACACCTTCTATCACAGATCCGAAGGCAAGATATTTGTTGATAAGAATGGATCCTTTCCAGAGAAGGAGTTTCTCTCGAAAGAAGTGAGTGGGAGAAAAGTAGAACTTGATGAGGTAGTGGTACCTTCTCTTGAATTGGAAAGTAGTTCATCACAGAAATCAGTTCCAGTGATGCCTACACCAATTAGTGAGGAAGCTAATGATGATGATCATGAAACTTCAGATCAAGTTACTACAGAACCTCGTAGGTCAACCAGAGTACGTTCTGCTCCAGAGTGGTACGGTAATCCTGTTCTGGAAGTCATGTTACTAGACCATGACGAACCTATGAACTATGAGGAAGCGATGATGAGCCCAGATTCCGCGAAATGGCTTGAGGCCATGAAATCTGAGATGGGATCCATGTATGAGAACAAAGTATGGACTTTGGTTGACTTGCCCGATGATCGGCAAGCCATAGAAAATAAATGGATCTTCAAGAGGAAGACAGACGCTGATAGTAGTGTTACTATCTACAAAGCTAGACTTGTCGAAAAAGGTTGTTGACAAAGTTCAAGGAGTTGACTACGATGAAACTTTCTCACCCGTAGCGATGCTTAAGTCCGTCCGAATCATGTTAGCAATTGCCGCATTTTATGATTATGAAATTTGGCAAATGGATGTAAAGACTGCATTCCTGAATGGATTTCTGGAAGAAGAGTTGTATATGATGCAACCTGAAGGTTTTATCGATCCAAAGGATGCTAACAAAGTGTGCAAGCTCCAGCGATCCATCTATGGACTGGTGCAAGCATCTCGGAGTTGGAATATACGCTTTGATGAGTTGATCAAAGCATATTGTTTTATACAGACTTGCGGTGAAGCCTGTATTTACAAGAAAGTGAGTGGGAGCACTACAACATTTCTGATAAGTATATGTGAATGACATATTGTTGATCGGAAATAATGTAGAATTTTCTGGAAAGCATAAAGGAGTATTTGAAAGGAGTTTTTCAAAGAAAGACCTCGGTGAAGCTGCTTACATATTGAGCATCAAGATCTATAGAGATAGATCAAGACGCTTGATAAGATTTTTCAATGAGTACATACCTTGACAAAGTTTTTGAAGTAGTTCAAAATGGAACAGTCAAAGAAAGAGTTCTTGCCTGTGTTTTAAGGTGTGAAGTTGAGTGAAGACTCAAAACCCGACCATGGCAGAAAATAGAAAGAGAATGAAAAGTCATTCCCTATGCCTCAGTCATAGGTTCTATAAAGTATGCTATGCTGTGTAACAGATCTATTGTATACCCTACATTGAGTTTGGCAAGGGAGTACAATAGTGATCTAGGAGTAGATCACTGGACAACGGTCAAAATTATCCTTAGTGGAATAAGGATATGTTTCTCGATTATGGAGGTGCCAAAAGGTTCGTCGTAAAGGGTCACGTCGATACAAGTTTTAACACTGATCCAGATGACTCTAAGTCTCAATCTGGATACATATTGAAAGTGGGAGCAATTAGCTAGAGTAGCTCCGTGCGGAGCATTGTTGACATAGAAATTTGCATAATACATACGGATCTGAATTTGGCAGACCCATTGACTAAACTTCTCTCACAAGCAAAACATGATCACACCTTAGTACTCTTTGGGTGTTAATCACATGGCGATGTGAACTAGATTATTGACTCTAGTAATCCCTTTGGGTGTTGGTCACATGACAATGTGAACTATGGATATTAATCACATGGTGATGTGAACTGTTGGTGTTAAATCACATGGCGATGTGAACTAGATTATTGACTCTAGTGCAAGTGGGAGACTGAAGGAAATATGCCCTAGAGGCAATAATAAAGTTATTATTTATTTCCTTATTTCATGATAAATGTTTATTATTCATGCTAGAATTGTATTAACCGGAAACATAATACATGTGTGAATACATAGACAAACAGAGTGTCACTAGTATGCCTCTACTTGACTAGCTCGTTAATTAAAGATGGTTACTAGCTCGTTAATTAAAGATGGTTATGTTTCCTAACCATAGACATGAGTTGTCATTTGATTAACGGGATCACATCATTAGGAGAATGATATGATTGACTTGACCCATTCCGTTAGCTTAGCATTTGATCGTTTAGTATGTTGCTATTGCTTTCTTCATGACTTATACATGTTCCTATGACTATGAGATTATGCAACTCCCGTTTACCGGAGGAACACTTTGTGTGCTATCAAACGTCACAATGTAAATGGGTGATTATAAAGGTGCTCTACAGGTGTCTCCGAAGGTACTTGTTGAGTTGGCGTATATCGAGATTAGGATTTGTCACTCCGATTGTCGGAGAGGTATCTCTAGGCCCACTCGGTAATACACATCACTATAAGCGTTGTAAGCATTGTAACTAATGAGTTAGTTGTGGAATGATGTATTACAGAACGAGTAAAGAGACTTGCCGGTAACGAGATTGAACTAGGTATTGAGATACCGACGATCGAATCTCGGGCAAGTAACATACCGATGACAAAGGGAACAACGTATGTTGTTATGCGGTTTGACTGATAAAGATCTTCGTAGAATATGTGGGAGCCAATATGAGCATTCAGGTTCCGCTATTGGTTATTGACCGGAAACGTGTCTCGGTCATGTCTACATAGTTCTCGAACCCGTAGGGTCCGCACGCTTAATGTTCGGTGACGATCGGTATTATGAGTTTATGTGTTTTGATGTACCGAAGGTAGTTTGGAGTCCTGGATGAGATCGGAGACATGACGAGGAGTCTCGAAATGGTCGAGACGTAAAGATCGATATATTGGATGACTATATTCGGACTTCGGAAAGGTTCCGAGTGATTCGGGTATTTTTCGGAGTACCGGAGAGTTACGGGAATTCGCCGGGGAGTATATGGGCCTTATTGGGCTTTAGGGGAAAGAGAGAGGGGAGGTTGCGCGCCCCCCCAAGGCTTAGTCCGAATTGGACTAGGGGGAGGGGCGGCGCCCCCTCCTTCCTTCTCTTCTCTTTTCCCTTTCTTTCTCTCCTACTCCTACTACATGGAAGGGGGGGGGGGGATCCTACTCCCGGTGGGAGTAGGACTCCCCAGGGCGCGCCATAGAGAGGGCCGGCCCCTCCCCTCCTCCACTCCTTTATATACATGGCCAGGGGGCACCCCATAGAAACAAGTTGATCATTGATCTCTCTTAGCCGTGTGCGGTGCCCCCCTCCACCATAATCCACCTCGGTCATATCATAGCGGTGCTTAGGCGAAGCCCTGCGTCGGTAGCATCATCATCACCGTCATCACGCCGGCGTGCTGATGGAACTCTCCCTCGAAGCTCTGCTGGATCGGAGTTCGTGGGACGTCATCGAGCTGAACGTGTGCTGAACTCGGAGGTGCCGTGCATTCGGTACTTGGATTGGTCGGATCGTGAAGACGTACGACTACATCAACCACGTTGTCATAACGCTTCCGCTTTCGGTCTACGAGGGTACGTGGACACACTCTCCCCTCTTGTTGCTATGCATCACCATGATCCTGCGTGTGCGTAGGAAATTTTTGAAATTACTATGTTCCCCAACAGATGGAGGTCATGCCGGTGCTTTGGAGATGGAGATCAAAAGCACAAGTTGATGGTTATATCATGTCACTTATGATTTGCATGTGATGTTAATCCTTTAATGCATCTTATTTTGCTTAGGACGATGGTAGCATTATAAGGTGATCCCTCACTAAAATTTCAAGATAAAATTGTGTTCTCCCCAAGTGTGCACCGTTGCGAAAGTTCGTCGTTTCGAAGCACCACGTGATGATCGGGTGTGATAGACTCTACGTTCGCATACAATGGGTGCAAGCTAGTTTTGCACATGTGGAACACTTGGGGTTAAACTTGACGAGCCTAGCATGTACATACATGGCCTCGGAACACAAGAGACCGAAAGGTCGAACATGAGTCATATAGTAGATATGATCAACATGGAGATGTTCACCATTGAAACCACCTCATCTCACTGATGATCGGACTTGGGTTGGTGAATTTGGATCATGTTGCACTCGGACAACCGGAGGGATGTTGATTTGAGTGGGATTTCTCAGGTAATATGATTAATTGAACTCATTTATCATCAACAATAGTCTAAGTTATCTTTGCAAATTTATGTTGTAGATCAGTGGCTCGCGCAGTAGCTCCCCTGAATTTCAATGCGTTCCCAGAGAAAGTTAAGTCGAAAGATGATGGAAGTAACTTTGTGGACTGGGCCCATAATCTGAGGATTATCCTCACGGCTGCCCAAAAGGCTTATGTCCTTGATGCACCGCTTGGTGTGCCACCCCCTCCAGCGACTATGGACATTGTGAACACCTGGCAGTCGCGTGTTGATGACTACTCAATAGTTCAGTGTGCCATGCTGCATAGCTTAGAGCCGGGACTTCAAAGGTGTTTTGAACATCATGGAGCATATGAGATGTTCCAGGAGTTGAAGTTTATCTTTGAGAAGAATGCCCGGATCGAGAGGTATGAGACCTCCGACAAGTTCTATGCCTGCAAGATGGAGGAGAACGGGTCTGTCTGTGAGCACATACTCAGAATGTCTGGGTACTACAACCGTCTGGCTGAGTTGGGAGTTGAGCTCCCGCAAGAGGCTATCACTGATAGAGTTCTTCAATCTCTACCACCTAGCTACAAGAGCTTTGTGTTGAACTATAACATGCAAGGGATGAACAAGTCAGTCTCCGAGCTAGTCGCGATCCTGGAAGTCGCTGAGTCAGACATCCAGATGGAGCATCAAGTGTTGATGGTGAATAAAACCACTAGTTTCAAGAAAGGCAAGGGAAAGATGGGAAACTTCAAGAAAGGTGGCAAAGCAGTTGCTCCTCCTGTGAAGAAACCCAAGGCTGGACCCAAGCCAGAGACTGAGTGCTTCTATTGCAAGGGAACTGGCCACTGGAAGCGGAACTGCCCCAAGTATCTGGCCGACAAGAAGGGGGCCAACATCAACAAAGGTATATATTATATACATGTTATTGATGTGTACCTTACCAACTCTCGTTGTAGTGCCTGGGTATTTGATACCTGTTCGGTTGCTCACATTTGCAACTCAAAGCAGGAACTACGGAATAGACGGAGGCTGGCAAAGGACGAAGTGATGATGTGCATGGGAAATGGTTCCAAGGTTGATGTGATCGCCGTTGGCATGCTCGCTCTTTGATTACCATCGGGATTAGTGATGAACCTGAATAATTGTTATTTAGTGCCTGCGTTGAGCATGAACATTATATATGGATCTTGTTTAATGTGAGACGGTTACTCATTTAAATCAGAGAATAATGGTTGTTCTATTTATATGGGTAATATCTTTTATGGTCATGCACCCATTGTGAGGGGTTTATTCTTATTGAATCTCGATAGTGATGATACACATGTTCATAACATTGATGCCAAAAGATGTAGAGTTGATAATGATAGTACCACTTTCTTGTGGCACTGCCGCTTAGGTCATATTGGTGTAAAACGCATGAAGAAACTCCATGCTGATGGACTTTTGGAGTCACTTGATTTTGAATCACTTGACACATGCGAACCATGCCTCATGGGCAAGATGACTAAAACCCCATTTTTCGGAACAATGGAACGGGCAACTGACTTGTTGGAAATCATACATACTGATGTGTGCGGTCCAATGAGCGTTGTCACACGCGGTGGATATCGTTACTTTCTCACCTTCACCGACGACTTGAGTAGATATGGGTATATTTACTTAATGAAGCATAAGTCTGAAACATTTGAAAAGTTTAAGCACTTTCAGAGTGAAGTTGAGAATCATCGTAACAAGAAGATCAAATTCCTACGATCCGATCGAGGGGGAGAATATCTGAGTTATGAGTTTGGAAATCACTTAAGACAATGTGGAATTGTTTCACAGATGACGCCACCTGGAACACCATAGCGTAATGGTGTGTCCGAACATTGTAATCGTACCTTATTGGATATGGTGCGTTCTATGATGTCTCTTGCCGATCTGCCACTATCATTTTGGGGTTATTCGTTAGAGACAGCTGCATTCACTTTAAATAGGGCACCATCTAAGTCCATGGAGACGACACCGTATGAACTGTGGTTTGGCAAGAAACATAAGTTGTCATTTCTTAAGGTTTGGGGCTGCGATGCTTATGTCAAAAGGCTTCAGCCGGAAAAGCTCAAACCCAAAGCGGACAAATGTGTCTTCATAGGATACCCAAAAGAGATGGTTGGGTATACCTTCTATCTCAGATCTGAAAGCAAAGTGTTTGTCGCTAAGAACGGTTCCTTTCTCGAGAAAGAGTTTTTCTCGAAAGAATTGAGTGGGAGGAAGATAGAACTTGATGAGGTTGTTGAACCTTTACTTCAACCAGAGAGTAGCGCAGCACAGAAAGATGTTTCTGTGGCACCTACGTCAATTGAAGAGGAAGCTAATGATGATGATCATGAAGCTTTGGATCAAGTTACTATCGAACCTCGTAGGTCGACAAGGGTACGTACAGGTCCTAAGTGGTACGGTAACCCTGTCTTAGAGGTCATGTTGTTGGACAACGGTGAACCTATGAGCTATGGAGAAGCAATGGTGGGCCCGGATTCTGACAAATGGTTAGAGGCCATGAAATCCGAGATGGGATCCATGTATGAAAACAAAGTATGGACTTTGGAAGTATTACTTGAAGGGCGAAAGGCCATTCAGAATAAATGGATCTTTAAGAAGACGAACGCGGACGGTAATGTCACCATCTTTAAAGCTTGACTTGTGGCAAAGGGGTTTTCACAAGTTCAAGGAGTTGACTACGATGAGACTTTCTCACCCGTAGCGATGCTTAAGTCCGTCAGAATCATGTTAGCAATAGCTGCATTTTTTGATTATGAAATCTGGCAGATGGATGTCAAAACAACGTTCCTTAATGGTTTCCTTAAGGAAGAGTTGTATATGATGCAACCGGAAGGTTTTGTCGATCCAGAGAATGCTGACAAAGTGAGCAAACTCCAGCGATCCATTTATGGACTGGTGCAAGCATCTCGGAGTTGGAATCTTCACTTTGATGAGGTGAGCAAAGCGTTTGGGTTTATACAAGTTTTCGGAGAATCTTGTATTTACAAGAAAGTGAGTGGGAGCTCTATAGCGTTTCTAATATTATATGTGGATGACATATTGCTGATTGGAAACAATATAGAACTTTTGGAAAACATGAAGGAATATTTGAACAAAAGTTTTTCAATGAAGGACCTAGGAGAAGCTGCTTTCATATTAGGCATCAAGATCTATAGAGATAGATCGAGACGCTTAATAGGACTTTCACAAAGCACATACCTTGATAAGATTTTGAAGAAGTTCAAAATGGATCAGTCCAAGAAGGGGTTCTTGCCTGTTTTGCAAGGTGTGAAGTTGAGTAAGACTCAATGTCCAGCGACTACAGATGATAGAGAAAAGATGAGTGTCATCCCCTATGCTTCTGCCATAGGCTCTATCATGTATGCGATGCTGTGCACAAGACCGGATGTCAGCCTTGCCATAAGTATGGCCGGAAGGTTTCAAAGTAATCCAGGAATGGATCACTAGACAACGGTGATGAATATCCTTAAGTACCTGAAAAGGACTAAGGAAATGTTTCTCGTTTATGGAGGTGATCAAGAGCTCGTCGTAAAGGGTTACGTCGATGCAAGCTTTGACATTGATCCAGATGACTCTAAGTCTCAGACCGGATATGTATATATTCTAAATGGGGGAGCGGTAAGCTGGTGCAGTTCCAAGCAAAGCATGGTAGCTGATTCTACATGCGAAGCGGAGTACATAGCTGCCTCGGAGGCGGCGAAGGAAGGTGTCTGGATGAAGCAGTTCATTACAGATCTTGGAGTTGTGCCTAGTGCACTGGACCCAATGACTCTGCTCTGTGACAACACTGGTGCCATTGCTCTAGCCAAGGAACCAAGGTTTCACAAGAGGACCAGACACATAAAGCGACGCTTCAACTCCATCTGTGATGCAGTCAAGCAGGAGGACATAAACATTTGCATAGTACATATCGATTTGAATATTGCAGATCCGTTGACTAAACCTCTTCCACGGGAAAAACATGATCAACACCAGAACTCTATGCGTGTTAGATTTATTACCATGTAATGCTAGATTATTCACTCTAGTGCAAGTGGGAGACTGTTGGAAATATGCCCTAGAGGCAATAATAAAGTGGTTATTATTATATTTCCTTGTTCATGATAATCGTTTATTATCCATGCTATAATTCTATTGATTGGAAACTCAAATACATGTGTGGATACATAGACAACAACATGTCCCTAGTGAGCCTCTACAGGACTAGCTCGTTGATCAAAGATGGCTATGGTTTCCTAGTCATAGACATGAGTTGTCATTTGATAACGGGATCACATCATTGGGAGAATGATGTGATGGACAAGACCCAAACTATGAACGTAGCATATGATCGTGTCAAGTTTATTGCTATCATTTTCTGCATGTCAAGTATATGTTCCTATGACCATGAGATCATGCAACTCACTAACACCGGAGGAGTACCATGTGTGTACCAAATGTCGCAATGTAACTGGGTGACTATAATGGTGCTCTATAGGTATCTCCGAGGGTGTCTGTTGAGTTGGCATGGATCAAGACTGGGATTTGTCACTCCGTATGACGGAGAGGTATCTCAGGGCCCACTCGGTAATACAGTATCACAATGATCTTGCAAGCAATGTGAATAATGAGTTAGCCACGGGATCTTGTATTACAGAACGAGTAAAGAGACTTGCCGGTAATGAGATTGAACTAGGTATGGAGATACCGACGATCGAATCTCGAGCAAGTAACATACCGATAGACAAAGGGAACTGCATACGGGATTAGCTGAATCCTTGACGTCGAGGTTCGACCGATAAGATCTTCGTAGAATATGTGGGAACCAATATGGACATCCAGGTCCCGCTATTGGTTATTGACCGTAGAGGTGTCTCGGTCATGTCTGCATAGTTCTCGAAGCTGCAGGGTCTACACACTTAACGTTTGGTGACGATATAAGTTTAGTTGAGTCATTATGGTTGTTACCGAAGGTTGTTCGGAGTCCCGGATGAGATCACGGATGTGACGAGGAACTCCGAATTGGTCCAGAGGTGGAGATTGATATATTGGGCGAAGGGTATTGGAGTCCGGAATTGTTCCGGGGGTACCGGGTGATGACCAGCATCACCGAAAGGGGTTTCGGTGGGCCCCGGCAAGTGTTGGGGGGCCCTATGGGCCAAGGGGAGGGGCCAAACCAGCCCACTAAGGGGCTGTGTGCCCCCTCACCCTTTCCCACATAACCAGAAGGGGTGGGGGCGGCCCCCTAGGGCAGACACCCCCTTTGCCTTGGGGGCCAAGGCTCCCGGGGGGAGGCGCACCAAAACCCATCTAGGGTTTCCCCCTGGTGGCCGCCGGCCCCCCTAGGGAACCCTAGGGCGCCCCTCCTGCTCGCTCCCCCCTATATATAGATGAGGAGAGGGAGGGCAGCCGGACCCTGATACGCCACGGCGCTGCCCCCTCCTCTCCCTCGTAGCCTTCTTCCTCTCCGTAGCGCTTAGCAAAGCTCTGCTGAGATTCCGCCACCACGCCGTCGTGCTACCGGAGGACTCGAGCTACTACTTCACCATCGCTCGCTGGATCGAGGAGGTGAAGGCGTCATCAAGCCGTACATGTGTTGAACGCGGAGGTGCCGTCCGTTCGGCACTTGGATCGGAGTTCGCGGGATGGATCGTGATTGGATCGCGAAGACGTTCGACTACATCAACCGCGTTTCTTAACGCTTCCGCTTAGCGATCTACAAGGGTATGTAGATGCAATCTCTCCTCTCGTAGATGGTCATCTCCTAGATTGATCTTGGTGAGCGTAGGAAAATTTTTGTTTCCCATGCAACGTTCCCCAACACTCTCCTAATGTGATTTCCATGAAAGTACCTCCCGCGGCAGAATCTAAAAGATTTCTAGAAGCAAAATTTAATCCGGCATACAAATTACGTATGATCATCCATAAACTTAAACCATGAGTAGGGAAATTTCTTATCATCAATTTCATCCTCTCCCAAGATTGTGCAACATGTTAATGACCAAGTTGTTAAAATTCATTATATCGTTCCTAAGGGAGATGATCTTAGCAGGAGGAAAATACTTGGAGATAAAAGCATCTTTACACTTGTTCCATGAATCAATACTATTTTTAGGCAAAGATGAAAACCAAGTTTTAGCATGATCTCATAGTGAGAACGGAAATAGCTTCAATTTAGCAATATCATTATCCACATCTTTTTTATTTTGCCTATCACACAACTCAATGAAAGTATTTAGATGGGATGCAGCATCTTCATTTGGACTACCAGAAAATTGTTCTTTCATAACAAGATTCAAGAAAGTGGCATTAATTTCATAACATTCCGCACTAGTGGCGGGAGCAATCGGAGTACTAATAATATCATAATTACTAGTGTTGGAAAAGTCACACAACTTGGTATTTTCTTGAGACATCGTTACAAAGCAAGCAAACTAGCACACAAGCAAACAAAAAGCAAACAAAAAGACGAATGAAAAGAAGGCGAATAAAAAGGCAAATATTTTTGTGTTTTTCTGAAAATGTTTGCCGGGGAGAGGAAAACGAGAGGCAAATGGCAAATAATGTAAGTGCAAGAGATGAGAGTTTATGATAGGTACTTGGTAGGCTTGATGTAGAACCTCCCCGGCAATGCCACCATAAATTCTTCCTGCTACTTCTTGAGCTTGCGTTGATTTTTCCCTTGAAGAGGAAAGGGTGATGCAGCAAAGTAGAGATAAGCATTTCCCTCAGTTAAGAACCAAGGTATCAATCCAGTAGGAGGCACAAGCAAGTCCCCAATAGATGCACCTGCACAAACTAACAAACACTTGCACACAACGCGAAAAGGGGTTGTCAATCCCTTCACGGTCACTTGCAAGAGTGAGATCTAATAGAGATAGATATAAAAGACGAGTAAAAGGCAAAATAAAGTAAATATAAATAAATTGTAGCAAGGTATTTTTGGGTTTTTGGTTTTATAGATCTGAAAATAAATGATGGAAAATAGACCCGGGGGCCATAGGTTTCACCAGCGTCTTCTCTCTTGAAGAAAGCATACGGTGGGTAAACAAATTACTGTTGAGCAATTGATAGAAAAGCGCATAGTTATGACAATATCCAAGGCAATGATCATGAATATAGGCATCACGTCCGTGACAACACTGGTACAGCGAGGTGCTATACAAACGGTTTTTAACCCCTTTCCGCGATGACATTTAGAACCATCGCAAAGTGAGTGACTGCGATAGGGGGGTCCTTCCCACACGACCCAGAAACCGTCGGGGATAGGGAGCCACCCAGACGATGCATCCTTGCAACTCGTTTGTGCTCGCGCCATCGTAGTCGGTATTCTGTGGTGCTACGTTTATGATGCGCGGCCCATCACAAACGGTTCACGATTATAGAACGTGTATGATAAGGAGACAATCACACACATTCACTTTTCCCAAACCGTATGCGATAACTAATTAAGAAGATTAGCTAATCATCGTACGAGTGTCGGACAGGATTACGAAATGTCGGACCGTCGTAACATCATCGTACATGACAACTATCACACACGCTATTCTGTGGTGCAACATTTATGATGCATACCACATCAAAAACAGTTCATGGTTGCGAATTGTGTACGATAAGGCAACTATGACAAATGTTTAGTTTGCCTGCACCGTTTGTGATATTGTCTGATATCGCACACGCTTTGCAAACGGCAACTATGTGCATGCTTGCACAAGTTTCCTCTCTGTGAACCATGTCGGATTATGGTGTATATCACAAACGTTTGTGTTTTACCAACCATGTGCGCCGTAACGACCTACAGAGCGTAATTTCACCGTAATTTAATTGCTGCTATTTCAAATTGTACCGAATTTGAATGTATGCTATAGCTTTATTCATATCCATCAGGTTCAAACAACCAATGCATTATTCAATTCATAGGTACATATGTTCAAGAATTACATAAGAACCAAATAAAGAATGATGAACCACAGTTGTATACTTGTACTATTAAAGACGGTAAAGAAAGAGGCGAAATACATTCTGGTTGCTGAACAAGGTGAAGCAGAATGCCCATATTGTGCCCTCCTCCATGCAGAAGGCACGCACGACTCTAGTCCAACCCCTTGTGATGGCCGACTGCCCATCCTTCATGGTCTTCATGAAACATCTAGATAATCATCGTGTTCTGGTAGAAATACTTTAACCTTTGCATGCCCACCAATCATGTAGTTTGAGAGGTAATCTTGAGTAAACTGCTTTGGGAACCACTGCAAAGGAAAAAGATTCAGACATTGTCATCTAACACAACTCATTATGGGCAGTAAAAAGAAGGCTACAGAGTTCTTACTTACCATCCTGCAGTTCGCTGTTGTCTTGGATAAAGTGTAAACAAATAGTTTAATTGCCATCTTTAGACCCATTTTACTAACAATCTTTATCAGCTTCCTCACTTGATGCTGGTTCATCGATATCTCATTGCCCCATACGCAGAAAGGGTCGAAGCGCGGATCTTTACCAATGACATATGTATCTAAAAGAACCAAGTTAATATTAGAAGCTAAACAGCAATTGCACAATGATGTAGTACAACACTCTTTTATAATATCTTATAACATCCAATATACTCACATATTAAATGAATTAACATCTTATATTATGGGACGGAAGGAGTTTATTGCATTTTTACAAATTATCGGCTGATTAACTGCTGCTGTATCCATGAGTTAGAGTTAGTTTGAGCTAGTTTGGGCTCAAATAGCCCTATAGTATATCCAAACATGAGGGCTAGTTTGAGCTAGTTGCATCTAACCCACCCAAAAAAACTATCCAACCCAAGAGGTGCTAATTGGAGCTAGTTCTCCTAGTGCATTTATTGTCAATCTAACTCTATCATCCAAACACCTCTTTGGATGGAGTTAGTTCAGGGTTAGTCATGAGCTAGAAACTAACTCTAACCTCTAGCTAAGTTGAGTATCCAAACAGGGCTGTGTTGTTGTTGTTATTGCTGCTGCTGCTCTTCTACATATATCTAGACATCATTAGAACATTAAGGTAACACTCTTCCTTGTTGCTATGTAGCCTAGGATTGCATATTTAGATATTAAGTACAGTGCATGTTGCTATGTAGCCTCAGATATATTACATATCACCCTAGTTAACCTAACGATAAATGGGTTACAGATATATTCAGTTAAAAGTCCGATTCACTGATTAGTCCCTTATCAGCCCCCGGCCTATATGGTACGAGCTACCGATATCCTGAACAGTGAGTATATATAAGCCATGGGATGAAACTAACCTCGATGGAAAACAACAGTCGTTCCCAAAATTATCTTGTGTAAGTACATCGAGAGGCATGTTAAGCACAACAGGCTAAACATCAACCAAATATATCCATGGCAGACAAAATAATCTCCAAAACATAGCTTCAGTGTGTAGGTTTAAGCACGCTAGTAAAGCAAAACAAGTGGAAAGGTGTGTTAACTGCAACAGGCCTAACATTTAACAACAAGCAAACATAGTCATTCAAACTGGTATTGTGCCGGTCTAAGTACACTGGTTATTGTTAAATAAAAATGGAAAGGCGTGTTAACTATAAGATGCAGAACCAAATGTAGTCATTCATAGTGGTATTGTTGAAACTGGTATTGATGAAATTGAACTGCACAGTTCATACTTGCACATATAAAACATCACGTTGTGAATAACTGGAATAAACAAGGCATACTACGAACAACCAAAGATAGCATTTGAAACTGGACATATGCTAACTACAAACAACCGAACAATCAAAAAACTTTAAAAGAGGCATATGCTAGCTATAACAGGCTTAACAACAAGAAATATATGCATTCCTATAGGTATGTCTAAAACTGGATTAATGAAATGTACTGCACAGTAAATAGTTGCACATATAGAGCATCACATTGTGAACAACTGAAATAAACAAGGCATACTGCAAACAACCAAATATAGCAATTAAAACTGGACATATTCTCACTACACTACAAAAGGGACTCGACAAAACAAATCATGGGTTCCCCCCTGTGAAGAGGCACGGCAAAACAAATCATGGGTTCCCTCACTTGTCACAGATGGGCTCGTTCCCGTGGGAAGAACACGAACCCTGGATGCGCTCCATGTTGTCGCAGATGGGCTCCTTCCCGTTGGAAGAGCACGGCTGTACGGTGCCCTCGCTGATGTTGCAGATGGGCTCTTTCCCCTTGGAAGAGCATATGGGCTATTTCCCCTTGGAAGAGCCGGAGAGGGTGCCCTCCTCGTGGTCGCCGTTGATGAGGTCTGACTTTGAAGCTGTGGATCCCAAGCCAGCGTCGCAGAACGTGTCTTTATGACAAAAGGGGCTCGATGGCGATGTAGGATGGCAAATTCTTGACAGCGAGCCAGAGGAGATCAATGGCAGGGCCATGGATGAGATCGACGGCGGTTGAACCCGAGGGGTTGGGGGTGGGCCACTTAACCTGTGACGTAGCCCGCGTCAGGCCATCACTGTCGACGACCTCAATGTCGTAGCCGCTGTCCGCGGCATACCCGCATACTCTAGCCCGCTGATTGAGTGCCTGCGGCCAGTAATGGTCGTCAACTTACTCGGCGGCCACCTCGGCGACGTCGGGCGAAGAGACCGTGATACACCTCTTTTGGGCTAGTTGCTCCTCGAGCTCCACGGGAAGCGTAGTCGGGCTTAGGCTGCGACGCTCTGGAGTGGGGGATGGGGATCTATGGGAAATGGGGCGTTTGGTAGGCGTCATCTAAGAAAATCAGGGCGGCCTGGGTATGGAGATCGGTGGGTAAGCTGCACGGGCAAACCCGCAGATGTTGACAATGGAGGCCTTGCGGCGGTGGAGGCAACCTTGCTAGGGTTTCGAGTGAGGGAGGGTGTGTGTGTGTGTGCGCATGCGTGCGCCCGAGGAGGTTTTGGTGTGTGTGTGTGTGTGTGTGTGTGTGGAGGGGGCGGTGTGTTTGAGGAAATGACGCGGCTACTGAAAATTTTACTACGCGGGAGTCAAACGCGGGAGTGAAATGCCGGGGCTATTGAAAATTTGGACGATGGTGCATCGCACACGGTCCGGAAATAACAACCGTGTGTTATGAAACAGAAAAACCCTCGAGGCGGGCAGATATTTTCGAGGGATGCAGGCAGGAGCGGGAACAAGAAACATCACACACGGTCGAAACATAATATCCGTGTGTTATCAAACAGAAAAAACCTGTAGGTGGGTAGATATTTTTGAGAGGGGAAGCCTCGTGGAGCCCAATGTACTGTGCGGATGTGCGTGACAGGGGCACCGGCGTAGCACACGGTTAGTGTGAGTGAACCGTGTCTGTTGCGTCATCCGACTTGTCTAATGTTCATAAATTTGGCGAAAATGATGCGGGAGAGGGTCAGAACACGAACACACTTGCATGTGGACCAAATACATGTATGAAAAGGGTGGTTTGATGTTCAAATACCAAATGCAACTTCGATGTGGCACCTATCTCGCAAAGCGCACGGTATTGCTTACCCCCCTCGTGTCGGCAAGAGGGGAATCCTAAGCCATGAATGCATGCCCCCCCATGGAGGTTCACCTAGCAAAGTGCGAAGTAGCAGCCCCCCCACACAAACTTTCAGTCAGCGGGCCGGAGAGGGCATCTCACCAAGATGGATCGTAAAATGGACCAAGAATAATCCACCTTGGTCGTACAACCTCTCTCTTGTTGTTGGTCAAAGTGATGGCCGTCCATGTGACCCCGGAGATGGGCTAGGTCGCCAATAATCACGCAAGTAGCTAGTCCCCGAAGATAACCACTGCCTGCGTGTGGCCCAAACATATGTATGGAGAGGTGTGTTTGAATACACAATGGAAAAACTTTGGTGTGGCACCATGCTTTTGAACCAGAAATTCCCACACTTAGCGAGGGTTAGTTGACAATGCATATGTATGTCACACCACACTTCAAGCTGATGATGGGGATTCATACATGCATGCGTGCATAGTGTGCGCTCAAACTTAATTAGGTCTGAATCTCACCTTGACCTATACTATGATAACACGAACCAAAGGAAGAATCCGCCATGGTTACCTATCTTGTTGTTAATCAAGGTGATCATGGATGTCCATGTGGGCCCACGAATATATAGGCTTGTCACTGATAACCACGCGAGGGAGTGTACCGTTCGAAGACAACCACTACATGCATATGTATGGAGGTGATGCGTGCATGCATGTTTGAATACCATTTCACAACATTGATGTGGCGCGTGCTTCGAAAATCATACAGTCCCCACACAGAGCGAGATCGGTTCATGACGTGTCGTGGTACTAGCCACTTCGACTCGATGGGAGGGATTCATGTGTACACATGCATGTGTGTGCTCAAACTGTATCATGTCATCCCAGAGCATGACCTATATATATATACCGTATTACAAAGAAAAAAAATAATCCCCTCCTACGTCAAATTAACCTCTCTCATTGTCAGGCAAAGTAGTGATGGACCAAGAGGGCCCACAGATGGAAAGCATCGATATCGCTGATAACCGCTTAAGTGGGTGCGAGAGGACAACCACCATCGCTTTGCATGTGGGCCAAAACATATGTTAAATACCCAAAATGCACAACTTTGATGTGGCACATGCCTTGAAAGCCGTAAAGTCCCCACACAGAATGAGGTTCATGAAGCATACTACATATGATGGTCCCCTTCCCCCTCTTCGACGCATACTATATGCTCCTACCGTAATACAACCCAAAAATAATCCTCCTTGATGGTGAAATTAATTAACCTCTCCCGATGTAGGTCAAAGTGATGCATGCATCGATGATGGCCTCGCAGGCCCACAGATGGAAGCGTCACACATGAGTGTCCTAGGATAACCACTGCCTGCATGCATGTGGCCCAAAGAGGTGTCGTGTGATGTTTGAATAGCCAATTTCACAACTTTGATGTGGCACGTGCCTCAGAAACCGAAAAGTCCCAACACTGAGTGAGGTGTACTTGTTCACGGACGCGTACGTATAGTATATATGCTAGTCCCCTCCCACCTCTTCGACGCGTACTATATACTCCCACCATAACACAAAAAAAAGATTCTACCTTGCTGGTTAAATTAACCTCTCTGCCGGCTGTTCGTCAAAGTGATGGACGACGACCTCGCTGGCCCACAGAAAGTGTCACACGCGAGTGAGTGTCGTGTAGGACAACCATCGACTGCATGTGGCCAAAACATGTATGTATGAAAGGGTTGTGTAATGTTTTAAATAATGAATTCACGACTCTGATGTGGCACCTGCCTCACAAAATGACCAACCCACACGGTGGCTCACGACTCGTAATGTACTGCCAGCCACCCCCACCCCCAGACGCGCGCACACACACACACACACCATGAGTGAATCCACCGCAACTATGATGCATGTTAAATTATCCCATGGTGAACATATGTTACCAAAGGAGGGACGTTTTAATTTTGAAAAAAAAACAGAGATCATTAAGACGTTTTAGTACATTGATTGATTTTCTAGGGGTATAATGTGCAAAAATCAAATTTGCGCTACATGCACACGTGACAGTGCACCTAAATGGATTGTAAAAACACATGTGTCTCACTGGGTGCATGTTTACTCCTCGTGCAAGAAATTTCAAACATTGAGAATCTTGATTTTTAAATTCTAGTACATCCAAAACTTATTTGAAATTCATGAAACTTATCGTGTTGTCATATGGACACCAATACAAGGTGGCATTGTACTTTTTTTGTGAAATTTGAGACCAGTTTTGATGTAATCTTTATCTTCTTACAAACGGGAGATTATTAATAATTGGGAACCAATATCGCAAATGGATTATTTATTCGAACCGTGAGCATTAGACCAACAATGTATACGTGCGATGCTTCGGTTAAGCAATAAAGCGGCAACATTAATCATCCAAATAGAAAAACAATATACGTGCCGCCACACGACCTGTGTGCCGTGCGAGCAGGCGTGAGTTGACGGGACGCATGCGAGCAGTCCGCCGCGCAGGCAGACCGGGAGGCGTGCGTGTAGGTGTGTGAATTGATGGGAGGCGTGCTCGATGCACAGTGTCACCGGGAGGCATGCGAGTAGCTGTGTGAAATGATGGTAGGCATGCCAGCAGTACAGTGCGCAGGCTCACCGGGAGGCGAGCCAGCGGTTTGACTGCCGCTCGCCTCTCTCCCACTACTACATATTAATGGCGCGCCCGAGCGGCCGCACCCCCCATCCTCGCCACACACACAATCCTCCCTCTCCGCTTGCATCCTCAAAGCCGTTAGTGTATGAGGATGCCGCCGAAGCGCCCCATCGGTGGGAGTGGCAATGCCGGGGCTGCTGAAGCACCGGAGCATGGCGTGGAGATGGAGACAGAGGTTGCCATCACCGCCGGCGAGGTATTGCTGCACCCTGATGTCGTCGATGGTGTCGTGCTTCCACAGCCGGAGCCGGAGGTCCACACCGACTCCGGTGATGACTCGGGCGACGACCCCGGCGATGACTCCGACGGCCACTCCGACGATGACTCCGACGACGACGGACAACCGGTTAGTCATCTATACCCATTTATGTGTCAAATAGATCCTAGGGTTTCTCTGGTTACTCCTGCCTCCCCCTTTTTGGAATAGAAATCCTATGGTTATGTTCTCCCAATCCATCAAATCTGAGTAAGTTTCATTAGATCCATGTAGTGTTTTGATTGTTTGAATGATACAAGTGATAAGTGATTAGTTGTTTCATCTGTGCAAATGATTTCTGCTAGTAATCCGACTAGGGTTAGTGTTCGTGCTAATAATTCCTAGCCAGGACTTGACAATTGATTTTGAATGACCTACATATATGTTTGTGCCATTATTTTCTTCAAGATTGGTCTGTACATAGACGATTGTGCTTAAAAATCGAACATAATCTCTGGATATGCATAAAAAAATAGCCATAAATTCCTAATCCTACTTCACGGCATGTAAACATTGATTTGATGCCAAATTTTGGCAACTGCCAAATGTTCTCTAGAGATTAGTTTGTAAACATTAATTTGACGCCACATTTTTTTACTATTTGTATAGGTGCTGTCTGATGATGTGGACAGCGAGGATGAAGATGGCCAGAGGAGGTACAAGAGGCAAATCCTGAGGGAGCTTTATGCGGGAATGCATAACAGGCGTATTAGGACCTGGGACGGTGGCTATCGATGCCCATTTTGCAACCAAAAGATTCATGATGCGTATCAAAGTGTTCTGGCGCATGCAAGAGGATGAGCCTTTGGCTCCTTCAAGCAGAAGTATTCTTGTAGGGTGGCGCACGCCGCGTACGCCGAGTACCTGGAGAAGCTTCGGGATCATGCCGGCAGATGAGATGAGGTGTGGGATCGAACTATGTACGCTTGAGTATGCTTAATGATGGTTGAACTATGTACTTATGGTTGAACTATGCTTGTGTACGCTTATTATCTATGTCTGAGTATGTTTAATCTATGTTTACTTATGTCTAAATGTGGGATATGGATGCAATCAGTTCGGTTGATGGAATCTACCTCCATCCTGGTTTATTGGTCCCCTTTGTAATTTGTGTTAAATTTTGACCAAAGATTTAACTGACAAAATATTAGTGCAGGTCAGCAAAAATTATATCGTTGGATGCGTATTTGAACATAGTGTTCAATGATATAATTTCTGGTGACATGCATAAACTTTTGTTAGTTAAATCTTTGGTCAAAATTTGGTACAAATTACAAAGGGTACCAATAAACCAGGACGGAGGTAGTACATCAATCACACACGGTTCTCAAAATTGGAACCGTGTGCAATGACTTTCATTTTCCCTATTACTTCAATCACACATGGTTGGCTCTAGCAAACCGTTGCCTCCGAAACTCTTTGTGGGACAGAAAACCCTCACCACCCAATTCAAAAAAGAAAAAAGAAAACCCTCACCATCCCCACGTCACAAAAACCCTCACCCCGCCCGCCACCCCCTCTGGTCCCCATTCACACCTGCACAAGCTCGTCCGCGTCTATGCATGGCACCGCCTATCGCCGCAGCAACCACTTAACTCGATGCCTGCCGTCGCCGCCAGGCTGCCGGCAAACCCCACCGCATTTCACCACTTCCGCTTGGCGCCGCCTATCGCCATTGACTTTCTCGACGCTGCTCGCGGTCGACCCAGCTCCGCCCGGTTGGGGAATCCGTCGTATTGAGGGTTTTTTCTCATGGACAACAAGGTAACTAATTTAATGAGATATTATCTCATCTCTTATCCCAGTTCATCTGCCTCCTTTAATCACCCAGCCGAATTCGCCATGAATTCATTTTTATTCGAGCTGATTTGAGGGTTTTCTTTCATTCATAGAGTGTACAGTGCGTGGACACATCAGGACTTTGCGACCTCCGCCAGACATCCATGGAGTTCCATCTCACCGTACCAGATGATTTGAGGATGTGCGCGGTATGTTCAATCTCACCCTAAATCAGTTGGCATGGCATACTTTCCTGAACATATACTAAATATTGCTACATTTGGATAAAAGGTGCCACATGCAGCATATTCGTCAAAGGGAATTTTTTTCCTCTTCTTTCTATATTAGGCAAATTAATGATGTATTGTTCTTTCGATTACTGTCATATTTCCATGACATCATGTTTACCCTATCTGTTTAATTATAGATTTTTGTCCTTTGATTTCAACTGTTGTACAGTTCTTTCAATTTGGGCCCATATTTGCATGTTACCATATTTTCTTTAACAATCCTACCATTTTCTGCAGCGCGTGCCTTGCTATGCAACAGAATCTATAGTACACAATCTTTCCCTTTACATAAATCAAGACTGCAGGGATGTCATACTGAACACAAACCATCGATTTACAATCGTTGCTACTGTAAGACTTGATGGACGTGGTGACTCCTATTTTGGCACTGGCCTTTGGAAAGAAATTTCCATGTTTTTTGTACGGAAAGCTGGTACTAAAATTGCACTGCACATAAAAGAGCCTGGTCATGAGATATATGCTAACTTCCCCGACGATATCATCCGTCCAGACTTTGTTCGAAGTAAGTGTTCTTTTCAAGTATTTGCATGTTGACTTACCCAGCAATATCAAATGAATTGTGTATTATTTAAGCAACCAATTGTTATTCCATTTTTCTTACTCTATTCCTACCTACTAACTTCTAGTTACCAATAAACTTTTCTATTGCCCTGTTTTAACTAAATATTCCCTGTACTCCCACTTCTATCAGAAAGCGCCGCTAACAAGGAGACTCCGGAGGTGGAGAACAGGGCTGCCAACAAGCAGAGGCAGGTCGAGCAAGAACCACAAGCGACTCCAGCAGGCCTAGACTTCATCAGCAGCCTCCCCGATGATATGTTGACAGTCATCATCTCCCTCCTCCCAATCAAATATGGGGCGCGGACAACCGTCCTTTCCCAGCGGTGGCGCCCCCTATGGAACTCCACCCCTCTCGACCTCATCGACACCCACGAGCTCTGCCATGGCTATCGCAAAAGCTTGGATGCATTCTTCAAGATCCTCGGCAGTCACCCTGGCCTAACCAGAGGCCTTAGCATGGGCAAGTTCCATTCCAACGGCAAGGACCGAGCCAAGCTTGATGACTGGTTCCGATCCCACACCCTAGATCAGCTCAAGGAGCTCACTTTTGATGATGGGCATATGCGCTCGTTGCCAACGTCCGCGCTTCGCCTCGCGCCCACGCTGCGCGTCGCCAAGTTCAGGAAGTGCCATTCCCCCCCTTAATAACGCGTCCGCTCTTATTCTACCACGACTGAAGCACCTCGAGCTCGTCGTCGTCTACCTCCCAAATGGTGACATGGAGCGCCTGCTCCGTGGCTGTACTGCACTCGAGTACCTTCATCTTCAAGCGATCAATGGGCTGAGTAGCTTCCACATCACCTCCATGACTCTTCGGACTATTTATGTGTGTTGCTGGTGCTGCAAAAAGACATCACAAGATGTGTACCACGGTATGGTCATTGAGGACACACCTTCACTTGAGAGATTACTTGTAGTTGATCAAGAAGGCCCAACAAGAATCAATGTCATTTCAGAGCTGAAATTGACAGTGGTGGGCTACTCATCTGACAAATACTCCGAACTTCTTATTGGATCCACACCCGTTCAGGTACAACAGCCGCCTTCTACCTCTCTTTCTAGAAATTAACATTATATCTAATTTTGAAGATGTATGTTCATCTGTCATCTAGAAAATGATTCCAACAAGCTTGACCCCAAAGCTACGCACAGTGAAGGTCTTGGCACTAGAATCTATCGACCCCAACCTGGAGCAAGTTGTTAGTTTCCTGAGATGCTTTCCGTGCCTGGAGAAGCTATATATCGAGGTGATGTTCCTTTCCTGTTAAATGTTAACCATATGGGAGTTCAATTTGTGACACCTTTTTGCAAGTTTACAATGACAATGTACTACGATTTTTGAAGGAATTTTTGGAGGATTTCAGTACATACATGTTCCCCCCCATATTGGTTGCTTGATCCATATGGTTACAATCCATAAGCATTTCTCCTTTGGATTCATCTGTACTAGGTTTCTTAGGGAACTATTCATCCACTCCAACCTCTTGTGAAGAAGGCTACATTTTTCTAGATTGTAATCAAATGCCCATGTTAATCATGTCGGATCGAAGATGGCATGTTAGTGCATTTTACAAATCCTGCAAACCAAATAGGCCTGTAGTAGTGTTCAAAACTGCATGTAGGCACTAACACGTTTTCTTCTTTTGCAGATAAGATTAGGCCTGGTGGTGGATAATGTGATACAATATAACAATCACATCGAATGCCTAGATCTGCATCTCTCGGAAATTACTTTTGAACTCCTACCGAGGGACCTTACCGGAGATTATATTCGCCAGGTTCTTTGTTGTCAGAGCAAGGGTGCTGAAGGTAATGAGGTTTGCCCTACATTTATTTCGCAAAAATGAATGGTTTCTTGATCAGCGCCAGCGGTTGCGGCAGAATGGAATAGGCTCCGAAAATGTTGAATTTCATTTTGGAACTTCAGATGACAGAGTAATCGGAAGTCATCGTGTCAACCCCATACATGACTTCTCAGTGGCTAACCCCTTTGCAAAAATTATGAGGTTTCGAAACCAGACTTACAAGTTGCAATATTAGTTTGAACCTCTCTGATATCCCTGTTCAGCGGATCAGCGTGAGCGTTTGCAGCTGTTAAGCTGAATTTCATTTCTAATATCAGTTTGAATCTTGTAATCTTCGAATTTGAGCCATATAACTCTGGAATTTGAACCTTGTAATATTTCGAGCTTTTGTGGTACAATCGTTGAAATGGCATCGTATGAGACTCGTATATTGGTAGCACTATTTTGACCTTAATATGCAATGGACTTAGATTTTATTAACCATTCTCGAATCTATTTACCTTGTCAATCTCATAGCACATGATTTGTATAGCTAACTCGACTGCAATCTTTGACATTATTGCAGATAGTTGGTTTCTTCAACCGTGTGCCCTGTAGAGCACAGAATTAATTATCACACTCGAGTGTCCATCATCACCCTTCTGTGCAACTTTGACCTCATCACCCATGGGTAAACTTATGACCGAAGTCCTTCCACACACTGTGTTTTTACAAAGCTTTTTGCCAATATGTCGGTGCACGACACCTATGGGATCCCGAGTGACCCCTTTACGATTCGCCGGGGGGAGAGGTATACGCAAAGAGCGGAACCAGTGATCGACGCATGAGGGTTTTTACCCAGGTTCGGGCCGCTGATCAGCGTAAAACCCTACTCCTGCTTTGTGTTCTTATTGATGTTCTTGAGCCCAGCCTTCAGGAGCGCTCGCAATGAACAGTACGTTCGAAGAGCAGCTACGCATGCAGAATGGGCCAGAAGTTCTCTTCCTCTGTAGCGGTTGCCTTGGGCCTCCTTTTATATGCTCAAAGGGGTCTCCACAGTGGCAAAATGTACATACATCGAGGTGTAAAGTAGCTACAGGGTATCATACCTAACCCCTGACGGATTAGGACAAGCGCATTTAATGCACCGTGAGGTGTCCGTTTAGGTGTCCTCACTTTCTTGGGGATGGAAAAAGGGGCCATCCCATCAGCACCGCTTAAGCTCTCCTCCACTGGCATGCCGCCACGCATCCTGGGAAGGAGCCAGAATGTCAGACTCATTACTGTGCCGAAGCGGTGGCACAGTGGCAGAATCTCGCCGGGCGCCGAATCTTGCCGGGCGCCAAGCCTTGCCGGACGCCAAGCCTTGCCGGGCGCCAAAGGCTATCTCGGCAAGGTTCTTGCCGGGGAGGCTGGCCTTCGGTTTTCAGTCCTGCTCATCTGCTGATCCTTGGATCTCCGACTTGATGATTTCCTTGATGACTTGACTCGACCTCGAGCTGATCCCGGCAAGCCTTGCCGCAAGGATGGCTACAACTGCCCGTACACAAGTACGGGGTACTAGTGGCCCAATACTTAGTACACCGACAGGAGCCCCCGGGCCTAGGCCATACACGAGCGCGAGGCGTTGTTGGGCTAGGCCCAAACAGTGCACGGGCACGCGTGGCAGGGAATTAACTGCTCGTAAAATATCTCGTTTTACTGTGCCCCCCACTATGCGCACGGAGCGCGCGACATGGGAAGCGTGCCAAAAAGGCTGCAAACTGTCTCGCGCCCATAGAGGCGCATTCATATTGGGGGATAAACAAGGCGGCCCCGCTCCTTCCCCATAAAAAGGAGAAGTCGCGGAGGCGCAAACCTATTCACCCCCCTCTTCTTCCCAATCTGGCCATCGCCATCACCTTCCTCTGCTCGAGCTCAGAGCGAAGCCTTTTTCCTCTTCTGCCCGCTGCTCCCGCGCTCGCTCCGCCCCCCCGGCTTCCGTCTTCACAGTCGCCATGCCGCCCAAGGCCAGCAAAGGCAAGGGCACGGACAAGGAGGCGAAAGCTGAAGTTCCGGAGAGCGAACTGGTGAAGATGCGGAAGAGGCTCGTCATCTTCCCTCCGATGCTCGACGCCGAAACTTTGAAGGGGCGATACCAATGCATGTGGGCGAAGGGAACGCAAGCTCACCACGCCACACGTGTAATCCCAGGTGCTTGTTCCAAAGGTGGATTGGACAAATACCCCTTCTTCACCGCGTATTTCTATTGCGGACTCTGTCCACCCTTTTCCGATTTCTTCAACGACATCATGTACACATACGGCTTCCGCCTTCTTGATTTCACGCCGAATGCCGTATTTTGCATGTCTATCTTTGCCCATCTCTGTGAGAATTTCGCTGGCGTGATCCCCAATTCTGCTCTTTTCCGCCATTATTTCTATCCTCGAATCCAAAAAGGAGAGGCTCTCTCTGGATCTATTGCCTGGATTCCAAGGGCTTGGAACAAAGAGATATATCCAGAGGGAGTTTACCGCGAAAAGTGGGACGAGTGGCGGGCCGAATGGTGCTGGATCCAGGAAGCAGATCCTCATCCTTTTTGTCATCCCCGGCGACAGAAGGTGGTCCGCGGCAAGGATTTGGGCGATCTCGCCGCAGAAGACGAGAAGCTCACAATCGCCACTACCAGGATCCTTCGCTTGAAGGCTGCCGGGCTGACAATGGAGATGATCGGCTTCGACTTTCTCCGCCGCCGCATCGCCCCTCTGCAGAATAGGGGGAGGCCAGTCTGGGAGTACAAGAACGCGGCGGATGTCATGAGGCTGCGCCCCAGGCTGAACAATAATCTGACCGCTATGCAGCTTGGCGCTCTCCGCCAAAAGTTATTCTAGCGCGAAGACAAGCACCGGCTGCCGGCAAGGATCGTCCCCTTGTGCAACAACTCTGCCTTGGGGTCAATCATTGCCTTCTTGCCGATGTTCAACGCCCACGGCCTTGACCCGACCTGGGTCGAGCCAAGCGAGGAAGAAGCGCAAAAGTTCTTTGACAATTTGACGGAGAAGCCTGTCCGGCAAGAGTCAGATCTTATCCGCGCCACCACTGATCAGGAGGTAGCCTACATCGCTACCAGGGTGGAGGAGGCGAATCTTGCCGCGGAGGCCGGCAGCGTTGGCTTCACAGAGTGGGAAGCCAGCGACGTAGAGGTGGTAGTGGAGGCAAAACCTGCCGAGGAGAACAAGGTTGCCGGGGAAGAAGGCGGCGCAGTCGCTGAGAGCTCATCCGGCGAAGACGCGGCCGAAGAGGAGACACGAGAAGAGCCCTCGCCCCCGAAGAAGACAAAACATGTCCTTCGGAAAGCCGCATCAGGCATCCCGGCAAGCCAGCCTACATCGAGCGGCGAATCCCCCGGCAAGAAAGTGGCCGGCAAGACCGGACCGCGGCAGGGGGCTCGTCAACAGCCCGCGCGGCGCGCGAGACCCACACCAGCAACCACCGCTGGAGCGGCAGGAGGGTCTCGTACAACCGCGCCAGAGGCTGCCCCGGCGCCTGCCACAGCCAAGCGGCCTAGGACCCCTCCTCCGCCTCCCCACTCAGACATCGCAACGGAGGTCGACTTCGACATCTCCGGCTTTAGTCCAGAGCGAGAGGAAGAAGAGTGAGTATTTGCCACAACCTCTACTTTCCAATCTGCATCAATCTTACTGACTTGCTTGTATTGTTTCCGCAGTGACACAGAAACCTTGCTGGAGACGATGGCGAAGAGGTCAAGGACTTCTACGGGCGACGAGCCCCCAGCGGGCTCCACGAGCACGCCGGAAACTGTCGTTGTCAGCCCGGAGTCCAGTCCTCAACACAGCCCCCAGCACAGCCCCCAGCGTAAGTTCATCATCCCTTTTTCTGCTGGCTGGTGCTGAGGCTTTCACTCTTGCCGCTGATATCTTTGGGTTCGCAGGAGGAGGACGGCAACAAGGAGAAGATAGCCCCATTGTGCCTCCTTCATCGACCGCTCCACCCGCAAGCACATCCCCGGCAAGAGATCCTGCCGACGAGCCTGTCTGGATTGAGGAGGAGCCGACAAGCACGGACTCCGGCAACCCACCCCCGGCAACCGAAGTTGCCGGGAGAGGCGAAGCCACCTCTCGACAGCCCGACGCAGGTACTCGATCGCCTCAGAGTGCTAGTTATTCTTTTCCTCTTATCTCTTTATCTTTAGTCACTTCAAAATTCAAACCTCGATCTCATTCTGTCTTCCTCCTTCGCCCTTCAGAGTTCCCTGTGATGGAACATATGGACGTCGACGTCGTCATCGAGGAGACCGCCAGGGATGCCACCGCCGAAGCGGACAGGATCGCTACCAGCGAGGGCACCAAGGATGACGTTGCCGGGGCTGGGGGCACTCTTGACGGGGAGGCCGCCAAGACAGCACAAAAGGAAATCGCCGAAGAACCTGCTGAAGAGGGTGACAGGGAGGCTGAGGACCATACTGACAGCATTCCTGCCGCAGGAGCGCAAGGCGCTGCATCGGCCACAGAGCCCCCTGTCACTGGTGAGGCGGCCACTGAAGACCAGCCATCAACATCTGAAGAGCCCTCATCCAGCAAGTATCTCAAGGTTGGCGAAAATCTATTCATCAACTTGCCAGGGACGGCAAGCACCGAGGCACCAGCCGAGGGAGAAATTTTCGAGGAACTTATTGCCGCTGCCGGGCTCGAAGTCGTTGACGATCCCAACGCTAGCAGCGGCAAGTCTGAAGAGGATCAGCTCCTTCAGGCCATGGGCGAGAACTTCCGCAAACTCCAGGCTCTCCATCGTGCCCGAAAAGAGAAGGCGGACTCCAGAATGGCAGTTGTTGAGGTAGCCGAAGCGGATTTTCAAAGGCGCGTCGCACAAATGCAAATCTGGCACGCCGAGGCCCTCCAAGAGCTGGTTGCCGGCCGAGAACAAGTGAGCCAGCAATGGAATGAGATCCTCCTGAAGCAATCAGATATGAAGAAGGCACATGATGAAGCTGTTCAAAGGATTGCTGCCGAAGATGCTCTCCTGACGGGGCGCCGCGTTGCTCTTGACGCTTACGAAGAAGATCTCACCGCACGTGAGCAGGCGCTCACCGCCAAGCTTCGTAGCAAGGATGAAGACATCGAAAATCTTGTCGCGCGGCGGACCCAGGAGCTGGAGCAGAAACACAAGGAGGCGCTCGAAGCTCTGACTGCCAGTCATGCCGGCAAGCTCAAGGAGGCCGTCGATGCTGCCGAAGCTGCAGAGGCCGCCAAGAACGAGCTGAGCGACAAAGTGAAGAGGGTGGAAACAGATCTCGAAGAGCACGGCAAGGAGCTCTTGACGCTCAAGGGGGACAGGGAAAAAACCCTCCACTCCTTGGCGGAGACGCAAGTCGCCCTGTCCGACAAGACCAAGCAGCTCTCCTGCGCAGCTGATAGTATTGCGGTTCTGGAGCTGAAGCTGACCACGCTGCAGAAGTCTCTCGAGGCCGGCAAGGCCCGTGAGAAGGCTCTACTCAAGGATCTCCAAGGAGAGAGGAACCTGCTCAAGAGCGCCGCCGCTGCCCAGAACGAGTACGAGAAGGGAGTGGAGATCTGGACTGGTCGTCTCATTGCTGCCGCGGAGAAGCTTACCGCAGAACTGTCAACCATGGGCTTGTCGAACTTCAGATATTCTTCCGAGGAAAGAATATCCCCAAGCGCCAGGTTGACGATGTTCTTTGAAAGCGTCATCAACGCGTTGAGGGTGCTCCAGGCCAGCCAGGCGACCCAACTGGCGAACGAGACTCGCCGGCTTTGCCGGGCCGTCCTTCGCAAGGTGCTCATCAAGGTGGTGCACAGCAATCCCGGCATCGACCTCTCCAGCGCACTCGGCCATCTGCCAAAGGATGCAAATGTTGATGCGCTTGAAAAGTGCATCGCGCCAATCCTTGAGAAGGTGGACTCCATCAAAAGGATCGAAGGCCAGCGCAGGGATTGAGTGCTTCTCTTTTATTCTTTCCGCCATCATCTCATGTAAAAGACAATTAAGTCTCAAGTTAGAACCGCGGCAACTCATGGATGCAATATAATTTGACTATGTTTAGGCTCATGCTTGCTACTTTCCTTGTCTGATTCCTTTATGTATGGAGTTCATCCTACGCTTACTGAAAAACTTGCCGGCGCGCAACCTGCCGCGAGCGCTGGGTGCGGGACTTCAGCAGCCTGCCGGAGGCGCAGCAGCCGGCAAGACTCCTTGGTGTTCTCAGTGCAGCCACTTAAATTGTTGAGCGGACTCGAAACAAAATAAGGGCGCAACTGATTATAGCAAAGGTTCCTTCGCGTGCAGATTTTCCATACAAGAATCGGAATCGTCTAAGGAAGCAACTTGGTAACTAAAGAAAAACTTGCTCTAAGTTTTTAGGACTTAGCTTTCTGGCTTTGTTCTTCCTCCGGCAAGCATCGATTCCGAATGTCACCAACTGGTATTCGTATCTCCCTTCCCCCCCGGCAAATGTGCACGCGAGGAATCCTTCTGTCTTTGAGAAAAAGAAAGAAGAGAAAATAAAGGGATGAAACCTTGGCGGTTCGTTAGAACTTACCGGGATCAGGTGCCATACAACATCTTAGACAAACATGCATATATGAATATGAACATGGGAATCAATAAGGGAATGTACGACACTTAAATTTATTCATCTGTGCTCAGGATCTACGCCTGGCTTTGTACAAAGGATCACATGCCTTGCCGGCAAGACTTGTACAAAAAGGTGGTTGCCGGGAGCCCCCGGCAACCGCGCCTTATGGATAGAACTTGCGAAGATGTTCGATATTCCAGGAATTACTCACTGGAACGCCATCTTCGGTCTCCAGGCGGACAGCGCCAGGCCTGGTGACTCGTACTACCCGATAAGGGCCTTCCCACTTTGGCGTCAACTTGTTTGAATTCTTGGCGGACTGAATCCGTCGAAGAACAAGGTCGCCTTCCTCAAGGCTTCGGGCATGAACTTTGCGGCTATGATAGCGGTGCAAAGCTTGCTGGTAGCGTGCAGCTCGCACAGCAGCCTGAAGACGATTCTCCTCAAGGAGCACAACGTCATCTTGCCGCAGTTGCTCTTGCTCGAGCTCATCATAAGCGAGCACTCGAGGAGATCCGTATATGAGTTTTGTGGGGAGAACTGCTTCCGCTCCGTAGACTAGAGCGAAGGGCGTCTGGCCGGTGGCTCGATTTGGTGTCGTTCTGATTGACCAAAGAACCGCCGGCAACTCATCAATCCAGCGTCTTCCGCACTTTTTCAGCCTGTCAAAAGTTCTGGTCCTGAGACCGCGCAGCACTTCAGCATTGGCCCTCTCCGCTTGGCCATTGCTTCTCGGGTGAGCAACAGAGGCAAAACAAATCTTGCCGCCAAGGTCTTGGACGTACTGCATGAAGGTGCGACTTGTGAACTGCGTGCCGTTGTCGGTGATGATCCTGTTAGGCACACCGAAACGGCAAACAATTCCTTTGAAGAACTTGACAGCCGACTGAGCTGTCACCTTCCTCACTGCTTCCACCTCCGGCCACTTTGTGAACTTGTCGATAGCAACGTACAAGTACTCAAAGCCCCCGGTAGCACAGGGAAAAGGGCCCAGTATGTCGAGCCCCCAGACCGAAAATGGCCAGGAGAGAGGGATTGTTTGAAGAGCTTGAGCTGGCTGATGTAATTTCTTCGAATGAAACTGGCACGCTTCACACTTGGTTACTAGTGCAGTCGCATCCTGGAGGGAGGTAGGCCAAAAGAAACCTTGCCGGAAAGCTTTTCCGGCAAGCGCTCTTGACCCTATGTGGGAACCACATATGCCCCCATGAATCTCTGCCAACAGCTGTAGTCCATCCTCCCGAGAAATGCACTTCAATTTCACACCGTTTGGTCTCTTTCTGTACAGGACATCATCGACAAACTTGTACATAACAGACCGACGGGCTACTCTCTCCGCTTCTTCTTGTTCCTCAGGGAGTTCACCTGTCTGAAGGAAATGGACAATGTGCTGCGCCCATGCTGGAGCCTGAGGCTCGACAACTAGGACTAAAGGCATCTCGTCCGCCGGGGGAACATTTGTCTCGACAGCAAGGGCCTGAGGCCCTGCCGGAGCCTTTTGTTCCCCGGCAGGCGTGTCGATCCTGGCAACTCCCTTGCCGGCGGCTCCGGGGAGCTCTGCCGGGAAGTACTGGCCAGAGTTCAACTTTCTTCTCTTTTCTTGCCGCATCGATGGCGCCACGGATGGTTGAATCAATTGGAGCACAAAAGTTCCTGGTTCCACAGGCAACTTGAGGGCAGCATGCTTTGACAGGTCGTCAGCAACACTATTCTCGGCACAAGGGACATGCTACATTTGGAGACCGTCAAAGTGCTCTTCCAATTTCCTCACTTCATCTACGTAGGCTTGCATCAATGGACTTTGATAGTTCTTGTTGACCTGCCTGACGACAAGCTATGAATCGCCTTTGATGATGAGCTTTTTGATACCAAGGTCTGCTGCGATCCTAAGACCGGCAAGCAAACCCTCGTATTCTGCAGTGTTGTTGGTTGAACTCTCCCGGGGAAAATGCATTTGGACTACGTACTTGAGGTGCTCCCCGGTGGGTGCGACAAGCAGCACGCCAGCACCGGCGCCTTGCAGCGAAAAAGCCCCGTCAAAGTACATAACCCATTGCTGATCGGTTTCCTTGCCGGGGAGACTTGTTTCTTGAACTTCTTCGTCTGGCGTCGGGGTCCATTCTGCAATGAACTCCGCCAAGGCCCTGCTCTGAATTGTGGAAGTGCTTTCAAATTTGAGGCCAAAGCTGGACAATTCCAACGCCCACTCCACAATCCTGCCGGTTGCCTCCGGGTTTTGCAAAATCCGTTGCAATGGAAAGCGAGTGACGACGGTAATCTCATGTGCTTGAAAATAGTGGCGCAGCTTTCTTGAGGCCATAAGGAGGCCGAAAAGCAGCTTCTGCACTCCAGAATATCTTGATCTAGCCCCTTGTAACAGAGAGCTAACAAAATAAACTGGGCGCTGCACCACCTTCTTCTTCTGCACAAGTTCTTCTGTTTGCGCAGATCCTGTCTTGCCGGGATCAACCCTTGTCGGGAAAGATCTTGCCGCGTCACTTGGCGGTCCTGCCGCTGATGTTGCTTCCTCATCAGCTTCTCTCTGCGCCACCAGCGCAGCACTAACCACTTGATTTGTTGCCGCCAGATACAGCAGCAACGGTTCTTGTGGTTTAGGTGCGACTAGCGTCGGCGGAGAAGAAAGGTATTTCTTCAAATCTTGTAGCGCTGCCTCTGCTTCTGGAGTCCATTTCATTGGACCTGCCTTCTTCAAAATTTTGAAGAAGGGCAGGGCGCGCTCAGCAGATTTGGAAATAAACCTGCTTAGAGCAGCAACACAGCCGGCAAGACGACGCACATCCTTGACGCGTCTTGGCGCTTCAATTTGCTCAATGGCTTTGATCTTGTCGGGGTTCGCTTCGATTCCTCGGCAAGATACAAAGAATCCGAGGAGCTTGCCGGAAGGAACATCGAACACGCACTTCTCAGGATTGAGCTTCAAGTTGATCTTGCGCAAGTTTGCAAATGTTTCTTCTAGGTCTTGAATGAGCGTTGCTTTATCCTTAGTTTTGACCACTATATCGTCCATATATGCCTCCATATTTCTATGGAGTTGTGGCTCAAAACCAATCTGGATTGCTCTGGCGAATGTTGAACCAGCACTTTTCAACCCGAAAGGCATCCGTATGAAACAATATGTACCACATGGGGTGATAAAGGCGGTCTTCTCTTCATCTTCCTTTGCCATAAAAATCTGATGATACCCTGAATAGGCATCAAGGAAGGACAGGAGATCACAACCAGCGGTGGCATCCACAATCTGGTCGATGCGCGGCAAGGGAAAAGGATCTTTTGGACAAGCTTTATTGATATCTGTATAATCGATACAAAGCCTCCATTTCCCATTCGCTTTCCGCACTACAACCGGGTTGGCCAACCAGGTTGGATGAAGCACTCCTTTGACCAGCCCTGCCGCCTCCAGCTTCTTAATTTCTTCGGCAATGAATTCTTGCCGCTCCAAAGCCTATTTCCTCACCCTTTGCTTGACGGGCCGCGCATGAGGACAGACAGCAAGGTGGTGCTCAGTCACTTTCCTGGGAACGCCGGGGATGTCAGACGGTTGCCACGCAAACACGTCGACATTCGCCCGCAGGAAAGCAACAAGCGCGCTTTCCTATTTGTCATCTAGGGTGGAACTTATGGTAAAAGTTCCACCCGTTCCGTCCTCCTTGGCAGGCACCTTCTTGGTTTCCGGCGGGGCAGCCTTGGACTTCTTGTTCTTGCCGGTGGAACTTTCTGGTGCGTCCTCGACGGAAGCGCAGCACTCCGAGGAGGTGCGCTTGCCGGAGTTCGCGCCAAGGTTCTTCCCGGTACCGCTGGCGTAGGTGGCGGCGACAGATGCGAGGTACGTGAGGTGCTCTGACTCCTAACTAAGTTAGAAGGAGCACCGCCACGGTCACGCGACCGCACACCACCTCCGCCGGCAGCTCGGTGTGCATGCTGGTCCCGCGCATCTTGGGATCTATGCGCAGAAACCTTTTCGTGGGGACGCCCCGAACCACCAGCGCCATGATGTCGCTCATCTCGCACGACCTGAGTAGGTTGCGAGGCTTGCGCCGGCGTGGGAGCTCCAGCAGGTGCCCTTCGATCCCTAGAGTTAGTTGTGCCACCCGTAGGCAACACATCACCATCTCTAGATCCAGCGGCGCGCAAGTTACCACTGCCACTGCGAACGATACCGCTCGCTTGGCTTGGGTCACCAGAACGCCGCAGGGGTTCTAGTCCTCTTCCTTCTGTACCCACACTGTCGCCTGTTTGCGAAGGCGCAGGCAAAACGGTTCCGGACGGTTGCGCTGTCGCAACGTTCTTCTTCTTGGGCGGCATGATGATGAAGGTGATGAAGGAACTAGGGCGCCGACCACCAGATCAGGTTCACGCAACCTTCAATCCCCCTACCTGGCGCGCCAAAGATGTCGGTGCACGACACCTATGGGATCCCGAGTGACCCCTTTATGATTCGGCGGGGGGAGAGGTATACGCAAAGAGCGGAACCAGTGATCGACGCGTGAGGGTTTTTACCCAGGTTCGGGCCGCTGATCAGCGTAAAACCCTACTCCTGCTTTGTGTTCTTATTGATGTTCTTGAGCCCAGCCTTCAGGAGCGCTCGCAATGAACAGTACGTTCGAAGAGCAGCTACGCATGCAGAATGGGCCAGAAGTTCTCTTCCTCTGTAGCGGTTACCTTGGGCCTCCTTTTATATGCTCAAAGGGGTCTCCACAGTGGCAAAATGTACATACATCGAGGTGTAAAGTAGCTACAGGGTATCATACCTAACCCCTGACGGATTAGGACAATCGCATTTAATGCACTGTGAGGTGTCCGTTTAGGTGTCCTCACTTTCTTGGGAATGGAAAAAGTGGCCATCCCATCAGCACCGCTTAAGCTCTCCTCCACTGGCATGCCGCCACGCATCCAGGGAAGGAGCCAGAATGTCAGACTCGTTACTGTGCCGAAGCGGTGGCACAGTGGCAAAATCTCGCCGGGTGCCGAATCTTGCCGGGCGCCAAGCCTTGCCGGACGCCAAGCCTTGCCGGGCGCTAAGCCTTGCCGGGCGCCAAAGGCTATCTCGGCAAGGTTCTTGCCGGGGAGGCTGGGCTTCGGATATCAGTCCTGCTCATCTGCTGATCCTTGGATCTCCGACTTGATGATTTCCTTGATGACTTGAATCGACCTCGAGCTGATCCTGGCAAGCCTTGCCGCAAGGATGGCTACAACTGCCCGTGCACAAGTATGGGGTACTAGTGGCCCAATACTTAGTACACCGACACAATAAATGCCCACGATTTGTCCCTCTTCTAGCCGACGCATGGCCAAACTAGTTGGGCGGGAAGCTTGCGCGGTAGCGTAGAAACAGGCTCACCGACGATACATTTGGCGCCTCTTCGAGCCCACGCGTGGTCAAACGAAACGCGTGCGGTGCGGTGTTGTCAAGCGTGCACTGGAATCCTCTTCTATGAATGCGGTGACAAGACATGACGATTACAGGCCGGCTGGCCCCCATTTATTACAGCGGCCATTTAACCCTTGGGTCTCTTCAACCTTTCGATTGCGCCCCACCATTGCAAGAAGCACACCCACCACGACAAATTCTTAGAGGGTATCCTGCGTGGCTCCAATGGCGCTCCGAGCGCCTGCCGACAATGAGCAGCATTTGACCATGCATGCCATGGTGGACACCCACAGAAGGTTCAAGGAGCTCTCGGTGGTGTACACCAACAACCCGGTCTGGGTGGAGCACTCCATCCACATCATGGAGCTGTTGCTTGCTGAGGAGATGTACAAGGTGGTCGGGTTCGACCTCGAGTACACCCGCGCTCGTGCCGGGTCTCGTCCCAAGGTCGCCGTCACCCAGATGTGCGTGCGCGATCACGTCCTTGTCTACCACTACTGCCTGGCCATAAGGCCTTGTGAGCGTTTTGCCAGGTTTGTCAACAACCCCCACTACATGTTCGCTATGGTGGACATCACCAATGATGTAAAGGTGCTCAAGAATTCGGGCATCGCCTGCCAGAATCTTGTCGACATCCAGGGCCAATACAAGATCTGGGGTAACAACGAGCATGAGAAGGACTCACTGGTTCACCTCGCCAAGGCCATCATCGATCCCTACTACAGAGACATGAAGGATTCCTGCAACAAGGACAAGCGTGCCTGGCACTTGGCCTAGATGGAGAAACTCGACAAAGCTCACGTCGTGTACACGGCCAAGGAGGCGTATACGAGCTTCGAGATGTACAGGCAGATCGTTGACATGAGGAAGTGCCTCCTTCCCCAAAATGGCCAGGGATCCAGCCAGAAGCAGAGCAATGGCAAGCGTCGTCACAACAAGAAGTAGATGATTAGATGCTCATTTCTCCTAGTTTAGTATGCATGTAATTGCTTACTTTGGTGTGTGGAAATGTTATGTGTGTAGTCACTTGTGTAATTGTATGCTTAATTTGGTTTTGCAATGTTGTCTTTTTAAGTATATATGTTGATGCTCTGTAGACAGAGCGTAGATGTTGTGCGGATAGAGCAAATCACATTGCACACAGACTAAACAATCTAACCCGTCGGTGATGATTTCATCAATCACTGACAATTGTATACCAGCAATCGTTTGCTCACAACACACACGGCTTGTTAACAGGAATCGTCTGTGTTGTTATCAGTCTTCCCACACATTTCCGATTACAGACCTGTTTGCAGCGTATCACACACATCTTGTTAAGTCGAACCGTTTCTGTTCTCTTCCCTAATCGAAAATAGTTCATTCGAGTGAACCGTATGCCGTATATCACACACACCTTGATCTAGCTGACCGTTTGTGTTGCTTTCCCTAATAGCAAATAGTTCATCAGAGCGAACAGTATGCTGTATATCGCACACACATTGATATGGCTGCCCGTTTCTGTT
The DNA here is from genome assembly GCA_011799875.1 of Thinopyrum elongatum. NCBI lineage: Eukaryota > Viridiplantae > Streptophyta > Magnoliopsida > Poales > Poaceae > Thinopyrum > Thinopyrum elongatum. The sequence continues at coordinate 583,054,607 of CM022298.1, forward strand.
GTTCTGTCTAATCGCAAATACTTTGTATGGATCAACTGTATGCCCAGCATCGCACACGCAACTAAAATCTGAACCGTGTTTGATGTATCCACCATCACAAACGTTTTGCATCTTTTTTGACGGTTTTTTTACATCACCGTTTGTGATTAATGCATCACACACAGTTTCATCAAAGGGTCTCTGATCGTAGTGTTGCGTTAGCAGCATCCTGCAGTAGTGCAAGTAGACCGACTCCTGCCTGCATCTACTACTATTACTCCACACGTCGATCGACTCCTACCTGCATCTAGAGTATTAAGTTCATAAGAACAGAGCAACGCCTTAAGCAAGATGACATGATGTAGAGGGATAGATCCAATCAATATGGTAAAAACTCCATCTTTTTATCCTTAATGGCAACAATACAAGTACATGCCTCGCTACCCCTACTGTCACTGGGTGAGGACACTTCAAGATTGAACCCATCACAAAGCACCTCTCCCATTGCAAGAAAAACCAATCTAGTTGGCCAAACCAAATCGATAGACCAGAGAGAAATACAAAGCTATCTTAATCATGCATAAAAGAGTTCAGAAAAGACTCAAATAATATTCATAGATAATCTGATCATAAATCCACAATTCATCGGATCTCAACAAACGCACCGCAAAAGAAGATTACATCGAATAGAACTCCAAGAACATCGAGGAGAACATTGTATTGAAGATCAAAGAGAGAGAAGAAGCCATCTAGCTACTAGCTATGGACCCGTAGGTCTGTGGTAAACTACTCACACATCATCGGAAGGGCAGCTAGGTTGGTGTAGTGGCCCTCCATGATCGAATCCCCCTCCAGCGGAGTGCCGGAAAAGGCCCAAAGATGGGATTTTACGAGAACAGAAGCGTGCAACGGCGGAAAAGTATTTTTGGTTTGCCCTCTGCCGTAGGGGGAATATTTGGGAATTTATAGTGCTGGAGTTAGGGTTAGGAGAGCCACGGGGGGCCCATAAGCCCCCTGGCTGCGCCCCCTAGGGCGCACCCCCAGGGCTTGTGGCCCCCTCGTGGGTCTTCTGGCCTCCTCCCGAAGCTTTGTGGGTGTCTTGTTGTCCAAGAAAAATCATCAAAAAGTTTCGTTCCATTTGGACTCCGTTTGGTATTGATTTTCTGTAAAAGTCAAAAACAAGGAAAAACAGCAACTGACACTGGGCACTAGGTTAATAGGTTAGTCCCAAAAAATGATATAAAATAGCATATAAATGCATATAAAACATCCAAGATAGATAATATAATAGCATGTAACAATCATGATACGTTGTAGACGTATCAGTCATGACCTCTCCAAGCCCACTTTTATCAAAAATTTCATAAGATTGATCATTCTACAAAGTAGTGGGATCATTATTACCTAGAGTTGACACTCTTCCAAACCCACTTTCAATATTATCACAAACATATTCATCATGAGGCTTAAATAAATTTTTAAGATCATAAGAAGCATTATCACCCCAATCATGACCATTGCAATGAGTAGTGGACATATCGAAATTAGCATCCCCAAGCTTGGGGTTCTGCATATTATTAGCACAATTGACATTAATAGGATTTATAATAACACCATTGCAATCATGCTTTTCATTCAAGGAGCTATCGTGAATCACTTTATAAATTTCCTGTTTTAGCACTTACACACAATTTTCAGATTCATGAATTTCAAGCAAAACTTCATAAAGATAATCTAGTGCACTCAACTCACTAGAAATTGGTTCATCATAGTTGGATCTTTTAAAAAGATTAGCAAGTGGATGAGGATCCATAAGATTTTTATTTTTTATTTTGAATAAACATGCAATTATACCAAACAAACAAGCAAAGCAACAAAGTAAAACATAAAGGCAAATGAAAAGGCAAATATTTTTGTATTTTTTCTGAAAATGTTTTAGAAGTGGGGGGAGAGGAAAATGAGAGGCAAATGGCGAATAATGTAAGTGCAAGAGATGAGAGTTTATGATAGGTACTTGGTAGGCTTGATGTAGATCCTCCCCGGTAACGGCGCCAGAAATTCTTCCTGCTACTTCTTGAGCTTGCGTTGGTTTTTCCCTTGAAGAGGAAAGGGTGATGCAGCAAAGTAGAGATAAGTATTTCCCTCAGTTTAATAACCAAGGTATCAATCCAGGAGGAGGAACACACAAGTCACCAATGGATGCACCTACACAAACAAACAAATACTTGCACCCAACGCGATAAAGGGGTTGTCAATCCCATCACGGTTACTTGCAAGGATGAGATCTGATAGAGACATGTATAAAAGATAAATAAAAGCGCAAAATAAAGTAAAAATAAATAAATTGCAGCAAGGTATTTTTGGGTTTTTGGTTTTATAGATCTGAAAACAATATGATAAAAATAGACCCGGGGGCCATAGTTTTCACTAGAGACTTCTCTCTTGAAAGAACACATACGGTGGGTAAACAAATTACTGTCGAGCAATTGATAGAAAAGCGCAAAGTTATGACGATATCTAAGGCAATGATCATGAATATAGGCATCATGTCTGTGACAAGTAGACCGACTGCTGCCTGCATCTACTACTATTACTCCACACATCGACCGCTATCCAGCATGCATCTAGTGTATTAAGTTAACAAGAACGGAGTAACACCTTAAGCAAGATGACATGAAGTATAGGGATAGATCCAATCAATATGGTATAAACCCCATCTTTTTATCCTTAATGGCAACAATACAAATACGTGCGTCGCTACCCCTTTTGTCACTCGATGAGGACACTACAAGATTGAACCCAAAAAAAAGCACCTCTCCCATTGCAAGATAAATCAATCTAGTTGGCCAAACCAAATCAATAGATTAGAGAGAAATACAAAGCTATCTTAATCATGCATAAAAGAGTTCAGAGAAGACTCAAATAATATTCATAGATAATCTGATCATAAGTCCACAATTCATCAGATCTCAACAAACGCACCGCAAAAGAAGATTACATCGAATAGAACTCCAAGAACTTCGAGAACATTGTATTGAAGATCAAAGAGAGAGAAGAAGCCATCTAGCTACAAGCTATGGACCCATAGGTCTGTGGTAAACTACTCACACATCACTGGAAGGGCAGCAACGTTGATGTAGAGGCCCTCCATGATCGAATCCCCCTCCAACAGAGTACCAGAACAGGTCTCCAAATGGGATCTCACGAGGACAGAAACTTGCGGCGATGGAAAAGTATTTTTGGTTTGCCCTCTGGTATACGGGAAATATTTGGGTATTTATGGAGCTGGAATTAGGGTTAGGGGAGTCACGGGGGGCCCACAAGCTTGGGAGCCCCCCTAGGGCGCGGCCTCCAAACTTATGGCCCACTCGTGGCTCTTCTGGCCTCCTCCCAAAGCTTCCTAGGTGTCTTCTGGTCCAAGAAAAATCGTCAAAAAGTTTCGTTCCGTTTGGTATTGATTTTCTGAAAAAGACAAAAACAAGGAAGAAACATCAACTGACACTGGGCACTAGGTTAATAGGTTAGTCCCAAAAATGATACAAAATAGCATAATAATGCATATAAAACATCCAAGATGGATAATATAATAGCATGGAACAGCAAAAAATTATAGATACGTTAGAGATGTATCAGATAGGTTTAGGGTCGGGTCAGTTTTTTTGTTCTAAATGTTCGAAATCTGATGAAAATCCACCGTGTTTGCATGAATGTCGTCCGATTTATATGAAATCCGCCTATGTTTGCATTAATTTCATCCAGTTTGTTGAAAAAGTGTTTGCAATGTATGCGGGCAGCGTTTGATGGCAGCCTCCCGCATCCGTATGCGTGGACTGGTCCTCCCTGTTCGTGGACGGATGCGGGAGGTGAAAGTGCGTTATATCGACTAGAGGGGGGTGAATAGGCGATTTTTACAAATTCGTCACTGAGGAATTTCACGGTGAGGAAATTCCAAAGTAACGAACTACTTAGCAGCAGAATAAGTACTCAGATGCAAACATAACATGGCATAAGAACAGTCATCATGATGAAATGAAATAGGCACAAAGTACAGGTAGCGTGAAACACAGGATAAGCAGGCTGAAGACTAAATGACTGAAGAAATAGGATTGAGGAAATTGAGAAAGTCTTCAGTCAAAGTTTTCACACAGTAATGATCAAGTACATTAACACATGAATGAGGAAATGAAAGGGTTGAGGAAATAGAACCAGTAGCTCGGTGAAGACGATGATTTGGTAGACCAGTTCCAACTGCTGTGACAGTTGTATGTCTGGTTGGAGCGGCTAGGTATTTAAACCTGAGGACACACAGTCCCGGACACACAGTCCTCACCGTATTCTCCTTGAGCTAAGGTCACACAGACCTCACCCAATCACTCGTGGTAAGTCTTCAGGTGACTTCCAAACCTTCACGGACTCGGTCACTCGGCGATCCACAATTTCCTCTTGGATGCTCTAGACCAAGACGCCTAACCGTCTGGAGGATGCACAATCCTCAAAGGTAACAAGCGTCGGTTCCACACAGGAACAATTTCTTCAGTGATGCTCAATCAATTTAGGTTTGTAGGTGTTTGGGTTTTTGGGTTTTTCCTCACTTGATGATTTTCGCTCAAAGTCCTCGGAGGATGGGATGCTCTAAATGACAAGTGTCAATCTATCTCTCGGAGCAGCCAACCAGCTAGTGGTTGTAGGGGGCGGCTATTTATAGCCTAGGGAGCAGCCCGGCATGATAAGACATAAATGCCCTTCAATGATATGACCGTTAGATGGGTAGGATATTTGGACAGCTAGCGCGTAGCACAGCAACGGTCGGAAATTTGAGTATCAAATTCCTCAGGGATATCATGTTCCTCACTTGTAGGCAATCCACACTGGCGAATTCCTAACTCCTCAGTCAGAACAAATTCCTCAGAGAATAGAAGAACTTCATCTCTGTCACTGAAGAAACTGACTGAACTGTATGAGATTTCCAATGGCTTCACTCGAAAGGATTGGGTAGGTGTAGGATTTTGAGATGAGCATCACTTGGAAACTTTTCCTTAGTTTTACCTCGACCCCCTTTAACAGTACAGTGTTTCCTATGACTCAAGAAGAAGAAAATGAAACTATGAAAACAAAAGTCTTCACGCTTCATAATCCTTGCATGAATATCAAGTCTTCAGGGTCACACCAATTTCTTCACTTTCAAAGTCTTCAAGAAAACCAAAGTCTTCAGTTGAAGACATTCATTTTTAGGGGTCGACTTTCATCGTAAATATCAAACTCCTCATAGACTTATAGAACCTGTGTACACTCACAAACGCATTAGTCCCTTAACCTATAAGTCTTCAATACACCAAAATCACTAAGGGGCACTAGATGCACTTACAGGAGGAAATTTGTGGGTTACCGTTGGAGATGCCATAATCACAATGTACATATGTTCAGAATTCACGGGAAACAAAATAAAATAAAACTTACACGTACACTACTGGAATCCACTTCTTTGCCGTCTGCTAATTCTTTGCCGTCCGCTTGTTGACGGCAAATAAGGTCTTTGCCATCAGCCACAAAAAAACGGACGACAAAGATGTGGCTGATGGCAAACAAAGTCTTTGCCATCAGCCTGTTCTTTGCCGTCCGCTGGCTGACGGCAAAGAATCTTTGCCGTCTGCTAGCAGACGGCAAAGAGGTGGGTGGTTCCAGTTATTGTTTAACCAACTCTTTGCTATCAGGCTTTCATCCGGACAGTTTGCCGTCCGCTAGCGGACGGCAAAGCATTTTGCCGTCCGTGATCTATGCCTTTGCCGTCCGGCATGGCGGATGGCAAAGAAGCTGATTCCAGTAGTGGTAGTATCAAGGATATTTGTTTGTTTTAATGTTTGTATTGGAAGTGCCAAATCCATTGATTAGAAGAAAGCAAGGTGTCATGGGTTTAACATGGCAGGTGCCCTAACGAAAGGACTTAGGTGTGGAGCCATCGCTACGACGATTAGCTTGAAGGGGTTGAGCTGGACGAGAGACACGAGTTTACCCAGGTTCGGCCCCTCACCAATGAGGTAATAGCCAACTTCCTTCTTTGTGTTGTATTGATTGAGTATCTATTACAAGGGAGTGGAATCGCTTAACCTAGCTCTCGGTCGATTGTAACTTAACTAACCCGCCACAGGGACTCGCCTTTATATACACAGGTCGAGGCCCTGGGCTTAGAAGAGTCCAGGTCGGGTCATACAACGTGACCAACCCTGATTCTAAGTCGCCTCCAGGCCTTCATTTCTTGACTCCTTGGGCCTTTCTAAGCCTCATAGTTGAATCGCCAATAGTGTAACCCGGCCCTCCTGGGCGGGTTATACCATGGGGTTATATCCCCAACATTAGGCCCCAGATTGACTTGAACCTGTTCATGTCAATCTTCACCCTCCGGTTGGCTAGTCTTCTTTTTAATTCTTCTAAAGCTTGACCTTGAATAGATCTTCATGACCCGCCATAAGAAAAGATGACATCATGTTATTAAATTCATAAAAAACCTTATGACGTCACAACGGATCTTTGCATTAACCAGTCATTCCGAAAATCGAGGCGCCCTGCATGCCATAGTAATTATTATGCCTCCTCGATCTTCGTGCATGCCATTTCACTGTTCCATCTCTTCCCTTATAAATAGGCACAGAGGGCCTGCCTTTTCACTTTTTATCCAGGCCACCTCCTCTTCTTCTTCCTCACGCCGTCCGTCGCAACCGGAGCTCCGCCGCCCCAGCCGAACTACGCCAGCAACTCCGTCAAGGGCCGCTGCATCAACCTGTTGGGATCAGAGATCTGCGGCGCTCCTCCGCTCTTCATCAACACCACCAAGTATCATTCTTCTCTTTTCCTAGATCCACATTAGGGCACTCGAGTTCATAGAGTTCATCATTGTTCGTCCAAGTTCATCCAAGTTCATTCACCCTTTGTCTAGAAATCATATTTCAATCTGAAAATAGGGTAGGACTAGGGCGAAAACAGTTTTAGTCCTCATTTTGCATCTTGGATAGATCCCTCTTTTTTCAGAATCAACACACCGCTGCTAGTCCTTCCACTGCTGCGCTCTAGGTTTAATAATTATTCACCTTTTCCGAACTACTCTAGATCCGTGAATATAACTGCAATTTGTGAAACTTGTTTTGCCCCACACATAGCATAATTTAGCAATCTTACATCCATAGATACTTGACCCGCCCTTCACCTTCCAGGCAGCTTAACAATGAACTTGTAACTCGCCAAGAATTTTCAAAATAGCTTATTCCAATCAATCCACCGTTATCCTATAACGGCTTATATTCACGCCTTGATTTTAATTTACCTTCGTACTTTTAGGCGACTCAATATGACCATCTGCAACGGGGAGCGCTCTCTGGGTACCAAAGAAATCCTCGATGACTATGTAGGCCAAGGTCTATTAGCAACTCAATAGGAAATTGGATGGCGGGTCAGCCAAGGAGAGACAATCCCCACTCCCGTTGAAGGGGAAGTTATAGTCTTCACTGATCATATACTCAGGGGTTTTACACTGCCTGGGTCTAATTTTTTTAGGGATATCTTGCACTACTTCCACTTGCATCCTCAAGATATAGGCCCAAACTCTGTATCCAACAACTGCCACTTCCAAATCTTCTACGAGGTTTATCTGCAAATAGAGCCTACTATTGCCCTATTCAAAGAGTTCTTTTATATAAACCGCCAGACCAAATGCCAGAATGGCCCAAGCTAAGAATTAGGCGGAGTCTCTATTCAAAGATGGAGAGATAATAGCTTCCCTTCCGCAACCTTGCCAAGCCATCCCAAAGGATGGGTGACCACTTGGTTTTATTGCAAGAACACCGCTCCAACAACTGAGAACCCCCTGCCTGGTTTTAGAGCTGAGCGTCTTCCAGCAAACTTTGACCCGCCCACTAAAATCATCCCAGAGGAACATGCAGATGCCTTCCCATTCTTTGCCAAGGCTAAAGCTTTGCTGGCCAACGGGTTAATTGGAGTTGACTTGACCCGGTGCTGGGTCACTCCCTCTAAGACGCCGCCCTAGATTAATGTGCGAGTACTCTGGCGAGTCACACGATCCTCAATGTTACACCAAAGACAATTTTACAGCTGAGGAAGTTTTTAAAACCGTGAGGACTTTGCTTGGCGAGTCTCAAGAAAGCTGCAACAAAGTCGGCCTGCCGCCATTCTTTAAACAAAATCTGGCTCCACCTGTAAGTATTTATTTGCATCCAGCTCAATATTTTTGAATCCACGCCACACCTTACTTATTCAACCTTTTCTGCACTTATACATGCCGACTATACCTTTTGGAACAAGAAACCAAAAACAGCCAGTGTGGCACCCCGACTCAGAGCAACCAGTTTACCTTGCATTGCCAGCCCAGAGATCAAGTCTTCTGGCAACACACAATATCTTGGTACAGAAAGACAACCACTTTATTGGAGCATAGGTTCGATATTACCAGATCTAGCGGCCACCAAAGTTGTACGAGAACGAGTCAGCTCTTGGCCCAGCTCGTAAATCAGAAGATAACTAGAAGTGATATAGCGAGAAAGGTGGCTAGATGAACGGTCGCACACCGGATAAATAGCAGGAAAGCGAATATGCCCATCATCATGTAGGGATGGGTAGTAGTAGAAACCTGGATGAGTCTGCATGCTGACCTCGTTATAGAGCAACTCAACGAGAACCTCGAATGTAGCAAACTGAACAGCCTGAGCGGGTGTAGAAGCGAAACCTCTCCTAGAAGAACGAGTGTAAGTGCCTGCTGCAGAATTGTTACGCAAGGTAACCACCGCATGGTACTCATATACTGAGGCTGGCAGATGCTCCCGGTACACCTGGTACACTGGGTCGTCGCCGTGAGGGTAGAGTCGACACCACACATTCCAAAGAAGATGTGGAGAAGTGTACGGTGCCGGCTCAAACTGGTACGGGTACGGTGTAGGAGCCATCTACACTCAAAACCATTAGTCGGTTAGTTATAAAAATAAGCTATATGCATGCAATGCAACAATCAGAGGCAAACAAACACTACCGCCACTTAGGGTTACTAACTACCGGTTAACTAGCATGTTAGCGGTCAAGGGCGTCCTACAGTCAGCGCGGCTCTGATACCAAGCGTTGTGGCACCCCGGCTCAGAGCAACCGGTTTACCTTGCATTGCCAGCCCAGAGATCAAGTCTTCTAGCAACACACAACATCTTGGTACAGAAAGACAACCGCTTTATTGGAGCATAGGTTCAATACTACATCAAGTAGTGAGGCCAAGTGGCACACACGGTGCTGCTGCACATATGTACATTATTTAGTGGAAAAGATCGGGGCCTCGACATCACGACAAAGCTACGCGGCAGCAGAAAAATGACATAGAAGGACTCCATCTCACAGGGACACTGATGTGCACATGATCTAGACTGTGATGCAATGGTGCAACTCCAACTCCGGTACAACTTCTCCTGAAACTGGCATGACACGCCAGGTAAGTACTTTGAATGTACTCGCAAGCTCACACAAATAAAGCAACAATGACAAACAACAACAAGATATTTAAGCAGGTCAAATGCAAGAACTTAACATGCTACTCATGAAGTGACAATGCTCATAACAGGGCCTCTCAGACCCGCTTACCATCTCGGTTACCTCGTAACCAAACTCACCATCATACCATGGTGATCACCTCCGGATCACAAATGGAACCATCTCAATTGTCTTGACACTTTCACCAACATAACCAGTGCCACAAGTATATCTTTAGTGTGCAAGTTCAATATTTCTGTTGATCCACGGTGTGACCTACTATGAACTTGTGTCCGTGACCGAGGACGCGGCTATCGATAGATTATACACACTCTGCAGAGGTTAGTACACTGTACCCACACCACAGAACCCATGGTCTCATACTCCCATTCGGGTGGACCAATGACGTTTCGACAGAACCAATCTATTGCCATGACACTCTCCCGGCCACTCCAACCAACTCCACTTTGGGCTAAGTAATGGGTGGCCCCAATGCCACTCCGGACATCCAATGGCCATCGTTGTGGCAAAACAAACAGTCCCAAAAAGGGACATGGTACCAAAACAACTACGGGCACACAAGGCTATACCTGCCTACCGGGCCAGGGTTGCGCAAGCGCATAACCTTCCCTAGTTGGAGGCACCGGCGAGAGGCATAACAATAGACCAAGAAAGGGCCTCCCCATAGAAGGCAAATGTGGTTGCACTTTGGGAAGATCGATTCGGTGGCACCATGACTCGGTCAACAGTATGTTCAAGTTGGATTATTATATGGTTTCAACTTGCAAATAAATTTTACCGAGTCATAATATGCCATGAGAATGCAATGAAGTACATATGCACCATTCCAACATAATATCGATATGAACTTAATCATGGTCATCATCATGCTAACCTACTGCATATACTTAGTTATCCAACTAAAAGACTACTGATAACAAAACAAGCATAGCAAGAACATGAACTAGTTCAAGCGATATTATAGGAATTTTCTACATGCATTAAAAATAACAATATTCAAGCGAAAATCATAGTTATTGAATTGACACTCTTGCAAATATTTGTGATGGCTTGCCTTAGTGCAGAGGAGGGTCACACTCCTCCTGGTTCTCCTCAAGGCAGCAATTTCCTTCTGAAAATATTTAAAATAGCAAAAAGAAAATGTCACATAACACTGTGTAATGCACCAGAAAATAACCACAGCAAGCAAAAACCTCATCTTTTGCATGCTGATAGAGGAGTTCAACACAAAACCAATGCAAAAAGAATGATATCATTTGGACTTATAGAATAGAAGTTAGAGCAGGTCAAAGTTTAGTCAAATTTCTGATTTAAAATGATTTTTAGAAAATCAGAGAGAGGGGGTGACGTCGATGGCGTAAACTAGAAGTGCGCCTTCACTTATACTGCTTCGGCGGGCGCACAGTGAGGCTGACGGGCAGGCCCCACTGGCAGGGTTAAGAGAGAGAGAGATAGAGAAATAGAGGAGGCGGCGCGGTCGCTGGTGGTTCTCCGGCGAGGAGACCTCAGCTGCCGCCAGAGATTGGATGGATGGACGCGCAAGACTACGGTGATTCTGCATGTACCCATAGCTCAGTGAGAGGTGGACGGAGGAGGTCGCCGTGTTCTTCTCCCGAGACAACAATGAACTGAGGTCGCCGGAGAAGAAGATGCCGGCGAGGTGAGGCAGTTTCAGCGGCTCCAGCAGCGTCGTCCGGGACTAGCAGAGCACCACGAACAGCGTAGGGGGCTGGAGTGCGCCGAGGATCACCAAAGGAAGCAGGGCACCGAGGCGGGGTTGGCAGTGAGCTCCGATGAGGAACGGCGGCCAGATGCCACCTGGCCTGGCCATGGCTATCTAGGAGGGGTTATGGAGTCAGAGGAGTGGGTGGGATGGCTGAGTGAGCTCGGGAGGGCCTCTATATATAAGCGCGGGTGAGAGGGGGATCAGGGTTGCCGGAGATGGCTCTGGAGGCGATGCACGGCGACGAGAGGGGTCAGTGAGAGGGGAGAGGTGGCCAAGAGCTCACGCGGCCACTGTCGAGGCACCCAGCCAAGCACAGGATGTGGAGACGGACAAAAAAAGGGGCACGGGGTCACTGTGCTCTCTGCTCCGCCGAGCCCGTGCTCGCTGCAGCTATCGCCGGTGTCGAGGAGCGCCAGGGAGGGGTCAAGGCGACGAGTCGAGGTAGAGAGGGGCTCCGGGACTCGCTAGCTTGGGCGGAGGCGAGCGCACGAGTGAAACAGCGCGGCTGCCGGCGCGCAGAGTGCGTCGAATGCATGCCTGGCACCGTGTCCACACACGGTCACAGCGTGCACTGGCACTACGAGTCACGCCCGAGAGGTAAAATTGTGTCTGGGCTGTTGTCTCTGCAGAGCTAGGCCACCCCGTGCTGCTGGATCACTACCAGACCGACCAGAAACGACTTGAGATTCTCAGCAAGTTTCTGGATAGAAACTTGTGAGCTCGAGAGAGAACAATCCAGAGAGAGTTAGGGGCTGATTTTTGGTGGTTAAGGTTCTCTTAGGAGGGTAATGATGCCATAAAAATTTCAGCTCGAAAAGATTTGGCAACAAGGTACTTGCTTCACAAAGTGCCCTCCCTGGACAGAATGAAAAAGAATTTGTAGAGCAAAAATATTCCACATGACTATGAAATATTTTTTCATGGGATGATGAGGCATGACCCAAAGGGTATGTAGGATTTTTCTTAGATTTTTTGTGGGCAAGAAAAATGAGGGTTGCTTTGGAGCTGAAGTGAAGATAGGGCTTTTTCAGAAAGAAAATGAATATTTTTCATTTAAGAAAAATATTCCCAAGGTAATATGAGGATATAACAGAGGGCAAGAGATGTTTTTGAGATGAAGGGGAGTCACTTGGGTGAAAATCAAAGAAATGCCCAAGTGCTTAAGTCCAAATGAGTTGATCCGAAACTCAAATTCATTTAAAAAATGCAATAAAACCCAGAAAAAGAAAAAGAGCAAAAACCAGGGTGTCACAAACCTCTCCCCTTAGGATGAATCTCGTCCTCGAGATTCGCTTGCTCAGGAAATAATTCAGGATATGATGTCCTCAAAAAGTCTTCTCTTTCCCAGGTAGCTTCACTCTTGGTATGGTGTTTCCACTACACCTTGTAAAACATAACTGACTTGCTGCGGGTGACTCTTTCCATCTCATCTAGTATTCGGAAAGGTTTCTCTTCATAGGTCAGATCCTTAACTATTTTTGGCATATCAATCCGTTTCTCGGGTGGTGAGATACACCTCCGTAACTGTGATACGTGGAAGACATCATGTATTTCTGACAATTCAGAAGGAAGTTCCAATTGATATGCCACTGTGCCAACCTTGGACATGACAGGAAATGGGCCAATATACCTTGGTGCCAGTTTTCCCCGAGTCTGAAATCTCTTGACTCCTTTCATTGGTGTGACTCGGAGGTAGACATATTCGCCAGGTTCAAAACTGATCGGTCGGTGTTTGGAATCATAGTAACTCTTTTGTCGAGACTTGGCCAATTGAAGTCTATCTCGGATCTCTCTGACTTGTTTCTCAGCTTCCATCATCAAGTCAGTCCTGAAAATACGACTGCCTCTGGTCTGGGACCAGTTTAATGGGGTACGGCACTTGCGTCCATACAAGACTTCATAGGGTGACATCTTGAGGCTGGTTTGATAGTTGTTGTTGTAGGAAAACTCCGCGTAAGGCAGACTGTCTTCCCATTTGGGTCCTTGAGCAAGGGCACATGCTCGCAGCATGTCTTCGAGTATCTGGTTTACTCGCTCCGTCTGTCCGTCTATCTGCGGGTGATAGGCTGTGCTATACTTCAATGTTGTTCCCAATGCTTGATGAAGACGTGACCAGAATGCCGAGGTAAAAAGGGATCCTCTGTCTGAGGTGATGGTTCTTGGCACACCATGCAAACTGACGATTTTGGATACATAGACTTGAGCCAGTTGATTTGCTCGGTATGTGGTCCAGATCGGAATGAAGTGGGCCACCTTGGTCAGCATGTCCACCACGACCCATACGGCATTGTTTCCATGAGGAGTTTTGGGAAGACCGGTGATGAAGTCCATGCAGACATTGTCCCATTTCCATTGTGGGACGGGCAAAGGTTGAAGTAGCCCGGCGGGTTTCTGATGTTCCGCCTTCACCTGATTGCATATATCACAGCAGGCGACAAAATATGCAATATCCTTCTTCATTCCATCCGACCAAAATATTTTCATGAGGTCTTCGTACATCTTGGTATCGCCTGGATGGATCGAGTACGAGGATTCATGTGCCTCTGTTAATATCTTCTTCCTCAGATCTTCTACTTCGGGTACACATATTCGCCCCCGAAACCGTATAGTACCTTGTTCATCTACCAGGAAGTGTTGAGTCTTGCCTGCTTTCATTCGGGTGATCTGGTGTTGCAGTAATAAATCGTCTGCCTGGGCCTTGCGAATCTCTTCTTCAAGAGTGGGCGTCACTTCCAACATATTGGCGCAGTTGACCCCAACAATGGTCAGATTGAGCTGAGCCATTTCTTCTTGTAGCTCGGGAGGCAAAGATGTCATTAATGCATTTACTGTAGCTGGTTTACGACTGAGAGCATCCGCAACCACATTAGCTTTACCCGGATGATAATTTATTCCGAGGTCATAGTCCTTGACCAACTCAAGCCATCTTCTCTGCTGAAGATTCAAATAAGGTTGAGTGAATATGTACTTTAGACTTTTGTGGTCGGTGAATATTTGGCATCGCTTGCCGATGAGATAATGCCTCTAGATTTTTAATGCATGATCAACTGCTGCTGGCTCCAAGTCATGAGTAGGATAATTTCCTTCATGTGGTCATAGCTGTCGGGATGCAAAAGCTACAACCTTGCCATCTTGCATGAGCACGCATCCTAGACCTCTTCGAGATGCATCGCAGTATACGTCAAAGCTTCGATAAATGTCTGGAAGTGTCAACACGGGTGCTGAGGTTAAACGAGTCTTCAACTCATTAAAGCTCTTCTCACATTCTTCCGACCATATGAATTTTTGGTCTTTCTTGAGCAGGTCTGTCATTGGCTTAGCAATCTTGGAGAAGCCTTCAATGAATTGACAGTAATAACCAGCAAGTCCCAGAAAACTCCTGATTTCCTTTACCGTCGTGGGTGCTGGCCATTTTAGCACATCCTTGACTTTTCTTGGATCCATAGCTATTCCTTCGACAGAGAGAATATGCCCCAAGAATCTGACTTGATTAAGCCAGAACTCACACTTGCTGAATTTTGCATATAACTGGTGATCACAAAGTCTTTGCAACACCGCCCGGAGGTGCTGTTTATGCTCTTCTTCTCCCATAGAGTATATGAGAATATCGTCAATGAATTCCACCACAAACTTGTCCAAGAAATCCATGAACACTTTGTTCATCATATGCATGAAGAAGGCAGGGGCATTTGTTAGACCGAACGACATAACTGTATATTCATAAAGACCGTAATGAGTGGTGAATGCGGTCTTAGGAATATCTTCCTTCCTGATCTTGAGTTGATGGTATCCGGTCCTTAAATCAATCTTGGAAAATATTTGCGCTCCATTAAGTTGATCGAACAAATCATCAATTCTGGGGAGCAGGTACTTATTCTTGATTGTGACATCATTGAGCTGACGGTAGTCGACACACATCCGCAGACTACCATCTTTCTTGTCCATAAATATGGTAGGTGATCCGCATGGTGAAGAACTTGGGCGGATGTACCCTTTCTTGAGCATCTCATCAAGTTGTTTCTTCAGCTCAACCAGTTCGGATAAAGGCATCCAGTAATATTTCTTGTATATGGGTGTTGTTCCTGGCACGAGATCAATAGCAAACTCGAGCTCTCGATCAGGTGGCATTCCTGGTAATTCTTCAGGGAATACATCTGGAAACTCACTGACCACTTGAATTAATTCCATGCCTGAGGTTACGGCTGTGAATATCATCTCCTTTTTAGGCATAGTCCTGCGAGCTACAAACTTTGTTGCTTGTCCTGTCGGGTTTATTAAAGTGACTTCCCTTGTTGCACAATTTATGCAGACTTAATGCTTTGTTAGCCAGTCCATTCCCAAAATGACATCCAACCTTGCGGATTCAATTGCTACCAGGGTGGCAGGGAAAATAATTCCACGGACATTTATCTCCAAGCCACGGCATACCAAATTTGTTTTGAGCATGGATCCCGGGGATTGCACCATCATGCATTTCTCAAGAAGAGAGCAAGAAAACTTGTTTTGGGCAACAAAACTCCATGAAATAAAGGAATGGGAAGACCCAGAGTCAAATAAAATTGTTGCGGGTATGTTATTAATAGGAAACATACAAATGACCACTTCGGGGTTTTCTTGGGCTTCTTCGGCGGAGAGATGATGCACCTGGCCTTTGGATAAGCTCCTGCTCGGTGTAGGATTCCATGTGGTTGACTTGAGGCTTGAGGGGTGCATTAGGCTTGCCGTTCTTGGGACACTGCTTCGCATAGTTTCTGGTCTATCCACAAGAGAAACATGCGTTGCTACGCTGACAGTCTTCCCGGACAGGGTTGGTCACAATGTTCTTCACTTGGTTATTGGTCTTGTTGGTATTCTGCTGCTAGGTTGGTTTGAACTCAAACTGAGGTTGCTGCCAGGTACGAGCCTTCTGAACCGGCTGTCCATCCTACTTGGGCTCGAACTTGCGTTTGCGATCATCATAAACTGGCTTATTGTCGTGAATGAGCTTGTGCTCACTTTCTGTGATAAGGGCCTTGTTTAACAAAGTCTGGAAGTCGGGGAAGTCGAACGTGGTGAGTGTGCATCGGAGGTGTTGATTGAGGCCTCCAAGGAATCGGTCAATCTTCCTTTCTTCGGTATCCACATCATAGAGAGAATAACGAGCCAAGTGATTGAACTTGTTCAAATATTCACTTACTGACAGGTTTCCTTGAGTGAGAGCGAGAAATTCATGCTGCTTGACATCCATGATACCGGCGGGAATGTGGTATTTGCGGAACTTGTCCTTGAATTTATCCCAAGTGATCTTATCGTCCGCAGGCCACATGGTTTTGGTATTGTCCCACCATATAGCAGCAGCTCCTTCAAGATAGGGGGTAGCGAATGGAACCTTGTCCATTTCATCGATGCAAGCAATTTATAGCTTCTTCTCAATAGTCCGCAACCAATCGTCGGCTTCCAAAGGATCGACAACTTGACTGAAACTAGGAGGCTTAGTCCTTTGAAAGTCTAACAGCTTGGAGTGATTGCCATTCTGATTACCATTCTGCCCAACCATAGCTTGCACACTTCTTAGTAATTCAAGCAAATCTTGGTTTCTTCTTTCCTCGAACATTCTCATAATCTGCTCTGTGGTAGGTGGTGCTGTGGAGGTGGTGGTGGTGGCTGATATGGTTCGGGGGAATGCCCCTGCTGTCGGGCTAAGCGACGAACGGGAGTATCGTCACCCACCTGACTGCTGCAACCTCCTCTTGTCATCCTATTTATGTTTCCCAATATGAAGCATCAAGATGAGCAACATCCATAAACGGGGAAGAAAAGCAAGTGACAAAAGGCCAAAAGAAAATGACAAGAAACCAAGGCGAATAATAATAGAAAAGGTTCCAACATAATTATACATAGACTCATACATGAAAGGAAACATCATGACACGTACGACTACACTCATACATCCAAGCATCATAACAACCTCGGCTACTATGGAGATCTAGTGCTCCGCTGATCCTGCTGGGTCCTCTCTTGACCCGGACTCGGATCGCGAACTGACAACGTTAACGGAAAGCTCCGGGTTAAAGGAAACACAACGACGCTGCCTCGAGGGCTCTCCCTCAGGGGCAGGTGCTGGATGAGACTGGAGCATAGGGGCAGCGGGAGTAGCGAGAAGTAAAGCCCACACGGCAGGAGACTCGCGGGGAGTTACTGCCGATATGCCCGAGTTACTCGGAGGGGTAACCGGGGTAGCTGGCGGAATAGTAGTGGAGGAATAACTAGGGTAGACCCAATGGAAGGTGGAATGAAACCGGATCTAGCGGCCACCAAAGCTGTACGAGCACGAGTCAGCTCTCGGGCCAGCTCGTAAATCAGAATATAACTAGTAGTGATATAGCGAGAAAGGTGGCTAGATGAACGGTCGCGCGCCAGATCAATAGCAGTAAAGCAAATATGCCCATCATCGTGCAGGGATGGGTGGTAGTAGAAACCTGGATGAGTCTGCATCCGGACCTTGTTATAGCGTAACTCAACGAGAACCTCGAATGCAGCAAACTGAATAGCCTGAGCGGGTGTAGAAGCGAAACCACTCCTAGAAGAACGAGTGTAAGTGCCAGCTGCAGAACTGTTACGCAAGGTAACCACCGCGTGGTACTTGTATACATAGGCTGCCAGATGCTCCCAGTACACTTGGTACACCGGGTCGTAGCCGTGAGGGTAGATTCGATGCCACATGTTCCGAAGAAGATGTGGAGAAGTGTACAGTGCCGGCTCAAATTGGTATGGGTACGGTGTAGGAGCCATCTACACTCACAACCATTAGTCGGTTAGTGATAAAAATTAGCTATATGCATGCAATGCAACAATCAGAGGCAAACAAACACTACCGCCACTCAGGGTTACTAACTACTGGTTAACTAGCGCGTTAGCGGTCTAGGGCGTTCTACAGTCAGCGCGGCTCTGATACCAAGCATTGTGGCACCCCGGCTCAGAGCAACCGGTTGACCTTGCATTGCCAGCCCAGAGATCAAGTCTTCTGGCAACACACAACATCTTGGTACAGAAAGACAACCGCTTTATTGGAGCATAGGTTCGATATTACATCAAGTAGAACGCCAAGCGGCACACACGGTGCTGCTGCACATATGTACATTATTTAGTGGACAAGATTGGGGCCTCGACATCATGATAAAGCTACGTGGTAGTGGAAAAACGACGTAGAAGGACTCCATCTCACAGGGACACTGATGTGGACACGATCTAGACTGCGATGCAACGATGCAACTCCAACTCCGGTACAACTTCTCCTGAAACTGGCATGACACGCCAGGTAAGTACTTTGAATGTACTCGCAAGCTCACACAAATAAAGCAACAATGACAAACAACAACATGATATTTAAGTAGGTCAAATGCAAGAATTTAACATGCTACTCATGAAGTGACAGTGCTCATAACAGGGCCTCTCAGACCTGCTTACCATCTCGGTTACCTCGTAACCAAAATCACCATCATACCACGGTGATCACCTCCGGATCACAAACGAAACCATCTCAATGGTATCTACACTTTCACCAACATAACCAGTGCCACAAGTATATCTTTAGTGTGCAGGTTCAATATTTCTGTTGATCCACGGTGTGACCTACTACGAACTTGTGTCCGTGATCGAGGACGCGGCTATCGATAGATTATACACACTCTGCAGAGGTTAGTACACTATACCCACACCACAGAACTCATGGCCTCATACTCCCATTCAAGTGGACCAACGGCGTTCCGATAGAACCAATCTATTGCCATGACACTCTCCCAGCCACTCCGACCAACTCCCCTTTGGGCTAAATCATGGGTGGCCCCGATGCCACTCGGGACATCCAACGACCACCGTCATGGCAAAACAAACGGTCCCAAACGGGGACATGGTACCAAAACAACTACGGGCACACAAGGCTATACCTGCCTACCGGGCCAGGGTAGCGCAAGCGCATAACCTTCCCTAGTTGGAGCCACCGACGAGAGGCTTAACAATAGACCGAGAAAGGGCCTCCCCATAAAAGGCAAATGTGGTTACACTTTGGGAAGCTCAATTCGGTGGGACCATGACTCGATCAACAGTATGTTCAAGTTGGATTATTATCAGGTTTCAACTTGCAATTAAATTTTACTGAGTCATAATATGCCATGAGAATGCAATGAGCTACATATGCACCATTCCAACATAATACCGATATGAACTTAATCATGGTCATCATCATGTTAACCTACTGCATATACTTAGATATCCAACTAAAAGACTATTGATAATAAAACAAGCATAGAAAGAACATGAACTAGTTCAAGTGATATTATAGGAATTTTCTATATGCATTAAAAATAACCATATTCAAGTGAAAATCTTAGTTATTGAAATGACACTCTTGCAAATATTTGTGATGGCTTGCCTTAGTGCAGAGGAGGGTCACACTCCTCCTGGTTCTCCTCAAGGCAGCAATTTCCTTCTGAAAATATTTAAAATAGCAAAAAGAAAATGTCACATAACACTGTTTAATGCACCAGAAAATAATCACAGCAAGAGTAAACCTCATCTTTTGCATGCTGATAGAGGAGTTCAACACAAACCAATGCACAAAAGAATCATATCATTTGGACGTGAAGAATAGAAGTTAGAGCAGGTCAAAGTTTAGTCAAATTTCTGATTTAAAATGATTTTCAGAAAATCAGAGAGAGGGGGTGATGTCGATGGCATAAACCAGAAGTGCGCCTTCACTTATACTGCTTCGGTGGGCGCACAGTGAGGCTGACGGGTGGGCCCCACTGGCAGGGTTAAGAGAGATAGAGAGAGAAATAGAGGAGGCGGCGCGGTCGCCGGTGGTTCTCCGGCGAGGAGACCTCGGCTGCCGCCGGAGATTGGATGGATGGACGCGCAAGACTACGGCTATTCTGCACGTACCCGTAGCTCAGCGAGAGGTGGACGGAGGAGGTCACCGTGTTCTTCTCCAGAGACGGCAGCGCCCTAAGCTCGCCGGAGAAGAAGATGCCGGTGAGGTGAGGCAAATCCATCGGCTCCAGCAGCGTCGTCCGGGACTAGCAGAGCGCCACAAACACGCCTAGGTGGCTGGAGGGTGCCGAGGATCACCAAAGGAAGCAGGGCACCGAGGCGGGGTCAGCGGCAAGCTCTGATGAGGAACGGCGGCCAGAGGCCCGCCTAGCCTGGCCGTGGCTATCTTGGAGGGGTTATGGAGTCAGAGGAGTGGGTGGGATTGCTGAGTGAGCTTTGGAGGGCCTCTATATATACGCGCGAGCGAGAGGAGGATCAGGGTCGCCGGAGATGGCTCTGGAAGCGGCGCACGGCAACAAGAGGGGTCAGTGAGAGGGGAGAAGTGGCCAAGAGCTCACGCGGCCACTGTCAAGGCACCCAACCAAGCACAGGACGCGGAGACGAACGAAAACAGGGGCACGGAGTCACTATGCTCTGTGCTCCACCGAGCCCATGCTCGCTGCGGCTGTCGCCGGCGTTGGGGAGCGCCAGCGAGGGGTCAAGGCGATGAGTCGAGGCAGAGAGGGGCTCTGGGACTCGCTAGCTTGGGCGGAGGCGAGCTCATGGGTGAAACAGAGCGGCTGCCGGCGCGTAGAGCGCATCGAACGCATGCCTGCCACCGTGTCCACACGCGATCACCGCGTGCACTGGCACTACAAGTCACGCCCCAGAGGTAAAATCGTGTCTAGGCTGTTGTCTCTGCAGAGCTAGGCCAACCCATGTTGCTGGATCACTGCCAGACCGACCAGAAATGACTTGAGCTTCTCAGCAAGTTTCTGGACAGAAACTTGTGAGCTTGAGAGAGAACAATCCAGAGAAAGTTAGGGGCCGATTTTTGGTGGTTAAGGTTCTCTTAGGAGGGTAATGATGCCATAAAAATTTCAGCTCGAAAAGATTTGGCAACAAGGTACTTGCTTCACAAAGTGCCCTCCCTGGACAGAATGAAAAAGAATTTGTAGAGCAAAAATATTCCACATGACTATGAAATATTTTTGCATGGGATGATGAGGCATGACCCAAAGGGTATGTAGGAATTTTCTCAGATTTTTTATGGTCAAGAAAAATGAAGGTTGCTTTGGAGCTGAAGTGAAGATAGAGCTTTTTCAGAAAGAAAATGAATATTTTTTATTTAAGAAAAATATTCCCAAGGTAATATTAGGATATAACAGAGGGTAAGAGATGTTTTTGAGATGAAGGGGAGTCACTTGGGTGAAAATCAAAGAAATGCCCAAGTGCTTAAGTCCAAATGAGTTGATCCAAAACTCAAATTCAATTCAAAAATGCAATAAAACCTAGAAAAAGAAAAAGAGAAAAAACTAGGGTGTCACAGCCGTGGCCAATACCAGGGCTAATAAGAAATTAAAGAAGAACAAGACGGTTACCACAACTGAGCCGGCTGTTGTGGGCGAGTCAGCAGATGCTGACAATCCATCAGAGGTAGAACTTGCTTGGCCGACTCTTTATTGAACTAGCTGACACCCTTTCCTCACAGGAATAGGCTGCCACAAGCTAGGCAGAAGATACTGAGGTAATTCCTATTTCATCTGGTTCAGACTCCACCCCTTCAGAGAAAGTACAACGGGTTGTCCGGAAAGTAAAATTTTCTCACCTAGATGCTCACTTAGATCCAAACTTTATTTTTAGGAAGGCTCAATATGACACGAGATGCCAGACACGAAGTGGTGGCTCAGGCGAATTATTGGCCGGGTTAAGCAATGAACCCTCTGCTTGTAAATGGCCAACTAAGGTACCACACAGTCCAACCTTTTCCTTACCCAATGCTGGTCTTGTAAGACATCCTCTTAACCCTGCTAACTTTGATTACAAGGAGTCGCCACCTTCTTCGGGCGCCGCATCTCAAACACAGCTGCCTGCCTTTGTTATCGCCCATGGGTAAGTACTTTCATCTGTTGATAAAAACCTTGTGGTTATATACTCACAAACTCTTGTATTGTTGTCACAGGGGCAAAGCAAAGGCACTTAAAAAACAAAAAATGGGCGGCTCTTACAAGGACCCCAAGGTTACTAAGCCAGAGAAGCAGGTGCTGGAGAGCCCTGAAGATCCTCTTATCCGGCAAAATAACCCGCCTCCACAGACGGACACTGCAACCGTCGAGCCTATGGACACTAAGGTTAACCCGGAAACCATCCATGACTCGCCGAGTCCTAAGCCGCCCTCTCCAGCCAAGTCAATTGGCCCAAGCCCTTCTCCTACTGATGTTGAAGACGTCACTATTACTAGGTCTGCCTTTAAGGCACCCGAAGCATCCAGAGTGCTGGCTAAGCACACAGCAAAGTAAGAAATATCCTCCTTAGAAAAGGGTAAAGCTAAATTAGATCTGGAGAATTACTCCTCATTCAACGCTAGTGAGGTGTAAGCGGGCTATCCAAGCCATCTTCACACGATCCGGGACATGGAAGCCGGGTTAGTCCTTCTGATGAAGCAAAAATATGAGGTATGAATATATCAAACTCCTCTTTAGCCTTGCATATATATGTCCATACTAGCCCCCAAGTCTTAAGTATAGGAATGATATTGAGTATGCTTGAGACTTCATGAAAATTTCCAAAAGGTAGTCCCCAAGGGCCGGCTTATTTTGATAAATTGAGCCGGGTCTTTAAATCATTGTTAAGAACCAAACAGGTAGCCTCCAAGGGCCGGCTTATCTTGATAAGATGAGCCGGGTCTTGCAACCATTGCTTAAGAACCAAATCTGTAGCCCCCAAGGGCCGACTTATCTTGATAAGATGAGCTGGGTCTTATAAATTGAAATGACCTACATTAGCCGCCAAGTGCCAAGTATATTGCTTGTAATGTGCTTGGGACTTGAATACCATTATTGAATATGAACTTAACCATCTTAATCGTTGCTTGTCACTCTTGGCAGGAAGCATTGAATGTGGGCGAATAAAACATCGCCGAGTTGAAGAAGAATATGGAAACTCAGCCAAGTGAACGCGCCAAGGCGGAATTAAGCCTAAAATCATCATTGGAAGATATTGTGAAGATCAAAGCCAAATTCGATGAAGAAATAGCCGCCTTGGAAACTGAGAAGGCTGATCTTCTAAAGAGAGCAGAAAATGCCGAGGCTCAGCTTAAACTGGTAACTGAAGAGTTATCCGGCTTAAAGCAACATATCTCTCAAATGTCAGCCGCCATCTTTGGTAAGCTTAATATGCAATTCATCATCTGTTTTGATATTTCTTTAACCCGCCTGGCGATTCATAATATATAATCTCTAACCCGCCTAACGACTCTTGTGAAAAAACTTAATAGGCCCCAGAAGCGCCAGTCTTGGTCAAAATATGTTGTTAAAGTTGAAGGCGGCTTATTCATTGACTGAGCAGTTATACGCTGGAACTTTGCGCAGCCTTGTGGCCTTATCAAGTGGCAAAAAAACCTCCAACCCTCATCAAGACTGTGCTGGATCAGCTTTCAATAGTGCCAGGTCAAATTGAAGAACTTAAGTTATCAGCCGCCCGTGCAAGAGCCATTGTTTTTCTAAGCCGGGCCAAAGCTTGGCAATCAGAGCTAGACCCGGAAGAAATGACTGTTGGATGTCCAGAGTTCAATGATGACGGGTCGATCTTTGAAGAGGAGGACTTCAACAAATGCGTCAGAGAGATGCGGCCCTTGGCGTGTAAACTTGTGAAGGAACTGGATCTGAGCAAGTACCAGCCGACTTATGATAGCAATAATGCTAAGATTAAGCCGCCATCCCATGATGTTATAGACCTTACTCTGCCAAGGCGTAAGCATACCTTCGCTCCTGATCTTGATCCTTATGTTATACTTAACGATGAAGCAACATTTGAAGCTTTAATCGGCATCGACTGGACCTCGGTCAATCTCCAGATGGTAGACGAGGGAGAGCCGACACGGGATGACCCGGAGGCCTCTACCTCAAGGCGCCAGGACGACAGTAACCCGCCAGGCCAGAACCCAGACGGCACTGACGCCAGCGCAACAGAGTAATGTAACTGCAGAAACACTTGGTCGAAAAATTTTAGGCTCAGCTGTAGCCTTGTAATAGGTAGCTGAAAAACAATTATCTGTTCTGCCAAGCCTTCGTGCATGTTTTTCCAACTATGCTTCAGCAATGCAATCTCTTTGATCATGTCTTATATTTAACTTTTCAACTTTGCCAAAGTTTCTTGAAAGCTTGATATATAATCTGTAAAAGATCCAACAGTGTTTTGTACTCGCGACTTATGGTCACAATCTAGGGCGAGTCAAAGAACCCAACCATCCAAGGCGACTTAAAGCCATATCCAGTCTTTGAGAAAATCACTATGGCGGCTTATAGCCTTAGTAAGCCCAGTATAGAGCAATATAACCCGGATCTTATATGGCCCGGCAAATTTTCATCTGCAAAAACTTCTGTAAAACAGAAACATAGAGTATGTATGACTCAAATATATGTTAAGCCAGCTTATAAAGCACGACCAAAACAGACTGATTTTTGAAAAACTCAATTTTTTTGCTTGAAAGAAGCTTGGCATGAAAGCCTATCATCCCATAAGCCGGCTCTCACGTGACATAAACCGTCGTTTAAACCTTAACTAGTTCAGGGTCTTATTGAGAAGATTGACTGTTAAGAGTACAAACGGGTCACAGAGCGGAGAGACTACAATAGACAGGTGGGTTTGTCCTAGCTCACTGTAAGCCGGCTCTCACGTGACATAAGCCGCCGTTTGAACCTTGACGAGTTCAGGGTCTTATATAAAAGATTGACTGGCAAGAGTATAGCGGGTCACCTGGTGGAGTAGCAAGTTGCCAACAGGCAGGTTTAACCCAGTCATGGCATGAAAGCCGGTCAAAGTGGGTTATAAAAGCTATGCTCATAGAGCAGGAAGCCCCCAAGTGACCTATGGCATGAAATCTGATCAAGAGGGTTATGAAGCTATGCTCATAGAGCAGGAAGCCGCCAAATGACCTATAACATGGCATAAAAGCCGATCAAGAGGGTTATGAAGCTATGCTCATAGAGCAGGAATCCCCAAATGACCTATAACATGGCATAAAAGCCGATCAAGAGGGTTATGAAGCTATGCTCATAGAGCAGGAAGCCCCCAAATGACCTATAACATGGCATAAAAGCCGATCAAGAGGGTTATGAAGCTATGCTCATAGAGCAGGAAGCCCACAAATGACCTGATAACTAATCAATAATGACTCTTGCCTAGAAAATTGGAGATGAAATGACAGAGGCCCCAAAATTTGGGGATGCCGACTTTATTATACTGCTCATAAAAAGGCATGTACATCAATGAAGGTATATACAAGGATGAGAGTCAAGGACTCAAGTGTAATAAGGTCGAAGATGAGCGATGTTCCACGGCATGTTGGTCTCCTTCTCAGACATGTGGGAATCTTTGTTCTCTCGTATGTCGATGAGGTAGTAGGACCCATTGTTGAGGTTTTTGCTGACCACAAAAGGCCCTTCCCAAGGTGGTGAAAGCTTATGCATCCCTGTCCGATCTTGAATCAAATGGAGCACTAAGTCGCCCTCTTGAAAAGTCCGGCTTCGAACCCTACGGCTGTGATAGCGACGTAGGTCTTGCTGATAGATTGCTGAACGAGCCACCGCACGATCACGCTCTTCATCCAAAGCATCAAGTGCATTCTGACGTGCCGTCTCATTATCAGCTTCAACGTAAGCTGCCACCCTGGGCGAGTCATGACGAATATCGCTTGGGAGAACCGCCTCTACGCCATAAACCATGAAGAAAGGCGTATAGCCTGTTGACCTATTAGGGGTGGTTCTGATACTCCAAAAGACTGAAGGGAGCTCTTCAACCCAACAACCCGGCGTTCGCTTCAAAGGAACCATAAGCCGGGGCTTAATGCCTCTCAAGATTTCTTGGTTAGCCCGTTCTGCTTGACCATTAGACTGTGGATGAGCCACTGAAGAAACATCAAGACGGATATGCTCTCTTTGACAGAACTCTTTCATAGCACCCTTAGACAGACTAGTGCCATTATTAGTGATGATACTATGGGGATGACCAAAACGGAAGATCAGCTTTTTAACAAACTGAACTACAGTCGCCGCCTCACAATTGCTAACTGGCTCTGCCTCAACCCACTTGGTAAACTTGTCAACCGCCACCAAAAGGTGGGTCTTCTTATCCTTAGATCTCTTAAACGGTCCAACCATGTCAAGCCCCTAGACTGCAAATGGCCAAGTTATTGGGATCATACGCAATTCCTAAGCCGGCACATGGGCTTGTTTGGAAAATTTCTGACATCCATCGCATTTGCTAACAATATCCTCTGCATCAGCATGAGCCGTTAACCAATAAAACCCATGACAAAAAGCCTTAGCCACCAAAGATTTTGAGCCGGCGTGATGACCACAATCGCCTTCATGAATCTCTCTTAAAATTTCACGGCCCTCCTTAGGAGAAACACAGCGTTGGAATACGCCTGTCATAGTGCATCGGTGTAACTCGCCATTGACAATAGTCATAGACTTAGACCTCCTAGTGATCTGTCGTGCCAAAGTTTCATCTTCAGGTAACTCCCCCTGGGTCATATAAGCCAGATAAGGCAACGTCTAGTCAAGAATAGTGTGAAAAGCTGCCCCCAACTGCGCTTCCGTGTCAGGGACAGCAAGGTCCTCCTCAGATGGTAACTTGACAGAAGGATTGTGTATCACATCGAGGAATACATTAGGGGGCACCGGCTTATGTTGAAACCCAAGCTAGGACAGTGCATCAACCGCCTCGTTCTTCCGTTGATCAAGGTGATCCACCTGATAACCCTTAAAGTGACCAGCAATATTATCAACCGCCCGGCGATAAGCTGCCATGAGCGGGTCTTTAGAGTCCCACTTGCCAGAGACTTGCTTCGCCACAAGGTCTGAGTCGCCTAGGCACATGACCTGGCTTAAATTCATTTCCTTAGCCATACGAAGGCCGTGGAGCAAAGCTTCATACTCAGCTGCATTGTTAGTACAAGGAAACATTAATCTTAAAACATAACAGAATTTGTCACCTTGTGGGGAAGTCAAAATAACTCCAGCCCCCGAGCCTTCCAACTGCCTGGACCCATCAAATTGGATTGTCCAATATGTGTTGTCAGGCTTCTCCTCAGGTGTCTGCAACTCTGTCCAATAATTGATGAAATCTACCAAAGCTTGAGACTTGATGGCTGTTCTTGGCACATACTTCAAATTATGAGGTCCAAGTTCAATTACCCACTTAGCAACCCGGCCTGTGGCTTCTCTGTTCTGAATAATATCTCCTAAAGGAGTAGAGTTAACCACAGTAATAGGATGACCGAGAAAGTAATGCTTCAACTTGCGACTCGCCATGAACACCCCAAACACCAGTTTCTGCCAATGTGGATATCGTTGCTTGGAATCAGTCAATACCCCACTAACATAATAAGCCGGCCATTGAACTGGGTACTCCTTACGCACCTCCTTGCGCTCTACAACAACTGCTATGCTGACTGCCTTATTATTAGCCGCCACATACAGGAGCAAAGGCTCTTTTTCAATGGGAGTAGCAAGGATGGGCAGCTCAGCTAATTGTTTCTTGAGCGTTTCAAATGCCTCGTTGGCAGCATCACTCCAAACAAAGTGATATGTCTTCTTCATCATTTGATATAAAGGAATTGCCTTCTCTCCCAAGCGACTTATGAACCGGCTTAAAGCTGCGATGTGACCCGCCAAATGTTGGACATCATTGACACATGCCGGCTTAGAGAGCGAAGTGATAGCCTTTATCTTCTCTGAGTTAGCCTCAATGCCCTGCTCTGAAACCAGGAAACCTAACAATTTACCTGCAGGCACACCAAAAACACATTTGGCCGGGTTAAGCATCATTTTGTAGACCCGAAGATTGTCAAAAGTTTTTTTTAGATCATCCAGGAGAGTCTCCTCCTTCCTAGACTTAACCACAATGTCATCCACATAAGCATGAACGTTGCGCCCAATCTGATTGTGAAAACAATTCTGAACACAACGCTGATAAGTGGCCTGAGCACTCTTGAGCCCAAAAGGCAAAGAAACAGAGCAAAAAGCTCCAAAAGGTGTGATGAAAGCCGTCTTCTCTTAGTCTTTGACTGCCATCTTGATCTGATGATAACCAGAATAAGCATCCAGGAAGCATAAGCTCTCACAACCCGCCATTGCATCAATGATTTGGTCAATATGGGGGAGAGAAAACAGGTCAGCTGGACAAGCCTTGTTAAGATCTGTGTAATCAACACACATACGCCATGTGCCGTTCTTCTTGAGTACAAGAACAGGGTTAGCCAACCACTCAGGGTAAAAAACTTCCACGATAAACCCAGCCGCTAACAGCCGGGCCACCTATTCTCCAATAGCCTTACGTCGCTCTTCATTGAAACGACAGAGGAACTGCTTGACTGGCTTAAACTTAGGATCCACATTAAGAGTGTGCTCAACGAATTCTCTCGGTACACCCAGCATGTCAGAAGGCTTCCATGCAAAGATGTCCCGATTCTCATGGATGAACTCGATGAACGCGCTTTCCTACTTAGGATCCATATTAGCCCCCACTGTGAACTGCTGACATGAGTCGCCAGGGACAAAATCAACTTGTTTGGTATCATCAGCAGACTTAAATTTCAACAAAGGGTCTTGCTCAGTGGTGGGCTTCTTCAGAGGGGTCATATTAGCCGGGTGAACACTATCTTTGTAGAACTTCAGCTCTTCAGTGGCACAAGCCAACTCTGCATAGGTTGCATCTTCTTCCTCACATTCCAAGGCAACTTTCCGATTACCATGGACCGTAATTGTGCCCTTCCGCCTTGGTATTTTTAGCTGTAGATAAACATAACAAGGGCGAGCCATGAACTTAGCATAAGTCGGTCGTCTGAACAAGGCATGATACAAACTCTTGATTTTGACCACCTCAAACCACAGTGTCTCTGCTCTGTAATCACAGTCATTACCAAAGGCTACTTCTAGGGAAATTTTTCCGACAGGATACGCCGATTTACTAGGCACCACACATGGAAGACTGTGGAAGACGGCTTAAGATCCTTGTCAGTTAAATTCATCCGACGAAAAGTGTCATAGTACAGGATGTTGATGCTACTGCCACCGTCCATAAGCACTTTAGTAAACTTATAACTGCCAACTTGAGGGTCCACCACAAGGGCTAACTGACCCGGGTTATCAACCCACGGCGGGTGATCCGCCCTGCTCCACGATATCGTGTGCTCAGACCATCTCAAATACTGCGGAACAACTGGGTCTACCGCATGAACCGCCCGCGTATGAACCTTCTGATCTTGTTTGCAAAGACTTGTGGTGAAAACATGGTACTGGCCACCATTGAGTTGCTTTGGATTACTCTGATACCCTGAATGATTACCTTGCTGCTGGTTACCATGACCAGACTGTTGATTATAACCACCCTGGTTAACCTTGATCTTGATAGCCAGAGTTTGAGCCGCCGCCACCAAAACCGGACCCTTGTGAACTGGATCCTGACCCGCCGGGCGGCCCATTATTATTGCCATGATTCTGATTGAGGTTGTAATTCCTGAACTCTCGCATAACCCAACAATCCTTCCAAGCATGAGTGGATGGCTTATTGGGAAGACTGTGCTTCAGGCATGGGTCATTAAGCGCCGCCTCAAGATTAAAAGGCTTTGCACCGCCAAAGGGTGGCTTACCATTACCATTGCGGTGCTGGTTCTTATACCCGGTGTTGGTGTTAGCCACTAGATCTGACCCACCATCGGGATGTTTGCGCTTACCACCGTTA
Source organism: Thinopyrum elongatum (assembly GCA_011799875.1). NCBI lineage: Eukaryota > Viridiplantae > Streptophyta > Magnoliopsida > Poales > Poaceae > Thinopyrum > Thinopyrum elongatum. The sequence goes on from CM022298.1 coordinate 583,084,602, forward strand.
CCCTGGTTGTTGCCATTATGCCATGCCACATTCTGCTGCTGACCCTTACCATTGCCACTCTTTTTTCCCTTGTTGGATTTCTCATCATCAGATCCGGGGTCTTTAGTGGTATCAGAGTCGGCATACTTAATGAGAGCCGCCATGAGCTCACCCATGTCATTGCAATGACGCTTAAGCCGCCCGAGTTTTTGCTTGATGGGGACAAAGTGACAGTTCTTCTCCAGGACCAGAACCGCCTGACCCACCGCAATACTATCTGACGAGTGAATAATTGCTGAGACCCGCCGGACCCAATGGTGAGCCGACTCATCCTCAAGCTGCACACAGTTATCAAGATGGATAATCGTCAGAGGCTCCTTGCATGTCCCTTGAAAATACTTAATGAACCGCGCTTTCAACTCTGCCGATGAGTTGATGGAATTAGGAGGTAATCCTTTTAACCATGTACGTGCTGGCCCATCCAACATCATAGTAAAGTACTTGGCACAGACCGCGTCATTGACATCCAACATCTCCATGGCTAACTCGTAACTCTCGAGCCAGCCTTCAGGGGGAGATCAGCTGTATAATTGGGCAGCTTGTGAAGACCCTTGAAATCCTTAGGCAGACGTTCATTACCCAAAGCTGGTACTAAACATGGCACCCCAACAGACCTGGAAATTACACCGGCTTCTACTGAGGCCAAAGGGGTCACCGAAGGCTCCTGATAAGCCCCTAGTTGATCTGCCGCTGCTGCCTCTGCCTCTCGGCGGGCTCTCGCTTCGTCCTCAATCACCTGAGCATGAGTAAGGGGCGGGTTGTTCCCATGGGAAGGGTCATCCAGGGGCGGTCGACGACATAGTTCACTGCTGGAAACCGCCGGCAACTCAACGCGCCAGCTGTAACTGCGGCTTGGGAGAGGGGGTCGAGTGCACCCGGTCACGACTGTATGAATATTTCTCTTGTTGTGCAACCATTGTTTGTAGGAGTTCAATTGTGTTCCACGCCTCAGCTGCGAAGGGCGTCTCATCAGTAAGAGGGAGCACATTGAGCCGACTAGCTACGGCTATCATGTTATCCACCAGGTTAGAATAATGGCCAGATGGTGTCGAAAAACGCTGAGGCGGGGTCTGATCCCTACGGGGCTGGTCTGACAGTCGAGGCTGAGCCACCGCCCCGCTTCCTGGGACATCTACAACCCGGGTTGTACCTGGTGGGTTACTTGGTCCTGCCCCGGGCATGTTAAAAAGGTTCCGCGCCTCATACTGCAAAGGCATGCGGGTTTGGTGTCTCCTTCGAAGAACAACATTGGACTCATTCTGATCCAAACTCAAGCGAAAAGCTTCCGCCCTTATAGACTGTGACTCGGCATCCATCTGGGCCCATTCCGTCGCCATCCTGGCATTCTCTGCGTTAAGATCCTCCTGGGCCTTGCCCACCTCATCTCGCACCTTTGCGATCTCTGCATTATGTTGTGCTTGATTCGCTGCAGTAACCTCTGTTGCTAACAAGGTTCTCAAAGTGCCCAAGAGGTGTGACAAAACCTGAGCCGGCGGCCTAACTGAACCACCAGCCCCAACCGCCGCAGCCGCTGAACTAGATGTCATAGCTGTAGTTGTTGATGAATTGAGAGCTGGCCCTGTGCCAGCCATAAAGATAGCAGCCCGAAGCGGCGGCTCATAGGGGTCCGGAATACTGTCACCATCGGAATAGCCCCCAAGCCCGCCGTCTTGAAGCTGGTAAATTGACTCCGTCTCTCCGGTTGAGGATTCATCACCTGAGTAGATGAGAGTCTCTCCTCCAGATACAGAATCCTTCGCAAGATCCGTGCCATGCGCGAATCCGACGAAAGCACTCTTTCGGCAAGGTTGAACCCTTGCGGGTTGCGCACGCCAAGCCGGCTCGATGATGTCAGTGTAGATGTGCAGCTGAGGCTTTGATCCGTCGATCTTGCCGATGAAGACGTGAATCCCGCCAAAGGGGACCCGGTACCTGTACTAGATTGAGTTAGCCTCGGGGCCCCAGCCAGCGTCGTCGATGTAGAGCTTGCCACGGCGACTCCTGGTTATCCTGCCAACGGTGTATCCCACGATCCCCGGGAAAGTGCCCTTCAAGAACTCTAAACCACCGTGCGCTGGCCCCACAGTGGATGCCAACTGTCATGGGTTTAACATGGCAGATGCCCTAACGAAAGGACTTAGGTGTGGAGCCATCGCTACGACAATTAGCTTGAAGGGGTTGAGCGGGACGAGAGACACGAGTTTACCCAGGTTCGGCCCCTCACCAACGAGGTAATAGCCTACTTCCTGCTTTGTGTTGTATTGATTGAGTATCGATTACAAGGGAGCGGAATCGCTTAACCTAGCTCTCGATCAATTGTAACTTAAGTCTAACCCGCCGCAGGGACTCGCCTTTATATACACAGGTCGAGGCCCTGTGCTTACAAGAGTCCTGGTCGGGTCATACAACATGACCGACCCTGATTCTAAGTCGCCTTGCCTTGCTAGGCAAGTCGCTGTTGGGCGGCTTATTCCTCCGAGTCACAGACCACCTCCGGGTCTTGGGCCTTCAGTTAGCCCGTGTTGTAAGCCGCCTCCAGGCCTTCATGTCTTGGCTCCTTGGGCCTTTCTAAGCCTCATAGTTGAGTAGCCAACAGTGTAACCCGGCCCTCCTGGGTGGGTTATACCATGGGGTTATATCCCCAACACAAGGTACAAGCAAAAAACCAACGGGGCGAAGGAGGTAGCAACAGCTAGTGCAAAAGGGGAGAGAGAAAAAAGAAAGTATCTCATGGGTGAAAAATTTATCCAGGATCCAAATGGGATAAAGGCTCCAACCATATTCCACAAGGCAATCTCATATTTCAGCCACTGCCGGAAGCTCGTGGCATTCATCTTCCCTCTATGGAAAGTACATCTGTTTATTTCAAGACAAACCTCACATGAAGTCAGTTAGTCGTAGAGAGATTATGCTCTTTTTCATATACCTCATAACATTGTTATAGCAATATTGCAGGCATGCATTGATCGACGGAAGTCCTTGGCAGTGGATGATGCGAAGGGAGCTTGCACCAGTCATGTTAGCCACAAAATTCCAAACCTGCAAGGACCAGGGGCACTCGATGAGTAGGTGCAAAAGCGTTTCGAGGCTCCTGCAACATAGGGTGCAGAAGTACTCGTACCAAGGATCTCTACTCCTAATGAAGCACTTAGTAGCCTAGTACGGTTTATTTTCGTCCGATTTTTCTTTGTCCCACCTCCCACCACCCCTCCCACTGGTTTTCTTATCCATTGGTTTATTTTTCTCTTCACTCTTTTCTTTCAAAAAATCAACACTTTCTTAACGTACAAAAGATCACGAATCTAACTTTCCTAACTTATCTGAATCAATTGATCTCTCTCATTAATGCAATTTGCTTTAGGATACAAATAATAGATTTTCAGAAAACAAATAACGGGGTTTAAGGAAATTAAGAAGTAAACCACGACAAACAAATCATGGCTGTGAAAGTATTATATACCTACTTAATTTTTAAGGCAGTTAGTAGGTCGTTCATTTGTTGGTACTCCTCGTCGATCAAAGGCCATCGCACCCACCGATATTTCTCCGCATGTCCTGTCCTCCCAGTTTTCTTCTGCACAATTTTTTTCCTTCTAAAGAAACCCACCTCATCCCGATCTCCCATCCACATCAATATCTTCCCTGCCTCATCCTCCTCGATGCGATGCCCTAACCCCAACTGCCATGGCTCACCCATTGCGGTCCTGGACCTCCAATCTAACCCCAGCTGTCATGGCTCACCCGTTGTGGTCCTGGACCTCCAACCCCGGTCAGAATTCCCTGGTGCTAGCCCACGTCTGGGCAATCCTCTACATCATCGACGAGCTTTTCCTCCTCATCGCGCAGTCCTACACACAGCTCTGCACCGACAAGGACCACACCGGCCTTGCCGTCGCTGTTGCCCATTGCAAGCCAATGCTAACCAACGCCCGCGCCTCTACCACGTCTGGCTCGAACTGATTCACATGGTGGCCAAGGCCGTGGGAGGCACTATGGCCATGTTAGAATCCGTCTTCTTCCATGTCTCCGTCCTCGCTGTCGTTGCTGCCATGGATCTGGCACCCACCTCCTCCTCGCCCAAGTCATGGCTGGCGCTCGTGGGCGGCAAGAAAACGGCCGCCGTCGGAGAGGACATGCATCGGGACCATGCTCAAGGTGACGTACACTCGCTGCCGCCGCCATAGCACTGGTGTCCTCCTCCTCATCCAAGGCATGGCTAGCACTAGTGGGTGGTGAGAGACTTGGATCAGGACAATGACAAGGTGTTCAGGAGCCTCCTGCGAATCAAGGTCTTCCTGCTCAACGTCCACACACCAACAATTTACTTAAGAGATTTAGATTATTTGTTTAGGTTATTATAATACATAATGCATAGACTTCAGGGTATAAGGTGGAGCAATATGTCTTGGTCTTATTTTGCATTTTGATTACTGAATTACAAAAGATATGATGCTTGCACAAAATTCCAGTGTCATGATAATTTTCGCTTCACAAAAAGATTGAAACATTGCTCCTACAACTATGGTACCTGTTTGCTGCGATGAAAGGTTACTGGTAAGCTCACTTATCACAGGAAAGAAATGATTGGTTCAGTGTGCTTCACGAGATTAACTTGCCACTGCAACACAATTAGTTTTGAGCCTAAGTTCCATTTTATTGTTGCTTCCTTTATACATTAATTATTGTATTATTGACGGTTAGATACTACCATGTTTCTTACATTCTTGTATTATTGGCTCAAGATGATAAAGATGTTAGGTCAGTTCGACAACACTAATTTGTATCTGGTAATTCTTGAAGTTGATGTTTGTCGGTGCAACAAACCCCAGGCGTGTGTTGCCCGGACTGTACACTAGCTTAAGAGCAAGCTTGCAACATCCAAGATGGGACCAAGTAGAAGAGATAGGTCTTTGAGAAATCAAAGGGCGGATCAAGAAGACCAAGACCAACCAAATAAGCAAGATACCACTAAGGAAAAACCTCCCTTGCCGGGCAGGCGCGCCTGGCGGGGTCGAGGTTACCCCAAAGACAAGTCTTAAGACTCCCCCGGCGGGCTTGCCGGGGACACCGAGGCGGACTACCCCGCCAAAGCGCCACCGCTCCACCTCACCGTGACGCAAGTCATCTATCAGTGCGGTGTCGAGCCCCCAGGTGGTTAAGTGGCTGCCATTTAGCTCGTGGCAGCAGTTTGGAGAGAAGATTACCCCTGTGTGACACCCGTCCGGACGCGTGTCGCACAGACAGACAGGAGATGACCAAGACGGCGCGGCAAGGCATGCCGGGCCGCATCTGCGATGTGACGTTAAGTGGTGCATTTAATGCACTTTGTCCTAACTGCCAGAGTTAGGTATGATAGCACTGTGGCTATCTGATCACTAGATAATGACCGTTTTGCCATTGTGGTAACCCCTTGACCTATAAAAGCAGGGTCGTGGCTACCTTAGAAAGGATTCGCACCCCTGTACCCTCATACGCGCGCAGCTGCTCCCGTCCCAAGGCGACCTTGCCGGGCTAGAGCGGTGCGTCTCCACGACGGTCCTCTCATCAATCCACCAAAGCAGGAGTAGGGTTTTACACCTCGCGGCGGCCCGAACCTAGGTAAAAACTGCTCGAGTCATCGCTGCCGTGCTGCTCTACGCTCTTTGTGCAATATGCTCTTCCCGCCTGCCGAACCACAAGGGGCCGATGGCCCCATAGGTGGCCGTGTTATACCATGACATCTTTGGCGCGCCAGGTAGGGGGAATTGCTTGCGCAAACCCGAGGGTGTAAGCAGCGCGTCATCTTCATCATCGTTTTCTTCATCAACGGCTTCATCTTCCTTGGCGCCCAAGAAAAAGTTTGGTGCTGCAGCTCACCCGTCCACCTCGAAGGCCCCTTCGCATGCGGCCACTGATTCCGTGTGGGCTACGGAAGCGCATGGGGGTGTGGGCGCTGCGGGGGACGTGGCCGGAACAGGCGGCGTCCTCGCCATTCCCCCTGCGGTCGAAACGGGAGCGGGATGCACCGAAGAAGGACAACGTCAACAGCATCCCAGCGGCCATGCTCCCATGCGCTTCCGCAGCGGGTGCAGCTACAGGGCACGCGCCACCCCCTGGACAAGCTGGCCGAGACGGTGCGCAAATGGGGTCGCCAATCCCCAAGCGCATCCACCTCGTCGCCACGCCACCCTGGCGACTGGCTCACGGCGACGAGAGCACGGCGCCATCACTACCGGCACCGTCAGAAGCCAGGCAACGTCGCGATCTGCGTCATCGTCTATGCCGAGTACCGCTTCGGAAGCCATGGCGCGGGCCCAACTCCTGTGGAGATTTCCGCCGACGGCCGATCAGATGGATGAGTGGAGAGCCACCATTCAGAGCTTGATTGGTTTCGCTGAGGCGGGAGGATCACAGCGGGGAGGCCCGCCAAGGCCTCCACAGGCGGCGACAACAGCCCGAGCTGCTGGCCGTACCGAAGGGGCCACCCCCACGGTGCAATCCCCTCCGCGGCAGCCAGCGCAGGGGCCACAGCTAGATCCACGCGGCCAAGAACCCGATGATGTATCGATAGCTTTGTCTGATCCCCGGGCACGTCGAGACCAGTGACGAGTCCTGGAAGACGGGCGGAGGAAGGACACGCGCGTCACCATCGAACGACGCCGCGAAACCCGCCGCCAGTCTGGTAGGTGCAATGGCCCCAACGTCGACGAGCCCGTGCCCGGTGGAGACAGATACTTGCCTTTCGAGGTTGGGTGCCCCGCCTTCACTCGTGAGCTGCGGCGAGTCCGTTGGCCATGTGCCCGTACGTTCAAGCCAGAGATACCGGAGAAGTATGATGGAAGATTAAACCCGGCAAAGTTCTTGAGCATCTACAACATTGCTGTTCAAGCCGTCGGAGGAAGAGATGAGAGGGTATTTGCCAACTACTTCCCTTTGGCACTCAAGCCAAATGTGAGGTCGTGGTTGATGCACTTGCCGGAGAACTCCATCTTGTTCTGGGCCGACCTGTGCCATGAATTTGTTGGCGCCTTCACGGGCGGTCATCAAGAACCAGGGCGTCCCAGCGACTTGCAGCTCCTCCCACAGAAGGAAGGAGAGAGTTTGCGGAAATACATGCGGAGGTTCAGCCGGGTGCACAGGAACATTTTGGACATCCACCCGGTAGTTGTGATAGCTGCATTCCAGTCCAACGTACGCAACCGTAGGATACGTTCCGAGATGAACGTCCGGTTGCCCAAGACTGTGAATGAGCTGTACCCTTTGGCTGATAAGTGTGCCCTAACAGAGGAGGGGAGGCGTCTCCCCGATGAAGAAGATGGCGTCGATGTTGACTCAGAGGACGACGAAGACGACGCCACCAATCAGAAGAAGAAGAACAAGAAACACAACAAGAAGCTCAGGGATGAGGCAGTGCTAGCTGTTGAAGGATTGAGTACTCCTAGTACCGGCAAGAAGGCCAAGACCAAGGCTCCCGGCAAGGAAGTTGCCGCGTGCGCTGATTGCCGGGAAGCCACGGCTGCCGAGAAGGCTGGGAAGGCTGACGGGCCGTACTGCAAGATCCATCAGACCAAAGGCCATGATCTTCAAGAGTGTCATCAGGTTGAGCAACTCATCAAGAAGCAGAAGGCTGAGTACAAGAAGCGTGACAAAGAGAGAGATCAAGATGGTGTTGGTAGGAAGGGCCGAGGTGGCAGAGGAGGTCGCCCCAGCAAGGCCTCTCAGTATTAAGGGAAACCAGCCAGAGGCCGTGAGAAGAAGGAATGCGATGACGAGAGTGATGAAGGAGATGAAGAGGAAACCAGTGAGTAGGAGTTCCAGAAGGCTACTGACGCCATATGCATTGACGGAGGTGCATCCCTGCATTCCTCTCACTGCCAGCTTAAACAGTGGGCGCGTGAGGTCAATGCCGTGGAGCCAGCAGTAGATTCTCTGAAGCCACTCAAGTGGTCCTGCACGCCCATCATCTTTGATGAAGAGGATCACCCTGACCGCACCACCGTGGTAGGGTGTTTGCCGTTGTTGGTTTCACCAACAATCCGCAACCTCAAGGTCACAAAGATGTTGGTTGACGGCGGGGCCGGGTTGAATCTGATTTCTCCCAAGGTCATCAGCAAGCTCCAGATAGCAAATGAAGAGCTCAAAGTTACTGGTACTTTCCAAGGGATCAACCCTAGCAGAAGTCGTCCTAAGGGGAAGATCACACCACCAGTAACGTTTGGGGAGGGAGTTGAACTACCAGACTAAGAAGATCGTGTTTGATGTGGTTGACCTCCCCTGCCATACAATGGAATCCTTGGTCGTCCAGCCCTGGCAAAATTCATGGCGGCATCCCACTATGCCTAAAATACGCTGAAGATGCCAGGGCCAATGGGCGTCATTTCCATTCCATCAGACAAAAAGGACGCAATTATATGCGTGGACAAGATGTACCGAGAAGCAGTCGCTGCGGAAGCTACCGCTCCCGCCAAGGAAAGCAAGAAAGGGAAGAAAGCTAGCAAGGATGCCATCAAAGAATCCGGGAAGTGCGCCTCTTCGAAGTGCACTGCGCCTGTTTATGACTTGCCGGAGAGTTCCAATAGCAAGAGATCAAAGGTTGCTGCGCCTGCTATGAAGAAGGTCCCGACAGGGTTGGTTGGCGCTGATGGTATATTTACTATCAGCTCCACCCTTGATGGCAAATAGGAAAGCGCGCTTGTTGCCTTCCTGCGGGCGAATGTCGATGTGTTTGCTTGGCAACCATCTGACATCCCCGGCGTTCCCGGGGAGGTAATCGAGCACCACCTTGCTGTCTGCCCACATGCGCGGCCTGTCAAACAGAAGGTCCAAAAGCAAGCTTTGGAGCGGCAGCAGTTTATTGCCGAAGAGATCAAGAAACTCGAAGCTGCTGGTTTGGTCAGAGGAGTATTGCATCCAACTTGGTTGGCGAATCCAGTGGTGGTGTGCAAGGCGAATGGGAAGTGGAGGCTTTGCATAGATTTCACAGATCCGAATAAGGCATGCCCGAAGGACCCATTCCCCTTACCGCGCATCGATCAGATTGTGGATTCCACCTCTGGATGCAACCTGCTTTCCTTCTTGGACACCTACTCCGGGTACCACCAGATTTTCATGTCCAAGGAAGATGAAGATAAGACCACATTCATAACCCCATGTGGCACGTACTATTTTGTATGGATGCCCTTTCGGTTAAAAAGCACTGGATCCACTTTTGCAAGAGCAGTGCAAATTGGTTTTGAGTCACAGCTGCATAGGAATATTGAAGCTTACATGGATGACATAGTGGTCAAAACCAAACACAAATCAACCCACATTCAGGACCTGGAAGAGACCTTCGCAAATCTTCGCAAGATCAACTTGAAGCTGAACTCGGAGAAGTGTGTGTTTGGCATTCCTTCCGGCAAGCTACTTGGTTTCTTCGTGTCCCACCGGGGGATAGAGGCCAACCCCGACAAGATCAAGGTGATCGAGCATATTCAAGCACCCAAGACAGTTAAAGATGTGAGGCGTTTGACTGGATGTGTTGCTGCACAGAGCAGGTTCATTTCCAAGTCTGCCGAGCGCGCTTCGCCATTTTTCAAAATCTTGAAGAAGGCAGGGCCCGTGGAGTGGACCCCAGAGGCGGACGCTGCGCTGCGAGATTTGAAGACCTACCTTTCCTCTGTTCCCACCCTAGTCGCTCCTAAACCACAAGAGCCATTGTTGGTATACCTAGCGGCAACCAATCAAGTGGTTAGTGCAGCACTGGTGGCCCAGTGGGAAGTAGATGAAGAAGCCGCCGCGGCAACCATCCCCTCCGGAGAGAAAAGTGAACTCATCTCGGCAAGTTTAGGAACAAATCAGAACAAAGAAGAGCAGGGCAGCGGTGACAATTCCAGAATCGCGGCAAGGAAGAAGGTGGTGCAGCGACCAGTGTACTTGTCAGTTCCGTACAGGAGGGGGCTAGATCAAGGTACTTAGGCATGCAAAAGTTGATCTTTGGCCTCACCATGGCCTCAAGGAAACCGCGCCACTACTTCCAAGCCCACAAAATCATGGTTGTTACCCGCTTCCCCTTGCAACGCATACTGAGGAACCCTGAGGCCACTAGCAGAATAGTTGAAAGTGCAACTAATCCCCGGGTGGTTTTGGTAATTAATAACAACATATCGCTCATTGAACTAATATCATTTCAAGTGAAATATTTCAGATAGTTCAATGATTGGCATGGCATGGACTAGAGATGTGGACCCCTCAAAATGATAAGGACAAAGATTGGCAAAAGCTCAAGACTCTTCATTTCTATTTTAGTGATCCAAGATCACATTGAGTCTATAGGAAAAGCCAATACTATTAAAAGGGGATGAGGTGTTGCATAATGGTCTACTTGCTCAAAATGCTTAGTGATATGCTCCAAAGCCCTCAACCACTTTCTCATTTCCTCATATGTCCTAAACCTAAAGTCAAACTCGGCCCCACCAATTTGATCTATCCGGCGCCACCGAGTTTCCTTGACATAGCCACTACCAGAAACCCTAATCAATTTGGTCTCACCGATTGGGCTTTCGGTCTCACCAAGATGGCAATGCAAACTCTCTGTTTCCCTTCGTAACGTTTTGGTCTTACTGAAGTGAGCGATCGGTCCCACCGAGTTCGCAATGAAACTCTCTGTTTCCCTTTTGTATTGTTTCGGTCTTACCGAAGTGAGCGATCGGTCCCACCGAGTTTGCCTGACCAACTCTCTGTTTAACTCATTGCTGAAATCGGTCCCACCGAGTTCATGCAATCGGTCACACCGAGATGAGGTCTTGCCCTAACCCTAGCACACCGGTCCCATCGAGTTGAGTATATCGGTCCCACCGAGATTCCTAACGTTCACATTTTGAAGTGAATCGGTCTCACCGAGTTCCTCTATTCGGTCTGACCGAGTTGAGTCAAATGTGTGTAATGGTTGGATTTTGTGTGGAGGCTATATATACCCCTCCACCCCCTTCTCTATCAAAGAGAGAGCCATCAGAACGAGCCTACACTTCCACTACTCAATTTCTGAGAGAGAACCACCTACTCATGTGTTGAGATCAAGACATTCCATTCCTACCACAAGAATCTTGATCTCTAGCCTCCCCCAAGTTGCTTTCCACTCAAATCATCTTTCCACCATAGCCAAATTTGTGAGAGAGAGTTGAGTGTTGGGGAGACTATCATTTGAAGCACAAGAGCAAGGAGTTCATCATCAACACACCATTTATTACCTTTTGGAGAGTGGTGTCTCCTAGATTGGTTAGGTGTCACTTGGGAGCCTCCGACAAGATTGTGGAGTTGAACCAAGGAGTTTGTAAGGGCAAGGAGATCGCCTACTTCGTGAAGATCTACCTGAGTGAGGCAAGTCCTTCGTGGGCGATGGCCATGGTGGGATAGACAAGGTTGCTTCTTCGTGGACCCTTCGTGGGTGGAGCCCTCCGTGGACTTGCGCAGCCGTTACCCTTCGTGGGTTGAAGTCTCCATCAATGTGGACGTACGATAGAACCACCTATCGGAACCACGCCAAAAATCTCCGCATCTACATTGCGTTTGCCTTCTCCAAACCCTTCCCTTTACCTTCATATGCAATGTTTTACTTTCCGCTGCTACACTCTTAGACTTGCATGTGTAGGTTGATTGCTTGACTTGTGCTAAGTTGCTAAAATCTGCCAAGACATAAAATTGGGAAAAGGCTAGATTTTTATTTGGTCAAGTAGTCTAATCACCCCCCCTCTAGACATACTTCCGAACCTACAATAGTGGAGTGGGCTTTGGAGTTATCGAGCTTTGGTTTGAAGTTTGAGAGCACATCAACTATTCAAAGCAGAGCATTGGCAGAGTTTATTGCAGAATGGACACCAACTCCAGATGAAGAGACGCCGGAGACAATTATTCCCGGCAGGGAAGTGCCCCAAGATTGGATCATGTACTTTGATGGTGCCTTCTTCCTACAAGGTGCGGGAGCTGGCGTGCTTCTCATCGCACCCGCTAGGGAGCACCTCAAGTACGTGGTTCAAATGCATTTCCCCCAGGAGAAGGCTACCAACAACACCGCAGAATATGAAGGACTCCTTGCCGGGCTCAGGATCGCAACAGAATTGGGAATCAAGAAGTTGATCATTCATGGAGACTCACAACTTGTGGTGAGGCAAGTAAACAAGGATTATCAAAGTCCATTGATGGAGGCATACATGGAGGAAGTGAGAAAGCTGGAGGAGCGCTTTGATGGATTGAAAACAGAGCACGTACCCCGTGCGGAAAACAGCATTGCTGATCATCTGTCAAAATGCGCTGCGCAAAAGCTTCCTGTGGAACCAGGGACTTTTGTTCTCCACCTGACTCAGCCCTCCGTATCCCCGGCAACAATGGCCAGAATGAGGAGAAAACTGGACTCCGGCAAGCCTCTCCTGGCAGGGCTTCCTGAAGCCCCCGGCAGAGAGGTTGGCGGGAACAACTCCACTTCGCTTGGCAAGCAGCACCCTCGCGCCGAACTTCCAATTCTCGCGGTTGAGGCGTGCGCTCCCATGAACGACGAGGTGCCGCTGATCCTTGTTGTCGAGCCTCAGGATCAAACTTGGGCATGACACATAGTCCATTACCTCCAAACAGGAGAACTTCCCGAAGAGCAAGAAGAAGCTGAAAAAGTAGCCCGGAGGGCCAATATGTATCAGTTCGTCGATGATGTACTATACAGAAGGAGGCCCAACAGTGTGAAATCAAAGTGTGTTTGCTGGGAAGAAGGGAAGGAACTACTGGCGGAGATACACAAAGGCATGTGCGGCTCCCATATTGGATCAAGGGACCTAGTCAGAAAGGCTTTTCAGCAAGGTTTCTACTGGCCCACGGCCCTCCAAGATGCAATCGAGCTAGTCACCAGATGTGAAGTCTGCCAGTTCCACTTCAAGAATATCCATCAACCTGCTCAAGCTCTCCAGATGATCCCTTTGTCATGGCCCTTTTTAGTCTGGGGGCTCGACATCCTGGGCCCCTTCCCCCGGGCTACCGGGGGCTTTGAATTCTTGTACGTCGCCATTGACAAGTTCACAAAGTGGACGGAAGTGGAGCCCGTGAGGAAGGTGACCGCACAGTCAGCTATCAAGTTGTTGAAAGGATTGGTGTGCCGTTTCAGAGTGCCCGCCAGAGTCATCACCAACAATGGCACCCAATTCACAAGCCGCGCCTTCATGCAATACGTTCATGCCCTCGGAAGCAAGGTCTCATTTACCTCTGTTGCTCATCCCAGAAGCAACGGACAAGCTGAGAGGGCGAGCACTGAAGTGCTACGAGGACTCAAGACAAGAACATTTGATAGGCTACAGAAGTGTGGCAGGCGATGGATCGATGAGCTGCTGGTGGTTCTTTGGTCCCTCCATACGACACCAAATCAAGCTACCGGCCAGACTCCCTTCTCCCTAGTCTATGGGGCAGAAGCAGTGATCCCCACAGAACTCATATACGGATCACCTTGAGTACTTGCCTACGATTAAGTAGCGCAAGAACAGCACCGGCGTGACGATGATGTGCTACTTGAGGAGAACCGTCTCCGGGCTACTACGCGTGCTGCATGCTACCAGCAAGCCCTGCATCGCTATCACAGCTGCAGGGTTCGTGCCCGGAGCTTTGAGGAAGGCGACCTTGTCCTTAGGTGTGTTCAGTCCGCCACGGGTGCAAACAAGTTGACGCCAAAGTGGGAAGGCCCTTACCGGGTAGTATGAGTCACCAGACCCGGCGCAGTCCGTCTGGAGACCGGAGATGGCATTCAGTTGCAAAACTCATGGAACATTGAGCATCTCCGTAAGTTCTACCCGTAAGGCGCGGCTGTCGGGCCCTACCCGGCAGCCACCCTTTTGTACAAGCCTTGCCGATGTTGCATGTAACCCTTTGTACAAAGCCAGGCGCAGACCCTGTGCAACAGATAAATAAATGAAGCGCTAGGGGACCCTAAAACTTGCATGCATGCATAAGCATAACATGAGCATAGAATGATCATGTAGATCAGGGCACATGTAGCATTTTTTTCCTCTGCACTAAGCTGCAGGGTTCTTGCCATGGACCTGGTCCCGAAGAGAAGAAATGAAGACAAGCCTACAAATCAGTCCCCGACAAGCCAAGCAGATAAGTTATTTCTTATCCATACACATTCTGTAAGGTGAAAACTTGTGCATATGAAAACCTCGTCACCTCCAAGGCATGGGTGCTCCCGTCCTGCTTCCCGAACGTTGCTTCGGTCAGGGTGGTTGTAGTGGCCTTTGACGGAGGGGGTTCGATGAGGAGCTGCTCCCTTTCCGTGGTTTTGTGCCCGGCAGGCCAAGCCCCACGGCAACAAATGAAAGGCACTGGCAAGATAGTTTGCCGGAGAAAACTTGTTTACTTAAACGTATAGAGGCATGTCGCCTCTGCATGGACATGACACATGAACAAGTACTCGACAAGGCTTGTCTTTTTCATTAATATGCGATAAGCAAGTACAGATCTTATAGGACACAAACATGGATAAAGCAGATTACATATTTTAGGCTAAAGTTTGGTAAATGCATACATGTTTTAGACTGAAAAAAGATAAGTGCCCCGTAATCCCTTTCTTGTCCCTCTCCTCCTAGGAACTACCGTGGGAGGCGAAGAGGGCAAAAGGGGTGCCTGGGCAGAAGCCCAGCCTGACCCTTTCAGGCCCCATGACAAGGAGCCTGACAAGATCGAGAGGGCGCACCCGAAGGTGATGGTGAAGAGAGTGGCGGAGATGACCCCTTGGCCACCGCCACCAAGGCTAGCAGGACGCGGCAGGGCGAATGAAGCCATAGCCCATGAGGAAGCCTACCGGGGCCCAGTTGGAAGACCGCTGGAGGAGCCGGAGACACCATCCACACCTCCACATCCAACTCCTCGGCAAATCGCCTTGCCAGAGAGGAGATGCAGGTGCAGATGATGGTCCTGCCGCCTGACGGTGACGCTGCGGCTGGTGTTCAGCCGGAGTCGAAGCCATCGTCCTCTCTGTCGGCGCCATCGTCATCGCCATCACTGTCCTCCTCGTCGCTGTCGCTTGAGGAGGAGCTTTTGTCGTCGGTCGAGCTCTCCGCGCAGCACCCTAAGCGAGCAACCGAGCGTCCGAAGACCTTGACGGAGAGCAGGGTGGCGTCCATTAACTTTAAATGGAGGACGTTCCCGGCCGC
Source organism: Thinopyrum elongatum (assembly GCA_011799875.1). Classification (NCBI taxonomy): domain Eukaryota; kingdom Viridiplantae; phylum Streptophyta; class Magnoliopsida; order Poales; family Poaceae; genus Thinopyrum; species Thinopyrum elongatum. The sequence goes on from CM022298.1 coordinate 583,099,784, forward strand.
CAAGCTATGGGCACGAGCAAAAGTCTTCCAACCACGTCGGAGAAGCATGACATGAGGAGCGGGGAACTCTACGTCCGCCCGCATGCTGCCATTACAACAGCCCCGCATGCGCAGCCTCAACCCCGGCGGCTGCTTGATCTCCATCACCCTTGCGAATGGAGTAGGAAGTCGAAGGCGGCTGCGCGGGGGTCCTCACAGCTTGACGGTGAACTCCAACGTCTGGTTCCCAACGTGGCCTTCATTAGGATCTTGAGCAGTAGGAGGAGGTGCGATCAATGCCCCACCTCGTCCTCCTCGGCCCCGAGCGCCGCGGCAACCACGACCTCGTCCTCCTCGGCCCCGAGCAGTAGGAGGAGGGAGGCGCTATCGAGCAGAAGCCCTCGTTGCCACTACTGGAGTACCGCTGCGCCCTCTTCCCCTCACCATGATGAAGGAGCAATGTTAGAAGAAAGAAGGAGGAGATGGGTGTGAGCCAGCACCTCGCCCGCGTCCCCTTTTATAGACAAACAGGGCCGGGGGCTGGCTCCTCACTCAGGGGAAGCAACCACCCCTCTCTGCCAATCCGGCTCCCCCGCACCATCAGCAGCCCGTGGAATTAAGGCCGACCCTTGCGCCAATCCATGGCGCCTGGCTTTCTGCCATGGCACTCATTCCCGTGCTCCCCGTGTCCGCCACCAAACCTGTGCAATGCATGCAGCATACGTGGCGGAAACGCCAGAAGCAGAGAAGCTAGTGGAATGGCAGTTACCATCCCGTGAATGTGGGGCATGGGTAGCCCATGGATCGTGGCTCGCAGCTCCCTCATAACGTCTTGCACAACGCGCGGCAAAACCGGAAACTGACTCAAGCACAGGTTAATGAAGAAGCAAAGAAGATCTCAAAGGATGAGCTACCACAACCCCCTCGCCTGTGTAATAGAGAGGCCTACCCCGACGACGCTCGGCAGCGTGTTCGGGCCAGGCCCGGGGGCTCCTGTCGGTGCAACAAACCCCAGGCGTGTGTTGCCCGGACTGTACACAGGCTCAAGAGCAAGGTTGCAACATCCAAGACGGGGCCAAGCAGAAGAGATAGCTCTTTGAGAAATCAAAGGGCGGATCAAGAAGACCAAGACCAACCAAATAAGCAAGATACCACTAAGGAAAAACCTCCTTTGCCGGGCAGGCGCGCCTGGCGGGGGCGAGGTTACCCAAAGACAAGTCTTAAGACTCCCCCGGCGGGCTTGCCGGGGACGCCGAGGGCGGACTACCCCGCCAAAGCGCCACCGCTCCACCTCACCATGACACAAGTCATCTATCAGTGTGGTGTCAAGCCCCCAGGTGGTTAAGTGGCTGCCATTTAGCGCGTGGCAGCTGTTTGGAGAGAAGATTACCCCTGTGTGACACCCGTCCGGACGCGTGTCGCACAGGCAGACAGGAGATGACCAAGACGGCGTGGCAAGGCTTGCCGGGCCGCATCTGCGACGTGACGTTAAGTGGTGCATTTAATGCACTTTGTCCTAACTGCCAGAGTTAGGTATGATAGCACTGTGGCTATCTGATCACTGGATAATGACCGTTTTGCCATTGTGGTAACACCTTGACTTATAAAAGGAGGGCCGTGGCTACCTTAGAAAGGATTCGGACCCCTGTACCCTCATACACGCGCAACTGCTCCCATCCCAAGGCGACCTTGCCGGGCTAGAGCGGTGCGTCTCCACGACGGTCCTCTCATCAATCCACCAAAGCAGGAGTAGGGTTTTACACCTTGTGGCGGCCCGAACCTGGGTAAAAACTACTCGTGTCATTGCTGCCGTGCTGCTCTACGCTCTCCGCTCTTTGTGCAATGTGCTCTTCCCCCCTGCCGAACCACAAGGGGCCGATGGCCCCATAGGTGGCCGTGTTATACCATGACAATGTTTGAATATCCATACTAATTTATTGGCTTGCCTCTTCCTCTGCCATTTGATTTCCTTCAGATTACTTGCATCATAAATTTCATGGTTACAAATCTAGCACTGAATGAGATGATCATTATTAGGATTGAAGGATGCTTCAATGATGCTGTCAGCAGTAAGAAACACTTGCAAATGTATGTCTCGTCTGTTTAAATGTGCGCTCTGTAAATAAATGTAGACAACTGTCACAATATTGCTTAGTGTAATATTTGAATTAGAAGAAGTAGTAGTTTTAGATTTTTGTGTAGTTGTATAGTATCTCAGTTATGAAATAAATAACATAACTATGATGGACTAAAATTAATCGAGTTTTATACAAGGAAAATGATTCCTTTCGGGCTGCCGGCGGAAGCTTGCACCAGTCGCTGTGAATCATTTGATCGTGTCTCATCTATCGGTTCTCCCTAATGCACGCATCCAGGAGATTCAATCCCCTCCTTCATCCTTACCTCATGAGGAAACCACCAGCCACTCATTCTCCCCTATTCCTCTCATCTATCTTGCTCATCTTCTCCCTCTCTTGCAGCACCTTATCTCATCTTTTCATCCAGTGTCACTGCTGGCCGTAGCTGCGAGTATCAATGCGCGGGGGGGGGGGCAGGCGACGAGCCGGCTGCAAGTGCGGGTAGGGCATTGTGGCGACGGGCAGCAAGGATGAGCGCATGCATGAGCTACGCTGCTACAGGAGGCGCCGCAACATGATGCAGCTGACAGTAACTGGAGCTACAACCACCGATTAGTGAAGCTACACCCGTCAGATGGTGGATCTACATTCGAATGACCGACAACGATGGCTGCTGGCTGCGTGTGGAGACGAGCATGATGAGACGGAAAGCTGCGACAGGCAAAGATTTTTGCTGGAACTGACGACATGTTTTGTTGGGACCGGCAGGGTGATGTGCTACAATGGTGATGCAAGGGCGGCGACGGTGTGTTGGGACCGGCAAGATGAAAAGCTGCAACCGACAATGATTTTTGCTGGAACCAGCGGCATGTTTTGCTGGGACTGGTGGAGCAACGTGCTTGCAGCGGTGATGACATGCAGGGACCAGCAAGACGAAAAGCTGCAACTGGCAATGTTTTTTGCTGGAACCATTCATGATGACACCATGACATGTGACGGGGGCAATGGCATTTTTGCTGCATTTGTCATCATTTTTCCTACACCCGGTGTTGAAGATTGCTATGGCGACAAGGCTCGTCATCTGTGAGGAGCTGCAACCGTTGGCAGGCTAGACAAGTGCTTCTTGCTTCCTACGACGGCAAGGACTCAAGTATTGTGATGTCCGCCACTTTTTGCTGCGACGACCTTTGGATGGGCGTAGCGAGCCGCGGTGCTGCAAGCGGTCAACGAGGGGGTCGTGCGCTATCTTTGCTACAACAAGCGATGGAGCGAGCACTGAGGTGCCTCGAGCTGGAGGGCACGAAATATATTTCAGGTGGCCATTCCATGTATATTTTTGCAGGTTATGACAGAGATGAAGATAGAATATGTTGATATTCAGAAAGAATCCATCGATAAGGGTCCTAAGACAATGTTTTTGGAAGATGCCAAAAATTCATCGAATTTTACACAACAATATATATATATATATATATATATATATATATATATATATATATAAACGAATAGAAAATTAAAAGGCCCATGGCAATGCACGGGCGTTTTACTAGTATATGTATTAATGATGTAGAAGCAAAAGAATTTACATCTTCACCTCCCAGAGATGTAAAATACAACACCTCGCGATGCAAATTTGCATCTCCACCTACCGGAGATGTAAAAATGGCGGTCGCGCGCCAACCGCCCAACTGCCTTCACTTTGCTCTCGCCCGCCCGACCCCCGCCTGCCGTACAGCTGCCGCCGCCGACGCTCCATTTGCCCGCAGAACTGCCGCTGCCGCCCGCCCGCGCCAGATCCGGCTGTGTGCCACCCCCGCCGCTCCTCCCCCGCCCCGATTCACCTTCCCCATTGCCCCTCCGATGCTCCTCCGCCGCCCTAGGCCGCTCCTCCTCCTCTCTTCGCCTCGAATCGCTGCTGAACCGCCCCCAATTCGCGCAGCCGCCGCCCCGATTCGCCACCCCTCGCTCGTCCGCCCCCTCTCCCGCTGCCCTTTATACTTTTGCCCATTGCCGTTCCCTCTCCTGTTTTCTCTCCCTTCCTCCCTCCCCCCCTCTCGTCACCCCTCTTTACCTCGTTCTTCCGTCTCCGCTTCGCGTTCTTCCCTCCTCTCTACATACCTCGGTCTCCTCTCTCCTCTCTCGTCCCTCTCTCCTCTGTGCCTACTTCACCTCTTTCCCTTCCCCTCCCTTTACTTTCCCCCCCCCCCCCTCATTTCCTCCATCTTACCCATCCACCGCGCCTCCGCCGCTGCAGACAGCGTGTCTCCTGATCGCCAGCCCCCTGATTTCGTGCGGCGCTGTTCACGCGCTGCCACCCCGGCCTCCTTCATCCACAGCAGGCCCAAACCCCGATTCACCACGCCCTGCTGCCCCTCCACTACCCCCATGCATAGTTGCCGCGCCCCGCCCCGACGCGCCCACCGCCGCACCCCGAAAAGCGCCGCGCTGCCGCCCCCTCCCCCCCCCCCGATTCGGCCTCCGCCCACTAGTTTTTACATCTCCATTTCGCATCATCTATTGGAGTTGCTCTTTTACATCTCCAATATACATCATCCATTGGAGTTGCCTCTTTTTTGGAGATGTAAAATGCACTTTTTGGAGGTGTAAATGTTTACATCTCTTGTTGTACATCTCCAAATTTGCATCGTCTATTAAAGATGCTCTAATCAGCATGTTCAGGAAGTAGGAGGTTGTCATCGTAGTAGTAGTAGGACCCTGGTACAATAAAGCCGATGTTGACCTGAACATTCCTAAACAACATCACACTGAATAAAGTTTAGTTAATTTCAGTGATAATAGGGTAGCCATGAGGAGAAAGGAGAAAATAGCTAAAACAAATTGTTTGTCCCAAACGACACCGACGTAGCTAGATGTTGAAGGGGAACGTTGCATGAAAATCAAAAGATTTCCTACGAATCACCCAAGATCTAATCTAGGAGATGCATAGCAACGAGAGGTGAGTGTGTCTATGTATCCTTGTAGACCGAAAGCGTTAACATCGTAACGCGGTTGATGTAGTCGTACTCGTCGCGATCCGATCATGATCCAATCCGATCTAGTGCCGAACGAACGGCACCTCCGAGTTTAGCACACGTACGGCTCGGTGGTGTCCTCTCCTTATTGATCCAGCAAGCGAGGGAGAGGAGGTAGATGAGATATGAATCAACACGACAACGTGGTGGTGGTAATGGCAGCAGAACACCGACAGGACTTCGCCAAGCACTAACGGATCGAGGTGGAGGCTTATCGGGAGAGAGAGGAGGCTTGGGTTTGGTGTCTCCAGCCCTTGCGCCCCCTCCCCACTATATATAGGGGTGTGGGAGGGCTGGGGGCACAGCCCTAGCCCCTCCTCCAAGGAGGGGAGACGTCCAAGGGAGGAGTGTCCTCCAAGCCAAGTGATGGGCCTCCCCCTTAGGGTTTCCCTTCCCCTAGGCGCATGGGCCAAGTAGGGGCTGGTGCGTCTGGCCCAATAAGGCCAGAGTGCCCCCTACAGCCCATGCTACTGCATGGGACATGGTGGAACCCTTCGAGGACTTCCGGACCCCTCCGAAACATTCTGGAACCTTTCGGTGACTTCCCTGTACAATACCGAAAAAATCAAACTTTTTCCTAGAACGCCGACAACAACTTTCCACATATAAATCTTTACCTCCGAACCATTCCGGAGCTCCTCGTGATATCCCGTATCCCATCTGGGACTCCGAATAACCTTTAGACTTTACGCTATTCAATATCTCAATACTACCCTAGCGCTACCGAACGTTAAGCGTGCGACCCTATGGGTTCGAGAATAATGTAGACATGACCGAGACTCCTCTCCGGTCAATAACCAATAGCGGGACCTGGATGCCCATATTGATTCCCATATATTCAATGAAGATCTTTATCGGTTGAACCACGATGTCAAGGATTCAGTCAATCTCGTATGCAATTTCCTTTGTCCGACGATATGTTACTTGCCCGAGATTCGATCGTCGGTATCTCCATACCTAGTCTATACCTATATAATATTAAAGGATGGAGTCTTTCATAGTTCTCCATAAGTCACCCCTTTGTATCTGTTAATTTTATGTTAATGAGGTTTTTTTTGAGAAACATTTTATGTTAATGAGGTGGGACTAAATGATGAGGTCAATCGATCTATTCCTGTGGTGCGCTACGCGTAGCGGGCCACCTCAGTTCCCTTGCTTTTGGGCCACTGCAAACTTTATTTAGCTGTTATGTTATAACATTGCCTCACATAAATGCAATTATATTATAATATTTTTTAGTCCCATATTGCCTGTTCAATTAAAAGGTGCCTGAGTAGCGACGTATTAGAAAGGACCAGGTGATGTCACGACAACAACAGAGAGCAACATCCTCTCAGAAAAAAATAGCGAGGAACATCCTAATGTGACCACGATCTCACGGCACGAAAGCCAAACGTCAAGCTCTCTGATAGATTGTTGGCAACAACAGAAAAAGGCTAAGACAAGTAGACAAGCTAGCCGCTGCGGTGTTGCTAACAACGGCGCTCGGGCATTTGGCAAGATGGCGGCACTCGGCACTCAGCAGGGTGATTTTGGCGGTGTCTCTCACTAGCCTGGCCGAAGCTCATGCGTGCCGCGTGACTTGGGCATGTGCGCATCACCATGGCTCACAGTGGCATGGCGGCAGGATGGCAACTACGACACGGTGGCCATTGTGTGTGGTTTGCATAGCGCGGTTGTGGCTGGGACGTGAAGCTCGCGGCTAGCTGGGCGAAGACGCATGGGCAGCCAAACACTCAGTTGCCCGGGGCATGTCAGCGACGGCCAGGAGCGGTGCAAAAAAATTTGCAAGTAGGTGGGAAGCTCGTGGCGGAGGCCAGCGGGCGCATGTTGGGTACCTTGGAGCTCGGCACACAGCGGCAGCCGACAACGCAGTGGGCTGCGACATCGACCGTGATGCCAAAAACAGCAGGGCACGAGCGAGCATGGTGTGTTCAGCACTCAGTAGAGCCAAAGCACCGGGACGTGCACATGCGATAAGAGCAAGTATAATAGGATGACCTAGGCGGGCTGCAAGACTTAAAATAGTATATTTGTGCTGACTTGGAAGAGAGAGAAGAGTAGAGAGATGAGAAGCGGGCTACTAACTAATAGCCAGTTGTAGCACGTGCTCCTAGACACTTTGTGAGAGAGGAAGGTGGGTCATATATCAATAAAGTAGTACTTATTTACATCTACCTATTATACTTGCCGACTATAAGCTTGGCTATAAATGATGTGTCAACATCATATAGCCAGGAGCTGGCTATACTATTAACCATGCTCTAAGCATGGCTCAGACCAGCATGGTCTACCACTTCTTCCACGTGTATAAATTTAGTAAATGCAGAACGGTGATAACGATGCTCATGTTTGTATGCAACTCTCCTTATTTTGTTAGTTTCTACATGGGTTTGTCACATTTTTGTTTTATTTGACTAGGGCGATTTATTTCCTGCTAATTGTGATTTGTGAGAGAGAAATAGAGGGGGAGGCCCGGTTTTGAGAGTTTGTGGTTTGTGTGCCGCCGTTGCCGGCCGTGGTAGATGGGGAGGCCGGCTATGTGCTGCACTGCTGCTGCTGGCTGTGGTAGATGGGCGGAGCCAGAGCTGAAGTCACCTTGATGCATCACTATTATATTGCGTAAATTTTTTAAACAGTCATGTGCTAAATAAAAGTGTGTTTCATAACCAAAATATGTTATTATAATGGCAAAATAAAATAGAAATTACTTGAAAAAAATCTTCTGGGTTGTCAAAGTGCAAAATACTCATCTTACACTGTGATTCAATAATCTACCAAATATAAGCAGAATTGAAATTGTAGAATGGAAAAATAAAAGTATTTACGTAGCTAAGTATTTGCATCGTTAGCTGTTTGTATATTCGCTTCCTCGAAGCCATGAAATACAACTAATTAGTCATTGCTGAATTTTGCCCCAAACTCATCAAACCAATGAGGATTGAACCTTGTAGTCCCAAACTCTAAATGTATAAAATAAATTTCTCCTGGCTGATAATGTCTATTAATCAAATAATATTTTATCATCACATCTTTTTAAATTAGGGTGGTGATTTTCTATCAACTTTCACTTGCCTGGATCATACTGAATTTCCTCTTGTCAATGTATGTCTTCTGATGGTGTTTTTCTTCCAACAAGAAACTTATCCAAATAAATGCAAAGTTGCCTAAATAAAAATTACACATGAGAAAATGAAAAAAAGAACAATACTTGGTAACCTAGAACCACAATTTTCGCAGTAATCATATAACTGAAAATCAGGGAATGTTAATTCACAGTACCCATTATACCTCAAGTGACAATGAGGACGATGGATGATTGCCTAGTCTGTGTCCTCGGGCGCAACATTGCCGCGTTAGGCGGCGGCGGCCGACCGTCCACCTCGTCTATCCATTGATGGTGAAATCAGGTCTCGTGTGAATCCTAGTTGTTCGCCTAGCCAGCTAGCCGCATAGCCTGTGCGGCTACTCATGAGCGAGAAGATGCGATTAGTCAAGGCCCTAGCTTTGTTTTAGTCTAAACACACTTATATTAATCAACAATATTCATAGGGATACAATGAAGGTCTCGAGGGTTCAGAAGACACAGATGGCATCTGAAATGCTGACCAGAAACGAGCTTCCCACAACAATTAGCTTTCTTTTTTTGGGGCATATCAATTAGCTTATAGGTCCTGCTGCCAAAAGAGGCCCATAGCCTCCCTGCCCAAAAGGCCGATGTGCCACCACAACCAAACTTGCCAAAAAGGTCCTCTGAACTGAAGTTATCGCTCGCTTGCTTCCACAAAATTTCCGCACCTTGATGCATAACAATCAACTTACCCTAGTGCACCAGCATATTACAGGACCTAATCGCTCCTGGAAAAATAATTCTACCCTGATGCATGTGCATCAGGGAGCTTCCATGCAGCTCTGCCCGCGTAACTGTGCGATATGTGTTGATTGCCCGTGGTGTATTAGCTAGCCATGTGAGGAGGAAAAGAAGAAAGGGCAGGGATTTTAGTAGTGATTGCGGCTAAAAATATAAGTGCTTAGGCGGGGCAAGGGATTGAGGGGAGATGGCATGTAACTGGAGGACGTAAATAGGAGGGAAGCAAGGGAGTGGGGAGAGGGATGCATCAATGATGGAAGGTGGGACTAGGGTTGTTGATTAAAAGGAGAGTAAACCAACCGACCTGGTACATGGCAATTTGCATTTATTCCGTAGTGAAACACAGGGTAGAATATTGTATACCCTGTTGCAACGCAATCATTTCTAGCAGTGTTTGCTTTGCTCCGTTGCGAAGCACAGCGTTCTACGGGATACTACAACCATTGTTTGTGATGGCAGGAAGGAGGATAGGCCATGACACGGGTGGGGACCGTGTTAAGGAAAGGGCGTGGACCTGTGGGGGTATTGAGCCATGCTTATTGGGATAGGGGCACATGGTTTTTCTCTTCCCCGTAGCAACGCACGAGCATTTTTACTAGTTCAATCTTGTTATTGGTAAGTCTCTTTACTCGTTCCATCATAAAAGATCCCGTAAGTAAACTCATTAGTCACATGAAGCTTCTTATGATGTTGTATTACCTAGAGGGCTAAGAGATATCTCTCCGTCACACGGAGTGACAGATCCCAGTCTCGATCCATGACAACCCAACAAACACCTTCGGAGATAACTGTAGAGCGGAAGAAGAACGTGTGATGCATCTCCGTCGTATCTACTTTTCCAAACACTTTTGCTCTTGTTTTGGACTCTAATTTGCATGATTTGAATGAAACTAACCCGGACTGACGTTGTTTTTAGCAGAACTATCATGGTGTTGTTTTTGTGCAGAAGTAGAAGTTCTCAGAATTGAATGAAACTTTTTGGAGATTTATTTCGGAATAAAAGCAAAATACTGGAGCAAAGACACACTGGAGGGGGGGGTCCTGCTGCCCACTAGGCACCATGGCCCGCCACCCCCTCTGGCACGCCCTGGTGGGTAGTGGGCTCCACGAGGCTCCGCTGACCCTAATCTGAATACTATAAATTCCTATTTCCCGAGAAGAAAATAGGAGATGAAGTTTCATCGCGTTTTACGATACGGAGCCACCGCCACCTGCTGTTCTTCATCAAGAGGCCAGATCTGGAGTCTGTTCGGGGCTCCGGAGAGGGGGATCTTCCATCTTCGCCATCATCAACCATCTTCCATCACCAATTTCATGATGCTCACTGCCGGGAGTGAGTAATTCCTTCGTAGGCTTGCTAGACGGTGATGGGTTGGATGAGATTCATCATGTAATCGTGTTAGTTTTGTTAGGGCTGGATCCCTAGTATCCACTATGTTCTGAGCTTGATGTTTCTATGACTTTGCTATGCTTAATGCTTGTCACTTGGGCCCGAGTGCCATGATTTCAGCTCTGAACCGTTTTTGTTTTCATGAATATATTTGTGTTCTTGATCCGATCTTGCAAGTTATATGCACCTGCTACGTGCTATGATCTGCATACCCCAAGGTGACAATAATTGGGATTCTTTCCGGTGATTACCGTAGTTTGATGAGTTCATGTATTCACTATGTGTTAATTCTTTGTTCCGGTTCTCTATTAAAAGGAGGCCTTAATATCCCTTAGTTTCCTTATGGACCCCACTGCCACGGGAGGGTAGGACAAAAGATGCCATGCAAGTTCTTTTCCATAAGCATGTATGACTATTTACGGAATACATGCCTACATTACATTGATGAATTGGAGCTAGTTCTGTGTCGCCCTAGGTTATGACTGTTATATGATGAATATTATCCAACGTTATCAACGATCCAATGCCTACGACCTTTTCACATATTGATCTTTTCTAAGTTACTACTGTTGCTGCTACTGTTACAACTGCTATGAAACTGCTACTGTTACCGTTACCGCTACTATTGCCATTGCTACTGTTGCTACTAAATTATCATACTACTGTGCTACTGATCACTTTTCTGCAGATATTTAGTCTCCGGGTGTGGTTGAATTGATAACTCAACTGCTAATACTTACAAGTTTTCTTTGGCTCCCCTTGTGTTGAATCAAAAAAATTGGGTTGAATACTCTACCCTCGAAAACTGTTGCGATCCCCTATACTTGTGGGTTATCAAGACCTTTTTTGGCGCCGTTGCTAGTGAGCATAGCTATATTTGTTGAGTCACTTAAGATTTATATATGTTGATCACTATGAAGAATTTTAAGTATGATAGAACCAAGATCGTTCCCTCTAAGACGAGGGGAGGTAAGGAACTGTTATCTGCTACTTGTAATCTGCGTTGGTAATTCCCCAAAGAGGAGGGGATGATGCAGCACAGTGCTACTTCTTGAGCTTGCGTTGATTTTTCCCTTGAAGAGGAAAGGGTGATGCAGCAAAGTAGAGATAATTATTTCCCTCATTTAAGAACCAAGGTATCAATCCAGTAGGAGGAACAAGCAAGTCCCCAATATATGCACCTGCACAAACTAACAGACACTTGCACACAATGCGAAAACGGGGTTGTCAATCCCTTCACGATCACTTGCAAGAGTGAGATCTAATAGAGATAGATATAAAAGATAAGTAAAAGGCAAAATAAAGTAAATATAAATAAATTGCAGCAAGGTATTTTTGGGTTTTTCATTTTATAAATAAATTGCAGCAAGGCCCCCTCGTGGGTCTTCTGGCCTCCTTCCGAAGCTTCGTGGGTGTCTTGTTGTCCAAGAAAAATCATCAAAAAGTTTCGTTCCGTTTGGTATTGATTTTCTGTAAAAGTCAAAAACAAGGAAAAAATAGCAACTAGAACTAGGCACTAGGTTAATAGGTTAGTCCCAAAAAATGATATAAAATAGCATATAAGTGCATATAAAACATCCAAGACAGATAATATAATAGCATGGAACAATAAAAAAATTATAGATACGTTGGAGACGTATCAAGCATCCCCAAGCTTAATTCCTGCTCGTCCTCGAGTAGGTAAATGATAAAAACAGAATTTTTGATGTGGAATGCTTCCTAACATATTTATCAATTCAATTTTCTTTATTGTGGCATGAATGTTCAGATCCATAAGATTCAAAGCAAAAGTTTAATATTGACATAAAAACAATAATACTTCAAGCATACTAATAAAGCAAGCATGTCTTCTCAAAATATCATGGCTAAATAAAGTTATCCCTACAAAATCATATAATCTTGTCATGCTCTATCTTCATCACACAAAGTATTTATCATGCACAACCCCGATGACAAGCCAAACAATTATTTCATACTTTTCATGTTCTCAAGCTTTTTCAACTTTCACGCAATACATGAGCATGAGCCATGCATATAGCACTATAGGTGGAATAGAGTATGGTGGAGGTTGTGAGGAGAAGACAAAAAAGGAGAAAGTCTCACATCAACTAGGCAAATTAATGGGCTATGGAGATGCCCATCAATTGATATCGATGCAAGTGAGTAGGGATTGCCATGCAACGGATCCACTAGAGCTATAAGTGTATGTAAGCTCAAAAGAAAACTAAGTGGGTGTGCATCCAACTTGCTTGCTCACAAAGACCTAGGGTAATTTGAGGAAGCCCATTATTGGAATATACAAGCCAAGTTCTATAACGAAAAATTCCCACTAGTATATGACTGTGATAAAATAGGGGACTCTCTATCATGAAGAACATGGTGCTACTTTGAAGCACAAGTGTGGAAAAAGGATAGTAACATTGTCCCTTCTCTCTTTTTCTCTCATTTTTTCTTTTTTTGGGCTCTTTGTCCTCTTTTTTTTTCGTCCGGAGCCTCATCCCGACTTGTGGGGGAATCATAGCCTCCATCATCCTTTCCTCACATGGGACAATGCTCTAATAATGATGATCATCACACTTTTATTTACTTACAACTCAAAAATTTCAACTCGATACTAGAACAAAGATATGGCTCTATATGAATGCCTCCGGCGGTGTACCAAGATGTGCAATGATCTAGCGTGACATGTATAAAAAATATGAATGGTGGCCAAGCCACAAATACTATGTCAACTATATGATCACGCAAAGCAATATGACAATGATGGTATGTGTCATAATAAACGGAACGGTGGAAGTTGCATGGCAATATATCTTGGAATGGCTATTGAAATGCCATAATAGGTAGGTATGGTGGCTGTTTTGAGGAAGGGTATATGGTGGGTTTAATGCACCGGCGAAAATTGCACGGTACTAGAAAGGATAGCAATGGTTGAAGGGTGAGAGTGTGTATAATCCATGGACTCAACATTTGTCATAAAGAACTCACATACTTATTGCAAAAAATTATTAGCCATCGAAGCAAAGTACTAATACGCATGCTCCTAGGGGGATAGATTGGTAGGAAAAGACCATCACCCGTCCCCGACCGCCACTCATAAGGAAGACAATCAAAAATAAATCATGCTCCAACTTCATCACATAACGATAGACCATACGTGCATACTTCTGGAATCACAAACCTTAACACAAGTATTTCTACTAATCCACAATTACTCACAAGCATGACTCTAATATCACTATCTTTATATCTCAAAACAAATGCAAGGAATCAAACTTCTCATATATTCAATGCTCTTTATGAAAGTTTTTATTATATCCCTCTTGGATGCCCATCATATTAGGACCAAATTCATAACCTAAGCAAATTGCCATACTATTTTCAAGAATCTCAAAATAATATAAGTGAAGCATGAGAGTTCATCAATTTCTACAAAATAAAGCCACCACTGTGCTCTAAAAAGATATAAGTGAAGCACTAGAGCAACTACCTAGCTCAAAAGATATAAGTGAAGCACATAGAGTATTCTAATAAATTCACAATTAATGTGTGTACCTCTCAAAAGGTGTGTACATAAAGTATGTGTCGGGGTACACAAACAGGGGGTGTATGTTTCCCCTGACTTGTGGACGGACGGATAGCTTCCTCCCCGGCAGCCAAGGCCAAGCCAGAGAAGCAGCTCTTACTGAGATCAAAGAGCGGATCAAGAAGACCAAGAATAAGCACAACAGAAGAATATTACCTTGGGAAAGCCTCCCCTGCCGGGCAAAAAGGCCTGGCCAGGTCGAGGCTGCCCAAGGGCAAGTTTAAGACTCCCCTGGCAAGCTTACCGGGGCCTCCAAGGGAAGGATCCGCGCCAAGATACCACCGCTCCACCGCACGGCGACGCAAGTCACTTATCAGTGCGGTGTCGAGCCCCTGAGCGATTAAGTGGCCTCTACTAAGCATGTGGCGGCCCATTGGAAGACAAGATTTATCCAAGTGTCACCCGTCCAGAAGCTTGTCAAAGTGATAAGCAAGAGATGGTTAAGCGGCTCGGCAGGCCTGCAGGGCTTCATCCTCAGCATGACACCTAGCAGTGAATTTAATGCGCTTTGTCCTAACTGCTAGAGTAAGGTACTGACAAGAGCAATGTAGTGCCAAGTATTGTTGTGAGATCCTATGATCCTTTGAGAAAGGAGATTCATCTGAAATTAGTTTTCATACAAGAGAGAAGGTAAGGCACATGCAGAAATGTAGGAGTTCAAATTTTGAATTGATATCATAGACAGTACCTGACGCTGGGCTCTCTGCAGTTCTAATAGGGGTTTGGCCAGTGGAGTAGGGGTAAAGTGTGGTACAGTTGGGCCTGTGGTTTCTGTGGCTGCTGATCTATCTGATTTAACAGGTATCACTACCTTTTCCAAATACCTAGTTTGTACTCCTTGAGGATCTGCACTCACCCTCTTCGTTTTGGACATCTATTACGAAAGAACAACATTTGACTAGAAAAACATAGTATGATGACACATGGAATAGGTACAGAAAATGGATAGGAATGGCATATACTCATATATGATGCTTAAACTAAGCAGATGGTGGTGTAACAAAGTAGAAGTAATGCAAGAGGTCATATGCAAAATATGTGTGACCAATACAACATTGCCAAGTTAGAGCAAGCACCTTGATGGGTGAATAAGATAGGCCATCCTCCACCATGCCAAGTTTGTTAGCCAGTGGATTGTTCCGCAATATTCCTCTCGTCCGCCCATTCTCATATTCATTTTGATCATGTTCAATACCTGACACGCATGAAAAACATAAAAATAAGTGAGATTATCTTTGTAATGCAGAAGTGATTCTAATCCAATACTGCCTCCCTGTAAACCCCTTTGTGCTATCTCTGCAATTCTTCTGAGAGTTACCATGCATTCTGTAATTTGGTGTGTGCATTAATATAATGTGTTCTACTACTCAAAATATGAGAGCTCCAGAAGTGATGATACTTCGCAGATGACAGCTTCAACATATAGTAAAGAAGAACAAGTCGACCTAACCTGACAGATTCAAAATATACTAAGCGAGAACAACTCGCCCTGACCAATCGACCGCAAATGTCTCTGCTACTCTTCACAACAAGGAACATACTTATTAAAGAAGAAGAGAAGAGGATCATGTTAAAGAAGAGCAAAAGAGCAAGCAAATTGAAGATATTACAAGTCTTTCTATACAATGCGTGTTGCCCACCCATGATGAATCAGAGCGCACAGAGAAATACAATTCCTTCCAGTCTCTCCATATGTGGCTCACATGCATTTCAAAACTAAAGTAGGAACATTTAGCTGACCAATTAAACATGTCTCAGTTTTACTAATATCAGCATAATATCAAATTTGAATTTGTACAACTAAGCTTTTTTAGCTTGATGGGTGGAGCAGTGCTATTAAGACACGAATCACATAGGCTGATCGTGGTCATCATAAAATGGGGAAACATAAGCATGATGAGTATAGTGTTGACCATGGCAGCGGCATGGCAGATTTGAAGCTGCAAATCGCGCAAAGGGTACTTAGCAACCAATCTTTGCTTTGAAATAACAACTAATATTTGGTATGGACAAGAAAGTACAGTCAACAAGTGAGAAAGAAATGCAATTCCTGCTGCTTCTCTATATGTCGCAACATGCATTTGGAAACTCAAGTGGGACCTTTAGCTAACCAATTCAATTTGTTTGTTAACTAATATCAGTATCATATCACAATCATATTTGAACAACTAATCTTTGGAATTATGAGTGCTGTGTTGTTTAGCATGAAGGGTGGAGTACTACTAGTACGACAGAAAGCACCTACGTAGATCATAGTAGTGTAGATAAAAGGGGAAAACCCTAAGCATCATGAGTAAAATCAGGAAGGTGGAACTAGCTGGAACATATGGGCTTGTATTGCCGGTACGGCTAGAAATGCTTCGGCCCCAAAAGGGGCAGCTATATTCAACTGAAGGCACAATACTGTTACTATCAGTATAGACTCTCAAAGACGACATAGCTCCCAGCATTTCCCGGACATTATGGCAGACCATCTAGAATAGTTGAAAGGATCCATCTGAAGTGACCCAATAGACCTGTCGACTGCAAATGTCCCTGCTCCACTTCCCGACAAGGAACATACTATACTACTCCCTCCGTTCCTAAATATAAGTCTCTTAGAGATTCGAATGCGGACTACATACGGAGCAAAATGAGTGAATGTACACTCTAAAATATGTCTATATACAGCTGTATGTAGTTCTTATTGGAATATCTAAAAAGACTTATGTTTTGCCGAAAAAGTATTTCGCCCTGCTTTATAAATAAATCAACGATGAACAGCACCTGGTCCAAACGCAAGCCACCACAACACACGCACACACCCAAGGTAGTTTAGGAACAGAGGAAGTAATATACTTATTAAGAAGAATAGAAGAGGAACATGATAACAAAGAGCAAGCATATTTTAGATAATACAATGTGTGTTGCCCACCCATGATGAACCAGAGCGCACAGAGAAATACTATTCCTTCCGGTCTCTCCATATGTGGCTCACATGCAATTGGAAACTAAAGTAGGAACATTTAGCTAACCAATTAAACATGTCTCAGTTTTACTAATATCAGCATCATATCAGATTCAATTTGTACAACTAAGCTTGTTTAGCTTGATGGGTGGAGCAGTGCTATTACGACACGAACCACGTAGGCTGATTGTGGTCATCATAAAATGGGGAAACTGTAAGCATGATGAGTATAGTGTTGACCGTGGTAGTGGCATGGTAGATCTGAAGCTGCAAACCATGCAAAGTGTACTTAGTAACCGATGTTTGCTTTGAAATAACAACTAAGATTTGGTATGGACAAGAAAGTACAGTCAACAAGTGACAAAGAAATGCAATTCCTCCTGTCTCTCTATATGTCTCGACATGCATTTGGAAACTCAAGTGGGACCTTTAGCTAACCAATTAAATGTGTATGTTAACTAATATCAGTATCATATCACAATCATATTTGAACAACTAAGCTTTGGAATTATGAGTGATGTGTTGTTTAGCTTGAAGGGTGGAGTACTGCTAGTACGACAGAAAGCACCTACGCAGATCATAGTAGGGTAGATAAAAGGGGAAAACCCTAAGCATCAAGAGTAAAATCAGGAAAGTGGAACTAGCTAGACCATATGGGCTTGTATTGCCGGTACGGCAAGAAAGGGTTCGGAATGGCTTCGGCCCCAAAAGGGGCAGCTATATTCAACTGAAGGCACAATACTGTTACTATCAGTCTAGACTATCAAAGACGACATAGCTCCCAGCATTTCCCGAATATTATGGCAGACCATCTAGAATCATTGAAAGCATCCATCTGAAGCAACCCAATAGACCTGTCGACTGCAAATGTCCCCGCTCCACTTCCCGACAAGGAACATACTGTACTACTCCCTCCGTTCTTAAATATAAATCTCTTAGAGATTCGAATGCGGACTACATACGGAGCAAAATTAGTGAATGTACACTCTAAAATATGTCTATATACATCCGTATGTAGTTCTTATTGGAATATCTAAAAAGACTTATGTTTTACCGAAAAAGACTTTCGCTCCGCTTTATAAATAAAGCAATGATGAACAACACCCGGTACAAACGCACGCTACCACAACACACGCACGCACCCAAGGCAGTTTAGGAACGGAGGAAGTAATATACTTATTAAGAAGAACAGAAGAGGAACATGATAACAAAGAGCAAGCAGATTTTAGATAATACAATGTGTGTTGCCCACCCATGATGAACCAGAGCGCACAGAGAAATGCACATCCCTGCTGTCTCTCTATATGTGGCGCACATGCTTTTCAAAACAAATATAGGAACATTAGCTGACCAACTAAATGTTCTCTATTTTAGTAATATGAGGATCATATCAGATTCGTATTTCAACAACTAAGCTTTGGAATTATGAGTGGCATGTTGTTTCGCTTGATGGGTTGAGGTCTTGAGGAGCAGTGCTAGCACGACATGAAGCAACTACGATGATGGTAGTGAATATAAAGGGGGAAAACCATAAGCTTTACGAGTATAGTGATCGTGCAATGGCGGATCTGAAGGTGCAAACCGGACAAAGTCTACTTCACAACCAATGTTTGGTTTCATCTAGCCACTACGATTTGGTATAGACAAGAAAAGTACAGTAAACAAGTTACGATCTATTTTCTGGGTGAGATCAATAACTTAAGCAGATATGAACGAGTACCACCTCTCTTAGGATGCCATGTAGGCCCCTGCTAATACGTTGAGGGTGCTGCGGGTGCGATGGCTGTCGGCGGCGCGGAAGAAGACTTGAGACGGCAGACGGCCGGGTCGGGGGATAAGTCATGTTGTCGTGGACGAGCGGTCCTAGGAGCAGCAACGGCAAGGTGGACGACGGCGCCGATGAAGCGAGAGGATGCGCAATGAAAGGATCCTGGTCCGGCGCCGTGGATGAGAGACATCCATCTCTTGTAGTGGATAGCAGGGTAGGGGTAGCGGCTCCGATAAGGTGGAGTATGGGTGGCGGACGGAGGAGGCTGGCTGGAGTGGGGAGGTTGTTGTGGCGCCGATGGTGTATGAATGGGGAAATGGAGGGGGAGGGGGAGAGGATCTCAAACTTTGGGGCACGCTTGTCTGAAATGTGGGAAAGTTACGAACTTAGCCCCCGTTTAAAATTTCGGACATCTCGTCAGTTGGGGATAGGACGGTAATCTGGCATCTCCACAATATTTGCCGATAGCGATTTCGGGCGAGGAGTGGGTCTTTTGCCGCCCACGGTTGGCGCCCACGGTGTATGAACGGGGCTGACAGGTAGGGCGGTTGTGTCACATCTGAGGGAAGTTACACACCTGCCCCTATTTAAAATATTTGCCTACATCGGTTTTGGATGAGGAGAGTTTATTTTGCCGCCCACGTGTATGAATGAGAAAATTGAGGGAGAGAGAGATGTCTTTCGGACGAGTTTGAATCAAATGTGTGTTTGCCACCCACGATGTCTGAATGGGGAGACAGGCGGTCGTGTCTCTGATTTAAGTTACTAGTCTACCCCTATCGACAGCAGTGGAAATCAGGTCGATTAGGATGTGAAGTTTCAAGGGTAGACAGTAATTTCCATCTCGCAAACACTGGCTTCGGGCAGCCGACAAATGATAGTGGGTGTTTTGCCGCTTGGTTCAAAATTTGGGAGAATTAGCATTCACGTTTACCCTGGGCCCTGGCAACTAAATTGTAATCCAATTCGTATTCGATTACGAATATCCATACATCATTCTACGTTTTGTTATTTATTTCTTCAACGACAAAGATTTATTCCACCTTTATATATGAATATGATTTAGAAATGCCGTGATCTTTGAATTCAGTAGGTTGGATACACTTTGAGTCAAACAGTTATTTCATCCAATACAATATGCTCACACGAAAAACAGTTCACCTTATGTCAATCATACAAGTACTGAGGATTACCCCGCCTAAAAAATTCAGATCATTACAACACATGGACAACAAAGGGGGTCTTACAACAAAATCCATTCAAAGACATGACACAACATGCAAGTATACTAATCTAGTGACAATTTCAACTGGTATCTAAAGAAGAACTAGGATTACCCTGGGCTTCAGATAGCAGAAGCAGCAGGACCTCCTCCGTCTTCAAATGCAACATTCTTACTTCCTTCAATTCTTTGGTTGCTTGCATAATGCGTGCAACTAATTGCATAATTTCCAGCCTCAAGATCAAGATTACCTCATTCATGGCAGCCACACCATCTCTTTCTACCTCTAGTAGAGCCTCAAGAACTACAATATCTGTGCTCAGACTGCTCTCCAGCGGTGTTGCCTCTAAACTGCTACCATCTGGTAACATGGCTGGCGCACTGCTTCCAAAAATAGATTCTGGTGTTGTACATTGGGTCCTAGTGTGAACAGCATCTTGAAATGTTTCCGCTAGACATAAGTAAGAGATAGTTATCGCATGATCTAGGCAGTAAGCTTACATGGTAAACGACATACGAATTAGTATTGCCGAGCATGGCAAGCTATATTTAAATGGTTCAAAGCAGCATCAGCCTAAAACAAATTAAAATGGTATGATGAAAGGTAGTGTAACACCGCTATATTTAAGTTGCCCAGGCATTTAAGTAGTTGAAATAATCTGAGAAAGCACTTAAACAGTGTGGCCTCATATAAACTACGAAGACAGTCTTGTGATGAAGTTCATAGGAAAAGTTAAGGAGTCAAATGAATTAGGCATGCATTTCTTTACGATAGTACAACAGGCACTGCTGACATATTGTCCAACTCAGGTATAGCCTAATAAGTAACAAACAAGCATTCAAATCAAGCAATACAGCAAATCAGACAACTGAACTATTTGTAATTCTATAGGATTACAGGTTGAGGGCACAAGCCAAGAAAGCAGCCCACACGCATTACATTTCACATGTACTAAAACACACTGGCTTACCATATGTTGCTGTGAAGCGTCGCTGCTGTTGCAATGTTCTTTGAAGATATCGTCAGCATCCCATGGTTGCAAATCTAGTTGTTGTAGTTTATTCTTCCCCCCTATTTAGGTAAAATTAATTTTAATCACATGCACTGGTTCGAATTGATCATCAATGGTTAATCTAAACTAATGAAAGAAGGGTGTGTGCTTACACGACAATATATGTGCTTCACTCTATTTTTATGCTTGTTGAGGTGCCAGCCCCAAAAGAACAAATATTTTGCTTAATGGGGTTGGCAGCTCCATAATTAATAGAAGTATCAAATTAGTCATGCAACTTGGGAAGATCAAGAACGCACAAAAAAGTAATGAACAGAGGCTCGGAGTAGTGATGTAATAGCTAGCATCGGAAAATGTAGGGTCAAACGAACAAAAAGCAGCGGAACCACAAGCTAGTTTGCTGATGTGTAATTAAGCATAGAGAACATAGGTCCTGTTTGGATCCATGGGTTAGAGCTAGTTTGGGCTCAAATAGCCCTAAAGTATCCAAACATGAGGGCTAGTTTGAGCTAGTTGCATCTAACCCACCCAAAAAAACTATCCCACCCAAGAGGTGCTAATAGGAGCTAGTTCTCCTAGTGCATTTATTTTTATTGTCAATCTAACCCTGTCATCCAAACACCTCTTTGGCTAGAGTCAGTTCAGGGTTAGTCATGAGCTAGAAACTAACTCTAACCTCTAACTAAGTTAGAGTATCCAAACAGGGCCATAGAAGCAGTCTGATGTAACCAACAGGTGGCATCAGAACAACACCATTATCATAAATATAGCATGCAAGAAGTAAAATAGTAGGCAGTGATATCTAGGAAGTATAGTAATACTTAGGACAAAACAAAAGCATTGTAACTACTACCTCCATCCTGGTTTATTGGTCCTCATTGTATTTTGTGTCACATTTTGACCATAGATTGAACTAACAAAATGTTCATGTATGTCACCAAAAATTATATCATTGAAAACTATGTTCAAATACGAATCCAATGATATAATTTTTATTAACATGCATTAACATTTTATTAGCTAAATCTTTGGTCAAAATTTGGCACAAACTATAAAAGGGACCTATAAACCAGGACAGAGGTAGTATATGTGCACTGGTTTGTAATTTAGCACATGTAACCTGTTCACTACCACACGTATGGCCCTACAGGTGCAAGCAGAATAACGCGTCTCATGAAAAATTGAATGATGCCCTGAAGATATTCGACGGTGCAGTGCTTATGCTAACACTACTGCAGGATGCTGCTAACGCGACACTACGACCAGAGACCCTTTGACAAACTGTGTGCGATGCATTAATCGGAAACGGTGATGTAAAATAACCATAAAAAAGATGCAAAACGTTTGCGATGAAGGATACATCAAACACGGTTCAGATTTTAGTTGCGTGTGCGATGAGGGGCATACGGTTCAGTTCGATGAACTATTTGCGATGAGGCAGAACAAAAGAACAGGCAGCCATATGAAGGCGTGTGCGATATACGGCATACAGTTCACTCGGATAAACTATTTGTGATGAGGCGGAACAACAGAAATGGGCAGCCAGATGAAGGTTTGTGCGATATACGGCATACAGTTCAATCGGATGAACTGTTTGCGTTGAGCCAAGAGAACAGAAATGGTTCAACTTAACAAGATGTGTGTGATACGCGGCAAACAGGTCTGTAATCGGAAATGTGTGGGAAGACCGATAACAACACAGACGATTCCTGTTAACAAGCCGTGTGTGTTGTGAGGAAACAATTGTTGGTATACAGTTTTCAGTGATTGATGAAATCATCACCGACGAGTTCCATTGTTTAGTCCGTGTGCGATGTGATTTGCTCTGTCTACAGAGCATCAACATATATACTTAAAAAGACAGCATTGCAAAACCAAATTAAGCATACAATTACACAAGTGACTACACACATAACATTTCCACACACCAAAGTAAGCAATTACATGCATACTAAACTAGGAGAAACGAGGATCTAATCATCTACTTACTATTGCGACGACGCTTGCCGTTGCTCTGCTTCTGGCTGGATCCCTGGCCGTTTTGGGGAAGGAGGCACTTCCTCATGTCAACGATCCGCCTGTACATATCGTAGCTCGTGTACGCCTTCTTGGCCGCGTACACGACGTGAACTTTGTCGAGTTTCTCCATCCAGGCCGAGTGCCAGGCACGCTTGTCCTTGTCGAGTAGGGGTCGATGATGGCCTCGGCGAGGTGAACCAGTGAGTCCTTCTCATGCTCCTTGCTGCCCCAGATCTTGTATTGGCCCTGGATGTCAACAAGATTCTTGCAGGCGATGCCCGAATTCTTGAGCACCTTTACATTGTTGGTGATGTCCACCATAGCGAACATGTAGTGGGGCCTGTTGAGAAATCTGGCAAAACGCTCGCAAGACCTTGTGGCCAGGTAGTAGTGGTAGACGAGGACGTGGTTGCGCACGCACATCTAGGCGACGGCGACCTTGGGATGAGACCCGGCATGAGCGCGGGTGTACTTGAGGTCGAACCCGACCACCTTGTACTTTCCTGGGCAAGCAACAGCTCCATGATGTGGATGGAGTGCTCCACCCAGACCGGGTTGTTGGTGTACACCACCGAGAGCTCCGTGAACCTTCTGTGGATGTCCACCATGGCATGCATGGTGAACTGCCGCTCGTCGTCGGCAGCCGCTCGGAGCGCCATTGGAGGCACGCATGATAGCCTCTAAGAATTTGTCATGGTGGGTGTGCTTCTTGTAATGGTGGGGCACGATCGAAAGGTTGAAGAGACACAAGGGTTAAATGGCCGCTGTAATAAATGGGGGCCGGTCGGCCTGTAATCGTCACGTCTTGTCACCGCGTTCATAGCGGAGGATTCCAGTGCACACTTGACAACACCGCACCGCACGCATTTCGTTTAACCACGCGCGGGCTCGAAGAGGCGCCAAATGTATCGTCGGTGAGCCTGTTCCCGCGCTACCGCGCAAGGTTCCCGCCCGGCTAGTTTGGCCACGCGTTGGCTAGAAGAGGGGCAAATCATGGGTGTTTATTAGCAAAAAGCTTTGTAAAAACGAAGTGTGTAGAATGACTTCGGTCATAAGTTTACCCGTGGGTGATGAGGTCAAAGTTACACAGAAGGGTGATGACGGACACTCGAGTGCGATAATTAATTCAGCGCTCTACAGGGCACACGGTTGAAGAAACCAACTGTGTGCAGTAATGTCGAGGATCGCAGTCGAGTTAGCTATACAGATCATGTGCTATGAGATCGACAAGGTAAACATATTCGAGAATGGTTAATAAAATCTAAGTCCATTGCATATTAAGGTCAAAATAGTGCTACCAATATTCGAGTCTCATACGATGCCATTTCAATGATTGTACCACAAAAGCTCAAAATATTACAAGGTTCAAATTCCAGAGTTATATGGCTCAAATTTGAAGATTACAAAGTTAAAACTGATATTAGAAACGAAATTCAGCTCATCAGCTGCAAACGCTCGCACTGATCCGCTGAACATGGATATCAAAGAGGTTCAAACTAATATTACCACTTCTAAGTCTTGTTTCGAAACCTCATAATTTTTGCAAAGGGGTCAGCCACTGAGAAGTCATGTATGGGGTTGACATGATGACTTCCGATATCTCTGTCATCTGAAGTTCCAAAATAAATTCAGCATTTTTGGAGCCTATTCCATTCTGCTGCAGCCGCCGACGCTGATCAACAAACCATTCATTTTTGCGAAATAAATGTAGGGCAAACCTCATTACCTTCAGCACCCTTGCTCTGACAAGAAAGAACCTGGCGAATATAATATCTGGAAAGGTCCCTCGGTAGGAGTTCAAAGTAATTTCTGAGAGATGCAGATCTAGGCATTCAACATGATTGTTATATTGTATCACATTATCCACCACCGGGCCTAATCTTATCTGCAAAAGAAGAAAATGTGTTAGTGCCTACATGCAGTTTTGTACACTACTACAGGCCTATTTGGTTTGCAGGATTTGTAAAATGCACTAAAATGCCATCTTCGATCCGGCATGATTAACATGGGCATTTGATTACAATCTAGAAAAATGTAGCCTTCTTCTCAAGAGGTTGGAGTGGATGAAAAGTTCCCTAAGAAAACTAGTACAGATGAATCCAAAGGAGAAATGCTTATGGATTGTAACCATATGGATCAAGCAACCAATATGGGGGGCATGTATGTACTGAAATCCTCCAAAAAATCCTTCAGAAATCGTAGTACATTGTCATTGTAAACTTGGAAAAAGATGTCACAAATTGAAATCCCTTATGGTTAACATTTAACAGGAAAGGAACATCACCTCGATATATAGCTTCTCTAGGCACGGAAAGCATCTCAGGAAACTGACAACTTGCTCCAGGTTGGGGCCGATAGATTCTAGTGCCAAGACCTTCATTGTGCGCAGTTTCGGGGTCAAGCTTGTCGGAATCATTTTCTGGATGATAGACGAACATACATCTTCAAAATTAGAAATAATGTTAATTTCTAGAAGGAGAGGTAGAAGGCGGCTGTTGTACCTGAACGGGTGTGGATCCAATAACAAGTTCGGAGTAGTTGTCAGACGAGTAGCCCACCACTATCAATTTCAGCGTAGAAATGACATTGATTCTTGTTGGACCTTCTTGATCAACTACAAGTAATCTCTTAAGTGAAGGTGTGTCCTCAATGACCATACCATGGTACACATCTTGTGTTGTCTTCCTGCCGCACCAGCAAGACACATAAATAGTCCGGAGAGTCATGGAGGTGATGTGGAAGCTACTCAACCCATTGATCGCCTGAAGAGGACGGTACTCGAGTGTAGTACAGCCACGGAGCAGGCGCTCCATGTCACCATTTGGGAGGCAGACGACGACGAGCTTGAGGTGCTTCAGTCGTGGTAGAATAAGAGCGGTTACGTCATTAAGGGGGGATGGCAGTTCCTGAACTTGGTGACGCGCAGCGTGGGCGCGAGGCAGAGCGCGGACATTGGCAGCGAGCGCATATGCCCATCATCAAAAGTGAGCTCCTCGAGCTTATCTAGGGCGGGGGATCGGAACCAGTCATCAAGCTTGGCTCGGTCCTTGCCTTTGGAACAGAACTTGCCCATTCTAAGGCCTCTGGTTGGGCCAGGGTGACTACCGAGGATCTTGGAGAATGCATCCAAGCATTTGCGATAGCCATGGTAGAGCTCATGGGTCTCAATGAGGTCAAGAGGGGTGGAGTTCCATAGGGGGCGCCACCGCTGGGAACGGACGGTTGTCCGTGCCCCATATTTGATTGGGAGGAGGGAGATGATGACTGTCAACATATCATCGGGGAGGCTACTGATGAAGTCTAGGCCTGCTGGAGTCGCTTGCGGTTCTTGCTTGCCCCACCTCTGCTTGTTGGCAGCCCTGTTCTCCACCTCCGGAGTCTCCTTGTCAGCGGCGCTTTCTGATAGAAGTGGGAGTACAGGGAATATTTAGTTAAAACAGGGCAATAGAAAAGTGTATTGGTAACTAGAAGTTAGTAGGTAGGAATATAGTAAGAAAATGGAATAACAATTGGTTGATTAAATACTACACAATTCATTTGATATTGCTGGGTAAGTCAACAAGCAGATACTTGAAAAGAAAACTTACTTCGAACAAAGTCTGGACGAATGATATCGTCGGGGAAGTTAGCATATATCTCATGACCAGGCTCTTTTATGTGCAGTGCAATTTTAGTGCTAGCTTTCAGTACATAAAACTTAGAAATTTCTTTCCAAAGGCCAGTGCCAAAATAAGAGTCACCATGTTCATCAAGTCTTACAGTAGCAACGATTGTAAATCCATGGTTTGTGTTCAGTATGACATCCCTGCAGTCTTGATTTATGTAAAGGGAAAGATTGTGCACTACAGATTCTGTTGCATAGCAAGGGACGCGCTGCAGAAAAAGGTAGGATTGTTAAAGAAAATATGGTAACATGCAAATATGGGCCCAAATTGAAAGAACTGTACAGCAGTTGAAATCGAAGGACAAAAATCTATAATTAAACAGATAGGGTAAACATGATGTCATGGAAATATGAGAGTAATCGAAAGAACAATACATCATTAATTTGCCTAATATAGAAAGAAGAGAGAAAAAACCCTTTTGATGTATATGGTGCATGTGGCACCTTTTATCCAAATGTAGCAATATTTAGTATATGTTCAGGAAAGTAGGCCATGCCAACTGATTTAGGGTGAGATTGAACATACCGCGCACATCCTCATGTCATCTGGTATGGTGAGATGGAACTCCATGGATGTCTGGCGGAGGCCGCAAAGTCCTGATGTGTCCATGCACTGTGCACTCTATGAATGAAAGAAAACCCTCAAATCAGCTCGAATAAAAATGAATTCACGGTGATTTCAGCCGGGTGATTAAAGGAGGCAGATGAACTGGGATAAGAGATGAGATAATATCTCATTAAATTAGTTACCTTGTTGTCCATGAGAAAAAAACCTCAGTACGGCGGATTCCCCAACCGGGCGAAGCTGGGTTAACCACGAGCAGCGTCGATGGTGATAGGCGGTGGCAAGCGGAAGTGGCAAAATGCGGTGGGGTTTGCCGGCAGCCTGGCGGCGGCGACAGGCGTCGAGCTAATTGGTTGCCGCCATGATAGGCGATGCCATGCATAGACGCGGAGGAGCTTGTGCATGTGTGAATGGGGACCGGAGGGGTGGCGGGCGGGGTGAGGGTTTATGTGACGTGGGGATGGTGAGGGTTTTCTTTTTTCTTTTCTGAATTGGGTGGTGAGGGTTTTCTGTCCCACAAAGCATTTCGGAGGCAACGGTTTGCTAGAGCCAACCGTGTGTGATTGACCTAACAGGCAAAATGAAAGTCATTGCACACGGTTCCAATTTTGGGAACCGTGTGTGATTGACGTACTACCTTCGTCCTGGTTTATTGGCCCCCTTTGTAATTTGTACCAAATTTTGACCAAATATTTAACTAACAAATGTTTATGCATGTCACCAAAAATTATATCATTGAACACTATGTTCAAATACACATCCAACGATATAATTTTTGCTGACCTGCACTAACATTTTGTCAGTTAAATCTTTGGTCAAAATTTAACACAAATTACAAAGGGGACCAATAAACCAGGACGGAGGTAGATTCCATCAACCGAACTGATTGCATCCATATCCCACATTTAGACATAAGTAAACATAGATTAAACATACTCAGACATAGATAATAAGCGTAAACAAGCATAGTTCTATCGTAAGTACATAGTTCAACCGTCATTAAGACACTACATGGCCATACATTGTTCGATCCCACATCTCATCTCAACTGCCGGCACGATCCTGAAGCTTCTCCAGGTACTCGGCGTACACGCCGTGCGCCACCCAGTGAGAATACTTTAGCTTGAAGGAGCCAACGGCCCGTCATCTTGCATGTGCCACAACACTTTGATACGCGTCATGAAGCTTGTGGTTGCAAAATGGGCATCGATAGCCGCCGTCCCAGGTCCTAATACGCTTGTTATGCATTCCCGCATAAAGCTCCCTCAGGATTTGCCTCTTGTACCTCCTCTGGCCATCTTCATCCTCGCTGTCCACATCATCAGACAGCACCTATACAAATAGTAAAAAAATGTGGCGTCAAATTAATGTTTACAAACTAATCTCTAGCGAACATTTGGATGTTGCCAAAATTTGGCATCAAATCAATGTTTACATGCCGTGAAGTAGGATTAGGAATTTATGGCTATTTTTTATACATATCCAGAGATTATGGTTTGATTTTTAAGCACAGTCGTCTATGTACAAACCAATCTTGAAGAAAATTATGGCACAAACATATATGTAGGTCATTCAAAATCAATTGTCAAGTCCTGGCTAGGAATTATTAGCACGAACACTAACCCTAGTCGGATTACTAGCAGAAATCATTTGCACAGATGAAACAACTAATCACTTATCACTTGTACTATTCAAACAATCAATACACTACACGGATCTAACAAAACTTACTCAGATTTCATGGATTGGGAGAACATAACCATAGAATTTCTATTCCAAAAAGGGGAAGGCAGGAGTAACCAGGGAAACCCTAGGATCTATTTGACACATAAATGGGTATAGATGACTAACCAGTTGTCCGTCGTCGTCGGAGTCGTCGCCGGAGTGGTTGTCGAAGTCGTCGCCAGGGTCGTCGCCCGAGTCGTCACCGGAGTCGGTGTGGATCTCCGCCTCCGGCTGTGGAAGCTCGACGCCGTCAACGACGTCAGGGTGCAGCGATACCTCACCGGCGGTGATGGAAACCTCTGTCTCCATCTCCACGCCGTGCTCCGGTGCTTCAGTAGCCCCGGCATCGCCACTCCCTCCGATGGGGCACTTCGGCGGCATCCTCATACACTGACAGCTTTGAGGACTAAGAGCAGCGTCAAGGATGCCAGCGGAGAGAGAGGATTGTGTGTGTGGCGAGGATGGGGGGTGCGGCCGCTCGGGCGCGCCATTAATATGGAGTAGTGGGAGAGAGGCGGGCGGCGGTCAAACCGCTGGCTCGCCTGCCGGTGAGCCTGCGCACCGGACTGCTGGCATGCCTACCGTAGTTTCACACAGCTACTCGCACGCCTCCCGATGACTGCGCAGTGAGCACGCCTCCCGTCAATTCACACACCTGCATGCACGCCTCCCGGTCTCCCTGCGCGGTGGACTGCTCGCATGCGTCCCGTCAAATCACGCCTGCTCACACGGCACACGGGTCGCGTGGCGGCACGTATATTGTTTTTCTATTTGGATGATTAATGCTGCCGCTTTATTGCTTAACCAAAGCATGGCACGTATCCATTGTTGGTCTAACGGTCACGGTTCGAATAAATAATCCATTTGGGATATTGGTTCCCAATTATTAATAATCTCCCGTTTGTAAGAAGACAAAGATTACATCAAAACTGGTCTCAAATTTGACAGAAAATGTACAATGCCACTTTGTATTGGTGTCCATATGACAACACGATAAGTTTCATGAATTTCAAATAAGTTTTGGATGTACTAGAATTTAAAAATCAAGATTCTCAATGTTTGAAATTTCTTGCACGGGGAGTAAACATGCACCCAGTGAGACACATGTGTTTTTGCAATCCATCTAGGTGCACTATCACGTGTGCATGTAGCTCAAATTTGATTTTTGCACATTATACCCCTAGAAAATCAATCAATGTACTAAAACGTCTTAATGATCTCTGTTTTTTAAAATTAAAACGTCCCTCCTTTGGTAACACATGTTCACCGCGGGATAATTTAACATGCATCGTAGTTGCGGTGGATTCGCGGTGTGTGTGTGTGTGTGTGTGCGTCTGGGGGTGGCGGGTGGCTCGCAGTACACTACGAGTCATGAGTCATCGTGTGGGTTGGCCGTTTTGTGAGGTAGGTGCCACATCAGAGTCGTGAATTCGTTATTTAAAACATTACACAACCCTTTCATACATACATGTTCCGGCCACATGCAGTCGATGGTTCTCCTACACGACACTCGATACTCGCGTGTGACACTTTCTGTGGGCCCGCGAGGTCGTCGTCCATCACTTTGACAAACAGCCGGCAGTGAGGTTAATTTGACCAGCAAGGTAGAATCGTTTTTGTTTGTGTTATGGTGGGAGTATATATATAGTACGCGTCGAAGATGTGGGAGGGGACTAGCGTATATACTATACGTACGCGTCCGTGAACAAGTACACCTCACTCAGTGTCGGGACTTTTTGGTTTCCGAGGCACGTGCCACATCAAAGTTATGAAATTGGCTATTCAAACATCACACAACACCTCTTTGGGCCACATGCATGTAGGCGGTGGTTATCCTAGGACACTCACGTGTGACGCTTCCATCTGTGGGCCCACGAGGCCATCGTCGATGCATGCATCACTTTGACCTACATCGGGAGAGGTTAATTAATTTCCCCATCAAGGAGGATTATTTTTGGGTTGTATTACGGTAGGAGCATATAGTATGCGTCGAAGAGGGGGAAGGGGACCATCATATGTAGTACGCTTCATGAACCTCGCTCTGTGTGGGGACTTTACAGTTTTCGAGGCATGTGCCACATCAAAGTTGTGCATTTTGCGTATTCAACATATGTTTGCCCCACATGCAAAGCGATGGTGGTTGTCCTCTCGCACCCAATTAAGCGGTTATCAGCGATATCGATGCTTTCCATCTATGGGCCCGCTTGGTCCATCACTACTTTGCCAGACAACGAGAGAGGTTAATTTGACTTAGGAGGGGATTATTTTTTTGTTTGTAATACGGTATATATATAGGTCATGCTCTGGGATGACATGATACAGCTTGAGCACACACATGCATGTGTACGCATGAATCCCTCCCATCGAGTCGAAGTGCCTAGTACCACGACACGTCATGAACTGATCTCGCTCTGTGTGGGGACTGTAAGATTTTCGACGCACGCGCCACATCAATGTTGTGAAATGGTATTCAAACATGCATGCACGCATCACCTCCATACATATGCATGTAGTGGTTGTCTTCAAACAGTACACTCCCTCTTGTGGTTATCGGTGACAAGCCTATATATTCGTGGGCCCG
This sequence comes from Thinopyrum elongatum, assembly GCA_011799875.1. Classification (NCBI taxonomy): domain Eukaryota; kingdom Viridiplantae; phylum Streptophyta; class Magnoliopsida; order Poales; family Poaceae; genus Thinopyrum; species Thinopyrum elongatum. The sequence goes on from CM022298.1 coordinate 583,131,224, forward strand.
CATGGACATCCATGATCACCTTGACCGACAACAAGATAGGTTACCATGGCGGATTCTTCCTTTGGTTCGTGTTATCGTATTATAGGTCATGGTGAGATTTAGACCTAATTAAGTTTGAGCGCATACTATGCACGCATGCATGCATGAATCCCCGTCATCGGCTTGAAGTGTGGTGTGACATACATATGCATCGTCAACTAACCCTCACTCAGTGTGGGGATTTCTGGTTCGAAATCATTGTGCCACATCAAAGTTGTTCCATTGTGTATTCAAACACACCTCTCCATACATATTTTTGGGCCACAAGCAAGCAGTGGTTGTCTTCGGGGACTAGCTACTTGCGTGATTATTGGCGAGCTAGCCCATCTCCGGGGTCCCATGGACGGCCATCACTTTGACCAACAACAAGAGAGAGGTTGTATGACCAAGGTGGATTATTCTTGGTCCGTTTTATGATCCATCTTGGTGAGATGCCCCTCTGGCCCGCCGACTGAAAGTGGGTGTGTGGGGGGGGGGGCTGCTACTACTAAACTTCGCACTTTGCTCAGTTGAACCTCCGTGGGGGGGGCATGCATTCATAGCTTAGGATTCCACTACTAGGAAAACCTCTATAGATAGACATTAAGTAGTAGTGTGGGTTATTTGGCCCGCGCTACTGCTACTTAGTAGTAGCGCGGGCAAAAAATGCGCTACTAGTATGGCATAGTAGTAGCACGGGCACAAAAAACCTGCACTGCTACTAAATGATTTTCACCCTGAATCCTCAACAGACAATAGTCATAGCGTTGGGTATAAAACCTGCGCTACTACTAGATGGATAGTTGTAGCACAGGTGGGACACACCGCGCTGCTGGTATGCAAAAAACCTACGCTACTGGTAAGCTTTTTCCTAGTAGTGTTCCCTTCCTGCCGACACGAGGTGGGGGGGCAAGCAATACCGTGCGCTTTGCGAGATAGGTGCCACATCGAAGTTGCATTTGGTATTTGAACATCAAACCACCCTCTTCATACATATATTTGGTCCACATGCAAGTGTGTTCATGTTCTGAAACTCTCCCGCGTCATTTTTCGCCAAATTTATGAATATTAGACAAGTCGGATGACACAACAGACACGGTTCACTCACACTAACCGTGTGCCATGCCGATGCCCCTGTCACGGACATCCGCACAGTACATTGGGCTCCACAAGGCTTCCCCTCTCAAAAATATCTACCCCTGCAGCTTTTTTCTGTTTGATAAAACACGGTTATTATGTTTCGATCGTGTGTGATGTTTCTTGTTCCCGCTCCTGCCTACATCCCTCGAAAATATCTGCCCGCCTCGAGGGTTTTTCTGTTTCATAACACACGGTTGTTATCTCCGGACTGTGTGCAATGCACCATCATCTAAATTTTCAATAGCCCCGGCATTTCATTCCCTCGTTTGACTCCCACGTAGTAAAATTTTCCGTAGCCGCGTCATTTCCTCAAACACACCCCCTGCCCCCCCTCCACACACACACACCAAAACCTCCTCGGGCGCGCGCGCACATACACACCCTCCCTCGCTCGAATCCCCTAGCAAGGTCTCTGCCGCGGCTGCCGCAAGGCCTTCATTGTCAACATCTGCCAGTTTGCCCATGCAGCTTACCCACCGATCTCCATACCCAGGCCGCCCTAAGTTTCTTAGATGATGCCTGCCAAACGCCCCCTTTCCCATAGATCCCCATCCCCATCCCCCACTCCAGAGCGTCGTGGCCTAAGCCCGGCTACTGTTCCCGTGGAGCTCGAGAAGCGACTGGCCCAAAAGAGGTGTATCGCGGTCTCTTCGCCCGACGTCGCCGAGGAAGCTGACGACCATTGCTGGCCGCAGGCACTCAATCAGCAGGCTAGAGTATGTGGGTATGTCGCGGACGCCGGCAATGACATAGAGGTCGTCGACAGCGACGACCTGAGGCGGGCTATGTCACAGGTTAAGTGGCCCACCCCCAACCCCTCGGGTTCAACCGCCGTCGATCTCATCCATGGCCCCGTCGCTGATCTCCTCTGGCTCGCTGTCAAGAATTTGCCATCCTACATCGCCATCGAGCCCCTTTTGTCATTTCTGAAGGACACGTTCTGCGACGCTGGCTTGGGATCCACAGCTTCCAAGTTAGACCTCATCGACAGCGACCACGAGAAGGGCACCCTCTCTGGCTCTTCCAAGGGGAAAGAGCCCATTTGCTCTTCCAAGGGGAAAGAGCCTGTCTGCGACATCAGGGAGGGCACCCTACAGCCATGCTCTTCTAAGGGGAAGGAGCCCATCTGCGACAACATGGAGCGCATTCAGGGTCCGTGCTCTTCCCACGGGAACGAGCCCATCTGTGGCAAGTGAGGAAACCCATCGAGTCCCTTTTGTAGTGTAGTGAGAATATGTCCAGTTTTAATTCCTATATTTGGTTGTTTGCAGTATGCCTTGTTTATTTCAGTTATTCACAATGTGATGCTCTATATGTGCAATTATTTACTGTGCAGTACATTTCATCAATCCAGTTTTAAACATACAGTTAGGAATGCATATATTTGCTTGTTGTTAAGCCTGTTATAGCTAGCATATGCCTCTTTTAAATTTTTTTGATTGTTCAGTTATTTGTAGTTAGCATATGTCTAGTTTCAAAGGCTATCTTTGTTTGTTCGTAGTATGCCTTGTTTATTCTAGTTATTCACAACGTGATGTTCTATATTTACAAGTATGAACTGACCAGTTCAATTTCATCAATACCAGTTTCAACAATACCACTATGAATGACTACATTTGGTTGCTGCATCTTGTAGTTAACACGCCTTTCCATTTTTATTTAACAATAACCAGTGTAATTAGACTGGCACAATACCAGTTTGAATGACTATGTTTGCTTGTTGTTAAATGTTAGGCTTGTTGCAGTTAGCACACCTTTCCACTTGTTTTGCTTTACTAGCGTGCTTAAACCTGCACACTGAAGCTATCTTTTGGAGATTATTTTGTCTGCCATGGATATATTTGGTTGATGTTTAGCCTGTTGTGCTTAACATGCCTCTCGATGTACCTACACAGGACAATTTTGGGAACGACTGCTGTTTTCCATCGAGGTTAGTTTCATCCCATGGCTTATATATACTCACTATTCAGGATATCGGTAGCTAGTACCATATAGGCCGGGAGCTGATAAGGGACTAATTGGTGAATCAGACTTTTAACTGAATATATCTATAACCCATTTATCGTTAGGTTAACTAGTGCCATATGTAATATATCTGAGGCTACATAGCAACATGCACTGTACTTAATGTCTAAATATGCAATCCTAGGCTACATAGCAACAAGGAAGAGTGTTACCTTAATGTTCTGACAATGTCTAGATATACGTAGAAGAGCAGCAGCAACAACAACAACAACAACAACACAGCCCTGTTTGGATACTCAACTTAGCTAGAGGTTAGAGTTAGTTTCTAGCTCATGACTAACCCTGAACTAACTCCATCCAAAGAGGTGTTTGGATGATAGGGTTAGATTGACAATAAATGCACTTGGAGAACTAGCTCCAATTAGCACCTCTTGGGTTGGATAGTTTTTTTGGGTGGGTTAGATGCAACTAGCTCAAACTAGCCCTCATGTTTGGATATACTTTAGGGCTATTTGAGCCTGAACTAGCTCAAACTAACTCTAACCCATGGATACAGCAGCAGTTAATCAGCCGATAATTTGTAAGAATGAAAAAAACTCCTTCCGGCCCATAATATAAGATGTTAATTCATCTAATATGTGAGTATATTGGATGTTATAAGATATTATAAAAGAGTGTTGTACTACATCATTGTGCAATTGTTGTTTAGCTTCTAATATTAACTTGGTGCTTTTAGGTACATATGTCATTGGTAAAGATCCGCGCTTCGACCCTTTCTGCGTATGGGGCAATGAGATATCGATGAACCAGCATCAAGTGAGGAAGCTGATAAAGATTGTTAGTAAAATGGGTCAAAAGATGGCAATTAAACTATTTGTTTACACTTTATCCAAGACAACAGCGAACTGCAGGATGGTAAGTAAGAACTCTGCAGCCTTCTTTTTACTTCGCATAATGAGTTGTGTTAGATGAAAATGTCTGAATCTTTTTCCTTTGTAGTGGTTCCCAAAGTAGTTTACTCAAGATTACCTCTCAAACTACATGATTGGTGGGCATGCAAAGGTTAAAGTATTTCTACCAGAACACGATGATTATCTAGATGTTTTCATGAAGACCGTGAAGGATGGGCGGTCGGCCATCACAAGGGGTTGGACTAGAGTCATGCGTGCCTTCTGCATGGAGGAGGGCACAATATGGGCATTCCGCTTCACCTTGTTCAGCAACTAGAATGTATTTCGCGTCTTTCTTTACCGTCTTTAATAGTACAAGTATACAACTGCGGTTCATCATTCCTTTATTTGGTTCTTATGTATGTACCTATGAATCGAATAATGCATTGGTTGTTTGAACCTGATGGATATGAATAAAGCTATAGCATACATTCAAATTCAAATCCGGTACAATTTGAAATAGCAGCAATTAAATTACGCTAAAATTACGCTCTGCAGGTCGTTACGGTACACATGGTTGGTAAAACACAAACATTTGCGATATACACCATAATCCGACACGGTTCACAGAGAGGAAACATGTGCAAGCATGAACACAGTTGCTATTTGCAAAGCGTGTGCGATGTCAGACAATATCACAAATGGTGCGGGCAAACTAAACATTTGTGATAGTTGCCTTATCGTACATGATTCGCAACCATGAACTATTTCTGATGTGGTATGCATCGTAAATGTTGCACCACAGAATAGCGTGTGCGATAGTTGTCGTGTACGACGATGTTACGACTGTCTGATGTTTCGTAATCCTGTCCGACACTCGTATGACGATTAGCTAATCTTTTTAATTAGTTATCGCATACGGTTTGGGAAAAGCGAATGTGTGTGATTGTCTACTTATCATACATGTTCTACAATAGTGAACCATTTGTGATGGGCCGTGCATCGTAAACGTTGCACCACAGAATACCGACTGCGATGGCAATGCGAGCACAAACGAGTAGCGAGTACTGTATATGCATCAAGGCTCCCTATCCACGACGGTTTCTGGGTCGTGTGGGAAGGACCCCCCCTATCGCCCACACTCACTAGGCGACGGTTCCAAATGCCGTCGCGGAAAGGGGTTAAAAACCGTTTGTATAGCACCTCGCTGTACCAGTGTAAGAAAGTGAACGTAGGCGCTGGCTGTTGGATAATAGTACCTGATTCTCGGCGGCGTATGGGTATCGTTGTCATACTTGAAAGCTAAGGATCGTCGATGGTGCTCGTGTTACGGTTGAGTTTGGGCCGCCTGTCGCCGTTGCTGAAGCGGCTCCGGTGCTTTGGTTGCGGCACCTGTCGACATACAAGAAAGCTCATCTGTGGTAAGTGAACAGTTCCATGATAAAGAAGAGAAAAACCGAAGGAGTACAAATCGGAATAACCTGATGAGGCTGCGGTGTCAGCAAAGTAGGGCCGGTGGAGTTGAATATGGCGTCCGTGGAGCGGGTCCGGTGCAGTGGACGAAGGCGTTGGCGAAGCACATCCGGCGCGGTGTACAGTGCTGTCGGTGAGGCAGATCTGTTGTGGCGAACGAGGACTTGTATGAAGGGCCAGCGATGTGGCGGACGTGGGAGTCGGTGAAGGGCCTACACTATGGTGGACGAGGGCACCGGTGAAGCAGATCCGGTGTGGTGGACCATGATGGCGGTCAAGGAGATCTGGAGCGGTGGACAAGCCAGTCGCTGAAGCGGCTCCGGTGAAGTGGTGAGTTGGCAGTTGGCGGTTCCAAGGTGCGGAAGGTAGATCCGGCGGGGTGTGAGGTCCACCGCTGTGGCGGAGGACTAGATTCGGTGGCTTGTCGTGGTTGGGGGGAGGAGGCAGGGAGGGGAAGGGGAGGGGCTCTGGGGAAGAATATTGGGGGCAAAGAGGGGGAAAATGGAGTTACCAAAGCAGCCCTTTTCCGTTCATGTGGTAGGGGTAAAACAGGAATATGGCAAGGCTAAACTTTCCGGCGCGAGATATTTCGATGTGTGTGGGAAGTTTGAAAGCTTTTGGCGGCTGAAATCAAGTGTTCTGCTCTTGTACGGCTGACTATGATATCATGGCCGAGAATTTATTTGTTTTGCACACAAAAAAAAAAGTGTGTCCATCTCCGCGTTTGGTGGCTGCGCCCCGCCGGCGTCCATCTCCGCCCGGATCATGCGCGTGGGCGGTGGATTTCGCTCGCCAGATTTGGTTGCTTTTCGCCTCTTGTTTGTTTAGGTGGTGTGGTAGCTCCCCGCGAGTCTGGCTGGGCTCGGGCTGGCGGGGAGAGTGAGGCGTCGCGAGAGAGAAGACGGCGGGGAGGAAGGGGATGGGATCGAGAGGAGCTAGGGTTTGCGCGGGTGAAGAAGGGAGGGGGTCGGGGTGGCGATGCGGTGAGGAGAAGAGAGCGAGGGAAAGAAAGGAGGCGGGGGGGGTGGATGGAAAATGTCCATGAGGACAGAGCTAGGGTATTGGCTCAGGTGGGCTTCGGGTTGGTGTGGAAGGGTTGTGGGCCGTTAGATCCGCGAGTATCCGACGGTGTTTGATACACGATTCGCGTGAGATGCACACGGACCAATCAAAATGCAATACATGTTATGACCATCTAAATTGGTCGTAGTTGACTAAAAATAATGTGTAAAAATCATGTCAGCTATTTTGTGACTTGAGAAATTCAAGAAGAAATTGGAAAACCTTCTCATTGTGTCACCAAATGTGAACTAGTTTTCAGGAAAAATAACAAACATGTAATAATATAAATATCTTCAAAAGGGTGTCGTGAGAAATGAGTTTTTTGAAAAAAAAAAAAATTTTCCATTTTTTGAATGCTCAAAATTAGTTTTTTGTGAAGGACCTACCAAATATTTGTTGCAAAATTGGACCAAATAATTTTTCTAAAATAATAGGCCGTATTTAATGTATAATTGACCAAATGGTTTGGTGTGAAAAGTTTTTGATCCACCTCTCGTGAAAAAGACAAAATTCCGCCGATTCAGCTGGAAGTGGGTCAAATTTGAACTACAGCTAGCTCATAGTTTGCTCATGATGTTTTTCAAAAATCATTTTTAGGTACAAAAATAGCTATTTCATTAGAGAAACACAAAAAGTTTTCCAATATTCAACCCCTAGCTATGAACGGCCATGCCTGCCGTTTTGACCACATTTTGAAGCGGGCTTCGGAAATTAAAAAAAAATTGAAAACCTTCGCATTGTATCATTATATGTGACCAAGTTACCAGTAAAAATAACAAACTTGTAATGCGGCAATTATCCTTAAAAGGGATAATTGATTTTATGCCCCTAGTTGGGTCCCACTCGGCAGGTTTACCCCTAGTTTCCGAAAACACTTGTTCTTGCCCTAACCACTTTGCTCCTCTTATGCATTTGCCCTTTGACCATTTGACCATCACTTTGAAAACTTCATAAAAATTCATACTAACTCAGAAAAATTCAAATAAGATATCAAAATGTTCAGAAAAGCATCACCTATATGTGCATGTCATTTGCATTCATGAAAAAAGTGTTGGCCAGTCCCCACCTCAGTTTTAGCTCATATGATCTTAGCATGAACAGTAAAATCTAAAAAAATCTAAAAATTCTAAAAACAATTGGTGGCAAACTTTGACCAATGTTTTGAGTGCTTGCCAAGTTTCATAAGGGAATGACATTCGTGGAAGTCGTGGCAAAAAAACAAAAATCAATGCTTCAAAAATTTGTTTTTTTACCACGACTTCCATGAATGGCATTCCCTTATGAAACTTGGCAAGCACTCAAAATATTGGTCAAAGTTTGCCACCAAATTTTTTTAGAATTTTTTGAATTTTTTTAGATTTTACTGTTCATGCTAAGATCATATGAGCTAAAACTGAGATGGGGACTGGCCAACACTTTTTTCATGAATGCAAATGACATGCACATATAGGTGATGCTTTTCTGAACATTTTGATATCTTATTTGAATTTTTCTGAGTTAGTATGAATTTTTTATGAAGTTTTCAAAGTGATGGTCAAACGGTCAAAGGGCAAAAGCATAAGAGGAGCAAAGTGGTTTGGGCAAGAACAAGTGTTTTCGGAAACTAGGGGTAAACCTGCCGAGTGGGACACAACTAAGGGCACCAAATTAATTATCCCTTTTTAAAAAAGTCTTCTAAAAAACGAGCTATCAGGTGTGAAGATCCATGGCATTCAAGCAAAATGATCAATCTTATGGCCACATTCATGGCATAGTTTGTTCAAATGATCTAACATTGTGCACAAGGGTGCATCTTGGAATGGCAAACAATGTTGCCTAAGGAAGTTTTCATTTTCTTTGGAAAAAAATTCATTTTCCATTTTTTGAGTGCCCAAAATGAGTTTTTTTGTGAAGGACCTACCATATATTTGTTTCAAAATTGAACCAAATCAATTTTATAAAATATTAGGCCATATTTAATGTACATTTGATCAAATGGTTGGGTGTCAAAATATTTGATCCACCTCTCATGAAAAAGACAAATTTCCGTCGATTCGGTAGGAAGCGGGTCAAGTTTGAACTGCAGCTGCCTCATAGTTTGCTCTTTGTTTTTCCCAAAAATCATTTTTAGGTACGTAAGTATCTATTTAATTAGAGAAATACCAAAAGTTTTGCAAGATTCAACCACTAGCTAGGAACGGTCATGCCCGCCGTTTTGACCGCATTTTGAAATGGGCATAAAAAATTCAAAAAAAATTGAAAAACCTTTGCATTGTGTCATTATATGTGACCAAGTTACCGGGAAAAATAATAAACTTGTATGAAGATTCGTGGCTTTCAAGCCAGATCACCACTGTTATGGCCACATTCATGGCATAGTTTGTTCAAATGATCTAATATTGTGCACAAGGGTGCATCTTAGAATGGCAAACAATGTTGACTAAGGAAGTTTTCATTTTTCTTTGGACGAAAAATTCATTTTCCATTTTTCGAGTGCCAAAAATGAGTTTTTTTGTGAAGGACCTACCATATATTTGTTGCAAAAATGAACCAAATCAAATTTCTAAAATATTAGGCCATATTTAATGTACAATTGACCAAATGGTTGGGTGTCAGAAGTTTTGATCCACCTCTCATGAAAAAGACAAATCTCCGTCGATTTAGTAGGAACCGGGTCAAATTTGAACTGCAGCTGCCTCATAGTTTGCTCTTTATTTTTTCCAAAAATGATTTTTACGTACATAAGTATATATTTAATTAGAGAAAAACCAAAAGTTTTCCAAGATTCAACCACTAGCTAGGAACGGTCATGCCCGCCGTTTTGACCGCATTTTGAAACGGGCATAAAAAATTCAAAAAAAATAAAAAAAATGGAAAACCTTCGCATTGTGTCATTATATGTGACCAAGTTTCCAGGAAAAATAATAAACTTGTAATAAGGTAATTCTTTAAAAAAAGTGTTCTCAGAAATGAGCTATCATGTGTGAAGATTGATGGCTTTCAAGCCAAATGATCAATCTTATGGCCACATTCATGGCATAGTTTGTTCAAATGATTTCATATTGTGCACAAGGGTGCATATTGAAATGGCAAACAATGTTGCCTAAGGAAGTTTTCATTTTCCTTGGACGAAAAATTCATTTTCCATTTTTTGAGTGCCCAAAATGAGTTTTTATTGTGAAGGACCTACCATATATTTGTTGCAAAATGGGAACAGATCATTTTTATAATATATTAGGCCATATTTAATGTACAATTGACAAAATGGTTGGTTGTCAAAAGTTTTTATACACCTCTGGTGAAAAAGACAAATTTCCGCCGATTCAGTAGGAAGCGCGCCAAATTTGAACTGCAGCTGCCTCATAGTTTGCTCTTTATTTTTTCCAAAAATCATTTATAGGTACATAAGTATCTATTTAATCAAAAATACATGGTTTGGTGGCGATACGTTGAGGTTTGGACGGTCGCCGAGGGCCCCAACTCTAGAGCGCGTAAACTCGCATGCCCGCGCGCGTGGTCACCGTGTGACCGTGGCGTTGCCACGCGTTCTGGGCGGCCTATGCATGTCTAGTGGGTTGGGCACTCCCCCAGTAGGTGTTAGGAAGAAGAAGGCAATAGAAGAATCTCACGAGGAGACTGAACTAAGCTCAAACATGAATTAGCAGCCAAGTGTTTGATTAGTGGTAGGGAAAATGCACATGGCCAATGGGCCTGATGTTTGGCTGAGGATGATCATCCACTAAGGACACTTTCTTGGAAAATTTACAGCTCAAATGGAGGAGCCTAGGTGTCACTTGCTTTGCAAAGTACCACACTAGACAGAAATATGAATGTTGAAGCTGGACTCAAATGAATGAATGGATTGATCTGAAATTTGGAGGAGGATGATAATTTGGGCATATGAAGGCACTGTAAAAATTTCATACCATTTGGATAAAAAAAATGGTACTTCCTTCACAGTGCTCTCCACTGAACCGAAAATTGGGAAAAATGTTGAGGGAAATTGGCTAGATTAAATGCGCTAAAATTTGGTGGAGGGAGTTATATGGGTAGGGTCATTTCCTGGTAAATTTTCAGCAATTATAAATTAACATAAAATATAGTTGCTTCACAAACTGAAAATATTACTAGAAATAAAGATTGGATGGTGAGCTCACATGGATTGTTAGATGGGGCTCAATTTTTGTGGAGAGCTATGATTTGGGATTATAGAAGATGTGGCAAAAATTCAACTCATTAGGATATGCCTAGCTAGTACTCTCTTCACAACGGTTCTAGCTAAACAGAAACTTTGGAAATTTGCCGAGGAAGATTTACCAGGCAAATGGAGATGAATATTGTCATGAGGCAATGATTTGGATAGTAAAAAATGCCCGATTTTTTTGAGAATTTTGGGAATGAAAGAAATATAGGCTGCTTTACAACCCAAGGCAAAATTTGACACATAGACATGACACATAGGCAAAACTGATGAGGTGGCGCCTAGTCATAGCAATGCACCACAATTTACAAGGCTATGACCATATATATTGGTCGTTATCATCTAGAAATAAGGCAGCGGACCAATGTTGTTTGCTTTACGACCATTTCGTGTAAGGAAATTACGACCTTTTTGACCAAAATGGTCGTTATGGTTTTGGGTTTGGAGCCCCCCGAATAGCTTTTGACCAATTGGTCTCAAATGGTCGTAGATTTATGACCAATTCTTCCAGGGTCACTGACAGAAGGTCACAAGTTGACATATTTCTTGTTGTGGTACTCCCTCGGTCCGTGAAAAACTGTACATCTAGCTTAAATGGAGGGTAACATACACTACCTTCATAGTGGGTAGTAACAAAGCTTCATTTATTAGGTTATAGACTCATATTGCATTGGGACTCATATTGCCAAGTTACTCAAACTACCTCTCTCCTCATTAACTCATTGCCACATAAGCAAATTTGCTGAGTTGAACTCGATGTTACTGCTGAAGTTACTCCCACTGTGGCTAGTCTTAGAAAATTTTCCAACAAAGAGTGTACATCTACACTTCCAATGCACTTAGCCTTTAATCTAATCGGTATTGATTGACTATTGCACCAACTTGTGCTCTAGCTATAGGCTGCATGTCTATCCTTAATTATAGCATGCAACAACCTGAATTTAATCTTCTTCTCTCAATGGTCGTGTGCACACATAAGTCTTCTACTTTTGGGCGTTAATTATGCCATGAAGTTCCGGTTCCTCTTGGTTAATGTGTAAATCTCTATATGTACAGTCTTTCACAGACGGAGGGAGAAGGTTGAGCACTTGAGCGTGAGCGTGTGTGTTGCGTCATGTGCTGTGTGCCGCATGGATGCGTGAGTGTTGCGTGTGTGCATGTGTACACGTGAGTGTTGTATGTTGCATGCATGCATGCATGCAAGCATGAGGCTTTTACTCCCTCCCATTGACATGTTCATCTTTCAAGCTTCATTAAAATGCTGCATGCAAGAATTAAGAGAAAACTCACCAATGCGTGTAAAAGTTCTGGTCTTTTGTTCCTCACGCTTGCATTGCAATTAATACGTTTGTAAACACAATTTTCTTAAGGAAAACGAGCCCATTATTGAGTACTTTCGAAAAACATATCTTTGCGCACTCATCATTTACTACTACCTTGGTTGATGATTTTTTTATTGACCTATATATAAACCTCCACCTGGTTTATTGGTCCCCTTCGTACTTAGTGTAAAATTTTGACCGTAAATTTAACTAACAAAGTATCAATGCATGTCATAAAAAACTATACCATTAAAACTATGTTCAAATACGAATCCAGTGATATGATTTTTGGTGACATGCATTAATATTTTATTAGTTAAATAGATGGTCAAAGTTTGACACAAAATACTAGTAGTACTCCTACATTATTGGCGCGGGTGCCTTGGCCAATGTTTCATCTTGTTGGACAGGATGAGAGTAGAGGCATAGGGATACTGTACATAGGAAGTCTTGGCGATCCATTAATCCCCATATCGGTCAGAGAGAACTATTCAACTAGTCTTCACAGTGAAGTGACAATACACGCTGCAGCAGATGGGACACTTAATTAATAAGCTGAACCAGCGTGTTGGTGTTACTACTAAATCAGCTATCGTGGTGGGCGCACGACAGATGCCAAAGGATGGCTAAAGAGAGGGACAGGCTCGAGGGCACCGGTGGGCTCCAGAGGCGAGGTCGGCATGAGCGAGCGAGGGACGCAAGACATACCCAGGTTTGGGGCTCTCCGGAGAGATAACACCCCTAGTCCTGCCGAGTGTGGTTTATACGTGGAGGATACAAGCTTGCTCCTGGAGCTATTTCGGGGAGGAAGGAGGACAGGCCCAAGCATAGGTTGTTCCTTCTCCTCGTATCTATGTGTGTTCTACTGATGGCCGACCCTATGGTTGCCCCCGTGCATGGAGGCCTCCTAGGGGGTTTTCTAGGTCAACCCCCCAGGGATACAATGGTAAAGTTACATGATCATGGGGCCGGGATGTCAGCGTCTGGAGGAGTGAGGTGGGAAGGAGCGTCTGCGAGCATGACGATGCAAGGAGAGCCCCTGGGGTCTTTTATCAACAGACGCCCAAGGGACAGTGGCACTGTGGCTGACGGTGGTGCACTGTTGATGATGATGTGCACTGTAGATGATGATGATGATGATGATGATGATGATGATGATGATGAATGCGTAGTGTCCGCCTATGCAGCAACAGTGACCAGAGTACGGCCGTCACGTTCGCGCGTGTCCAACGGGACGTGGTGACGAGACGCAGCGGTTAACTTCGGGCAGCCGGCTGGCTGGAGCAGCTGGCCCAGGCAGGCCGGCACCCCATCCGGTTCGCCGTCTTGGGACTACCTGGGGGTCATCCCCCCGACAGTAGCCTCCGAGCCTCCGGGCAAATTGAAGAGTTGGGCGGATGGTTTATGGTGATGTTGATGTAGCAGATGTTATTGATGACAGCCGGCTGCGGACCACAACCATTGCGGCTTGGATCCGGTGGGGGCACGCCAGCGCACCCACTGGGTGTAGCCTCCGAGCCTCCGGGCAACTTGGAAAAGTTGGGCGGAGGGTTTTCGCAGGTGTTGGTTTAGACGATGGCGTCGAGGATGCCGGTGGTAGCCGAAGGCGGGCCCGCGACCGGCGCGGCGTGTTCCGAGTGGGGGCGCGCGAGCGCACCCACTGGGTGTAGCCTCCGAGCCTCCGGGCGACATGAAAAGTCGGGCGGAGGGTCTTCGCGATTATCGTAGCAGAGGTCGATGACGGCGGCTGTCTGCGCGCTGCAGCCGGCGTAGCTCGCTTTCAGTGGGGGCACGCTAGCGCACCCACTGGGTGTAGCCTCTGGCCGACTCGAAGAGGGTCTTCGCTGTGGTTGGAGCAAACGGCGGCGTCGGGGATGCCGGCTGTAGCCAGCGGCGGGCCTGCTACCGGGGCGGCGTTTTCCCAGCGGGGCACGCCGGCACACCCACTGGGTGGAGCCTCCGAGCCTCCGGGCGAGGAGGGGGGCTCCCCACGAAAATAATCATGCACAAGATAAAGTTAGCCAACGCAGATATATCAAATGTTTGCTTTTAGCAGTGCAAGTTTTATGCAGAGAGTGGCCACGGAGTGGAGTGTACAGTACTTGGACTTATAGGAGCAGATTCGACAGAGTAGATACTCATAAAGGAAATGACCGGGTTGCCCAAGCCGTTTTCTCCCGGACGATTTTCGTGTGGGGTGACCTCCAGCTTTTGCTCTCACTTGCCGGACAGCCGCGTGGCGGTCTGTGGCTGAGCGGTGGGCCTTCGTTACCGTATGCGCTACTAAGCCGTCCACGGGAACAAACGAATCGGGCCGAGCGGCCAGCCTCCGGGCCGAGACTAGCCGCCGTCGGGGCGAACAACAGTGCAGCTGGAAAAATTGGGGAGATGGCCCCCGAGAGTCGCTCAAGGTTATCCGTGTTTGCGCGGTGCAAAATTATGTGGTTGAGGAGCTCACATTGCTTTGGCACAGACGAGGCAAAAGTTTACGATGATAGCCGGCGCGTCCCGCCCACTGGGTGTAGCCTCCGGGTGATCGATCGGTGCGCCAGCCGGCCAAACCCGACAGGCCGGGCGTCGAAGTGGATAGGCAGCCGGGCCGGCGCGTAAGCCGGCCAGGCGTCGGCAGGCGGTGATGTGCCCGAGCGAACAGAGCCATCACCTTTTTTTCTCAGCCGGCCCCATTTCAATTTTTCCAGCCGGCATCTCACTCTTTTTCCTTTTTTTTTGGCCGGCTACCCACTTCCTATTTCTTTTCTCTCTTCTGCTTCCGCCCAGATGGCCGGACAGCTGCGGTTCAGGGTGCGGGCAGTGACCCGGAGCCAGTAGGCCGGGTGGCGGGGAAGCCGGCGGGCCGGGTTGCGGGGAAGCCGGCCGGCCGGGTTGCAGGGAATCCGGCCAGTGTGGGAGCCAGCAGGCCGGGTTGCGGGAAATCCGGCCAGCGCGGGAGCCGGCCGGGCACACGCGGAGCTGGCGGCGCGGCGCGGCGGCGGAGCGGGGCCGGGGACGGCCGACGCGCGGGGGCGCGAGGGTCGCCGCGGCACAGCGCTGGCGAGGAGAACGCAGAGGACGCCAGGAAGAGGCGGCTCGCCGGAGTTTCTGTCAGAGGTGAAGGCGCGAGGCGCAGGGGCGAAGCGAGGTGGCGTGGTGACCCACAGCGACACGGGCGCGCGGGCGCGGAGCGGGACAACGCAGGGCGTGCCAAGGCGATGCGGGTGGAGGGGCGGCCAGCGATGCGGGCCTCTGGAGCGGCGCAGTGGCGTGGGGGAACCGGGCGGCGCGTGGAGGCTTCGGGCGGAGCAGGGAGCTCGGCCACCGTGCACCCACTGGGGGTTGGTGGTTGCGGGCGGAGCCGGGACGGCGCAGCGGAGGCGCGCGGCCGCGTGGCAGTGCTGGGCGAGGCAGAGACCGGGGCGGCGCACCAACGAAGTAGTGCGGGCGGAGCGACGCGGCGGTGCGGGGGCACGCTAGGGCGGCCGAGCGCGGTGATGTCGCAGAGGGGAAGCGCTGTGGACGGATGGTGCAGGGTGCGTAGCAGCCCGGGCGGGGTGGAGTCGGCCGCCAGCGGGCACGACGCAGCCGGCCGCAGAGGTGCAGGCGCGGAGCGAAACGGGGGCCGTAGACGCGGCGAAGGAGAGGCGCGCGCGGTCGTCGCTGTGATGCAGTGGTGCGCGGGGCCGTGGGCGGTGCTCGGGAGCGGAGTAGCAATGGCGAGGGAGGCCGAGCTCGGGCGGGCAGACGCCCGAACTGGCGCGGACAAGAGACTCAGCATGGGGGAGCTTGGAGAAGTGCGTGCGGCCAGAGGTGGTAGAGCACGGGGGCCGCGGGCGCCCCGCAGGTCGGCGCGGGTCGGCATGGATGGAGCCGGTGGCCAGCCGGCCCACCCACTAGGTGTTGGGAAGGGCGCAGAGGTGCTGTTGGGGGCCGGGGCGATGCGGAACAGCGCGAGGGTGGAGGGCGACGGGCAGGGGCCCCGGACGCAGCTGCGCGCAGCCGCGGCGGACTATGTAGCTTGGAGCAGCGGCGGGGCCGTGGGCCGGAGCAGCGACGGGCGCCGACTGGTGCTTTTTTCTTCATTTTTTGTCTGTACTACTAGGCCAGAGAGGAATGAGATCTGTGCGGCCATGAGCATGGGCTGGTGTTGTTAGCCGTGGTAGGGTAGGCACAAGGCCGAAAAATGATGGAGTGGATAGAGGAACGGAGGTGCTGGCCATGGGGATCGACCGGCCATTGGTGGATTTGCACAAGGGCTCCAGCGAGGGAAGGAGGCGGGAACTAGCGGGTGAGAGCATGACGATGCGAGGAGAGCCGCTGGGGTTTTTATCAACAGACGCCCAGGGGACAGTGGCATTGTGGCTGACGATGGTGCACTGTTGATGATGATGTGCATTGTAGATGATGATGATGAAAGTGCAGTGTTCGCCTATGAAGCAACAGTGGCCAGGGTACGGCCGTCACGTCCGCGCGTGTCTGACGGGACGTAGCAATGAGACGCAGTGGTTGACTTCGAGCAGCCGGCTGGCTGAAGCAGCCAGCCCAGGCAGGCCAGCACCCCGTCCGGTTCGCCGTCTTGGGACTACGCGGGGGTCATCCCCCTGACATCAGCCTTACCCTCTACTTCCATCTTGTTTGCCAGTAGAGCACGCTTCCGCAAATACGACTACGCACCTCTCTCTTCCATTAACTGACATATGGGCCCTCTTGAGGTAGACCCACATGTCATCAGCTTAACTATTTACACTCCGAAGGACGGTATATCCTGGTAGTAGTACTAGTAGAATTGAGATTTAATGCACTTTCTTGCCCGTCTTTCCCTCTGCTTTCTCCTCTCTTCTTCTTCCTCCTCTCTTCCCCAACGTCGGCCGCACACCATTTCCCCCCGCTCATTGCTAGCCTGCCCGCGCCATCTTCCTCGGTAGCTCGCGCGTACCATATCCCCCCCACTCACTTCTCGGCCACACACACTATCTTCTTCGCTCGCTCGCCCGCCCGAATCCACTTTTCCGCTCGCTCGCAGGCACTGAAAACCCCAATCACTTAGCGCCCTAAAAAACCACATGGTAGAACCGACTGACATGCAGAGCCGTGATTGGAATTCCCTCCCCGATGTTCTCTTGGAGCAGATCTGTAATTGTATGGACCTGCTCAGCACCGTGCGTCTGGCCGCATGCTCGGTGTCTAAGTACCGTCTACTCATCTGCAACCGGCCGGCCCTTTTTAAGACACCCTGTTTGCTGATGCTCGATCCGTGCAGGTGACCCAGACACCGACTTGACGATCCTACGGTGGTTGCCGTGGTGCCCCTCGACATGCTACCACTACCCACCCACCTGTCCTTCATGCGCGGCCACTACTGTGCGGGCATGAAGGCCAACTGGATCGTCCTCATCCACCAATCCGGTAGTCCGTAGCATGTCGTGGATATCTACACTCAGCGAGAGATCACCCTTCCATCATTGGATACCGCCGGCCTCAAGCCTCGCGGCCCGCCGGACACTCCTGCCTACTACACACGAGACGCGTTGAGCTTTTGGTCCGACCTCCGTTTGCTGAAGGTTGTAATCTGCGAAGTGCCCACACCATCAGAAGACTACATGGATTACAAGCTCATTGCCTTGTTCGACATGGGATTAGTCTATCTGGAATCCGGTCGCCATACATGGTTATGGCTCATCATCAATCCTGTTGACCCTCCATTTCTATCTGATGCTATAGTGCATGATCGCATCGTTTACGCGGTCGACGCATAGATTGGCTACATATACTAGTGGAATCTATCGTCGTGTAATTGTTCTATCTCATCTCATCTTTACCTTATGAATACGACTGCCTATTGATTGTTAGAAATTTAGAATAGATAGTATGTCTATAACCACATCATTGCTATATGTTCCTCTCATTTCCTAGATTTTTATGACCACACATGTTATTGTTAGAGTTGATATGAGAACAATTGGCATCTAATGATTGTTAGAATTGATATTATGAGTATAACCTCATGATTGCTATATGTTACTCTCATTTCCAAGATTTTTATAACCACACATGTTATTGTTAGAGTTGATATGAGAACAGTAGTAACTGCTATTATAGAATATGAGTAGGCCCTGTCATAGTTATTTTCCTCTCATTTTACATGATGTTTGAACCATGACATATTGCTAGAATATGAAAGCCATTGGCTTAATTTTTTTAATTTGGGGTATGATTATGACCATCGGCGGAGCTTTGTGTACTGCTGCAGGGGCCATGGCCCCCCCCCAGCCCATGATATTTTTGTGAAGAAACTATAATTTGGGTGGCACAAAATCAGTGAAATAGAATTCTTGGCCCCTCCAGAAAATTATATTTCGTCATTTGCCCCCTCAGCTATCCCTCGCTAGCTGTGGCACTGATTATGACCACGGCATTGCAATTCTCTGGCTATGATCCGTGTCACTATTATAATAATCTTAATTCCACACATACTCTGAACATGATTGTATATTTTTGTCCTTTTGGTCTCCAATTTGATTTGTTGCAGCAGACGCAAATGTGCTGGCCTTCATAATTCCAGGACCTAGAAATATACAAGTCAATGGGTGGTGGTTTATTGCTCGTTCAACTGACGGCGGTCATTTGATGCTCATTCACACGTACCAAATTGACCAACCATTTCATCAAATCACATGCAGTACAATGCGTGGGGCATTCGTGACTGTGATGGCTATGGCTGCTGCGTGTTCGAGAAAGATCCCAGCTCCGTTTGGCTAGGCGTATTCAACTGGAGGTGGGTTTACAGCCTCGGCAATCACTCCATGTTCCTCGGGCTCAATTATCCGATCATCCAACCAATCATCGATCGTATCACCGGTGATGATTACCGTGCTATGCAACTTCCATTCGCCGGGGGGAACTGTGTTTACACATCGTACCATGGGTTTCATCAATCACCATATCCATAGATTCGTCGACATAGCTTGTTGCCAGATGATCTTCAGTGTGTGAAAGGCATCAAGCTTCCAAGCGATGAATGGCTTTTGCAAACCCGACATGCAGCGATGTGGTTCATGCCAACAGCAAATATGCACAACTTGATTCGTAGTGATATCTAAACTGAACCATGTATCCTGCTGCTATAGCATGACCCTCTTTTGTTGGATATTATGTACTGTAGTTAGTTTGAAGGATAGATACCTTTCTGGGATCAAGTGCATCCTAACTCACCTGCGTAGGATGTACTGATAATGATGATGGAGATGTTGTGCACAAGCCATATATATATCAATTAGGCTTCAAGTGCGTACTTGTTGGTGAAAGTGTTGTCCAATGGGAATTATATTTTGTATTACTCATGTAGCCTACAAAGTCTGTCGCACAACCTTGTAACTTCGTTCTTCATTTCTAAATTTGTACTAGTCCTTTATACCGTATATTGCGCTACTCGTACTATACTACCTCCCTCCTGGTTTATTGGTCCCCTTCGTAATTTGTGTCAAATTTTGACCATAAATTTAACTAACTAAATGTTAATGCATGTCACAAAAAATTATATCGTTGGATTCGTATTTGAACATAGTTTCCAATGGTATAATTTTTGGTGACATGCATTGACATTTTGTTAGTTAGACCTATGGTTAAAATGTGACACTAAATACGACCAGTAAGTAGTACAATAGTACTAGTATACGTCGGTCAAATTATTCATCATGTCCTCACATTGAATTGACGTGACAACACGCTGCGCCTGAGGTGACACAAGAGTCCTGGCGGCGTGTTCGGTTCACCAAAGTGAGCCTCACCCCTCTCGTACTACAACAACACTCTCGCATTCTCTACAATATCACTCTCCCATTCTCTCCCGGTCTCCCCCGCCTCCCAGCCGCCGCCTTGTTCCGATCCATTTGGTACAATGAGCGATGAGCTACTGTAGTTGCTATACTTCATTGCAAAAGGAAGATGCTGAAAAAATCGATCACAACAAGGATGCTCTTCAAGCTAGCCGGATGAAGGAAGGAACCAATGTGGCCGCTCCTGTGAGTATTCGTCCCGTCGCCCTGTATGATGATTTCAATATTTATGGGGGGTTTTCAAGTCTTTAGAGTTTGCATGTAGTAATGAAGCCGAGATCCCAGTTTGTTCGGGTATTATGGACTTCAGATTTGGAGTACCACTTATCTGTCGAAATCTTTCATCATTTACTTAAAACAGTTGATTGATCATACATTGAGTACCATTTAATTAGAATTAACCGATGCAAGTCCAAGAAGGATTGGCCGGTGCTGCCGGCAGGCGTCAAGTTCGATCCCACGGATCAGGAGCTGATTGAGCACCTTGAGGCCAAAGTGAGCGCTGACAGCGCGAGATCTCACCCTCTCATATATTTGTTCATACCAACCATCGACAGCGAGCATGGCATATGCTACACCCATCCTGAGAAACTTCCAGGTGAGACACCGATCGGCCGTCTACTTGCACAAACATATTCCTTTGTTTATAGCTCTATTTTTCTTTTTAGACGCAGACCTAGTGAAGCATTTACAATTTGACAATTAATAAAAAGTGAAACAAGTGATTGCAACATGCCAAAGATGTTATGAAAATGCCAACTACATACCCTAAAACCTGTATTCGTCAATACTGCAGGTATCGCACTGAGTGGCCTAAGCAAGCATTTCTTCTAGCGCAACTCCAGGGCATTCAAAAGGGTCACGCGGACGCGTCGCAAGATACAATCGGAGTGCGGCATGCACGTGATGTGGCACAAGATCGGCAATACCTTGCTGGTGATGGTCAACGGTCGGCAGACGTGTAACAAAAAGGTTCTGGTGCTGCACACCAACAAGAACTTCGACCAGCAGAGGACCAACTGGGTGATGCACGAGTACCACCTCGGGGACCTGGAGCAAGAGAAGGAGCGGGAGCTGGTCGTCTACAAGATTTTCTACCAGACGAACACTAGGGCCAGGACTAAAAAGATTATAAGTTAGTTTGGTATTAGTACTTGTACTACCTGGTCGTCTGCAAGTTGGTATTGTTGTTAAGGATCTTTCGGTATGAACTTGGCATTTGCCTCCAACCATCATGTCGAGGGGCGACGTGGATATAAAGCTGAATCATTTGTTTTGAAACGAATCTTCAGGCACCTGATTTTTATTTGATGGGTAGCATAAGCACCTGCCGTTAGAATTCCCAGTTCTCCAAAATTTTTTCATCTTCGAAGTACGCACGGGATCCATCCGGTTTCACAGGCTGATAGTTGGACACAGCACGTCGGAACTGGGCTGTGGCATGCCAAGCCGAGCTGCAAATTGTTAAAAGAGAGGAGCGATGGATTTGGGCCTTCCGGAACAGTTAAGTGGCGTGACCTCGATCCAAAAGCGCCTCCCGTGGACTAAAAAGAGGCCTAGTTGGTTATAATTAGTTGAAATATGTAAAATATTCCATAATAAAAAGAAACATGTAAAATGCAATGAATTTAGTATGCTTTCACTGAAAACCATCTGATCTGCATGAAGTTCGTCCGTGGAACTACAAGACGGCTGTCCATACAGAGCCTAACCGTACGGAACCAGCAGGTCCATGGCCGTACACAAGCAAGTGCATGCACTCATTACCATGATGGGAAAATAATGCTGACGTCTGAGACGGTGAAACCCATGAAGTTTTCAACGTAGTCATTAAACGAGAGAATTCTGCAAGTACAGACTGATAACTGGGATCCAGCAGGTATATTGTTTTTTTAGGTCGAGCAAGTTTCAACTAGGCTATAGACTACCCAGGCTTGGTTTTGGTTTTAATAGGCCCAGGTCATGACGACAATGGGGCACACAGATCTAGCAGGTATCAACTGGCCTCTGGCCCGCTAGCCTTACTTATATTTTCTCTTAGAACATCCGCAGGCAGTTTTTTTAGTGAAGAAAACACACAGCCCAGTTCTATTTTCCTGTTGGAACGCCATGTCCTACTTCCGTTTTCTAATCTCTACCTATAGTTTTACTAGTTCATATACATGTATTATTATATTGAAAACACATAAAGTTCCCTTTTCATCTTTACATCTTTTTTTTTGGTTTCCCTCCCAGCGCTGATTTTTTTACCACTGGTTTTCCCTAAAACCAACTCAATTGTCCCACGTCTTATTAGCTTACAAAAATAAATAAATAATTATTTGGCAAATCAATAGGTTCTTAAAAAATAAATGTTTATCATTTGTGGATTAAAACAGTTCAGACTCCACCGAAATATGCAAAATTAGGTTGAACTTTTCGCCATGGTCCTGGGCAGAAAATGGGCTGTAATAAATTCCTTAGGAATTAGCAAATGGGCTGCAAATTATTAAAAAAAATAGCAAATGGGCTCTATCTTGTCTGCCACAGATTTGGAGGCTGATTTGTGGGCCTACTAAGTTCATGCGTACACAAGGTTTCTCAAAAAAAGAAACTTAGTCAACAATCGACTCTACCAGCGTCAGACCGTTAGATGTCAATTTAGCGGCAATCGTGCTTCTTCAATCTCTGATCTTCCTGCTCCAGCCGCCCAAACTAGCGCCGACGGAACCGCCTGCTCTCGCCTCTCGTGGCCGGCTGTGCTGTAGGGCAGGCCTCACGGCCCCACCATACTCGCATCCCTGGCCTGCCTATCCCTCTACTCACCCACACCTCCTGTTATTCTCCAGCGACGGCAGCTTCACACTGCAGCCGAACCAGTAAACTCTCGTACCCACTTCGTGTGGGAAACAACTGCCGAGTCTTCCTCAGCTCCGGGTCGTTCCCTTACTTGGCCTCGCCATCGTCCACCGCCTTGGTGCTCTTGGCATGGCGTGGTCAACGAAGGACATCCATCGGAAGAGGACAGTACGTGGAGAGGCTGACAGCTAGGTCCACGATCGCACGCAAGGAAGTGCCTCCTTTTTTTGCGAGTAGGAAGTGCCTCCTTATTACGCGCAAAATAATGATTCCTCCTCCTGACAGCTGGGACCGACCGGAAGGGCCTCTGTATTTCACGAAAAAAACATTCCCCACGCTGGCAGCTCGGATCCACCAGCTATTACGCACAAAAAAATGAATACCCCCACTGCTAGGTGGGTCCCACCATATTTGGAGGCTGACTTGTGGGCCTACTAAGTTGGCGCGGACGCAGGGCTTTGTCAACTTAGTCAATATAAATGATTCTAGCTGCGGTGACCGTACGATGTCCATCCAACAGCCGTCGTGTTTCTTCAAGCTCTCGTCTTCTTGCTCCAGCCGCCCAAACCATCACTGGCCGTGCCGCCTGCTCCTGCGTCCCGTGGCCGGCTGTGCTGCCGCGCAGGCCTCGCCGCCGCACCCTACTCCCATCACTGGACTGGCCATCCCTGTACTCACCCAGACCTCCTGTTATTCTCTAGCGACGGCAGCCTCACACTGCAGCCGAACCAGTAAACCCTCGTACTCCCATCCGCATGGGAAACAACTGCCGAGTCTTCCCCGGCTCCGGGTCATTCCCTTCCTAGGCCTCGCCGTCGTCTACCGCCTTGGTGCTCTCGGCGCGGCGTGGTCAACGTGGTCAAGGAACAACTTCCATCGGAAGAGGACTATATGTGGAGAGGCTTACAGCTAGGTCCACGACCGCAGCAAGGAAGTGCCTCCTTATTACACGCAAAATAATGATTCCTCCACCTGACAGCAGGGACCCATCGGAAGGGCCGCCGTATTTTGCGAAAAAATGTTTCCCCCCTAACAGCTGGGAGCCACAAGCTACATCTTCGCACGCAAGGAAGTGCGTCCATATTACGGGCAAAAAAATGATTCTCCCCACTGATAGCTGGGACCCACCAGCTATATCTTCGCACGCAAGGAAGTGCGTCCTTATCCTCCCTGACAGCTGGGACCCACCGGGTCGAACCGTACAGAGGGTTGTCTGTCTGGTCGCGAACGTGTACGTACATACAGGTCGATCGCTCTCTCTGCAGTGATAAACCGTGGCCGAGTAAGGAGATGCACATGTCGTAGTAGAGGCGCGGATGTAGCATGTCACGCAGCCCCGTCTATATATATCATGTACACGTACGTACAGCCACGCTGCAAGAAAGTAAACACGGCTATGTACATACATACGGGCGGGGTCTCAAACATGTACGCGCGCGTAGTTACGGCCAGGGCTCGTGTACATGGAGAGGCAACAGATGGTAGCGACGTCGTCCTGTTCATCAGCAGCTAACCGGCTGGGTCAGAATGGAGGAAACATCGTCGTGTTCACCGGGAGCCAAGTGACTGGGTCGGAACGCGTCCTGTTCATCGAGAGCGAAGCCACTGGGTCGGAACGCGTCCTGTTCATCGGGAGCCAACCGGCTTGGACGGAACAACCGGAACGGGGTCTGGCGTACCACAAAACAGAGGAAAACGGCCTTCTGTTCGACCGCGTACGGTCGAAACGGGGTCCTGTTCATCGGGAAGGGTCTGGCGTACCGTAAAACAGAGGAAACGGACTTCTGTTCGAGTACCCCTACGGTCAAAACGGGGTCCTGTTGATCGGGAGGGGTGTGGCGTACCGCAAAATGGAGGAAACGGACTTGTGTTGGAGCGCCTATGGTCGAAACAGGTCCTGTTCATCGGGAGGGGTGTGGCGTACCGCAAAACGGGACTCCACGGGCTACTGTTCATCCACCGTCTACTGCCTCGCTCCAGCCTCCACGGGCTACTGTTCATCCACCGTCGACTTCCTCTAGCCTCCACCTGCTACTGTTCATCCACCATTGACTTCCTCCTGCCTCCACCAGCTACTGTTCATCCACCGGGTCTTGTTCATCTAGCCTCCACCGGCTACTGATCAACCAGCCCTCCACGGGGTCCTGTTCATCCAGCCGCAACAGCCTCTACTACCACGGGGTCCTGTTCATCCAACCCCCATCGGGAACTGTTCATCCAACCCCCATCGGGGACTGTTCATCAAGAGGTAGCTTCGATCAGCTTCAATTAGCAGCAGTATCGAAGGAATCACTCGGGTTCAGTTAACAGCCAAAGGGATCGATCGGGGTTTAGTAACGTAGCTAGTGCAATCGCTCGGGTTCAGTTAGACCCCAACGCCTCGCTCGGGTTCAGTTAGAGCCCAACGCCTCGCACACACACGCGTACGTGTACGAGAGAAACACGCAAACCTCCATACATCGCTCGGCCCCGACCACCCACCGTTACCGGGAACTCCCCAAAATTTTCCTCGCCCTCGCTTTTACCACGATTTTTGCCGTCATGGACGGTCCCAAAGAATGTCATGTCGGTGCGTCCCCGGCCCGCCCAGGACGAAAACCCATTTTCTGTCATGATTTTTTGTCATAGAAGTAGGAGCCCACCACATCTATGATGATACATGCTTTTGGCACAATTATCGTCATAGAAGTGTCATAAGTATGACAAAAAAAAATTGTTCGGCCCAAAATGTCATGTATGTGTCTTTTTATGTAGTGCTAATCAGTAGATAAAGATTGTTTTGCCATTGTGGTTACCCCTTAAGCTATAAAAGGAGGTCCAAGGCGACCTAGCAAAGGATTCGGACCCTCGCACACTTGTACGCTCGTAGTTGCACTCCCCGAGGCACCCTTGCCGGGCTTGAGGGCTGCGTGTTCGTTGTGTTCTTCCATTCAATCCACCAAAAAGCAGGAGTAGGGTTTTACGCTATCTAGCGCCCCGAACCTGGGTAAAAACCACCAATGTCACCACCGTCATGTTGTTTCATGGCTTCTGCTCTTTGTGCAACATGATCCCCTTGCCGAACCACAAAGGGGCTCTTGGCCCCATAGGTGATCGTAGTATACCACGACATCTTTGGCGCGCCAGGTAGGGGGAGTCGCTAGTGCAAACCTGAAGTTGTAAACAGCGCGTCGGGCTCCATCATCGATCATCATCATCGTCATCTTCATCGACACCCTCTTCGTCCGCGGCTTCGAAGAAGAAGAAGAACACCGCTCAGTCCCCTTGCCCTACCCAGATTCCGTCGATCGTTTCCACCGCAGCCACAGGGTAACGGCAAATAGATGGCAGTGGTGATGTGACGACCGCGTGCGGCTCAGGTGGCGTGGTCCTCATGCCACCTGCGTCCGGAAGAAGAAGCGAAACATGCAGTGATATCGCCCTCCTCGCAAGCTCCGTCAAGGCGTACCTGATGCCGGAAAGTGTCATTTGGACAAGCAAGACAAATGGTGCATGGTCGGCCTCCTCCTCCCGTCCCACTTCTCAATAATCGAGCCATGCAATGGTGGCATTGTCAGTGTCGATGAGCCCACGCGGAACTCGGTCCAATATTTATCCCGCCAAGGGTGAATCCTGAGTGGAGCACTGGTGCGAATCCATTGGTCGACCCCTGGCAGGCGTGCTCCGGCAAGGCCGATCGCGTCGGCATGGCCTTCATGCCTGCCGACGTGAGATCATTGACAATATAAGAAAAAGGGGAGAGGAGTCGACCCTTCCTTCTCTCCATACATCGACAACTGCGAGTGTTCCATTAGCCCCTCTGGATCTTGCCGGGGGTGGACGTATAACTAATAAACTGCCAAGTCTTTCCCTTGTGCACCTTCTCATTTGTTGTCTTTTCAGAACAAGCACTGGTATAATGAGGTGCTATACAAACAGTTTTTAACCCCTTTCCATGATGGTGTTTCGAACCGTCGCCAAGTGAGTGACTGCGATAGGGGGGTCCTTCCCACACGACCCAGAAATCGTCGAGGATATGCCATCCTGGCACACACGCTCGGCAAAATGAGGCTGTGTGCGACCGGCGAGCGATCAAATATGGTTATACATACAGTTGTGCTAAAAAAAATACAATTATACAGGCCAAATCATTTCCGGTCGTAAGTACATCCCACACAGTCAGTCCCCACTAAACGTTTCTATTCGTATGTACATTCCACACAGTCAATCCAAGGAATACGTTTCCGTTAGTATGTACATCCCACACAGTTAATCCAAGAAGTACGTTTCCGTTCGTATATACATCCCACACAGTCACTCGAAGGAAATCGTTTCCGTTCGCAGGTACATCACACACAATTTTCCCCATTAAATCATTTGTGATAGCGTTGCCATTGCACACGATATTAACAATTTTATCGTTTGCGTTATGGAATGCATCACACACGGTGCATAGAAGAAAGTGTGTGGCAAAGGCTGTCCATCACACACACTTTTTATGTGGTAAATGTTTGCGCAAGGTGGCCTAACACAAACAGTTTTCAAGAGAATGTCATGTGTGATTGTTCATTGATCCAACACAGTTTATTCCTAGAAACTATGTGTGTTGCCTGAGGTCATCGCCCACGGTGTTTTCTCAATAACCATTTGCAATAGAAAAACCTAATTAGCAGGCTAATTGGCCATTAGCAGGCTAATTGCCCTATTATTAATAATCCATTTATTAATCTTATTGACATTTCATATTAAGCACACAATATATTTCATTTCCATATTAAGGAAGCAGGATTTCATAGTTGAAATACATCAGAGTACAACATCATATAGCTTCAGCACTCAGCTACCCCATTACACAACTACACCAGCACCAAGTTTCACATGCAACATCTATAACCTTTCGAAATTAGCATCATAGACGGTACATAGACAGATGAATCTCATCTGGAAAACTGCTAAAGCGGAAGGTGAATATTGAACCTTCATTGATGTTGAAGGTCTTTGCAACTTTAGGCCAGTGCCTGTGGATGATTGACCGTCCATCCTTCATCCTCTTCAGGAACACTTCAATATTGAACCATGGGTGTTGTATGAATACCTTCCTCGCCTCCTGACCATACAGGTGGGTTGAGAGGAAATCATCAGTGAACTGCTTTGGAAAGGCCTGAAAACAAGGATGTGCATAAATATCTTCTCTAAATTGGAAATGGGGCAAAGGAATAAAAAAGGAAAGGTATAATAGTTAGTACCATCCTGTAGTGAACTGATGTCTTCCTCATTGTGTAGACAAAGATCTTGTTGTTTTTTGTCGCTAATTTCTTTATCCTAACAATCTTTCTGAGTTTCTTGACTTGACTAATATTCATGGACAACTCATTTCCCCATATGCAAAAAGGGTCGAACAGTGGGTCAAAACCTCTGACAGCAGGACCTACATGTGCAAGACCAAATTGTTAAAAACCTAAATATTAGAATGGTTCCTGCAATTGCACTATAATGTGCTATTAGACAAAGGACCATGCATGTGCAAACCTTGATTGTAAACCTCAGTGCCTCCCATTGTTTCCCTGCAACACATATAAGGTAGTTAGTGATCAGGTTAAGTGAGGGTTCGCATGCTATCAGTAAAATATGTTGATGAAAAATAAGAACATTGCAGATTCATCAGATTAATTTGGGCCACATGGAAAACCCATTTATTCAAACCAAGAATGATTAAGAACTAGGAAATATAGCAATTGTATATGTTTCTCATGTATTAAGTGCAGCCAAATTCGATTTATTCCTCACATGCACAACAATACAAAATTCTACCCACGACAATTGGACATCGCATTGCAGAATTGAACCAAGCAGTTAACTAAACACCACAACAAATGAACCAAACATTAACTGAGAACCACATTGCATAATATAACATACTCCTAATAGAAGATCAGGCAGTTAACCAAACCAAGCATGCTTGACAACTTGGAAATATAATAATTGTATTTGTTTCTCATGTATTTAGTACAGCCAAATTCGATTTATTTCTCACAAGGTATACAATAACAGAATGCACCCACAACAATTGAATATCGCATTGCAGAATTGAACCAAAGAGTTAACTAAACACCACAACAAATGAACCAAACATTAACTGAGCACCACATTGCTGAATGTATAACATACTAGAAGATAAGACGGTTAACCAAACCAAGCATGCTTGACAACTAGGAAATATAGCAATTGTATTTGTTTCTCATGTATTTTGTAAAGATAAATTCAATTTATTTATCACATGGAAGACAATACAAAATTGCAGCCTAAAGAATTGAACATCACATTTGTAGAATTGAACCAAACAGTTAACTGAAGACGACAACTAATTAACCGAACAGTTAATAAGTGAGCACCACATTGCACAACATAAAGAACATATAGACTAGAGCAACAGATTGCATGGTAAAAGTAGATAGGACAATTCACTAGAATTTGTTAAGGAAAGGCAAGAGCAACACTTGCAATGGGTAAACCGAGCATGCTTAATCGATGTAGCTAGCAAACTGAACATCAGTCCTTATAGTGAGCTAATAAGACAAGCTACTCCTCATCGTCGGAGATATCGATGATGATTGGCTCCCTGGACATGGAAGAGGGCGAGGCCTCCACATCGTGGGTGCCCTCGTTGTAGTGGTGAGTTGCCTGAGCCGCTCCGGGAACCAACCTGCTGCCTCTCGAGTTGAGGTAAGCACGGGCATGCTGAGAAAACACCTCGTTGTCTTTGTCGAAGGCACCGATGGTAGCCTCGAGGAAACTCCATGAACTATCGTTTAAAGCAGCCAACCGTGTCGCGGCATCAGCGTGCGAGGCGTCGACGGTGGCCTCGATGGTGAGGTGCTCCTCCAATATTTGGGGGTCGACACGACTGGCAGCCATCACGACCTCATCCGCGCATGCGGCCATGATTTGCTTCTCCGCTGCCAAATGCTGCTTGAGCTCCTGGCTATACTGCGTGCACCATGGCTTAGGGCGGCACTTATTTGGGGGAGGGGTCGGTGATTTGGGTGGAAGGTGTCGCGCCGGCGGTCGGGGCATGTGGGATGTGGATGGACGAGGAGGATGGGGGTCGGGTGCGGATTACCTGCCTGGATCGACGAGGCCGAGCAGCGTGAAGGAGGGTCGCCGGCGAGGAGGCGGTGTTGCAAGCAAGGAGTGAAGGTTTCAACTTGGAAAGGAAGGTGGAAACAGGGGAAATGTGGCTTTTGGTAAGGGGGAGGGGGCGGGGAGGTAGATATTTCCACGGAAGCTGATAATTTTGGATCGGTCCAGCGAAAAAAACTGGTGTGCAAAGTGTCATAAGACACGGTCCCTTATTCAGAACTGTGTACGATATGTGAACATCACAAATGATTCATATAGCTTAACCCGTGTGTGATGAGTTTGAACGTCAAAAATTTTGGTTCGAATTTCCCTGGTTACAGTGGTCATCCATGTCAATGCATAATTTGGGTACAAAAAGGAGACTACAGCACACCCACACTTCTTAATCGAGCAAGTTCAGCAATTAAACAGAGCTAGCTGACCTAAACATTACTCTAACAAATTAAAGACCGGCGCTCTTACTTAAACAAAACAAAGAGTACTACTATGGCTGGTGCTCGTCGATCTCCGCCGCCTCCTCCATGTCCAGCTCGCGCCCGACGGTCTCCTGGGGAAGGGGCTCCATGGCATCCATCGCACCATACTCGGCAAGCATCTCGCGATCCGCGTCTGCCATCTCTTTGGAAAAGGCCGCCATGAGCTGGGCGTGGGCGGCCACGATCTGGGCTTGGACGGGCTCCATCATGGCAAGGTATGCGGCGGAGGAACAGACGGTAGCTCAAACGCTTTCGGCGATTGCCAACTCTTCGGCCGTGGGTTGCCGACCATTGTCAGAGAAGCTTCGTTCGATTTGTGCGGTGACCGCCATGAGCTGGGCGTGGGCGGCCTCGACATGGTCGTGGGAAGCATCCATCAGGGCTAAGGC
This sequence comes from Thinopyrum elongatum, assembly GCA_011799875.1. NCBI lineage: Eukaryota > Viridiplantae > Streptophyta > Magnoliopsida > Poales > Poaceae > Thinopyrum > Thinopyrum elongatum. The sequence goes on from CM022298.1 coordinate 583,161,925, forward strand.
CAACGCTGTAGAACGGACAGCTGCTGTGCCGTTCTTGCCATTTGCTATCCCCAAGGCAAATGTTGCTGCCGCCACCTGAGAAGCAACAACGGTCGTTTGGGCTGCCTTGGCCGTTCGGTCACAGATTTCGGCCGCGCTCACGAACCTTGTTAGCACACGCCTGGCGGCTATGGCCGCGCTCTCGCCAGAGTGGGCCGCCGGAGTTGCCCTGACGAAGCGGGTCCACGTCCCCATCTTTCACCGGCGATGATTGAATAGTGAAATGATATTTGGGGAGTGAGCTAGTGTTCTTGACACACCGGTTGTGGAATGTAGCCGACGCACCTTCTCGCGTAAGCCATATGTGTACTATACTCCGACAGTGCTCCAAGATATTTTGTGCTGCATCTCACACGGTTGGTGATAATTAAATGTGTGCGATCTACTTGATTTTTTGTCTAGATTTGAATTACATAATGGGGTCACAGTGGCAAAGGAGGGTGTTTGAATTGCTAGAACTTTGATTTGGAGTGAACATGCAACTATAGGTGTGTCGTCAGAAAAATTGGAATTATTCAGGGTTCGTTTGGACATTTTTATACATTAACTTGGTTTTCGAGGCATTTCAGGTGCACAATTCAAAATTAAACTACATGCACATGCTCCGGTGCACCAAAATGGGTTGTAAAATCATATATCTGTCCATGGGTTGATGCTTATGTCCCATGCAAGATATGGGGATGAATTTCAAACTCCACGGCACGGTGGCTCTCTTGCAACGTTGAGGTACTTGCTTTTGCAATTCTCGTAAATCCAAAACTCGTCTGAAATTCATGAACCTTGGCATGCTATCATAGAATGCCTTCAACATGCTGGGGTAAAAAATATTATCCCATTTGGGGTAGGTTATGGTATAAGCTTCTCACAAGAAGCCTCATGGTTCCGGTAGGGAAACGTGTCACCTTTGTGGACGAAACAATATCTGTTGCCTCTTCTTAATTTCAAAAATTTTCTAGTGTTAATGTAGAACAACAGGAGTATTGTGTCATTTTTTGGCATTTTTCGTGGTTCGCTAGGACATTTTTATACATTAACTGAGTTTTCTATGCATTTATGTGCATAATTCAAATTTGAACTACATGCACATGCTCCAGTGCATATAAACGGGTTGAAAAATCAAATGTGTGTCCTTGGTTGCAAGCGTAGGTCCCATGCAAGAAATGGGAATGAATGTCAAACACCTTTGCCACCGTCGCTCGGCCACTAACATTGAGATACATGGTTTTAAAATTCTAGTAAATCAAAAACTCGTCTGAAATTCATGAAACTTGACATGATATCATGGAACGTCATCAACATGCCGTGGTAAAAATATTGTCCCATTTGGGGCAGGTTTGGGTATAAGCTTCTCACAAACCAGAGCTTCTCACAACAAGCGTCATGGTTACGTTATGGAACGCTTCACCTTTCTGGACGAAACGATATCCGTTACCTCTTCTTGATTTCAAAAAAAATTCTACTGTCAACATAGAACAACAAGAGTGTTGTGTTAAATTTTGGAATTTTTTGGGGTTTGTTTGGACATTTTTATACATTAACTGAGTTTTTTTATGCATGTATGTGCATAATTCAAATTTGAACTACAGGCACATGCTCCAGTGCATATAAATTGGTTAAAAAATATAATATGTGTCCTTGGTTGCATGCTTAGGTCCCATGCAAGAAGTGGGAATGAATGTCAAACACATTGCCACCGTCGCTCAGCCGCAAACATTGAGATACATGGTTTTCAAATTCTAGTAAATCCAAAACTCGTTTGAAATTCATGAAACTTGGCATGCTATCATGGAGCGGCACCAACATGCCGTGGTAAAATTTTTGTCCCATTTGGGGCAGGTTTGTGTATAAGCTTCTCACAAACCAGAGCTTCTCACAACAAATCCTGGTGGCTTCGGTAGGGAACGTGCCACCTTTGGGGACGAAACGATATCCGTTGCCTCTTCTTGCTTTCAATATTTTTCTAGTGTCAACATAGAATAACAGGAGTGCTGTGTCACTTTTTGGAATTTTTCGGGGTTTCTTTAGATATTTTTATACATTAACTGGGTTTTCCAGGCATTTTATGTGCATAATTCAAATTTGAACTACATGCACATGCTCCAGTGCATATAAATTGGTTGAAAAATCAAATCTGTGTCCTTGGGTGCATGCTTAGGTCCCATGCAAGAAATGGGAATGAATGTCAAGCAACTTGCCACCGTCGCTCGGCCGCAAACGTTGAGATACTTTGTTTTTAAATTCTAGTAAATCCAAAACTCGTCTGAAATTCATGAACCTTGGCATGCTATCATGTAGCGGCATCAACATGCGGTGGTAAAATTTTCGTCCCATTAGGGGCAGGTTTGGGTATAAGCTTCTCGCAAACCAGAGCTTCTCACAACAATCCTGATGGTTTCGGTAGGGAACGTGCCACCTTTGGGGACGAAATGATATCTGTTGCCTCTTCTTGCTTTCAAAAATTTTCTAGTGTCAACATAGAACAACAGGAGTGTTGTGTCACTTTTTGGGATTTTTCGGGGTTCGCTACGACATTTTTATACATTAACTGGGTTTTCTAGTCATTTTATGTGCATAATTCAAATTTGAACTACATGCACATGCTCCAATGCAAAAAATGGGTTGAAAAATCAAATGTGTGTCCTTGGGTGCATGCTTAGGTCCCATGCAAGAAATGGGAATGAATGTCAAGCACCTTGCCACCGTCGCTCGGCCGCAAACATTGAGATACTTTGTTTTTAAATTCTAGTAAATCCAAAACTCGTCTGAAATTCATGAAACTTGGCATGCTATCATGTAGCGGCACCAACATGTTGTGGTAAATTTTTTTCCCATTTGGGGCAGGTTTTGGTATAAGCTTCTCGCAAACCAGAGCTTCTCACAACAATCCTAATGGTTTCGGTAGGGAACGTTCCACCTTTGGGGACGAAACGATATCCGTTGCCTCTCCTTGCTTTCAAATTTTTTCTAGTGTCAACATAGAACAACAGGAGTGTTGTGTCAATTTTTGTGATTTTTCGGGGTTCGCTACGACATTTTTATACATTAACTGGGTTTTCTAGGCATTTTATGTGCATAATTCAAATTTGAACTACATGCACATGCTCCAATGCAGAAAAATGGGTTGAAAAATCAAATGTGTGCCCTTGGGTGCATGCTTAGGTCCCATGCAAGAAATGGGAATGAATGTCAAGCACCTTGCCACCGTCGCTCGGCCTTAAACATTGAGATACTTTGTTTTTAAATTCTAGTAAATCCAAAACTCGTCTGAAATTCATGAAACTTGGCATGCTATCATGTAGTGGCATGAACATGTTGTGGTATTTTTTTGTCCCATTTGGGGCATGTTTGGGTATAAGCTTCTCGCAAACCAGAGCTTCTCACAACAATCCTAATGGTTTCGGTAGGGAACGTGCCACCTTTGGGGACGAAACGATATCCGTTGCCTCTTCTTGCTTTCAAATTTTTTCTAGTGTCAACATAGAACAACATGAGTGTTGTGTCAATTTTGGATTTTTCGGGGTTCGCTACGACATTTTTATACATTAACTGGGTTTTCTAGGCATTTTATGTGCATAATTCAAATTTGAACTACATGCACATGCTCTAGTGCAGAAAAATGGGTTGAAAAATCAAATGTGTGTCCTTGAGTGCATGCTTAGGTCCCATACAAGAAATGGGAATGAATTTCAAACACCAGGGCACCATTGATTGCCGGCAAAATGTTGAGATACTTTGTTTTTAAATTCCAGTAAATCCAAAACTCATCTGAAATTCATGAAACTTGGCATGCTATCATGGAATGGCACCCGACATGCTGTGGTATTTTTCGTGTCCATTTTGAGAGAAGGCGCACTCGAATAACAGCCAATAAAGGCATTTTGAAACAAATAGCTACCACTTTAACATCTCAAACGTTTTGTATAATTTAAATCATGTGCGTTCTGTTAACCATTCACATGACGCCATGCCTCAGTCCTTTAATGGCTAGGAGGTGCCGTGCGGACTGTTGCTTGACTGAACGGGAGGCGTGCGAGCTATACTCCAATGCGCAGGCTCACCGGGAAGCGTGCGAGCTATAGTGTTGTATGTCGCGCAGGCTAAAGGGGAAGCAAGCCCTTTGACTTCCATGGCCGCCGCCCACCTTGCTCGCATCCTCTCCATTAATGGCACCCAAGCCGCAGTTTAATACGGGCCATTCCCCTCCCGCAGACCTCCACCAACGCCATGGCGCAGAAGGATCATCTGCCACTAGTCTTCCAGTTGGGTTTAATACTGTATCTCGATCATATGAATATAAATTCGCAGTGTAACTAAATGAAAGATATGGTTTGAACAAACTTGCGTCTTTCTCTCTGAATGTACAGACTTATCAAATGATTTTCTTTAAAAAAAGTCAATGGTTTTTAAATATAAACACTCATGGCAAACGTTTTAGTTAGAACACCCGTATGCAAACCGACAGCTTCCCCAGGAAGCCAAGGGAAAATGTGCCGAGCAGGATTTTTGCACCTCTTGATCGCAAACGTTTTAGATAGAACACCCATATGTAAACTGACAACTTCCCCAGGAAGCCAAGGGAAAATGTGCCAAGCAGGATTTGTGCAGCTCTTGTTTGCAAACGTTTTAGATAGAACACCCGTATGCAAAGTGAGAGCTATGGTCTTCCCCAGTAAGCCAAGGGAAAATTCGCCGCACAGGATTTGTGCATCTCTTCAACGCAAACGGTTTAGATTGAATACGGTATGCAAAGCGAGACTTCGGCACTAAGCCAAGAGAAAATCTGGCAAGCAGGATTTGTACCTCCCTTCAACACAAACGGTTTTTTCGGATGACCTATGTGCAACTGCACGTACAGACAATTTGGTAAGATTTGCATCTCTCATATTGGGTATATTCTATATTGCCATTTGTCAAACTGGAAAGATTGACATTTGTTGATCTAGTAACATTGCCATTTGTCAACCTTGTAACACTGCCTTTTGTCGAAATATGCAGCTAAAAATCACTAGCACTATCTAATTTTTGCAACTAAAATTCAGTAATTAAGCTTACATTTCATTCATAGATTAAGCAGTCATTCTTTTATACAAACAGTTCAACTCGACAGCTGAACCGACCAAACTTTTCCCCAATTGTTGCCAACCACGTACTGAAATAGCTAGTTCAACTATATATACTAGCCAATTTTAAGTACGTTGTAAAGTTCCACCACATCTATAGTAAGATGAACTGAACAAAAATAGCCCCTAAATACTACTACTACTATGGAGGGGCTTTGTACTACTTCTGGCAGCCTCTCCTCTGCCGAGCGCGCTCAGTAAGAGGCAAAGTAGGGCGAGTCTACCGACGAGTTGGACAACTACAATACGGTGCCTGCCGCTGCTGCACCTTCAGTGACTCTCACCTCGAACGCCCTCTGCCGCTCCAGACGACCCCTGTCGAAGCGGCAGGACTCCTCGTAGATCTCGTGATTCCTCGCCTCTGCGTTGGCGTGTGCTGCAGCCACGGCGGCGGTAAGGCTCTTTGTGTGCTCGACGAGGCGCTCCTCATCCTCCTCCCACAGGAACTCGATGTAGCGCGCAAGGTCGCTGACGCACGTGCGGGCCTCCACCTCCGCCTCCCGCCATCGAGTGGTGGTGGTAGAGCGGGTGATGACCCCGGCGGTCAACGGTGGGCTGGCGGCCACGGCGGCCGACGATGGGGTGGCGGCCACGACCACAACCTCCCGCCTTCGGGCCACGGTGGCGGAGCGGGTAATGGCCTCGGTGGCCGGCAGTGGGGTGGCGGCCACGACGCCCATCTCCCGCCTTCGGGCCGTGGCGGCGGAGCGGGCGATGGCCCTGGCTTTCGACGATGGTGTGGCGGCAGACAGTGGGGTGGCGGCAACGGTGGCCGGCAACAGCTGCCGACGGGCAGCGGCGGAGCGTGTGGTGGGTGTTCCGCGCACAGCCAACAGGAGGGACGCCACGCGCACTACACTACGCCCAAGACTAAGCCGCCGCTACGGTGTAGGCTCCCAGCTGGAGCTGTCCTCTGATGATGGTGGAGTGGCTGAGCGACGATGACAGACCGGTGCCATTGGCGATTGTGGGAGAAGTAGGCGAGATAAGCTACAGGGAGGGATGGAAAAATGTGACGCAGGACTCGCCGGCCGTGAGGGTTTATATAGCAGGCTGGTAAGCATTGGGATTTTAGGGGATTTCATCGAGTCGGGCGGGAAGCTTGCAAGGGAACCTGCGCGGTTGCGCCGGAACGGACTCACCATCGTTTGGCCAAAAGAACGCCCCCGCGCGCTGCTCAAGCTTGCGCTCAAAGCCGTCTGCGGCAGCGGGGTGACAAGACGTGCGAGAGGAGGACGAAAGGACACGTACACATATGGTTAATAAAAAAACATTTACGATTTTATTACCTACTACCCCTGCCCCGTCCTGGTTTATAAGTAGGATTTAACTAATAAAATACGAATGCATGTCGCCAAAGATTATACCGTTGGATTCGTATTTGAACATAGTTTCCAATTATATAATTTTAATGACAAGAATTAACATTTTTTTTGGTTAAATTTAAGGTCAAAATATGGCACAGAATATAAAGGGGACTAATAGACCAAGACGGAGGTAGTAGCACACGGCCGCTCTCTACGCAGCGACGCAACTGCCGGCCGGCTTGTAGACGATCATTCCCTGCGTGTTCAACTGCTCTATGCGTGTGGTTGCTCGCAGTTGTGGTGGCTGCGGCGCGCTCTGCTCGCGTCCCGCCCGACTTGGTGTTAGCAGCAATCATAGACAGAGCAAATCACATGGCTCATTAGCAGCAATTGTCTGTGTTATTATTGGTCTTCGCACACATTTCTGATTACGGACCTGTTTGCCGCGTATCACACACATCTTGTTCAGTTGAACTGTTTCTGTTGTCTTGGCTCATCGCAAACAGTTCATCTGAGTGAACTGTATGCCTTCCATCGCACACACCTTGATCTGGCTGACCGTTTCTATTGTGTTGCCTAATCGCACACAGTTCATCCTAGTGAACTGTATGCCGTATATCTCACACACCCTCATCTGGCTGCCCATTTTTGTTGTTCTGCCTCATCGCAAACAGTTCTGCTAGATTAACCATTTGCCATGCATCTGAACTGTGTTTGATGTCACCGCCATCGCAAAGGTTTTGCATCTTTTTTGACGGTTTTATTACATCACCGTTTGTGATTGATCCATCGCACATAGTTACTCGCCGTTGAGGCGTCGCGGAGCGCTCTGCTCGCGTCCGTGCGCACGCGCTCTGCCATCATCGACCCCTACTATTTAAAGATGAAGCAAGATGCCAAGAGAACAAATCCCATATCCTGGCACGGGGCCTGGACGCGGCAACTGGATGAACCTCACCTCAGGTTCGCGGCCAAGAGCATGTACACATGCTACAAGATACACAGGCGGATCGTTGACATGAGGAAGTGCCTCATTATCGAAATCGACGAGGCCGGATCGAGCCACAAGAAAAGCAGTAGCGGCAAGCATCACAAGAAGTAGATGATGATCAGATGATCGTTTATCCTAGTTAATTATGCATGTACTATATAGTTTACTTTGGTGTGTGGAAATGTCATGTGTGTAGTAGCCACCTATGAAATTATGCATGTAACAGTTTACTTTGGTGTGTGCAATTAAATGTCATGTCTCATGTGTGTAGTAGCCACCCATGTAATTCGATGTTTAATTTGGTTATGCAACCATGTCCTTATAAGTGTGTGTATATATATGTTGTTGTTCTGTATGCAATCCCATCGCACAACACACATGTCTTATTAGCAGCAATCGTCTGTGTTATTATCGGTCTTCCCACACATTTCTCATTACAAACCTGTTTGCTGCGTATCACACACATCTTGTTAAATTGAACCATTTCTGTTCTCTTGGCTCAACGCAAACAGTTCATCCGAGTGAACTGTTTGCCCTCTATCGCACACATGATCTGGCTGACTGTTTCTTTTGTGTTGCCTAATCACAAACAGTTCATCTGAGTGAACTGTATGCCGTATATCGCACACACCTTCATCTGGTTGCCCGTTTCTATTGTTCTGCCTTATCACAAACAGTTCATTGTACTGAACCGTATGCCCCTCATCGCACACGCAACTAAAATCAAAACCGTGTTTGATGTATCCGCCATCGCAAATGTTTTGCATCTTCTTTGATGGTTTTTTTACATCACCGTTTGCGATTATTGCATCACACACAGTTTTTTCAAAGGATCTCTGATCGTAGTGTCGCGTTAGCAGCATCTACAGTAGTGAAGGATGGACACACGAACGGGGGAAACAATCGCAAGCAGGGAGGGAGCTGTTATACGAGACCTAATGCATACCCATCAAGCATGGGAGCATTAACGAAAGATAAGTTAGCATGATCACTGATTCTTCTTCAAGTACTTACGTCGTTTATCCTTCGGGCAACCAGTATTTTCATATGACAAGCCTTTCGTATGATGGTACCTTACTGTATTTGTCTGTGCCCCCGCTTTGTTTCGAGCCTGCTCAATAAAGTGGGCGGCTGCGTCAAAGGCCGTTAAGGAAAAACCCGCCGGGGCATACCCTCGCCAGCTGAATGCTAAGGACCCGCTCCTCACAGCAATCGTGGCAGCATCCTACTGGCGGGTAACGAAAGTACGCAAAGAAAAACTAACCATACGAACATCTATGGGTAAACAAAAGAAGGATAGCGTACATGGCATAATTAATACATCAGTTCAATAAGTGCAAAACCGGAAACAGTATGGGACCTAAACACAGGACGCATGATTGTCTTGTTACAGGATACCACGGCAAGAAGAACGGCTCAGGGCTGGGCGTGCTGGTCTCCGGGGACCCTTGGGACAGAAAGAACCTTGTCGACAAGAGGACTATCCTTCGCCTCAGCAGCGGAAACGTCGGCGCCCGGTGGCAGTCTCTTGAAGCCGTCGGAGAGGTTGAGATCCGGGTGACGATAGGCAAGGTTGTTCAAGACCATAAAGAGGGTGTCGTGGGCAAGCTTTCGGGATTCAACAACGAAGCATTCGGCCCTGTCTTCCTCGTACATCCTCAGCCCTTCAAACAAACCATCAAAGAAAAGCGTCAGCTTGACACCTGGAACTTCATGGTCACTGACGGAGAAAGCCCAGCTCTTCATGTCCATCTTCGAGATTTGGGCAGTGAGGCGCTCGGCGATATCAACCAAGTTTTTGATCCAGAGATCGCATTGCTCGATCTGGTTCTGCAGCTTGTCCTCCGCGTCGCGCGGAAGAATTCTTGTGTTCTCCAAGTCCTTCATCAGCAACTACACACGAATGCGAGTGGATTCAATCTCACTTTCCAGAGTGCCAATCTGTGCTTTCATGTCGGTGATGGTGCTGTTGGCAGTGTCAAGGTTCTGACTCTTGGAAGAAAGCTGCAATTTCATCTCTTTCAGAAGAGTCTCTACTTTCTATGCTTCTTCCTTGAGAGCCACGATTTCCTTGGCGCTCCCGGCAAGGTCCTCTGTCAGCTTGGCCACCTGTTGATCAAGATCAGCCCTGGCAGTAGATGCAGTGGCAAGTTCATCGGCAATCTTCTTCAGCTGGGCAGCAGAGTCGAGGGTGAGCATGTCAAGTGCTGCCTTATGCTTGTCCTCCAGGTCCTTGGTGCGTTGTTGGACAAGGGCCTCTAGTTCTTCATCCTTGTCGCGGAGGGTGGCTTCAAGTTTTCCTTCCCGGGTAGAGATATCTTTCTCCTTGGTGTCCAGAAGTGCCTCACGCTCTGCCAGGCAGATCTCTCGGGTTGCAATGTACTCTTTGGCTGTAGATATCACCTCCTGTTGCCGCAGAAGGGATTGAAACTGTTTGTTGTGCCACTTGCGCAGTTTGCTGCCCTTGTCCCCCAGCTTTTGATCCATGAGACTGGCGGAGTCGCGCTGCTTCTTGATAGCCTGCCACTTCAGGCCGTATCTGCTCTACATGTCCTTGATACCTGTTGCCACGGACTCCAGGAAGGACAGGTCCATGTCTGCACTAGCAGAATCATCAGCCTCTTCAGCTCGCTGGGACGACAGTGCCAGGATGCGCTGGATCTCTTCATCGAAGTCCACGCCCACTGCAACAAATGAACCGGGGGCTGCAAGCCCAGGCTGGGCAAGGACCAGTGCCAGCTTGCTTGAGGATGGTTGGGGGACTGCTGTCGGTGTACCAAACAAGGGATGAGGCCCCATAGTTTGTAGATAGGTTTTCTCTTCCACCCCTGCGTCTTGGCCAGATGTGCTGCCGGGGGTTTTCTCTGTTCCTTCGGGAAATTCTTGTATGGTCCCGGCAGTCTGACCCTGGCCTTCCGCAGTGGCAATTTTGGTGGCCTCCTCAGCAGCATCCTTACCAATACTAGCCACTTCTTCCAGCAGCTCTGGTTCCTCGGCCAACGAAGCTGCAGACGAAATTAACAAGCATCGATGAAGGAATGATACAAATTGCCAGTTCGAAGGCCTGGATGCAAAGTAATCCAAATAAGAAAAGACAAGGGCAGGCAGATTACCCGGTGGCGTTTGCCGCGGAAGGGCATCGGTCTCCCCGGCAACATCAGTTGCCGTGGTGCGGTCCGTGGCCCCTTCCTCGGTGGCCATGATCTCGAGATGGGACAACCCCTCGGTGGAGGCCCTTGCTGGTGATTTCTCTACTTGAACGACGGGTGGGGAGGGCCTCTCATGGTGGGATCCACCCTGGTGAATCTCCTCTCCTTCCATGGTGTGGGACGGTGCGCGTTCTTCCGCACCTCTCCTGGCGGGCGAAGCTTGCTCCATGCTTCCGCGCTGAGGGCTATGCCGGGGGCTAGGCACATGATCTTCTGCGCTATCTCCCGCCAGGCCCATGCCCGCCAAAGGCCCCGGCGACATCACCTACTTGGTTCTTTTGTCCCGGTGGATGAGGGGCTCTTCGTCCCAGTCAAGACAACAAGCCAGGTTGAGTCAAGCAAGCACCAAGTACATGGTCCTTTAACAAGGAAAATCAGTTTTTCCCCTTTCTCTGGGTCAATGAGCATGGAGCCCAGTGCGTATCCCGCGGGTGACGGGGTCGCTCTCCCCCTCTTCAAGGTTGGAAGAGCAGAACTTCTCGGTAGCTCTGACCCCTTTTGAAGAGCTGGGGGCTTCGGCGGAATCAAGCTGTGAGAGGACGCTGGACTTGACTAGGGGCTGGGATCAACCCCCTTGACCATCCATCGCTTGACGGGTGGGGTCTTAGCCTCGGAGAGGCGGGTGGAATGGCGGCGTACCACATCAGGCTTGTCGTTCTTCGAGGCGATCTTCTTCACCCTCTTGGTGGCTGGCGCGGGAACGGGGGCCACTGTTCCCTGATTGGCTCGCCTGCAGGGATGCTGATCCAGATCTGGCTCTAGAGCTTGAGGACCCATCGCAAGCCACTCCTCCTCAGGCTGCTCCATTTCCTCAACCTTGTCTCCTCCTTGGGCCTCTGCTACCACGGCTTGAAGAATTTCGGCCCCGGCAGGGCTGATCTCGGCAGCTTCTTTCGCGGCGTGCCCCTCGTCCCTTTCATCCGAGGAGCCTTCGCCTTCAGCCTTCACTTCCTCCTCTTCCTCCTCCTCCTATTCTCTGGGCCTTGCCTTCCCAACAGCCCGAAGCACTTTATCTTCTTCAATCCACCTCCTGATAAATTCTACCTCTGCTTTAGAGGTACGCTTGAACATGTTGCTCTCTACCCTGGAAGCCCTTTCTTCCAGACCGGAGACCCACTCCATCTTTGCATCAAGCTCGGGCAACTTCCAATCGCCGGCAACCCCATAAGCATTGCAGTCTGGCATCCACTTCAGAATTTGGCCCTGAGCAGAATTGATATGCAGTGGGACGACCCTTGCCGGCAAAGGGAATGGCCCAAGGCTGCCGAACAGTTGTTCGCATAGCTAGCCGCGGCCATATATCGATAAGTTGTTGGCAAGGCCCGGGTACAGGCGCATCCTGTCAGCAGCGTCCCCATATTCCCAGGCGAATCTGTCCCTCTTCTGCAGGGCGCAATGCGGGGCTGGAGGAAATCGGCCCCCACCTGCTCGATGGTTAGCCCGGTAGCCTTAAGGCACATGATTCGATTCAGCGCAGGGTGAAGCATATCGTCGGTGAGGCCCCGCTTGCCCCATTCACTGCCGCGCACAACGCATTCCGTCCGCGCGCTGCAGTACTCTGGGGCGTCTTCTTCCTGGATCCAGCACCAGTCCGCCCTCCATTCCTCCCATCTGCCATGTTGTTGGCCTGGAAGGTAATCCCAATTCTCCCTCTTGCCCCACGGGATCCAGCTTATGTTCCCAGAGCGGTGGGTCTTGTCCTCCCCCCGCGGAATGAAGAAGTGCCTGAACAAATCCACGTTGGGGGCAACTCCAATGAAGTTCTCGCACAAATGAGAAAAGATCGCCATGCACGCCATTGCATTGGCTGTGAAATCCAGGAGGTGGAATCCATACACCACCCTCATGGCTTCGAAGAAATCAGAGAAGGGGGAGGTGAGACCGCAGAGGAAGTACGATCAGGAAAAGCGGCACGAGTTCGGCGGAACCTCCTTCCCCTCCGGCAGGACCACGGGCGCTCCGTGCCCCTTTGGAAGTTCCCTCCCCCACATATATGCATATCTCGCCCTCAGGGTTTGGCTATCCAGACTCGACGGGAAAAATACCACGTCCTCCTGCCATTTCCTGTCCAGCTCCGCCGCTCTTTTCTTCTTCCCTTTCGCCGCTACTTCCTTCGCGGTGGTCGCCCGCTTCCCCTTACGGCGGCAGCTTTCTTCCCCATACTTTGGGATCGCCGGAGGGGCAGAAGGTTTGGTGGGGTGATGGAGGTGAGTGTTGGTGTGGGGGCAGTTGTTTGACTTGAGAAAGAAGATGATGGAAGGAGGAACAGATGCGAACGGGCAGCACCCCTTTTGCGTTGCCTTTTTATTAGGAACGGGCGCAGCGGGCTGGCTCTTCGCTATCTTTTTCTCAGGAAGTTACCGTTTTACAAGCGCACTACCCATTAACTGCTACAGTCCCATGACCCCATGACCTACGGTAATTACGCGGAGTGGACGTTGGATTGACTGTTCATCATGACAACCGCTGCATGCGCAGCATCTTTTCGACACGTGTCCATGCACTGTTTGGGACCTTGATGGCTCGTGTCCGCGTCAGTATTTTCCTCGAAGAGGAAGGGATGATGCAGCACAGCTATGGTAGGTATTTCCCTCAGTGATGAGACTAAGGTTATTGAACGAGTAGGCGAACCACGCAACACTATGTAAATGGTACCTGCGCACAAAGAACAAATATTGCAACCCGATGCGTAAGAGGGGTTGTCAATCCCTCCCGGGTAAAAGATAGATAAATTTGTAGTAGATTGGGTAAATAGATCTCGCTGAAATGCGAAATAAAATAAATAACAAAAAATTGCAGCAAGGTATTTTTGGGTTTTTTGGAATAATAGATCTGAAAACAAAAGCAACTAAAAATAGATCTCAAAGCAAATATGATAAAGAATAGACCCGGGGGCCGTAGATTTCACTAGTGGCTTCTCTCGAGAAAATAGCATACGGCGGGTAAACAAATTACTGTTGGGCAATTGATAGAACTTCAAATAATTATGACGATATCCAAGCAATGATCATTATATAGGCATCACGTCCAAGATTAGTAGACCGACTCCTGCCTGCATCTACTACTATTACTACACACATCGACCGTTATCCAGCATGCATCTAGTGTATTAAGTTCGTGGAAAAACAGAGTAATGCAATAAGAACGATGACATGATGTAGACAAGATCTATTCATGTAGGAATAGACCCCATCTTGTTATCCTTAATAGCAATGATACATACGTGTCATGTCCCTTTCTGTCACTGGGATTGAGCACCGTAAGATCGAACCCATCACAAAGCACCTCTTCCCATGGCAAGAAAAATCGATCTAGTCGGCCTAACTAAACCAAAGATTTGAAGAAGAAATACGAGGCTAGAAGTAATCATGCATATAAGAGATCAAAACTCAAATAACTTTCATGGATAAAATAGATCTGATCATAAACTCAAAGTTCATCGGATCCCAACAAACACACCGCAAAAAGAGTTACATCAAATAGATCTCCAAGAGACCATTGTATTGAGAATCAAAAGAGAGAGACGAAGCCATCTAGCTACTAACTACGGACCCATAGGTCTACAATGAACTACTCACGCATCATCGAAGAGGCACCAATGAGGATGATGAACCCCTCCATGATGGTGTCTAGATTGGATCTGGTGGTTCTGAAACTTGCGGCGGCTGGAATTGTGTTTCGTCGACTCTACTAGGGTTTTTGGATTTTCGGGGTATTTATAGAGCAAAGAGGCGGTGCATGAGGCCACCGAGGTGGGCACAACCCACCAGGGTGCACCTGGGCCCCCAGGCGCGCCCAGGTGGGTTGTGCCCCCTCGAGGCACCCCTCTGGTACTTCTTCGGCCCAAGTTGTTCCTTCTGGTCCAAAAAAATCTCCAAAAAGTTTCGTTGCGTTTGGACTCGGTTTGGTATTGATTTTCTGCGAAGTAAAAAACAAGCAAAAAACAGCAACTGGCACTGGGCACTATGTCAATAGGTTAGTCCCAAAAAATGATATAAAGTTGCTATAAAATGATTGTAAAACATCCAAGAATGATAATATAACAACATGGAACAAGCAAAAATTATAGATATGTTGGAGACATATCAGCATCCCCAAGCTTAATTCCTACTTGTCCTCGAGTAGGTAAATGATAAAAACAGAATTTTTGATGTGGAATGTTGCCTAACATGTTCATCACATATTCTTTTCTTTTGTAGCATGGACATTTGGACTTTTATATGATTCAAAGCAACAGTCTAGTTTTGACATGAAGATTTCAATACTCAAGCATATCAACAAGCAACCATGTCTTTCAAAATATCAACACTAAAGCAAGTTATCCCTAGCCCATTATGCTCAATCATTGATCCATTCATGAAACACACTCGCATATTAGCTATACCTAATGCTCAAGTATGATCATAGTGACCCTTAGTTGGTGCTTTATAAGAGAAGATGGAGACTCAAATAAAAATTGCATAAAGTAAATGGAAATGCCCTTCGCAGAGGGATGTAGGGATTTGTAGAGGTGCCAGAGCTCAAAGCGAAAAAGATAGAGATAAAACATTTTGGGTGGCATGCTTTTCTTGTCAACGAAAACGATCGAGTAGTTCCCAATACTTTCCATGCTAGATATATCATAGGTGGTTCCCAAACAGAAAATAAAGTTTATTCCTTTTTCCACCATACTTTCACATTCCACGGCTAGCAGTATCCACGGGTGCCGTCCATACCAACACTTTCCAAGGAATTTATTATTTGACAACAGAAAGTAAATTCATTTTTCATTTCGGGACTGGGCATCCTAATACCTTTGCCGTACTCTCGTGCAATGACAAGTGAATAAACACTCATCTTGAGAATAACACATCTAGCATGGAAAAATATCAGCCACCCCCTACCGTTTCATGAGCGGTACGAGCACACAAAAAGGAAATTTATTTTGAAAATTAGAGATGGCACATACAAATTTGCTTAGAACGGCACGGAAATACCGCATATAGGTAGGTATAGTGGACTCATATGGCAAAATTAGGTTTAAGGATTTTGGATGCACAAGTAGTATTCCTACTTTGTACAAGTGAAGGCTAGCAAAAAGATTGAGAAGCATCCAACCAAGAGACGAAAAATCTCATAAACGAGCATTAAGCATAACTAACACCGAATAATGCATCACAAGTAGGATATGATTTCATTGCATAACTATTGACTTTCGTGCTTGCATAGGGAATCACAAACCTTAACACCAATGTTCTTACTAAAGCATAATTACTCCCCAACATAACTCACATATTATATCATCATATCGCAAAACTATTACAAAGAATCAAGTTTATTTTGTCCAATGATCTTCATGAAAGTTTTTATTATATCCCTCTAGAATATCTATCACTTTGTGACTAGTTTCTTATGTTGCTTTTGATAGCTCAAACAAATCTAAGTGAAGAACATGAGCATAAAAAAATTCTTCTCTCAAAATAATATAAGTGAAGCACGAGAGAGTTTTTTCAAAATTACTAACTCTCAAATAAATCTAAGTGAAGCATGAGAGCATTTCTTCAAAAATATTAAAGCACACCGTGCTCAAAAAGATATAAGTGAAGCACTAGAGCAATTCCATAGCTCAAAACATTTAAGTGAAGCACATAGAGCAATTCTAATAAATCATAGCATAATTTTGGCTCTCTCAAATAGGTGAGTCCAGGAAGGATAGATGACACAAATTAAAAAGCAAAACAATCAAAGACTCATATAACACAAGATGCTCCAAGCAAAACTCATGATATGTGACGAATAAAATATAGTTCCAAGTAAAATACCGATGGTCGTTAGAAGAAAGAGGGGATGCCACTCGTGGGCATCCCCAAGCTTAGTTGCTTGTTTCTCTTTGGATAATACCTTGGGTGCCATGGGTCATCCCCAAGCTTAGGCTCTTCTTACTCCTTATTCCTTCATCCATCGTGATCTCACCCAAAACTTGAAAACTTCAATCACACAAAACTCAACAAAACCTTCCTGAGATCCGTTAGCATAAGAAAACCAATCTTTACTTTAAGTACTGTAGAAAACCCATTCAAATTTTGTTATTGCATTATATATACTGTATTCTAACTTTACCATGGCTTATACCCCCCGATACAAACCATAGATTCATCAAAATAAGCACACAATGTAAAGAAAACAGAATCTGTCAAAAACAGAACAGTCTGTAAAGATGCGAATTGTACTCATACTTTTGTAACTCCAAAAATTCTAAAAAATTAGGAAAACATAGGAAATTTGTATATCAATCTTGTGTAAAACATTCAGAATTTTTGTCGCTTCTGTAAATCTAGACTATTATTTTACTGGACGCAAAAGTTTCTGTTTTTCAACAACATCAAATCAACTATCACCAAAGCTATCCCAAAGGCTTTACTTGGCACAAACACTAATTAAAACATAAAAAACACAATCATAATAGAGGAATAATTGTGCAAACACTAAAGAACAAAAATAAAAAGGCAAAATGAATTTTATTCATTTGGTTGCCTCCCAACAAGCGCTATCGTTTTACGCCCCTAGCTAGGCATAAAGCATAGATTCAAGTATTGTCATCTTTATTTCTAGATCCATAGGATGCCCTCATGATTGATTCATATGGTGGCTTGATTCTTGTTCTAGGGAAGTGTTCCATACCCTTCCTTAGTGGAAATTGAAATTTAATATTACCTTCTTTCATATCAATCATGGCACCAATAGTACGTAAAAACGGTCTACCAAGTATAATTGGACAAGATGGATTGCAATCAATATCAAGAACAATAAAATATATGGGCACATAATTCCTATTTGCAAGAATAAGAACATCATTAATTCTTGCCCTAGGCTTTTTAATAGTCGAATCCGCCAAGTGCAAATAAAGAACACTCTTCAATATTGGTAAGACCAAGAACATCACATAAAGATTTCGGAATTGTGGAAACACTAGCACCCAAATCACATAAAGAAAAACACTCATAATTTTTTATCTTGACTTTGATGGTGGGTTCCCATTCATCATGTAATTTTCTAGGAATTGAGATCTCTAATTCCAACTTTTCTTCAAAAGCTTTCATCATAGCAATAAAAACGATGACATGATGTAGACAAGATCTATTTCATGTAGGAATAGACCCATCTTGTTATCCTTAATAGCAATGATACATACGTGTCATATCCCTTTCTATCACTGGGATTGAGCACCGTAAGATCAAACCCATCACAAAGCACCTCTTCCCATGGCAAGAAATATCGACCTAGTCGGCCTAACTAAACCAAAGATTCGAAGAAGAAATACGAAGCTATAAGTAATCATGCATATAAGAGATCAAAACTCAAATAACTTTCATGGATAAAATAGATCTGATCATAAACTCAAAGTTCATTGGATCCAAGCAAACACACCGCAAAAAGAGTTACATCAAATAGATCTCCAAGAGACCATTGTATTGAGAATCAAAAGAGAGAGAGGAAGCATTGTAGCTACTAACTACGGACCCGTAGGTCTACAATGAACTACTCACGCACCATCGGAGAGGCACCAATGAGGAGGATGAACCCCTCCATGATGGTGTCTAGATTGGATCTGGTGGTTCTGGAACTTGCGGTGGCTAGAATTGTGTTTCGTCGGCTCTCCCCCAGGCGCGCCCTGGTGGGTTGTGCCCACCTCGGTGGCCTCCCGCACCGCCTCTTTGCTCTATAAATACCCCGAAAATCCAAAAACCCAGGTGGGTTGTGCTCCCCTCGGGGCACCCCTCTGGTACTTCTTCGGCCCAAGTTGTTCCTTCTGGTCCAAAAAAATCTCCAAAAAGTTTTGCTGCGTTTGGGCTCTGTTTGGTATTGATTTTCTATGAAGTAAAAAACAAGCAAAAAACAGCAACTGGCACTGGGCACTATGTCAAAAGGTTAGTCCCAAAAAATGATATAAAGTTGCTATAAAATGATTGTAAAACATCCAAGAATGATAATATAACAGCATGGAACAAGCAAAAATTATAGATACGTTGGAGATGTATCAGGCCTAACCCAACATGCTCGGCGACACGTATGGCTCAGGCCTGGGGGCTTATGTTGGGGTACACAAACAGGGGGTCTATGTTTCCCCTGACTTGTGCACGAACGGATAGCTTCCTCCCCGGCAGCCAAGGCCAAGCCAGGGAAGCAGCTCTTACTGAGATCAAAGAGCGGATCAAGAAGACCAAGAATAAGCACAACAGAAGAATATTACCTTGGGAAAGCCTCCCGTGTCGGGCAGGAAGGCCTGGCCGAGTCGAGGCCGCCCCAAGGGCAAGTTCAAGACTCCCCCCACAAGCTTGCCGGGGCCGCCAGGGGCAGAATCCCCGCCAAGATACCACCGCTCCACCGCACGGCGACACAAGTCACTTATCAGTGCGGTGTTGAGCGCCCGAGCGATTAAGTGGCCTCTGCTAAGCACGTGGAGGCCCATTAGAAGACAAGATTTATCCAAGTGACACCCGTCCAGAAGCGTGTCAGGGTGATAAGCAAGAGATGGTTAAGCGGCTCGACAGGCCTGCCGGGCTTTGTCCTCAGCATGACACCTAGCAGCGCATTTAATGCGCTTTGTCCTAACTGCCAGAGTTAGGTATGATAGCACAGTTGGCTATCTAATCAGTAGATAAAGACTGTTTTGCCATTGTGGTTACCCCTTAAGCTATAAAAGGAGGTCCAAGGCGACCTAGCAAAGGATTCGGACCCTCGCACACTTGTACGCGCGTAGTTGCACTCCCTGAGGCACCCTTGCCGGGCTTGAGCACTGCGTGTTTGTTGTGTTCTTCCATTCAATCCACCAAAAAGCAGGAGTAGGGTTTTACGCTATCCAGCGACCCGAACCTCGGTAAAAACCACCAGTGTCACCGCCGGCATGTTGTTTCATGGCTTCTGCTCTTTGTGCAACGTGACCCCCCTTGCCAAACCACAAAGGGGCTCATGGCCCCATAGGTGATCGTGGTCTACCACGACAGTATGATTGTGACAAACTAGAAAGCAAAGACTCATATAATACAAGACGCTCCAAGCAAAACACATATCATGTGGTGAATAAAAATATAGCCTCAACTAATTTTACCGATGGATTGAAGACAAAAGAGGGGATGCCTTCCAGGGCATCCCCAAGTTTAGATGCTTGGTTGTCCTTGAATATTACCTTGGGGTGCCTTGGGAATCCCCAAGCTTAGGCTCTTGCCACTCCTTATTCCGTGGTCCATCAAAACTTTACCCAAAACTTGAAAACTTCACAACACAAAACTCAACAGAAAACTCGTAAGGTTCGTTAGCATAATAAAAGCAAGTCACCACTTAGGTACTATTGTAAACTCATTTTAATTTAATATTGGTTTTATATCTACTGTATTCTAACTTCTTCATGGCTCATACCCCCCCCCCTCCCCCGATACTACCCATAGATTCATCAAAATAAGCAAACAACACAATGAAAACAGAATCTGTCAAAAACAGAACAGTATGTAGTAATCTGGAAACCATCTATACTTCTGTAATTCCAAAAATTCTGAAAAATTAGGACAACTTAGGAAATTTTTATATCAATATTTTTTAAAAAATTCAGATCAAAAGAACGCTTCTGTGATTTGTTTTAAATTCTGGCAATGAGCGCAAAAGTTTCTATTTTTCAGCAAGATCAAATCAACTATCACCATAGATCATCCCAAAGGTCTTACTTGGCTCAAACACTAATTAAAACAGTAAAACACACAATTAATAGATAATTAATATTGTTTATGATCATAAAAATAGAGAAGAAAATATTGGGTTGTCTCCTAACAAGCGCTTTTCTTTAAAGCCTTTTAGCTAGGCATTGATAATTTTAATGATGCTCACATGAAAGATAGCAATTGAAACACAAAGAGAGCATCGTGTAGCATGTGAGAAACAAGTTTAAGTCTAACATACTTCCTATGCATAGGCATTTTGTAAGCAAACAAATTATCAAGACTAGCATATGCAAGGAAGAAGAAAGAAACAATAGCAATCTCAACATAACGACATGTAATTTAGTAGCATGAAGATTTCCACAACCATATTTTCCTCTCTCATAATAATTACATGTGGGATCATATTCAAATTCAACAATGTAGCTATCACATAACATATTCTCTAATTGTTCGTGCATGCAAAGTTGACACTCTTCCAAAATAGTGGGATCATCAAATAAAGTCATGACCTCTCCAAGCCCACTTTTATCAAAAATTTCGTAGGATTGATCAATCTCCATAATTGACACTCTTCCAAACCCACTTTCAATATTATTGCAAAAATTATTATCAATAACATATTCATCATGAGGCTCAAATAAATTTTCAAGATCATAAGACGAATCACCCCAATCATGATCATTGCAATAAGTAGTGGACATAACAAAATTAGCATCCCCAAGCTTAGGGTTTTGCATATTATTAGCACAATTGACATTAATTGAATTTATAATAACACCATAGCAATCATGATTTTCATTCAAGAGGCTATCAAGTGTGGGTGCAATAGCAATAATTTCATGTTTAACATAAGGAACTATAGCAAGTTCATCTCCATAAGTATAATTAATATTGGCATCATGGCCATAAGAACAGCAAGCATCATGTTCATCAAGGGGGTATTTCAATCAAATCAACGGAATCATAATTATATATAGATTCATGCATATCATTATTTTCTTCCAAAGCAGCAGACATTCTCTCAATAAATTCTTTAACATAGGCATTATGAGCATAGTTTTCATAGCAATATTTAAGTATGTCAAAATTTTCAGATTTTTAGAGAGTAATATCATACTTTTCAATCAAAGAAGCAACTTCATAAGCACTCTTAAAAGCAACAAATTCTTCAATTTGTTCGATATCATAGTAACTATAAACACCTTTGGCATAAGAAGATAGGATTTCATTATCATTAAACTCACATAGGTAGGGAAGGTGTTTTTTAGGGTTCTCCGAGCAACAAGTAAAATCATAAATTTCACATACATTCCAAGCATAGCATAGCAAACAATTTATTTGATCAATAAGAGTCCCCCTTTTTGAGACAAACGGTGACGCACAAAATGAGCATGCTCATCTAAAGATTTTCCCTCAACTAAACTAGTTGGGGTTTCAGCACGAGCACAAATGGATCAAAGATGATCCAAGTAGAAAACTTTCAGTGGATCCATAAACCTTTTGCTTTCTGATTTGCAATAAACATACAATTATACCAAGCAAACAAGCAAACAAACCAAGACATAAAGGCAAATGAAAAGAAGAACGAAAAGAAGGCGATTAAAAAGGCAAATATTTTTATATTTTTCTGAAAACATTTTAGAAGTGGGGGAGAGGAAAACGAGAGGCAAATGGCAAATAATATAAGTGCAAGAGATGAGAGTTTATGATAGGTACTTGGTAGGCTTGATGTAGAACCTCCCAGGCAACGGCGTCAGAAATTCTTCCTGCTACTTCTTGAGCTTGTGTTGATTTTTCCCTTGAAGAGGAAAGGGTGATGCAGCAAAGTAGAGATAAGTATTTCCCTCAGTTAAGAACCAAGGTATCAATCCAGTAGGAGGCACAATCAAGTCCCCAATATATGCACCTGCACAAACTAACAAACACTTGCACACAATGCGAAAAAGGGGTTGTCAATCCCTTCACAATCACTTGCAAGAGTGAGATCTAATAGATATAGATATAAAAGATAAGTAAAAGGCAAAATAAATTAAATATAAATAAATTGCAGCAAGGTATTTTTAGGTTTTTGGTTTTATAGATCTGAACATATATGATGGAAAATAGACTCGGGGGCCATAGGTTTCACTAGAGGCTTCTCTCTTGAAGAAAGCATACGGTGGGTAAACAAATTACGGTTGAGCAAATTGATAGAAAAGCGCATAGTTATGACGATATCCAAGGCAATGATCAAGAATATAGGCACCATGTTCGTGACAAGTAGACCGACTCCTACTTGCATCTACTACTATTACTCCACACATCGATCGACTCCTGCCTGCATCTAGAATATTAAGTTCATAAGAACAGAGTAACGCCTTAAGCAAGATGACATGATGTAGAGGGATAGATCCAATCAATATGGTAAAAACCCCATCTTTTTATCCTTAATGGCAACAATACAATACGTGCCTCGCTACCCCTACTATCACTGGGTGAGGACACTACAAGATTGAACCCATCACAAAGCACCTCTCCCATTACAAGAAAAACCAATCTAGTTGGCCAAACCAAATCAATAGATCAGAGAGAAATACAAAGCTATCTTAATCATGCACAAAAGAGTTCAGAAAACACTCAAATAATATTCATAGATAATCTGATCATAAATCCACAATTCAACGGTGCTTTGTGATGGGTTCGATCTTGCGGTGCTCAATCCCAGTGACAGAAGGGGACATGACACGTTTCTGTATCGTTGCCATTAAGGACAAAATGATGGGATTTATTTATATTGATTGGATTTACTTTGTCTACATCATGTCATCTTGCTTAAGGTGTTACTCCGTTCTTTATGAACTTAATACTCTCTAGATGCATGCTGGATAGCGGTCGATGTGTGGAGTAATATTAGTAGATGCGGGCTGGAGTCGGTCTACTTGTCTTGGACGTGATGCCTATACACATGATCATTTGCTTGGATATCATCATGATTATTCACTTTTCTATCAATTGCCCAATAGTAATTTGTTTACCCACCGTATGCTATGTTCAAGAGAGAAGCCTCTAGTGAAAAATATGGCCCCTGGGTCTATCATTATCATATATTAAAATCCAAAAATACCTTTGAGGGAGTCATGGACTAAGGGGTCCTCGGGGCGACGGCCCATTGTACATGGGCCGAACTGGTGGAGTCGTGTGGTGACCGGAGACCTGCGAAGCCGTGGTGTGCCCTCCATGTTAAGGGTGCACGAGATCCTTTTCTCTCTTGTTGTAATCTATCTTTGGTAACCCTAACCCTATCGGTGTCTATATAAACCGAGGGTTGTAGTCATTAGGGTTAGAGCTATATTCATCACCTCATAGCCTAGGGTTTAGCTCATGCTGCTCTCGAGGTAGATCTACTCTGTAAACTCCATCATATATTCAATACAATCAAGCAGGACGTAGGGTTTTACCTCTTCGAGAGGGCCCAAACCTGGGTAAACACTGTGTTCATCATCCCTGTTATCCATGGATCCTAGATCCACAGCTCGGGACCCCCTACCCCGAGGTCTGCCAGTTTCGACACCGACATTGGTGCTTTCATTGAGAGTTCTGTTGATTGGATCGCCAGAAGGATCGATGGCTCGTTTAGTCCTTGGAGAGGACATCAGTTCCATGGACCTCTTCGTCCCTGGACAACTCTTTGCTTTTGGCAGCATCGTGCTACACGCCGATCCGACCGGCCGTCTTGGTCAGGTCGACAACTTCGCTCCCGAACACCGGATTCGATTTGGCAATCTGGAGTACATCACTGACGCATGGGGGGATCTGTTTTCACCGAATTCACCAACCCCACAGGCCTTGCCGACCCTACTCCGGCTTACACCTCTGATCCGATCTGCGAATCGGTCCCGGTCTACCCAACGGCTTTGAGCAGGAGGGACTCCTCGAGAGAGGACACCTCATCCTAGTGTCAACCGAACCTGCATCGGCGGAGGATTTATCCCCGGCCCTCGAGGCAGAACCAGAGTTCAGAGGCCAAGATTCAATCTCAGTCGAGCTCCTCCCCCACAATACCCTATTGGCTTCGAGCCCACACCCCGAGTCGGCGAACAGCGGCCAAGGGTCACCCCCGGCCCAAAACGACCCAACCTCAAACATCGGCATGGAAGGTGCACGGGAGGGTCAAAGTACACCGTCAGTTTCCAAAGACAATCCGGTGCCTCGCGAGGTTTCGGTCCCGAATCCTGAAGATAGGGTCGTCGGGAGCCAGGGATTGGTTGAGTCATAGACCGACCTCCGCTTCTTCACCACAAGGTCTGGCCCAGAGCCCTCAAGCCCGGTAACCCTCGACATGTTGAACGAGGCGCTGGACCGGATTCAGAAAATGACAATCTGGGAGAACCTGCCCTCCGCCTTCAATAACCAACCCTTCGAGGCATTTGACAGGGAATTTTGCGCCCCACCCACCACCCATTTGGTAGCAACCATTGATGATTTAACCAATATGTTAGACTACAATTGGGAGAATGTTGAATACATGGATGAGGAGGACGTAACCGCGGCTAACACTGAGGTCGGTCCCCCCATCACCGGCCGCTGGACGGCCTCGTCCACCGATGATATTTACATGGTGCACACCCCCAAAGACAGTGATGGCACCCCCAATCAGATCAGAGGCAAGCCCCGAGACGAGCCGCCCAAACGACGAAAACAATGCCGCCGGTCAAAACCATGCCAAAGCCATACGAGCAACATAGACTTGACAAAGAACGGCACTGAGAATAATACGGATGACCTCACCGGAGCCGCAGCCAACGAGCACCACTAGGATGACCCTGCGCGGTAGGAGGACCCGCTCAGTCTAGAAGGCCGTGATGACCCCGAAGACAACAATTACCTCCCACTCTCTGAAGAGGAGGCCAGTCTCGGGGAGGACGATTTCATCGTCCCCGAAGACCCGCTTGAGCAGGAACTGTTCAAACAGAGAGTTTTAGCCACTGCTCGCAGCCTGAAGAAACAAAATCGCAAAATCAAGGCCGAATAAGACACCCTCAATGACCGATGGACCAAAGTCCTAGCCGCCGAAGAGGGGTACAGCCATGAACAGCAAGTTAAGAGCTGTCCTAAGCGAAAATTGCTACCCTAGTTTGACGATGAAGCCTTAAAGCCAACACGTCCAACATACACATGAGCCGAACAGCCGGACCGTCCCCCTAGAGGACGGGACAGAGAAGCTGACGAGGCCGAACGCCCAGCCGCCCCACCTCGCCATTACGGCAAGGATCAAGCGCGGCCCACTTACGAGTACGATCTTTGCCATGACCTAGACGCCAGGGGAGGTCGAACTAGGTCCATTCACGTACCTAGGCAAGACTCGCCCGCGTACCAGGAAGCATACTATGATCGGGTAAACCGAAATGATAGACTCCAGGAACAGCAGCAAATTCGGAGGACCGAAGACCTCTGACGCGACATACCCAGAGCCAGGGGCACTGCACACCCCTTATGCTTCACACAGAGGGTAATGCAACATCAATTCCAGGAAGGCTTCAGACCTGTGAACATTGAATCATACGATGGAACCACGGATCCAGCCGTTTGGATAGAGGATTTCCTCCTCCACATTCACATGGCACAAGGAGATGACCTCCATACCATTAAATATTTAACGCTAAAGCTCAAAGGCTAAAAGCACAAGTGCTCTCTGGGTGATTTTGGTAATTAATGTCAACATATCTCTTGTTGGACTAATACCTTTACCTAGTGTATTTCAGATCAGTTCAACAATGGCATGGCAAGGACAAGAGGATGTGGAACCCCTTCAAAATGCTAAGGACAAAGATTGGCGAAAGCTCAAGACTCTTCATTTTCATTTTAGTGATCCAAGATCACATTGAGTCCATAGGAAAGCCAATACTATTAAGAGGGGATGAGGTGTTGCTTAATGGTATACTTGCTCAAGTGCTTAGTGATATTGCTCCAAAACCCTCAGCCACCTTCTCATTTCCACATATGTCCAAAACTCAAAGTCAAACTCGGACCCACCGATTTGTTCCATCCGGCACCACCGAGTTCATTTGACATAGCCACTGCCAGAAACCCTAAATGATTTGGTCACACCGATATAGATCTCGGTCTCACCGAGATGGCCTTGCAATCTCTCTATTGCCTGTTGCAATTATTTTGGTCACACCGAAATGAGCAATCGGTCCCACCGAGTTTGCTTGACCAACTCTCTGTTTGCTCGTTGCTGAAATCGGTCTCACCAAGTTCAAGCAATCGTTCACACCGAGATGAGGTTTTGCCCTAGCCCTTGCACATCGATCCCACCGAGTTGTTCCAGTCAGTCCCACCGAGATTCCTAACATTCACATTTTGAACTGAATCGGTCTCACCGAGTTCTTCTGTTCGGTCTGACCGAGTTGGGTCAAATGTGTGTAATGGTTGGATTTTGTGTGGAGGCTATATATACCCCTCCACCCCCTTCTCCATATGTGAGAGAGCCATCAGAACGTGCCTACACTTCTACTACTTATTTTCTGAGAGAGAACCACCTACTCATGTGTTGAGACCAAGACATTCCAATCCAACCACAAGAATCTTGATCTCTAGCCTTCCCCAAGTTGCTTTCCACTCAAATCATCTTTCCACCATATCCAAATCTATGAGAGAGAGTTGAGTGTTGGGGAGACTATCATTTGAAGCACAAGAGCAAGGAGTTCATCATCAACACACCATTTATTACCTTTTGGCGAGTGGTGTCTCCTAGATTGGTTAGGTGTCTCTTGGGAGCCTCTGACAAGATTGTGGAGTTGAACCAAGGAGTTTGTAAGGGCAAGGAGATCGCCTACTTCGTGAAGATCTACCCGAGTGAGGCAAGTCCTTCGTGGGCGATGGCCATGGTGGGATAGACAAGGTTGCTTCTTCATGGACCCTTCGTGGGTGGAGCCCTCCGTGGACTCGCGCAACCATTACCCTTCGTGGGTTGAAGTCTCCATCAACATGGACGTACGATAGCACCACCTATCGGAACCACGCCAAAAATCTCCGTGTCTACATTGCATTTGCACACTCCAATCCCATCCCTTTACTTTCTTGCAATTAGCATGTTTTACTCTTTCCGCTGCTCATACTCTTGCCATGCTTGCTTGAAATGTACTGTGAATGCTTAAAATTTTGCTAAAACTCCACCTTAACTTGAGGAAATTAAAAACTGCCACTTTTGCTTGTTGAGGGTCTAATCACCCCCCTCTAGACCCCAAAAGATCTTCAAGAACTTCGCTAGGAAAGCCAAAAATCAATTTGAAGTAAAGATCAAGAAGGTTCGGAGCGACAATGGAACGGAGTTCAAGAATGCCAAAGTGGATACCTTTCTTGACAAAGAAGGGACTTCACATGAGTTCTCGGCTACGTACACACCTCAACAAAATGGAGTTGTTGAGAGGAAGAACCGGACACTTATTGAGATGGCGAGAGCGATGCTTGACGAATACAAGACACCAAGACACTTTTGGGCAGAAGCGGTTGAGACAGCTTGTCATGCTACGAATAGACTATATCTTCACAAACTTCTCGGCAAGACGGCATATGAGATCCTCACCGGTAACAAGCCCCAAGTTGGATACTTTCGAGTATTTGGCTCAAAGTGTTACATTCTTGATAAGCATCGCCGTTCAAAATTTGCCCCTAAATCTCATGAAGGTTTCTTACTCAGTTACGGCTCAAACTCTCACACTTACCGTGTCTATAACAATTTCACCCGAAAAGTTGAAGAGACGGTAGATGTGAAGTTTGATGAATCTAACAGCTCGCAAGTAGAGCAATTGCGAATTGATGTAGGAGACAAAGATCCTTCGGAAGCAATTCAAGACTTGTCTATTGGCAAGATTTGTGTAACGGAGGTGAAGGAGAGTACTTCGTCCATTCAAGTGGAAGCCTCAATTTCACGACAAGGTGAACCACAAGTTGACTTGGAGGCATCCACAAGTGGAACACGTCAAGACGAAGGAAACGAGGAAGTACAACAAGATGAACCTCATCGACCACCTTCTCCACCTCCACAAGAGAACCACAACGCCAACAATAATGAAGAGGACAAGAAGAAGAGGAAGACAATGAAGAGGATGTTCCACCCCGACCCAAACAAAAGCTCTCACGAGTTAGAGCAAGAGTCTCAAGAGATCATCCCGTCGAACAAATCTTTGATGATATTCAAACCGGGAGAATTACTCGCTCCAAAACTCGTTTGGCTAACTTTTGTGAACATTACTCATTCATTTCTAGTATTGAACCTATGAAGGTTGAAGAAGCCCTTGATGATCCGGATTGGGTGAATGCAATGCATGAAGAGCTACACAACTTCAAGAGGAATCAAGTATGGACGTTGGTTGAGAAGCCCGATGAGAAGCACAATGTCATTGGAACCAAATGGGTGTTTCGGAATAAGCAAGATGAGGATGGACAAGTTGTATGCAACAAGGCCCGTCTCGTCGCTCAAGGCTACACTCAAGTCGAAGGTATGGACTATTGTGAGACATATGCCCCCGTTGCTAGACTTGAGTCCATACGCATCTTACTTGCTTACCAATCACCATGATATCACCTTATACCAAATGGAAATTAAAAGTGCTTTTCTAAATGGTGAAATTGAGGAGGAAGTTTATGTTAAACAACCTCCCAGCTTTGTTAATCCCAAGAAACCCGATCATGTTTACAAACTTCACAAAGCTCTTTATGGTCTTAAACAAGCTCCTAAAGCATGGTATAAATGCTTGACCAAGTTTCTTATTGAAAAAGGCTTTGAAATTTGGAAGATTGATTCTACACTTTTTACTAAAAGGGTTAATGGTGAATTATTTGTGTGCCAAATCTATGTGGATGATATCATATTTGGTTCGACTAACCATCATTTAAGTGAAAAGTTTGGAAGGCTAATGTCAGAGAAGTTTGAGATGTCTATGATCAGTGAACTCAAATTCTTTCTTGGTTTGCAAATCAAGCAAACTAAGGAAGGTACCTTTGTTTCTCAAACAAAGTATACCAAGAACTTATTCAAGAAGTTCAACATGCAAGAAAGCAAAGGTATGAAAATACCCATGCCTACTAGTGGACATCTTGACTTGACTAAGGATGGCAAACCGGTTGACCAAAAGGTTTGCCGCTCTTTGATTGGTTCATTGTTATATCTATGTGCCTCCCGTCCGAATATTATGCTAAGTGTGTGCATGTGTGCACGATATCAAGCGGCCTCTAAAGAATGTCATCTTAAAGCTATGAAAAGGATAGTGAGATACTTAATTCATACACCAAATTTTGGCATTTGGTATCCTCAGAGGTCTTCTTTTGATCTTGTTGGCTACTCCGATTCGGACTATGCCGGTGACAAGGTTGATAGAAAGTCCACTTCGGGTACTTGTCAATTTCTTGGTAGATCTCTTGTGTCTTGGTCCTCCAAGAAACAAAACTCGGTATCCTTATCCACCGCCGAAGCGGTATACATTGCCGTCGGATCATGTTGTGCTCAATTACTTTGGATGACCCAAACCCTTAAGGAATATGGGATACATGTGAAACATGTTCCATTGCTTTGTGATAATGAGAGTGCTATTAAGATTGCTCACAATCCCGTGCAACACTCTCGAACTAAGCATATTGAAGTTCGTCATCATTTCATTCGAGATCATGTTGCTAAAGGGGACATCAATCTTAAACATGTTCATACCGATAAGCAATTGGCGTATATATTCACCAAACAGCTTGATGAGAAAGTATTTTGTCGTTTGAGAGGTGAATTGAACATCATTGATGCCTAAAACTTGGAGTAGAAACTCCATGAGGATACATGCAAGGCATGAGCCTTTTATGACTAGTCCTTGATATTTCTTTTATGATGATGATTATATGTCTTGGGTCTATACTTGTACCCTTGCATGTTATCTATCCCTTGTAGGTACTTGGATGAATCCAAATCTAAGGGATTGCAAGTCATTCATATCTTAAGCAATCTCTAAATCACCAAGTCCCTACTATGTGGATGTTGAATACAAGGAAGCATGAAACCACTCAACATATCCTTTGACAATTTCTATATATCAAATTTCATTTGGTATCAAGTTTCACAATTATCATTTTGGATACACAAGTGCTTTTCCTTGCAAAACTAACTCATGTAGGAATAGGAACTCAAACTACAAGTGGTGCTCCCAACTCTTGATGAACTACATCAACCTTGAGCATCCAACACAAGTTCGACTACATGATCAAGATCAACACCATAACCCAAGGTATGTCACTCCATCTTAGAGAAGCTTTGACCCAAGTCATGAGTCAAAGCAACTCAACAAGATGTGAACACATCAAAATGCTTAAACGAAAAATGGTAACCCCATTTTGAGCTTAAATGATGAGTATGACCTATGATCAAGTGATCTCACTTGACTCCTAAGTCAATATACTCTAACATAGGTGACTTTGTCGCCGACCCCTTCTAGATGAAGTTCTCTAAGGGTTTCTTTGCTCACTTACTTTGTGTTCTTGCGTATATTTCTTGCTATCATGGTCCCCTTAACAAAAAAAAATTCATCTAGATCTCTTTTCTGCTTTTTGTGTGTCAAATTCCTTGCAAATCTTTCAGTTAATTCCTTGCAAATCCTTGTGAGATTTAAATTGCTAAGTGAGCTGACTTGACAAAAATTTTACTCTGTGTTGAACTTGGTCCCTCCGAACTAAACCTATCGGTCTGACTGAAGCACAAGGACTCCTTGTGAATAGTTCATCGGTACAACCGACATGGACTAACTCGGTTGCATCGATCAAGATCTTCTGTGACTCTGTTCACTCGGCGTCACCGACGAAAACCAATGGGCGTCGCCGATTTCAACTCTGAGAAAATGTTTTGCCATTTTTACTGCCTATCTTTTTCAGCTCCACTCAATGATTCTTATCCTCTACCCGCATCTTAATCTACATGCTGCTTTGTAGTGTGTCTCGAGGACCGAACCAATTTGACTCATGCTCCAGAAGTTCCCTTCTTGGAAATTGATGTCAAAGGGGGAGAGAGAGCACATCAAAGATTATCACATGGGAGAGATAGCACATCCCATCTAAGCTCTTCCAGATGCTTGTAAAAACAAAGAGGAGGGAAGTCACATGTCTTTATGAGGGGAAAGACATGTTATTGTCATTATATGGTTGTTTGCACCATTTCATGCTCTAATTTTTTTTACTCTGATTTTCTCTTACCCTACCTTCTCCCATTATCCAATATCAGATTCAGGGGGAGAAAGAGTCCATGTCTAGGGAAGAAAATCTTTCAAAATCATTGCATATCTTTAAAATCTTTGGGGACATGTCTATATCCAGATGAAGTACTAAGTACTCACCCATTACATGTCATCCCAATCTTGGTACTCTTGTGGTTTCCTGAAATTGCTTTGTTTAGAGTGTTCTTGTGTTATCTAACCCTGTTTTCTCAGGTTCACTTATTCCAAAGCCAGCTCAAAACTACAAGGTAAGTGTATGCATCACACTCATGTGCATGATGATCTCTTGCTGATTTACATAGTGTTTGCAAGAAGAATTCATGAACATGAAGGTACACTTCTCTTTATCTACATCATTTGCTCTGATGCATATGGCCAAGATACATGTAACTCATTGCTTGCTCTGTTATGCTTATGCATTCACATGTTCTTATATTCTATTCTTACATGATTGCATACATGTAGGGGGAGCCTATTGATACATCCATTTTGCATCATGCTTTTATATTAATATTTATTGCATTATGGGCTGTTATTACACATTATGACACAATACTTATGCCTTTTTTTCTCTTATTTTACAAGGTTTACATGAAGAGGGAGAATGCCGGCAGCTAGAATTCTGGGGTCGAAAAGGAGCAAATATTAGAGACCTATTCTGCACAACTCCAAAAGTCCTGAAACTTCACAAAGAGTCCTTTTGGATTTAATAAAAAATATTGGGCGAAGAAAGTACCAGAGGGGGGCCACCTGCCATCCACAAGGGTGGAGGGCGCGCCCTACCCCCCTGGGCGTGCCCCCCGTCCTTGTGGGCCACCTGGCAGGCCCCCGATGCCCATCTTCTGCTATATGGTGTGTTTTGACATGGAAAAAATAATAAGGAAGCTTTCGGGACAAAGTGCCGCCATCTCGAGGCGGAAACTGGGCAAAACCAATCTAGGGCTCTGACGGAGCTGTTCTGCCGGGGAAACATCCCTCTGGGAGGGGGAAATCATCGCCATCGTCATCACCATCGATCCTCTCATTGAGAGGGGGTCAATCTCCATCAACATCTTCACCAGCACCATCTCCTCTCAAACCCTAGTTCATCTCTTGTATCCGATCTTTGTCTCAAAACCTCAGATTGGTACCTGTGGGTTGTTAGTAGTGTTGATTACTCATTGTAGTTGATGCTAGTTGGTTTATTCGGTGGAAGATCATTTGTTCAGATCCTTAATGATAATTAATACTACTCTGATTATGAACATGAATATGCTTTGTGAGCAGTTACGTTTGTTCCTGAGGACATGGGAGAAGTCATGTTATAAGTAATCATGTGAACTTGGTATTCGTTCGATATTTTGATGAGATGTATGTTGTCTTTCCTCTAGTGGTGTTATGTGAATGTTGACTACATGACACTTCACCATGATTTGGGCCTAGGGGAAGGCATTGGTAAGTAATAAGTAGATGATGGGTTGCTAGAGTAACAAAAGCTTAAACCCCAGTTTATGCGTTGCTTCGTAAGGGGCTGATTTGGATCCATATGTTTCATGCTATGGTTAGATTCATCTTAATTCTTCTTTCGTAGTTGCGGATGCTTGCGAGAGGGGTTAATCATAAGTGGGAGGCTTGTCCAAGGAAGGGCAGCACCCAAGCACCGGTCCACCCACATATCAAATTATCAAAGTAACGAACGTGAATCATATGAGCATGATGAAAACTAACTTGACAACAATTCCCATGTGTCCTCGGGAGCGCTTTGCTTTATATAAGAGTTCGTCCAGGCTTGTCCTTTGCTACAAAAAGGATTGGTCCACCTTGCTGCACCTTGTTTACTTTTGTTACTTATTACCCGCTACGAATTATCTTATCACACAACTATCTGTTACCAATAATTTCAGTGCTTGCAGAGAATACCTTGCTGAAAACCGCTTCTCATTTCCTTCTGCTCCTCGTTGGGTTCGACACTCTTACTTATTGAAAGGACTACGATAGATCCCCTATACTTGTGGCTCATCAACACTCTTTTCTGGCGCTGTTGCCGGGGAGTGGAGCACCTTTGGTAAGTGGAATTTGGTAAGGAAACATTTATATAGTGTGCTGAAATTTACTGTCACTTGCTACTATGGAAAATAATACTTTGAGGGGTTTGTTCGGGATATCTTCACCCCGAACAGAAGAGCAAAGAGTTTCCCCTCAACCTACTGCACCTACTGAAAATATTTATTATGAAATTCCTTCGGATATGATAGAGAAACTGCTATCTCATCCTTACACAGGAGATGGAACATTATATCCTGATATGCATCTAATCTATGTGGATGAAGTTTGTGGATTATTTAAGCTTGCAGGTTTACCCGAGGATGAAGTCAAGAAGAAGGTCTTCCCTTTATCTTTGAAGGAGAAGTCATTGACATGGTATAGGCTATGTGATGATATTGGATCATGGAACTACAACCGATTGAAATTGGAATTTCATCAGAAGTTTTATCCTATGCATCTAGTTCATGGTGATAGGAATTATATAAATAATTTTTGGCCTCATGAAGGAGAAAGTATCGCTCAAGCTTGGGGGAGGCTTAATTCAATGTTATATTCATGCCCCAATCACGAGCTCCCAAGAGAAATTATTATTCAAAAATTTTATGCTCGGCTTTCTCATAATGATCGATCCATGCTCGATACTTCTTGTACTGGTTCTTTTATGAAGAAGACTATTGAATTCAAATGGGATTTATTGGAAAGAATTAAATGCAACTCTGAAGATTGGGAACTCGACAAAGGTAATGAGTCAGGTATAAACCTTAAGTTTGATTGTGTTAAATCTTTTATGGATACCGATGCTTTTCGTGATTTTAGCACTAAATATGGACTTGACTCTGAGATAGTAGCTTCTTTCTGTGAATCTTTTGCTACTCATGTTGATCTCCCTAAGGAGAAGTGGTTTAAATATCATCCTCCCATTGAAGTGGAAGTAGTAGAACCTATTAAAGCTGAAGAAGAAACTGTTACTTATAATGTTGATCCTATTGTTCCTACTGCTTATATTGAGAAACCACATTTTCCTGTTAGAATAAAGGATCATGCTAAAGCTTCAACTGTGGTTTGTAAGAGTTATACTAGAACACCTACACCCCCTGAGCAAATTAAAGTTGAACCTAGTATTGTTATGGTTAAAGATCTCTTGGTTGATAATATTGATGGGCATGTTATTTATTTCTGTGATGAAGCTGCTAGAATTGCTAAACCCGATAGTAAAGATAAACATAGACCCATTGTTGGCGTGCCTGTTGTTTCAGTTAAAATAGGAGATCATTGTTATCATGGCTTATGTGATGTGGGTGCTGGTGTGAGTGCAATTCCTTATACCTTATATCAAGAAATTACGAATGATATTGCACCTGCTAAGATAGAAGATATTGATGTTACTATTAAGCTTGCCAATAGAGATACTCTTTCACCAATTGGGGTTGTTAGAGATGTTGAAGTCTTGTATGGGAAAATAAAATACCCTACTGATTTTCTTGTTCTTTCTTCCCCACAAGATGAATTTTGTCCCATTATATTTGGTAGATCTTTCTTGAATACTGTTAATGCTAAGATAGATTGCGAGAAAGATATTGTTACTGTCAGTTTAGGGAATATGTCTCATGATTTTAATTTCTCTAAATTTCATAGACAACCCCATGATAAAGAATTGCCTAGTAAGGATGAAATTATTGGTGTTGCTTCTATTGCCGTGCCTCCTACTGATCCCTTAGAACAATATTTGCTAGACCATGAGAATGATATGTTTATGAATGAAAGAAGGGAAATAGACGAGATATTCTTTAATCAAGGGCCTATTTTGAAACGCAATTTGCCTGTTGAAATCCTTGGGGATCCTCCTCCACCCAAGGGTGATCCCGTGTTTGAGCTTAAACAATTACCGGATACTTTGAAATATGCTTATCTCGATGAAAAGAAGATATATCCTGTTATTATTAGTGCTAACCTTTCAGAGCATTAAGAAAAGAAATTATTGAAAACTCTAAAGATGCACCATGCCGCTATTGGATATACTCTTGATGATCTTAAGGGCATTAGTCCCACTCTATGTCAGCACAAAATTAATTTGGAGAATGATGATAAACCAGTTGTTAATCACCAACGATGGTTAAATCCTAAGATGAAAGAAGTGGTAAGAAATGAAATACTAAAGCTTCTGGAGGCAGGTATAATTTATCTTATTGCTGATAGTAAGTGGGTAAGTCCTGTTCTTTGTGTCCCTAAGAAGGGAGGTATTACTGTTGTTCCTAATGATAAGAATGAATTGATCCCACAAAGATTTGTTACAGGTTATAGAATGGTAATTGATTTTCGCAAATTAAATAAAGCTACTAGAAAATATCATTACCCTCTACCTTTTATTGATCGAATGCTAGAAAGATTATCCAAACATACACATTTTTGCTTTCTAGATGGTTATTCTGGTTTTTCTCAAATACCTGTGTTAAAAGATGATCAGGAAAAGACCACTTTTACTTGCCCTTTCGGTACCTTTGCTTATAGACGTATGCCTTTTGGTTTATGCAATGCACCTGCTACCTTTCAAAGATGTATGACTGCTATATTCTCTGATTTTTGTGAAAAGATTGTTGAGGTTTTCATGGATGATTTCTCCGTTTACGGAACTTCTTTTGATGATTGCTTAAGCAACCTTGATCGAGTTTTGCAGAGATGTGAAGAAACTAATCTTGTTTTGAATTGGGAGAAGTGCCACTTTATGGTTAATAAAGGTATTGTCTTGGGGCATAAAATTTCTGAAAGAGGTATTGAAGTTGATAAAGCTAAAGTAGATGCTATTGAAAAGATGTCATGTCCTAAAGATATCAAAGGTATAAGAAGTTTCCTTGGCCATGCTGGTTTCTATAGGAGGTTTATTAAAGACTTCTCTAAAATTTCTAGGCCTCTCACCAATCTCTTGCAAAAAGATGTTCCTTTTGTTTTTTATGATGATTGTGTAGAAGCATTTGAAATACTTAAGAAAGCCTTGATTTCTGCACCTATTGTTCAGCCACCTGATTGGAATTTACCCTTTGAAATTATGTGTGATGCTAGTGATT
This sequence comes from Thinopyrum elongatum, assembly GCA_011799875.1. NCBI lineage: Eukaryota > Viridiplantae > Streptophyta > Magnoliopsida > Poales > Poaceae > Thinopyrum > Thinopyrum elongatum. Next base: position 583,198,598 of record CM022298.1, read on the forward strand.
ATGCTGTTGGTGTTGTTCTAGGGCAAAGGGTTGATAAGAAATTGAATGTTATTCATTATGCTAGTAAAACTCTAGACAGTGCCCAGAGAAATTATGCTACTACTGAAAAAGAATTTTTAGCAGTTGTCTTTGCTTGTGATAAGTTCAGATCCTATATTGTTGATTCCAAAGTAACTATTCACACTGATCATGTTGCTATTAAATATCTTATGGAAAAGAAAGATGCTAAACCTAGACTTATTAGATGGGTTCTCTTGCTACAAGAATTTGATTTGCATATTATCGTTAGAAAGGGAGCTGAGAACCCCGTTGCAGACAACTTGTCTAGGTTTGAAAATGTTCTTGATGACCCACTGCCTATTGATGATAGCTTTCCTGATGAACAATTAGCTGTCATAAATGCTTCTCGTAATACTCCGTGGTATGCTGATTATGCTAATTACATTGTTGCTAAATTTATACCACCTAGTTTCACATACCAGCAAAAGAAAAAGTTTTTCTATGATTTAAGACATTACTTTTGGGATGACCCACACCTTTATAAAGAAAGAGTAGATGGTGTTATTAGCTGTTGTGTACCTGAGCATGAACAGGAACAGATCCTACGCAAGTGCCACTCCGAGTCTTATGGAGGACACCACGCTGGAGATAGAACTGCACATAAGGTATTGCAATCTGGTTTTTATTGGCCTACTCTCTTCAAGGATGCTCGTAAGTTTGTCTTATCTTGTGATGAATGCCAGAGAATTGGTAATATTAGTAGATGTCAGGAAATGCCTATGAATTATTCACTTGTTATTGAACCATTCGATGTTTGGGGCTTTGATTATATGGGACCTTTTCCTTCCTCTAATGGGTATACACATATTTTAGTTGCTGTTCATTATGTTACTAAGTGGGTAGAAGCTATTCCAACTAGTAGTGTTGATCATAACACTTCTATTAAGATGCTTAAAGAAGTTATTTTTTTGAGGTTTGGAGTCCCTAGATATTTGATGACTGATGGTGGTTCACATTTTATTCATGGTGCTTTCCGTAAAATGCTTGCTAAGTATGATGTTAACCATAGAATTGCATCTCCTTATCATCCTCAGTCTAGCGGTCAAGTAGAATTGAGCAATAGAGAGATTAAATTGATCCTGCAAAAGACTGTTAATAGATCTAGAAAGAATTGGTCTAAGAAACTTGATGATGCATTATGGGCATATAGAACTGCTTATAAAAACCCTATGGGTATGTCTACATCTAAAATGGTTTATGGAAAGGCTTGTCACTTACCCCTTGAACTAGAACATAAAGCTTATTGAGCAATTAAAGAGCTCAACTATGATTTCAAACTTGCCGGTGAGAAGAGGTTATTTGACATAAGCTCGCTTGATGAATGGAGAACCCACGCCTATGAGAATGCCAAGTTGTTTAAAGAAAAAGTTAAAAGATGGCATGACAAAAGGATACAAAAGCGTGAGTTTAATATAGGTGATCATGTTTTGCTATACAACTCTCGTTTAAGATTTTTTACAGGAAAGCTTCTCTCTAAATGGGAAGGTCCTTACATTATCGAGGAGGTCTATCGTTCTGGTGCCATAAAAATCAACAACGCTGAAGGTACAAATCCGAAGGTGGTAAACGGTCAAAGAATCAAACATTATATCTCAGGTACTCCCATAAATGTTGAGACCAATATAATTGACACCGTAACACCGTAGAAGTACATAAGGGACACTTTCCAGAACGTTTCAGACTCCAAAAAGGAATAGGTATGTGGTACGGTAAGTAAAGCGACTCCAAAATGTTTCCAATGATAATTTTTCTCCGTTTTGGAATATTTCAAAAATTAGGAAAATCAAAAGTAGTCCGAAAGAGACACGAGGCGACCACAAGGGTGGAAGGCACGCCCTACCCCCTGGGCGCGCCCTCCCGACCTTGTGGCCACCTCGTGTGCCCTCCGGACTCCGTTTTCTTGCACAATACTTCTTTTGGTCGGTAAAAAATCATTATATAATCTCCCGAAGGTTTTAACCACCGTACCATGACAAATCCTCTGTTTTTGTTTCGAGCTATTTTTTTCTGACAGATCTAGATCACCATGACATCTCCAAGCGCCCCCAAGGACAAGTTTTTCGAGAAGGTCATCAACCCCTACCTTGCGGAGGTGCTTCGCCACCCTCAAGCCATTGAGATGCGTGAGGGGGTGCTGCACATCCGCGATGTTGAGGGGCCAAAGAAGACCGGAAGCGTGGAGACAAGACTCGAAGCAATGGAGCAGCAAGTTTTCAAGTGCCAAGGGATGGTGGAACGTGGACTCAACGCCAATCACATGATGATCGCGGAGTTCACCAACAATCACAAGATGGATGCCAAGAACATTGAGGAGGCCATCTTCAAGCTTCATGAGAAAATCGAGCATCTCCAAGCCCAGATATATGACCTGCAAAACCAGAACTGTGAGTATGAATACAAATTTAAGAGGATGAGTTTGGCTGCAGATTTGAGAATCCCGGAGACTCGTTCATCTTTCTATGATGGTGATCCTATGCCTTGGAAGATGGATGAGAAGCCTACTTCATCAACAACTCCATCATCACCACCTCCGAAGAAAGAGACATAAATACATGGGTATGGGCACTCCCCTTGGCAACTGCCAAGCTTGGGGGAGGTGCCCCAGTATCGTATCACCATCACATCTTTACTTTTATCGTTTTTCTTAGTTCGATCCTTTTGGTTATATCTTGATCTAGTAGAATAAAGTTTTAGTATGATCTAGCTTTGAGTTTTGATTTGATCTTTATCTATGTAATCGAGTCTGTGAGTTATATAATAAAGAGTAGTTTTGAGTTGAGGGCTTTGTTTTCTTGCTATGATCTTGAGGGAATAAAATAATAAAAAGAAATAAAAAGATCATATATTGATCTTATGGAGAGTAATGACTTCACATATAAAGAGTATGATGAATAAAATTTGTTGGGAGTTGACAAACATAGTTTTGGTCATTGTTGCAATTAATAGGAAGTAATAAAGAAAGAGAGGTTTCACATACAAATATACTATCTTGGACATCTTTTGTAATTGTGAGCACTCATTAAAATATGACATGCTAAAAAGTTGATGTTGGACAAGGAAGACAACATAATGGGTTATGTTTTCTTATATCCGAATAAAAGTTATATTGTCATGGATCCTCCAACATGTTGAGCATGCCTTTCCCTCTCATGCTAGCCAAATTCTTTGCACCAAGTAGAGATACTACTTGTGCTTCCAAACTCCCCTAAACCCAGTTTTGCCATGAGAGTCCACCATACCTACCTATGGATTGAGTAAGATCCTTTAAGTAAGTTGTCATCGGTGCAAGCAATAAAAATTGCTCTCTAAATATGTATGATCTATTAGTATGAAGAAAATAAGCTTTATACGAACTTGTGATATGGAAGAAATAAAAGCGAGGGACTGCATAATAAAGTTCTTTATCACAAGCGGCAATATAAAGTGACGTTCTTTTGCATTAAGATTTTGTTCATCCAACCATAAAAGCGCATGACAACCTCTGCTTCCCTCTGCAAAGGGCCTATCTTTTTACTTTTATCTTCTACCCTTATACAAGAGTCATGGTGATCTTCACCTTTCCTTTTTACACTTTTTCCTTTTGGCAAGCACTATGTGTTGGAGAAAGATCCAGATATATATATCAACTCGAATGTAGGTCATCACAAAGTATTATTGTTGACATTACCCTTGAGGTAAAAAGTTGGGAGGCAAAACTATAAGCCCCTATCTTTCTCTGTGTCCGACTGAAGCTTTGAACCCATAAGTATCGCATGAGTGTTAGCAATTGTGAAAGACTAAATGATAGTTGAGTATGTGGACTTGCTGAAAAGCTCTTATATTGACTCTTTCCGATGTTATGATAAATTGCAATTGCTTCAATGACTGAGATCATAGTTTGTTAGTTTTCAATGAAGTTTTTGATTCATACTTTACCTTGTGAACGAATTGATACTTTAGCATAAGAAATTATATGATAATATATGTTGCTGTTCTAAAGATGATCATGATGCCCTCATGTCCGTATTTTATTTTATTTTATCGACACCTCTATCTCTAAACATGTGGACATATTTTTTGATATCGGCTTTCACTTGAGGACAAGCGAGGTCTAAACTTGGGGGAGTTGATACGTCCATTTTGCATCATGCTTTTATATCAATATTTATTGCATTATGGGCTGTTATTACACATTATGACACAATAATTATGCCTTTTCTCTCTTATTTTACAAGGTTTACATGAAGAGGGAGAATGCCGGCAGCTGGAATTCTGGGCTGGAAAAGGAGCAAATATTAGAGACCTATTCTGCACAACTCCAAAAGTCCTGAAACTTCACGAAGAGTCATTTTGGATTTAATAAAAAATATTGGGCGAAGAAAGTACCAGAGGGGGGCCACCTGCCATCCACAAGGGTGGAGGGCGCGCCATACCCCCTGGGGGCGCCCCCCGTCCTTGTGGGCCACCTGGCAGGCCCCCGACACCCATCTTCTGCTATATGGTGTGTTTTGACCTGGAAAAAATAAGAAGGAAGCATTCGGGACGAAGCACCGCCGTCTCGAGGCGGAACCTGGGCAGAACCAATCTAGGGCTCCGGCGGAGCTGTTCTGCCGGGGAAATATCCCTCCGGGAGGGGGAAATCATCGCCATCGTCATCACCATCGATCCTCTCATCAAGAAGGGGTCAATCTCCATCAACACCTTCACCAGCACCATCTCCTCTCAAACCCTAGTTCATCTCTTGTATCCGATCTTTGTCTCAAAACCTCAGATTGGTACCTGTGGGTTGCTAGTAGTGTTGATTACTCCTTGTAGTTGATGCTAGTTGGTTTATTTGGTGGAAGATCATTTGTTCAGATGCTTAATGATAATTAATACTCCTTTGATTATGAACATGAATATGCTTTGTGACTAGTTACGTTTGTTCCTGAGGACATGGGAGAAGTCTTGTTATAAGTAATCATGTGAATTTGGTATTCGTTCGATATTTTGATGAGATGTATGTTGTCTTTCCTCTAGTGGTGTTATGTGAACGTCGACTACATGACACTTCACCATTGTTTGGGCCTAGGGGAAGGCATTGGGAAGTAATAAGTAGATGATGGGTTGCTAGAGTGACAGAAGCTTAAACCCTAGTTTATGCGTTGCTTCGTAAGGAGCTGATTTGGATCCATATGTTTCATGCTATGGTTAGATTCATCTTAATTCTTCTTTCGTAGTTGCGGATGCTTGCGAGAGCGGTTAATCATAAGTGGGAGGCTTGTCCAAGGAAGGGCAGCACCCAAGCACCGGTCCACCCACATATCAAATTATCAAAGTAACGAACACGAATCATATGAGCATGATGAAAACTAACTTGACAACAATTCCCATGTGTCCTCGGGAGCGCTTTGCTTTATATAAGAGTTCGTCCAGGCTTGTCCTTTGCTACAAAAAGGATTGGGCCACCTTGTTGCACCTTGTTTACTTTTGTTACTTATTACCCGTCACGAATTATCTTATCACACAACTACATGTTACCGATAATTTCAGTGCTTGCAGAGAATACCTTGCTGAAAACCGCTTGTCATTTCCTTCTGCTCCTCATTGGGTTTGACACTCTTACTTATCGAAAGGACTACGATAGATCCCCTATACTTGTGGGTCATCACCTATGCATGTTACATGTCTTTCCAAAGCTTTACTTGCTACTCTTCATATATTTTATCTAAAGCTTTGATGTATGTTGTCATCAATTACAAAAAAGGGGGAGATTGAAAGCACAAGTGCTCCCTGGGTGATTTTGGTAATTAATGTCAACATATCTCTTATTGGACTAATACCTTTACCTAGTATATTTCAGATCAGTTCAACAATGGCATGGCAAGGACAAGAGGATGTGGAACCCCTTCAAAATGCTAAGGACAAAGATTGGCAAAAGCTCAAGACTCCTCATTTTCATTTTAGTGATCCAAGATCACATTCAGTCCATAGAAAAGCCAATACTATTAAGAGGGGATGAGGTGTTGCTTAATGGTCTACTTGCTCAAGTGCTTAGTGATATTGCTCCAAAACCCTCAGCCACTTTCTCATTTCCACATATGTCCAAAACTCGAAGTCAAACTCGGACCCACCGATTTGATCCATCCGGCGCCAAAGAGTTCATTTGACATAGCCACTGCCAGAAACCCTAAATGATTTGATCACACCGATACGGAACTCGGTCTCACCGAGATGGCCTTGCAATCTCTCTGTTGCCTGTTGCAATTATTTCGGTCTCATTGAAATGAGCAATCGGTCCCACCGAGTTTGCTTGGCCAACTCTCTGTTTGCTCGTTGCTGAAATCGGTCTCAGTGAGTTCAAGCAATCGGTCACACCGAGATGAGGTTTTCCCTAGCCCTTGCACATCAATCCCACCGAGTTGCTCCAGTCGGTCCCACTGAGATTCCTAACATTCACTATTTGAACTAAATTGGTCTCACCGAGTTCTTCTGTTCGGTCTGACCGAGTTGGGTCAAATGTGTGTAACGGTTGGATTTTGTGTGGAGGCTATATATACCCCTCCACCCCCTTCTCCATATGTGAGAGAGCCATCAGAACGTGCCTACACTTCCACTACTTATTTTTTGAGAGAGAACCACCTACTCATGTGTTGAGACCAAGACATTCCAATCCAACCACAAGAATCTTGATCTCTAGCCTTCCCCAAGTTGCTTTCCACTCAAATCATCTTTCCACCATATCCAAATCTGTGAGAGAGAGTTGATTGTTGGGGAGACTATCATTTGAAGCACAAGAGCAAGGAGTTCATCATCAACACACCATTTATTACCTTTTGGAGAGTGGTGTCTCCTAGATTGGTTAGGTGTCGCTTGGGAGCCTCCGACAAGATTGTGGAGTTGAACCAAGGAGTTTGTAAGGGCAAGGAGATCGCCTACTTCATGAAGATCGACCCGAGTGAGGCAAGTCCTTCATGGGCGATGGCCATGGTGGGATAGACAAGGTTGCGTCTTCGTGGACCCTTCGTGGGTGGAGCCCTCCGTGGACTCGCGCAACAGTTACCCTTCGTGGGTTGAAGTCTCCATCAACATGGACGTACGATAGCACCACCTATCGGAACCACGCCAAAAATCTCCGTGTCTACATTGCGTTTGCACACTCCAATCCCATCCCTTTACTTTCTTGCAATTAGCATGCTTTACTCTTTCCGCTGCTCATACTCTTGCCATGCTTGCTTGAAATGTATTGTGAATGCTTAAACTTGTGCTAAAACTCCACCTTAACTTGAGGAAATTAAAAACTGCCACTTTTGCTTGTTGAGGGTCTAATCACCCCTCCCTCTAGACCCCTCTTCTTGATCCTTTCAAAGGCCCAGCTCGGCACTGGTTGAACAGTCTCCCAGAAGACTCTATAGGTTGTTGGGAAGAGCTGGAGGACGCTTTTTGAGCAAACTTTCAGGGCACCTATGTCCGGCCTCCGGACGCCGACGACCTAAATCGCATTATGCAACAACCCGGAGAATCTGCCCGATTGTTCTGGAACCGATTCCTCACCAAGAAAAACCAGATTGTCGACTGTCCAGATGCCGAAGCCTTGGCCGCCTTCAAGCATAGTGTCAGGGATGAATGGCTCATAAGGCAGCTCAGCCAGGATAAACCACGAACCATGGCAGCCCTTACTTCACTCATGACCCGCTTTTGCACAGGCGAGGATAGTTGGCTTGCTCTTAAAACCACCAATCCCGATACCCCTGGTACTTCTGAAGTACGGGACAGAAACGAAAAGCCACAATGCAGCAAGAACAAACGTCGGCACAACGATGGCGAAGGCGAGGAAACGGCAGTAAACGCCGGATTCCGAAACTCGAAGTCCGGACAGCGCAAAAAGGCCCCTAAAGGCAACAGCGACAGCCCATCCAGGCTAGATACAATTCTGGACAGGCCCTGCCAGATCCATGGCACGTCCAAAATGCCTGCCAACCACTCCAACCATAACTGTTGGGTGATAAAGCAGGCCGGCAAGCTCAACACCGAAGACTCGGGCAAGAGCCCACACAGCAAGGACGATGACGAGCCCCGCAGGCCGAATAATGGAGGCCAAAAGCCCTTCCCTTCCAAAGTCAAGACAGTGAATATGATCTATGCAATCCACATACCAAAGAAGGAGAGGAAGCCAGCGCTACGGGATGTATACTCCATCGAACCAGTAGCACCGAAGCTCAATCCATGGTCGGCTTGCCCGATCATGTTCGATCGCATGGACCACCCCACGAGCATACGCCATGGGGGGTCCACAGCCCTAGTGCTTGACCCCATTATCAATGGATTCCACCTTACTAGAGTCCTAATGGATGGAGGAAGCAGCCTCAATCTGATATACGAGGACACAATGAAGAAAATGGGGATCGATCCATCAAGGATTAAACCCAGTAATACCACCTTCAAGGGGGTCATACCAGGAGTGGAGGCCCGCTGCACGGGCACCGTGATGCTTCAAGTAGTGTTCGGGTCTTTGGACAACTTCCGAAGTGAGGACTTGATCTTCGATATTGCACCTTTCCGCAGTGGCTATCACACCCTTCTCGGCCGCACAGCGTTCGCCAAATTCAATGTCGTCCCGCATTACGCGTACCTCAAGCTGAAGATGCCGGGCCCTTCAGGGGTCATAACTATCAACGGCTACACCAAACGCTCACTTCGAACCGAAGAACACACTGCGGCCCTAGCGGCCGAATATAACACCGGCCCATATAGGCCCGGATGCCGACCCGCCGTAAAGGACGGCAACAACAGCAAACGGGTTCGAACCCGTTCTCTGTCATGGGAGCCCGCATGCGTTCGCCGCAAATAGGGATACGCGCCCCACGGCACGCCTATCTCTTTCATGCTCCATGTGCCTCGCCAGCACAACTTTGCGCTTAAAATTCCATGGGCAGCCGTGAGGCATTCTTTCATCCGAAGTACATGTTTGGCTCAACCGAACTCTGGGGCGACCTGGTCTTCGGATGATCTGTGGACTAACTCCGGATACCCCCAAGCATAAAGCACCACAAGTAGAGCCGTCGCCCATCAAGGTCTCATTGAAGGTCTCAGCCCCCACCTATCAGAAGCAAAGGCATAGACGTGCAGCAGGGCACAGTGAAGACTTCAACTCACGCATCAAGGCCCTGCGTCAATCTTTCCTCTATAAAATCTCCTTTTTACTTCTTACAATTGCTGCCTTCACAGTTCGAATTGTACGGTTAGATGTCCTGAGCTTGCAAAAAATAATAAAATACCTTTTATGATGTTCGGATATCCGCATTCTTACAATTCTTATGTCCCTCTCCGACTCTCGCCTCGCTCTTCGAACAGCCCGGCATGAAAAAATATATTAGTCAGTCACGAGTTCAATTTATGTGTCAGCTCAATCCCCTTAAAGTCCGGCACCGCTTCCCGCTAGGTGTCCGGTGTCTCGGATATTGCACTATATGCATTTGTTCCGAATTATGTCTTGGGTCAATAGTTGGGTTGCCCGGCTCCTGTGTTTGCCCCTTATGTTCCACTAGTTCGGCTAAGAGGGCAAAGGGAGAACCCCTACGATTGTACTACTGGCTTGCCCGGTCAAGTACCTCAGGAGGAAAAAGCCAAAAATTGATCATCATAGTAAGCGCGAACGGGTTTGCGGTCCGATGATGAGGTTGGACTCTAAAAATCATTGGCGATTTAGCTGTGTCACATGAAGGGTTCGTCTTAACACAAACCATGTGATTGGAAAGGGTAAGCTTCAACCCCCAAGTACATCACACATACACCGGGGGCTAGTCCCTAGTCCCCACCGTCAAGCTCCTACGGCTAAGTGAAGGCAGTAAAACCGAATAGTCTGAATGCCTGGTTTCGTTCCCACACTACCGGCTCCGGGCACCAAGACATTGGCTAAGGGTTACAGTGCGGAGACAAAATACCCCTCGTGATATTCACTTGGGGGCTGAAGCCAATGACTGGTAGCGTTCAGAATTAACATACGGCCACACAGGAGTCAAAATTTAATCACTGCACTATCAAACAAGTTCATCGGGTGCATAATAAAGCATAAGTCCCACTTGGTACACACTTGATTACAGCTGCTCAAGCATTACATTTTTTGAACACTGGCCCTCTATCGCCCATGCTTCGGTCATCACCTGCGTGAAGTACTGCTCGGGGCGGCGGTGCTCCTTCCCCTAGGGCGGAGGACCAGTGGCCATCTCCATTGGATTAATCCTTGGCCAATGAACCATGGTATTCGCAAACGCGAGCCTCGCCCCCTCAAGGCACGCCGACCTCTTCACGGCGTCAATCCGGAGCGGCGCCTCCCACAGCCTCTCGACAAGGCCAAAGTAGGTGTCCGAAAGGGGCTCCGCCGGCCACAGGCTGACGCAGAGGTCCTTCAAGACCAGCTCGAACATCCGATGCATCTCCATCAGCTGCTTCATTTGATCGCTGAGGAGGGGCGGACGCTCGGAGTCCGGAAACTGTGACCAGAAGAGCCGCTGCGTGGAGTCCTCCTCGATGGTGGCATAGTGCCTAACCGCAGCCACCGCATTCTTCGAGAGCTCGGTGAAGACGCCTGCGGAGCGCCAGACCCTTGTCGGTAGGGTGAATCTGTTGCCTCCGAACACACTTTGCAGTAAATATTTCTTACCATTGGCAATTTGCGCCGCTTGCCGGAGCTCCTCCCGGATGCCTCGAGCGTCACTCATCGCCTCATGAAGCTCCTTCTCTGCCTTGGATAGCCGGGAGGATTGATCCTCCTGCCCCTTCTCAAGGGCCTCCAGCTTCTTGGCGGCATCCTGGAGCTCCACTTGGACTTCGGTCACCCGCGCCTCATGTTGCTCGGCAGCAAGCTTGGCCTTCTCAAGCTCGGCCATCGCCTCTTCAGCGGCGGTCTTCTTCACGGCCACCTCAGCCTCGGCTTTCTTTAGGGCCTCCTTCAAGCCCTCGACCTCGGTGGCAGCAGCTGCAGAATCATTAAGATTACGGATTAACACATAGCCCGGATAGTCAATATCCAACGTCAAGTCAATTGCACATCTCTTTACAGGGCTTACCTTGCGCCTCGTCAAGTCATTTGTTGACAAGGTGAAACTAATAATCATTACCGCGTTATGAGGAAAGAACATTACTTGACTTACCTCAAAGCCTGTTAGAAGGCCTTGGACAGCGTCGTTCAGCCCGGATTGGATGGACCGAACACCCTGCATAACCGCACTCATCAAAGTGCAGTGCCCGTCGACGATGACGGAGCCGCTCACCAGCTCCTCTAGAACCTCCGGCCAGCCAGCTGCCGCTCGTATGGAGGTGTTCGGCGCTGGCGTTTGCTCCCCGGCCCCCTCCTCTCTGTGAGGAGCCTGTGCCGTCGAAGGCCTTGGGGGCTCGGGAGCGGTCGACGGCAGGGGTCTGGATGGTCCGGACTCCTTCTCCTGATCTTCGGCGGCCGAGATGTTAACCTCGGCCATTATGGCGTCCGCCTCCCCCTCTGTGTTCGGAAGGGGAAGAGTCCTTTGGGACCGCACCTCCTCAACCTCTTCGGGGATCGGAGGAGGCGCGGAATGTGCCATAGTCCCACTGTCCACCAGTTCGGCGGGCGGAGACGTCCCCTTTGAGGTCTGCTCAGAAGGGCATTCGCGTGGGGGGATGCCGCTCGGAAGGGTTTAGCTTTCAAACCAAAGCAAATTACTGAAAATATGATAACTAAAAAAGCCATAATGTGTACCTGGTCGCGGGGACTTGACCCTGGGTCCCTTTGGAGGGATCGGCTCGGACTCTTCGTCCGAGCTGTCAGGCAGTACCAGCTTAGGCCGGCACCGCCTCTTGAGAGCTTGGGGAGGATGAACCTCCTCGACGCCCTCGGACGCCGCTCTCTTCTTGGAGTGCGAGGAGGCACTCTCCTCCTCGCCCTCATCATCATCCCCATCCTGAACAGATGAGGCCGCCGCATCTCCGGGGCGGTCACCTGCCCTGCGGCGGAGGCCCTTCCTGGCCTCCGATGTCTCCTTCTACTTTCCCTTCTTATCGGGCGCCTTATATGGCGCCACGACCAGCAGCTGCTCTAGCTGTTCGGATCAGGGCCCCTCTGGCAGCTGCGCCGGGCCGCTGATCTTCTCGGCCTTGGCGAGCCAGCCCTGAAAACCCATGTAAAGGGGTTCAGATTAAGTCATGTGAAATAAATGTTTAGACTTATGCTTGAACAAACTATCGCTCGCCTTCTTCTGAGGGTTCTCAGCATCAAGGACAATGTCCCCTTCCTCCGATGGCCACTCCTTTTGTGGCTTGAATAGCAGCCCCCACACCTTCTTGTGGGTCGTGCTGAAGAGGCACCGGACGGTGGCCGGGTCTTCAGGGCTGTGTGCCCACATGGGCTTGGCCCTCTCCTGACAGGGGAGGATCCGGTGATTGAGCATGACTTGGATCACATCGACCAGCATCACGCCGGTCTCCATCACACTGCCAACGCACTTCCGTAGCGCCTTTAAATCATCATGCGACCCCCAATCCGGGCTCTTCTCGACCCATGAGGTCAGCCTGGTGGGGGGTCCGGATCGGAATGCGGGGATTGCTGCCTAGCCGACTCCCTTTGGTTCGGTGATGTAGAACCACTCCTTTTGCCACATCCTCACAGTGTCGACGAATTGGCCCTCCGGCCATTGGACCCGCGTCAGCTTGCTGATCATAGCCCCGCTGCAGTCCGCATGTTCGCCACCGACCACTTTGGGCTTGACATTGAACACCTTCAGGCAGAGGTCGAAGTGTGGCTGGACGCGAAGGAAGGCCTCGCAGAATATGATGAAGAACAAGATGTGGAGAAGGGAATTGGGGGCTAGATCGTGAAAATCCAGCCCGTAGAAAAACATCAGCCCCCGCACAAAGGGATGCAGGGGAAACCCAAGCCCCCTGAGAAAATGGGGGAGAAATACTACTCTTTCCCCAGGATCGGGCATGGGAATGACCTGGCCCTCTTCAGGGGCCCGATGAGCGACATTGGCCGGCAAGTAGCTGGCCTCGTTCACCTTCAGAATACCCTCGTTGGTAATGGAGGAGGCCTCCCACTTCCCATTGGCACCAGATCCAGCCATGGCCAAGGGAGGTGGAGTTGGATTCGCTATAAGAGCAGAGAGAAAGGGCGCTGGAGCTCTGAGGATCTGAGCGAGCAGGAGGTGGAGGAGGGCATGAGGTGCGAACTGTAGCGGTCCTCCCCCTTTATAGGCTGTTGATAGGCCGAGGATTCCTTTTTCCACGCCGCTGGCCTCTCCACTTCCCGATATCTCCGCAACATTATGAGCGGGGAGGGGAATCGATATCATTAACCATATCCCCTGAAAAGCGGGATACGATTTCCACCTTGAGAGGATGTGTCGAACGTGGCATCGATCTTGCATCGCGCTTTAAGAAATAGTAACTGCTTGGCGTTATGGCCGGAAGCGATTCTTCATTGAGAGATAAGAAGTTGTCAGGAAAATGCACTATTCGCGCTTGAGCGACGTTTTTGTTTTCCTGCGGTGTTAAGTAAAATTGCCACTTCAGATTCCGGACATCACCTGGTCCCGAACATTGAAGAACTCGCCTCGCAAGCCGAATACAGGTTAGATTAGCAGATGCTGGATACAAGCTTTGGCGTTGGAGGCAAGTTCGGGGGCTACTGAGGGAGTCATGGACTAAGGGGTCCTCGGGGTGACGGCCCATTGTACGTGGGCCGGACTGGTGGAGCCGTGTGGTGATCGGAGACCTGTGAAGCTGTGGTGTGTCCTCCAAGTTAAGGGTGGACGAGATCCTTTTCTCTCTTTTTGTAATCTATCTTTGGTAACCCTAACCCTATCGGTGTCTATATAAACTGAGGGTTGTAGTCATTAGGGTTACAGTTATATTCATCACCTCATAGCCTAGGGTTTAGCTCATGCTGATCTCGAGGTAGATCTGCTCTATAAACTCCATCATATATTCAATACAATCAAGCATGACATAGGGTTTTACCTCTTCGAGAGGGCCCGAACCTGGGTAAACACTGTGTTCATCGTCCCCTATTATCCATCGATCCTAGATCCACAGCTCAGGACCCCCTACCCCGAGGTCTGCCGGTTTCGACACCGACAACCATGCTGCAATTTGCTTATTTTTAATTTATTTTGTGTTTTTTGTTTATCTATATATCACTACGAGATTTTATCCTTGCAATTAACCGCCAAGGGATTGACAACCCCTTGTTTGCATTGGGTGCAAGTATTTGTTTTTTTGTGTGTGGGTACTACTAACGAGGTGTTGCGTGGTTCTCCTACTAGATTGATAACCTTTGTTATTAACTAAGGGAAATACTTATCTCTACTATTCTGCATCAAACTCTCCTCTTCAGGCAAATCCCCAAAGCAACTCACAAGTAGCAAGAAGAATTTCTAGCGCCGTTGCCGGGGAGACATCATCAACATCTATCAAGTACCATCGCATAAACTTTCATCTCCTTGCATTTACTTTATTTGCCATTTGCCTCTCGTTTTCATCTCCCCCACTTCTAAAATGTTTTTATAAAAACACAAAAAAAAATCTGTTTGCCTTTTTGCTTGCTTGCTTGCTTGTTTGCCTGCTTGAAATTGCTACCATGTCTGAGTTTGTTATTGAGAGCATTATAAAATGGGAACATTATAGAGTTGAAATCCCCCAAAATTTGGATTCTAAATTTGTTGTTGCGGGGCATGGGAACATTATAGGTAAAAGTGTTATCCAAGAATTCTTTAATTACATGGGGACATTGGCTTGTAGTGATATTCCTATTCTAAAAAGAACCAAGAGTTACGCCGAAGCTATTTCAGCGCTTGTTCTTAAACTAGAAAGAAAATTTATGTGTACTCACCCCACTTTACAAAGGTTGTTCTATGAGTTACCCGTTATCGACAACCCTAGGGCTAAGAAGATAGCTACTCTCATCCTTATGAATGAATTTGATTATATAGTATGCGAGGCTAGAGAGATCTTTGATTTTTATAATATGAGTTATGAACATCCGATTATAGATGAAATTTTGTATGAGGAGGACTATTTATTGAGGCATTTGTTTCGTGATGATCATACCTTTGATGAAAACACTAAAAAAGAAGTTCCTCCTATACACATGATCCAACAAATCTTCAATGGTATTAATCAACAATATTCTTGGATAGTAAAGGGAAACCAACAAGGGTTTGAGGAAGGTTACTTCAATAATGTTAAGATTATGGTTAATGATGTGTTCCCCATTATTTTTTAAAAGCCTCCCGATGAACCCGTACCCAATGATGCAAAAACTAAAGATGACAACACTTGAAACTATGCATTACGCCTAGCTAGCGGCGTAGAACAATAAAGCTTGTTGGGAGGCAACCCAATAGTTATCTTAATTTTTCTTGTTATTTTCCTGTTTTTTGGTGTGCACACAATTATGCTACTATTATGGTTGTGTTTTTGTGTTTAAATTAGTGTTTGTGCCAAGTAAAGCCTTTGGGATGATTTGGATGATAGTTGCTTTGATTCTGTGGGAAAATAGAAACTTTTGCGCCGAATAGCAGAATTGTTGAGATTCACTAGAGCATGATGCTGAATTTTTTACACATGATTGATATACAAATTGCCCAGTTGTCCTAATTTTTCGGAATTTTTGGAGTTACAGAAGTATGGTCATTGTTTGAATCATTACAGACTGTTCTGTTTTTGACAGATTATGTTTTTGTTGCATTGTTTGCTTGTTTTGATGAATCTATGGATTGTATCGGGGGATATAAGCCATGGTGAAGTTATAATATAGTAGGTATAATGCAATAATAAAACATGAATGGGTTTACACACTACAAGAGATCGGGCCTACTCTGACGAGATGAAAAATGTCATCGAATAGCTAATAACGTCAAAAATTACCCCTATGTGACATTTTATGGGCGTCACAAGGATCGTCACGGAATCCCCGTCATAGATTGCTCCTAGTGACGGCGCATGCAAAATATTGTCACCAAAAATGGGACCTTCGATGATGTTCTTTAGAACGTCATCAACTTATTTTTGCAACAGGCAATTAATGTCACTCGTTACGAGAAAATATGCCATATCGTACCATATTCAATGACGAAGCAATGTCACCGACTTCATGCCACATCAACACTTAAGCAGACTATCCCATATCCCACTGCTAGCGTCGATACTTTCATTATTGATGAAGATGACGCCATCTCAGAGTAAGTATTTAATGCACATCACATTATATAAAAAGTTAAGATCCAAATCCCATCATAAAATAAAATGGAAGACAAATCATACTATATATTCAATCTCTCAGCCTAATTGTCCTCTAAACAAAAATGACAGTAAAACATAACACCAACTCATGAGTTTGACACAACAATAGTCAAGTTGAAAAGCAATATTTAGATAACTAAAAACAACATGTGTTGTCATGATGATTGCAATGTATGATTCAACAACTATTTCCATCACAAAAGGATGGTCTTCATGCACCTTCTGGTTTGGACTAGGACTGTTGAGTTTCTTGGTGACTTGCTTGAGCCCTTAAGAGAAAACCAATGAGGTTATCCATCTCATGTTGCTTCTTTTGCCATGCTTCATTCTTCTCTTGCTCGCTCTTCTTCACAGCTTCCAATTCTTCGTGTTGCTTCCTCTGCGTCTCTTCACATGCTCTCACTTGGTGGCATTATTTTAGTAACTGAAGATGGAAAAGATAACAGTGAGTGACCTGAATGAATTGCAAAAAGACCACCAGCCTACACTAGATAAATGAATTCTGCATAAACTTGTTTGGAAATGGACCTTAAAAGATGCAGCCATTTTATATGTGCAAATGTACTTTTCTGTAGCTTACAACTGAATATAATAAAGTAGATAAGTTAGGATGCAAACACAGGATGCACTAATATTATATATATAAGTAATAGTTAAAGTGAAATTAATGAAAAGCATTTACTCTTTCTTGCACTATGGGTAAGCATATGGACGGAGTACTTGTAACGTAACTGATTACATTGACTTACATGTTAAAAGTTGGCTTCGCATTGGTGGTAGAAAAAAAGAACTAGATTGCGTAAAATAGACGTAAACAGGCACCACTGCCAACAAGCAGTTCATGTCAGATTATAAAAATAGAAAATGAAGATTTCATTCATTGGGATCTAACATGTGAAGCAATCAACATGCATGATGTAGCTGGGGCACAGTCAGGGAGAAGCAGACAGCAAACCATGAAAAACAAGATCAGAATGTTCAGAATAAAAACATCAAAAAAATATGATTACTATAGCTGCTGGCATAGTTCAGAAAACCAGAAATTTACTATACTCATCCAAAATTAGGAGCAGATTGATTTACCAGTTTAGTATGTCATAATATAGTCAAAAACTGAAGTTTACCATGTATCTGCTTGTATCAAGTTCTGGGCATACTGAAAATGCTTGTGGGCTTCAAATGCTTAACATCATGGGTAGCCAATCAATTAGGAGAGGCATGGAAAATATTAAGTTTAGTTCTCTTTCATCTAGTAGTGGAGAGAAAAGTACACTGGTGCAGGGCTATACATCTCTGTAACGAGTCAAAATTGAGTGCAGGCTCAGTCTTTATTCAGTTTTAACAACACTACTAAAGTACTATTTATGGGACAGCAGAACCATAAGTTTCAGGTTTTAGCATACATATAGTAGTTGCATCCAGAAGCTAGTTTATTCGGACATGTAGATACAAGGATGCAAGGATACAAGGATGTGCTGCTTCCTGCTTGTACTTGCATACTTTAGTTCATGTGTTTATGTTCAGCTGATTATGACACCATTCAGCGATCAAGAGGATCTAGTTTTTGTCAATACAGGAGGGTTCAACAATCAGATGGTCAACATATAGTTTCCTTTTGTATGCGAGAGTAGCCATACAAGCACATGGTTGCAAAAGAAATCTCTCAGCTAAGGCCATGCATCTGATAGCTAACTGAATTTTTGCACAACGGCTAACTATACTGCAGTAGCATATATTCAGGTTCAAGCCTTTTTACAATAGCAGTCTATAACAAATGCAAAACCATGTTCACTAGTGCAGTTTTTGTAACACCCTGGATTTTGGCCCTTTCTTTTTCTTTTGATTTTCTTTGGATTTTGCTTGAGATTTCTTTTTCTGTGGCTCTGTGATTTGGAAACTTGGGAAGATCATCTCTTCCTAGTCCCTAGAGTAGCTTGTCATCCTCAAAATCATCCCAAGATCATGTCATTTCCCATCTTGGACCAATCCTAACATACTTTTTCTTGGGAATATTCCTTTTTCTATTAAAGGAATAACCCTGTTTGCCCTAGGATGTGAAGCAACCTATATTTCTGTCTTCCAAAAAATTCCCAACCAATTCTCATAAATTGTTTGGATCATATATGCCCCAAATATGTCCAAACTTTCCTTGCCTAGCCCAAAAAAAAATTCATCAATATTCATTCTTCAATTCTGTCCAATGTGGCTTTTGTGAAGGAAGTGCCACCTCTCTTTGCTTGATTGCTCCCAAAAAATTTGGGCACTCTTTGCTATCCATATCATTGCCTCATACCAAAATTCAACTCAATTTGCAGAGTGAATCTTCCTCAGCAAATTTCCAAAGTTTCTGCTAGATGGAAGCCTTTGTGAAGGAAGTACTAGCTCGGGCAATCCAAATGAGTTAAAATTTTGCATGGTCCTTTATATGATCAAATCATGACTCTCCACCAATTTTGAGCTTCATTCATCCATCTATGTGAGCACACCATCAAATCTTGGTTTCTGGTCAAATTTTCAGGTTGTGAAGCAACTACATTTTATATTGCTTCATTATTGCTAAAAATTTACCAGGACATGATCCTACCCATATAATCTATCTCCACCAAATTTGGGCTCATTTCATTCATCCAATATTCCTCCATAATTTTCTCAAAATTCTGTCCAAAGAAGACCACTGTGAAGGAAGTACCATGTTGCCATGTCGAAATGTCATGAAATTTATACAATGTCTTCTTATGCCTAAATAAACCCCCTCTGCCAAGTTTTAGCCCAATCCAACACTCCTAGTGAGTGATACTTCATGATCTTGATTCTGGACCAGATTGTGCAGTTGTTAAGCAACTATATTAAATCATGGTCCAAATCACCTCAAAATTCATAGGATTGTAGTCCTTCTTACCCTAAGCATATTGGACATCTTTTGATCCTTAGTGGCCATCACATTTTACCTCACCATATGGGCCAAATTTGCTGCAGTGAACTTCTGAGGATCATTCCCATCTAACCACAGTGTCTTTCATCGAGACATCACCTTTGAGATGACCAAGCTTGGAGAGACAACACGCTGGACATGATTAGGCCGGCCAGAGTGCACTGTGTGCATCAGTTCACGCGGTGACCATCGGCCTGGCATGCCATGGACGCGAGCTAGATGTCGTTTGCTTCGGGGCCCTCTCCTGCTCGTCGTTCTCACATGCCCGACCATGCCCAACCACTTCCCCGTGACCGTGCCATGACTTCCCTGCCACTGCCCCATCCTATCTCGCCATCGTTGGGTCGCCATCGAGCATGCCCGTGACCTGGCCCCTCTGCCGCCGCCGTGTCCGGTTGCCTGCGCCGCTCCCGAGCCTTCTCGAGCACGCTCGAGTCCCCCTACTCCTCCTTGAAGCCTCTGGACACGCCACCCCTGCCCTCCGCATGGCCTCGACGCGCCAGAGCACTGGTGCAAGCGTCGACGTGGCCGTGCCAGAGCACTGGTGCAAGCGTCGACGTGGCCCCCTCGCCCGACTAGATATAGCCCTCCCCAAGCTAGCCCGACCACACCAGCCCCTTCCTCACCCTCCCAGCTCTCTCCCCGACCTCTCTATTGAGCCTATGGAGCTCTCCTCGACCCCCATGGCCGCCACTCCCTGATGGCTAAATTAGCTCGTTGCCGAGCCCCTCCCTTCCTGCTGTCGCCACCATCCTCTTCCCTGAGCCCCGGCGATGCTCCTGAGTCCCTCGTTTCGCTACCGGAGCTACTGTGGTCGCGGCTCCCATGGTTGGCCGCCGCCGCTGACCTCGGTCATTGCAAGCCGCCGTTGCTCTGCCCCTCCCCGGCACCTGCTGCTGCTCCAGACGGATGTGGTGTCCCTCCCCGAGTCCGCCAGTTCTTCCCGCTCGGCCGGAGCCGGTCGGGCTATCGCCGGCGCCGCGCCCCTCCCCTGCTTCCTTTGTCCCGCACGGGGATAACAGCAGGAGGAAGAGGACGACCGGCCTGGCGGGCCCCTCCTCCCCGCAGGCCCCACCTGTCATCGACCGCAACCCCTGTCCAGCTGGATTAAGTGGAAGCGGATTTTGGAGGAATACGGTTTTGCTATCTGAAAATGTACTTTGGTTCTCCTTTGGTCAGTAATGCGCTTTCTGTTCTCTGAAAACGTATTTTCCTTAGTGCGCTATCTGTTGTAACAGCGAAGGACCTGTTTGTAAATACTTCTCTTATAGATTGGTCCCTGGTTTTCAAATGTCCGTATCTCCGCGACCGTAACTCCGAATCAGGTGATTCCAAAGCCGACATCTTTGTCTCATCGAGCCCATTCTGTTGGTACAGCCAAAGCCTCCCATTCTTGCTGATCTTATTGTTAAGTTCTATTCTGGTAATTATTTCCGATACTAGTGGTCATGCTATGTTTATAAGAAGTGTTATACTTGTGCTATTCATGATCATCGCTATGCCATGCTCATGTGCATCTAGTAGGGTAATGCTTTATTGTTGTTCATGTTAAATGGTTATGTTGGTCATCCATGTTCATGCTGCTATCCGGCTCATATGCATGTCAGTGCATCACGCTATTTTATTATTATGGCTCAGCTCATTAAGCTTCAAGTTAAACTGGACTTTAATCGAACTTGAACATCTGTTGGCTGAGTCATAGTGCCATCGAATCATGCTGACCAGTGCAACCACACTTGTCTTATGGGAGGCCCTGACTGGGTCTATTGTCGTGCCTCTCGCTGGTTCCTCCAACTAGGGAAGGTTAGGTGCGCGCGCTGCCCTGGCCTGGTAGGCGGCAATAACCTTGTGTGCCCGAGTTGTATGGATCCATTGTCCCCGTTTGGGACCATTTTTATTTTGCCGCGACGGTGGCCGTTGGGTGTCACGAGGTTACATCGGGGCCACCCATGACTTAGCCTAAAGAGGAGTTTGTCGGAGTGGCCGAGAGAGTGTCATGTAGTAGTGTCGGCGTTCTGGGAACGGGGGTACCCAGACTTGCCTACCTGCGGCCCACGGCGTGGCTCCATCGATGGCCTAGTACGGCCCAGCTTCAGCAACAATAACTCAAGACCCGCGCGAGGGACCAAGCCTCGCGAGGCGGACGACACCAAGACCCCCATGAGGAGCGGCCTCCTCAGGCTGGCTCCTGAGGAGCGGAGAGTTCTATGCAAGCCTCACCTCATGAGGTCCGGATGACGTGAGCCATGACGACCAAGGCCAGGCAGGCGCCAGCGGGTGCAGTGTACCAGTTTCCTCTTTGGTGCTAAAGAG
This sequence comes from Thinopyrum elongatum, assembly GCA_011799875.1. Lineage (NCBI taxonomy): Eukaryota > Viridiplantae > Streptophyta > Magnoliopsida > Poales > Poaceae > Thinopyrum > Thinopyrum elongatum. Next base: position 583,220,133 of record CM022298.1, read on the forward strand.
GCAAGCGCAGGTGCGGAGTCCCGAGGAATCAGCCAAAGGTTTCCATTCCTGTGCAACAAGACCAAGACCGCCAGGACGGCAGGACGGAGGTCATCACCGAGCCCACCACGGCGTCACAACCAGAGGCTTTCGCAGGCGAAGACTACTTTTGTCAGGATAGCATGTACTAGTTGTCTCCCTTCGAATTTGGCCGTTGTGGGATCCCTTCCCGCCTTTCATTTGGGAAGAGGACCAAGGCCACTATAAATAGGACTTAGCCACCACCGTAGAGAGGGATCGGACCCCCAGACGGATCATTCAGATCACCCTCGCTCCCACCAGCTCACTCGAGCACAAGAACACCTCTCCTCCTGAGGTTGTTCGCCACTGTACTAGTTCATCCTTAGCCCCTCGAGGCCAATCCACCACAAAGCAGGAGTAGGGTTTTACACCACAAGGTGGCCCGAACCTGGGTAAACTGCTATGTCTCTTTTCCTTACAGTTCGTCGAGCTAGGTTGTGAGATTAGCGAGTAGCTAGACTGGGGAGGACGAGTTCTTTGCACACACCCCAGAGTTCGAACCTCTCAAGGGTTTGTGGAACCCAAAATCTAACATTTGGCGCGCCAGGTAGGGGTGCGTCGGAGCCTCTCCTCCGCCGATCGATCCACCACTGCTCCACCGCTTCCATGGCTGATGCTCATCGAGCTCGTGCTAAGCGCCGGGCCGCCCTCGCTGCCCGCGTCGCTCAGACAGCGCCTGCCATTGACGGCTGCCCTCGCCGTCCCCCGTCTCCAGTGGCGAACACCGCCACCAGCCCCGCGGGGCACGAGCAGCAAGCTTCGTCACTGCACCCTTCTGTGCGACGGGATGGGCACACCACCACCCCGTCGCTGACTCCGGCTGGTTCGTTGTCTCATGCTCGTCGTGGGCTGGCGAACGCGCAGGCTGCGTTACTCATGGCGCGCGAGCTCCTGCGCTACCGCCCCATCGATGACATCTACGAAGACTGGCTGGACCGCATCGCTGAGCTTGTCAGCGCCGCCAGGGACTCTCCTGCACCGTCTCGCTCGCTGCCTCACCCGCCGCCTGTTGTGGGTGACGTAGCCCATAGAGCACCTCCTCCACCTCCCCGTCAAGACGTCGCCCTCGGGCCAAGGTGCGAGGCCCCGCAGCGCGACCCGCCGCACAGGGCGCCGGCGCGTGAAGAGGAAAGCTGCCAGGTGGTGCAGCGGCCGCAAGAAGATGCTCGTGCACTCCCAGCACCGCCACATCAAGACCGCGCGCCCCCTGCAGCGGTAGCGCGCGAGCGCCAAGACCAGGCTCCACCTCCACGATGGGCTCCCATGACCACAGTGGGTTGCCGCGCATTCACTCCGGAGCTACGCAGCGTCGGCTGGCCGGGGAAGTTCAAGCTCGACCTGCCTCCACGCTACGACGGCACCCCCGACCCTGCCGAGTTCCTGCAGCTCTACAAGCTGAGCATTGAGGCAGCCAACGGCGATGAGAAGGTTATGGCGAACTGGTTTCCCATGGCCCTCAAGGATGGTGCGCGCTCGTGGCTCCTGAACCTGCCTGCGGGATCGATCTCCTCCTGGGACGAAATGCGAGAGCGTTTCGTCACCAACTTCCAGGGCAATCGCGACCGTCCACCGGCTGCGGGTGACCTGCGGCGCATCAAGCAGCAGCCAGGAGAGACCTTGTAGAAGTACATCCAGCGCTTCAATAGCGTCCGCCTCAAGATCCCCAAGGTGTCGGACGAGGCCATCATCTCGGCGTTCACTGATGGAGTCCATGACGTCAAGATGAAGGAGGAGCTCGCCATACATGAGGACCTGTGCACGGCTCTGGAGATGTTCAACATGGCAACCAAGTGTGCGAGAGCTGAGGAAGGTCGCCTCTCTCTCCTGGAGCTCCCAGGGGCTGACCCAGAAGACAAGAAGGCCAAAGCCAAGGACGTGAAGCGCAAGTGACCGGCCGTGCTCGCGGCCGAACCAGAGATGAAGCGCGGCTGTGACCACCCAGAGTCATCCAAGGGCAGCCGCCCGTTCTGCGTCTTCCACAACATGCACAGCCACAACACCAACGACTGCCAGGAGCTCAGGGCCATCCGCGACGGGCGCCTCGGTCGATGCCCCGAGCGCAGCGACCGAGGCTACGGCCATGGAGGAGGCCGAGGTGGAGGATGCTGGGACGGCCGCGACCCCCGCCAAGAATGGCGCAATCAGCCTCGTGAGGACCGCTGGCAGGGCCAGCCTCAGGGTAACGTTGTCCTTCCTCCGCTGCCGCCACCACCAAGAAGGAATGATGACCACCACCAGGACGAGGGGACTGGGGGCTTCCAGGAGCCTCGTGCCATCGCCTGCATCCTTGGGGGCGCTCAGGCCCTTGCCTCTCATCGCAGCTTCAAGCAGTTTGCCCATGAGATGAACGCAGCCCTCCCTAAGCTCGAGGCAACGCGTCCGCTCAGGTGGTCCAAGTGCACCATCACCTTCAGCCCATCCGATCAGCTCAAGTGCGCGGCAACTGCCGGCGCTCTCCCGATGCTCTGCTCACCTACCATCAGCAGCATTCTCGTCACCAAGACTCTCATCGATGGAGGTGTGGGGCTCAACGTTCTCTCCATCGAGACGTTCGACCAACTCCAGGTGCCCTATGACCAGCTGCAGCCTACCAAGCATTTCTCAGGAGTGATCGACGGCTCCACCACCCCGATAGGGCAGATCCGCCTCCCTGTCACCTTCGGCAAGCGCGACAACTACCGCACTGAGCTCATCGACTTCGACGTCGCCCACATTCGCCTTCCATACAACGCCATCCTTGGGTATCCGGCCCTGGCCAAGTTCATGGCGGCGACTCATCATGGTTACCATGTCCTCAAGATGCTAGGGAGCTGCGGCGTCATCACGGTCGCCTACGAGGAGAAGGACGCGGTGTGCTCTCTCGAGTGCGCCTACCAGGCTGCGGCGGTCGAGAACCCAGATGATGAAGGCACCGTCTACCCTCCTGAGGTTGTCCCCAAGAAGAAGAAGCAGCTGCTCCGCCAAGGACCTCAGGAGAGTGGGGTGTCCAGCGGCACCACCTCAGGCCCTACGCCCACTGACGGGGCGCCTCCCTCTCTCACATAGGAAGGCGCACCCGGTGCCCCTCTCAGGCTGGGCTCGGGGGCTCTCCTCTGGAGGGCCTCTGACCTGGCCAACGTCACGAGGGAGGCGCTCGGGCACCATGTGGAGGCATGCTTCAGCGCGCGCTTCCGCTAGGAGGGTACAAGGCGTGAGGTGCGAGGTGCTCAGGAGTTCATCACCAAGGCAATCGAGGAGCTTCAGGAGGCAAGAGCTATGCGAGATGACCGTCGCCCACCACCCAGCGCGGCTCCTTGTCCCGGCGAGGACAGTGAGCTGCGCATCTGCGTCAACATCCCAGGGCTCAACAGGGCCGCATCTCAGGAGCGCTTCTGGCCGTCCCACGCTGGCCAGTGCGAGGGTCCCGCTCACAGCTATGTCGCATGCCTTTGGGCTTGTCGAGCGCGGCTGCTACATTCCAGCGCCACATGCGGGGCGTCCTGGTGGCTCATGAGGCCAGAAGCCAGGCGATCCTGTCAGAGGAGGAGATGGATCCTCACGAGCCCCCGGGCCCCCAGAGCCTCCTGAGGTTCAGGGCCTGGGCGGCTCATGAGGAGCGACTTCTGCGGCACGCGTCTTCAGCTACTCCAACATCTCTTCAGCAACGGTGCCAGGTGACATTTTCTGGTTTGTTCAGTTGGGGGCGCCCCTCGGGCTGCATTATCCCCAAGCCGCGTGGGTCCGTCCCTGCGGCATGTATCATTTTGCATCTATCAGAACTAGCTCTACCCTATCCATGAGTTTATTTATGATTATCACTTGACTGTCCGGTGCTTCGTCACCACGAACATCGTACGCCCTTGCAAGCCCACCCACGACCGCCTCATGATTAAGGACTGGCACGGCATCTGTGCTCGGGTCCATCCCTGCAGCATCGTTAAACCCAAGTGGCTGAGCTCTGGCTCGCGGGCCAGCTCCCGTGCATGTCACCTCCCATGGTCCTTGGTGCCTTGTTCTCGCATGAGCTAATCGGGGGCGGGTAAGTTAGGGCGTGCTACCCGGTGCCTCGCCACCGCGGGAGCTGCGCACCGGTTGTCTTTCTTCAGGACATTCGCATGAGAAGACTAGGCACGGCGTCTGTGCTCGGGTCCGTCCCTGCAGCGTCGGCAAACCCAACGGCTGAGCTCTGTCTGGCAGGCCAGACCCGTTCACGTCACCTCCTGGGGTCGTTTGTGTTTGGCCTTCTCATGCGATAACCTCAGGAGATTCACTCGGCGCAGGTTGCCTAACCATCTCGCAGGACTATCACAAGTGCTACGAATATAATTCAGGCGCAACCCGCCTTGAGGTAGGGCCTCGTGAGTCCCGCGCTGGCTCACGAGTGGCCATACACACCTCCTCTAGCCCTGCCGTCCAAGCCACGTGTCAGGGCGGGGCTGTACATGCCCCGGGGTCTCCCCTCAGAGGGAGCCCCCACCCACGTACCAGTGGAAGCACCATGCTCCACGCTGGCAGTCGACACGGTCGAGGAGCGGCTATGCCCGTGCATGAGCAGAAGCGCCATGTTCCGCGCTGGTGATAAACAACTGGGGGCAGCCTAACGGCTGCACTAACCTCAGGAGAGCCACCAGGCTCGGTGTTCAGCCTCACCGCACAGCTTTCCCCTCGGGAGAGTAGCACAAGGGGGCTGCGCACGGGGGCTACGCTCAGGTCATGCCTGGCGTACGCCACCTTGCCAGGTCCCTGGGACCTGGTCTTCGCGCATCCCTCCCGAGCGAAAGCCCGGCGAGGACAGGTATGGGGGTTTTTGTTCGCACGTCAAGGGGGACTCCTGAGCATCGCGACTCAGGAGCCTAACTGACCACATAGCCCCTCACCCCTTGGTCTCGTCCTGCCGATCCGGACGCCCCAACAGCAGCTGAGGTACGCGCGGGGCTGGGCCCTGCCGACGCAGAACGCCAAGACCCACTCTCGCGTCTCCTTCCCGAGGGTTGTTCGTACGTCAAGGGGGACTCCTGAGCATCGCGACTCAGGAGCCTAACTGGCCACGTAGCCCCTCACCCCTTGGTCTCATCCTGGCGATCCGGATGACCCAACGGTGGCTGAGGTATGCGCGGGGCCGGGCCCTACCAACGCAGAACATCAAAGCAAACGGAAAGGAAACCGAAGAACCTTAGCAAATTATTATAAAACATATTGTCTCTTAAAGTTACAAAGCATAAGTTCTTACGCCTCCATGAGGCACGATACATGTTGCAGGAATAGAACAAGGGGAAGCGCCGCCATCTCCTTCAGCCTTGGATGCCACCGTTGCCCGCTTGGGGAGTCCCGTCACCGACGACGTCGCCACCGTCCTTGCCGTCAGCCGTAGGCACGGGGTCAACGGCGAGGAACTTCTACAGCAGGGCCTCCACTTGACCGTTCACGGCCTTGGCAGCAACGTCTTGGAGCTCAGGGTCCACGGGCTCGAGCAGGGCACCAAAGTTGAAGGTGGAGTCCTGAAGATGGAGGTGGCTGAAGACGCGCGTTGTGGCCGAGGCTGAAAGCGCGCGGGCTTCTCCCTCCACCATGGGGCCCACTCCGATGACGTTGCCCTCGAGCGCCGCAACGAGCTTGGGGAGCAGCCCGGCGGGGCCTTCCTCCGGAGTCACCAGCGGCTCCTTGTACCCGCTCCTGTAGAGATCCTGCAGTGCCTTGCGGGATGTCTGCTCGAGGGAGTCGAAGGCGACACGCCCCGCGGTGGCAGCCTCCTCAGCCTTGGCAAGGAGTTTCTCCCTGGCCTCCAGCCGAGCCTTCTCGTCGGAGACAAGCTGGGCGTGGGATGCCTGGGCCGCCTCCACCTCCTGCTTCAGCTTCTCCAGGTGGCCGCACTCCGTGGCCTGCTCCCAAGATGCCTGCTCCAGCTCGGCGTCACGACTGGCGATCGCAGACTCCCGCTCCTTCAGCTTTTCCTCCTGCTCCACGAGTTGGCGAGCGCGGGTGGCCTGCTCGTCACGGAGGGCTTTCATCTCGGCCTTCGCCACGCGGCAGCGCTCCTCAGCATCCTTCGCGTCCTTCAACGCCACATCACGGGCGGCGGTGACCACGCCTGCCACCTTCTGGCCCTCGTCTTCAGCAGCGTCGGCCTGGTCCCAGGCCGCCCTGACGGACGAGTCAGCCTGGAGCCACCCTGAGACCAGCTCCAGGCGCCCCGACGCCCGGTGCCGGTCGGGGCCCCGAAGATCGTTCCGGAGTTGATCCAACGCGGAGAAGGCCTGCTCCAGAGCACTGGGCACGGTAGAAGAGCTGCGGCCCACCGGTGTGGCGGCTGGAAGAGGAGACGAAGACGGCATCAAGACTGGTGAAGCAGCAGCAGCAAGGATGGCCGAGGGCTCCGGAGCCCTCGGGTCGTCAGCAGGTGCGCTGAAGGCAAGCGTCTCTGAAGCCGGTGTGGCCGCAGGGGCATCCTTCTCCTGAGGCTAGGCCCCTGAGCCTCGCGAGGGCAACCCTGCGGCAGGAGGACGCGAGCTAGCCTCGTCCGTCTGTGCCAGAACCTCCGGGGCCGAGGTGGGCTGCTTGGCCTCACGAGCCCTCACCTCCTCCTTCTTCCTTTTCGCCACCGGCATTGGCTCGGCCGCAGAGAGGAAAATGTTAGAGAACTATGTCAAGAGCAGGAAGCAAAGACAAGATGGTGCGCTTACTGATCCGTGCCGATGTACTCCCTCGTCCTCTTCAGGAGCGTGATGCCCACAGGCTTCGTGGGCGCAAGCCCCGCCGCGCTCACGGGAGCGGATGAGCACGCAGCGGCCGGATCTGTGGCAGCGGCGGCCGACGGCGGGGCAGAGGCGCCACCTCGGGGAAGCAACGATGACCTGTCCTTCTTCAGGACACCCTGCTTCAGCTTCTTCGGAGGGGTGCCCCTGGACCTCGTGGTGACCCCGGCGGAGCGAAGCGACCCCCTGACTGGGTGCTCGCCGGCGTCGTCGTCAGAGAAGGCATGGAGGAGCTCGCTCCGCCATGGGGGAGAAGTCTCCCCCACCTCCTCCAAGGTCGCCTCTGAGCTCTTGTTCTCCTCCTCCCCGGAGGGATCGCCGGAGGACACCGGCACCGGGGAGCCCGCGGGCAGGGAAGGCTCCAGCGGCATGACCCCCCCTCGTTGAAGACAGGCGGCGGCGGCTATCTTCTCCCCGTAGGCGCGATGGTACAACAGGAGATGGGCATCCGAGGGTCCACCCTGGTCCTTCCCGAGCAAGGTGCGCACGACCTTGCTCAGCTCCTCGTCAGACAAGTTGTCCGGGCGCAACCGGAGGTCGTCTTCCGCGCCCTTGAAGCTCCACAGGCGGCACGAGTGCGCCTGGAGCGGAGCCAGGTGCTGCGTCAAGAACTCCTTGACGATCATAGCCCCTGTCAGCTTCTCCGCCTTCGGGTCCTCCGCCTTCAGGTCGGCCGTCATCCTCTCCAGCAACTGCTCCGCCCTGGGGTCGGTGAGCTTCTCGTGAGCCCATCGATCAAGGGGCGTCGGCAGCGCGCTCGGCAGCTCCAGCCGAGCGTGGGAGCGCTTGGCGTCCATGAAGATCCACTTGTTCCAAAAGTCCTCCACCTTCTTCCCGGCCCGCGAGATCACGTTGCTGCCGTTGGCCGCGATGAAGCTAGCGAACCCAGAGCACTGGCCGCTGCTTATCCGGAGGTAGAAGAAGTGGCGGAACAGCGCGACGGAGGGCGTCACCCCCACGAACGCTTTGCAGTAGAAGGCAAAGATCGATAGGAGGAGGATGGAGTTGGGATGAAGATGGAGGGCGTGGAGACCATAGTGGTTGAGGATGGCGTAGAAGAAACGGGAGAAAGGGGGAACCAGCCCAGCGAAGACGCTGTGCAGGAAGAAGGGGTAGAAGGTGTCACCCAAGGCTTCCGGCTGGGCAGAGCCGACCCAGAGCGCCGTCTTCCCTCCCTCATTTTCGCCGCCCGCCGACAGCGGGAGCACGGTGACAAGGTGCTTCTCCTCGGTGATGGAGGACGCGCTCAAGGCCGGCTCAAACCCGAGAGCCGAGTGCGCGGCAGAGGCCAATGACTTCGCCTTGTCGGTGGCCGTCGGTGGCGAGTCCGAGGAAAGGATTCAGCAGATCTGGAGGCGCGCTAAGGAGAAGGGGATCTAGAGCAAGATGGAAGAAAGGCAATGAATGCTCAGCGGCAAGCGCCAGCCTTTTTGTCAGCCAGGGACAGTTGCCGAGGTGGCATGGGGAAGCGGAGACGCCCACGTCCCATCAATCGCCACGCGTTGACCAAGGCCGCAGGCGGTTAGGGCCCGCGGTGCTCTGCACTTGCCCCTTGGCTTCGCCTCGAAGCCAAGTTTGAGCGCACCTTGGGCCCGGGGGCTACTGTCGGCGTTCTGGGAACGGGGGTACCCAGACTTGCCTGCCTGCGGCCCATGGCGTGGCTCCATCGATGGCTTGGTACGGCCCAGCTTTAGCAACAACAACTCAAGACCCTCGCGAGGGGCCAAGCCTCGCGAGGCAGACGACACCAAGACCCCCAAGAGGAGCGGCCTCCTCAGGCTGGCTCCTGAGGAGCGGAGAGTTCTATGCAAGCCTCACCTCATGAGGTCCGGATGACGTGAGCCATGACGACCAAGGCCAGGCGGGCGCCAATGGGCGCAGTGTACCAGTTTCCTCTTTGGTGCTAAAGAGGCAAGCGCAGGCGCGGAGTCCCGAGGAATCAGCCAAAGGTTTCCATTCCCGTGCAACAAGACCAAGACCGCCAGGACGGCAGGACGGAGGTCATCACCGAGCCCACCATGGCGTCACAACCAGAGGCTTTTGCAGACGAAGACTACTTTTGTCAGGATAACATGTACTAGTTGTCTCCCTTTGAATTTGGCCGTTGTGGGATCCCTTCCCACCTTTCATTTGGGAAGAGGACAAAGGCCACTATAAATAGGACTTAGCCACCACCATAGAGAGGGATCGGACCCCCGGACGGATCATTCAGATCACCCTCGCTCCCACCAGCTCACTCGAGCACAAGAACACCTCTCCTCCTGAGGCTGTTCACCACTGTACTAGTTCATCCTCAGCCCCTCAAGGCCAATCCACCACAAAGCAGGAGTAGGGTTTTACACCGCAAGGTGGCCCAAACCTGGGTAAACTGCTGTGTCTCTTTTCCTTACAGTTCGTCGAGCTAGGCTGTGAGATTAGTGAGTAGGCAGACTAGGGAGGACGAGTTCTTCGCACGCACCCCAGAGTTCAAACCTCTCAAGGGTTTGCGGAACCCGAAATCTGACAAGTAGATCGATTTTGTCAAAACATTGTTGGTCCACCCGTATCGGAGCATGAGGACTTGGGTTCCGTAGTGTGGGTACAGTATACTAACCTCTGCAGAGTGTATAATCTATCGATAGCCCTGCCCGCGGATATGGGCCCAGTTCGTAGTAGGTCACAATGTGGGTCAACAGTAATAATAACCTGACTAATGAACAACCCTGGTTCGATGACGAGAGAAGTTGGTTAATCTTTATGTGATCATGAGGGGATCACGGTGGTATCATGGATACAGGGGTTGGTTGATATTTATGGTGTCATGTGATGATCCCGGGTAAAGTTCAAGCTCCTTGTGGTCTTTTGATTACTACGGTATTATTAATACCAAGCTTGATTTGATCCTGAGGTGATCGTGTGATGACCCGAAGAATCAGTGAGGAGACAAATATTTGGAAGCTCAGTTAAACATTATGGAATTCTCAGCCGTCTACATTGTATTGGGAATATTTGGTCAGAATGCAAAAGATATCCTGGCTTGGTTATCAGCATCAAGTACACCTCAGTGGGCAATCATCATAGCATTAATGATGAAATCGGCCGGAAGACAAGTGGTGTGCAAGACCAACATTATATTATCAGTCAAAGGTATGGTTCATATACAAGGCTTGATTCTGTTATGAGTACAATTTGAAACATGTTATACCTCAGAAGCAAGCCAGAATATGCTATGAATTCAGTACTCAGCAAGAAGGATAGTCGAACAATCTTTTTCATACAAGTGACCGGCAACAGAACTATGAGATGGTATATATATGAGGATTTCAGTCCGCATACCCCAGAGAGAAGCTTGTGGTGAAAGCAACCCAATCTTTCTCCGCAAGCTACCAGGGAAGCTTCCAATGCAAGATTCCTCAGTCTTCCTTGGTATGACATGTGGATGACTTCCAGTGCAATATACTCAGGCTTCTTCAGTAAGCTACCGCAAAAGCTTCCGGCATAAGGTACCGAGTCTTCCCCAGCAAGTGTTTAAAGGGGGAAGCTTTTGAATTACGGTACCCAATCTTCCTCAACAAGCTACCCTGGTGAAAGCTTCGAGCACAAGTTATTCAGTCTTCCTCAACACGATACTCTCGATGGCTTCCAACACAAGTTGTCCAATCTTCCGCAGTATAGCACTAGTGTAAGATATTACATAGTAAGATGGCAGCATATGGCACTGCATTCCAAGAATCAACTCCGCAGCAGTCTGGTCAGAAGCATGAACCAGTCAGGACTCAAGTACACCTCGAAAATCAACTACTTCTATATTGTGAGCATGCTACCAAGTTCATGCAAGTCACTCGTACGATGATGAAATCACGGTAAGAATCTGACAACCTCACCAGTTATGCAAGAGGAAGAAAAGCCAGTTATATACATCAGTGGGTGATGCAAGAACCGACACAATTTAAAGAAAGACAACATGGAGACAACCATCTTGGTAGTGGTTATCAAGGTCAGCCTCCTCACACCCGACAAGGCAATATCATTAACCCTTGTCACCACCTTGAATGCTTGACGACAACAATGAGCTCCCTACAAGCACATCTGAACCTGGTATGTTTCTTATATCGCGGGACACGAACAAGGATAAGTCTGATTGCCGGAATATTGCCACTACGGTGCCTATGGTCACACGAAGAATTAAGAGTATGAAAGGTCAAGTTCTTGCAGCAAAAGATTCAGAAAAGAAAACATTAATGAAGGAGCAAGACCGGCAATATAGGTATGATAATTGTTGCATGACCAACATGGTACAGATACCCCGGACAATCTGAGTCAGTATCGATCACCATGAATATACGCCCAAGGGGTCTACTCCGTTGTGGTAAGGACCTCATATCAAGGCAACCCGCTCAACCAACTGGATATGCTCAGATTTGTCAGTATCGACTATCCAAGTCTGCCATGCGAGAACAAAGGTCATTTCAACAAATTGACTCCAGCAACCGTGTTATGGCATCACACGGCCTACTACCCACATGGGTATAACGACAGAAAGAGTAATCAGAATATTGAACAACAGTCTCGAAGCATGTGCCCTCACATATGGGAATCAGTTAAAGAATAGCCTGCCGAGAACAAGATCCTTTTGTCAAAACCACCATCAGTCAAGTCTATGGATAGTACGGATCTAATACTCAAGACAGTGGTGATTCAGGGATCCCTGCGATGCAGTCAGATTCCGCCAGGAGAACGGTAATGATTCACAACACTGTTTTGAACCCGGAGGACATGCATCTATTTGAGAAACCCAATGCAAGAAGTAAAAGAATAATTGGGTGTCCACCGGGAAGATCTGTTCACAACTCCATGGAATGTTGTCAGTGCTGGGTACAAGAATGACACATCCATCAGAAACCACTCTCAGACGTGTGAGAAGGGCACGTGTTGCAGTAATGATCATCTTTCCATCCCGTTAAGCTGACAGATATAAAAGACTTGGAGTCAGGGTAACATATGAGGTAAGCCCTGTCAGAAAGTGGATATAGTGAAGCAAACCACCCCGGTCAAGGCAGTCAGTTATATGAAATACAGTGGGAACATCATATAAGGAAAAAGGATACCCGAGTTGGAAACGGTTTCCTTAAGTCAGAATATTCATGCTTGTTCCCTGAGCAACCAAATCTCGAGGACGAGATTTATTTAAGGGGGGAGGTTTGTAACACCCTGGATTTTGGCCCTTTCTTTTTCTGTTGTTTTCTTTGGATTTTGCTTGAGATTTCTTTTTCTGTGGCTCTATGGTTTGGAAACTTGAGAAGATCATCTCTTCCCAGTCTCTAGAGTGGCTTGTCATCCTCAAAACCATCCCAAGATCACGTCATTTCCCATCTTGGACCAATCCTAATATACTTTTTCTTGGGAATATTCCTTTTTCTATTATAGGAATAACCCTGTTTGCCCGAGGTTGTGAAGCAACCTATATTTCTGTCTTCCACAAAATTCCCAAACAATTCTCATAATTTTTTTGGATCATATATGCCCAAATATGTCCAAACTTTCCTTGCCTAGCCCCGAAATAATTCATCAATATTCATTCTTCAATACTGTCCAGTGTGGCTTTTTGTGAAGGAAGTGCCACCTATCTTTGCTTGCTTGCTCCCAAACTTTTTGGGCACTCTTTCCTATCTATATCATTGCCTCATGCCAAAATTCAACTCCATTTGGCCAGTGAATCTTCCTCAGTAAATTTCCAAAGTTTCTGTCAGATGGAAGCCTTTGTGAAGGAAGTACTAGCTAGGGCAATCCAAATAAGTTGCAATTTTTCATGGTCCTTTATATGATCAAATAATGACTCTCCACCAATTTTGAGCTTCATTCATCCATCTATGTGAGCACACCATCAAATCTTGGTTTCTCGTCCGATTTTCAGGTTGTGAAGCAACTACATTTTATATTGCTTCATTATTTCTGAAACTTTACCAGGACATGATCCTACCCATATAAACTCTCTCCACCAAATTTGGGATCATTTCATTCATCCAATATTCCTCCATAATTTTCTCAAAATTATGTCCAGAGAAGACCACTGTGAAGGAAGTACCATGTTGGCATGTCCAAATGTTATTAAATTTATATGTTGTCTTCTTATGCCTAAATAAACCCCCTCTGCAAAGTTTTAGCCCAACCCAACACTCCTAGTGAGTGCTACTTCATGATCTTGATTCTGGACTAGATTGTGCAGTTGTTAAGCAACTATATTAAATCATGGTCCAAATCACCTCAAAATTCACAGGATTGTAGTCCTTCTTACCCTAAGCATATCTGACATCTTTTGATCCTTAGTGGCCAACACATTTCACCTCACCATATGGGCCAAGTTTGCTGCAGTGAACTTCTGAGGATCATTCCCATCTAACCATAGTGTCTTTCGTCGAGGCATCACCTCTGAGATGACCAGGCTTGGAGAGGTAACACAATGGACATGATTAGGCCAGCTAGAGTGCACTGTGTGCACCAGTTCACGCGGTGACCATCGGCCTGGCATGCCATGGATGCGAGCTGGATGTCGTTTGCTTCGGGCCCCTCTTGTGCTCATCGTTCTCGCATGCCCGGCCATGTGCAACCACTTCCCCGTGACCGTGCCATCACTTCCCTGCCACTTCCCCATCCTATGTCGTTGTCGTTGGTTCGCCTTCGAGCGTGCCCATGACCTGCCCCCTCTGCCGCCGCTGTGTCCGGTTGCCTGCGCCGCTCCCTAGCCTTCTCGAGCACGCCCGAGTCCCCCTACTCCTCCTTGAAGCCTCTGGACATGCCACCCCTGCCCACCGCATGGCCTCGGCACGTCAGAGCACCGGTACATGCATCCCCGTGGCAGTACGCCTCGGTCCCCCTCACCCGGCTATATATAGCCCTCCCCGAGCTCGCCCGACCACACCAGCCCCTTCCTCACCCTCCCAGCTCTCTCCCCGACCTCTCCATCGAGCCTCTGGAGCTCTCCTTGACCCCCATGGCCGCCACTCCCCGCCGGCTAAATTAGCTCATTGCCAAGCCCCTCCCTCCCTGTTGTTGCCACCATCCTCTTCCCCGAGCCCCGGCGATCCTCACCAGTCCCACGTTTCGCCGCCGGAGCTACTGTGGCCACGGCTCCCAAGGTTGGCCGCCGCCGCTGCCCTCAGCCACCGCAAGCTGCCATTGCTCTGCCCCTCGTTGGCGCCTGATGCTGCTCCAGACGGATGCGGCGTCTCTCCCCGAGTCCACTGGTGCCTCCCGCTCGGCCGGAGGTGGCCGGAGCCGGCCGGGCTGTCGCCGGCGCCACGCCCCTCCCCTGCTTCCTCTGTCCCGCATGGGGGGAACAGCAAGAGGAAGAGGATAACCGGCCTGGTGGGCCCCTCCTCCCCGCAGGCCCCACCTGTCATCGACTGCGACCCCTGTCTAGCTGGATTAAGTGGAAGTGGATTTTGGAGGAATACATTTTCGCTTTCTGAAAACATACTTTGGTTCTCCTTCGGGCAGTAACACGCTTTCTGTTCTCTGAAAACGTATTTTCCTTAGTGCGCTTTATGTTTTAACAGCGAAGGACCTTTTTGTAAATACTTTGGTTACAAATTGGTCCCTGGTTTTCAAACGTCCGTATCTCTGCGACCGTAACTCCGAATCAGGTGATTCCAAAGCCCACGTCTTCGTCTCGTCGAGCCTGTTATATTGGTACCATTTTAACTTTGTTTGCATATACTGAAAATGACCATTTTCCCTTGCCCTTAATCAGCCCCCTCCGGGAGAGAATCTTTTCTGGCGAATCGTTCCGCGAGTTCACCGCACTTCTCCCCGATGATTTCTTCATCTCCAGGCAAGCCACAACAGCCACTTGCATGATGGCCATGCAGTAGCCATGATTTTCAACTTGAATATTTAAATAATGTGTGCCGGTTAATATTTTGGGAATGCTTTATATATGTTGGTGCATCCATGTTTACCGTTATGCTATGATCTTATGCATCTAGTTGGTTACATGATTTCTTGCTGATCTTATTGTTAAGTTATATTCTGGTAATTATTTCCGATACTAGTGGTCATGCTATGTTTATAAGAAGTGTTATACTTGTGCTATTCATGATCATCGCTATGCCATGCTCATGTTCATCTAGTAGAGTAATGCTTTATTGTTGTTCATGTTAAATGGTTATGTTGATCATCCATGTTCATGCTGCTATCCGGCTCATATGCATGTCAGTGCATCATGCTATTTTATTATTATGGCTCAGCTCATTAACCTTCAAGTTAAACCGGACTTTAGTCGAACTTGAACATCTGTTAGCTGAGTCATAGTGCCATCGAATCGAGCTGACCAGTGCAGCCACACTTGTCTTATGGGAGGTGCTGACTGGGTCTATTGTCATGCCTCTCGCTGGTTCCTCCAACTAGGGAAGGTTAGGTGCGCATGCTGCCCTGGCCCGGTATGCGGCAATAACCTTGTGTGCCCGAGTTGTATGGATCCATTGTCCCCGTTTGGGGCCATTTTTGTTTTGCCACGACGGTGGTCGTTGGGTGTCACGAGGTGACATCGGGCCACCCATGACTCAGCCCAAAGGGGAGTTTGTCGGAGTGACCGGGAGAGTGTCATGCAGTAGATCGGTTTTGTTAGAACGCCGTTGGTCCACCCGAATGGGAGCACGAGGCTTTGGGTTCCGTAGTGTGGGTACAATGTACTAACCTCTGCAGAGTGTATAATCTATCGATAGCCGCGCCCGCGGATATGGGCCTAGTTTGTAGTAGGTCACACTATGGGTCAACAGTAATAATAACCTGACTAATGAACAACCCTGGTTTGATGAGGAGAGAAGTTGGTCAATCTTTATGTGATCGTGAGAGGATCACGGTGGTATCATGGATACCAAGGTTGGTTGATATTTATGGTGCCATGTGATGATCCTGGGTAAAGTTCAAGCTCCTTGTGGTATTTTGATTACTATGGTATTGTTAATACCAAGCTTGATTTGATCCTGAGGTGATCATGTGATGACCATGATGGTAAGTAAGAATGGCATACCTATGGTGGTTACGTGGTAACCTTTGAACAGAGTATGTTGGTCCATGATATGTTAAACATGCTGCATGCTAGCATCATCAGTGTTCATGTCTTGAGTAACATGTTCATGCCATGCTCATCTGTTATTGTTCTAGCTATATCATGTTCACCTTATTCATGCCATGTTGTTCTAATGGTATCATGCTCATCCTTGTTTAACCTGTAAATGCCATGATGTTGTTTGTCTTGATTGCTTTGGTTGCTGTGAGCTTGCGAGTACATTCAAAGTACTCACCTGGCGTGTCATGCCAGTTTGCAGGTCATGCCTTGTTTGCTTGCTTGCCGATGATTCCGAGTTTGCGAGCTAGGATACGTGTTCCAGCCAGAGTCCCTGCGGAGTGGAGTCCATTGCAGTCGTCGTGTTCCGCTGCTAGAAGCTCTTCCGCTGCTTCGAGTTGTTCTGCTGCTAGCATAGAACTACCTGAGCAGGCGTAGTGTCGCCGTGCCAATGTAATTCCCTGTTATATCGGAACCCTTGTATCCCCGAGTATTTGTAATAAAGAGCTGATTGGTTCTATGCCAAGCAGTGCCGTATTCCAGAAGACTTGATCTCTGGGCTGGAATACGGGGTGTTCTGGTTCCTCTAAGGCGGGGTGCCACAGTTTTACACACATCTATCAATAGGATATCAACTAAAGTTAATTGGCAAGAGGTTCAGGCTTTTTACCATAGCAAGTTGTGGCAAATCCTAAATTACATAGAAGAGCAGGATGACGAGTAGTATGCATGAACCCGAATCACTGAACATCAAGCGGTGGCGACATGAGGAGGGCAGGATGAGTAAATCAGCGAGAGACATTGCCCATTGCAGGTGAGAATAGAGCAGGGTGCTCGAGTCGGGTTGATGCGGTGGATCCAAGATTGGCGATGCGGCGGCCTACTTCAATCTGAAAATTGAAGTTTCAAGTCCAAATCAGAAGTACGACTTAATTAAACTACAAAAGATGCCTTTTGGTAGATACCTGAATCTTACAAAAACACAATTTAGGACTTGTGTGCCACCAATGTGTGAAGCCTGGTAGTTGCACTGTACATCCAAATAAAATACCATTGTACTAAATATAAGCCATCCTATGTTCCATTATACTAAATCCTGGGATTTATGCTTCTCTGTACTTATGTAATATACTTCTAGAAAATTTGAGATGGCCAAGACATTGTCGTATGATGCTTTTGAGGATCTGTTGCAAAAGTAGAATGCACTTTGCTATATATATGAATGCTCTACGCATATTTTTCACTGTTGCAAAGCCAAACAGGGCCTTGATACGTCTCCAACGTATATGTAATTTTTTACTGTTCCATGCTATTATATTATTTTTTTTGGATGTTTTATATGCAATAATATGCTATTTTATATTATTTTTGGGACTAACCTATTAACCTAGAGCCCAGTGCTAGTTTTTGTTTTTCCTTGTTTTTGAGTTTTATAGAAAAGGAATATTAAACGGAGTCCAAACAGAATAAAACTTTCGCGATGATTTTTCTTGGACCAGAAGACATCCAGAGGACTTGGAGAGGGGGCCAGAAGGTTCCCGAGGAGGCCACAAGCCTGCTAGGCGTGCCCTAGGGGGCGCCCTGAGGGCCTGTGGGCCCCTCGGAGGTCTTCCAACCCTAATCTTTGCACTATAAATTCCCAAAGATTCCCAAACCATCAGAGGCATCCACCAAAATACTTTTCCACCACCGCAAGCCTCTGTTCCCGTGAGATCCCATCTTGGGGCCTTTTCCGGCGATCTGTCGGAGGGGGATTCGATCACGGAGGGCCTCTACATCAACCTTGATGCCCTATCGATGATGCGTGAGTAGTTTACCAGAGACCTACGGGTCCATAGCTAGTAGCTAGATGGCTTCTTCTCTCTCTTTGATCTTCAATACAATGTTCTCCTTGATGTTCTTGGAGATCTATTCGATGTAATACTTTTTTGCGGTGTTTGTTGAGATCCGATGAATTGTGGAATTATGATCAGATTATCTATGGATATTCTTTGAGACTTCTCTGAACTCTTTTATGCATGATTAAGATATCTTTTTATTTCTCTTCGAACTATCGGTGTGGTTTGGCCAACTAGATTGGTTTTTCTTGCAATGGGAGAGGTGCTTAGCATTGGGTTCAATCTTGCGGTGTCCTCACCCAGTGACAGAAGGGGTAGCAAGGCATGTATTATATTGTTGCCATCAAGGATAAAAAGATAGGGTTTATATCATATTGCTTGAGTTTATCCCTCTACATCATGTCATCTTACTTAAGGCGTTACTTCGTTCTTATGAACTTAATACTCTAGATGCATGCTGGATAGCGGTCGATGTGTGGAGTAATAGTAGTAGATGCATGCAGGAGTCGGTCTACTTGACACGGACGTGATGCCTATATTCATGATCATTGCCTTCGATATCGTCATAACTATGCGCTTTTCTATCAATTGCTCAACAGTAATTTGTTTACCCATCGTATGCTTTCTTCGAGAGAGAAGCCTTTAGTGAAACCTACGGCCCCCAGGTCTATTTTCCATCATACAATTTCAGATCTATAAACCAAAAAACCCAAAAATACCTTGCTGCACTTTATTTATATTTACTTTAGTTTGCCTTTTTATTTATCTTTTATACCTATCTCTACTAGATCTCACTCTTGTTCGAGACCATGAAGGGATTGACAACCCCTTTTTCGCGTTGAGTGCAAGTGTTTGTTAGTTTGTGCAGGTGCATAGATTGGAGACTTGCTTGTTCCTCCTACTGGATTGATACCTTCGTTCTTAGCTGAGGGAAATATGTATCTATACTTTGCTGCATCACCCTTTCCTCTTCAAGGGAAAAATCAACGCAAGCTCAAGAAGTAGCAGGAAGATTTTTTGGCGCCGTTGCTGGGGAGGTTCTACATCAATCCTACCAAGTACCCATCATAGACTCTCATCTCTTGCATTACATTATTTGCCATTTGCCTCTCATTTTCCTCTCCCTCACTTCTAAAACATTTTCAGAAAAACACAAAAATATTTGCCTTTTTATTTGCCTTCTTTCCGTTTGCCTTTATGTCTTACTTGGTTTGTTTGCTTGTTCGCTTGGAATAATTGTGTATTTATTGAAAATCAAAAAGCAAAAGGTTTATGGATCCTCATCCACTTGCTAATCTTTTCAAAAGATCCAACTATGATGAACCAATTTCTAGTGAGTTGAGTGCACTAGATTATCTTTATGAAGTTTTGCTTGAAATTCGTGAATCTAAAAAAATTATGAAGTGATTCACGATAGCTCCTTGAATGAAAAGAATGATTGCAATGATGTTATTATAAATTCTATTAATGTCAATTATGCTAATAGTATGCAAAACCCCAAGCTTGGGGATGCTAGTTTCGATATGTCCACTACCTATTGCAATGATCATGATTGGGGTGATTCTTCTTATGATCTTGAAAATTTATTTAAGCCTCATGATGAATATGTTTGCGATAATATTGAAATTGGGTTTGGAAGAGTGTCAACTCTAGGAAAAAGGAATCCCAATATTTGGAGAGTGTTCAATCTTATGAAATTTTTAACAAAAGTGGGTTTGGAGAGGTCATGACTTTAGTTAATGTTAATCCCACTATCTTGGAAGAGTTTCAACTTTGCATGCATGTGGATCATGTATAGAATATGATATGTGATAGCTATATTGTTTAATTTGATTATGGTCCTACATGTAATTATTATGAGAGAGGAAAATATGGTTGTAGAAATTTTCATGTTACTAAATTACCTCTCGTTATGTTGAGATTGCTATTGTTTCTTTCTTCTTCCTTGCATATGTTAGGTTTTGTTTGTCTTGATAATTTGTTTGGTTATAAAAATCCTATGAATAGGAAGCATGTTAGAATTAAACTTGTTTTTCACATGCTATATGATGCTCTCTTCGTGTTTCAATTATTATCTTTCATGTGAGCATCATCGAAATTATAAATGCCTAGCTAAAAGGCTTTAAAGAAAAGCGCTCGTTGAGAGTCAACCCAATATTTTTCCTTTATGTTTTTATGATAATACACATTATTACCTCTGTAGTAATTGTGTTTTGATGTTTTAATTAGTGTTTGAGCCAAGTAAGACCTTTGGGATGGTCGACGGTGATAGTTGATTTGATCTTGAGGAAAAACAGAAACTTTTGTGCTCATTGCCAGAATTTTAAAAAATCACAGAAATGTGATTTTGATCACAATTTTTTACACAAGATTGATATACAAATTTACCAGGTTTTACTAATTTTTCAGAAATTTTGGAGGTACATAAGTATACGAAATTTCCAGATTACTACAGACTATTCTGTTTTTGACAGATTCTGTTTTGTATGTGTTGTTTGCTTATTTTGATGAATCTATGGGTAGTATCGGGGGGTATGAACCATGGAGAAGTTGGAATAAAGTAGATATAACACCAATATAAATTAAGAATGAGTTCACAACAGTACCAAAAGTGGTGATTTATTTTATTATACTAACGGATCTTATGAGTTTTCTGTTGAGTTTTGTGTTGTGAACTTTTCAAGTTTTGGGTAAAGATTTGATGGACAACGGAATAAGGAGTTGCAAGAGCCTAAGCTTGGGGATGACCAAGGCACCCCAAGGTAATATTTAAGGACAACCAAGAATCTAATCTTGGGGATGCCCCGGATGGCATCCCCTCTTTTGTCTTCAATCCATCGGTAAATTTGCTTAAGGCTATATTTTTATTCACCACATGATATGTGTTTTACTTGGAGCATCTTGTATGATACGATTCTTTGCTTTTTAGTTTGACACAATCATCCTTGCTTTACACACCTTTTGAGAGGGACACACATTAATCGTGAATTTATTAGAATACTCTATGTGCTTCACTTATATCTTCTGAGCTAGGCAGTTTGCTCTAGTGCTTCACTTATATCTTTTTAGAGCACGGCGGTGGCTTTATTTTATAGAAGTTGTTGAACTCTCATGCTTAAATTATATTATTTTGAGAGCCTTAAACAGCATGGTAATTTTCTTAGGTTATGAAATTTGTCCTAATATGATGGGCATCCAAGGAGGATATTATAAAAACTTTCATATAAAGAGCATTGAATACTATGAGAATTTTGATTCCTTGCATATTGTTTTCACATATAAAGATGGTGATATTAGAGTCAAGCTAGTGAGTAATTGTGGATTGGTAGAAATACTTGTGTTAAAGTTTGTGATTCCCGTAGCAAGCACGTATGGTGAACCGTTATGTGATGAAGTCGGAGCATGATTTATTTTTTGATTGTCTTCCTTATGAGTGGCGGTCGGGGATGAGCGATGGTCTTTTCCTACCAATATATCCCCCTAGGAGCATGCGTGTAGTACTTTGTTTCTATGGCTAATAAATTTTTGCAATAAGTATGTGAGTTCTTTATGACTAATGTTGAGTCCATGGATTATACGCACTCTCACCCTTCCACCATTGCTAGCCTCTCTAGTACCACACAACTTTCGCTGGTGCATTAAACCCACCATATACCCTTCCTCAAAACAGCCACCATACCTACCTATTATGGCATTTCCATAGCCATTCCGAGATATATTGCCATGCAACTTCCACTGTTCCGTTTTGTTATGACACGCACCATCATTGTCATATTGCTTTGCATGATCATGTAGTTGGCATAGTATTTGTGGCAAGGCCACCGTTCATATTTTTTGTACATGTCACTCTTGATCATAGCATATCCCGGTACACCGCTGGAGGCATTCATATAGAGTCATATCTTGTTCTAGTATCAAATTGTAATTTTTGAGTTGTAAGTAAATAAAAGTGTGATGATCTTCATTATTAGAGCATTGTCCCATGTGAGGAAAGGATGATGGAAGCTATGATTCCCTCACAAGTTGGGATAAGTCTCCGGACTTTACAAAAAATAAAAGAGGCCAAAGAAGCCCAAACAAAAAAATGAAAAAAATGAGAGAAAAGAGAGAAGGGACAATGTTACTATCCTTTTTCCACACTTGTGCTTAAAATTAGCACCATGATCTTCATGATAGAGAGTCTCCTATTTTGTCACTTTCATATACTAGTTTGAATTTTTTTCATTATAGAACTTGGCTTGTATATTCCAATGATGGGCTTCCTCAAATTACCCTAGGTCTTCGTGAGCAAGCAACTTGGATGCACACCCACTTAGTTCCTTTTTGAGCTTTCATACACTTATAGCTCTAGTGCATCCGTTGCATGGCAATCCCTACTCACTTGCATCGATATCAATTGATGGGCATCTCCATAGCCCATTAATTTGCCTAGTTGATGTGAGACTTTCTCCTTCTTTTTTGTCTTCTCCACAACCACCATATTCTATTCCACCCATAGTGCTATATCCATGGCTCACGCTCATGTATTGCGTGAAAGTTGAAAAAGTTTCAGAACACCAAAAGTATGAAACAATTGCTTGGCTTGTCATCGGGGTTGTCCATGATGTAATACTTTGTGTGATGAAGATGGGGCATAGCCAGACTATATGATTTTGTAGGGATAACTTTCTTTGGCCATGTTATTTTGAGAAGACATGATTGCTTTGTTAGTATGCTTGAAGTATTATTGTTTTAATGTCAATATTAAACTTTTATTTTGAATCTTATGGATCTGAATATTCATGCCACAATAAAGAAGATTCCATTGATAAATATGTTAGGTAGCATTCCACATCAAAAATTATGTTTTTATCATTTACCTACTCGAGGACGAGCAGGAATTAAGCTTGGGGATGCTTGATACGTCTCTAACGTATCTATAATTTTTTATTGTTCCATGCTATTATATTCTCTGTTTTGGATGTTTTATATGCATTAATATGCTATTTTATATTATTTTTGGGACTAACCTATTAACCTAGAGCCCAGTGCCAGTTTCTCTTTTTTCCTTGTTTTTGAGTTTTACAGAAAAGGAATATCAAATGGAGTCCAAATGGAATAAAACTTTCGCGATGATTTTTCTTGGACCAGAAGACATCCAAAGGACTTGGAGAGTGGGGCCAAAAGGTTCCTGAGGAGGCCACAAGCCTACCAGGCGCGCCCTAGGGGGACCGCCCTGATGGCTTGTGGGCCCCTCGGAGGTCTTCCAACCCTAATATTTGCACTATAAATTCCCAAATATTCCCAAACCATTAGAGGCATCCACCAAAATACTTTTTCGCCGCCGCAAGCCTCTGTTCCTGTGAGATCCCATCTTGGGGCCTTTTCCGGCGATCTGCCGGAGGGGGATTCGATCACGGAGGGCCTCTACATCAACCTTGCTGCCCTACCGATGATGCGTGAGTAGTTTACCACAGACCTACGTGTCCATAGCTAGTAGCTAGATGGCTTCTTCTCTCTCTTTGATCTTCAATACAATGTTCTCCTCGATGTTCTTGGAGATCTATTCGATGTAATACTTTTTTGCGGTGTGTTTGTTGAGATCCGATGAATTGTGGATTTATGATCAGATTATCTATGAATATTATTTGAGTCTTGTCTGAACTCTTTTATGCATGATTAAGATATCTTTGTATTTATCTTCGAACTATCGGTTTGGTTTGGCTAACTAGATTGGTTTTTCTTGCAATGGGAGAGGTGCTTAGTTTTGGGTGCAATCTTGCGGTGTCCTCACCAGTGACAGAAGGGGTAGCGAGGCACGTATTGTATTGTTGCCATAAAGGATAAAAAGATGGGGTTTATATCATATTGCTTGAGTTTATCCCTCTACATCATGTCATCTTACTTAAGGCGTTACTCCGTTCTTATGAACTTAATACTCTAGATGCATGCTGGATAGCGGTCGATTTGTGGAGTAATAGTAGTAGATGCAGGCAGGAGTCGGTCTACTTGATACGGATGTCATGCCTATATTCATGATCATTGTCTTAGATATCGTCATAGCTATGCGCTTTTCTATCAATTGCTCAACAGTAATTTGTTTACCCACCGTATGCTTTCTTTAAGAGAGAAGTCTCTAGTGAAACCTATGGCCCCCGGGTCTATTTTCCATCATATATTTTTAGATCTGTAAACCATAAAACCCAAAAATACCTTGCTGCACTTTATTTATATTTACATTAGTTTGCCTTTTTATTTATCTTTTATACCTATCTCTATTAGATCTCAATCTCGTTCGAGACCATGAAGGGATTGACAACCCCTCTTTCGCGTTGAGTGCAAGTGTTCGTTAGTTTGTGCAGGTGCATAGATTGGAGACTTGCTTGTGCCTGCTACTGGATTGATACCTTGGTTCTTAACTGAGGGAAATACTTATCTCTACTTTGCTGCATCACACTTTCCTCTTCAAGTGAAAAATCAACGCAAGCTCAAGAAGTAGCAGGCCTCCAGAACCGGAGGGCCCCAAATTCTTTTTAATCAAAGTTCTAAATTAAGCATTAGATTCTAAAGTAAAGAACTAATGAAAATATTTTTTGCCAACACAACCACTGTATCTCTCTCTAATCACAATGCATCAAATCCTCTCAGCGCTTTACATCTGCCCTCTCTCTCACTTACTATTTGCTGGTCTTTTCTGAACCTGTGTAGTTAACCGGTGTAATCTTTTGTTAAAAACCTGCAGCGACTGCAAAAAAAAATGATTTGCTTTTTCACATGTAGGGCCTAATTTTGATTTACATGGACTCTGATTTCACTGGTGCGGCCCTGAATAAAATCCATGAAAATATGGTGCATCCACAATTAAGTTAAATAATAGATCAAATGTACAGTACGAACTTAATATAATGAACCCTAATCATTGTAGATTACAAACTTTGGAAAATCCTAATTATCGAGATGGGTCGGGATGAGGAGTGCTATGCATGAACCCTATTCTTTCAACATTAGGGGCTGGCAGGATGGTGAGGGTGGAATGAGGAAATTACCTAGAGAGCCATTGCTGGTCGCTTCAATTGGGGAGACAAGAGGGTCGGCTTCTCACGGGAAGGGTCGGTGCGGTGGATCCCATCTCAGCTGGTGGGGCGGCCTGCTCCAATCTGCCTTCGCCGGTCACTGCAATCTGGGAGAATAGGGGGGTGCTCACTGGGCAAGTTGTTGCGATGGATCCAAGGCCCGAGCACGACCTGGGCGCAGGGCGACCTCCCCCAAAGTGTCATCGTCGGTCGCTACAATCTGGGGAAGAAGGGAGCCAGATGAATCTATCTATATGAAGAAAATGCGGGGTGGGTGGTGCCTTTTAGTGGTGTCCCTTGATACGTCTCCAACGTATCTATAATTTTTGATTGTTCCATGCTATTATATTATCTGTTTTGGATGTTTTATATGCATTAATATGCTATTTTATATTTTTTGGGACTAACCTATTAACCTAGAGCCCGGTGCCAGTTTCTGTTCTTTCCTTGTTTTTTAGCTTCGTGGAGAAGGAATACCAAACGGAGTCCAAACGGAATAAAATCTTCGCGATGATTTTTCTTGGACCAGAAGACACCCAGGAGACTTGGAGATGAAGTCAGAGGAGCCACGAGGCGGCCACAAGGGTGGAGGGTGCACCCAGGGGGGTAGGGCGCGCCCCCCTGCCTTGTGGGCCCCCCGTGACCCTCCTGACCTAATTCTTTCGCCTATATATTCATATATATTCCCAAAGCACCAGAAGCATCTACGAAGATACTTTCCCACCGCCGCAACCTTATGTACCCGCGAGATCCCATCTAGGGACCTTTTCCGGCACCCTGCTAGAGGGGGATTAGATCACGGAGGGCTTCTACGTCAACCCTATTGCCCTTCCGATGAAGCGTGAGTAGTTTATCTCACACCTACGGGTCCATAGCTAGTAGCTAGATGGCTTCTTCTCCCTCTTTGATTCTCAATACCATGTTCTCCTCGATGTTCTTGGAGATCTATTCGATGTAATACTTTTTTGTGGTGTGTTTGCCAAGATCCGATGAATTGTGGATTTATGATCAGATTATCTATGAATATTATTTGAATCTTCTCTGAATTCTTTTATGCATGATTTGATATCTTTGTAATTCTCTTCGAACTATCGGTTTGGTTTGGCCAACTAGATTGGTTTTTCTTGCAATGGGAGAAGTGCTTAGCTTTGGGTTCAATCTTGCGGTGTCCTTTCCAGTGACAGTAGGGGCAGCAAGGCACGTATTGTATTGTTGCCATCGAGGATAAAAAGATGGGGTTTACATCATATTGCTTGAGTTTATTCCTCTACATCATGTCATCTTACTTAATGCGTTACTCTGTTCTTCATGAACTTAATACTCTAGATGCAGACAGGAGTCGGTCGATGTGTGGAGTAATAGTAGTAGATGCAGAATCATTTCGGTCTACTTGACACGGACGTGATGCCTATATTCATGATCATTACCTTAGATATCGTCATAACTTTGCGCTTTTCAATCAATTGCTCGGCAGTAATTTGTTCACCCACCGTATTATTTGCTATCTTGAGAGAAGCCTCTAGTGAAACCTATGGCCCCCGGGTCTATTTTCCATCATATAAGTTTCCGATCTATCATATTAGTTTCCGATCTACTATTTTGCAATCTTTTACTTTCCGATCTATAAACCAAAAATACCAAAAATATTTCTTTATCTTTTATTTAGTTTCATCTATATCTATCAGATCTCACTTTTGCAAGTAACCATGAAGGGATTGACAACCCCTTTATGGCGTTGGGTGCAAGTTGTTTGATTATTTGTGTAGGTATTCGGTGATTTGTGCGTTGTCTCCTACTGGATTGATACCTTGGTTCTCAAACTGAGGGAAATACTTATCTCTACTTTGCTGCATCACCCTTTCCTCTTCAAGGGAAAAACCAATGCAAGCTCAAGAAGTAGCAGGAAGAATTTCTGGCGCCGTTGCCGGGGAGATCTACGCCAAGTCAAGACATACCAAGTACCCATCATAAACTCTCATCTCTTGCATTACATTATTCGCCATTTGCCTCTCGTTTTCCTCTCCCCCACTTCTAAAATGATTTTCAAAAAGATTTGCCTTTTTATTCGCCCTTCTTCTATTCGCCTTCTTCGTTTGCCTTTTTTCTCGCTGCCCTCTTGTTTTCTTAAGTTCGCCTTTCTATCGTTATGGCCGAATCAAAAAGGGTTAAGGGTTTTCTCCCGAGTTTTAATTCTTTAGATAGCCCCTCTATCCTCTCTAAGCTCATAAATAATGATGCTACGGAAAGACCTACCGGGGTTGGTAATCAGAATTTTAACAATTTTGATGAAGATGACCCCAGAATTTTTCGTTATCTGCTTGATGAATCTTTGAAAGATGCTTGGGATAGGCTGTTGAGGATCCGAGCTAGCTATGTGCCCCAATATCATATTGAGATATACTTGAAAAGCTTTTATGTTGGTTTACCCCCTTCTTTTAAGCAAGTTTTGGATTCTATATTTGAAAATGGTTTTCTTGAAGGGGATGCCATTGATACTTATGAAAAGATGAAAACTATATTTGGGCACTCCAAAGGTGAAAATGTTGAATCAACTACTCTTATGTGCTTTTATCAAAATGAAATAATCAAAGAGATGAAGGCTAGTTTAGATGCAAATTTTCGAAGTGTGCTTAATCTTTCTTCCACCATTAATGGCCACATACTTACACAAAATAGAAAGATAAGTGCTCTGGACAAGAAATTCTCTCTTTACTACCAAAAGGGAGAAGATGACAATACCTAGATCTATTCATGTTTTTATGCCTAGCTAAGGGCGTTAAACAATAGCGCTTGTTGGGAGGCAACCCAATTTTATTTATGTTTTTGCTTTTTTGTTCCTTTTTTGCTTTAAATAATTCATATAGCCTCTGGTTAGATGGGTTTTTGTGTTTTAATTAGTGCTTGTGCCAAGTAAGACCTTTGGGATGGCTTACGGTGATAGTTGATTTGATCTTGCTGAAAAATAGAAACTTTTGCATCCAGTCACAGAATTTTAATAATTCACTGGAGCGTTTAAAAACCCTGAATTTTGTATACGAGCTTGATATACAAATTTCCTCTGTTGTCCTAATTTTTCAGAATTTTTGGAGTTACATAAGTATTAGAACAATTCAGATCTTCATAGACTATTCTGTTTTTGACAGATTCTGTTTTCTTTGTGTTGTTTGCTTATTTTGATGAATCTATGGGTAGTATCGGGGGGTATGAACCATGGAAAAGTTGGAATATGGTATATATTACACCAATATAAATAAAGAATGAGTTCACAACAGTACCAAAAGTGGTGATTTATTTTCTTATACTAACGGAGCTTATGAGATTTTTCAGTTTGAGTTTTGTGTTGTGAAGTTTTCAAGTTTTGGGTAAGGATTTGATGGACTATGGAATAAGGAGTGGCAAGAGCCTAAGCTTGGGGATGCCCAAGGCACCCCAAGGTAATATTCAAGGACAGTCAAGAGCCTAAGCTTGGGGATGCCCCGGAAGGCATCCCCTCTTTCGTCTTTGTCTATCGGTAACTTTACTTGAGGCTATATTTTTATTCACCACATGATATGTGTTTTGCTTAGAGCGTCTTGTATGATTTGAGTCTTTGCTTTTTAGTTTTCCACAAACATCCTTGCTGTACACACCTTTTGAGAGGGACACGCATGAATCATGATTTATTGGAATACTCTATGTGCTTCACTTATATCTTTTGAGCTAGGCAATTTTGCTCTAGTGCTTCACTTATATATTTTTAGAGCACGGCGGTGGTTTTATTTTATAGAAATTTTTGAACTCTCATGATTCACCTATATTATTTTGAGATTCTTTAAGCAGCATGGTAATTTACTTTGGTTATAAATTTAGTCCTAATATGATAGGCATCCAAGAGGGATATAATAAAAACTTTCATATAAAGTGCATTGAATACTATGAGAAGTTTGATTCCTTATGATTGTTTTGAGATATAGAGATGGTAATATTAGAGTCATGCTAGTGAGTAATTGTGAATTTGAGAAATACTTGTGTTAAAGTTTGTGATTCTTGTAGCATGCACGTATGGTGAACCGTTATGTGATGAAGTCGGAGCATGATTTATTTATTGATTGTCTTCCTTATGATTGGCGGTCGGGGACGAGCGACGGTATTTTCCTACCAATCTATCCCCCTAGGAGCATGCGCATAGTACTTCATTTCGATAACTAATAGATTTTTGCAATAAGTATGTGAGTTCTTTATGACTAATGTTGAGTCCATGGATTATACGCACTCTCACCCTTCCACCATTGCTAGCCTCTCTAGTGCCGCGCAACTTTCATCGGTACCATACACCCACCATATACCTTCTTCAAAACAGCCACCATACCTACCTATTATGGAATTTCCATAGCCATTCCGAGATATATTTCCATGCAACTTTCCACCGTTCCGTTTATTATGACACGCTTCATCATTGTCATATTGCTTTGCATGATCATGTAGTTGACATCGTATTTGTGGCAAGGCCACCGTTCATAATTCCTTCATAGATGTCACTCTTGATTCATTGCACATCCCGGTACACTGCCGGAGGCATTCATATAGAGTCATATTTTGTCTTAAGTATCGAGTTGTAAGTAAATAAAAGTGTGATGATCTTCATTATTAGAGCATTGTCCCATGTGAGGAAAGGATGATGGAGACTATGATTCCCCCACAAGTCGGGATGAGACTTTGGACGAAAAAAAAGAGGCCAAAAAAAATGAGAAGGCCCAAATAAAAAAAAGGAGAGGCCAAAAAAAATGAGAAGGCCCAAATAAAAAAATGAGAGAAAAGAGAGAAGGGACAATGTTACTATCCTTTTACCACACTTGTGCTTCAAAGTAGCACCATGATCTTCATGATAGAGAGTCTCCTATGTTGTCACTTTCATATACTAGTGGGAATTTTTCATTATAGAACTTGGCTTGTATATTCCAATGATGGGCTTCCTCAAATTGCCCTAGGTCTTCGTGAGCAAGCGAGTTGGATGCACACCCACTTAGTTTTCTTTTGAGCTTTCTTAAACTTATAGCTCTAGTGCATCCGTTGCATGGCAATCCCTACTCACTCACATTGATATCTATTGATGGGCATCTCCATAGCCCGTTGATACGCCTAGTTGATGTAAGACTATCTCCTTATTTTTATCTTCTCCACAACCAAATTCTATTCCACCTATAGTGCTATGTCCATGGCTCACGCTCATGTATTGCGTGAAAGTTGAAAAAGTTTGAGAACATCAAAAGTATGAAACAATTGCTTGGCTTGTCATCGGGGTTGTGCATGATTTGAATATTTTGTGTGATGAAGATGGAGCATAGCCAAACTATATGATTTTGTAGGGATAAGCTTTCTTTGGCCATGTTATTTTGAGAAGACATAATTGCCATGTTAGTATGCTTGAAGTATTATTGTTTTTATGTCAATATTAAACTTTTGTTTTGAATCTTATGGATCTGAACATTCATGCCACAATAAAGAAAATTACATGGATAAGTATGTTAGGTAGCATTCCACATCAAAAATTCTGTTTTTATCATTTACCTACTCGAGGACGAGCAGGAATTAAGCTTGGGGATGCTTGATACGTCTCCAACGTATCTATAATTTTTGATTGTTCCATGCTATTATATTATCTGTTTTGGATGTTTTATATGCATTAATATGCTATTTTATATTATTTTTGGGACTAACCTATTAACCTAGAGCCCAGTGCAAGTTTCTGTTTTTTCCTTCTTTTTTAGCTTCGTGGAGAAGGAATACCAAAAGGAGTCCAAACGGAATAAAATCTTCGCGATGATTTTTCTTGGACCAGAAGACACCCAGGAGACTTGGAGATGAAGTCGCAGGAGCCACGAGGCGGCCACAAGGGTGGAGGGCGCACCTAGGGGGGTAGGGCGCGCCCCTGCCTTGTGGCCCCCCGTGACCCTCCTGACCTAATTCTTTTGCCTATATATTCACATATATTCCCAAACCACCAGAAGCATCCACGAAAACACTTTTCCACCGCCGCAACCTTCTGTACCCATCAGATCCCATCTATGGACCTTTTCTGGCACCCTGCTGGAGGGGGATTCGATCACGGAGGGCTTCTACATCAACCCTATTGCCCTTCCGATGAAGCATGAGTAGTTTATCTCAGACCTACGGGTCCATAGCTAGTAGCTAGATGGCTTCTTCTCTCTCTTTGATTCTCAATACCATGTTCTCCTCGATGTTCTTGGAGATCTATTCGATGTAATACTTTTTTGTGGTGTGTTTGCCGAGATCCGATGAATTGTGGATTTATGATCAGATTATCTATGAATATTATTTGAATCTTCTCTGAATTCTTTTATGCATGATTTGATATCTTTGTAATTCTCTTCGAACTATCGGTTTGGTTTGGCCAACTAGATTGGTTTTTCTTGCAATGGGAGAAGTGCTTAGCTTTGGGTTCAATCTTGCGGTGTCCTTTCCCAGTGACAGTAGGGGCAGCATGGCATGTATTGTATTGTTGCCATCGAGGATAAAAAGATGGGGTTTACATCATATTGCTTGAGTTTATTCCTCTACATCATGTCATCTTACTTAATGCGTTACTCTATTCTTCATGAACTTAATACTCCAGATGCAGGCAGGAGTCGGTCGATGTGTGGAGTAATTGATACGTCTCCAACGTATCTATAATTTATGAAGTATTCATGCTGATATATTATCATTCTTGGATGTTTTACAATCATTTTATAGCAACTTTATATCATTTTTTGGGACTAACCTATTGACCCAGTGCCCAGTTCCAGTTGCTGTTTTTTGCTTGTTTTTTACATCATAGGAAATCAATATCAAACGGAGTCCAAACACCACTAAACTTTTTGTGGATTTTTTATGGACCAGAAGACCAGTGGTCCAGAGAAGCACCTGGGGGGTGCCCCGAGGGGGGCACAACCCACCAGGGCGCGCCTGGGGGCCCAGGCGCGCCCAGGTGGGTTGTGCCCACCTTGGTGGCCTCCCGCACCCCCTCTTTACCCTATAAATTCACAAATATTCCGAAAACCCTCGGGGTTAACCTAGATCAGAAGTTCCGCCGCCGCAAGCCTCTGTAGCCACGAAAAAACTAATCTTGACCCCGTTCTGGCACTCCACCGGAGGGGGAAATCATCACCGGTGGCCATCTTCATCATCCCGGCGGCCACCATGATGAGGAGGTAGTAGTCCACCCTCGGGGCTGAGGGTTTGTACCAGTAGCTATGTGTTTAATCTCTCTCTCTCTCTCGTGTTCTTGAGATGTCACGATCTTGATGTATCGCGGGCTTTGTTAATATAGTTGGATCATATGGTGTTTTCCCCTCCCTATCTTGTTGTGAATTGAGCTTTCCCTTTGAGATTTCATTTCATCAGATTGAATACTTTTATGGATTTCAGAGCACTTGATCTATGTCTTGGCACTCAACTCGCGGATTCCCGAGGTGACATTGGGGTAATCTATGCATAGGGGTTGATGCAAGTTTTCGTCCTTGTTTCTCTGGTAGAAATCTTGGGGCACTCTTTGAAGTTCTTTGTGTTGGATTGAGTATTATGAATCTGAAATTGTTTGATGCATATCGCATAATCAACTCATGGATACTCGCGGTGACATTAGAGTTGGTTGATGTGTATCATATGGTGTTATTTTAGTACGGACTCTTGGATAGATCGAACGGAAAGAATAGCTTTGTGTTATTTTAGTACGAAATCTTGAATAGATCGAACGGAAAGAATAACTTTAAGGTGGTTTCGTACCCTACAAACAATTTCTTCTTATGTTCTCCGCTAGATAAGAACTTTGGAGTGATTCTTCATCGCACGTTGAGGGATGGTTATATGATCCAATTAGATTAGCATTGTTGAGAGATTGCACTAGCGAAAGTACGGACCCTAGGCCTTGTTTTCAAGCATTGCAATACCGTTTGTGCTCCGTTTTATCACTTGCTACATTGCTGTTTTTATTTATTCAGATTATAAAAATATATTTCTACCATCCATATTACACTTTTATCACCATCTCTTCGCCGAACTAGTGCACCTATACAATTTGCCATTGTATTAGGTGTGTTGGGGACACAAGAGATTTCTTGTATTTGGTTGCAGTGAGAGAGACCATCTTCATCCTACGCCTCCCATGGATTGATAAACCTTAGGTCATCCACTTGAGGGAAAATTGCTACTGTCCTACAAAACTCTGCGCTTGGAGGCCCAACACGAGTCTACAAGAATAAAGTTGCGTAGTAGACATCAAGCTCTTTTCTGGCGCCGTTGCCGGGGAGGTGAGTGCTTGAAGGTATATCTTTAGATCTTGCAATCGAATCTTTTAGTTTCTTGTTTTATCACTAGTTTAGTTTATAAAAGAAAACTACAAAAAAATGGAATTGAGGTTGCATCATATTGTTCATCTTTATAATGACTTTCGTGAAAATGATGGAAAGGAAAATTGTGCTCAATTAATAGAGGAAGAATTCTATAAAATGTTTGACAATAAATCTTTCAATGATGAGCATGATTGCAATGTTTTTTATATGAACTCTTTGAATATCCATGATGCTAATGATATGCAAATCCATAAGCTTGGGGATGCTATGTTTGATGAAGATGATATTTTTAGTCCCCCAAGTTTTGATGAGAAAATTTATTATGATGAAAGCATGCCTCCTATCTATGATGATTATGGTGATGACATGTATGCTATAAAGAATAATGATAACCATGAAACTTTTCATCATGATTTTAATTTCCTATCACATGATAGTTATTTTGTTGAGTTTGCTCTCACCACTATTCATGAGAATAAATTTGCTTATGTGGAGAGTAAGAAAATTTCTATGCTTGTGGATCATGAAACGAATGATTTATGTGATAGTTATATTGTTGAATTCATTCATGATGATACTGAATATTATTATGAGAGGGAAACATATGCTTTTACATATTGCAATAATATCAAGTTTCCTCTCTTTATGTTGAAAGTTTAGAAGTTGCACTTGTTTTGCCTTCCTATGCTAGTTGATTCTTGTTCCCATAAGTTATTTGCTCATAAAATCCCTATGCATAGGAAGTGGGTTAGACTTAAATGTGCTAGTCATATGCTTCATGATGCTCTTGTTATGTTTCAATTCTTATGTTTTATGCGAGCATCATTGAAATCATCATGCCTAGCTAAAAGGCATTAAAGAAAAGTGCTTGTTGGGAGACAACCCAACACTTTTACCTACTGTTTTTGTGTGTTCACATGGTTATGCTACTGTAGTAATCATGTTTTATTGCTTTTGTTTCAATAAACTGCCAAGTAAAGCCATTGGGATAGTGTGGATGATAGTTGACTTGATTCTGTGCAAAAACAGAAACTTTTGCGTCTAGTGCAGAAATTCTTATATTTTACTGGAATGTGGAAAAATTCTGAAATTATTACAGTTGATGGGTATACAAATTGTATACGTTTTCCTAATTTTTAAGAATTTTTGGAGTTACATAAGTATGACCTTAATTCAGATTTTTACAGACAGTTCTGTTTTTGACAGATTCTGTTTTCAATGCATAGTTTGCTTGTTTTCTAGTTTCTATGGCTTATATTGCTCAATATAAATTGTGGAAATGATAAGGTACAGTAGGCATTGTTTGAGAACAATTATGAATCTTGTATTTGACAGTACCAAAGTGAATGATTTGTCTTTATCATACTAACCCATCTCACGAAGTTCCGTTAAGTTTTGTGTGATTGAAGTTTTCAAGTTTTGGGTGAGATATCGATATGAGGAGAATAAGTATTGACAAACCCTAAGCTTGGGTATGCCCAAGGAACCCCCAAGGTAATATTTAAGGAATATCCAAGGAACTAAGCTTGGGGATGCCCCGGAAGGCATCCCCTCTTTCGCCTCCAACATTATCGGTAACCTCACTTGGAGCTATGTTTTCATTCTTCACATGATATGTGTTTTGCTTGGAGCATCAATTTATTTTTTTAGGATTTTCTTGCTGTTATTTATAATAATGTTTTGCATCTTTTATTTCAATAAAAGTGGCAATGATAGCCTTTACTATGCTTATTTTGCAAGTCTACATGTTGCTGTTTGAAAACAGAAAGTTTACCGCTGTTGAAAAAATTCCCTAGAAAATTCAGAATGTGATAAAATGTTGAAACTTTTTGCAAAATAAGCTATGATAAATTTCCTATAGTGTGTTAAATTTTCAGAAATTTTTTAATTGAATAAGTGTTGATACTCTTGCATTCTTTACAGACTGTTCTGTTTTGGCAGATTGCTGTTATGTTTGCTTTGTTTGCATATGTTTGCTTGTTTAATGATTCTATTTGAGGATAGGAGTATTAAATATGCAGAGGCATTTAGTATGCCATGTTGAATAATAACTTTGGTGATTTTATACAGTAGAGAATGATAAGGTTTTGCATTGGTTTATACTAACTTATCTCACGAGTTCTTGTTGAGTTTTGTGTGGATGAAGCTTTTGAGATTTAGGAAAACCGTGATATGAGAGGAATTAAGGAGACACAAAAGCTCAAGCTTGGGGATGCCCAAGGCACCCCAAGATAATATTTCAAGAAGTCTCAAGCATCTAAGCTTGGGGATGCCCCGGTAGGCATCCCACCTTTCTTCGTCAACAATTATCCGTTAGTACCGGTTGAGCTTAAGTTTTTGCTTCTTCACATGATGTGTGCTATTCTTGGATTGTCATTTTATTTTTTTTGCTTTTAGCTTGCTGCTTTAATAAAACACTTAGATCTGAAAGTTTTTAAATAAAAGAGAGTCCTCAAATAGCTACCCATTTACATAACTACTCGCTTTGATCTTCACTTATATCTTTTTGGAGTAGCTTGTCATTTACTCTTGTGCTTCACTTATATCCTATGAGTAAATTGTTGAATAAATTGAATGTCATGAAGTTGAAATCATATCATGCCTAGTGGTAGCTTCACATTGGGTTTAGAAAGTGAAATCTTTTGGGGCTTGACAATCTAAATATTGGTCATACAAGCAATTCATGAATGATTAGTAGAAGGAAGAGAACTTTCACATGCAAATACAATATCTTGGAAATATTTTGTGATTGTGAGCCCCCATCAAAATATTATATGCGAAAATTGTTGATGTTGGACAAGGAAGACAACGTAATGATTTATGTTTGTTCATATTCACATAGAAGTTATATTGTCATAGATCCTTCAACATGTGGTGCTTGCCCCCCATCTTTGCTAGCCAAAAATTCCGCACCAAGTAGAGATACTACTTGTGCATCCAAAAACCCTTAAAACCAAATCTTATCTTCAAGAGTCCACCATACCTACCTAAGGATTGAGCAAGATCCTTCAAGTAAGTTGTCATCGGTGCAATAAGGCAATAAAAATTGCTTCTAAAAGTGTTAGATCATTTAGTGTAAGAGAAAATTGAGCGTTGTACGAACCTGTGATGGCAAAGAATAAAAGCGACAGACTGCATAATAAAGGTTGCTATCATAAGGGGCAATATAACATGACGTTATTTTCACAAAGGGGTTGAGCATACAAACAAATAAGCGCATGGCAACCTCTGCTTCCCTCTGCGAAGGGTCTGTCTTTTACTTTTATGTATTTACTTTTATGCAAGAGTCAAAGTTTTTCTCTCTATTCCTTTTTATTTTTCTCCTTTGGCAAGCATCATGTGGTGAGGAAAGATCTAGGCACATATGTCCAGTTGAATATGGGTGGTATGAGTTATTATTGTTGACATCACCCTTGAGGTGAATACATTGGGAGGTGAAATTATAAGCCGCTATCTTTATATGTGTCTGGTTGAAATGTTTTGCTCATGTGTATGCGGTGAGTGTTAGCAATCATAGAAGACTATATGATGGTTGAGTATGTGGAGCTCTTACTTAAACTCTGTTGAATAAGTTGAATTGCAATTGCTTGGTGACTGAGAACATAGGTTGTTGAGTTTCAAGAGAATTCATTGTTTGAACCTTAACATGTGAATTGGTTGCTACTTTAAACATCAGAAATTTTATAAGAAAGAGTTGTTGTCATGATGCTAGGAAAAGTGATTGAAATTATCATTGATCAAACTTATGCACTTTGCTAGCATTCACACTTCATAAATTATTTCTTTTATCATTTACCTACTCGAGGACGAGTAGGAATTAAGTTTGGGGATGCTGATACGTCTCCAACGTATCTATAATTTATGAAGTATTCATGCTAATATATTATCATTCTTGGATGTTTTACAATCATTTTATAGCAACTTTATATCATTTTTTGGGACCAACCTATTGACCCAGTGCCCAGTGCCAGTTGCTGTTTTTTGCTTGTTTTTTACATCACAGGAAATCAATATCAAACGGAGTCCAAACACCGCGAATCTTTTTGTGGATTTTTTATGGACCAGAAGACCACCAGTGGGCCAGAGAAGCACCCGGGGGTGCCCCGAGGGGGGCACAACCCACTAGGGCGCGCCTGGGGGCCCAGGCGCACCCAGGTGGGTTATGCCCACCTCGATGGCCTCCCGCACCCCCTCTTTACCCAATAAATTCACAAATATTCCGAAAACCCTCGGGGTTAACCTAGAACAGAAATTCCATCGCCGCAAGCCTCTGTAGCCATGAAAAACCAATCTAGACCCCGTTCCGGCACTCCGCCGGAGAAATCATCACTGGAGGCCATCTTCATCATCCCGGCGACCACCATGATGAGGAGGGAGTAGTCCACCCTCGGGGCTGAGGGTTTGTACCAGTAGCTATGTGTTTAATCTCTCTCTCTCGTGTTCTTGAGATGTCACGATCTTGATGTATCGCGGGCTTTGTTAATATAGTTGGATCATATGGTGTTTTCCCCTCTCTATCTTGTTGTGAATTGAGTTTTCCCTTTGAGATTTCATTTTATTGGATTGAATACTTTTATGGATTTGAGAGCACTTGATCTATGTCTTGGCACTCAACTCGCGGATTCCCGAGGTGACATTGGGGTAATCTATGCATAGGGGTTGGTGCACGTTTTCGTCCTTGTTTCTCTGGTAGAAATCTTGGGGCACTCTTTGAAGTTCTTTGTGTTGGATTGAGTATTATGAATCTGAAATTGTTTGATGCATATCGCATAATCAACTCACGGATACTCGCGGTGACATTGGAGTATCTAGGTGACATTAGAGTTGGTTGATGTGTATCATATGGTGTTATTTTAGTACGGACTCTTGGATAGATCGAATGGAAAGAATAGCTTTGTGTTATTTTAGTACGAACTCTTGAATAGATCAAATGGAAAGAATAACTTTAAGGTGGTTTCGTACCCTACAAACAATTTCTTCTTATGTTCTCCGCTAGATAAGAACTTTCGAGTGATTCTTCATAGCACGTTGAGGGATGGTTATATGATCCAATTAGATTAGCATTGTTGAGAGATTGCACTAGCGAAAGTATGGACCCTAGGCCTTGTTTTCAAGCATTGCAATACCGTTTGTGCTCCGTTTTATCACTTGCTACCTTGCTGTTTTTATTTATTCAGATTATAAAAATATATTTCTACCAATCATATTACACTTTTATCACCATCTCTTTGCCGAACTAGTGCACCTATACAATTTGCCATTGTATTGGGTGTGTTGGGGAGACAAGAGATTTCTTGTATTTGGTTGCAGGGTTGTTTGAGAGAGACCATCTTCATCCTACGCCTCCCACAGATTGATAAACCTTAGGTCATCCACTTGAGGGAAAATTGCTATTGTCCTACAAAACTCTGCGCTTGGAGGCCCAACACGAGTCTACAAGAATAAAGTTGCGTAGTAGACATCAGTAATAGTAGTAGATGCAGAATCGTTTCGGTCTACTTGACACGGACGTGATGCCTATATTCATGATCATTGCCTTAGATATCGTCATAACT
Source organism: Thinopyrum elongatum (assembly GCA_011799875.1). Lineage (NCBI taxonomy): Eukaryota > Viridiplantae > Streptophyta > Magnoliopsida > Poales > Poaceae > Thinopyrum > Thinopyrum elongatum. Next base: position 583,258,745 of record CM022298.1, read on the forward strand.
TTGCGTTTTTTTATCAATTGCTCGGCAGTAATTTGTTCACCCACCGTATTATTTGCTATCTTGAGAGAAGCCTCTAGTGAAACCTATGGCCCTTGGGTCTATTTTCCATCCTATAAGTTTCCGATCTATCATATTAGTTTCCGATCTACTATTTTGCAATCTTTTACTTTCCGATCTATAAACCAAAAATACCAAAAATATTTACTTTATCTTTTATTTAGTTTCATCTATATCTATCAGATCTCACTTTTGCAAGTAACCGTGAAGGGATTGACAACCCCTTTATCGCGTTGGGTGCAAGTTGTTTGATTGTTTGTGCAGGTATTCGGTGATTTGTGCGTTGTCTCCTACTTTGCTGCATCACCCTTTCCTCTTCAAGGGAAAAACCAACGCAAGCTCAAGAAGTAGCATCCCTCCGCGGGTGAATTAGAAGGGAGGGAATTTGGCTGGGTCTTTGACGGGTGGGGACATAGGATGAATGCGGGGGGAAATTAGAAGTGGAGGGAATAGTGTATTTGGGTGGAGGGAATATATATTTTTGTGGGCGGATGGTTTTCAGAATTTAATTTCCACTTTAATATCATGTAATTCATTTAATTCAAAAAAATAGTAAATGATTATTTAAGAATGTAAATTTTACATAAACATTGTGATCTCGTATTTTCTTAGGAACTTTTGGAGAATTGTAAACAAATATGTTGAAGGTTGTATATGGTGGCCAGTTGGGGATGAGTGACGTTGTCCCGGTCGCCGACGAGCAAATGTGATGCCTGCGGAGGAAAGTGGATCTAAGCGAGAGAGGCGGAGATGCGACGTGGCAGCCGGTGCTATGCGACGGCGTTGTGCCGGGTCATGCGATACAGTGGTCGGATGGATCCACGTGAGGTGGGTACATGGGAGTGGAGGCACATACGTGAAATTGCCAACAGCTAGCCGGAATTTATCTGTGTCCTGCCTCGCCTATCACCATCGTGCCTCTCCCCGCAGTGGCGCCGCCGCTCAGTAGCCTTTTGAAAAACTATGGTGGTTCCATTGCTAGACGTTACATGACAAAAAACAATCGTCACACGTTTGTAGTATTTCGTGCCTCTAGCTAGTTCATCATGCAAAATATCAAAACGTCACAGAATTTGGCAGCCAAGTGTGCTCAAGGTCCAAGGCAATGTAGTGACGTTTATCGTCATCGATTTGCGGTAATCGGTGATGCCACCTACGGAAACGTCACACAATAGGCATTTTGATGACATCGTCCTCCATCGTCATGAGGATTTTCGTCACAGTATTTCAATTTTGTTGTAGTGACAACAGTACCTAAAGTGTGATTTGCTTGTTATACTAACGGATCTCACGAGTTTTTTGTTAAGTTTTGTGTGCTGATGTTTTCAAGTTTTTGTGAGATCATGATGGATCAAGGAATAAGGAGTGGCAAGAGCCTAAGCTTGGGGATGCCCGAGGCACCCCAAGGTAATATTCAAGGACTCCCAAGAATCTAAGCTTGGGGATACCCCGGAAGGCATCCCTTCTTTCTTCTACCAACTATCGGTAAATTACTTGGAGCTATATTTTTATTCATCACATGATATGAGTTTTCTTGGAGCATCGTGTACTATATGAGTCTTTGCTTTGTTTGCTTTTTAGTTTGCCACAATCATCTTTTCTGGACACAACTTTTTGAGAGGGACGCACATTATCGTGATTTGTTAGAATACTCTATGTGCTTCACTTATATCTTTTGAGCTAGGCAGTTGCTCTAGTACTTCACTTATATCTTTTAGAGCACGTCGGTGGTTATATTTTGAAACAATAGTTTCACTCTCATGCTTCACTTATATCATTTTGAGAGTTGATAATAGTAATGACAATATGCACAAGTTATAAATTTGGTCCTAGTATGATAGGTATTCAAGAGGGATATAATAAAAACTTTCATGTAGATCACTGAATATGATAAGTTTGATTCCTTGCAATAGTTTTGCAATATAAAGGTGGTAATATGTGGGTTGTGCTAGCAAGTAATTGTGGTTTAGTAAGAATATTAGTGTTAAGATTTGTGATTCCTGAAGCATGCATGTATAGTCTCTCGTTATGGTATGAAGTTGGAGCATTATTTATTATCGATTGTCTTCCTTATGAGCAGCGGTCGGGGACGAGCGATGGTATTTTCCTACCAATCTATCCCCCTTGGGGCATGCGTAGTAGTACTTTGCTTCGAGGGCTAATAACCTTTTGCAATAAGTATGTGAGTTCTTTATGACTAATGTGAGTCCATGGATTATACGCACTCTCACCTTTCTGCAATTTGCTCGCCTCTTCTGTACCGTGCATTGCCCTTTCTCACCTCGAGATTTGGTGCAAATTTCACCGGTGCATCCAAACCCTGTGATATGATAAGATCTATCACACATAAGCCTCCTTATATCTTCCTCAAAACAAACACCATACCTACCTATTATGGCATTTCCATAGCCATTCCGAGATATATTGCCATCCACCTTCCACCATTCCGTTTTTGTGACACACATCATCATTGTCATATTGCTTTGCATGATCATATAGCTGACATAGTATTTATGGCTCAGCCACCGTTCATCATTTTATACATGTTACGCTAGATCATTGCACATCCTGGTACACCACCATAGGCATTCATATAGAGTCATATTTTGTTCTAGTATCGAGTTGTAACTTTGAGTTGTAAGTAAATAGAAGTGTGACGATCATCATTATTCATTATTAGAGCATTGTCCCAAGTGAGGAAAGAATGATGGAGACTATGATTCCCCCACAAATCAGGACGAGGAACTGGACGAAAAAGGAGAGAAAAAAAAGAGAGGCCAAAAAAGAGTCCAACAAAAAAAGAAAAAAAGAGCCCACAAGTACGATCGCATAAACTTTCATCTCCTTGCATTTACTTTATTTGCCATTTGCCTCTAATTTTCATCCCCCCACTTCTAAAATGTTTTAACAAAAACACAAAAATATTTTCCGTTTGCCTTTTTGCTTGTGTGTTTGTTTGCTCGCTTTATCATTATGGCTAGTTCTTGCCTTGTTACGTGTACCCCTGAAAATGAGGTTCTCGATTTTAATCAAAGGGGAGGTGAGAGTCTAAAAGATGCTTCGTATAGGATTTGAGATGCTCAAAATAAATCATCTCGTAAGCAATCTACTACTGTTGTTCTTCGCATTTTTTATGTGGGTGTTACTACTTGTGTTGGAAATATGCCCTAGAGGCAATAATAAATTGGTTATTATCATATTTTCCCCGTTCATGATAAATGTTTATTATTCATGCTAGGATTGTATTGATCGGAAACTTAAATACATGTGTGAATATATAAACTACACTGTGTCCCTAGTCAGCTTCTACTACACTAGCTCATTGATCAAAGATTGTTAAGGTTTCCTAACCATGGACATGAGTTGTCATTTGATAATGTAATCACATCATTAGGAGAATGATGTGATGGACAAGACCCAGCGGTAAGCTTAGCATATGATCGTATCGCTTTAGTTTTCGCTACAACTTTCTTCATGCCAAGTATCTATTCCTAAGACTATGAGATCATGCAACTCCCGGATACCGGAGGACTGCCTTGTGTGCTATCAAACATCACTTCATAACTGGGTGATCATAAAGGTGCTCTACAGGTATCTCTGAAGGTGTCTGTTGGGTTGGCATGGATCAAGACTGGGATTTGTCACTCCGTATGACGAAGAGATATCTCTGGGCCATGGACATGAGTTATCATTTGATAACGTGATCACATCATTAGGAGAATGATGTGATGGACAATACCCAACCGTAAGCTTAGCATATGATCATATCACTTTAGTTTTTGCTGCAGCTTACTTCATGTCAATTATCTATTCCTAAGACCTTGAGATCATGAGACTCCCGGATACCGGAGGAATGCCTTGTGTGCTATCAAATGTCACTTCATAACTGGGTGATCATAAAGGTGCTCTACAGGTATCTCTGAAGGTGTCTGTTGGGTTAGCGTGGATCGAGACTGGGATTTGTCACTCCGTATGACGGAGAGATATCTCTGGGCCCTCTCGGTACTACAACATCGTAAAGAGCTTGCAATCAATGTGGCTAATGAGTTAGTCATGGGATCTTGTATTATGGAACGAGTAAAGAGACTTGTCGGCAATGAGATTGAAATAGGTATGGAGATACCGATGATCGAATCTCGGGCAAGTAACATATCGCTAGACAAAGGGAATTGCATATGGGATTAACTGAATCCTTGACATCGTGGTTCAACCGATAAAGATCTTCATGGAATATGTAGGAACCAATATGGGCATCCAGGTCCCGCTATTGGTTATTGACCGGAGAGATGTCTCAGTCATGTTGTCGCGGTGGGACACGATCACCTATGGGGCCATCAGCCCCTTTGTGGTTTGGCAAGGGGGAAGGTCACGTTGCACGAAGAGCAGAGGCCATGGAATAGAACGACAGAGGTGACGCTGGTGGTTTTTACCCAGGTTCGGGCCGCTGGGAAGCGTAAAACCCTACTCCTACTTTGGTGGATTGAGGGAAGGACCGCGATGAACGCGCAACGCTCAAGCCCGGCAAGGTCGCCTCGGGGAGAGCAGCTACACGCGTATGAGTGTACAAGGGTCCGAATCCTTTTGTAGGTTGCCATGGCCCTCCTTTTATAGGCTAAGGGGTAACCACAGTGGCAAAACAGTCATTATCTAGTGATTAGATAGCCAACAGTGCTATCATACCTAACTCTGGCAGTTAGGACAAAGTGCATTAAATGCACTGCTAGTGTCATGCTGAGGATGTAGCCCGGCAAGCCTGTCACACCGCTTAGTCATCTTCTATCTGTCTGCTTGACACGCCTCTGGACGGGTGTCATATAGAGGTAATCTTCCTTCCAAATGGCTGCCACGTGCCAAATGACAGCCACTTAATCACCTGGGGGCTCGACACCACACTGATGGATGACTTGCGTTGTGGTGCGGTGGAGTGATGGAATCTTGGCGGGGAGGTTTGCCATCAGCGCCCCTGGCAAGCCTGCCGGGGAAATATTGGATTCGTCCTTGGGGTGGCCTCGACCTGACCAGGCTTGCCTGCCTGGTAAGGGAGGCTTTCCCTTAGTGATATCTTGTTGTTTTGGCTTGTCTTGGTCTTCTTGATCCGCCCTTTTGTCTCTTAGAGAGCTGTTTATCTGGCTTGGTTTCAATTTTGATGCTTGGTGAAGTTTGCTTCCTTGCCATTGTGCTTCGGCTACCGAGGTCGGAGGCTCACTATCCATGCACCAGTCAGGGGAAACATACGCCCCTGTTTGTGTACCCCGACAGAAGCCCCCGGGCCTGAGCCATACGTGTCACCGGGCACGTTGGGTTAGGCCCCAAACGGTGCGCGGACACGTGTTGAAAAAGTGTTGTACATGCAGCGGTTGCCATGATGATCAGTCAATCCAACGTCCACTCCGCATAATTACCGTAGATCGTGGGGTCGTAGAACTATAGCAGTTAATAGGTAGTGTGCCTGAAAAATGGTAACTTTCTGATAGAAGGATAGCACAGAGCCCCCCCCCGCTCCCCTTATCTGTTTCTCAAAAAAAATTGAAAACGTGAAGGGGCGCTGCTCATTCGCATCTTTTCCCCTCTTCATCATCTTCTTCCTGAAGCCAAGCAACTGCTCCCAAGCCAACACCCACCTCCATTGTTCTACCAACTCTTCCGTTCTTCAACCGATCCCGCAGGATGGGGAAGAAAGCCGTCGCCGCAAGGGGGAAGCGGGCGGCCACCGCAAAGGAGACCACAGCGGAGGGGAAGAAGAAGAGGGCGGCGGAGCTAGAAAGGAAGCGGCAGGAAGATGTGGTCTTCTTCCCGTCGATCTTGGACAGGAACGCCCTGGTTGCGAAGTATGCATATATGTGGGGGCGGGAAGTCCCGAAGGGGCATGGAGCGCCCGTGGTCTTGCCGGAGCGGAATGAGGCCCCGCCGGACTCGTACCGCTTCTTCTGCGCGTATTTCCTCTGCGGCCTCTCTGCCCCCTTCTCAGATTTCTTCGAGGCGATGATGGTGGTGTACGGATTCCACCTTCTGGATTTTATGCCCAATGCAATGGCGTGCATGGCGATCTTCGCTCATCTGTGCGAGAATTTCGTCGGAGTGGCCCCCAATGTGGATTTGTTCAGGCACTTCTTCGTCCCGCGAGTTGAAGATAAAACCCACCGCTCGGGAAATATAAGTTGGATCCCTCGAGGGAGGGAGGAGATCTGGGATTACCTCCCCGGCCAGCAGCGCGGCAGATGGGAGGAGTGGAGGGCAGACTGGTGCTGGATCCAGGACGTGAATGCCCCGGAGTACTGTAGAGCACGGACAGAATGCGTCGTGCGCGGCAACGAATGGGGAAAACCAGGCCTCACTGATGACAGGCTTTGCCCAGCGCTGAACAGGATTGCCCGTCTCAAAGCAGCCGGGTTGACCATCGAACAAGTGGGGGCTGATTTTCTTCTGCGCCGGATCGCACCACTGCAGAAGAGGGACATATGCGCCTGGGAATACAGAGACGCTGCTGATAGGATGCGCCTGTACCCAGGCCTCGCCAACAACCTGTCGGTATACTGCCATGGCTGGCTGTGCGAGCAGCTGTTCGGCAGCTTTGGGCCATTCCATCTGCCGGGAAGGGTCGTCCTACTGCACATCAATTCTGCTAGGGACCAATTCTGAAGTGGATGCCTCACTGCAATTCTTTCAGGGTTGAGGCCAATTGGCAAAGGCCCGAGCTAGATGTAGAGATCGAGTGGGTCTCCAGCCTGGAGGAAAGGGCTACCAGGGTGGAGGCTAATATGTTCAAGCGCACCTCCATGGTAGAGGCCGAGTTCATTAGGAGGCGGATTGAAGAAGACAAAGCGCTCCAGGCTGCCGGGAAGGCAAGGCCTAGAGAAGAGGAGGAGGAGGAAGGAGTGGAAGTCGAAGGCGAAGGCTCTTCATATGGAAAGAGCAAAGAGCATGCCGCGGAGGAGGTTGCCGGGATCGATGCTGCCGGGGCCGAAATTCTTCAGGCTGCGACAGCAGAGGCCCAAGGAGGAGGCGGGGCCGAAGAAGCAGAGCGGCATGAGGAGGAATGACTTGCCGCGGGCCCACAAGCTCCAGAGCCGGACCTAGACCAGCGACCCCACAGGCGGGCCAACCAGGGAATATCGGCCCCTGGTCCTATGCCAGCCACCAAGAGGGTGAAGAAGATTGCCTCCAAGAGCGACAAGCTAGATGTGCTACGTCGCCATTCCTCTCGTCTTTCTGAGGCGAAAACCTCTCCTGCCAAGCGACGAACAGTCACCGGGGCTGACCCCAGCCCCCAGTCAAGTTCAGCTTCCTCGCGCAGTTCATCCCCGGTGGAGCCCCTGGTCCCACCCAAGAGCTCGAAGTTTCCGGGAAGTTCTGTTCCTCTGACCCTAAAGAGGAGGAGAGTGACCCCGCCACCAATGGGATACGCGCTGGGCTCCATGCTCATTGATCTAGAGTAAGGAAGTTACTAACTTTTCTTGCGTGAGAAAGAATACGTACTTGACGCTTGCTTATCTCAATCTTGCTTGTTGACTTGTCAGAGACGAAGAACCCCTCATCCACCGAGCCAAGCGAACCAAGCAGGTGGCGTCACCGGAGCCTTTGGTAGACACGGGTCTGGCGGGAGGTAACACAGAAGATCCTATGCCTAGCCCCCGGCCCAGCCCCCGGCGCGATAGCCGCCAAGAGGGACGCGGCAGACCGTGCTTCATCCCCCGCCAAGGATGGAGAGGAGATCCACCAGAGCGGGGCCCACCATGAGGGGCCAACCCCATCCGTCGTCCAAGCAGGGAAATCACCAGAAAGGGGCTCCACCGAAGGGTCGGCCCATGTCGAGGTCATGGTTACCGAGGAAGGGGAAGCGGACTGCGTCACGGCAACCGATGTTGCCAGGGAGACCGACGTCCTTCCGCGGCAAGCGCCATCGGGTAATCTGCTTGTTCTTGCTCCTTCTTATTTGGATTACTTTATTTCTTGGTCTTCGACCTAGTGCTTTGTAGTATCTCTTTATCATTGCTTGTCAAACCTTCCTGCAGCTTCATTGGACGAGGAACCTGAGCTGCTGGAAGAAGTGGCCAGCATCGGGAAAGACGCTGCCGAGGAGGCCACCAGGATTGCTGCCGCGGATGGCCAAAATCAGGCCGCCGGGGCCATACAAGGACGTCCCGGAGGAGCGGAGAAAGCCCAGGGCAGCACACCTGGCCAGGACACAGTCGTGGAGGACAAGATCCCTCTACAAACTATGGGACCCCTTCCTTCGTTTGGCACGTCGGTCGGAGTCCCACAGCCATCCTTAAGCAAGCTGGCACTGATCCTTGCCAACCCTGGGCTTGGAGCCCCTGGTTCATCCGTTGCAGCGGGCGAGGACTTTGATGAAGAAATCCAGTGCCTCTTGGCACCGTTGTCCCAACGAGCTGAAGAGACTGATGATTCTGCCAGGGCAGCCATGGACCAGTCCTTCCTGGAGTCCGTGGCAACAGGTATATCAAGGATATGCAGAGCAGATACAACTTGAAGTGGCAGGCGATCAAGAAGCAGCGCGACTCTACCAGTCTCATGGATCAGAAACTGAGGGACAAGGGCAACGAACTACGCGAGTGGCATAGCAAATAGTTCCAGTCCCTCCAGCGGCAATAGGAGGTGATAACTATGGCCAAAGAGGACGTCGCTGCCCGGGAGGTCCGCCTGGCTGAGCGCGAAGCGCTTCTGAAGGCCAAGGAAAAAGACATCTCCTCTCGGGAAGGGAACCTCGAGGCCACCCTCCGTGACAAGGATGGAGAACTGGAGGCTCTTGTCCAGTAGCGCACCAAGGACCTGGAGGACAAGCACAAGGCGGCTCTCGACATGCTCACCCTCGACTTTGCTGCCCAGCTGAAGAAGATTGCCGACGAGCTTGCCGCTGCATCTACTGCCAAGGCTGACCTTGATCAACAGGTGGCCAAGCTAACTGAGGACCTTGTCGGGAGTGCCAAGGAGATCGTGGCTCTCAAAGAGGAAGCACAGAAAACAGAAACCCTTCTGAAGGAGGTGCAATCGCAGCTTTCCTCCAAGAGCCAGGACCTCGACATTGCCAACGGCACTGTTACAGATATGAACGCGAGGCTTGGCACCTTAGAGAGCAGGCTTGAGTCTGCCGGAGCTCATGAGCAGCAGTTGGTGAAGAACTGAAATAATGCGAGAGTCCTCCAGAAAGATGTGGAGGACAAATTGCAGAACCAAGTTGAGTAGCGCGATCTCTGGATCAAGAGCTTGGTTGATACCGCTAAGTGCCTCACCGCCCAAATATCAAAGATGGACATGAAGAGCTGGGCCTTCTCTGTCAATAGCCACGAAGTTCCAAGTGTCAAGTTGCCGCTTTTCTTTGAAGGCATGATTGAAGGGTTGAAGACGTATGAGGATGAAAGGGTTGTTTGTTTTGCAAACGAGTCCTGGAAGTTTGCCCGTGACACGCTCTTCATGGTTTTCAGCAACCTCGCTTATCGCCACCCAGGCCTCGACCTTGCCGATGGCTTCAGGAGGCTGCCGCCGGGCGCTGACGTTTCTGCCGCTGAGGAGAAGGCTGGCCCCTTTGCAGACAAGGTTCTCTCTGTCCCCAGGGTTCCCGAAGGCTAACAAGCTCAACCTTGAACTATATTCATTGAAATGTTGCCCTGTAACAAAAACATTCATGTGTCCTGTGCTTAGGCCCCGTATCATTTCTGGTTTCGTACTCGTTGAACTGATGTTTAAATTTGTCAACGCACGCTACCCCTCTTTTGTTTACCCATTGATGTTCGTATGTTTAGTTTCTTTTACGTACTTCGGTTGCCAACCAGTAGCATCCTGCCGCGATTGCTACAAGGAATAGGTCCTTAGCATTCAGCTGGCGAGGATATGCCCCGTCAGGTTTTTCCCTATTTGTCTTCGATGCAGCTGCCTACCTTGTTCAGCAGGCTCGAAACAAAGTAGGGGCGCAGTCAAATATAGCAAGGTACCATCATAAGAAAAGGCTTGTCATATGAAACTTCTGGGGTCCAAGGGATAACGACACAAAAACTCTGAAGAAAAAGCCAATAAGCGTGTTGACTTAGCTTTTGTTCATGCTTCTCTCCTTTATCGGTCATACATTTTGTAATGTACAGTACTTTCTTCTCCACTTGCGATTGTTCCTCCCGTTTGGATATCCACCCTTGTTCTGAAAAAAACAATGAACGAGAAGGCGCACAAGGGATAGACTTGGTGGTTCATTAGTTATGCGACTGCCCCCGGCAAGCGCCAGCGGGGTTTATTTAAATGCTTGCAGCTGATGAGGTATGGTAGAAGAGAAGGGTCAGCTCCTCTCTCCCCTTCCTCACACTTGTCAATGATCCCATGGTAGCGGGTACAAAGGCCACGCTGATGCGAAAGGCCTTTTACCGGAGCGTGCTTGACGGGGCGTCGATCAGCGGATTTGCACCAACGTTCCACTCAGGATTTACCCCTGGCAGGATAAATGCTGCACCTAGTTCCTCGTGGGCTCATCGATGCTGACGATGCCACCTCCTCATGGCTCGACCATTGACGAGTGGGAAGGGAAGAAGGGGTCGTCCTTGTACCATTCCTCTCCTTTGGCCAAATGATACCTTTCGGCATCGGATATGCCTGCTATGAGTTCACAAGGAGGGCGATGTCGCCGCTCGCCTTGCTCCTATTTTCGGATGCAGGTAGGAGGGTGGGTATGCCACTCGAGCTGCCTGCAGTCGTTGCATTTCCATCGCCTCCCGCTCCCACCACCATCGCGGTTGCGGCGGCGATGGGCGACGGAAGCTAGATAGGGCCAAGCGAGGAAGCAGCGTCGTCCTTCTTCTCCGTAGCCGCTGACGAAGAAGGGATTCGCGGAGACGATGATGTAGCCTGACGGGTTGCTCACAACCTTAGGTTAGCGCACGCGTTTCCCCCTACCTGGCGCGCCAAAGATGTCGCGGTGGGACACGATCACCTATGGGGCCATCAGCCCCTTTGTGGTTCAGCAAGGGGGAAGGTCAGGTTGCACGAAGAGCAGAGGCCATGGAACAACACGGCAGAGGAGATGCTGGTGGTCTTTACCCAGGTTCGGGCCGCTGGGAAGCGTAAAACCCTACTCCTGCTTTGGTGGATTGAGGGAAGGACCACGATGAACGCGCATCTCTCAAGCCCGGCAAGGTCGCCTCGGGGAGAGCACCTACGCGCGTATGAGTGTACAAGGGTCTGAATCCTTTTCTAGGTTGCAATGGCCCTCCTTTTATAGGCTAAGGGGTAACCACAGTGGCAAAACAGTCATTATCTAGTGATTAGATAACCAACAGTGCTATCATACCTAACTCTGGCAGTTAGGACAAAGTGCATTAAATGCACTGCTAGGTGTCATGCTGAGGATGCAGCCCGGCAAGCCTGCGGCGCCATTTAGTCATCTTCTATCTGTCTGCTTGACACGCCTCTAGATGGGTGTCTTATAGAGGTAATCTTCCTTCCAAATGGCTGCCACATGCCAAATGACAGCCACTTAATCACCAGGGGGCTTGACACCACACTGATGGATGACTTGCGTTGTGGTGCGGTGGAGCGGTGGAGTCTTGGCGGGGAGGTTTGCCATCAGCGCCCCCGGCAAGCCTACCAGGGAAATATTGGATTCGTCCTTGGGGCGGCCTCGACCTGACCAGGCTCACCTGCCCGGTAAGGGAGGCTTTCCCTTAGTGATATCTTGCTGTTTTGGCTTGTCTTGGTCTTCTTGATCCGCCCTTTCATCTCTCAAAGAGCTGCTTATCTGGCTTGGTTTCGACTTGGATGCTTGGTGAAGTTTGCTTCCTTGCCATCGTGCTTCGGCTACCGGGGTCGGAGGCTCACTGTCCGTGCACCGGTCAGGGGAAACATACGCCCCTGCTTGTGTACCCCGACACATGTCTACATGATTCTCGAATCCATATGGTCCGCACGCTTAACTTTCGATGATGCTAGAGTAGTATTGGGATATGTGCATTGGTAACCGAATGTTGTTCGGAGTCCCGGATGAGATCTTGAATGTCACGAGGAGGTCCGGAGGTAAAGATTTATATATGGGAAGTCCCGTTTTGGTTGCCGGAAAAGTTTCGGGCATTACCGGCAGTGTACCTGGAGTGCCGAACAGGGTCCAAGGGTCCACCAGGGGGCTCCACCAGCCCCGGGGGCCCACATGGGCTCTAGGGGGTGCGCCTTGGCCTATATGGGCCAGGGGCACCAGCCCCAAGAGGCCCATGCGCCAAGAGGGGAGGAGGAGGAAGAGTCATAAGGGGGGCAGGCACCCCCTAGGTGCCTTGGGGAGGGAGGAAACCTCCCTACACTACAAAAAAAAAGACACATCCGTGACATTTTGGCCCGAACGAATTTTTTTTCTGTCATGCTTATGACACTTCTATGATGATAATTGTGACAAAAGAACGTATCATCATAGATGTGGTGGGCTCCTACTTCTATGACAAAAAATCACGAACGAAAATGGGCTTTTCATCCTGGGCGGGCCAGGGACGCACCTGCATGACATTCTTTGGGCCGTCCATGATGGGAAAAATCGTGGTAGAAGCGAGGGCGAGGAAAATATCGGGGAGTTCCCGGTTACGGTGGGTGGTCGGGGCCGAGCGATGCACGGAGGTTTGCGTGTTTCTCTTGTGTACGCGCGTGTGTGCGAGGCATTGGCTAACTGAACCCGAGCGATCGCACTAGCTACGTTACTGAACCCGAGCGATCGATCCTTTGGCTGTTAACTGAACCCAAGCGATTCATTCGCTGCTGACTAAACCCGAGCGATTCCTTCGTTGCTGCTGCTAACTAAACCCGAGCGATCGATCACTGCTGCTGCTTACTGAAGCCGATCGAGCCCCCGTGCGAGACGTAGCCAGCCAGTGTTGGGTTGCCTCTCGATGAACAATGACCGTGGCTACCATGCATGCGGTACGTAGAACGAGTTAAGACGTGGTGAGTCGAGCCGGTTGGTTGGCTGTGGATGAACAGTTCCCGGTAGGGGTTGGATGAACATGACCCCATGTTAGTAGGCTGTTGCCACTGGATGAACAGGACCCCGAGGAGGCCGCCGCACCCCAGCCGGTTGGGGGTGGATGAACAGGACCCCGTGGAGGCTCTATGAATAGTAGCAGGTGGAGGCTGGATGAACAGTAGCCCGTGGATGAACAGTGCTGGTGGAGGCTGGAGGAAGTCTACGGTGGATGAACAGTAGACCGTGGAGGCTGGAGCGAGGCAGTAGACGATGGATGAACAGGACCCCGTTGCGACCGTAGGCGCTCCAACAGAAGTCCGTTTCCTCTGTTTTGAGGTACGCCAGACCCCTCCCGATCAACAGGACCACATTTCGACCATAGGCCCTCGAACAGAAGTCCGTTTCCTCCGTTTTGCGGTACGCCAGACCCTTCCCGATGAACAGTACCCCGTTTTGACCGTACGCGGTTGAACAGAAGGTTGTTTCCTCCGTTCTGCGGTACGCCAGACCTCGTTTCGGCTGTTCCATCCAAGCCGGTTGGCTCCCGATGAACACGACATATTCTGACCCAGTCGGTTGCCTCCCGATGAACACGACGATGTTTCCTCCGTTGCGACCCAGCCGGTTGGCTACCGATGAACAGGACGATGTCATTGTACGCGTTTGAGACCCCGCCCGTATGTACGTACGTACTCGTATTTACTTTCTTGCAGCATGGCTATACGTACATGTACACGATATAGACGGGACTCCGTGACATGCTACGTCCGCGCCTCTATTATGACATGTGCCGCTCCTTACTCGGCCACAGTTCATCGCTGCAGAGAGACCGATCGACTAGTATGTACATACACGTTCACGACCAGACAGACAACGCTACGTACGCTTTGACCGGGTGGGTCCCAGCTGTCAGGGAGGATAAGGACGCACTTCCTTGCGTGCGAAGATATAGCTGGTGGGTCCCAGCTGTCAGGGGGAAGAATCATTTATTTTTTCATCATATGGACGCACTTCCTTGCGTGCGAAGATGTAGCTGGTGGGTCATAGCTGTCAGGGGGAAATTTTTTTTTCACAAAATACGGTGGCCCTTCCGGTGGGTCCCTGCTGACAGGTGGAGGAACCATTATTTTGCGCGTAATAAGGAGGCACTTCCTTGCTGCGGCCGTGGACCCAGCTATCAGCCTCTCCACGTACAATCCTCTTTCGATGGAAGTCGTTCCTTGACCATGTTGACCACGCCACGTCGAGAGCACCATGGTGGGGACGACGGCGAGGCCTGGGAAGGGAGTGACCAGGAGCCGGGGAAGACTCAGCAGTTGTTTCCCACGCGGAGGGGAGTACGAGGGTTTACAGCTTAGGCTGCAGTGTGAGGCTGCCGTTGCCGGAGAATAACAGGAGGTCTGGGTGAGTACAGGGATGGCCAGGCCAGCGATGGTAGTAGGGTGGGGCGGTGAGGCCTGCGCGGCAGCACAGCCAGCCACGGGACGCATGAGCAGGTGGCACGGCCGGCGATAGTTTGGGCGGCTGGAGCAGGAAGACCAGAGGTTGAAGAAGCACGACAGGAGTTGGATGGACATCGTACGGTCGCTGCAGCTAGAACCGTTTATAATGACTTAGTTGACAAATCCTGTGTCCCTGTCAACTTAGTAGGCCCACATGTCAGCCTCCAAATATGGTGGGGCCCAGCTAGCAGGGGGAGTATTCTTTTTTTGTCCGTAATAAGGAGGCACTTCCTTGCGTGCGAAGATATAGCTGGTGGGTCCGAGCTGTCAGCAGGAGGAACGTTTTTTCATGAAATACAGAGGCCCTTCCAGTGGGTCCCCACTGTCAGGTGGAGGAATCATTATTTTGCACGTAATAAGGAGGCACTTACTTGCGTACGGCCGTGGACCCAACTGTCAGCCTCTCCACGTACAGTCCTCTTCCGATGGATGTCATTCGTTGACCACGTTCACCATGCTGCGCCGATAGCACCAGGGCGGTGGATGACGGCGAGGCCTAGGAAGGGAACGACCCAGAGCCCGGGAAGACTCGGCAGTGGTTGCCCACGCGGTGGGGAGTACGAGGGTTTACTGGTTCGGCTGCCGTCGCCGGAAAATAACAGGAGGTGTGGGTGAGTAGAGGAATGGCCTGTCCAGCGATGGAGTAGGGTGGGGCGGTGCGGCTTGTGCGGCAGCACAGTGATGTCTACTACGCAACCTTCTTCTTGTAGACTCGTGTTGGGCCTCCAAGCGCAGAGTTTTGTAGGACAGTAGTAAATTTCCCTCAAGTGGATGACCTAGGGCTTATCAATCCATGGGAGGCGTATGATGAAGATGGTCTCTCTCAAATAACCCTGCAACCAAATAACAAAGAGTCTCTTGTGTCCCCAACACACCCAATACAATGGTAAATTGTATAGGTGCACTACTTTGGCGAAGAGATGGTGATACAAGTGTAATATGGATAGTAGATATAGGTTTTTGTAATCTGAAAATATAAAAACAGCAAGGTAACTAGTAACAAAAGTGAGCAAAAACGGTATTGCAATGCTTGCAAACAAGGCCTAGGGTTCATACTTTCACTAGTGCAAAGTCTCTCAACAATGATAACATAATTGAATCATATAACAATCCCTCAACGCACAACAAAGAATCACTCCAAAGATTCTATCGAAGAACGTAGGACGAAAACGTGCATCAACCCCTATGCATAGATTACCCCAATGTCACCTCGGGAATCCACGAGTTAAGTGCCACAACATACATCAAGTGAATCAATAGAGCATCCCATTGTCACCACAGATATCCCATCGCAAGACATACATCAAGTGTTCTCAAATCCAATACTCAATCCAACATAACGAAACCTCAAAGAGCAAGACTCAATTCATCATAAGAAGGTAGAGGGAAGAAACACCATATGATCCAACTATAGTAACAAAGCTCGTGGTACATCAAGATCGTGCCAAATCAAGAACACGAGAGAGAGAGAGAGAGATCAAACACATAGCTACTGGTACATACCCTCAGCCTCGAGGGTGAACTACTCCCTCCTCGTCATGAAGACCACCGGGATGATGATGGCCTCTGGTGATGATTTCCCCCTCCAGCAGGGTGCCGGAACGGGCTCCCGATTGGTTTTTCATGGCTACAGAGGCTTACGGCGGCGGAACTTCCATTCTAGGGTTCTTTTCGGAGGTTTCTATAATTATGAGAATTTTTGGCGTCGGAAACAAGTCAAGGAGGTGCCCGAGGGGCCCACAAGCCCTCAAGGCACGCCCGAGGGGGGGGGGTAGGGTGCGCCCCCTGGCTTGTGGACTCCTCGGGAGTCTTCTGGTCCAGCTCCGGTGCGGGGTCTCTTTTGGTCCATAAAAAATCACCGTAAATTTTCAGCCCATTCCGAGAACTTTTATTTCTGCACAAAAAACGACACCATGGTAGTTCTGCTGAAAACAGTGTCAGTTCGGGTTAGTTCTAATAAAATCATACCAAAACCATATAAAATTGTTGCAAACATGGCATGAATACTTCCTAAATTATATATACGTTGGAGACGTATCAGCATCCCCAAGCTTAATTCCTGCTCGTCCTTGAGTAGGTAAATGATAAAAGAAAGAATTTATGAAGTGTGAATGCTACCTAACATGTGTATCAATGTAATCTTCTTTATTGTGGCAAGAATATTCAGATCCATAAGATTCAAAACAAAAGTTTAATATTGACATGAAAACAATAATACTTCAAGCATACTAATAAAGCAATCATGGCTTCTCAAAATAACATGGCCAAAGAAAGTTATCCCTACAAAATCATATAGTCTGGCTATGCTCCATCTTCATCACACAAAGTATTTCATCATGCACAACCCCGATGACAAGGCAAGCAATTGTTTCATACTTTTAATGTTCTCAAGCTTTTTCAACTTTCACGCAATACATGAGGGTGAGCCATGGATATAGCACTATAAGTGGAATAGAGTATGGTGGAGGTTGTGAGGAGAAGACAAAAAGGAGAAAGTCTCACATCAACTAGGCAAATTAATGGGCTATGGAGATGCCCATCAATTGATATCGATGCAAGTGAGTAGGGATTGCCATGCAACAGATGCACTAGAGCTATAAGTGTATGAAAGCTCAAAATGAAAACTAAGTGGGTGTGCATCCAACTTGCTTGCTCACGAAGACCTAGGGAAATTTGAGGAAGCCCATCATTGGAATATACAAGCCAAGTTCTATAATGAAAAATTCCCAATAGTATATGAAAGTGATAAAATAGGAGACTCTCTATCATGAAGAACATGGTGCTACTTTGAAGCACAAGTGTGGAAAAGGATAGTAACATTGTCCCTTCTCTCTTTTCTCTCATTTTTTTCTTTCCTCTTTTTTTTATTTTGGGCTCTTTGGCCTCTTTTTTTTTGTTCGGCTCTTTGGCCTCTTTTTTTATTTTTATGTCCGGAGTCTCATTTCTACTTGTGGGAGAATCATAGGCTCCATCATCCTTTCCTCACATGGGACAATGCTCTAATAATGATGATCATCACACTTTTATTTACTTACAACTCGATGCTAGAACAAAATATGACTCTATATGAATGCCTCCGGTGGTGTACCGGGATGTGCAATGATCAAGAGTGACATGTATAAAAAATATGAACGGTGGCCAAGCCACAAATACTATGCCAACTACATGATCATGCAAAGCAATATGACAATGATGGTGCGTGTCATAATAAACGGAACGGTGGAAGTTGCATGATAATATATCTCAGAATGGCTATGGAAATGCCATAATAGGTAGGTATGGTGGCTGTTTTGAGGAAAGTTATATGGTGGGTTTAATGCACCGGCGGTACTAGAGAGGCTAGCAATGGTGGAAGGGTGAGAGTGCGTATAATCCATGGACTCAACATTAGTCATAAAGAACTCACCTACTTATTGCAAAAATTTATTAGCCATCGAAACAAAGTACTACACGCATGCTCCTAGGGGGTAGATTGGTAGGAAAAGACCATCGCTCGTCCCCGACCGCCACTCATAAGGAAGACAATCAAAAAATAAATCATGCTCCGACTTCATCACATAACGGTTCACCATACATGCATGCTTCAGGAATCACAAAATTTAACACAAGTATTTCTACCAATCCACAATTACTCACTAGCATGACTCTAATATCACCATCTTTATATCTCAAAACAAATGAAAGGAATCAAACTTCTCATATATTCAATGCTCTTCATGAAAGTTTTTATTATATCCCTCTTGAATACCCATCTTATTAGGACTAAATTCATAACCTAAGCAAATTGCCATACTGTTTATAAGACTCTCAAAATAATATAAGTGAAGCATGAGAGCTCATCAATTTCTTCAAAATAAAACCACCACCGTGCTCTAAAAAGATATAAGTGAAGCACTAGAGCAACTACCTAGCTCAAAAGATATAAATGAAGCACATAGGGTATTCTAATAAATTCACGATTAATGTGTGTCCCTCTCAAAAGGTGTGTCCAGCAAGGATGATTGTGGCAAACTAAAAAGAAAAGACTCATATCATACAAGACGCTCCAAGCAAAACACACATCATGTGGTGAATAAAAATATAGCCTCAAGTAAATTTACCGATGGATTGAAGACGAAAGAGGGGATGTCATCCGGGGCATCCCCAAGCTTAGCTGCTTGGTTGTCCTTGAATATTACCTTGGGGTGCCTTGGGCATCCCCAAGATTAGGTTCTTGCCACTCCTTATTCCATAGTCCATCAAATCTTTACCCAAAACTTGAAAACTTCACAGCACAAAACTCAACAGAAAACTCGTAAGATCCATTAGTATAATAAAATAAATCACCACTTTGGTACTGTTGTGAACTCATTCTAAATTTATATTGGTGTTATATCTACTGTATTCCAACTTCTTCATGGTTCATACCCTCGGATACTACTCATAGATTCATCAAAATAAGCAAACAACACAATTGAAACAGAATCTGTCAAAAACAGAACAGTCTGTGAAGATCTGAATTGAAATCATACTTCTGTAACTCCAAAAATTCTTAAAAACTAGGAAAACATATAAAATTTGTATATAAATCCTATGTAAAAAATTCAGAGTTTTTACACGTTCCAATGAATTTTTACAATTCTGTTACTGGACGTAAAAGTTTCTTTTTTTGCACAGAATCAAATCAACTATTAACCACACTATCCCAAAGGCTTTACTTGGCACTTTATTCAAACAAAAGCTATAAAATATGATTAATAAATAGCTTAATCATGTGAGCACATAAAAACAGTAGGGGTAAATATTGGGTTGTCTCCCAACAAGCGCTTTTCTTTAATGCCTTTTTAGCTAGGCATGATGATTTCAATGATGCTCACATAAAAGATAAGAATTGAAATATAACGGGAGCATCATGAAGAATATGACTAGAACATTTAAGTCTATCCCACTTCCTATTCATAGGTATTTTGTGAGCAAACAATTTATGGGAACAAGAATCAACTAGCATAGCAAGGCAAAACAAGCATGACTTCAAAACTTTCAACACATAGAGAGGAAACTTGATATTATTGAGATATGTAAAAGCATAAGTTCCTCTCTCATAATAATTTTTAGTAGCATCATGAATGAATTCAACAATATAACTATCACATAAAGCATCATTTTCATGATGCACAAGCATAGAAATTTTATTACTCTCCACATAAGCAAATTTATTCTCATTCGAAATAGTGGGATTATCATAAGAAACTCGAATACTATAAATTGTTTTCACATTAAAAGAGTAATGTTCAGAAAAAAGGTAATCATAATTATGACAAGTTTTATAAATATAATCATCACTACTTTTTATAACATAAGTGTCATCACGGTAATCATCATAAGTTGCAACTTTGTTCTCATCATAATCAATTGAAACCTCTTCCAAGATAGTGGAATCATTACTAAATAAAGTCATGACCTCTCCAAATCCACTTCTATCATTATAATAAGATTCAACACCCTCCAAAATAGTGGTATAATTATTATCTAAAGTTGACACTCTTCCAAACCCACTTTCATAAATATTACAATCATCATAAATAGGAGGCATGCTATCATCATAATAAATTTGCACATCAAAACTTGGGGGACTGAAAATATCATCTTCATTAAACATAGCATCCCCAAGCTTGGGACAAACATTAATTGCAGCAAATATATTCTCAAACATGTCATTCTCATCAAACATAGCATCCCCAAGCTTGTGCCTTTGCATATCATAAGCATAATCACTCTCATCATTAATAGTATGAATAGCACCAATAGTATAGCAATTATTATCATCACAACTTTCTAAGTTCGTGCCAAAAAGATTTTCAAGATTATAAGAAGTATCATTATTTTCCCAATCATAATCATCACAATGAGTAATAGGCATAACAAAATCACCCTCAATAGTTTCTTCGGACATTGTACTATAAGACAAAGAATCAATATCATCATCGAGCATATCATCTTCCACATTTATTTTTGATTCATTCTCATGAGGCATAACAATAATAGGAGCAACATCATTTGGGGGGATACCTTTTTACCTTTTCTTCTCCGTCTTTTCTTTTTCTTCTCCACATCATGTGTGGGTTTAATCAACGTTTTGGAGCTCCTTATTGATGAGATTGGTTGCATAGGGAGCTCATTCTCGTAACTTGTTTCACCACGAGAGACAATAGGAGGGAAAGTGGAAATCTTTACCCTTTCATTAGTACTTTTATATTCTATTGGTTTTCCCATCTTTTTATAGTTGGCAATATAAGCATTTTCCTTGCAATTTACCATGCAAAACATATATATTTCTTTAAGAGTAGTTTCAACATGGTCGGTGAATATGAATGCTTCAAACCAACTATTTTTATGTGACAATTCTTCACACCCCAAAAATAAACAAAGTTCATTATAAAGTTCAAGGTTGATCAAGTTATTGCTATTTTTAGCCATGGTTCGATCATGAAAAAGTGTGCATTGGAAATTAAGAAGACCAACTCTATTGCAAAGTTCACAAGTAATGGGATGAAGAGAGCATAATTTTGTAGCATATTTATCTATCACCTTAAGCCACCGATTGGTTTCATCATGTTTATGCTTCTTACAAAATCTATCATCCCTATAAGGCATGTCTTCACAAACTCTATGCACTCCACAAAAATTGACATGCTTATAAGAAACATCTTTATCATGACTAGTGCAATCATTATTGGTATCATGAATATTCATAGCAAGCACACTAACAACATTGCAATCATGTTTATCATTCAAAGATTTAGTGTCAAACATTTTATTGACTTCTTCTTCTAACACTTGAGCACAATTTTCCTTTCCATCATTTTCACGAAAGACATTAAAAAGATGAAGCATATGAGGCAACCTCAATTCCATTTTTTGTAGTTTTCGTTTATAGACTAAACTAGTTATAAAACAAGAAACTAAAAGATTCAATTGCAAGATCTAAAGATATACCTTCAAGCACTCACCTCCCCGGTAATGGCACCAGAAAAGAGCTTGATGTCTACTACGCAACCTTCTTGTAGACTCGTGTTGGGCCTCCAAGCGCAGAGTTTTGTAGGACACTAGCAAATTTCCCTCAAGTGGATGACCTAAGGTTTATCAATCCGTGGGAGGCGTAGGATGAAGATGGTCTCTCTCAAACAACCCCGCAACCAAATAACAAAGAGTCTCTTGTGTCCCCAACACACCCAATACAATGGTAAATTGTATAGGTGCACTACTTCGGCGAAGAGATGGTGATACAAGTGTAATATGGATAGTAGATATAGGTTTTTGTAATCTGAAAATATAAAAACAGCAAGGTAACTAGTAACAAAAGTGAGCAAAAATGGTATTGTAATGCTTGCAAACAAGGCCTAGGGTTCATACTTTCACTAGTGCAAAGTCTCTCAACAATGATAACATAATTGAATCATATAACAATCCCTCAACGTGCAACAAAGAATCACTCCAAAGTTTCTATCGGAGAACATAGGACGAAAACGTGCATCAACCCCTATGCATAGATTACCCCAATGTCACCTCGGGAATCCACGAGTTAAGTGCCAAAACATACATCAAGTGAATCAATAGAACATCCCATTGTCACCACAGATATCCCATCGCAAGACATACATCAAGTGTTGTCAAATCCAATACTCAATCCAACATAACAAAACCTCAAAGAGCAAGACTCAATTCATCACAAGAAGGTAGAGGGGTAGAAACACCATATGATCCAACTATAGTAACAAAGCTCGTGGTACATCAAGATCGTGCCAAATCAAGAACACGACAGAGAGAGAGAGAGAGAGAGATCAAACACATAGCTACTGGTACATACCCTCAGCCCCGAGGGTGAACTACTCCCTCCTCATCATGGAGACCGCCGGAGGTGATGATTTCCCCCTCCGGCAGGGTGCCGGAATGGGCTCCCGATTGGTTTTTCGTGGCTACAGAGGCTTACGGCGGCGGAACTTCCGATCTAGGGTTCTTTTCGGAGGTCTCTATATTTATAAGAATTTTTGGCATCAGAAACAAGTCAAGGAGGTGCCCGAGGGGCCCACAAGCCCTCAAGGCACGCCCGGGGGGGTAGGATGTGCCCCCTGGCTTGTGGACTCCTCGGGACTCTTCTGGTCCAGCTCCGGTGCTTCGGGGGTTTCTTTTGGTCCATAAAAAATCACCGTAAATTTTCAGCCCATTCCGAGGACTTTTATTTCTGCACAAAAAAGGACACCACAGTAGTTCTGCTAAAAACAACGTCAGTCTGGGTTAGTTCTAATAAAATCATACCAAAACCATATAAAATTGTTGCAAACATGGCATGAATACTTCATAAATTATAGATACGTTGGAGACGTATCACATAGCCGGCCACGGGAGGCGGGAGCAGGCAGTCCCACGGCGCTGGTTTGGGCGGCTGGAGCGAGAAGATCAGATATTGAAGAAGCAGCACGGTCGTTGGATTAACATCCAACAGTCACTGCTACTAGAATCGTTTGTGTACTAAGTTGGTAAAGCCTTTCGTACACGTCAACCTAGTAGACCCACAAGTCAACCTCCAAATCTGTCCCAAACAGCATACAGCTCAAAATTTCTAGCCAGAATCAAATTAATTTTAAAACTAAACATACCTTAATTTAAATCCAATGAAATTTTACCCACACAAAAATAATGAAATTTAAAATATCAAAATCTGAAAGAAAAAAGTATTTTGGAACTAATTGCCTGTTTGCTGTATTTTTTCATTTTACAACCCATTTCTTATTACTTATAGCCCATTTCTTATTACTTGTAGCCCATTTTCTGGGCAAGCCCGAATGCATCCCTCCTCGTCATGTGGTAAACATATGAAATAAAAGCCTGGGCTAGATGGGCCACAGCTCCCGCACAACCCAG
Source organism: Thinopyrum elongatum (assembly GCA_011799875.1). Classification (NCBI taxonomy): domain Eukaryota; kingdom Viridiplantae; phylum Streptophyta; class Magnoliopsida; order Poales; family Poaceae; genus Thinopyrum; species Thinopyrum elongatum. Next base: position 583,282,145 of record CM022298.1, read on the forward strand.
TTGATACCCATCTCCGTCCCGAAAACAAACAAAAAAGAAAATATTGCGCGCGCTGCTGGGTCCCGGGTGTCAGCCCCTCCTTGTGTAGTTATCTCGCTTATTGACTACATTGACAGTGGCGTGCGACCCAGATGTCAGGAAACCATCAGGAGGAACCCTTTTTTTCTTGTAATAAAGGAGGCACTTGCTTGCCTACTGCCATGATCCTGGTAGGTCCCTACTGTCATCCTCACCATGTACATTCATCTCCTTATTCCTCTCGGTTGTTGACCAGGTTGACAACACCGGAGGGCGGCGCCGTGGTGAGCGAACCAAGGAGGAGGACGATGGTGAGGCCTTGGACGGGAATGAACAGGAGCCAGGGAAGATGCGCAGAGTTTTAGGGTGCGATGTGGTCGTGATGCGTGCGCGGCAGCACAGCCAGCCGTGGGAGGCGGGAGCAGGCGGTCCCGCCGGCGTTGGTTTGGCTTTGGCAGCTGGAGGAAGAAGAGACTAAAGAAACATGACAGACGTTGAATGTCAATCCAACGGTCAAGGTTGGCACAATCGTTTGTTGACTAAGCCGACACCATGTAGCATACTTTTTTATAGGAAAAAAAGAAAAATTGGGCTCGTTCGCCAGATAACATTCCCGAAACTGCGACCGTTCGATCTTGCGTCGCAACTAAAACTGCCAGGAAAATGCGTTCATTTGCCGTCCTCCTCCCAGGGAACGTTCGCCACATAAGTGACTAGCACCCTTGGTTTTCAACCGAGAGGTCTTGGGTTCAAGTCGCAGGAACCCTTAATTTTCTCCTCCTTCCTTCCTCGCAAAAAAAATCAAAGACTTGAGAAGGCGTACAGAACAAGCTAGTGTACCAGTAAAGAGACGTTGCTGAGTTTTAGAAAAAAGAGAGACGTGCTCCTGTAGTTGGTTCGAATCCAAACCTAGACTATGACTATATATAGTGCTATGCTACTCTGCAAGTAATGAAACTAACATATCCAACATTCGCTTCTCCTCTTCTCTACTTACTCTGCCTAGCATTAGAAGCTCTGGCCGCAGCAACCATGTCCGCTGGTGGCTCGTCCACCTGCTCTTCAGCAGGCAACAACCAGATATGCACCAAGTCGCCACACGTACAATCGCCTGTGGGTCTCATCACACCCCCGCCGGCACACGCACCGCAGCCGGTTGCTCATCGCAACCCGCTGCCGTTGGTGTGGTGCCACTGCTGCAAATCACGCAGAGTCATTCGTCGCGTCTCAACCATAATCCTCAACCCTGGCTGAGTCTTCTACAAATGCCCGAATCATGGGGTAATAATATGTTTAAGTGTTGTTCGCCTGCTTTCAGTTGCTAATTTTTTTTAATAGTTTGGTTGACGATCTTCCAATTTGATTCGTGCAGAAAAGGGAAGATTCGTGTGATATGTATTTCTGCGAAGTTGCTGATGTGGGGGAATGGAACTACGCTGATTATTTGGTTAGCCGAGGAATCCCAATACCAGCAGGTTGGGGTGTTGGACAAGTAATTGAAGGAACGGCACAAGAGGAAGATGCAGAGCAGAAGGTTAAAGATGCAGTTCCTCTGATCATGGCCAAGTAATAGCTGCTAAATGGCCTTGACAGCAATGAGGAGATGAAAGAGCTTGTGAAGATAATGGGAAAAATCGTTGTGCTCTGTAGGATGATTGTCTCTTTATTTGAAGTGTATGTAGCACTCGTGATGTATTCAGTGGCAATGACATGAGCACTTTGCTGAAACTAGTAATGAATGAAACCTGTTTAGCAGGCTAGGCGTAGTGTTGTCAACATCTAATGATTTCTATTAACGGAAATAGGGGGTATCCCCTTTTCCTCATAAATAAATAAATAGCAGAGGCCCTTTTGCTAATAAATAAATAAATTAGCAGAGGCCCTGTCGGGTCAGTTTCGTTCCCATTCGAAGATGTAGAGCAAATTGCAGTCCAACAGCAAACTATGTCATCAAATACAAGTTTCATAGCCAAATATGAGTACAACTAAACAACAATGTCATCATGTTTTAGTCATCATACAATCACCAAACACAAATCAACATACATAATAACTGATGTTCTCACAGCAAAAATACTAAACAACAACTTCATCAGGTTTTAGTTGTCACAGCAAACACAATTTCACATATAGTAGATAAAAAGTCGTCTTCTCACAGGCAAACACCACAAAAGCAATCTAATCATCATCCGCAGCAGCAGCGTCAACATCTTCGCCATGTGTATCAGTCTGAATCGTAATTCCCCCAGTGTCATCTTCTTCTTCATCCTCAATGTCCTCGAACGTTGGCCTCTTATCCATCAACTCTCGTACGTCCACAGCCTGACAGGAATGTTTTTGCCAGCCTTATTGACATGATGGTCCTCAAAGATACTACGAACTTCTGTGAAATCTTCTACATCAGGAGCAGTGTAAGCATCATCTTGTTGTGCAACTTCATGAAACGAATTCCTCTGCTCAAACCTTTGCAATACTCTACAGTCATCGCTACGTCCATATGTGTCTTCCAAGAAAAATATCTGTTTTGCTTGATTTTCCAAAATAAAAGGCTCATCGGTGTGGTACGCCACCTTGACATTGATGGATTTGAAATAATCATCAGCTTTGGGTTTTGCGATCCTGGAAAACAGGTTGTACCAACGACAGCAGAACAGAACCACACATCGATGAACCTTGAAAGTGGAGATATACTGCAACTGAACAATGTCTGTTATGTTAGCATATATTTTAGTTGTGTCATCGCCGTACGTATCCGTGCTCATGACGGCACTATTTTGTGTCTTTTGCCTTCGTCGTGTGCAAGGGTGTTGTAGCGCACATCTCCAACAACGCAAGATTCATAATGTCTTACCCGAGTATCAGGTCCCCTTGCTAGTGCGTAAAGGGCATCATTAACTGCCTGCCCATCCTCCCGCGTCTTCTGAACCTATGGTTAGAAAATAGACAAGTTGATCATCTTATGTACTCAATAAATTAAAAAAACTGATAGTGCAATTCAAAAGCTTACACGGCTCTTGAACCATTTCGCAAATCCTGCCATAACCAGTTTGTCAATGTTTCTTGGATTTTGCACCAGTAACTCCTTTTTGTAGATGCTGCACAACATAGTGATCGCGTCAAACAACTAAATATATAAGAATGTGCTGCAAGTTTAGTAGATTATGATGTATAAGCTACAGTACTTAGCACTTACTCGATATAAGTTAGAATCTCAGGACAGTTATTCAACACAAACCAAATCATTTTGTCCAAATCTTTAGGTTTGTCATCTTGTCGACTCTTCCCTGTAAGCCGAACAGAACAATCGAAAACATTGAGCTCAGGATTGTCTTCAACCACCTTTCTGCTAAGCTGATCAGCTGTTTCAATGTATTTTGAGCAGAATGTCAACGCTTCTATAGCAATGTAGGCCTCTGCAATGGAACCCTCAGGTCTAGCTCTGTTCCTAACATAGCCCTTGAAAGTGCCTAGCCGCCTTTCAATAGGGTACATCCAGCCATACTGTACTGGACCTCTAAGTAGTGCCTCATCAGGTAGATGAACAGCCAAATGCACCATCACATCAAAGAAGGCTGGAGGATATATCTTCTCAAGGTCGCATAGGATAGTTGGTATCTTGTCTCTAAAACGCTCCAAAGCATCTATCCTGATATTTCTACTGCAGAGTTCCCTGAAGAATTGTCCCAACTCTGCAACTGCTTTGTATAAGTCAGGGCGGCCCAATCCTCTAAGGATAACAGGTAATACCCTTTGAAGTAGGACGTGGCAGTCATGAGTTTTCAACCCTTGTACCTTGTTTCCATCTGCACTGACTCTCCTTTTAGGGTTGAAAGCAAATCCATGTGGGAATCTCACACGTGACAGGATCTTGCAGAATTCTTTTCTTTTTACCTTATCCAAGACGTACACAGCTGGTGCCATATCCCGTGATGCACCATCATCCTTCGCCTGCAAATTGGTTCTGATACCCAGGTGTGTCAAATCAATCCTAGATTTTAAGGTATCTTTCATCTTGCCTTCAATATTAAGAAGTGTGCTGATAATGCTGTCACATATATTTTTCTCGATGTGCATCACATCAAGATTATGCCGCAGATCCAAATCTTTCCAATACTCCAAGTCCCACAAAGTGGACCTGCGGATAAACAATAATCTCTCTTCTGCCCTGCCACACTTCCTTTTCCCGCTACCATTATCAGGATGGTTTCCTAGTGTAATATGCGTGACCTTCTCTAATTCCTCTTGCAACTCATTGCCGGTGAGCCTCTTTGGCGAATCATAGTTTTCATGCTTTGCATTGAACACATGTCTTCAGTATTTTGTAGGACACGGCTTGTCCTTGGCAAGGAAACGACGGTGTCCAATGTAACAGATCTTGCTAAGTATTGCGTATGATAGCGGATTCTTGTCACAGCAAACACATGCATTGTAACCATGTGTCGTTCGCCCTGACATAGTGCCCAAAGCCGGATAATCCTGGATGCACCAAATTATAACAGCACGCAGAAAGAAATCAGCTGGTGGGCTGCTATATAGGTCTCGAGTGAGAACACCCCTCCATAGCTGTTGAAGTTCCTCCACAAGAGGCTCCATGAATAAATCAAAATCCTTTGTAGGACTTTTTGGACCTGGGATGAGCAAGGCCATCATGTAGTTTGATTCTTTGGTGCAGACATTTGGTGGCATGTTGTAAGGGATAACAAGCACTGGCCACATGCTATATGTGGCGCTCTGGTGGCCAAATGGGTTAAATCCATCTGTAGCTAAGCAAAGTCTAATGTTTCTCGGGTCAGCAGCAAACTGTTTGTGTTTCTGATTGAAGCTTTTCCAGTCACTACCATGAGATGGATGGCTCATTACATTCTGATCTCTGTACTCCTGGTTCCTAGAATGTCACAGTACATCCTCTCTTGTTTCAGCATCATGAAACAACCTCTGCAATCTTGGTATAATTGGAAAATGTCTCAGAACATTACGAGGAATCCTCTTCACAGCATCGCCATCTTTCCATCTTGATGATTTACATTTTGGGCATTCACTTAAGTTGGCATAATCCTTCTGAAACATAACACAATTATTCTTACAAACATGGATCATATCATATCCAATGCCAACTGCACGAAGGAAATTCTTCATTTTACTGTAGGTGTGTGGCGGCTCAGACACATCTGTGAAAGATTTGCGGAAAGCAGCCAACATCGCATCGAATGATTTGTTGGTCATCCGCTCAGATATCTTCACCTGAAGAAAGGTGACCATAGCTGAGAATACTGACAGCTTATTTCCGGGGGTGACTGCCACGTTGCATTGTTCCAACATGCGGGCCCACCATTTTTCTTCTGCAGGTGAAAGTTTACGAAATGCGCGAGCATTTCGTAGCATTGTTTCAATGTTGGTCAAACTCACTGGCTCCGCCGCCACCACCTCCTCCTCCTCCTCTTCCACCTGAGCATGAGGCAGATCAAGATGGTGATCTGCTGCTTCCACATAGTCAGTAACATTGACGTTCACAGCTTCACCAAGATTAACCCACCTAGTATATGTGACCGACATACCATACAAGTGTAGATGATTTTGCACAGTTGACTGGGGTCTTGTAACTGAATTCATACAACTGCTACACGGGTAGAGCACATCTGATTTCGGACCACCGTACTCAGCTCTGATAAAGTTCATGAAGTTTTCAACCCCCTCGACATATGCAGCGGAGAATCTTCGAGCAGAAGTTATCCAAGTCCTGTCCATCTGTTAGACATACAAATTAGTTCTTCTACTAGATATTACAGGAAAAATATATGTGCTTTTTTATAAAGTCCAGAAAAAATACCTAGGTCGATGTCTAAAGCTATGGCAAGATATTTGGACAAGCAGATCTAAGTAATGAAATATATGTAAAGCTAATTCAGCAAACATATTTGGGTGCTAAATTATGGCAGGCTATTTCAGCAGTCAATGAGGCCGAGCACACAGCCATCGAAAGCCATATCAGCAACAAAGATCGAGTATAAAACGGTGTCGAGCTATTTCACCTAACAGATTGGCTACTAGACCATGGCAATCTACTTCACAATAAATATATGGCAGGATATTTTAGCAACTAATCGGGCGTGGCATGCCATCTCAACAAAGCAGATTGAGTGCAGAACAGGGCAAGGAAGCTTCATAAGCAGAGCATATTGACTGTAAACTATTTTGGCAAATAGTGAGATTAACAGCGTCTATCAGCTAACATTCAACGCTACTCCGACAAGCACGGGGCCTCAGTCTAGAATGCGCGTACCATGGGAGAAGCTGACTGCCGTGCATCTCCACAAGAACGTCACCAGCGGTGGTGGTGCGGCTAGAGGACAGCAGTCTACGAGAGCATACTGTGGGAGCGAGAGGATCGCCATGTGTCCCCTCGATGAACCGCGGTGCCGACGTATCGGCGTGGCGGGGAGGGCGGCTTTGGCGGAGCGAATGGAGTGGAGGGGGCCGGGAGGAGGGGGTTTGGGGAATATTATTGGCTAGTTGGCCGAAGGGCAGTTGAATTTGGGATTTGGGGGGAATTTTCGTGCGGTGGGCACGGGAGTTTGGCGCATGGTCGGTTTCTCCAAATGCGGTCTCACGTGTCAGTGAAGAGGCAAGCCGAAGCGTGTTCCGTTTGCGTGAGCCATGTGCAGGACCGACCGTGTGAGGGGTGCAATGCGACCACAATAGGCGTGCTGTGAGTGTACCGCCTTTTTCCTTTTAAACTTGGTGCTTCGCGCGATCTATCGATACTACTACTAGTAATCCGGTAATCCCGACTAAAATGGTGCGGCCGGGTCTTTTCCCGCGCGATATGCCGGGAGGTTGGCTTAGTTGGTTTTTTTAGGACTTTATTTTTTAGGACAAGGCTTATTGGTTTGACAGACAGAGCGAAAGAAAGATATGAGATGCGTGAATGTGTAGTGGACGTACTATTGGAGTGCCTAAGATAAATTGTGTATGTATACCTATGTGTTTATTTACTTCGCATGTTAGCTTTGTCTCGGGTCAAACCTTCTAAACTTAGACCAAGTTTATACACACAAAAACGAATCATCATTCAATATATTTTCATACAATATATCTTACTATTATTGTGAAAGTTCATATACACCAGACGAGATTCATGCAAACACGGCAGATTTTCATTACATTTCAAACTTTTATAGGACAGAAAAAGAAAAGAAACCCGACCCTAAACCTATCCTACGGCGGCGACCGACGTCCACTTTCCTTTGTACTTCCGCATCGGTGACGACGTCCTCCATCTGCCGTCTCCATGAACGACGGCGGGGTTCAAGACCCGTGAAGTGAAGGTGCGGTCTCCGGCGAGGAAGAGTAGAACACGGGAGACGGACCAGCCAGTTAGCACACCATGCCCTGCCGCCTTCCATGCCCTACTCATCCTCGGAGGAGTCCCCGACCTCGGCGGTGCCGGTGGACGTGAGGTCGATGACGATGGACGGGGACGGTCCGTCGCTTCACCTGCCACATGCGCCACCAAACGTTGGACGGCGGCAAGTAGGACGCGTGGCTGGCGGTGCTCCCGTCATCGGCCGCCAGCGTGGCCACCGCTTGTGCGGTCGCGTCCGTGTCCGGCTACGCTGGTATTGCATTGCGAGCGGCGAGTTGAGCGAGGGTGGCGACCTCGAGCTTCATCCCCGAAGACAAGCTCTCCCGCAGAGCGTTCCCGCTCACGGCCATGGTGGATGTGGTGCCAGGTAGTAGGAGGATGCGCTATGGTGTGGAGTTTAGCTGGGCATTGCCCCTTTAAGTAGCGCATTCCAGTGAGGCCAAGCGTCCGGGTGCGTCAATAAGTCGCCGGAGTTGGTTCCTCGGGCAGCGAGCCTGCTTAATGATGGCATACGGATGGACGACATGAATGCAGGCAGCTGGCGCCGGCTGGGAACGCACGCGCGCGATGGCGCGAGGGACGAGGGTTTTTTGTGTGCCAGGGTAGTCAGCTGCGGGCGTGGCAACGTTGGACATGCCCTTTGCTCACATGCGATCCCACATGTCATTGAAAGACGACCCGGCATGGTCTTAAGTCCTGGGGATGTAGTTGGCCACGCTAGAACACTCCGCGGACGCATCGCGGTGCGCGCGCACTTCGGCGCCTCGTGCATCCTTGACGAGCCGGGTGTTGATTTGCTAGTCGTGCCACAGCGGCAACGCCACCCTCGGCACCCTGAAGCCGAGCGTGTCCAGCGGCGATGAGCGTGTCGCTCACCGCGGTCGCCGTGCCCAGAGGTGGTGTGGGAGCTGCACCACATTGCTGGCCCCCACGACCCACATGAACGGTTGCCGGTGGTGAGGAGGTCGTGGGCAAGCTCCTCCAATGGACTAGTCTGCGCCACATCATCCCGACAGGTGTGCCCCACATGTCGGTTTCCCTGTTTTCCCAGCCAAATTCGAGCGTCAGTATGGCGTCATTAACACTCAGCCGACCTCTCTCTCTCTCTCTTCTAGTCTAGTAGTATCCATAAATGATGCGGGCAGGGGAGGGGGACGGACATCGGTTTGCTCTCAACTGCGGTCCCACAAGCGAGTGAAAATGCAAGATGAAGCGCGTTCCATTCGGTGAGCGACGTGCAGGGTCCATCGTGCCGGGGTGCAACGCGAATGCGACAAGAGTGATGTACACCGTTCGTTCCTTATGAACTTGCATACTTCGAGTACTGCTTTTTTTGAACATAGTACAGACGCAAGCGCTCATACATGCGCGCATACACTCACCCCTATGAACGCACACACGCACACCCTACCCCTATGAGCACCTTCGAGAGACTGAGCCATGATATCTATAATATATCTCTATATCTCTACTATCGGTGATGATGGTGTGCCTGCCATCTTGCAATATAAACCGTCCGATCTATATCTGACGGATAGAAAGCAAACTATGGCAATTTTGCAAAAAGATACCCGCACCTCTCTCGTTCATCCTTATCTCCCACAACTTCATTGTTGAGTAATTAAAAAAGGAAGCCTCTGGAACAATCTGACATGGTGGCCACTGCCGGCGTCGTCCATCCCCATGCCTCCGCTAAGTCTGACCACCAATAACCACCGCGCCACACTCCTCCTCACCTTATCTCTCATCTTTCTCGACATATCATTTTTTGATGAAATTCTCGAGATACCATTTTTTCGATGAAATTCTCAAGATATCATTAGTTTTTACACATGGGATTACTCCTGCATGGGTCAATCACAATAGGTGTTTTGTAAAAAAATGCATCCTGATGTTCCGTGCAATGCACGGGCATCTTCTAGTCATCTGAAGATTTACGAAGTCACCGCCTCGTCATTGACAGGAACGGCGGGGAGGTCCGGACGTCTAACACATGAAACTCCGAAACTTTGGTCCCATCCCACCCCACAACTCTCCAGGCTCTAGCCGTCTGGCTTTGCAAACTCCGCACAGTCAAAACCGATTAACCGGTCGTCACCGGAATCACTATTCACACCAGAACCTTCGCTGCTCGGCCTACGCCAGCTACTTGCCGGCCGGTCACCACTGCCCCAAAACCACACCTCCTCTCCAGCCCATTCCCCCACCTTTCGATCCCCTAGTTCGCCGGAAAGCCATGGTGCGCCGCAAGATCACGTACTACAAGATGCTGACACCGGAGCGCCGCGCATAAATCGCGGCGGCGGTCAGCGCCATAGACCTTCGTTCCCAAGCTCGGTTTGCGGCGGGCCAATCCCCGAGTTCTCTGGAGCCATGCTCCGAGGAGGAGGAAGCCGATCCAATGTTCATGGCGGAGGTCGCGGCGCAGAAGGCCCCCGATGCGTATGAGACGATGGACGTCGACTTCGTGCTGGCATCCGGGTCCCCCATGGTGTAGGCGGACCAGCGGTTCAACCTGGCGATCCTAAAGGAGGACCGGAAGGTGGAGGCTCAACTCGACGTGGAGCACGCGGATGCCGCTGCCATCGAGGCCCTCCTGCAGGCGGGACCGGATGTCATGGACATGAACCGGGCGGCGGAGGCTCAACTTGACGCGGAGCGCGTGGATGCCGCTGCCATCGGGGCCCTCCTGCAGGCAGAACTGGATGTCGTGGACATGAACCGGGTGGCGGAGGCTCAACTTGACGCGGAGCGCGCGGATGCCGCTGCCATCGAGGCCCTCCTGCAGGCAGAACCGGATGTCCTGGACTTGAACCGGGCGGCGGAGGCTCAACTCGACGCGGAGCGCGCGGATGCCCTGCCATCGAGGCCCTCCTGCAGGCGAAACCGAACGTCGTGGACGTGAACCGGGCGGTGCTCGCGTCCGTGCAGAGTGCCCGGACGCTCCGCGTGAACAAGTAGCTGGAGGCCGAGGACAACCACGGTGCGGAGACACACGTCAGCAGCTATGGCTGGTTCGCGCCGGCAGCCAAAGATGACGAGGCCGTCTTGTTCCGCGAGCAGCGATAGTTTTTCTTTATGGTGTTATTTTTAGGGATCTTTTGTTGCATAAAAACATATATTTATGCAAGTCGCCTGACTTTCATCATTTGGGTCAGTCGACCATTTCAGACGGTTGGATGAATATCCTACGTCTCCTAACCCTTCTTCTTCCCCAACAGACCACAGCCCGGGCCTCATGGATCTTCCCCAACATGCGGTTGGATAAACATACTGTATGAACGAAAATTATGTGTCAGCGGTAGGATGGCTGAGTTTGGTTTGATCACATGAGGTAGCACGTGTTAGTGAGGGTGTGTTCCCTTGGTTGGGTTTGCGGCGTGCAGGAGCGACTGTGTGAGGGTGCGGTGCGACCGCGACAGTCGTGTGCAAGTGTACCTCCTTTTCATTTTGAAAAACTTTAGGCAAGCTTGGCAAAAATGTGTGGCAAAGTATGGCAATGCAAGGCCTAGCCCAAATAGGATACAAGTATGTAGTACTACTTGTGTTAAAAAAGAAAGGCGAGGTTTCCTTCGCGGGATTGATCGATACGAATCCTCGTTTGACGTGTCAATTAATGCATATTTTTTTCTCCAACGCCCAAAGAGCTAATCATCTCACTCTCATTGCTTGATTAATGTAGCACCATGCAGACCAACCTTCTTACTTCTGCATGCATGCAAGGGTATATTAATGTCCTTGGTTGCTAGTACGAGGCAAACCCCATCAATTTTGCCTCGATTAGTGTTAGTGGCCTTCTGCAAATTGTAATTTTGATACAGCCTTGTATACAAAAAAATGGAGGTAGTAACTATTTGACTTCCTTCCCCATTGCGGTGACATCGACGATATCTCGAACGTTGTGGCTTTGGCGAAGTGCGTTCGATGGAGCACACCATTGAGGGAGACCATGGTAAGTCATTCGCAAGTGCCGCCTGCAAGCTGAGACAACCGCCTTCTTTGCATCCAGGAAGTCCGTTGAACCAAAGGAGGCGTAAATGTACTACTACTACACAATAGCGTCGTCCGTCCAGCTTAGTGCGATAAGGTGGTTTCTCGAAGAAGACGATGGAGAAGCAGAGTTAGCGAAGAGTTAAATGATGGTTGCTTCGTCTGTGCTTTGTGATTTGATGCCTCACTGCTTTGTGATTTGTGATAGAAGGGACAGGGGAGTAGACTTTGTGCTCTATACTGTACATGCATCCAAGCACGGGAGAAAGAGGAGAGAGGTTGCATTTTTCTATTCCTTCAATCAATCAATTAGGGAGCTTTGGTTCCCTCTTTTTGGCTTTGGCAGCACCCTTGACAATGGTTCCCATTGATGCCAAAAGCTATTTTCACATTTGGCTACACATTGTGGATGCCCTTAACCGTACCACTTGGTTTTGCTCCTGTGTGCTATCTATCCAAATCTCAATTATATTGATCTAAAAAATTATATCAAGATTAGTAAAAAAGGAGGTGATTTTGCCGCAAGGAAGGCGGGGGAGGTTTCTTATTTTTAGAGGACATTGGCCTGGCGGTTTGCTAACATGCGGTCCCATGTGTCAGTGATTTACCAAGCCGATCCGCGTCCCACATGGGGCAGAACAATGGCAGAAGCAACACGTGGTTAACTTGAAGAAGATGAGGGAGAAGTGGATTCAGCAACAAGTGAATTGATGGTTGCTTCATCCCTCCAACTTCTTTTTTTAGCATCACTTCGTCCCTCCAACTTAACTGTGGGAAAGGTGCAACTTTGTGATTTGACGCGTCATTACTCATTACTACGCCGGCGCCATGACCAGGGTGCTTCACCCCTGCTGCTCTGCACTATTATTTCGGTATGGCACGTGGACCCGGTTGCTCGATGTCCCACATGTCGGCGAAAGGGACTAGAACATTTATGAAAGCGAGCGCTCCACTCTTACAACGGAGGAGTACACGACACAGCGGCCCAGTGAACTGTTACTTGTACTGTAGTACTACTATAGTTTTGTTATTTCGCATGATCCATCGATACAAACCCGATTAAACAGGCAAGGGCGGGATTTTTCCTGCGCGGTAGATGATACTACAACTTAAAAGGTGGGCGCGTGAGGTCAATGTCGTGGAGCCAGCGGCAGATTCTCGGAAACCGCTCAAGTGGTCCCACACACCCATCGTCTTTGATGAGGAGGATCACCCTGACCGCACTATCGCGGTGGGGTGTTTGCCGTTGTTGGTTTCACTAACAATCCGCAACCTCAAGGTCACAAAGATGTTGGTTGACGGCGGGGCCGGGTTGAATCTGATTTCTCAAAAGGTCATCAGCAAACTCCAGATAGCAGATGAAGAGCTCAAGGTTACTGGTACGTTCCAAGGGATCAACCCCGGTAGGAGTCATCCTAACGGGAAGATCACACTACTGGTAACATTCGGGGGGAGTTGAACTACCGGACTGAGAAGATCGTGTTTGATGTGGTTGACCTCCCCCTGTCGTACACTGGAATCCTTGGTCGTCCTGCCCTGGCCAAATTTATGGTGGCATCCCACTATGCCTACAACACTTTGAAGATACCAGGACCAATGGGCGTTATTTCTATCCCATCAGACAAGAAAGACGCAATCATATGCGTGGACAAGATGTACCGAGAGGCAGTTGTTGCAGAAGCTGCGGAAGCCACTGCTCCCGCCAAGGAAATCAAGAAAAAGAAGAAAGGAAGCAAGGATGCCAGCGAGGAATCCAGGAAGCATGCCTCTCCGGAGTGTGCTGCGCCTGTTGATGACTTGCCGGAGAGTTCCAATAGCAAGAGATCCAAGGCTGCCGCACCATCTGTGAAAAAGGTCCCGGCAGGGCTGGCTGGCACTGGTGGTACATTTACCATCAGTGCCACCCTCGATGACAAATAGGAGAGCGCGCTTGTTGCCTTCCTGCGGGCAAATGTCGATGTGTTTGCTTGGCAACCATCTGACATCCCCGGTGTTCCCAGGGAGGTAATCGAGCACCACCTTGCTGTCTGCCCACATGCCCAGCCCGTCAAGCAGAAGGTCCGGAAGCAAGCTTTGGAGCGGCAGCAGTTTATTGCCGAGGAGATCAAGAAACTTGAGGCAGCTGGATTGGTCAGAGGAGTATTGCATCCAATGTGGTTAGCAAACCCAGTGGTGGTGCGCAAGGCAAATGGGAAATGGAGGCTTTGCATAGATTTCACGGATCTTAACAAAGCATGCCCGAAGGACCCATTCCCCTTGCCATGCATTGACCAGATTGTGGATTCCACCTCCGGATGCGACTTGCTCTCCTTCTTGGATTCCTACTCTGGATACCATCAGATATTCATGTCCAAGGAGGACGAAGAAAAAACCGCGTTCATAACTCCATGTGGCACGTACTGTTTTGTACGGATGCCCTTCAGGTTGAAGAGCGCTGGATCCACTTTTGCAAGAGCAGTACAGATTGGCTTTGAGTCCCAGTTGCACAGAAATGTTGAAGCCTACATGGATGATATTGTGGTCAAAACCAAGGGCAAAATGACTCTCATTCAGGATTTGGAAGAGACCTTTGCAAATCTGCGCAGGCTCAATTTGAAGCTGATGTTGGAAATATGCCCTAGAGGCAATAATAAAATGGTTATTATTATATTTCCTTGTTCATGATAATTGTCTATTGTTCATGCTGTAATTGTATTAACCGGAAACCGTAATACATGTGTGAATACATAGATCACAGCATGTCCCTAGTAAGCCTCTAGTTGACTAGCTCGTTGATCAATAGATGGTTATGGTTTCCTAACCATGGACATTGGATGTCATTGATAACGGGATCACATCATTAGGAGAATGATGTGATGGACAAGACCCAATCCTAAGCATAGCACTAGATTGTGTAGTTCGTCTGCTAAAGCTTTTCTAATGTCAAGTATCATTTCCTTAGACCATGAGATTGTGCAACTCTCAGATACCGTAGGAATGCTTTGGGTGTATCAAACATCACAACGTAACTGGGTGACCATAAAGGTGCACTACAGGTATCTCCGAAAGTGTCTGTTGGGTTGGCACCAATCGAGACTGGGATTTGTCACTCCGTATGACGGAGAGGTATCTCTGGGCCCACTTGGTAATGCATCATCATAATGAGCTCAATGTGACTAAAGAGTTAGCCACGGGATCATGCGTTACAGAATGAGTAAAGGGACTTGCCGGTAACGAGATTGAACAAGGTATAGGGATACCGACGATCGAATCTCGGGCAAGTATCATACCGGTAGACAAAGGGAATTGTGTACGGGATTAATTGAATCCCCGACATCGTGGTTCATCCGATGAGATCATCGTGGAACATGTGGGAGCCAACATGGGTATCTAGATCCCGCTGTTGGTTATTGACCGGAGAGATGTCTCGGTCATGTCTACATGCCTCCCGAACCCGTAGGGTCTACTCACTTAAGGTTCGATGACGCTAGGGTTATAGGGAAAGTTTGTACGTGGTTACCGAATGTTGTTCGGAGTCCCGGATGAGATCCCGAACGTCACGAGGAGTTCCGGAATGGTCCAGAGGTAAAGAATAATATATAGGAAGTGAGGTTTTGGTCACCGGAAGTGTTTCGGGTGTCACCGGTAATGTACCGGGACCACCGGAAGGGTTCCGGGGGTCCACCGGGTGGGGCCACAAGCCCCGGAGGCTTGCATGGGCCAAGAGTGGGAAGGGACCAGCCCCTGAGTGGGCTGGTGCACCTCCCACCAAAGGCCCAAGGCGCAGCAAAAGGGGAGAAGGGGGAAAACCTAGGCGCAGATGGGCCTAAGGCCCACCCTAGGGCGCA
The DNA here is from genome assembly GCA_011799875.1 of Thinopyrum elongatum. Classification (NCBI taxonomy): domain Eukaryota; kingdom Viridiplantae; phylum Streptophyta; class Magnoliopsida; order Poales; family Poaceae; genus Thinopyrum; species Thinopyrum elongatum. Next base: position 583,297,343 of record CM022298.1, read on the forward strand.
ACCCCCCTCTCTCCCCCTCTTGGCCGCCCCCCTCCAACCCATCTAGGGCTGCCGCCCCCCCTAGGGTGGGAACCCTAGAGGGGGCGCACCCCCCTCCCCTCCTCCTATATATAGTTGGGGTTTTGGGGCTGCCAGGGATACGAATCTCTCTCCCTCTTGGTGCAGCCCTACCTCTCCACCTCCTCGTCTTTCGTAGTGCTTTGCGAAGCCCTGCTGGAGAACCACGCTGCTCCAACACCACCACGCCATCGTGCTGCTGCTGGAGTTGTCTTCCCCAACCTCTCCCTCCTCCTTGCTGGATCAAGGCGCGGGAGACGTCACCGGGCTGCACGTGTGTTGAACGCGGAGGCGCCGTTGTTCGGCGCTTAGATCGGAGTCGACCGCGATCTGAATCGTTGCGTGTACGACTCCTCCAACCACGTTCTTGCAACGCTTCTGCATCGCGATCTTCAAGGGTATGAAGATGCACTCCTCTCTCTCTCGTTGCTAGTCTCTCCATAGATTGATCTTGGTGATGCGTAGGAAATTTTTTTGATTTACTACTACGTTCCCCAACAGTGGCATCATGAGCTAGGTCTATGCGTAGTTTCTTGCACGAGTAGAACACAAGTTGTTGTGGGCGTCGATTTTGTCAATTTACTTGCCGTTACTAGTCTTATCTTGATTCGGCGGCATCGTGGGATGAAGCGGCCCGGACCGACCTTACACGTACGCTTACGTGAGACAGGTTCCACCGACTGACATGCACTAGTTGCATAAGGTGGCTAGCGGGTGTCTGTCTCTCCCACTTTAGTCGGATCGGATTCGATGAAAAGGGTCCGTATGAAGGGTAAATAGAAATTGGCATATCACGTTGTGGTTGTGGCGTAGGTAAGAAACGTTCTTGCTAGAAACCTATAGCAGCCACGTAAAAAATTTGCAACAACAATTAGAGGACGTCTAACTTGTTCTTGCAGCATATGCCGTGTGATGTGATATGGCCAAAAGGATGTGATGTATGAGATTGATCATGTTCTTGTAATAGGAATCACGACTTGCATGTCGATGAGTATGACAACCGGCAGGAGCCATAGGAGTTGTCTTAATTTATTGTATGACCTGCGTGTCAATGAAAACGCCATGTAATTACTTTACTTTATTGCTAACCGTTAGCCATAGTAGTAGAAGTAATAGTTGGCGAGACAACTTCATGAAGACACGATGATGGAGATCATGGTGTCATGCCGGTGACGATGATGATCATGGTGCCCCGAAGATGGAGATCAAAAGGAGCAAAATGATATTGGCCATATCATGTCACTTTATGATTTGTGTGTGATGTTTATCATGTTTACATCTTATTTGCTTAGAACGACGGTAGCATAAATAAGATGATCCCTCGCTAAAATTTCAAGAAAGTGTTCCCCCTAACTGTGCACCATTGCGAAGGTTCGTTGTTTCGAAGCACCACGTGATGATCGGGTGTGATAGATTCTAACGTTCGAATACAATAGGTGTAAGCCAGATTTACACATGCAAAACACTTAGGTTGACTTGACGAGCCTAGCATGTACAGACATGGCCTCGGAACACGGAAGACCGAAAGGTCGAACATGAGTCGTATAGAAGATACGATCAACATAGAGATGTTCACCGTTGATGACTAGTCCGTCTCACGTGATGATCGGACACGGCCTAGTTGATTCGGATCATGTATCACTTAGATGACTAGAGGGATGTCTATCTGAGTGGGAGTTCATCAGATGAACTTCATTATCATGAACATAGTCAAAGTGTCTTTGCAAATTATGTTGTAGATAGCTCGCGCTGTAGCTCCCTTGTTTTATTGATACGTTCCTAGAGAAAAGTAAGTTGAAAGATGATGGTAGCAATAATGCGGACTGGGTCCGTGGTCTGAGGATTGTCCTCATTACTGCATAGAAGGCTTATGTCCTTAATGCACCGCTCGATGCGCCACCCCCTCAAGCGTCGTCTGTAGATGTTTTGAACATCTGATAGGCACGTTCTGATAACTACTTGATAGTTCAGTGCATCATGCAATACGGCTTAGAATTGAGGCTCCAAAATGTTTTGAATGTCACGGAACATATGAGATGTTCTAAGAGCTGAAATTGGGATTTCAGGGTCATGCCCGCGTTGAGAGGTATGAGACCTCCAACAATATTCTTTGCCTGCAAGATGAAGGAGAATAGCTCAATCAGTAAGCATATGCTCAGATTGTCTGGGTACTACGATCACTTGAATCGAGTGGGAGTTTATCTTCCAGATAAGATAGTGATTAATATAGTTCTCCAAGTCACTGCCACCTAGCTACTAGAACTTCGTGATGAACTATAACATGCCAGGGATGGATAAGATGACCCCTGAGCTGTTCGCGATGTTTAACACCACGAAGGTAGAAATCAAGAAGGAGCATCAAGTGTTGATGGTTAGTAAAACCACTAGTTTCACAAAGGGCAAGGGCAAGAAGGGAAACTTCATGGATGGCAAGTCAGTTGCTGCTCCAGTAAAGAAACCCAAGGTTAAACCCAAACCTGAGACTAGGTGCTTCTATTATGAGGAGAACGGTCGCTGAAGTGGAACAACCCTAGATACTTGGTAGATAAGAAAGCTGGCAACATCGACAGAAGTATATTTGATATACGTGTTATTGATGTGTACCTTGCTAGTACTCCTAGTAGCACCTGGGTATTGGATACCGGTTCGGTTGCTAAATGTTAGTAACTCGAAATAAAAGCTATGGAATAAATGGAGGCTAGCTAAGGGTGAGGTGACGATGTGTGTGTTTCCAAGGTTGATGTGATCACCATCGCACACTATCTCAGGATTAGGGATGAACCTAAATAAATGTTATTTGGTGTTTGTGTTGAGCATGAACGTGATTAGATCGTGTTTATTGCAATACGGTTATTCATTTAAGTTAGAGAATAATGGTTATTCTGTTTACATGAATAATACCTTCAATGGTCATGCACCCAATGTGAATGGTTTATAGAATCTCGATCGTAGTAATACACATGTTCATAAAAGATGCAAAATTGATAATGATAGTACCACATACTCGTGGCACTGCCGCTGAAGGTCATATTGGTGTAAAGCGCATGAAGAAACTCCATGCTGATGGATCTTTGGACTCACTCGATTTCGAATCGGTTGCGACATGCGTACCATGCCTCTTAGGCAAGATGACTGAGACCCCGTTTCCGGTATGATGGAGCGGGCTAGTAACTTATTGGAGAAAATACATGTTGATGTATGCGGTCCAATGAGTGTTGTAACATGCAGTGGATATCATTATTTTCTTACCTTCACTGATGATTTGAGTGGATATGAGTATATTTACTTAATGAAACACAAGTCTAAAACGTTTGAAAAGTTCAAACAAATTCAGAGTGAAGTCTAAGATCATCGTGACAAGAAGATAAAAATGTCTACGATATGATCGTGGAGGTGAATATCTGAGTTACAAGTTTTGTATACAACTTAAGACAATGTGAAAGTTGTTTCACAACTCACGCCACCAGGAACACCATAGTGTGATGGTGTGTCCGAACGTCGTAGTCGTACTCTATTGGATATGGTGCGTACTATGATGTCTCTTATCGATTTGCCACTATCGTTTTGGGGTTAAGCATTAGAGACAACAACATTCACTTTAAATAGGGCACCATCTAATTCTGTTGAGATAACACCGTATGGTTTGGCAGAAACCTAAGCTGTCATTTCTCAGAGTTTGGGAATACGACGCTTATGTCTGATAAGCTCAAACCCAAAGCGGAAATATGCATCTTCATAGAATACCCTAAGGAAACATTTAGGTATGCCTTCTATCTCAAACCCGAGGGCAAAGTATTTGTTGCTAAAAACGGGTCCTTTCTCGAGAAAAGGTTTCTCTCGAAAGAATTGAGTGGGAGGAAGATAGAACTTGATGAGGTTGTTGAACCTTTGTTTCAACTAAAGAGTAGCGCATCATAGAAAGATGTTTCTGTGGAGCCTACGTCAGTTGAAGAGGAAGTTAATGGTGATGATCATGAAGCTTCGGATCAAGTTACTATCGAACTTTGTAGGTCGACAAAGACGCGTACTGCTGCTGAGTGGTACGGCAACCCTGTCTTGGAGGTCATGTTGTTGGACAACAACGAACCTACAAACTATGGAGAAGCGATGATGGGCCCGGATTCCAACAAATGGTTAGAGGCCATGAAATCCGAGAAAGGATCCATGTATGAAAACCAAGTATGGACTTTGGTAGACTTGCCCGTTGAATGGCAGGTCGTTGAGTACAAACGGACCTTTAAGAAGAAGACAGACACTGATGGTAAATGTTACCATTTATAAAGCTCGACTTACCGCAAACAAGTTTCTGACAAGTTCAAGGAGTTGACTACGATGAGACATTCTCACCCGTAGCGATGCTAAAGTCTGTTGGAATTATGTTAGCAGTTGCTGCATTTTTCGATTATGAAATCTGGCAGATGGATTTAAAAACATCGTTCCCTTGAGGAAAGGTTGTATGTGATACAACCAGAAGGTTTTGTCAATCCTAAGGATGCTAAAAGGTATGCAAGCTCCAACAATCCTTCGATGGACAGGAGCAAGCATCTCGGAGTTGGAATATACGCTTTGATGAAGTGATCAAAGTTTTTGAGTTTATACAAAGTTTATGAGAAACTCGTATTTACAAGAAAGTGAGTGGGAGCACTATAGAATTTCTGATGAGTATATGTGGATGACATATTGTTGATCGGAAATGATGTAGAATTTCTGGAAAGCATAAATGGTTGTTTGAAAAGAGTTTTTCAAAGGAAGACCTGGATAAAGCAACCTAATTGATGGGCATCAAGATCTATAGAGATAGATCAAGATGCTTGATGAGACTTTCAATGAGTACATACCTAGACAAGATTTTGAAAGAGTTCAAAATTGATTAGTCAAAGAAGGAGTTCTTACCTGATTTGAAAGGTGTGGAGTTGAGTGAGACTCAAAGCTCGACCGCGGTGGATCAAACAGATAGGACGAAGGTCGTCCCCTATGCTTTATCCATAGGCTCTGTATAATATGCCATGCTGTGTACCGCACATGTGTGTGCCTTGCCATGAGTCTGTCAAGGGGTACGAGAGTGATCCAGGAATGGATCACTGGACAACGGTCAAGATTATCCTTAGTAACTAGAGGACTAAGGAAATATTTCTCGGTTATGGAGGTGATAAAGAGTTGCGTCGATGCAAGCTTTAACACCAATCCAGATGACTCTGAGTAGCAATCCAGATACGTATAGTGGAGCAGCCATTTGGAATAGCTCCAAGTGGAGTGTGGTAGCAGTGTCTACAGTATGACATAGAGATTTGCAAAGAACACACAGAGCTGAATGTCGCAGACCCGTTGACTAAAGACCTCTCTCACATGCAAAGCATGATCGAACCCCAGAACTCACTGGGTGTTAGATTCATAACAATGTAAATCACATGGTGATGTGAACTAGATTATTGACTCTAGTGCAAGTGGGAGACTGTTGGAAATATGCCCTAGAGGCAATAATAAAATGGTTATTATTATATTTCCTTGTTCATGATAATTGTCTATTGTTCATGCTGTAATTGTATTAACCGGAAACCGTAATACATGTGTGAATACATAGATCACAGCATGTCCCTAGTAAGCCTCTAGTTGACTAGCTCGTTGATCAATAGATGGTTATGGTTTCCTAACCATGGACATTGGATGTCATTGATAACGGGATCACATCATTAGGAGAATGATGTGATGGACAAGACCCAATCCTAAGCATAGCACTAGATCGTGTAGTTCGTCTGCTAAAGCTTTTCTAATGTTAAGTATCATTTCCTTAGACCATGAGATTGTGCAACTCCCAGATACCGTAGGAATGCTTTGGGTGTATCAAACGTCACAACGTAACTGGGTGACCATAAAGGTGCACTACAGGTATCTCCGAAAGTGTCTGTTGGGTTGGCACCAATCGAGACTGGGATTTGTCACTCCGTATGACGGAGAGGTATCTCTGGGCCCACTCGGTAATGCATCATCATAATGAGCTCAATGTGAATAGAGAGTTAGCCACGGGATCATGCATTACGGAATGAGTAAAGAGACTTGCCGGTAACGAGATTGAACAAGGTATAGGGATACCAACGATCGAATCTCGGGCAAGTATCATACCGGTAGACAAAGGGAATTGTGTACGGGATTAATTGAATCCCCGACATCGTGGTTCATCCGATGAGATCATCGTGGAACATGTGGGAGCCAACATGGGTATCCAGATCCCGCTGTTGGTTATTGACAGGAGAGATGTCTCGGTCATGTCTACATGCCTCCCGAACCCGTAGGGTCTACACACTTAAGGTTCGATGACGCTAGGGTTATAGGGAAAGTTTGTACGTGGTTACCGAATGTTGTTCGGAGTCCCGGATGAGATCCCGGACGTCACGAGGAGTTCCGGAATGGTCCGGAGGTAAAGAATAATATATAGGAAGTGAGGTTTTGGTCACCGGAAGTGTTTCGGGCGTCACCGGTAATGTACCTGGACCACCGGAAGGGTTCCGGGGGTCCACCGGGTGGGGCCACAAGCCCCGGAGGCTTGCATGGGCCAAGAGTGGGAAGGGACCAGCCCCTGAGTGGACTGGTGCGCCTCCCACCAAAGGCCCAAGGCGCAGCAAAAGGGGAGAAGGGGGAAAACCTTGGCGCATATGGGCCTAAGGCCCACCCTAGGGCGCGCCCCCCCCCCTCTCTCCCCCTCTTGGCCGCCCCCCCTCCAACCCATCTAGGGCTGCCGCCCCCCCTAGGGTGGGAACCCTAGAGGGGGCGCACCCCCTCCCCTCCTCCTATATATAGTTGGGGTTTTGGGGCTGCCAGGGATACGAATCTCTCTCCCTCTTGGTGGAGCCCTACCTCTCCACCTCCTCATCTTTCGTAGTGCTTGGCGAAGCCCTGCTGGAGAACCACGTTGCTCCAACACCACCACGCCGTCGTGCTGCTGCTGGAGTTGTCTTCCCCAACCTCTCCCTCCTCCTTGCTGGATCAAGGCGCGGGAGACATCACCGGGCTGCACGTGTGTGGAACGCGGAGGCGCCGTTGTTCGGCGCTTAGATCGGAATCGACCGCGATCTGAATCGCTGCGTGTACGACTCCTCCAACCGCGTTCTTGCAACGCTTCCGCTTCACGATCTTCATGGGTATGAAGATGCACTCCTCTCTCTCTCGTTGCTCCCACTGGGGGGCACCTTGGTGATGCGTAGGAAATTTTTTTGATTTACTACTATGTTCCCCAACAGCTGAACCCGGAGAAGTGTGTGTTTGGCTTTCCTTCCGGCAAGCTACTTGGCTTTTTTGTGTCCCACCGGGGGATAGAGGCCAACCCCGACAAGATCAAGGCTATCGAGCAGATTCAAGCACCAAAGACAGTCAGGGACGTGAGGCGTTTGACTGGATGTGTTGCCGCGCTGAGCAGGTTCATTTCCAAGTCCGCTGAACACGCCTTGCCATTTTTCAAAATCTTGAAAAAGGCAGGGCCCGTGGAGTGGACCTCGGAGGCAGACGCTACGCTACAATATTTGAAGACCTACCTTTCCTCTGTTCCCACCATAGTAGCTCCGAAACCACAAGAGATGTTGCTGCTATATTTAGCAGCGACCAATCAAGTGGTTAGCGCAGCACTGGTGGCACAGCGGGAGGTAGATGAAGTAGCAACCGCCACCACCGTCCCCTCTGGAGAGGAAAGTGAAGCAGTCCTGGGAAGAACAGATGTAGTTCAAGACAAAGAAGAGCAAGGTAGCGGACAGTGCCAAGATCACAGCAAGGAAGAAGGTGGTGCAGCGCCCAGTGTACTTCGTCAGCTCCCTACTGCAGGGGATAGGTCGAGGTACTCTGGCATGCAAAACTTGATTTTTGGCCTCATCATGGCCTCAAGGAAACTGCGTCACTACTTCCAAGCCCATGAGATCACGGTTGTCACCCGCTTCCCCTTGCAACGCATACTCCAAAATCCCGAGGCTACTGGCAGGATCGTGGAATGGGCTTTGGAGTTATCCAGCTTTGGTTTGAGGTTTGAAAGCTCGTCAACTATTCAGAGCAGAGCACTGGCAGAGTTCATTGCAGAGTGGACGCAAACTCCTGATGAGGAAGTACTGGAAACAATTATCCCCAGCAAGGAAGTGCCCCAAGAATGGATTATGTATTTTGATGGCGCCTTCTCCCTATAGGGTGCAGGAGCTAGCGTGCTTCTCGTTGCTCCCACTGGGGAGCACCTTAAGTACGTCGTTCAAATGCATTTCCCCCGGGAGGAGGCTACCAACAATACTGCAGAGTATGAAGGGCTCCTTGCCGGGCTCAGGATTGCGACAGAGTTGGGAATCAAGAAGTTGATCATCCGTGGAGACTCACAACTTGTGGTGAGACAAATCAACAAGGACTACCAAAGCCCATTGGTGGAGGCATACGTCGAGGAAGTGAGAAAGTTGGAGGAGCGCTTTGACGGTTGCAAACACAGCACGTACCACATGCGGAAAACAGCATTGCTGATCATCTGTCAAAGTGCGATGCGCAAAAACTCCCTGTTGAACCAGGGACTTTTGTTCTCCATCTGACTCAACCCTCTGTATCCTCGGAAACAATGGCCAGCAAGAGGAGGAAATTGAACTCCGGCAAGCCTCTCCCGGTAGAGCTTCCCGAAGCCCCCGGCAGAGGCTTGGCGGGAACAAATCTCCTTCGATCAATGAGCTGCACCCTCCCACTGAATTACCAGTCTTTCAGTCGAGGCGTCCGTTCCTGTCGACGAGGAGGTGCCGCTAGTCCTTGTTGTCGAGCCCCAGGCTCCAACTTGGGCACGGCACATTGTTCATTTCCTCCAAACAGGAGAACTTCCCGAAGAACAAGAAGAAGCTGAAAGAGTAGCCTGAAGGGCCAGTATGTATTAGTTCGTTGATGACACGCTATACAGAAGAAGGCCCAACGGTGTGAAATTGAAGTGCATTTGCCGGGAAGAAGGAAAGGAACTGCTGGCAGAAATACACAAGGGTATGTGTCGCTCCCACATCGGATCAAGGGCCTTGGTTGGGAAAGCTTTCCGGCAAGGTTTCTACTGGCCCACTGCCCTCCAAGATGCAATTGAGCTAGTCACCAACTGTGAAGCCTGCCAGTTCCACTCCAAGATTATCCATCAGCCTGCTCAAGCTCTCCAAACAATCCCTTTGTCATGGCCATTTTTGTTCTGGGGGCTCGACATCCTGGGTCCCTTCCCCCGTGCTACCGGGGGCTTGGAATTCTTGTTCGTCGCAATCGACAAGTTTACAAAGTGGCCGGAGGTGGAGCCCGTGAGAAAGGTGACCGTGCAGTCAGCTATCAAGTTCTTGAAAGGATTGGTGTGCCGCTTCGGGTACCTGCCCGAATCATCACCGACAATGGCACCCAATTCACAAGCCGCGCCTTCATGCAATACATTCATGCCCTCGGAAGCAAGATTTCATTTGCCTCTGTGGCCCATCCTAGAAGCAATGGATAAGCTAAGAGGGCGAACACTAAAGTGCTGCGAGGTCTCAAGACAAGAACTTTTGATAGACTGCAGAAATGCGGCAGGCGATGGATCGACAAGCTGACGATGGTTCTTTGGTCCCTCTGTACAACACCAAATCGAGCTACCGGGCAGACTCCCTTCTCCCTAGTCTATGGGGCAGAAGCAGTTATCCCCATGGAACTCATATACGGGTCTCCTCGAGTGCTTGCCTATGATGAAGTAGCGCAGGAATAGCACCGGCGTGACGACGCTGTGCTACTTGAGGAGAACCGTCTCTAGGCTGCTATGCGTGCTGCACGCTACCAGCAAGCCCTGTGTCGCTATCACAGCCGTAGGGTTCATGCCTGGAGTTTTGAGGAAGGCGACCTTGTCCTTAGGCGCGTTCAGTCTGCCAAGGGTGCAAACAAGTTGACGCCGAAGTGGGAAGGCCCTTACCGGGTAGTACGAGTCACCATACCTGGCACAGTCCGTCTGGAGACTGAAGATGGCATTCAATTGCAAAACTCATGGAATATTGAGCATCTCCGTAAGTTCTACCCATAAGGCACGACCGCCGGGCCCTGCCCGGCAGTCACCCTTTTGTACAAGCTTTGCCGAAGTTGCATGTAACCCTTTGTACAAAGCCAGGCACAGGCCCTAAGCAACAGAGAAATAAACGAAGCGCTGGGGGGCCCCCAAAACTTTCATGCATGCATAAGCATATCATGAGCATAGCATGATCATGTAGAAGAGGGCGCATGTGGCATTGTTTTCATCTGCATTAAGTTGCAGGATTCTTGCCATGGACTTGGTCCCGAAGAAAAGGAATGAAGACGAGCCCACGTGACGATCCCCGGCAAGCCAAACAGATAAGTTCCTTCTTATCCATATTTGTTCTGTGATTTGCAAACTTGTGCATATGAAAACCCCGCCACCTTCGAAACATAGGTGCTCCTACCCATTGACTTGAACGTTGCTTCGGTCAGGGTGGTCGCAGTGGCCTTTGACGGAAAGGGTTCGGCGGGGGGCTGGTCCCTTTTTTATGGTTGTGCCCGGCAGGCCTAGCCCCGTGGCAACAAACTAAGGGTACCGACAGGATAGCTTGTCGGAGAAACTTGTTTACTTAAATGTATAGAGGCTTTTCACCTCTGCATGGAGATGGTACATGCACAAGTGCCCGGTGAAGTTTGTCTTTTTCATTAATATGTTGATAATCAAGTACAGATCTTACAGAACACAAACATGGATAAGGAAATTTACATTATTTAGACTAAAGTTTGGCCTAGGCCTACATATTTTAAACTGAAAAGAGGTAAGTGCCCCGTATTCCCTTTCTTGTCCTTCTCCTCCTAGGCACTACGGCAGGAGGCGAAGAGGGCAAAAGGGGTGCCTGGGCAGAAGCCCAGCCCGACCCCGTCAGGCCCCATGACAGGGAGCTCAACAAGGTCGGGAAGGCACGGACGAAGGTGATGGTGAAGAGAACGGCGGAAGGGTCCCCCTGACCACCGCCACCAGGGCCAGCACGACGCGCGGGCAAACCGGAAATTGACTCAACCTCAGATTGATGAAGAAGTAAAGAAGATCTCAAGGGGTGAGCTAATACAGCCTCCCCGCCTGTGTATTGGACAGGGCCTACCCCGATGACGCTCGGCAACGCGTTCAGGCCAGGCCCGGGGGCTCCTGTTGGTGCAACAAACCCCAGGTATGTTGTCCAGACTGTACACAGGCTCAAGAACGAGATTGCAGCATCCAGGACAAGGCCAAGCAGAAGAGATCAGCTCTTTGAAGAATCAAAGAGCGGATCAAGAATACCAAGACCAACCCAAGGAGTAAAATACCACAATGGGAAAACCTCCCCTACCGGGCAGGCAAGCCTGGCGGGGACGAGGTTGCCCCGAAGACAAGTCTCAAGATTGCCCCGGTAGGCTTGCCGGGGACGCTGAGGGCGGATTACCCCGCCAAGGCTCCACCGCTCCACCTCACAGCAACGCAAGTCGCCGATCGGTGCGGTGTCGAGCCCTCAAGATGCTAAGTGGTCGTTGTTTGGCACGTGGCAGCCATCCCCAGAGGAAATCACCTCCAAATGACACTCGTCCAGCGACGTGTCATGCAGGCAGGCGAGAAGGTGGCAAAACAGCACGGCAAGTCTTGCCGGGCTAGGCTACGATGTGACACTACGCGGCGCATTTAATGCACTCTGTCCAGTCTGCAAAGTTAGGTATGATGGCACTGTTTGCTATCTAATCAGTACACAATGACTGGTTTGCCATTGTGGTAACCCCTTGATCTATAAAAGGAGGGCCATGGCAACCTTAGAAAGGATTCGGACCCCTGTACACTCATACACGCGTAGCTGCTCTCGCCCCGAGGCGACATTGCCGGGCTAGAGCGTTGCGTCTCCGCCACGGTCCTCTCATCAATCCACCAAAGCAGGAGTAGGGTTTTACGCCTCACGGCGGCCCGAACCTGGGTAAAAACTGCCCGTGTGATCGCTGCCGCGCTGCTCCATGCCCTCTGCTCTTTATGCAATGTGTCCTTCCCCCCTGCCGAAACACAAGGGGCCGATGGCCTCATAGGTGGCCGTGTTTTCCCACAACACTTATACACGCCGACAGGTGGGCCCAATGGTAGTGAGATAATGTGATGCAACACTAGAGGTGCCACATGGAGTGTTTAATTGGTCAACTAGTCGTGTCTTGAACAAATAAAGAGCTGTACGGTGAGCCCCTGACTGTATAATAACCACAAAACGTAAATGGTGACCGTAATGAGTGGATTCTGAAGTCCAATGTATGTATCGTGCTTTCGCTTCAAATACAATGATCGTCACTGTATATATCACGAGAGAAAGATGAAACATGTGTGAATGTGCTGGGGGCGTACTTTTAGAGGACTTGGAGGTAGTTTGTGTGCGTACGTGAAAGGGGTGTAGAGGGGGTGTGTGCGATGGAGAGAGAGATGCTCTTCGTTTCTCTTTATTATGACTAACTTTATATATAGTATAAAAATATATAAATTCATAGTGCGGAATAAATATCATTGGGTGCACCATGCAATGCAAATCTTTATCTTTACCTACTAACTAGTAGAATGCTACGAGCTTTTAAAAAAATCTACTGGTTGCAAATGTTTTAATTTTTTTACTTGTTTCATATGTTAACGTAATGCATGCCAAATTTAGACAAAGAATAGTTGAGATCCATAATATATGTCAATAATAAAATGTAATTCGACTAAGTATACATAGAAATATTTATCGGATGCACAAAATAAAGTAAGTGGTGCAAAAACATGATAGCACATGGATGCATTTTTATACCTATATGACCATCTCACCAAGCTTCCCCATTGTTATTAACCATTGATTAAAGACAACACATGGAGGATTTTGATCTTTTCGAACAAATGTTCAAATATATTATAACCAACTTGATTGCATTATGCAATTGCCTGGCAAACTATTACATATGAAATTAAGGAGTTGGAACCATAACATTTAGGAACCATGTCAACACAAAATATTTCAACCCTTTCGCATCTACTATTCATAGCTCACAAGATTTTGGACAGACCTCATCTACTTTTCTTGGATCAAAAGGACCGAGGCCACTCCAGCTGTGCTCAACTTGTATGATATTTCCTCTTTCAAGGCCAGGAAAATAGTCATCTGATATGATCATTCATGATCGTAAATGGTAGTTATAATTACTTAATGTTTTCATGAACTATATCTCAATAGTAAAGTATTTATAATCAACAACTTCCTTTTACCAACCCCTCATCTCGGGTGCAACTACAGTATCTTGATGAAACAACACTTACTGGAAGATAATCACAACAATTAAATATTAGGCAATCTAATTGAATGTGATAATATAAGTTCAACAATAATGAATAACATGATATTGTTTAACAATATGCATATATGAGTACAATATAGGAATGGACCTCTGTTACAGTAATATCTACACAACATAATTCATTTTGCCGAGTGATAGGGAGGTTGATGTTGTCCCTATACCCCACCAACAAGCCTACATCGACCACTTCTGCTATGATTGTTGGGATGATTAACAATGACTCAAAACAGAGAATGGGAGGAAGATTTTCATTACCCGACTGTTCACCCCTGACTAATTGACATATGAGGTACCACTCATCTGAAATGCAGCTAAAAGTGTAAAGAAAGGGCTACGCTCAAATTCTCATCCCTATGAACACCCTAAACATGTATATAAGTGATCATAAATAAGTGCGAAGGTCGTGAAAATTCCAATTAAATTCAATGCCTGGGAGATGACTTACCTTCTTCATGTCTGGTAGTTGTCATTGAGCACTGCACCAACTACACCACTCCAAATAAATTTAGTGCCGATGAGATGAGTTGCCTTCTTGGCAATGAAGGCTTGTAGTTGTCCTCTAGCATTGCAAGAGGTTTGCAAACCGCCATCCCACCCCCCCCCCCCCCCCGGCGCACACACACATGCAGACACAATCAACTTCGAGCTCCTGAGGTACCTGAATGAACATGTGTGGAAGATATTCTATAGGCCTAAATATATGGCACACCTCAGGTGTAAGACATTTAGGAACATATGATAAGAGTGAACATGCATCTTTTTTGTATAGTGAAAATATGCCATTTACCTTAATTTGTCTGCTTGTTCAACTCACATCTTGTTATGTCGCTCACCATTATCAGCTCTCCTGTAAGGAAACATTAGTTCTGCAAGAAGGTAAGAGCAGATAGCAATTAAAATGAAGAGAACAAAGTTCATACCAAACCAATTCGACATCACAGAAGAATGTGAACAACCTAATTGTGCGTAGCAGACTAAGGCATAGCCTAGTGGTGGGAAGGGGCTGATGCCTTCCCACCCACCCAGGTTCAAGGCACGGTACTTGCAATTTGGGTTTGTGGCACCAATTATACTGTAGGGGGTTCCCTTACAGTCTTTCTGTCAAAAAAACCTAATTGTGCGTAGCAGCGAGCTTGTGAATTCAACACCCATTTGCCTGTGTGAGATAGGCTGCAGGAAATGCATTGATTGTTTCATGCTTAATAACTTACAATAATGCGATATAAAAGGTCCAGGGTTGGACAGAAACAGGGCAGCTAGCTGCCTAACAAATATTGTTACTAAAAGCCAATTAGTACTTAGCATAAAATATGAGGAAAACTACAACACCTAGCTAAGTCAGTTTTACTACAAACAGATTAGGAGAGATACATATATAGAAAACATGTATACGTTTCTTTCTCACTCAAAACAAATTATACACTTATGTATATGGAAAGAGAAACCAGACTTGTCAATATGACATCCTCGTGATGTTGGACTGTCACTACTTGTAAAACTGGGTTTTCTTTTCTCTAGTCATTTCTTCCTGAAAGGATGATGTAGTAACTCATGTCTGCTAAAATACTAATGATACTGTACATATCAATGACCTGCAACTCTATGTAACTATGGTGATCAAACATGTGGATCAATAGACAATAAAATGATGACGAAAGTTATACCAAACTGGAACAAGAGATGTTAACCTCAGAACCTTTACCGGATGGTGGGTGCATGAGGCAGCACGACAGAAACAGGGAGTGAGCTGGGAGCGGACGGACGATCAGGGCTCTTCATTGCATCGTGCTTGCTCGTGCACCCGCCAGCCCTCCCTCAACTCCGTTCGCTCAGTGCCAGCACATTAGCACATGGAGGCATCACCCGGCAGTACGGCTGCCCATCAAAGAACAAATTAGAAAAAAAAATCTGGGATTAAAAAATGGAATTTGACACAAACACAGTTTGAAGTTACCAACAACGCTTGTCTGAAACCTTCTAAATCTCACATAGTGCAAGGTTGCAAGATCTATCCCATCATGTACTTTGAGTTAGGATGACCACTACGAGTTAAGGTTCCTCGCGCCCCATGGTGTAATCTGCTGCCATTGAGCCAGAGCTCAGTTGATTGATTTATGGATGCAACAATAGTGGGTACTGGTACTGGGTACTCGACGACCACATCAAAGTATAATCGAGAAAGGAGAAGAAGATGATATTTATCACCAAGCTGACCCCTCTAGTAGTCTCGGGTCGCCGGTAGTTGCCGAGAAAGGAGCGAGGAGCCGAGGAGATGGGAGGCATGGGAGGACGTAGCAGCCGTTAGGGTAGGACGAAGGGACTGAACCCCCACCACCGGATGGTAGGTCATAGGCTGGAGCACAAACGAGGCCAGCGGTGGACGGGATGCGGGCTAGCTCAAAGCGTAAAGAGCAGAGCAGCACACACAACTGGAGCATGGATAAGAGGTGGTGGAGCCGATCCATGCCTCCACTCCTCCGGCGAAGGATTGCTGCTTCATCCCTTCATGGAGCCGCTTTTGAAGTTCTGGCTGGAGACATAATGCTTCAGTGAGATCAAAAGCCTGCTAGTGATAGAAAGACTAATGATCAAGATCTTGTTTTAATAAGTACATAATTTGTGGATGCACCATACAGAACAAAAAAACAAGTTGTATCTTGACTCTTGAGTGCAGGAATTTTATGCAACTGTACATACACACACCTTGACATAAAATTGTCTTGCATAAATTACAGAGCTAGCAGTAGTTCATGCTTCAGGAAGGGGTTCAGTTTGGAATCATGACTCCTCAATAACCTAGAATATGACCAATAACTAATCAATCATCAACAAAACAGGAAAAGAAAACTGAAACTTCTTACCCACCAATATTCATCTGATTTCTAATAACACAACACGGAGCTATCAACGCGCCGCCACAGCCAGGGATTGAGAAGGTGATCCCTTGGGATGGGAATCGCATATAGTTGCCCCATGACATCTACTGTTCGAGCCTAGCAGGTGGAACTCGGATCCGTCATCAGCTTTTGTAATGGCTGCAACTTGAGGAGAAGCCTCAGATGTCATGGGCGGATCCGTTGTAGCCCTTGTGGGTCGAGGGTCATGCTATTACGCCAATTTGGTAGGATCCCATGTAGACCTTGCGTGTCGTGCCATCCTCCGACGTCATGGCAGCAGGAATTCTCTCAATAAAATTTAGCAAATGCTACTACAATACAGTAAAAGGGACAAGAAAAAACATCCAGTGAAGGGAGGTACCTCCAGATCGAAGCTTGTAGTCATCTTCTTGGTTAATAGGATGTAGATA
Source organism: Thinopyrum elongatum (assembly GCA_011799875.1). NCBI lineage: Eukaryota > Viridiplantae > Streptophyta > Magnoliopsida > Poales > Poaceae > Thinopyrum > Thinopyrum elongatum. The sequence goes on from CM022298.1 coordinate 583,314,018, forward strand.
CATAGAGCTTTTCTCTAACTTCGGCCACACATGCATTCATGAATCAGGTTATTCAGAAGAAAATAAATGCTGACGTTAAAGTAGTTCTTGGGAACAAAAATAAATGCTAATGTACATCCCTGAGACATACGCAATGAAAAAAAAACAATCGTAAAATCTGGATGAACAAGCCGCCCGCGCTAATAGCAGTCACAAATCATGCGGCCATGTCACTGTCACCGACAACATATCCCCCGCTGCCGAGCGTGCTCCTTTTCGATGAATCTGATGGCCTGTCCCGTTCGAGCGGCCGCCGCTGCTAGACGTTGATCCTACATTGACGTTCGAACCCCACTGGCGATCGTGGCCTCGCATGGGATGGCTGGGAGTAGACGCTCTGTAACTGGAATCGGAGAAGAACAAAGGAGACGGGGTGGTCGGGAAGGGAGGACTCCGGGTAGTAAGGGACATAGATCTGGAGAAAAGAATGGAACCCTAGCCAGGGAGCGGAGGCAGATGGAACCCTAGCCGAATCACGTACAGGAAGAAGAGAGCGGGGCGACGGGCACTTGCTGTGTGCGAGCGAGGGGTGTTGTGGGTTGGGTTTTGGGGAGACCGGGTGGCGAACTGAGAGGCGAAACAATAAAAACCGAAGCGGGACAAAAAAAATCGGTGGAAGGGGGCATTGCGGGGAGGTGAAAGCTAACGATACGAACGAACGAAACGACATATAGACTGCTCCATTAAGAGTAGAGATAAAGGACGGATTGAGTCTGTCGAGTTCACCGTCATGGCGTTTTTGCAAAAAAAAAACTTGAAGTTTTTGAAAATTGAACCCGCAGTCCCCTTTTAAGTGGGTATCTCATCAAACGTTTCGTTTTTACACACAAACTCCTGTCTTTGAGAGTATTCAACCCGCGATCTTTTGTTAAACTAGCGCCAAAGAAGTGCGGCGGCACGCCGCGCTCGTGACAAATCTGATGCAAATTTTGCGTAGCCCTTGTAACGAAATTTATGTTTACAGGAATGAATTGGCAAGGATTGGCATTATGTCTTTCATGAGGCTGTTACCTCAAAGGTTGCCTCAGTTTGTTAGAAACTTGGACATCACACATTTAATATGAATTTGATCAAGCATGTGCTATATGGTAAATATCCCATATCATTATTATGCAATGGATATCTGTTTTGTTTTCCTTTCTTTCAGATTTCGACAGTTTATTAGGTTGTTTTGGATTTCACCATTATCTTTTTTTTTCTAGCAAACCAAAGAAGATATAAAATTTGTACTTAAGCCAAAGAGCATCCCATGGTGCTCCACCTGCATGTACAGACCAAACACCACTTGAACGGTCTGATTTAGGCCTAGGGAGGGTGCAGCGAGGCAGAGGAACACCGGACGAATCCCGCGCCGCTCGGGCTCGCCCACCGTCGATTGCGGGTCGGAATTTGATCTGTAACCTTAAAATTTTATCTGTAAGAACACATTACAATTAGTAACCTTAAAGTTTTATCTATAAGAACACATTGATATGCTGATCGTATGTTTTTTGACATGAACCGCATCTAACCAGCTCGCGTGGTTCACCGGTTCCACCGACGTCACTATTAGATAGAGTTATTCAGTCAATATAGAGATGGGCTTAAAGTGGGGGGTGTGTTGTCCCTATTGGGCTAGGCCCTTCCCCATAAGGCCCCACCGTCGGGGCATAAGCGCCCTCTTGCTACCCATATGCAAGGTGCCGTCTTAGCCTTGCCTTCCCAGGATCGCTCCCACACCTGTCACGTTCGTGATCGGCCTCCTCAACTGTGTATCGATCGAAAGGCAGGGCCAATTGACGTTCTGCTTCAATAAGTCATGACCTTCACTCTCCTCAAGTGAGGAGGGCATATTGCATGCTCTAAATATTAGCCAAGTTCATATGTAGTTACTTGTCACAAATAAAAAGTGGATATTCATTTGTGTGGATGTTAGCAAATAAAAAAGGTAATTAACTTAGGAACAGAGTAACAACAGAGGTTAGTATTATGCTTTCCCTTTTTGGATACTGGTAGGGTAGTATCTTCTGACGATATTATGTGTACATCTAGTAGGGATCATCTATAACTTTCCCATGTGCAGATCCGATACAATAACTGAAATCCTTCACCATTTATTGTATGGATCACAGTAATACATACCGAACAACACCTTAGGCTTGTATCATAGATTCAACATTAAAAAGATAGCCATTTCACTAATGAGGAACATAATTGCACTTAGCAGTAAGATTGGGCTTCTAAATTATTATGTACACTAACCTGAAATTCCTGCATGGTTCAGAGATAGCCTTTGAACTCTCCATTCTAAAAGTAAATTCCTCCCAAGCCAATTGATTTGAGAGCATAAGCATAATTGCTTCTATGCAGATAGGGTGCTGCACCTGAAACACACATTGAAATATATGTATATACTTTGCATAACCAAATTTTGTTTCTCAAAAACTAAAACCGTGGACTACAAATTGGAAAGCTCGCTGTACCTAAGAAACTAATGACCAAGAATCTAATTTCCCTTCTCACACATTAACCTCAACAACTAATCTGCATGCAAAAAAAGGTGGAAGTACAATTATTTGTACAGCCACACTTTAGAAAGCGGAACTCAAATAGGATTTTTTTTCAAAACTATAGCTTTATTTATAGCAATTTCGGAAACTATAGCATAGTATGCAAAAAATCAAAAGTATGACCCCGTCGGCCTCGTGTTGGCCGAAGAGGGAGTTTTCGGCCAGGGTTTGGCCGAAAAGGGGTTTTCGGCCATTCCTGGGCCGAAGAGCTGGCTACCTGGGCCGAAGAGCTGGCGTCGGTGAGGTGCAGGCCGAAAATAGTAGCTTCGGCCTACGCGCGACCGAAAAGGCCAGTTTTCGGCCTGCCAGCGGCCAAAAACCTTTTCGGCCAACACTTGACCGAAAAGGTCTGGATAAGCCCGTCGCGCTCGTCTCCTTCCTCCCGTGCTTGCCTCTGTTTCTGGCGCTCTTTCTCTCGTTCTCTCTGTAGACAAAGCCAACCCGCGTCGATCTCCTCCGTTTTCCACCCATTTTCACATCCAAGGCACAGAATAGATAGATCATAGCATTCTCCGACGGCCTACGGTGGTTTTTTTTCCTATGGGATAGTTTTTTGTGCGTTTGGGGAGGAGGAGCCATGGTGGGGTGGAGGAGGTGCGGTGGAGAAGGAGCTGGTGGTGAGGAGGAGCAGCAGCTGTGGAGGAGGAGGTGGTGAGGAGGAGGTGCAGCTTGGGTTGTATCCGGAGTTGAACCTCCGGACGTCGAGGGGGCGGCGGTGGTGTTGTCGTTGTTCAGTGGTGCAAGTACTCCGCTAAGGTATAATCATGTCCTCACAAATTTCTCTGAGTTGTATAGTTTAGTTAGTGTAGATAAGTCATATTGCGAATTGTAGTGTTAATTTGTATGTGGTGGCATTTTAGCGGAGTAATAATTGTGTTAGTGTAGCGGATAATAATAATTGTGTTAATTTGTATGTGGTGGCATTTTAGCGGATTTTAGTTAGTGTAGCGGATAATAATTGTGTTAGTTGTGATTAATGAGAAGATGGCAATGTCTGACAGGTGAAAATGTCTGAATCAATAAATTTGACTGTTTACTACGGCGCTGGTAATGTTCGATATAATGAGTTGGGTGTTGATCTTAGCGAGTTTAAAAATGGCGTCATGACACTAACAGACCCGGACAGACTGGACATTAGACAGTCGAAGTACTGGTTGACAACTAGTTTCGGGCTGGATCCTGAAGTATGTTCCGTCAGTATTCATGCATTGTGGACCAAATCCTGTAAAAATGTCAAGTGGGAGTTGATGCCGATAGATAGGAGCCAGCATTGGTTGACCCTGTTAAGACGTTGCCGAGACCGAAGAATCCACCCATATGCACTTGTGCAACCTGTGGCGAAGGAGGAGAATATCGTACAACTCCACAGGGGGTATGAACCCGGCCATGGCAGTGAAGTGGCTAGCGAGATTAATTTATCCGAGTCACAGCCACCGGATGTGGATGCTAGCCAATCCGACAAAGAGTTGGACTACGTGCCACACAATGTTTGTGGTTATTATACAGGCAGAGTAGTCGGTCGATAATATTAGCTGGTTCTGGTTTTGCCGATGGGGATGAGGAAGGGGATGAAATGTAGAGGGTGATACTGGAAGAGGACGAGGATGGATTGGAGGAGGAACTGGATTCTGAAAATTCCGAGGATGAAGCGGAGGTACCGATTCCTTCTGCATGGGATCAGGACATATCCACCGGCCTTACGGTCAACGATGGCCATGAGACTCCATGGCAGTATAATCAGAACCAATTCCAGATAGGGGCTATGTTTGATACAAAGAAAAAATTGAAGTATGCGGTGGTAAAGTGGGCTATGTCTACGCAGAGGGTTTTCCGGACACACATATCAAGTCCAACGAACTATACCGTGAAATGTGTTGAAACAGGTTGTCCTGGGAAGGTGCACGGGCACGTGCCGAAGTATGACATCCACTGGGTTGTCACCAATGTCGTCCCACATAATTGTGTGAGGAAAAACCTTCTGGTGAATCATCCAAACCTGACTTCAACTCTCATTGCGCAACTCATGTATACTGAGATAGTAGAGAAGAAAGATATGGAAGCAAAACACATCCAGACAGCAGTGAAGGTCAGATGGAATTATGTCATTCGTTATGGGAAGGCTTGGAGGGCTAAGCAGAAGGCTATGGAGGAAAGGTTTGGGACGTTCTTCGACTCATATGATAATGTTGTCCGTCTCCTTAACATACTGAAGGAGAGGAATCCTGACACTTATGTGAACGTACAACACACGAGGTTGCTTAGTATACCAAATTTCAAGGTGTTGAAATGAGTATTCTTCTCCTTTGCTATGTTCATCGAAGCTTTCCGGCATTGTCCTCCTGTTATGTTTGTGGATGGTACATTCCTGACCGGTTAGTACAAAGGGCAAATCCTGACTGCTATTGGTGTGGATAGGAATAATCAAATCATCCCACTTGCCATGGCATTTGTGGAGGGTGAGAACTTTTCGAGCTGGGTATGGTTCTTCCGGCAAGTGAAAATTGCCATCGTGCAGGACCGACCAAACGTGTGTGTCATTCATGACAGACATGCTGGTATATTGAAGGCCGTGCAGACATTAAGGAATCCAACAGCTGACGAACCAACACCTTGGAAGGACTTGCAGAGCCGGTGGTGCATGCGCCATCTTGGGGCTAATTTTTTCTCATAGTTCAAGAACAAGCGGTTGATGAACTTGTTCAAAAATTATGCAAGCAGAGCCAGCAGCGCAAATACGGATTTATTTGGTCAAAACGAGATGAGTTTACTAAGAAGCAGGTCCGTACGAGGAAGAAAATGGAAGAAGATTAGGTTAAATTAGCAGCACTCATCACGGAGCTAGAGGAGCCAGTAGGTCTTTGTGACTTGCCAACAATTGACCCTCCTAATACTAAGAGAAAGAATGGCAGGGCAATAAAGAATTTTTCTGAGTGGATAGAGAAAGAGCCTCCAGTGAATTGGTCTTTGCTGCATGACACCCATGAGCTAGGTATGGCCACATGACAACCAATCTTGCAGAGGTGTATAACTTTGTACTCAGAGGGAATAGAGCATTGCCACTCACAGCTATTGTGGAGGCTGTATTCTATGGCACTTTGAGATATTTCAGAGAAAGGAATGAGTTAGCAAAGAAGCATATTGCAGATAATCACAACACACCTTATTGTAGTCGTGTCATGGAGTACATGGCAAAGAAGATAGAGAAAGCAAAGAAGCACACTGTCAGACTCATAGGGAATCAGGAAAGGAGGTATGAGGTTCAGCTTCCTACTGATGGTTTTGGTTCTGGAAATGAGGTGAAGACGCACGAGGTAAAAATTGGAACGGAATTATATCCAACGTGTGAGTGTACATGCAACAAACCGAAGTTGTTGCACCTACCTTGCTCACATGTGTTGGCTACCTGTGGCCAGACTTAGTTGGACGCTATCTCCTTTGTGTCCCCATACTATTTAAAAGAAGCAGTGCTCAACACATGGACAGGTGAGATGACAGGGTTTAGAGTCATTGGCAATTTCAACTAGGTAAACGATGGTGAGAGAATATACATCCCGCATCCAGACCTTAGGCGAACAAGTAGGGGCAGACGAAAGGCCCGTCGCATCCGAAATGATATGGACCAATCTGAAGCTGGTGGAGCAACCAGACAATGTTTGTTATGCGCGGCTTATGGGCATAGGATGAAATATTGTCCCGACCTGAAGAAAGACGGTGCTTCCACATCGACGAGTGCTTCCACTTCGACGACTGTGATAACAGGAGCAAGAGGCGGACGTGGTCGTGGCAGTCGAGGCCGAAGGGTCAGACGAGGAAGAAATAACTCACAAGCTATATAATTGGCAGTCATAGCAGTCATACTATATTGGACTATGTTTTAATTTGTAATATGTCTGGACTATATTTTAATTTGTAATATGTCTGTACTATGTTTTAATTTGTAATATGTCTGTACTATGTTTTAATTTGTAATATGTCTGTACTATGTTTTAATTTGTAATATGTCTGAACTATGTTTTAATTCGTAATATGTCTGAACTATGTTTAACTTTGTAATATGTCTGGACTATGTTTTAATTTGTAATACGGTCTAGACTATGTTTTAATTTGTAATACGGTCTGAACTATGTTTTACTTTGTAATATGTTTGTACTATGTTTTATTTGCACCTGAGATTTGTTATTTGAATTGCAGATATGTCTTCGTATCCGTTACTTAATGGTAATATCGATAAAAAGCACGGGGGCGCCCTTATGGAAGCGGGCAAGAACTTAGACGTGTTGGTCACTCACACCCCAAAGTCTAACTGGATGATACACGATTCATGGGTTGATAGGTATGTGTGCATATAATGGAATCCATATAATGACTTAATATGTTTGACATACTTTTCATAGCCGCTAACAGTGTGCTACAATCTCTTTATTTTGTAGGTTAAGTTGGGCTAGACTTCTACCCTTGGCATGGCTGGTTGAGGGTACATTGGATGAGTGGGTTGATGGTCCGGACTTAGATGAGGCAGGTGAACCATTGCAGTTACGCAAGAGGCAAGTGAAATGTTTCTCTTACGACAAGTCACTCCTTACCTGCTTAGTAGATAGATGGAGACCAGAGACACATATGTTTCACTTTCCCTGGGGAGAGATGGCGCCTACTTTACAGGATGTGTCTTACTTGTTGGGATTACCTCTGGCCGGTGCTGCCATAGGTCCTTTAGAGGCAGAATCTGGTTGGCCAGAATCGATGCAGACCCGTTTTTTGGCTGCGGTGCCAACTGCTAGAGCCATAGAGAACAATCATCACGGGCCTCTTTTTAGATGGTTGAGCCAGTTTCAGGTAACCTTCACGGCCACTTAAAAAAATGTTGTTTTTTTAGTTGCCCGATGTTCATACAATCATTACGTTTCTATGTAGATTGTCTCATTAGGATATCCCGATGTTCAGTTATCAGAGGCACAAATTGACCGGTCCCTAGAGGCATATATTCTTTGGCTGTTCGGCAAGACGATGTTTACGGAGAACCACGTGACCACTGTCGATGCACGATTCATCGGTATTGCATGAGAGATAGCTGACGCACGTTGCCCTGGGGACATTCTGCAGAGGAGTTTTGGTTCTGCTGTGTTAGCGGCTACGTACAAAGGCTTGTGCAAAGGTTGCTTGTTGAAGGCTAGAAAATCAAGTATTGTTGGATGTCCATTATTGTTGCAGCTCTGGTCATACGAGAGATTCCCTATTGGACGACCCTATGTCTACGTTGATAAACCTTTTGATTTGGAGGACTTAGCTAGGGCTTATGTGCCTGCTATCGGCGACTTGCCTACTATGGGATCTGTTTGGACACGGCGAGAGGTACTTTCATATTAAGTAACAATTAATTTGATTATTTCTTGCCATTCAATAGTATTACTAATGCTTATTTGTTGTCATGCACAGAGACAGTTTGCGCATAGCCAGGTGAGGGGCTGCTACCCGGCCTTCACGGCGCAGTTTGATAGTTTGCACGAGGATCAAGTTATCTGGGAGCTATACTCGCATCAGGCTATATTATCCAGGTACCCAGTTGGGATTTCTGGATTGTGCACTAGAGATCAACACTATTGGATGACCAAGGCCAAGTTGGTGTTCAACGTGACGGTTGAGGAGATGGCTCTTCATAGGGTGATGAGACAGTTCGGTCTATGTCAAGAGCCTGACATTCCAGATATTCCACACTTACCTGAACACGTGCACAAGTAAGTAGTAATACTATTTTAGTTCTCAGCTCTGCATTCAGAATATACCTAATCATGTAACGCGCATGTCAATCTAAGGTACAGTCGCCTAGGAGGAGACAAGTCCATGGCTTATTGGCTTCAGAGCATTACCCCTTACGTTGACGAATGGACTACCACGCCGACAAATATCTGGGATGAGGTTCGGCCTTTTAACTAGGACAAGTTCGGGTTGTATCTGCAGCGTTACCGGCATACAACGAGGATCTACTTGGTTCCATTAGCTGCTCCTGATCAGATCGAAGCCCCTCTCACCAGTGATATGTACACAACTGCCTCTATTGTGGGAACCAGACACCACGCGGTACGTGCCATGGTTCTCATATGTTAAGTCTTTTCTTAACCTAGACATATTCAATTGGTTGTCTATTCGTGTTGTCTATCATACAACGAGGATCTAATTGGTTAACTCTTCGTGTACAGGTTGACTTGACAAGCGAGGCGCGAGAGGAGGTTTCCGCTATAATGCAGCGCTTTCAGAGGGGAGATACTATCCCACCGCGATAGCACGTCTCATGGTTGAGACGTCTTTATGACAAGCTACGCGGGATTTACGCAGCTGTTACGTGTAGACGATCTTCGGATGTTGTAGTTCCTCCTCCAGCACATCGTCCGCCACGTCCCTCTCTACAGCATTCTGAACCACGACCCTCTGTGCACCGTTCAGAACCACGACCCTCTGTGCACCGTTCAGAACCTCATCCTTCACAGCCAGGGAGCTCTTCCTGGCATTAGCCACCTCCTTCACAACCAGGGAGCGCTTACTGGCATCAGCAGATGGAACTAGGTAACACTACTTACTACTTTCTTTTCAACATTGTAGTAACCGTTTATTTATTTTGTGTAGTCACCGATGCTTAGTGGTGGTGCTTCGTTCATGCATTGTTCATGCATTTGTATCAATTTTACATGTTTTACTTTACCGCAGGCGGCAACCAGTCGCAATCGTTCATGCTTTCAGTGCAGTCACCGATGCTTAGTGGTGGTGCTTCATTCTTAGAGGGCGACGAGGATAATGATGACCAAGATGCAAACACTTATGACTTCCCGCAGACAGTGTTTCACACTCCACCACCACCACCGTCGCAGGAGACACAGACAGTGACAGACGACCCTATCTATGGTCGTGGTTATCGTGACCATCGTGCACCACCTCAGCGCTTATCGCCTTCCGGTCCTCACCCGAGGAAGACCCAGACTCGTCGTCGCCCCCCACAGTGATATGGTTATCTATGTATGAGTCATTATCTATGTTAGTTTCAGACTATTCGCATATGTGAGTAAGTATCTATGTATGAGACATGCTTCATGTATGTGCTAATATCGCACTTGCTTTTATCTGATTAGAAGACATATATCGTTTTATGTATGCGAGAGGCATATTACTATTAATTTGCATTGTTATTTCAGTTACATTTCCAAATAGACTGCAACCGATAATTAAGATACAAGTACATATGAATTAAACGGTAGGGCTGAACTTAAAAATTACAGCTTACATACTACATGAAGGCATCATCGTCATCCTCCGTCGATGCAGCACTCTTGCCCTTCGACGATGCGGTACTCTTGCCCTTCGTCGATGCAGCACTCTTGCCCTGCGACGACGCGGTACTCTTGCCCTTCGATGGTGCGGTACTCTTGGCCCTGGTGCTCGGCATGAAGATATCGTATTCATCTTCGCTGTCGTCAGTCCATAAAAATGTATGCTCCGCTGCAATCCTTAAGAAAGTTTCACTCTTCGTCTGCACTACCTTCTTCCACCTTCCATGCAACCTAAGAAGTTCTTTACGTACCTCCTCATAGGTCCTTTCAGGCCACCCAGACCTACGTAATGCGAGAGCCAACTCATTCAGTATGGTGTCACTACCGAGGAGTTCGTCCCATGGAACTATCCTATTGTCCATCCTGAAATCGGTGGCTAGCCTAAGAAGACATTTGCTCATCTCAGGGTGAAAACTACGATCAAAAGGATAATGGGACATCTCGACTACACTAAACTGGACTACATATCCACCTCCGTGTGAAGGGGGTTTTATAGGTAGAGAGGAGAAAATGGCGGGAAAGAACGACTGCGGTATGGAGGGAAAGGGTTGGCGGGAACTTATGGCGGGAAGGGGTTGGCGGGAAACGGGTGGCGAGAACATATGGCGGGAAGGGGTTGGCGGGAATATATGAAGGGAAAGAGTTGGCGGGAAAATATTGAGGGAAGGGGTTGCTCGAAAATATATTTTTTCAATGTTTAAGATGGGCAATGGTTGCACAGCATTCATAAGTCAAAAAAAAAACTTTTTGGCCTAACATAAGCCGAAGAGCGGAGCCATGCAGCTTCGGCCACCCGCTCACGTGAAAAGGTGGGCCCCAGGGACTTTTCGGCCTACTGGTGACCAAAAAGGACTTTTCGGCCTACCGCTGACCAAAAAGGACTTTTCGGCCCAGGTAGTCACCTTTTCGGCCCATGCACGGCCGAAAACCCCCTTTCGGCCAAACCCTGGCCGAAAACCACCTCTTCGGCCAACACGAGGCCGACGAGGTCATACTTTTGATTTTTTGGCATTGTGTGCTATAGTTTTCGAAATTGCTATAAATAAAGTGATAGTTTTGAAAAAAAATCCTCAAATAGCACGTCAGCTCGCACAAACATGAACCAAAAAAGCTGATAATACCTGGAGTGCGAATCAACATATCTTAACGAATGAACCTGCCATACTAATACACTCCAATATAAACACGCCGGACGGAATGGGTGATCGATCGCTGGGGTTATCCTGCACAAACAAAAGTCCTAATTGGATCAAGATATAGAATCATAAAGAAGATGCTTAGTTCTTGTAGACATATTAACAAACAAATAAAAGGCATGAAATAGCAACATCAAATAATACAATACGTGTGTATGTTTGTCAAGGTTTCCTAAGTAAAGTTGACACTACATGAACATTTTATGATAATAAGAATTCAAATTGCAAATTGATACAGTAACTTTATTGCAAGACCTTGTGTTTTGCTATGAGAGGAGTAGTAGCCACTGCACGCAGAGAGAGAAGCTGTTGCAGATGTGTGTGTGTGTGTGAGTGTGTGTGTGTGAGAGAGAGAGAGAGAGAGGGAGAGCGCAGCAGCGGTGGCTGTTCTCCGCCGGAAGCGACGTGCCATGCCGATCGTTGCTCCTCCAGCGATGGTTGTCGATGGCTGGTCCAACCTGCCGGTGGCTTCTCCCGCGGCGTCATCATCTGCGCAAAAAGCAAAGGGGATGAGCGACGGGGAAAAGAAGCAAGGGGAGGGGGGAGGGCTGCTACGGGGCTGCTGCCCCGCCGTTGTTGTTGATGCGCCGCCGCCGCTGTTTTTGCTGAGGGATGGATATATATCTCCGTGAGAAAGAAGCAGAAGAGGGGTAGGAGGAGGGGAGATGGCAGAGGAGGAGAAGGACGCGGCGGCGACCAGCGGCTGCGGCAGCGGAGCAGGACGCCTGCTCCCTTTTCTTTATATCCATCTCTCATTCTCTCTCTCTCTCTCTCTCTCTCTCTCTCTCTCTCTTTCTCTAGAAGCTTGGAAGAAGAAGGAAGCGGTGGCCCTTCAGGGGTAAAAAAATCAAACAGGCTTAACACCCCACGTAATTCTCCACAGGGCAGTAAAAAAAGTTCAAAAAACCAGAAAAATCAAACCTCTCCCGCTTTAGTATAGTAACAGCGGTGGCTGTTCTTCGCCGGAAGCGACGTGCCGTGCTGATTGTTGCTCCTCCAGCGATGGTTGTCGATGGCCGGTCCAACCTGCTAGTGGCTTCTCCCACGGCGTCATCGTCTGCACAAAAAGCAAAGGGGATGAGCGACGGGGAAAAGAAGCAAGGGGAGGGGGAGGGCTGCTACGGGGCTGCTGCCCCGCCATTGTTGTTGATGCGCCGCCGCCGCCGTTTTTGCCGAGGGATGGATATATATCTCCGTGAGAAAGAAGCAAAAGAGGGGTAGGAGGAGGGGAGATGGCAGAGGAGGAGGAGGACGCAGCGGCTGTTAGAATTAATGGGCTAGGCCCATAGCAATTTCTGAAATCTCAAAGCCCATGTGTAAAATGGCAAGTGGTTGTGCTAAAGTTTAGTCCCACCCCGGAAGTTGAAGAAGAGTTGGACCTCTTTATATAGTGGGTTCTCTCCACCACCTAAGTGGTGTGTGAGAAGAGAAAGGAAAGACCACACGCGCGCGCTCGCTCGCCTCGCCGGGCCGGGCCGTGGCGCGTACGTGCGACATGCGCGTGAATGGTCCGCCGAAATCCGATCTGTCTCCTTGCAGGGGCGCAGCTTCCTTTTGCCGTTTTATTTTTTAGGGGCAATTCCAGTTCTGCCCCTAACTAGAACCCACTACTCAGTTTTGCCCCTAGTTTTCGGGTATGCTCAGTTTTGCCCCTCTGCTGTCAAGTCACCGTATAGAAATGCCCTTCCGTGCCTTTACCGTCTGGTCAAAGGGCTTTGACCGTCTGGTGAATAGTATCAAAAAAATCTAAAATTTTGTGGGATCAAAGATACTCACGTGCGCAAGGTGCGTGCAAATTTTCGTGCTGTTTGGACATTCCAGGTGCTCGTGGCAAAGGAAAATAGTAAATCTGTATGCCTGTGAACAGTAAATTTGAAAAAAATAGCAATAAAATTTGAAAAAATATGAAATTTTTTGGCATCCAAGATGCTCGGGTGCGCAAGGTGTGTGCAAATTTTTGTTGTGGTTAAACATTGTAGGAGCTTGTGGAGAAAAAAACAAAATTTGGCTGAGAAAAAAACTTTGAAAAATGCACTATTTTGTTTTTTTTTGCTAGAGCTCCTCGCATGTCATTTGATCACAAAAACTTGCAAGCACCTTGCATACCCAAGCCTATTTGATGCCAAAAAATTTCATATTTTTTTGAATTTTCTTGCTATTTTTTTGAATTTACTGTTCATAGGCGTACAGATTTACTATTTTCCTTTGCCACGAGCTCCTGGAATGTCCAAACAGCATGAAAATTTGCATGCACCTTGCGCACCTGAGTATCTTTGATCCCACAAAATTTCAGATTTTTTTGATACTGTTCACCAGACGGTCAAAGCCCTTTGACCGGACGGTAAAGGCACGGAAGGGCATTTCTATAAGGTGACTTGACGGTAGAGGGGCAAAACTGAGCATACCCAAAAACTAGGGGCAAAACTGAGTAGTGGGTTCCAGTTAGGGGCATAAATGTAAATGTCCCTATTTTTATGTCTTGGCAGGCAAGTTTTTGATTTCTTGTCCGGTAAGTATATGAATTAGAAACCGAGTCGGTTTGGGATTGTGATCGCGACACAATACCGCCTCTGGTCCTAATATATATACAGCTACCGGCTGCGGCCAAAGACACACCGAAAAACACCTAGGGTTTTGCCTCATATCGCAACTTGCGCCGCCGTCGTAGTCTACTTCATCCCAAACGCCGGCGTGCATCGGCGCGTGGGAGAGCAGGTCTCCGGAACCGTTCGTCCTTGCGATCCTGCACCGGGAGAGGACGAATTAGGTTTTTGGGAAGCGCTCTGCGCGACTGCTCAAATTCGTCATCACGGTTCGTCTTCCGTCCAAGTCGGGCAGTGCTACTCATCGTCATCTTCATCGCCGTCAGCAGCAGATCGTCGCCAACATCGTCATCAACACCTTCGCACCCACAATAGCTAACGAACAGTACGTCCAACATCATCTGTTCATGTCTGTCTCTACAGCTATTGTTTCGTGTTCGCTGCTGTTATGTATGTCTTGTTGTTCTTCTAGTTTGCTAGATTGTTGCATGCTAGTATCTGTTCTAGTCATGAATTATTTACTGGAATTAATCATGAACTTGCCTAATTTTCCAACAATCCAAAAACCTAATTGTAGGCAATTTCCTGAGTTAACTATGGCTGGATTCGCTGATGCACTAAGGCCGGATAAATTTACCGGTGTGCACTTTAAGAGGTGGCAGGTGAAGACCACGCTCTGGCTTACTGCTCTGAAAGTTTTCCATGTTAGTGTTGGTGCTCCAGAGGGAATGTCTGACGAAGATCAGAGAAAATTCCAGGAAGCCAATACTATGTTTGTGGGATGCATTCTGAGTGTTCTTGCTGACTGTCTGTGTGATGTGTATATGCACATAGATGACGGAAAGACTCTGTGGGATGCACTGAATGCAAAATTCGGTGTAATAGATGCAGGCAGTGAACTGTACATCATGGAGAGTTTTCATGACTACAAGATGGTGAATAACCGTTCTGTGGTTGAACAAGCTCATGAGATACAGTGCATTGTGAAAGAACTTGAACTCCTTAAGTGTGCTCTACCCGACAAATTCGTGGCTGGGTGCATGATTGCAAAGTTGCCTCCTTCATGGAGGAATTTTGCCACAACTCTGAAACATAAGAGACAGGAGATATCAGTTGAAAATCTGATTGCATCTCTTGATGTTGAAGAAAAAGCTCGGGCTAAAGACACTACTGAGAAAGGAGGTGAGGTTCAGCCTACCGCCAATATGGTGCAGAGGTACCCATAGAACAAGAACAAAGGGAAAAACAAACCTGTTTTCAACAAGCTACCAAGACTACTACCTTCAAGAAAAAGAAGTTCAACAAGGCTGAGCTAGAGTGCTACGCCTGTGGGAAGCCCGGACACTTTTCCAAGGAATGCCCTGAACATGCAGACCGCAGAGGGAAAATGAGCTCCAAGACTGTCAACATGGTGACCGCTAGCAATACTGATGGGTATGGTAATTTACCTATTGTGCTTTCAGTATTTCAATCATCTTCATGGTGGATTGATTCAGGTGCTAACGTTCATGTGTGTGCTGACGTCTCCCTATTACTTCTTATCAGGTCGCAAGGGATTCTTCCGTCCTAATGGGGAATGGGTCACATGCTTCTGTTCGTGGCATTGGCACGGTGGATCTGAAGTTTACTTCGGGAAAGATCGTGCAATTAAGGAAGGTGCAGCATGTCCCTACTATGAACAAGAATCTAGTTAGCGGCTCCCTTCTATGTCGAGATGGGTTTAAGGTAGTTTTAGAGTCGAATAAAGTAATTGTGTCAAGATTTGGACAATTTATAGGCAAAGGCTATGAGTGCGGAGGCTTGTTCCGCTTTTCCCTTTCAGATTTTTGCAATAAGTCAGTAAACCAAATTTGTGCTAGTGTTAATGATGATGCAAGTATTTGGCACTCTCGTTTATGTCACATTAATTTTGGTTTAATGTCTCGGCTATCCAGTATGAGTTTAATTCGGAATTTCACGGTTGCCAAAGGTTCTAAGTGCCATAGTTGTGTGCAATCGAAGCAACCTCGAAAGCCTCATAAGGCTGCCGAGGAGAGAAACTTGGCACCTCTAGAACTCATACATTCTAATCTTTGTGAGATGAATGGTGTGTTGACAAAAGGTGGAAAGAGATATTTCATGACTTTGATTGATGATGCGACTAGATTTTGCTATGTTTATTTGTTGCAAACTAAAGATGAAGCATTAGACTACTTTAAAATCAATAAAGCTGAAGTTGAAAATCAACTAGAGAGAAAGATCAAGCGTCTTAGGTCCGATCGTGGTGGAGAGTATTTTCCCAAAGTATTTGATGAATTTTGTGAGGAACATGGTATTATTCATGAGAGGACGCCTCCCTATTCACCTCAATCAAATGGAGTTGCCGAGAGGAAAAACCGCACATTGACTGACTTGGTGAATGCCATGTTAGACACTGCTGGTTTATCTAAGGCATGGTGGGGGGAGGCTCTATTGACTTCATGTCATGTCCTGAATAGAGTTCCTAACAATAATAAGGAGAAAACCCCTTATGAGGAGTGGGTTGGGAGAAAACCATCACTTTCTTATTTGTGCACTTGGGGATGTTTGGCAAAGGTCAATATTCCTATTCCTAAGAAACACAAACTTGGACCAAAGACAGTGGATTGTGTCTTTCTAGGGTATGCTCAACGGAGCATTGCTTATAGATTTTTAGTGGTAAAATCTGAAGTACCTGATATGCATGTTGATACTATAATGGAATCTCGTGATGCAACATTTTTTGAGAACATATTTCCTATGAAAGATATGCATAGCATTGCTAGATTTTCTTCTGAGATAATTCCTGAATCTAGTACAACTAATGAATATTTCGAACAATCACATGAGGAAGTCCTTGAGAAGGATAACAATGAAGTTCCTATAAGGAACAAGAGGCAAAGAATTGCAAAATCCTTTGGTGATGATTTCATTGTATACCTTGTGGACGACACACCCAAGACGATTGCAGAGGCATATGCATCTCCGGATGTAGATGATTGGAAAGAAGCTGTTCATAATGAGATGGACTCAATTCTTTCTAATGGAACTTGGGAACTAACCGATAGACCATATGGTTGTAAACCTGTGGGCTGTAAGTGGGTGTTCAAAAAGAAGCTAAAGCCTGATGGTACTATTAATAAGTACAAGGCGCGGCTAGTGGCCAAGGGCTACACTCAGAAAGAAGGCGAAGATTACTTTCACACCTATTCACCCGTTGCTAGAATGACCACCATTCGAGTGTTACTTTCCTTGGCTGCCTCTTATGGTCTTATCATTCATCAAATGGATGTAAAGACAGCTTTCCTCAATGGAGAGTTGGAAGAGGAAATCTATATGGATCAGCCTGACGGGTTTGTGGTAAAGGGTGAAGAGAGAAAAGTGTGCAAGTTGTTAAAATCTTTGTATGGCCTGAAACAGGCACCTAAGCAATGGCATGAGAAGTTTGAAAGAACTCTGACTTCTGCAGGATTTGTCATTAACGAGGCTGATAGGTGTGTTTGCTATCGCCATGGTGGGGGCAATAGTGTCATATTATGTTTGTATGTGTATGACATACTGATCTTTGGTACAAACATTAATGCGATCAATGAGGTCAAGTCTTTTATATCAAAAAGTTTTGACATGAAAGATCTGGGAGAAGCCGATGTAATTCTAAACATCAAACTTATTAAGGATGAGAGTGGGATTACTCTAACGCAATCTCACTATGTTGAGAAGGTCTTGAGCCGGTTCGGATTTATGGATAGCAAGCCTTCTCCAACACCTTATGATCCCAGTGTGACACTCAGAAAGAATAAGAAAGAAACAAGAGATCAATTAAGATACTCTCAAATTGTCGGTTCACTCATGTACTTAGCTAGCGCTACAAGACCAGATATCTCTTTTGCTGTGAGCAAACTGAGTAGGTTCATGTCCAACCCGGGTGATGATCATTGGCATGCACCAGAAAGGGTCTTGCGCTATCTGAGAGGTACTATGAGTTTCAGAATTACTTATTCAGGGCATCCTGCTGTGCTAGAAGGATATAGTGATTCAAACAGGATCTCCGATGTTGATGTACTCTACGCAACAAGTGGGTATGTATTTACTCATGGAGGTGGCGCAGTGTCATAGAGGTCTTACAAGCAAACCATATTGACGAGGTCAACTATGGAAGCAGAATTAACTTCTTTAGACACAGCTACTGTTGAGGCAGAATGGCTGCGTGAGCTCTTGATGGACTTGCCTGTGGCTGAAAAACCTGTACCGGCTATTCTTATGAATTGTGACAACCAAACGGTTATCGCTAAAGTAAACAATTCTAAAGATAATGCGAAGTCATCAAGACACGTGACGAGACGTTTGAAGTCTGTCAGGAAGTTGAGAAACTCCGGAGTAATAACTGTTACGTATATTCAAATAGACAAAAACCTGGCAGATCCCTTTACAAAGGGACTATCATGAAATGTGATAGATATTGCATCGAGGGAGATGGGTATGAGACCCATAGATGTTACACCATAGTAGTAACCCAACCTTTGTGATCGGAGATCCCGTGAATTAGAATCTGGGAAGAACAAGTTATTGGTTAACTGAGGAGAGTAATAACTAATGACCGTCTCTAAGTGAAGATGCAAAACTCTCAGAGCTGTAAGGCTCAGAGCTGTAAGGCAGGTTGGCAACATGCCTTAATGTGGTTCTATTGGCTATAATTAGCAAAGATGTTGTCCTACAGAGCAGTCTTGAAAGAACACACCTATATGAGTTCTGACTGTAAACATCGCAGTCTATGAGATTTGGGTGATCTCTAGTAAGCTCACGAAGAGACCAGGGAGTATGACATATAAGCTCCAAACCGCGGGGTAGCCTACTGGTGGTCAGGTACTGGTTAAGACTTTGAGTGAAACCTGTTCACACAAAACTAGCAATTCAAGGCGTAGTCCATTGTCAAGTTGTGAATGGATGTAGCTTAAAGTTCTAGGCAGAAGTTCAACTTAACAGTCTCTGCTGAAACACTGGTATATTAAACAAGTGGTGAGAGAAGGCAAATCTCTAAATGGGTATTTGAGATCTGGTGGGGGATTGTTAGAATTAATGGGCTAGGCCCATAGCAATTTCTGAAATCTCAAAGCCCATGTGTAAAATGGCAAGTGGTGGTGCTAAAGTTTAGTCCCACCCCGGAAGTTGAAGAAGAGTTGGACCTCTTTATATAGTGGGTTCTCTCCACCACTCTAAGTGGTGTGTGAGAAGAGAAAGGAAAGACCACACGCGCGCGCGCTCGCCGGGCCGGGCCGGGCCGTGGCGTGGCGAGGCGGCGCGGCGCGTACGTGCGACATGCGCGTGAATGGTCCGCCGAAATCCGATCCGTCTCCTTGCAGGGGCGCAGCTTCCTTTTGCCGTTTTATTTTTTATGTCTTGGCAGACAAGTTTTTGATTTCTTGTCCGGTAAGTATATGAATCAGAAACCGAGTCAGTTTGGGATTGTGATCGCGGCACAATACCGCCTCTGGTCCTAATATATATACAGCTACCGGCTGCGGCCAAAGACACACCGAAAAACACCTAGGGTTTTGCCTCATCTCGCAACTTGCGCCGCCGTCGTAGTCTACTTCATCCCAAACGCTGGCGTGCATCGGCGCGTGGGAGAGCAGGTCTCCGTAACCGTTCGTCCTTGCGATCCTGCACCGGGAGAGGACGAATTAGGTTTTTGGGAAGCGCTCTGCGCGACTGCTCAAATTCGTCATCACGGGTCGTCTTCCGTCAAATTAGGTTTTTTGGGGGCGCACATGGGGATTGATGGGAACTGGTGGTGGTGGAGCACGGGAGAAGAAGAGGGTGTTGCTGAGAAAAGTTTGGTCGCTCGCCCGATGGCGCTCTTGGCAGGAGAGGGGCGGTCGAGGAGGCAGGTTACCTTGGTCATACTTGATTTTGCGTATTAAGACTAGATGGAGCGTTGGTAGGATTAGTTGGGGCGACAGATGTGGGCTGGGAGTTCACAAAGGTGGAGCTACTGTGAGGGTAAGAGAAGAAGCGGCTGACTCCAAGGCAGTGCAATAGATGGAGGGGGAAGATGTGACACAAGTTGCCGGAGGTAGACCTTTCTCATGACTGAAGACACGTCAAGCGGAGCCATGGATACCTATGCTATTCGTTCAGACTCAACATCGCCCAGGCCACCCACCATGTCTGATCACCATGGGCCGCTGCACACTTGCCTCTGCTGTTGGAGGTAATTAGCCAGTCACCAAATGATTCCTATGTTTTAATGGATGTTGTTTCTTCAGGTGAAGATCTGGCCAAATAGGGATCTACAAATTTGATATGGGGATCCTCAATTTCTGTTTTGCAGTAATTTGAAATTGTTTATCAAATACTTACTGGTTGCCAAGAAATTTCTTCTGATCAATAATCTACAATCAGAAAATAAATAGTGTTATTCTTCTCACTTATACATGTCCTCTTATCCATGTAGCAGATTCTTCATGTTTCAGCAATGTCACATCCACGCTCAAGCTGGACTGCAGATAGGATTGAACTTTTAGTATACCACATAAGTAGAGATGATTCAGGCTATTCAATCATGTTTTGGAGAGGTCAAACTTCATAGCTAGATTTTTCTGTATGCTCAGAGATAATAAAACTTGATGAGGCCACTTACAATGCACTGCTGATATGACAGTCCAACGAAAAAATTAAAGAAGATATTGCTAAAATGAAGACCATTGGAATTGTTATTTCCCTTACAAAATCCACTCTTGAGCTTTGCGCCAATCAATTTCTTCCTTTGTGTATGATTTAACTTTCATTTGCTACTGATGCAGGTGTAATTTTGCTTTAGGGTACCCTCAAAAAAAATTTGCTTCAGGGTTGGCAGTAACAGTTCTTCAGAGCCACTGGGCAGCAATTGACAGGGAAGAAAGTGTTTCTATTAGTCCCTTTGATTTTCTTCCGCTTGGAGAGTTCCTACAGGTATTAGTAGCTAATGTTTTGTCCTGTGCTTTAGGACACACCTTGCTGCAGATAGGTATTCACACGCTTCATTGCTTTTACGTATCTGTTTTCACAGGATAACTCAGTCCATATGTTTCTTGAGAGGATAGGACTAACTGGAAAATATTCTGTAGCTAACAACATGAAGAAGCATGAAATAATTTATAAGTTTTGTTGTTTGCTAAACTTCGGTTCTGGTTCGAAAGATACAGACATTATTTTTTGAGTTCGCTTTACTTGGTTAGATTATAAACTGATGCATTTCGAAGATACACATTCAAGCTGAAGAGTTAATTGTATTCGGTTTAAGAAATGCGTAAATTGTATTATATGTCACCTCTGTTTGGACTCAGGGGGTTGTTAAAACATAAGCTTTATGGTTTTACTCTAGGTATGCAACTACAACCATCTTCACTTGCTTTTGCTATGCTATTCTTGACAGCAGACTAAGATGGTTAGTTTGCACCATTATTTGATAAATTAGGAAGATATTGTATATATTTTGCACATGTTGGACTGTCTTATGCTGCTAACAGAGTCCTGTCGACGTTGTTCTTAACTTGGTGTACATATAAATTGTTCTCCGAGACTGACTGAGCGGTCTTCATTATCATATACGGTGTTCCTTTGGTTGTTATACACAATTGCTTGATGTTGTTTGCAAAGATTAAATAAGTCAAGTTCTATCGCTGGTTTTGCGGTAAGTATATGATCAATCTGCATGAAGTATGTATAATTAGTTCACTCCATCTGTGTGAAAGCTACTATGTTTGCATCGTCTACTGGTCATTTATGGTCAGTTTCTGTGTGTGACCAGAGGTGCAGACAAAGATCTCAGTCGATTGGCTACTCCCCGTCACCGACTCAAAGAACGAGGACTATAAGTGTTTGCTCCGTAGCGAACCCGTTGCAACGCACGGGCTCTTTTTCTATAAGATATATTATAGAGATAATTCTCAAGAATTGACGCTGACAAACAGGAAGGAGTCGCTGGCTTATAAGCTCAGCTAGAACGGTGAAAAGCTACAACTCCGACAAGTGAACTACAACAGTGAAAGTAAATAACGGTTCAGTAATCATGGCGAGCATCGCGAGCCGTTGAATCTTCTTAGCTGGCTTGAATCTTGTACGTTCGTTAATTGAAACTGGTTGACACCTGATACTAAATACGCGGGCCTGTCAGGTTTGTCGTTGTCTTGTGTTTAGGCTTAAAGTTCAGTCTGATCTTATAGCTGGTGTACGTAGTTGTGGTGGCTCGATTTGGTTAGAAACATGTGATCCCTTTTGCCTCTAGAGCTAAATGAACTGTTATCTACTGGTCTAGCCCACTCGCTCGATTTCTTGGGTGGATTTCAGTCTTGGGTTATGCCAAGGAATATTTAAATGGGAAACTGTGTTTTGCTACTGAGTTCTCACAACTTACATCTTTGCTCTCAATTTTCATTGCTCAGCTTTATTTAATGGATGGAGTTGCAACTTTGAAGGTACGTCGAGATGGTGAATGACGGGATGCAGGAGTTCTTCATCGAATTCAAGACGATTTGATTCAGTTCTCTAGAAGAAGGCTGCAGGGGGTCAAGTGCACGATGCCTGGGAGAAACTCGCACATGAGGTTCACCTGCAGCACGGGGGATGCCAAGGGGATGAACATGGTCTCCAAGGACGTCCAAAACGTGCTGGACTACCTGCAGGATGACTTCCCTGACATGGATGTTGTCAGCATAGGTATTTTTCCCAAGTCATAAATTCATACACTGGAAGTTTACTCTGCTATTGGCTATTGTAGGTTAGCTTGTTATACACTGAACGTGGTTGTTGTTAGATTTTTGTTTCTGAAGCTTGGCAATGAACAAAAATAAGATGTATCACGGGTTAAAAAAGATGTAACTTCTATATTGCTTCGATATTGTTCTGTCGGCTTTCTCGACCATGTTAGGCAACTGTGAAGTAATTAGTCTGAACACAAAATAAATCCCAAAAATATGTTGCTGCTTTCTTTGTAGTATAGAGTGATGGTCTTGAAATAGAGGGCATTGCCCATTGGCAAAACATAAATCTGCATAGTAGTAGCTTGTCTTATTTATAAAGGATCATTGAATTTAAAATACAGGTTATTCATCTGGACTGTCAGTATCAGATTTGTGAACTTGACATTTGACTGTTTCTCATGCAGGAAAAAGTGAAGACAAAGGCTTACAGGATTTTCCGAGGAGGGAATATGGAAGCTATACATGGTTCATAATATTTTAGGAGCTGTGATAGACAAGAATGGTTTCACTACCTAGCCTAGAGGATCTATTTAGTTTTTGCAGCAGAAAAAATCTCTTAAGACTCTCTGTATCCTTGCCGATCAGATTCACCCCTATATTAGATAGAAGAATTCTATGGTTTTCACACGCCTTCGATATACGCAATCTATTGCTTTGTTGAAATACATGCGCTCCTTAATAGCTAGATCAAACCATGGCATAAAAAATAAATATAAAAATTAAATAAAGATGATTATTTTTATGTGTGGGGATTTTTCTCTCCCGTTGCAACGCACGGGCATATTTCCTAGTTAACTTTCATACTCCATATAAATTTCTCAAAAGGAATGTTGTATGCGAAATAAACATGAAGAGAGGGCTTTGTAGATCAATGGGGTACGTGATAAGATGTAACATGTGTGAATGTGTAGTTGACGTATTTGGCAGGGCCTAGAGAGGGTATGTGTATGTATTAGAGAGAGGCATGGATAGAGGGGGGGCGACGTGGGAGAGATAGCACGAGAAATGAAACAGGTCTAGAGAGAGAGAGAGAGACGAATAGGATGTCACGGCGAGAGATGCCCTTGAGTGTGTACATGCAAGGGGGGAGGGGATAGAGGCATGAGGAGAAAAAAAATTGGGTGCTGTCTGTGTTGGTATGTGTGGGTGTGAGAAGATGATGAGACCTAGGGGCAGAGGGTGTGTCACCGCGTGAGGTCCGGTGGGCCGAGGTGAGGCCCTTGGGTCGGTTCCGTCCTGTGCCACATTGGTCGGCCCGTGACGCATTCAGGGAGACCCATGGAGGACTAGTCGTATAAGACAAAGATACCAGAGTCGTGAAGGACTCTGTGTCCACTGACAAAGCTGGCTAGGATTTGTAACCCTAGGTCCTCGGACTAAGGTAACCCCTTCTCTCTGATATTACCATTCATCCAACCTAACTTTAAGGGGCATCCTACAGAATGTTCTACTGGAATCATATTCGTCAATTAGGAAGAGAGGTGGAGACAATGCGTGCGAGACAGGCCTAAAGATAATGTGCGTGTGGGAGACACGTAGGCAGGTCTATGTATAGAGAAAGGGTCGATGGGGATTGTGTGTGCGTATGCGTGTGAGAGAAAGAGTGCTTGTGATAAAGGTTAGTGAAAACAGTCGTAAATGATTGCGAGATGGAGGGAGGGTGATATCGAGAGCATGTGTGCGAGAAAGACACCTCGGGAGAGAGTGTGTGAGCATGTGTGAGAGACCACCGATTGATATACACCGTGTGCGCGTATGTGTGAGAGAGAAAGTTAGCGCCTGTGTGAGGAGGGGCCTATGGAGAGTGAAACTACACGTAAAAGACTGATGTACACATTGATTAAAAATATAAATTGTATCCAAATATTAGGACGGGATCATGATATTTGCAATTCGCATAAGGAACGGTCATTGATCCATCAAACATCTATATTCTATCGAATTTGAGCATGTATATGTTATTATTCGACATAATTGATCCATAGAGTCAGTATTTTGAACTCCAGACAATGCATCGCTTTAGCAATTCGAATATAAACGTGAGTATAGTTCATGTTGTATGTGTAAAGCACATTATACATACAAAGGTTACACAATGAACATTATAAATAGCTAGTTATGAAGTAGCATACATTTGAATTCAACTTAACGTGGTTTAAAAAATTCGAATTCAACATGAAGTCCATTCAATTATTTGAATTCGAGATCATGGCATTTGTAAATCATACCTAAATTATGGGGGCACCAATCTTTGCTCTGCTTTTGTACATAATAGCATATATAGTCGTGTACAAAATAGATTCAAATTTACCTCCTCCATTCCAAAATAATCGTAATTATAGGATTTTCAAGTGTCAAAATTTCAAAAAGAAGCGCATAATTTAATGAGGTTTTCAAACATACAAGGTCAAATTTAACGTTGTCTATTTAGGTCAATCCTCAAAGTTCAAGAGTACTCTAAACGTGAATGCTTCTGTTTCAAAATTTCGAATGAGGCGCCAAAAGAGCCTCTACTCGCCCGAAACCGCGTGAGACCAATGTTTGGTAGAAGGAAATTACTTTTCTAACTCTGACCCGTGAAACCTACCGGCCCGACGTCCAAAGGTCTAAACCGAGGTTGGTTTGTAACTTCATCTAGACGCCACGCAACCGCCTCCGAAAAACATTCATACACCGTGGCCGCCTAAACACACATGTGCTCGGCCGAAATCGCTCCCGCCCACTATTTGGGACACCTGGGATTACCGTCCTACCCCCGACCCACAGTAGGTCCGAAATTTAAGAAGGGGCAAAGTTTGTACTTTCCCCAAATTTCAAACAAGCGCGTCCCAGACTGAAACATGGTTCCCTCTTAGCTCCCCCGCCCCCCGTCTGATTCCCCATTCGTACTTCGTGGGCTCCAAAACTACCTCTCCACCAGCCGCAAAACCCCGGCATCCTCCGTCCGCCACCCCATCCCACCCATCAACCGCCGCCCTCCTCCATCACGCCGGAGCCGATACCCCGACGTCGTCGTCCACCGCAACCACAACCGCAACACCCTCCACGGCTAGTAGTTGAAGCCGAGGCCGAGCTGCCTCCAGGACGCTGACGTGCGTCGTACCCGAGCCAGTTCAACCACGCCGTCCTGGGCCTCACCGCTGCCGCTCCAACATCACCACCGTCCACCGCACCGGAGTTGTTCCCGCTACACCATCCTTCGCCGCCTCAGATCTGCTTCCCCTCCGCCGACAGACGGCCACTACAACACAGTCAACAATTTGGCCATGGGTTCGTCCAAGGCTCCACCCTCCTCCAAAACATCGGTTCCCCCGGTAAAAAGAAGAACATCACCGCGAAATAAGGATGGCACAACACTGGCAACCGGAACTGGTACTCCTCTTCCCTTATTCGTGCAAATCTTGCGTGTCTGCTTGCACGTATTCATCCCACAGAAGACACTAGTTGACCGCTTCTTCCTACACCTTCTTCCTGATACTAGATGTTCCTAGTAACTCGCGATGCACAAGGTTTCTTCTCATATACTATTTCACCTTAGCTAGACACTACTGGAATCAGCAGATTTGCCGTCTGCCATGGCTGACGGCAAAGGCATGCCTGGCGGACGGCAAAGGCCTTAGCCGTCAGCCAGCAGACGACAACAGGTCTGGCTGAATAAGCTACGGCAATGGCCTCTTTGCCGTCTGCTGGCAGACGGCAAAGATGCAAAGGCCTTTGCCGTCTGCCAGCAGACGGCAAAGAGCCTGGACGGCACACATGGCAGCTTAGCTCCGTTAAGGGGTTAACGGCGTGCTTTGCCGTCTGCTGGCAGACGGCAAAGACCTTTGCATCTTTGCCATCTGCCAGCAGACGGCAAAGAGCCCATATAGGCCAGGCCAGGTAGCTGCCACGTGGCACGCTATGTCATCTGCTGGCAGACGGCAAAGATGCAAAGGTCTTTGCCGTCTGCCAGCAGACGGCAAAGCTGCCAAATAGACCAGCCCAGTGCACCCAGGTTGAACAGGTAGCTGCCACGTGGCAGCTTTGCCGTCTGCTGGCAGACGGCAAAGAACTTTGACGTCTGCCGGTAGACGGCAAAGTGCCTGTATATTCCCTGTTTTTTCTGTTTTTCTGAAATTCATTCAATTTGACAGAATTTCACAGATATATATATATACACATTTCAAAATAATTTCAACAAGCATACCAACAATAAGTTTCCAACAACATTTCCGACATACAAGTTTCCAAGAACATATCCAACATATACAATGGTTTCCAACAACATATCCAAAACAAGTTTCCATAAACAAAAAGGAAGCACAAGGAGAAGAGTACACTCCATCAATGCAAGCTTCCTCATCTAAAGCAAATTTGCAAATTAGGAAAGATGAAAGTTAGAAGAAGAAGAAGAAAAAGACTAGCTAGAAGAAAAAGAAGAAAAAGATGAAGAAGAAGAAGAAGAAGAATTTATCTTCTCTTTCTTTTTCTCCTCTCCTCTTCTTTATCTTCTTCTTCTTCTTATAACTAAGGTAGGTAAAAATGCCATTTTTTAGCTAAGCTAGGTAAAAATGCTAAGTGTGTAGGTCATTTTAGAGCTAAACTAGGTAAATAGGTCATTTTGGAGCTAACCTAGGTAGTTATGCCATTTTTTAGCTAACTAAGCATATTTATTTATTTTGGAGGACAAAATGGTAAGTGTAGGTCATTTTAGAGCTATCCTAGTTAAAATCGGTCATTTTGGAGCTAGGTAAGGTTATTTTGTCATTTTGGAGGAAAATAAACTAATTATATGATAGTTTGGAGCTAAACCAAGGTTATTATGCTATTTTTTACCTAAGTAAGCTAATTATGTCATAAATGAACTAGGTAAGCTAAGTATACATCATTATTGAGCTATCCTAGGTAGTTATGCCATTTTTAGCTAACTAAGCATATTAAGTCATTTAGGAGGAAAAAATGCTAAGTATAGGTCATTTTATAGCTTCCTAGGTAAAGTATGTCATTTGGAGCTAAGTAAGGTTATTATGTCATTTTCGAGGAAAATAAGCTAAGTATAGGTCATTTTGGAGCTAACCAAGGTTATTATGCCATTTTTTACCTAAGTGAGCTAATTATGTCATAAATGAACTAGCTAAGCTAATTATAGATCATTATTATTGAGCTATCCTAGGTAGTTATGCCATTTTTTTACCTAAGTGAGCTAATTATGTCATAAATAAACTAGCTAAGCTAGCTATAGATCATTATTGAGCTATCCTAGGTAGTTATGCCATTTTCTAGCTAACTAAGCATATTTTGTCATTTTGGAAGAAAAAATGCTAAGTATAGGTCATTTTATAGCTATCCTAGGTAAAATATGTCATTTTGGAGCTAAGTAAGGTTATTATGTCATTTTTGAGGAAAATAAGCTAAGTATAGGTCATTTTGGAGCTAAGTAGGTCATTTCTTAAGCTAAGTATGCATTTGTTAAGCAAAACACTTGGGAAAACTTACCATCATCACGGAGGTGAAGGACCGGCCGGGTTTGCGCCAGTGCCAAACGGAGAAGGACCGGTCGGGGTCGAGGTTGCGCCAGTGCGAGACGGAGAAGGATCGGTCGATGCTTGTCGGGAGGCATGCTGCACCAAAGATCATTTGCAATGTCTCGTTAGCATGATGCAACTGAAATGTGAATACTAGTAACTAATGACCATTCAAATGAAACTCACCGTGTCCGCTATACCAATATTGGGCATTGGCGGCGGGGTCTGACCGTTCTTCTCACACACGGTCTGCACATTTTGTTTTCACGAGTCAGTCATATTAGTTAGTAATGAAACGAACATTACGTGCATGATTTGGCTAATATGCAGGAGAAACTTACCACGAGGAGCTCGTATAGTGCCCGATGAGACGCGTCGTTCCGGTTCCTCTCCGCCTCCGACAGATGGGCCGTCCTCTCCTCCAACTCCGTCTCCCTCTGCTTAGCCTGCCTATTTGCCTCTGCCAGAAGCTCCTGGGCCCTAGCCTTGCTGGCGAGCTGCATTGGCCGTGGACAAGGTGGTATCTCAGGATTGGAGCTCGTCTGGCGCTTCTTGATCTCCCGGAGAGTTCTAGGACAACGTATGAGTCCATCCCCAATGGCTACCGAGCCATGGTACCTCCCGTCACCAGATAGCATCACGAGCTCTGGATCAAAAGGACTCTGGCTCGGGTTGAAGTCCTCCCCTTTCGTCGCCTTCCCAAAGTCTTTGTACCTCACGAGCTTGTT
Source organism: Thinopyrum elongatum (assembly GCA_011799875.1). NCBI lineage: Eukaryota > Viridiplantae > Streptophyta > Magnoliopsida > Poales > Poaceae > Thinopyrum > Thinopyrum elongatum. The sequence goes on from CM022298.1 coordinate 583,342,631, forward strand.
GTGGGAGGAGATGTTGGTGAAGCTCTCTGGATGATCGAGGTCATCCTTAGAGAATGCCTTGGCCTTCTTGTACGGGGCAGTATGGGCCATGGCATAGAGGTCGTACAGCGATGGCACGTCCTTCTTGTTGTGTCGCGCCTAAAAGAGAGGAACAACATATTAGTTAAGGGCTCAAGCTAGCATGAATAATGAAATTGCAGGAATCGTTAAGGGCTCAAACCACATACCCAATGATCCCCGTACTCAAACAGGTTGGAGCTCCCTTGATGGTGTGGCACACCTTGCATTTGGGCACGCTTATCCTTGGCCTTGTTGTGGACGTTTAGCCATTGGGGAGAGCACCACTCATCCACCAACGCCTCCCAACAGTCCATCCTATCCGCACACCATCTCGGGGGCACCTAAGTTAGACAAAGAGAAATTTTAGCGCTACGCCTATGAATCAAATCAAGGAAACTAAGTACAAGGCCTTAAGAATAGGTAATTACCTTCATGTACTTCTCCTTACTCAGATACTTGGCGCGACACTTCTTCTTGGCCCTCTTAATGTTAGTCGAGGCGTAGTAGTCTCGAACAGCCTGCACCCTAGCCTCGTGCCGTAAATTCTGAAGTAGGCGCTTGCACTCGGCTTCGAGAACCATAGCCGCGTCCGCCTCGTGTTCCTCAAGACACCTATAGAAGGTCTGCAATCGAACAAGACAACACTGATTAGTGCAATCACTAGGTACTGTTGATTTTTAATTCTGTAAAGGAGAAATTACCCAAAACCGCCGCCTCACAATGTCGGCCACCGTCTCGCACACGACACTGTCGACCCTCTCCTCCGGCGGGGCCGGGGCAGCCACGTACAGCTCCCAGCTCAGTGCTAGCTGTGGAACCTGAACCTCGCCGGGCAACATGACCCACCCTGGGAAGTGGTGCCGGCAAAGCACACCAAGGACCTGGTTGGGCCTGCGGACACCAGGGGCGTGTTTCCAACCCCTGCAGTATGACAAGGCCAACACATTAGATATTAAGTTGAAGAAACATGAAGGACAAAGGTTAAAAAAGAGTAAATGCACTTACTTCTCCCCGTTAGGCTCAATCAACCACCTGTGATCGCGGGTCGCCGACACGGCCGGGAGCTTCGTACCACCACGCTGGTAGACCTTCTTGCCCCCCTCAACCAGCTCGCCCTCGCTATAGCTATCGTCAGAAAAGGTGTCCTCGCCACTAGCATGGCCACTAGTCTCCGGAGTCACGTGGGACGAAGACTCTGGGACCGGAGTCTCATCGGACGAAGACTCTGGGGCCCGAGTCTCATGGGACGAAGGCTGGGCGACCCGAGGCTCGTCGTCCTGAGGCTCATGGATCGGAGTCCGAGACGGGTCCACCTAAGACGGAGCACTCCGATGGTCCGGAGAATCAGCTGGGGGTGGCGGCGAGGAAGGTGCAGCAGCCTTCCTACCTCTCCCGCCGCCACGTCCACCTCTAGCAGCCCTCTTGGGCTTCCCCCGACCTCTCCCGGCCGAAGAAGAAGCACCCGCCGGTGTCGTCATGCTGTCTACCAGCACTCTCCGAAGGTGCTGGGGTGGAATAATAGCACTCCTCCCAGCACGCGCCGAGGAAGGAGGCTCGGAGCGCTCTCGACCCGCGCCCACCATCTGCCAACACCTGCAATGACAAAGAGTAAACGAAATTAGCACAACATAAACATAATAAAAATATTTAAGTGTGTACCATCATCATGAACATAATAAAATATTTAAGTGTGTCGGGGTCGGGGGTGCCGTGTCGGGGTTGGGGTGCTGTGTCGGGGTCGCGGTGTCGGGGTGTCGAGGCATGGTCGGGGTGTCGTGTTGGGGTCAGGGTGTCGGGGTCAGGGGCTCGGGGCGGCGAGCCTCGACCCCTTTTCCCCTCGACCCTCGACCCCTCGACACCTCGATCCTCGACCCCTAGACCCTCGACTCCTTTTCCCCTCGATCCTCGACCCCTCGACCCCTTTTCCCCTCGACCCTCGACCCCTCGACACCTCGATCCTCGACCCCTAGATCCTCGGCTCCTTTTCCCCTCGATCCTCGACCCCTCGACCACTCGGCGACCCTCGACCCCTGGGCGACCCTCGACCATCGGCAACCCTCTTTTTCTTGTTTTCCTACTTCTTTTTTTCATCTTCTTCTTCTACTTCTTTTTTTTCATCTTCTTCTTTCTTCTTCTTCTTCTCCTTCTTCTTCTACTTATTGTTCTTTTTTTCATCTTCTTCTTCTTCCTCTTCTTCTTTTACTTCTTTTTTTTCATCTTTCTTGTTTATTCTTAAAAAACAGAAAAAAAAACCTAAACTAATTAAACTAAACTAAGGCTGCGTTTGGGTGCTTAGTATTTTTGGAGTTTTAGGAGAATACCATGGTTTTTGTAGAAACCTCAGTTTTAAATACTTTGACGTGTTTGGCTTCTACAAATACTTTAGTTTGAATACTGATTGTACTACATCAGTCTAACAAGGACCAGACCAGAACAAAGTCAAGCTAGATAGACCAAGCTCCAGTTGAAGCACTGCCAATTTGCTCTTAAGTAAGTAAACAGGACCTAACAAACCATTTGATAGAGTAGAAATAAAAATACAACTTTGCCGCTAAACCAATAACACACTGGAATAGGTCGAGCATCACACAACTTATCCAGCAGAACAAACAACACGTCACACTCAGTAAAAGATCAAGCAGAGGGTAGGTATCTCTTCTTCTCCAATATTATCAAACAAGACCAAGAAAGAATCACCTACCATGGCCAAGAAGCATACATACATCCATACATGCTGATTTAACTCAAGCCGTTCAATTTCTTTAGGGAATTTAACCTAGCTAGATTAGCATCAGATGGAAATAAACAATATACCAAATCAGCCCTCTTCTTATCAAAATTACTCCATAGAATTTCTCTCAATGAAAAAAAGGTCTTACACCCACAAGTCATGCCATACGATTGCTAAAGAAGCTACTAACAGTTAACAAACTACGGAGAAGTGAAGAAGCATGAACCGAATCATTCAAAAAGAAGTCTAGACTTAGCATGCCACAAATATGTAATCTGTCACCATATATAGCAAGAAACATATGTAACAGCCAAGGGAGCTAAGAAACACATGTAACGACAATCATGAATTCATCCCACCTATTAATTCTCAGAACACAAGCATCAATCAAGGAATCACAAAGGTGCAACATGGGTCGTAGCTGAGCAGGCCATAACATCAAGGGCTGATAAAAGTAATGTATCCAAGGAATGCACCAAAGATCAGAGGAGCTCTTAGTATCACTTTTTTTTATCCAGAAAACACACCATCTATAGTGTTGTCCTACAAAGCAAACATCATAAAAGACCCCCAGCAAAAGTATTCTCTCCGGTTCACAAATTGCTTTCAACACTGACAACACAACATTTGAACCATGCATTGTAGTTTTCTGAAACCGATTAAACTAATTAAACCTAAACCTAAACTAATTAAACTAAATAACCTAAACTAATTAAACCTAAACTAATTAAACTAAATAACCTAAACTAACTAAACCTAAACTAACTAAACTGAAAAACCTAAACTAAAAAACCTAAACTAAACAGAAAAGAAAAACAAAAAAAACAAAAAAAAAACAGGAGGAGTGGTGGCAGGGGCTCACCGTGGGGGGCGGCGACGGGTCGGGGAGGGGGCGGTGATGGGGCGGTGGCGAGGCGGGGTGGCGACGGGGTGGGGAGGGGCGGCGACGGCGGCACTCCTCGGGGCGGTCGACCCGCGGCTGCGGCGGGGAGGCGACGGCGGGGAGGCTCGGGAGGGGGGTGGGGAGGCAGGGAGGGGGCGGCGACGGGGTGGCGATGGCGCAGGGAGGGTGCGGCGGCGACGGCACGGGGTAGCAGAGGGAGGAAAGAGGAGAGGAGACAGAGAGAGAGGGCGACGGAGGGGGTGCGGCCCCGTTAAGTCAATTTTGAAGCTTTGCCGTCAGCCTCTCCTTTGTCGTCTGCTAGCCGACGGCAAAACGTTTTTTGCCGTCGGCTAGCGGATGGCAAAGAGGGGGCCCGTTAGGGTTTGACAGCCAGTGGGCCAAACCCCCTCTTTGCCGTCTGCTAGCAGACGGCAAAGCTTATTTGTCGTCTGCTAGCTGACGGCAAAGAGATGACTGATGGCAAAGCCTGCCTTTGCTGTCCGCTGCCTCTTTGCCGTCCGCTTTCTGGTGGCTAATGGCAAAGCCTACCTTTGCCGTCCGCTAGCGGACGGCAAAGAGTGGGCAGACGGCAAATCTACTGATTCCAGTAGTGAGAGGTCCGTCGCCCCCCCTGGATTTCAATTCCTGGTCAGTTGATTCCCAATTAAAGGAAGCATTTCCCGGCGTAACAGGCGCTAGTCTGCCTATTACACCGGGGAAGCAGCGCCTCGGTGTTTATCTTAGGAGTGTGTGGGGCCTAGGAGCTGCTGGCGCCCGATCTGGAGGTCGGCCGGGCTTAAAGGGATGGCCGGGGGGCGCTGCCAAGCACGGCAGTGGTGTGAGGTCGAGGGGAGGGCGGGGCGGCGGAGGCAAGGGTCTGGGCTGGTGGTCGCTGGCGGTTCGAGAAAGATCGTCAACAGTGACTGGCGGGAGGTAGACGAAGGCTATCTGCTCGTTCCTTGTAGATCGGACGGTTCATAAAAAAATCGACTGACGTATTTATTTTCAGTCGACTGTTATTTTGATAGGACCACATGTGGTGGTGTGTTGGAGGAGTACCTGCATTTCCCAGCCATCCCTGTGCTTATATATTACAAAATCATATGGAGTAGAATATAATTTTGTTTGCCATGCAATGCTGTAGAGCTATCATATGTCTCGTGTCATTTATTTTTCAGCCACCTGCTATCTGCTACTTTTACAGTGCACTAGTTCTGCACACACACTTCACCCATACTCTCACTATTGTTTTTTTATGCATGGGTATTTCAGCCTCTGCCAAAATGTTGAGAGAAGCATGAAATAAAAGAGAGAAGTCGCTCCTGCTTTCTTCGTGGGCAGGCAAGACACGTTTGGGCGCTATAAAGGGTGTAGTGTCAGCAGATGGAGACGGTAAACGTAGCTCCAGAGTTGATGATCTCGCTCGCCATGAACCACCATCCCAGGTGCTTGCTTTAACTTCACGGTGTCATATGTGGTTGCATGTTGCATATGGTGTTTAGCTTGTATTCGAAAGGCCGAAGTCGGTCTTTATTAAGATAAGGAAAGATATTTTTTACATGAACCACCATCCCGGGAGCACCAGAAGCCAAATAGCTAGTCAGGGCACTGGCCGAGCCAGTGACAAGCCCAGCACAGACAGGCATCACCAGCAAGCCAACTAAACAGCCACGGTGGTGTGGTGAAGCAGCCCGCCTCCCACCAGGCTCTCAGGTCCTCGATTATCATGCTCACCACTCCAGTCGGGTGTCTAGCCTAGCTTGTATTGCTTCCAATTTGGTTAAATTGCATCTGCTTAGCTTACACATTATACCTTTGAATATGACATGTCTTCCTCTTTTTGGTACATACTACTACATCTGTCTATTAACCATGTTCATACATCAAACTAATGTTCTTGTGTATCCCTCATCAATCACTTATGATGAGACAGTCAGGCTCGTGGACTGCTGTAAGAAAAGATCCTCTTTTAAAGAATGCAGTGTCAGCCTCCCTACATGATTCTCAAGAAACAGCAATGCTAGATGAAGATAGTCAATGTAGCTCTGTATTTGATGACCGCATTTCCCCTACACCACCATCGTAGGTGCTTGCTCTAACTTGGCAGCGTGATATGTGGTTGCATGTTGCATATAGTGTCTAGATTGTAATTCTTCCAATCTGGTTAAATTGCATGTGCTATTCTACTTAGTTTAAACATTATACCTGTTAATGTGACATGCCTTCCTATTTTTGGTACATAGTACATCTGTCTATTAAGCATGTCCTTACATAAAACTACTGTTTTTTTGTATCCCGCATCATTCAATTATGATGAGACACCTTTAGTATATGCAGAGTGATATTGGTTGCATCTTTCATATGATTTATAGCATGCACTGCTTCTAATTTCTTGAAATGCCATTTATTATGGGACGCTTTTGACTTGGTAGAGTCATATTGGTTACATCTTTCATGTAGTGTCTAGCTTGCATTGCTTCTAATTTGTTGAAATGGCTTCTGCTTAGTTTACAAAAATAGTTGTGATATGCCATGCCGTGCTATTTTTCGTACATATTCCATCCTCGTATCATGTGTTTGCCTTACACCAAAGTAGTGATTGTCAGTATCATGCATGAATGAGTTCTGAAGAGTGAGTTTTATTGCTTTTTCTTGTCGGTTTTACTTGACAATGCAAAATCAATAAAGCGGAAGGAAATTAGGAAGGTAGTGGATAAAGGTGCTCCTTCCAAACAACTGAAATGGAGGGCCTCTACAGATTCTACTCCGGCATCCCCCCAAAAATATTTACAAGACAACACATGCATAGACACTCAACGTAGCTATGTTGATGATGAGCACGTCTCCCCTAGTCGACCATCACAGGTGCTCCCTCTAACTTGACACTGTTATATGTGGTTGCATATTATTTATGATGTCTAGCTTGTATTGCTTCTAATTTTGTTGAATTCCATCTGCTTACTTTACACATTATACTTGTGAATAAGACACATGTTCCTGTTTCTAGAACATACAATATCTGTCTATCACACCATGTTCTTACATCAAAGTACTACTGTTGTGTAACCTGCAACAATCACTTATCATAAGACATGTTTAACTTGGGAGTGTGATATAGGTTACATCACGCATTCTTTTCTAGCTTGTACTACTTCTAAATTGTTGAAATGGCACTTATGACGAGACAGTTTTAACTTGGTAGAGTGATATTCGTTGCATCTTTCATATGGTGTCTAGCTTTCATTGCTTCTAATTTGTTGAAATGCCTTCTGCTTAGTTTACACATCATAGCTATGAATATGAAATGATGTCCTTTTTTCTTACACATTCTATCGTCCTATCAAGCGGTCGCCTTACATTAAAGTAGTGTTCGTCAGCATCCTGCATCAATGAGTTCTGAAAAGCAATTTTTTATTCATTTTTCTTGTGGGTTTGACTTGACAAGGCAATAAACTTAAGTAAGAGGAAGGAAAAAATTAAGGCAGGGACTGATGGCGCTCTTCCGGCGAAAGCGGCATCCCAGGTGCTGTCTCTAGCTTGGCAGTGTGATATTGTATTGCATGTTGCATACGGTGTCTAGCTTGTATTGCTTGTAATTTGATTAAATTACTTCTGCTTAGTTTACACAAATAGTTGTGAATATGCCATGCCGTCCTGTTTTTCGTACATATTCCATCCTCATATCATGTGTTTGCCTTACATCAAGGTAGTGATTGTCAGTATCATGCATGAATGAGTTCTGAAGAGTGAATTTTATTGCTTTTTCTTGACGGTTTTACTTGACAATGCAAAATCAATAAAGCAGAACGAAATTAGCAAGGCACTGGATAAAGTTGCTCCTTCCAAACAACTGAAACGGAGGGCCTCTACATATTCTACTCCGCCATCCCCCCAACAAGATTTGCAACACAACACATGCATAGACACTCAACATAGTTGTGTTGATGATGAGCATGTCTCCCCTAGTCGACCATCACAGGTGCTCCCTCTAACTTGGCACTGTTATATGTGGTTGCATGTTATGTATGATGTCTAGCTTGTATTGCTTCTAATTTTGTTGAATTCCGTCTTCTTACTTTACACATTATACTTGTGAATAAGATACATGTTCCTGTTTCTAGAACATACAATATCTATCTATCACACCATGTTCTTACATCAAAGTACTACTGTTGTGTAACCTGCAACAATCACTTATCATAAGACACATTTAACTTGGGAGTGTGATATAGGTTACATCTCGCATTCTTTTCTAGCTTGTACTACTACTAATTTGTTGAAATGGCACTTATGACGAGACAGTTTTAACTTGGTAGAGTGATATTCGTTGCATCTTTCATATGGTGTCTAGTTTTCATTGCTTCTAATTTGTTGAAATGCCTTCTGCTTAGTTTACACATCATAGCTGTGAATATGCAATGTTGTCCTTTTTTCTTACACATTCAATCATCCTATCATGCGGTCGCCTTACATTAAAGTAGTGCTCGTCAGCATCCTGCATCAATGAGTTCTGAAAAGCAAATTTTATTCATTTTTCTTGTGGGTTTAACTTGACAAGGCAATAAAATTAAGTAAGAGGAAGGAAAAAAATTAAGGCAGGGACTGATGGCGCTCTTCCGGCGAAACCGGCATCCCAGGTGCTTTCTCTAGCTTGGCAGTGTGATATTGTCTTGCATGTTGCATACGGTGTCTAGCTTGTATTGCTTGTAATTTGATTAAATTACCTCTGCTTAGTTTACACAAATAGTTGTGAATATGCCATGTCGTCCTGTTTTTCGTACATATTCCATCCTCGTATCATGTGTTTGCCTTACATCAAGGTAGTGATTGTCAGTATCATGCATGAATGAGTTCTGAAGAGTGAATTTTATTGCTTTTTCTTGTCGGTTTTACTTGACAATGCAAAATCAATAAAGCAGAACGAAATTAGCAAGGCACTGGATAAAGGTGCTCCTTTCAAACAACTGAAATGGAGGGCCTCTACAGATTCTACTCCGCCATCCGCCCAACAAGATTTGCAACACAACACATGAATAGACACTCAACGTAGTTGTGTTGATGATGAGCACGTCTCCACTAGTCGACCATCACAGGTGCTCCCTCTCACTTGGCACTGTTATATGTGGTTGCATGTTATGTATGATGTCTATCTTGTATTTCTTCTAATTTTGTTGAATTCCATCTGCTTACTTTACACATTATACTTGTGAATAAGACACGTGTTCCTGTTTCTAGAATATACAATATATGTCTATCAGATCATGTTCTTACATCAAAGTACTACTGTTGTGTAACCTGCAACAATCACTTTTCACAAGACACGTTTAACTTGGGAGTCTGATATAGTTTACATCTTGCATTATTTTCTAGCTTGTACTACTAATTTGTTGAAATGGCACTAATGACGAGACAATTTTAACTTGGTAGAGTGATATTCGTTGCGTCTTACATATGGTGTCTAGCTTTCATTGCTTCTAATTTGTTGAAATGCCTTCTGCTTAGTTTACACATCATAGCTGTGAATATGCAATGCTGTGAATATGCAATGGCACTAATGACGAGAGACCTTTAACTTGGTAGTGTGATGTTGTTTGCATCTTGCATATGATTTATTTCTTGTACTGCTTCACATTTGTTTAAATGCCAGTTATGACGAGACACTGTTAACTTGGCAGAGCGATATTTGTAGCATATTTCATATGGTGTCTACCTTCCATTGCATTGCTTTTAATTTATTGAAATGCCTTCTGCTTAGTTTACACATCATAGTTCTGATTATCTCATGTTGTCTTGTTTTTTGTACATATTACATCCTCTTATCATGCAGTTGTCTAACATCAAAGTTCAGTTCGTCTGTATCACGCATCAATTTGTTCTGAAGAACTAAATTTTTATTCCTTTTTCTTATCGGCTTGACTTGACATGGCACAGAGAAAGAGGAAGGAACACAGAATGGCAGGGGATGGTGTTAGTACTCAGGATGCATGAAAACGGAAGCGGAAGAATTATGCAGATTCTGCTGGTACTGATGGTGCAATAGAAGGTCAAAGTCCATCGAAAAATTATACAAACACGGTATCCCGTGCTACACCAGCTGCAAAACAATCCAAATACAAACTAATAGCTGCCACCAAACAGGCAGCGACAACCCTAGTTGTTGCAACACCTTCAGTTGCATGAGTTACTTGTTTGTCAACTCAGCTAGCGGCAAGTTCCCAAGCTCCCTTGCCACCTGACACTACTTCCGAAGCACTCTTGACACAAGACAAGTTGGCAAGATGAGATGAACCTTGTGAGCTTCAACAACAAGAAGGTAGTTGCTGGAGTCAAGTTACAGTTGCATGCTTCTTTATATGTAGTCTCACAGTTTGATTTACACTAACACTTCCTATGTTTGTTGTTGGACTAGCACCTAGGCGTAAGAGGAAACAGACATCAGGGATAATGCTCGATAGGTTAACTAAATCTAGAGGAGGAAGAATGGAGATCCGTTTTGAGGCAGGTTTAAGAAGGCCACGTGATGCTACAGAGTCAGCCAAGTTAGTATCAGAGGCAGCAGTTGCCGTTAGGTGTTATGCACATATCCTCCCAACATGGATTCAGTACAGGAATGACAAAAATGAAACCCAGTTCAACACCTTCCTCGACCATTTATCTGTAAGTATGGTTATGTATGGAAATTAGTAATATCGTCTTGCTCTGTCCCTTACTTTCTAGGTTGCTGGTAATGAGACTCCCATAATTTTCAACAGATGAGGTTCAAGTTGGATAGCCAAGATGATGCAACCAGACAAGCATGCACCCATGTTTTCAAGTCTGCTCTACGACAGTATCGGTATAACTTGAGGAAAACTCACTTTGAAGGCAAGGCTAACAGTGAACTTGCCCAAACATCTCCAGTGAAAAATATATCGGATGAAGACTGGAGAGGCCTCGTTAAACACTAGTCTGATCCAAAGTATCAAGTACGTTATATATATGTGACCAGATCACATGTTGAACTCCTATTTACGCATGTGCCTCACAAATCTTTCTTCTTGTAGGTGAACTGTTCAAAGAACAAGGCCAAACGTACGAAAGTGAAATTCCAACAGACGATAGGATCTTGTAGCTATATTGCACACTGTGAGGCTCTTGTAATTAGCTGTTGTTTCACTCTTTTTGTTGTGCCATATTATCAGATCTATATTGACTTGTTCCAAATGCAGAGGAAAGCCCGCAAGGACCAAAAAGTACCTGAACCAAATGTTGTGGAAATCTTCAAGGACTGTCACACCAGCAAGACAAAGGGCATGACTACGCTAGTCAAAGCCGTTGTTGTAAGTCCTTAATCCTCATGCCTTTTAACTACTACTTACTCTGACTTGTGCATTGAACTGCACGGTTTGCAGCCAATGTCTATTACTCTTTTCAATTTTATACACAATTGTCTTAGCGTATCATTGCACCTTACAAGGTTTAAAAGAGAGGAGTGATGTTCCTTTGATCTTGATCTGTAATCTAGTTCCGTGCTGGACTTGTCTACACAACGTTACAATTGCTTGTTTGTCTGTTCTTAGTTGTTTTGTGATATGAATGATGTCATACTATGCTTACCGTATTATAAACTTTGTCTCTTTGTCCTTAGCTGTCAATACAATGTGAAGAAATAGACAATACATTAGCCATGGTACATGGCCATATGTTTGGAACCTGGTTTTATTATGTACTTTGTAATAAAATACAACTAATATTTTACACGGGTTCACCAGAATAAGTTCTGTATATAGACCAAAGCTATTTTCTTTGGTTTTGCTGCCTCCTTAATATCTTCTATTCTGGTACTACTAATGTAAAAACTCAACTTTTCAGAAAGCTATGGAAAAAATGGTGGAACCGCCACCTTCTGAAGGTGACGAGGCAACTATAACTGCAATTTCACCTCTTGCTGAAGTGGGTCAATACTTGTCCACTAACAGTGGGTTGGTTGTTAAGGCAATCTCGTCTAAACTTCCTCATGATCAAGATATGCAAGCTCAAAACAATGTTATATCCGCGCTCCAGACACAAGTCCATTCTCTAACAGAGACCCTTTGTGAAACAAGGACAACCATTGTTCAATGTCATCAAGATATGCATGGTTTTGAAACCAGACTATCAGACATTTGCTATGTTGTTCAGGAGCCTAGGAGAAATGAAGGCGAAGGTTATGGTGCTCCATCAGACAGTACAACATGAAAACGTAACAGTCAGGTCAAATGAACTGAGCTTCTGAACTTTTGGTGGTGCATTTATCTGCCGGACTGTTAACTTTTATGCCAACCTTCCTTTTGTTTTATGGTTGTAATTTGTTTTGTTGCGATACAAAATTTGTTCTTAACATGCAGCGACCGGCTCAAGAAAACAGCAAGACTTTTTTGTATGGTGTAGGGTGTTCCCTATATTTGCACTGGTGGCGAACTTTGATGCCCAGTGGATGTAATCTGTGTAATTGCCCAAATAGCCTAGCATTGGTTTATGGCTTATTTATTTCCCTAGTTTTATTTTTCCTTGGTTTGCTAGTGGCCGCAACAACCATGGGCCATATACGGACCGTGGTAACCTTGAGCCTGCTACGGCCCGTAGGATCCATGGGCCTCCTACAGGCCATCGGATAAATGGGCCTCCAACGGGCCACAGAATCAGTGGGCCTCGGGCCGTCGGATAAATGGGCCCACATGGGTCATAAACTGGCGTAATTGGTAGCGGGCTAGCATGGTAACGGGCCGTTAACAAGCCGAAAGACAGCAAAGGCTTAATTCTATCACAGGCATAACGGGTCGTTAATGGGCCAGAATATAGGACGGGCTGGAAACAGCGCAACGGGTTAACAGGCCACAAACGGGCCGATTCTAAACACGGGCCGAAATTGGCCCATTAGGGGAACAGGCTAGTAACGGGCCGGAAGTAATCGAGGGCCGGAAAGGAGCCCAAGAATGTATGGGCCGTCAGTAGGCCGAAAGCTAACACGGGCTGGAAATGGCCCATGTGAATCATGGGCCGTTACTGGGCATAAAGAAATTTACTGTTTATTATGGGCCAGAGTCACCGCGGCCCATTAAAGGGCCCAAAGATACGAAAGGCCACGTATGGGCTGAAAGAGGTCGTGGGCCATACATGGGCCGAAAATGAAACGGGCTGGTATTATACTGGACGGCCCACATGACGCTGTTGGGCCGATTTCGGGAACGCCATAACGGGCCATGAGTTACTGGGCCGTAAAATGGGCTATATGCAAATAGACCGTTAACAGGTTTTTCATGGGCCGGCCCGCTAGCTTTTGACCAAGTCAAACGTGCCGGCCTTTGTAAGCTAAATGGGCCAGTGTTAGGCCATCGCACGTGTCGACATATCATAGGTGCCTATCTGACCCAATGACGAGCTGATATGTGTTTCCTCCGGCCAATGAGAATTTTACAGGTGGAAAATCGCCATTGTTCATTGCTGTTAACGGGTTATCGGATCCAAAATTGGACCCGATAGCTTAATGGCAACCCGTTACAGTGGATGCCAAGTGTCGGTTACCCTTGACGAAAGAACTTCCATGACACGTCATTTATCGTCATGGAAGTGAACACTTCCGTGATGATAATTTTGGTATTGTCATGGAACACTTCTACAACAGCACAGGTTTAACTATCTTGATTCTGTCATAAAATCGTCATGGATGTACATGCATGACAGAAAACATGACCTACTGTGACAAACACGTATCATCACGGAAGTGTATTTTTTTGTAGTGCTTGGCTCACGCCCCCTCCTTGGAGGAGGGGCTAGGGCTGTGCCCCAGCCCTCCCCCTTCTCTCCTATATATATGGGGGAGAGGGAGGGGCTAGACACAGCAATTCCCATGCCCCAGCGGCAGCCCTACCTCTCCCATAACTCTGTTTTCTTCTCAGATTGGTTTTGACAGCGTTTGGCAAAGCCGTGCCGGCACTGCACCACCACCATCTCCACCACACCGTCGTGCTAGTTGAGATTCCATCTACTTATCCTCTCTTGCTTGCTGGATCAAGAAGGAGGAGACGTCAGTGCTACTTCTTGAGCTTGCGTTGATTTTTCCCTTGAAGAGGAAAGGGTGATGCAGCAAATTAGAGATAAGTATTTCCCCCAGTTAAGAACCAAGGTATCAATCCAGTAGGAGTCACAAGCAAGTCCCCAATAGATGCACCTGCACAAACTAACAAACGCTTGCACACAATGCGAAAAAGGGGTTGTCAATCCCTTCACGGTCACTAGCAAAAGTGAGATCCGATAGAGATATGTATAAAAGATAAGTAAAAGTGCAAAATAAAGTAAATATAAATAAAGTGAGCAAGGTATTTTTGGTTTTATAGATCTGAAAATATATGATGAGAAATAGACCTGGGGGCCATAGTTTTCACTAGAGGCTTCTCTCTTGAAAGAACGCATACGGTGGGTGAACAAATAACTGTTGAGCAATTGATAGAAAAGCGAATAGTTATGACGATATCCAAGGCAATGATTGATGTCTACTACGCAACTTTATTCTTGTAGACTCGTGTTGGGCCTCCAAGCGCAGAGTTTTGTAGGACAGTAGCAATTTCCCCTCAAGTGGATGACCTAAGGTTTATCAATCCATGGGAGGCGTAGGATGAAGATGGTCTCTCTCAAACAACCCTGCAAACAAATAACAAAGAGTCTCTTGTGTCCCCAACACACCAAATACAATGGAAAATTGTATAGGTGCACTAGTTCGGCGAAGAGATGGTAATAAAAGCGTAGTAATGATAGTAGATATTGATTTTTGTAATAGTAATAATAAAAAACAGCAAGGTAGCAAGTAACAAAAGTGAGCACAAATGGTATTGCAATGCTTGAAAATGAGGCCTAGGGTCCATACTTTCGCTAGTGCAATCTCTCCACAATGCGAATCTAATTAGATCACATAACCATCCCTCAACGTGCGATGAAGAATCACTCCAAAGTTCTTATCTAGCGGAGAACATAAGAAGAAATTGTTTGTAGGGTATGAAACCACCTCAAAGCTATTCTTTCCGATCGATCTATCCAAGAGTTCGTACTAAAATAACACCAAAGCAAATTCAGATTCGTAATGCTCAATCCAACACAAAGAACCTCAAAGAGTGCCCCAATATTTCTACCGGAGAAACAAAGACAAGAACGTGCATCAACCCCTATGCATAGATTACCCCAATGTCACCTCGGGAATCCGCGAGTTGAGTGCCAAAACATATATCAAGTGAATCAATATAATACCCCATTGTCACCACGGGTATTCGTATGCAAGACATATATCAAGTGCTCTCAAATCCATAAAAGTATTCAATCCGATAAAACAAAATCTCAAAGGGAAAACTCAATTCATCACAACAAGATAGAGAGGGGAAAACACCATATGATCCGAATATATTAACAAAGCCCGCGATACATCAAGATTGTGACATCTCAAGAACACGAGAGAGAGAGAGAGATTAAACACATAGCTACTTGTACAAACCCTCAGCCCCGAGGGTGGACTACTCCCTCCTCATCATGGTGGCCGCCGGGATGATGAAGATGGCCACCGGTGATGATTTCCCCCTCCGGCAGGGTGCCGGACTGGGTCTAGATTGGTTTTTCGTGGCTACAGAGGATTGCGGCGGCGGAACTTCTGATCTAGGGTCTCCGCGAGGGTTTTTGGAATATTTGGCAATTTATAGGGCGAAGAGGCGGTGCGGGAGGCCATCGAGGTGGGCACAACCCACCGGGGCACGCCTAGGGGCCCAGGCGCGCCCTGGTGGGTTGTGCCCCCCTCAGGGCAACCCTCGGGTGCTGCTCTGGCCCATTGGATGTCTTCTGGTCCATAAAAAATCCACAAAAAGTTTCACTGCGTTTGGACTCCGTTTGGTATTGATTTTCTGCGATGTAAAAAACAAGCAAAAAATAGCAATTGGCACTGGGCACTATGTCAATAAGTTAGTCCCAAAAAATGATATAAAGTTGCTATAAAATGATTGTAAATCATCCAAGAATGATAATATAGTAGCATGAATACTTCATAAATTATAGATACGCTGGAGACGTATCAACATCCCCAAGCTTAATTCCTACTCGTCCTCGAGTAGGTAAATGATAAAAGAAATGATTTATGAAGTGTGAATGCTAGCAAAGTGCATAAGTTTGATCAGTAGTAATTTCAATCACTTTTCCTAGCATCATAACAGCAACTCTTTCTCATAAACTCATCATGTTAAAGTAGCAACCAATTCACATGTTAAGGTTCAAACAATGAATTCTCTTGAAACTCAACAACCTATATTCTAAGTCACCAAACAATTGCAATTCAACTTATTCAACAGAGTCTAAGTAAGAGCTCCACATACTCAACCATCATATAGCCTTCTATGATTGCTAACACTCACCGCATACACATGAGCAAAACGTTTCAACCGGACACATAGAAAGATAGGGGCTTATAATTTCGCCTCCCAACGTATTCACCTCAAGGGTGATGTCAACAATAATAACTCATGCTACCCATATCCAACTGGATATATGTGCCTAGATCTTTCCTCGCCACATGATGCTTGCCAAAAGAGAAAAATAAAAAGGAATAGAGAGAAAAACTTTGACCCTTGCATGAAAGTAAATACATAAAAGTAAAACATAGGCCTTCGCAGAGGGAAGCAGAGGTTGCCATGCGCTTTTTGTTTGTATGCTCAATCCCTTAGTGCAAAAGAACGTCACGTTATATTGCCCCTTATGATAGCAACCTTTATTATGCAGTTTGTCGCTTTTATTCTTTGCCATCACAAGTTTGTACAACGCTCAATTTTCTCTTACACTAAATGATCTAACACTTTTAGAAGCAATTTTTATTGCCTTATTGCACTGATGACAACTTACTTGAAGGATCTTACTCAATCCTTAGGTAGGTATGGTGGACTCTTGAAAATAAGATTTGGGTTTAAGGGTTTTTGGATGCACAAGTAGTATCTCTACTTGGTGCGGAATTTTTGGCTAGCAAAGATGGGGGGCAAGCACCACATGTTGAAGGATCTATGACAATATAACTTCTACGTGAATATGAACAAACATAAATCATTATGTTGTCTTCCTTGTCCAACGTCAACAATTTTGGCATATAATATTTTGATGGGGGCTCACAATCACAAAATATTTCCAAGATAGTGTATTTGCATGTGAAAGTTCTCTTCCTTATAGTAATCATTCATGAATTGCTTGTATGACCAATATTGTGATTGTCAAGCTTCAAAAGATTTCACTTTCTAAACACAATGTAAAGCTACCACTAGGCATGATATGAACATATAATTTCAACTTCATGATATTCAATTCATTCAACAATTTACTCATAGGATATAAGTGAAGCACGAGAGTAAATAACAAACTACTCCAAAAAGATATAAGTGAAGATCAAGCGAGTAGTTAAGTAAAGGGGTAGCTAATTGAGGACTCTCTCTTATTTAAAAACTTTCAGATCTAAGTATTTTATTAAAACATAAAGCAAAACAAAACAAAATGACATTCCAAGAATAGCACAACTCAAGTGAAGAAGCAAAAACTTAGGCTCAACCGATACTAACCGATAATTGTTGATGAAGAAAGGTGGGATGCCTACCGGGGCATCCCCAAGCTTAGATGCTTGAGACTTCTTGAAATATTATCTTGGGATGCCTTGGGCATCCCCAAGCTTGAGCTTTTGCGTCTCCTTAATTCCTTTTATATCACGGTTTCCCTAAATCTTAAAAACTTCATACACACAAAACTCAGCAAGAACTCGTGAGATAAGTTAGTATAAACCAATGCAAAAACCTTATCATTATCTACTGTAGCAAATCACAAAAATTATTATTCAACATTGCATACTAAATGCCTCTGCATATTTAATACTCCTATCCTCAAATAGAATCATTAAACAAGCAAACATATGCAAACAATGCAAACATAACAGCAATCTGCCAAAACAGTACAGTCTAAAGAATGCAAGAGTATCAATACTTATTTAACTCCAAAAATTATGAAAATTTACCACACTGTAGAAAATTTATCAGAGCTTACTGTGCAAAAGTTTCAACATTTTATCATATTCTGACTTTTCTCGAGAATTTTTGCAACATCGATAAACTTTCTGTTTAGAAACAGCAACTCATATACTTGCAAAATGAGCATGGTAAAGGCTATCCATGACATTTTTATTGAAAAGAAAGATGCAAAACATTATTATAAATAACAGCAAGCAAATCCTAACAAGAAAATTATTCTCCAAGCAAAACACATATCATGTGACGAAAAAATGTAGCTCCAAGTGAGGTTACCGATAATGTTGGAGACGAAAGAGGGGATGCCTTCCGGGGCATCCCCAAGCTTAGTTGCTTGGATCTTCCTTGAATATAACCTTGGGGTGCCTTGGGCATCCCCAAGCTTAGGGTCTTGTCACTCCTTATTCTCCTCATATCGACATCTCACCCAAAACTTGAAAACTTCAATCACACCAGACTTAACGGAACTTCGTAAGATAGGTTAGTATGATAAAGAGCAAACCATTTCACTTTGGTACTGTAAAAGACAAGATTCATAATTGTTTTCACACAATTCCTACTGTATCATATCATTTCCACAATTTATATTGATCAATATAAGCCATAGAAACTAGAAAACAAGCAAACTATGCATTGAAAACAGAATCTGTCAAAAACAGAACAGCACGTAAAGATCTGAATTAAGGTCATACTTCTGTACCTCCAAAAATCCATAAACTTTAGGAAAACGTAGAACATTTGTATACCCAACAACTTCAAAAAATTCAGAGTTTTTTGACGCTCCAGTGAATTTAAACAATTCTGTTACTGGGCGCAAAAGTTTCTGTTTTTGCACAGAATCAAGTCAACTATCATCCACACTATCCCAAAGGCTTTACTTGGCACTTTATTGAAATAAAAGTTATAAAACATGATTAATACAGTAGCCTAATCATGTTAACACACAAAAACATTAGGTAAAAGTTTGGGTTGTCTCCCAACAAGCGCTTTTCTTTAATGCCTTTTAGCTAGGCATGATGATTTCAAAGATACTCGCATAAAAGATAAGAAATTGAAACATAACAAGAGCATCATGAATCATAAGTTCCTCTCTCATAATAATTTTCAGTAGCATCATGAATAGATTAATCAATATAACTATCACATAAAGCATTCTTTTCATGATTCAAAAGCATAGAAAATTTATTACTCCCCATATAAGCAATTTTAAATCTCATTCACAATAGTGGGAATATCATATGAAACTCGAATACTAAAAATTGCTTCCACATTAAAAGAGTAATGTTCAGTAAAAGGATATTCAAAATTATGACAATAATTATCACTACTTTTTATAACATAAGTATCATCACAATAATCATCATAAGTAGCAACTTTGTTCTCATCATAGATAGGAGGCATGCAATCATCATAGCAAATTTGATCATTCAAAGTAGGGGGACGAAAAAGATCATCTTCATTGAGCATATCATCCCCAAGCTTGGGACAAACATTAATTGCAGCAAATAAATTCTCAAATATGTCATTCTCATCAAACATGGAATCCCCAAGCTTGTGGCTTGGCATATCATAAGCATAATCACTCTCATCATTAATAGTATGAATAGCACCAACGGTATAACAATTGCTGTCATCATAATTTCCCAAGTTGGTGCCAAAAAGATTTCCAAGATTATAAGAAGTATCAGTATCTTCCCAATCATAATCATCACAACAAGCAATAGGCATAACAAAATCATCATCAATAGTGCTCTCGGACATTGTGCCATAAGACAAAGAAGCAGTAACATCATCAAGTGCATCATCTTCCACAATTATTTTTGATTCATTTCCACGAGGCACAACAATAATAGGAGCAACATTATTTGGGAGAGATACCTTTTTACCTCTATTCTTTCTTCTTTTCTTCTTCTTCACCACATCATGTGTGGGTTTAATTAATTATTTCAAGATTCTTATTGATGAGATTGGTTGAATAGGGAGCTCCTCCTCGTCACCTATTTCATCATGAGAGACAATAGGAGGAAAAGTGGAAATCTTTACCCTTTCATTAGTATTCCTTTTATATTCTATTGGTTTCCCCATCTTTCTATAGTTGGCAATATATGCATTCTCATTGCAATTTACCATGCAAAACATATAGATATTTTTTAGATTAGTTTCAATGTCGTCCGTGAGAATGAATACTTCAAACCAACTATTTTTATGTGTCAATCCTTCACTCCCCAAAAATAGACAAAGCTCATTATAAAGTTCAAGGGTGATCAAATCATTACAATATTTGGCCATGATTCGATCATGAAAAAGTTTGCATTGGAAATTAAGATGACCAACCTTATTGCAAAGTTCACAAGTAATAGGACAAAGAGAACATAACTTTGTAGCAAATTCATCTATCACTTTGAGCAAAAAATTGGTTCTATCATGTTTATGCTTCTTACAAAATCTATCTTCCCTGTAAGGCACGTCTTCACAAAGTCTTTCCACTCCACAAAAATTGACATGCTTATAAGAAACATTTTTGTCATGACTTGTGCAATCATCATTAGCATTTTGGATATTCAAAGAATTCATACTAACAACATTGCAATCATGATCATCATTTATGCCAAACATTTTATAGAATTCTTCCTCTATCAATTGAGCACAATTTTCATTTCCATCATTTTCACGAAAGACATTATAAAGATGAACAATATGATGCAACCTCAATTACATTTTTTGTAGTTTTCTTTTATAAACCAAACTAGTGATAAAACAAGAAACTAAAAGATTCAATTGCAAGATCTAAAGATATACCTTCAAGCACTCACCTCCCCGGCAACGGCGCCAGAAAAGAGCTTCATTGACGGGGTGTGAGTGCCACTTACCTAACCTCCCCGGCAACGGCGCTAGAAAAGAGCTTGATGTCTACTACGCAACTTTATTCTTGTAGACTCGTGTTGGGCCTCCAAGCGCAGAGTTTTGTAGGACAGTAGCAATTTTCCCTCAAGTGGATGACCTAAGGTTTATCAATCCGTGGGAGGCATAGGATGAAGATGGTCTCTCTCAAACAACCCTGCAACCAAATAACAAAGAGTCTCTTGTGTCCCCAACACACCAAATACAATGGTAAATTGTATAGGTGCACTAGTTCGGCGAAGAGATGGTAATAAAAGCGTAGTAATGATAGTAGATATTGATTTTTGTAATAGTAACAATAAAAAACAGCAAGGTAGCAAGTAACAAAAGTGAGCACAAATGGTATTGCAATGCTTGAAAATGAGGCCTAGGGTCCGTACTTTCGCTAGTGTAATCTCTCAACAATGCAAATCTAATTGGATCACATAACCATCCCTCAACGTGCGATGGAGAATCACTCCAAAGTTCTTATCTAGCGGAGAACATAAGAAGAAATTGTTTGTAGGGTACGAAACCACCTCAAAGCTATTCTTTCCGATCGATCTATCCAAGAGTTCGTACTAAAATAACACCAAAGCAAATTCAGAATCGTAATGCTCAATCCAACACAAAGAACCACAAAGAGTGCCCCAAGATTTCTACCAGAGAAACAAAGACAAGAACGTGCATCAACCCCTATGCATAGATTACCCCAATGTCACCTCGGGAATCCGCGAGTTGAGTGCCAAAACATATATCAAGTGAATCAATAATACCCCATTGTCACCACGGGTATTCGTATGCAAGACATATATCAAGTGCTCTCAAATCCATAAAAGTATTCAATCCGATAAAACAAAATTTCAAAGGGAAAACTCAATTCATCACAACAAGATAGAGAGGGGAAAACACCATATGATCCGACTATATTAACAAAGCCCACGATACATCAAGATAGTGACATCTCAAGAACACGAGAGAGAGAGAGAGAGATTAAACACATAGCTACTGGTACAAACCCTCAGCCCCGAGGGTGGACTACTCCCTCCTCATCATGGTGGCCGCCGGGATGATGAAGATGGCCATCGGTGATGATTTCCCCCTCCGACAGGGTGCCGGAACGGGGTCTAGATTGGATTTTCGTGGCTACAGAGGCTTGCAGCGGCGGAACTTCTGATCTAGGGTCTCCGCGAGGGTTTTTGGAATATTTGGCAATTTATAGGGCAAAGAGGCGGTGCGGGAGGCCACCGAGGTGGGCACAACCCACCGGTGCGCGCCTAGGGGCCCAGGCGCGCCCTGGTGGGTTGTGCCCCCCTCGGGGCAACCCCCGGGTGCTGCTCTGGCCCATTGGATGTCTTCTGGTCCATGAAAAATCCACAAAAAGTTTCGCTGCGTTTGGACTCCGTTTGGTATTGATTTTCTACGATGTAAAAAACAAGCAAAAAACAGCAACTGGCACTAGGCACTATGTCAATAAGTTAGTCCCAAAAAATGATATAAAGTTGCTATAAAATGATTGTAAAACATCCAAGAATGATAATATAGCAGCATGAATACTTCATAAATTATAGATACGCTGGAGACGTATCAATGATCATGAATATGGGCATCACGTCCGTGACAAGTAGACTGACTCCTGCCTGCATCTCTACTATTACTCCACACATCGACCACTATCCAGCATGCATCTAGTGTATTAAGTTAACAAGAACGGAGTAACGCCTTAAGCAAGATTACATGATGTAGAGGGATAAACTCAAGCAATATGATATAAACCCCATATTTTTATCCTTAATGGCAACAATAAAAATACATGCCTCGCTACCCCTACTGTCACTGGGTGAGGACACCGCAAGATTGAACCCATCACAAAGCACCTCTCCCATTGCAAGATAAATCAATCTAGTTGGCCAAACCAAATCAATAGATCGGAGAGAAATACAAAGCTATATTAATCATGCATAAAAGAGTTCAGAGAAGATTCAAATAATATTCATAGATAATTTGATCATAAATCCACAATTCATCGGATCTCAACAAACGCACCGCAAAAGAAGATTACATCGGATAGAACTCCAAGAACATCGAGGAGAACATTGTATTGAAGATCAAAGAGAGAGAGAAGAAGCCATCTAGCTACTAGCTATGGACCTGTAGGTCTGTGGTAAACTACTCACACATCATCGGAAGGGCAGCAAGGTTGATGTAGAAGCCCTCCGTGATCGAATCCCCCTCCGGTGGAGTGCCGGAAAAGGCCCCAAGATGGGATCTCGTGAGAACAGAAGCTTGCGGTGGTAGAAAAGTATTTTTGGTGTGCCCTCTGACGTAAGGGGAATATTTGGGTATTTATAGAGCTGAGATTAGGGTTAGGACAGCCACGGGGGGCCCACAAGCCTGGGGGCGCCCCCTGTGGCACGCCCCTAGGGCTTGTGGCCCCCTCGTGGGTCTTCTGGCCTCTTCCCGAAGCTTCGTGGTTGTCTTCTAGTCCAAGAAAAATCATCATAAAGTTTTATTCCGTTTGGACTCCGTTTGGTATTGATTTTTAGTAAAAGACAAAAACAAGGAAAGAACAGCAATTGGCACTGGGCACAAGGTTAATAGGTTAGTCCGAAAAAATGATATAAAATAGCATATTAATGCATATAAAACATCCAAGATTGATAATATAATACCATGGAACAATCAAAAATTATAGATACGTTGGAGACGTATCAAGCATCCCCAAGCTTAATTCCTACTCGTCCTCGAGTAGGTAAATGATAAAGACGGAATTTTTGATGTGGAATGCTACCTAACATGTTTATCATGTAATCTTTCTTATTGTGGCTTGAATATTCAAATCCATAAGATTCAAAACAAAAGTTTAATATTGACATAAAAACAATAATACTTCAATCATACTAAATAAAGCAATCATGTCTTCTCAAAATATCATGGCTAAAGAAAGTTATCCCTACAAAATCATATGGTCTTGTCATGCTATATCTTCATCACAAAAAGTATTTATCATGCACAACCCCGATGACAAGCCAAGCAATTGTTTCATACTTTTAATGTTCTCAAGCCTTTTCAACTTTCACGCAATACATGAGCGTGAGCCATGGATATAGCACTATAGGTGGAATAGAATATTGTGGAGGTTGTGAGGATAAGACAAAAAGGTGAAAGCCTCACGTCAACTAGTCAAATTAATAGGCTATGGAGATGCCCATCAATTGATATCAATGCAAGTGAGTAGGGATTGCCATGCAACGAATGCACTAGAGCTATAAGTGTATGAAAGCTCAAAACAAAACTAAGTGGGTGTGCATCCAACTTGCTTGCTCATGAAGACCTAGGGCAATTTGAGGAAGCCCATCATTGAATATACAAGCCAAGTTCTATAATGAAAAATACCCACTAGCATATGAAAGTGACAAAATAGGAGACTCTCTATCATGAAGAACATGGTGCTATTTTGAAGCACAAGTGTGGAAAAGGATAGTAACATTGTCCCTTCTCTCTTTTCTCTCATTTTTTTATTTCTTTATTTATTTATTTTTTGGGCTCTTTGGCCTCTCTTTTTTATTTTGGGCTCTTTGGCCTCTTTTTTTATTTTTAAGTCCGGAGTCTCATCTCTACTTATGGGAGAATCATAGCCTCCATCATCCTTTCCTCGCACGGTACAATGCTCAAATAATGATGATCAACACACTTTTATTTACTTACAACTCAAGAATTACAACTCGATACTAGAACAAATATATGACTCTATATGAATGCCTCATGCATATGAGAACAATATGACAATGATGGTGTGTGTCATAATAAAACAGAACGGTGGAAGTTGCATGGCAATATATCTCGGAATAGCTATGGAAATGCCATAATAGGTAGGTATGGTGGCTATTTTGAGGAAGGTAAATGGTGGGTTTAATGCACCGGCGAAAGTTGTGCGGTCCTAGAGAGGCTAGCAATGGTGGAAGGGTGAGAGTGCGTATAATCCATGGACTCAACATTAGAGATAAAGAACTCACATACTTATTGCAAAAGTTTATTAGCCATCGAAAAAAAGTACTAATACGCATGCTCCTAGGGGGATAGATTGGTAGGAAAAGACCATCGCTCGTCCCCGACCGCCACTCATAAGGAAGACAATAAAAAATAAATCATGCTCTAACTTCATCGCATAACGGTAGACCATACGTGCATGCTTCGGGAATCACAAACCTTAACACAAATACTCTTACTAATCCACAATTACTCACTAGCATGACTCTAATATCACCATCTTTATATCTCAAAACAAATGCAAGGAATCAAACTTCTCATATATTCAATGATCTTCATGAAAGTTTTTATTATATCCCTCTTGAATACCCATCATATTAGGACTAAATTCATAACCTAAGAAAATTTCCATACTATTTTTAAGATTCTCAAAATAATATAAGTGAAGCATGAGAGTTCAGCAATTTCTACAAAATAAAATCACCGCCGTGCTCTAAAAAGATATAAGTGAAGTACTAGAGCAACTGCCTAGCTCAAAAGATATAACTGAAGCACATAGAGTATTCTAATAAATTCACGATTAATGTGTGTCCCTCTAGAAAGGTGTGTACAGCAAGGATTATTGTGGAAAACTAAAAAGAAAAGACTCATATAATACAAGACGCTCCAAGAAAAACACATATCATGTGGTGAATAAAAATATAGCCTCAAGTAATTTTACCGATGGATTGAAGACGAAAGAGGGGATGCCATCCGGGGCATCCCCAAGCTTAGATGCTTGGTTGTCCTTGAATATTTCCTTGGGGTGCCTTGGTCATACCTAATCTTAGGCTCTTGACACCCCTTGTTCCGTAGTCCATCAAAACTTTACCCAAAACCTTAAAACTTCACAACACAAAACTCAACAGAAAACTCGTAAGCTCCGTTAGTATGATAAAACAAATCACCACTTTTGGTACTATTGTGAACTCATTCTAAATTTATAATGATGTTATATCTACTGTATTTCAACTTCTCCATGGTTCATGCCCCCCGATACTACCCATAGATTCATCAAAATAAGCAAACAACACATAAAAACAGAATCTGTCAAAAACAGAACAGTCTGCGAAGACCTGAATTTTACTCATACTTCTGTAACTCCAGAAATTATGAAAAATTAGGAAAACGTAGGCAATTTGTATGTCAATCGTGTGTAAAAAATTCAGAAGCATAACACGTTCCTGTGAATTTTAACAATTCTGCTACTCGACGCAAAAGTTTCTGTTTTTCAGCAAAATCAAATCAACTATGACCATAGATCATCCCAAAGGCTCTACTTGGCTCAAACACTAATTAAAACACTAAAACACAATTATTACTGAAGTAATATTGTGTATTTATTCAAAAACAGAAGCAAAAACACAAAATAAAATTGGGTTGCCTCCCAACAAGCGCTATTGTTTAACGCCCCTGGCTAGGCATAATGCAAAGATCTAGGTATTATTCAACCCATAAGTGGCCCTCATAATAGTTTCATATGGAAAATTAATTTTCTTTCTTGGAAAGTGTTCCATGCCCTTCCTTAATGGAAATTGAAATCTAATGTTTCCTTCTTTCATATCAATAATTGCACCAATCGTTCTAAGGAAAGGTCTACCAAGAATAATAGGACATGTAGGATTGCAATCTATATCAAGCACAATAAAATTTACGGGTACATAATTCCTATTTGCAACAATAATAACATCATTGATCCTTCCCATAGGTTTGTTAATAGTGGAATCCGCTAAGTGCAAATTTAAGGAACAATCATCAAATTTATGGAAACCTAGCACATCACATAAAGTTTTTGGAATAGTGGAAATGCTAGCACCCAAATCACGCAAAGCATTGCACTCATAATCTTTAATCTTGATCTTAATAGTAGGTTCCCATTCATCATAAAGCTTTCTAGGGATTGAAACTTCTAACTCAAGTTTTTCTTCAAAAGATTTCATCATAGCATCTACGATATGCTTAGTAAAAGCCTTATTTTGATTATAAGCATGAGGTGAATTAAGCATGGATTGCAACAAGGAAATACAATCAATCAAAGAACAATTACCATAATTAAAGTCCTTGAAATCCAAAAGAGTGGGCTCATCACTAGTTAAAGTCTTGACCTCTCCAATCCCACTTTTATCAAATTTTTCATTAAGATCATCACTCTCCAAATTATTGGGACGCCTTCTAGCTAAAGTTGACTCATCTCGAGTCCCATCTTGATCAACTTTTATATTAGCAAACAAAGATTAAATAGGAGTTACAGCTATTACTTTAAGATCTTCATCATGATTCAAAGTTTCAGGTTTAGCAGTCATCTTATTTATCAAAGTGGTTTGTTTATCAGAAATTTGGCCGACTAGATTTTCAATATGGGCAAGTTGAGATTTAAGAACAAAGACTTCCTTAGTAACATCATCAAGTTCTTATTGGTAAACTCAATCATAGTATTTTTTCTTTAAGTTCTTTCCCAAAGAAACTATTATGCTCAAATTGTAAGGACATAAAACTTTTTGTATTATTTTCAATTTCTTCCAACTTTCTGTAATAAAGATCAAGACCTTTTGGTTGAGACATGATGGCAAAGCAAGAAATCTAGCACACAAACAAACAAAAAGACGAACGGAAAGAAGGCGAATAAAAAGGCAAATATTTTTGTGTTTTTCTGAAAACGTTTTAGAAGTGGGGGGATGAAAACAAGAGGCAAATGGCAAAAAATGTATGTGCAAGAGATGAGAGTTTATGATAGGTACTAGGTAGGCTTGATGTACAACCTCCCCGGCAACGGCGCCAGAAATTCTTCCTGCTACTTCTTGAGCTTGCGTTGATTTTTCCCTTGAAGAGGAAAGGGTGATGCAGCAAAGTAGAGATAAGTATTTCCCTCAGTTAAGAACCAAGGTATCAATCCAGTAGGAGGCACAAGCAAGTTCCCAATAGATGCACCTGCACAAACTAACAAACACTTGCACACAACGCGAAAAATGGGTTGTCAATCCCTTCACGGTCACTAGCAAAGTGATATCTGATAGAGATAGGTATAAAAGATAAGTAAAAGTGCAAAATAAAGTAAATATAAATAAAGTGCAACAAGGTATTTTGTATTTTTGGTTTTATAGATCTGAAAATATATGATGAGAAATAGACCAGGGGGCATAGTTTTCACTAGAGGCTTCTCTCTTGAAAGAACGCATACGGTGGGTGAACAAATTACTGTTGAGCAATTGATAGAAAAGCGCATAGTTATGATGATATCCAAGGCAATGATCATGAATATAGGCATCACGTCCGTGACAAGTAGATCGACTCCTGCCTGCATCTACTACTATTACTCCACACATCGACCGCTATCCAGCATGCATCTAGTGTATTAAGTTAATAAGAACGGAGTAACGACTTAAGCAAGATGATATGATGTAGAGGGATAAACTCAAGCAATATGATATATACCCCATCTTTTTATCCTTAATGGAAACAATGCAAATATGTGCCTCGCTACGCCTACTGTCACTGGGTGAGGACACCACAAGATTGAACCCATCACAAAGCACCTCTCCCATTGCAAGATAAATCAATCTAGTTGGCCAAACCAAATCAATAGATCGGAGAGAAATACAAAGCTATCTTAATCATGCATAAAAGAGTTCAGAGAACACTCAAATAATATTCATAGATAATTTGATCATAAATCCACAATTCATCAGATCTCGACAAATGCACCGCAAAAGAAGATTACATCGGATAGAACTCCAAGAACATCGAGGAGAACATTGTATTGAAGATCAAAGAGAGAGAAGAAACCATCTAGCTACTAGCTATGGACCCGTAGGTCTGTGGTAAACTACTCACGCATCATCGGAAGGGTAGCAAGGTTGATGTAGAAGCTCTCTGTGATCGAATCCCCCTCCGGCGGAGTGCCAGAAAAGGCCCCAAGATGGGATCTCACAAGAATAGAAGCTTGCGGCAGCGAAAAAGTATTTTTGGTGTGCCCTCTGAAGTAAGGGGAATATTTAGGTATTTATAGAGCTGAGATTAGGGTTAGGAGATCCACGGGGGGCCCACAAGCCTGGGGGGCGCCCCTAGGGCTTGTGGCCCCCTCGTGGGTCTTCTGGCCTCTTCTCGAAGCTTCGTGGTTGTCTTCTGGTCCAAGAAAAATCATTGTAAAGTTTAATTTAATTTGGTATTGATTTTCTGTAGAAGACAAAAACAAGGAAAAAACAGCAACTGGCACTGGGCACTAGGTTAATAGGTTAGTCACAAAAAATGATATTTAGAGACATTATAACCGAGCACTATTCTAGCCCTCTCACGCCTCCATCGATTTCGGCCGTCTGATGGCATAGACTAGTCGTTACTGGCCGTGCGATGCACCTCCTGTGTGGGCCGCTATTCTTAGAACAAAATCGGAGTCTCTTGGTTATTGATGTGGGTTGACATCCGATGCCAAATGGACAGTCGCGATACGGCTCTCTATCCACCATCGCGCCCGCCCTGCCCCCTCCCCTTCCCACCGCGACCCGCATCCACCTCGCTCCATGCCCCCACACCCCTCCCAATCTCGGCCTAGGCCTTGAGATGTGGACCACCGGGTGAGGTCACCGCCGTACAGAGAGAGAGAGAGAGAGATGATGGAAAATGGCAACCATGGGCTTGACGCTGGAGTGAGTTGCCAATCAGCACATCTCTGTCGAAGTCGAGCCGCCCAGATCGCTAGAACTCCAAATCTCGCACCAAAAAATAGAGATCATGGCGATGATGACATCGGATCCCTGTGATCAAGGCACAAAATCTCACCAGCGATGTTAGGTCCATCCTCTACAGGTATGTGTCTCTACCCCTTCCATGCATCCCCTATTTTCGATAGGTTCACTTACTCGAGCTGGTATCCGTGTTGGTGGAAGAGGAGATGAGAGGATGAGGACCACAGGGCCGGATTTCAGAAATTGGGGGAAAGAGCAGGCTTGCCAATTGCAATCTATTGCTCCATATCAAGCAGGCATTAGGGCTCCCGTGATCTTGTCCTTGAGGAACAGCGACCTTGCACGACCTCGACCTCGAGTGACACAACTCGTCAGCTTGCTGGCTACATGCTGATTCAACCAGTGTCTAGGCACGCTGCTGTTCAAAGACAGCCTCCGCGCTTCCGCCCAAAATCAACCATATCTTCCCCTAGATTTGTGAGGAGGAGAAAGTAGGAGGACATGAGGAGAATGCCTCTATCATGTAGAATACTTAGGTATTTTTGCTTCATGACATCCAACATAGATTGCACTGCAAGGTCAGATTGGTTATGAAAGTCTTTTTTAGCTTGATCTGTTGCATCGGGCATCTAATTGTAATTCTAATTGTTTTTCTCGATTGCAAGTTCAATTATAATTTAATTTGATCTGTTGTATCAGGCGAAACGACTTAAGATCATTTGTGTGTAAAAACGATCAGTGTAAATGTACATGATTAGATGGCGGAGCTATACAGAGTATGGACAAGATCGGGACAACAAGTTTGAAGATGGCAAAAAGGGACCTTCAGAAGATATATTAGGGATTGCAATGAATCATCTCCTGTCGATTGGAGTCGACTCGCCGAATATTGAGAAAATAAATCGCCATAGCTACACACCTTTAACGGTGATTGATATGCACTAACTCGCGATGGCCGATTATTGCAAGTCAGTTACCATGTCTCTTCCATCTTTCGCCCTTGCCTCAGATTTACCCTTCTTCCTATGTTCCTTCCATCTTTCACCGAGTTAATTATGGGTTCTGACTTTTGTTACAGTTTCTTCCCAATTTGATGCAGGTGGTGTTAGTGTACGAATTGGCAACTGGTTCTACTCGATTGGCTGAAGGAATCCTATAGTTTTCGATCTCCAATAGCTAATGGCCAGGTCACTAAATGTACCTGTTCTCCTATTGGTGATGTGCTTGCCGGCACTGGTTTGAAGACATAATGGATGTATGCTTAACTATTTTATTCAACTCCATGGATGTGTCTCTTGCCCCTATTTTAGATCTCTCTATGTCTTGGGCATGTATATGTTGAAATGTTCATGCGAGAAAAAATGACATACTTGGGAAATTTACTTAGTTAGATTTTCAAATTTTTGTTTAATTTTGAAATTATTATTTTTCATACCATATCTCAATTTTTTATGTTTCAAAAAATTGAAATTATGTGGTGGTTGTGATGTAGCCAACCAAAGGCACAAATGTTGTCTGCGGACGCAAGGAAGTGGAGTCCATCGGAGGTGCCTCAGGGCCGCCCAGCCACCAATGGTGAAAGTGTGGCACCCCGATAGAGGGCCGACGCACGCCAGCCCCAGGATAAGACCTGGCGCACGTCAAAGACATGATACAACAATTCCAGGCACAAAATGGCTTTATTAAATAGAATGGAGTATTACAATACTGTTGCTTACAACAATATTACATAGCTCCAAGGCTAACTAAGATGGCAGCGAAGGTCTTGGTTCAGTGGCAACGACGTCTCTGGCTGGGCTCCACAACTCACAGGGCTGGCTGGGTTACGATCTAGCACGACGGATCTTCTCCTGCAACTGGCCACGTGCAAGGCCAGGTGAGTACTTTGAATGTACTCGCAAGACAACCAAATACATAGCATCCAAACAAGCAGGTGACAAAGCAAGCCCTATGCTATGTAAGAGATTCATTCTAAACATGGCATGGAATTGACAGGAAAACATGAATCAAGCATGGCATAGCATACCTATCTAGCATTATTAATTATCATGTCATAGCCAGATTATCTGACATGTTTAAACATCTAGCAGCATTGATCATCACGACATAACGGGGTTATCTAGCACAACAACTACTGAAATAAAGTACAGTAAAATAAAGCATGTATCAAGTAAATAATCCGTATTCCGAATAATCTCATGGTCCAATCTGAACCTGATCCAAATCCAAGTCTCTCGTTCATCTGACCATCTCTTCCATAGCCATCCCATGGCTATCATACCATATTTCTGACAATATCTGACGTCTATGCAGGGCAGGTTCTTTCACCATTATAATCATCATTACGGTTGATCACCTAGTGAGGTCTGGACGGGCTGTCCAATACCGTGGACGCGGCTATTCGAATAGATTTTACACTCTGCAGAGGTTGCGCACTTTACCCACACTATGGAGCACTGACCTCGTGATCCCATTCAGGTGGACCAGCGTTGCTCCAACGAAACCTGCCTGACCCGTGACTCTCCCATCGTACCACCGGCAATCATCCTCCCCCGGAGTCAAGCCCTGGGTGGCCCCTTGTCACCTCGTGACACCTGCCACCGTCGTGGCCTAACTAAACTGTCCCAAACGGGGACTCCCGGGTTAAACAACTCAACTGGGCTCACAGGGTTATCGCCGTCTACCTGATCAGGGCAGCACGCACGCATAACCCTCCCTCTTTGGAGGTACCGGTGAAAGAGCACCGAGCCAGACCAAGTCAAGGCCGTCCCATACCGGCGAATGTGGTTGCACGAATAAGCCCGGACAGGTGACTCAAGATCAACCACTACGTTTAGTTATGTACTTCAATTAGCATCTCCATCATTGCACCATTACCTCAACAGT
Source organism: Thinopyrum elongatum (assembly GCA_011799875.1). Classification (NCBI taxonomy): domain Eukaryota; kingdom Viridiplantae; phylum Streptophyta; class Magnoliopsida; order Poales; family Poaceae; genus Thinopyrum; species Thinopyrum elongatum. Next base: position 583,374,827 of record CM022298.1, read on the forward strand.
TGTAAGTGTGAACAGCCACTTAACATCGGCACAGCAGAATCATATCAACATTGACAAACATGGCATGAGATCGAATCATGGCACTAACATGATAACGGTATTTAAAATATTGTTACTAGCATGGCAAGATATGGCATGAAAACTGGTCATGGCATTAGATGAAAAGTAATGCTGACATCTAATACAGATGACATAACAGGTGTATGCAAGAGCAGACTAACAGGTGATACAGATGTACTATGATTAACACACAGGGTACAAGCAAAGTCATCATGCAAGTCTGGAGCTCATGATAAGAGGTTGGCTTGCCTGGGGTAGAGGAATACGCTGGGTGGAAGTGCGATAAAACTCCGGAAAGATTCGCCGGAAAAGTTTCCCTCTCGAAGGAGGCTGATTAGGGGCAAGGGAAAAATGGTCATTTTCACAGTGTGAAAACATTATGAAAATGATGGCATCGGAACGGGCTCGACGAGACGAAGACGTGGGCGTTGGTTTTACCTCAATCGGAGTTACGGTCGCGGAGTTAGAGCCGTTCGTTCGTTAAGCGTTAAAACAGACAAAATCTGTCCATTTTAGCTCTTAACCAGCGAACATTTTCTATATAATAGATTCGGCCGGCAGCTGGAAAAAAGGAAAACGCCTTTGGAAAAATACGCCTTCGGAGTCAGAAGACGTACTCCCTAAAATACGTTTTCATTTTAAACCAGCGGGCCCGGGTTGACTTTCTTTATCTCAATGACGTGTGGGCCCCGCCTTATCTCTTTCTCTCTCTCTTTTCTTCTCTTCCCAGGTCTTCCTGACCGAACAGAGGAGAGTGCCACGGTGGCTCGGGCCTCGCCGGCTGCTCGCGTGGCCCTCGCCTCGCCGCTCCTCAAGGCCGGCCGGCCGGCGGAGGGGCTCGGCCACCCAACACCGCGCCCGCAGGTGTCCTCGGGGCCGCTCGGGGCGGACCACAGCGACGGCGCCGCGGCTCGGGCCGAGGTCAAGGCATGGCCGGAGGAGGGGGCACGGCGGCAGGGCTCCTCCGCCTGAGCTCGAGACAGCGGCGACTCGCGGGGAGTCAGGGGAGGCCGGGAACACAGACAGAGGGGGAGGGAAGAGGTCAAGGCGCCGAAATGGCTGAAGGGCAACGGCGGCAGAGCCGCGGCCATGGTGGAGGGAGGAGCTCGAGGGCTCGAGGGAGGAGGCTGGGGGCTTGCTGGTGACGAGGTCGGCTCGGGGGCACGCTATATATAGCTCGGGGATGAAGCTAGCCGACAATGGACGGAGCTCCGAGAAGCTCCTCGTCAACGACCGAGGCTTCGAGCGCTCCACCAGCTAGGGTACGAGGGGGAGAGGCCTCTGGATGGATCACGCACGCGCTAGGGAGCTCTACGACACTACTGGACATGCTGGAGTCGGCTGGAGACGAGCTCCCGTCAACTCCAATGCACAGAGCACCAGTTTGGCACGCTCTGCCCGTGGTCACCGCGTGGCCACGGCGTTGCCACGCCTCACATGAAGCCAAACCATGTCTAGGCTATTCACCGTCCTACACTGAGTTGACCTATGCGGCTGAATGACCTGAGGGAGGCCTGAGGTGACTGCACCATGGTCAAACAGGTTCCAACAGCAAAGTGTTTGCCATGTGGTGCGGCTACCACAGTGCACCTATTGACCTGATCTATGGCATGGGTTAGTAATACACTAAGGTAGTGATGCTGGAAAAATTTGGGCACAAATGTACAAGGATAGCTGGTACTTCCTTTGTTACCATGCCCACTGACCAGAAATACAAATGATGATGCCGGGGTCAAATGGCTAGATCGATTTGGATGATTTTATGTGTAGAGTGATGATTTGGTCATGGAGGATATCTGGAAAAGTTTCAGCTCAAATTGATCATTTATGATGGTACTTCCTTCACAATGATGCAATCTGAACAGAAACTTAGATAATTTACTGAGGAAGTTTGGCTGGATGGAATGAGCTGATTTTTGGTATCCATGGGTGGTATCTCATAATGAATCACCATGCAAAATTTCAGCCCAAGGAGATCAAGGAATCAAGCACTTCCTTTGCAAACTGAAAATCTGGACAGAATTTGCAAAGTGGTGTTGTGCTCAAAATTTAATGGGTGGAACTTGATATATTGATGGAAATGGTGAATATATGGATAGGAAAAACTCCACAATTTATTTGGGATTTTTCCTAACTACCAAAATGGTAGTTCCTTTGGAAAGGCCCCAAATTGGAATATTGGCTTTAAATAGGAAAATGCAATTTATCCTATTTAATTATGGCCAATATTTTTATGAGAGCTCAATATGGTTACAAAGAATATCTCCACAAGTTTTCATGAACTTTGGATATGGATAGATATTTTCTTGGATTTAATTCCTCCGAAAGGCAGAGAAAGGAATTAATTCTAGATGAGAAATATTGCATATAACTTAGCAATATTTTTGCACATCTAGGGTTTATGAGGGCAGGATGATCTCTGGAAATTTTGGTAGGATCAACTGAGCAAAGAAAATGGTAGCTCCTTTGTAAACACAAAGGCAGGATTTCCAATTCCGATATTTTGGAATTAGGGTTTCAGTAGGGTTCGGAATTTGCTGACAGAAGATTGGCTGGCACAAGAGCATGGAATTGCACTGAGAGATTGGAGATTGTCTGGATTCACCTGGTCACTCACCAGATTCCAGAGGAAAAAGTTCGGGAGAGAAAAGCTAGGAAGGAATAACAGCACAAAAATCGATAACCCGATTTTTGGGGTGTTACAAACCTTCCCCCCTTAAGAGAATCTCGTCCTCGAGATTCCTAGGGTGAGCTCGGAACAAAAAAAAATCATGCCTCCTAGAAAAACCTCTGGGTTGGGTTTTAACCCTGTGGTTGAAAACAACCGAGTTAAAAGTACCAAAAATCGGTACACCCAGATCGAGATACGGATCTCGTGGGATTTACTCCTCGGGTAGGGGCCGCTGGGTAGCCCTGTCATTTTTAGAAAAAGCAAAATTTCCTTCTTCCAAAAATGCTCGGGGCACCACAGTGAACAGTGGCCTCTCTCGCTGGCAGGTGGGCCTAGGGCCCACTGGCAGCCTTTATCTTCTCCGGCCAACGGTTCTCTCTCGCCCCCGCGCTGTCCTGAGTGCGGCTAGGCACTGCGCACGCCTAGCTCCTGGGGCATAAAGCACCCTACGGTGATAGTGCGCGGCGTGCACGGGACCAACACAGAGAGCACTCCCATCGCGGGCCAGCGCCGATCGGCACTGCTCGCGGATTCGCCTCCTTGACGCCGGTGATCGAGCGACGCGCAGTTCTCCTGGACCTTGCTCACCGTACACCGGACTCGGGCTATAAAAACGACCGCAGTCTTCTTCTTCCTCCACCTTGCATCTTACCTCTCCTCTTCTTCCTCTTCCTCTTCTTCTTTTCCTTCTGGTTGCAGAAGTGCGAGGCAAAGCGTTAATGGCGGACGTGGGTTCGGAGCTGATCACCATCCTCTTGGTGAGTCTGCTGGCGGCATTGGTTGGCTTCTCGCTACTGCTGTGTGCGATGATCCTCGATGATCGTCGGGATGCCGCTAACTGAGCGGTGGCTGGTGATCATCTACGCCGTCTTAGGCCGGCGGAATAAGCGCGGGCTGCGGCAGGGCGAGGAGGTGGCTGGTCAGCATCGCATAAGATGGTGACAGAGGCGCCGCTGGGTCTATGGTTAGTGCGGTGTGGTTAGCGGAGCTCTACCAGTGTGGAGGCCACACCGCTGGTTGCTCCTCGCTGAACGACATCCACAACGAGGGGGTTGAGGTAGAATCGGGGTTTAGATCTTAGGCTGGAGGAGTTGTAATGGTTTATGCTGCAATAAAATTTCTCAGAATTTCTCCGAGATTGCAGCTGGGTGCGGAGAAAAGATTTTGGGACTGGGGAAATTACTGGGGAAAACCGGCTCTCCAGAATGTTGGGTTCGGGAAAACTGGAAACGGGGTAAGCATAGATGGGTATGGATGGGCGGCTTTACATTATACCCGAGTACTGCGGCGATTGTACTCAGGAGCAAGATCTTGGTGTGCAAACATTGCTCACACATTACACACGCAATCCATTCAGACCTATATGCAGGCAAATGCAGAATGCATATCGTAACAAAATACAGACAAAGAAAAGAACATACCGAGCAGGTTATACTAAGGTGTTTTAATGCTAGTGGGTGTATGTACTCCTGGTATACATACACCTACACCAGCTCGCATTTTATTAGGGACTCCGGGCGAGTCCAATATTATTAGGTGTAAGAGCTCTACTGACTAAAGTCTTATTAAGAAAAACCACTGCCAGCTCTGTTAAACATTTCTGCTTAACAGAGAGACAGATGAACTAAACACACAGAGCAGGCAGGCATACAACAACACACAGGCACAAGCAGTACAAGCAGTACAACAAAGCACAACCTTGCTAGGCAACTAACAGCAACAACTCACTCCGAACTACCAGGGCCTAATCCTAGACGAGGACGAAGAAACAGTCTTCACAACACACACACTTGAAACCACAAAGGGGCCTACTCTTGCTGGGGCTCTCCTGGGAGACGAAGGCTGAGCCAACTACCATCTTCATCGTCGGACACCTCTATGGGTTGGGGCGCAACTGCTGGAGTTGCGGCTGGAACCTGACGAAACACATCCCGACGACGAAGACGCCGGATAACTCCTCGAATGGAATTTGGGTGGATGATGCCGGGTAGACATGGGTTCACGGGTTGAGAGGGTAGTATTATCTGCGAAGGTGGCACTGGATTTGGCAGCAGAGAACGAGTGGTCGGGGATGCAGCTTGACGAGCCGCATGATATGCTCCCGTAACAACCCGTGTGGTGTCATGGTCAATGGCCTGGAACCCTCTAAGAATGCCGGAGAGTAGTAGTCCCTGGGCAGCAATGAACTGAACCAGGCGAGCTATTGCTGGGTCAGTATCTCCAACTGCGCTGGAGAACTCGCAACCTGAGTCGGATGACGAGGGAAGATAGCGGAACTCCTGCATCTTCGCTACTTGAGGAAACTGAAAATGAAGACAGGTAATGGCTTCCGCGGTAGCTATCTGGACAGCCAACGCGGGGGTGGGCATGGGTTTGCCCCGAAAATTCGTGGGCTTCCCATCCGCTGCTGGACCTGGATTGATATGCACCTTTGCATAGAATCGGCAAAGGTGGGGAATGGGATCTGATTGGAACACCAGATACACCGGAAGAGTGCTACAGCCAAGGGCTTGGGTAAGCATACTCGAAAGGATGGGAGGAAAGCCGAGATAACCATCAGCCAAGGTTCGGCTATGGAAAGTGGGGGTTCTGGAAGAACTAGCCATGGCTGCTGGTTTGCGGATACTGGCCTGGATTTCTTGCGAGGATCTGGCTTACTGAATGAAGAGGGCAGTGACTTGCAGGTGGGAGGGGGGTTTAATAGGTAGTCGAGATGGGACACACCAGCATGGCCTGGATCCTTCTCGTGCCGGGTAGAGGATACGCCGGCACGGCCGATAGCTGGGTAGGGTCGCAGTCTAATCCGGGATGGCTGGGTGGGCGGACAGCTGGGTAGGGACACGTCCAATCCGACTGCGCCGCCTGTTGATCAACAGTGGTCGTGTCGGATGCCAGGGATGGGTCAAATCTATTGGGCTCACTACCGGTTGAAAATAGGGGTGGTTTTGGTGCTAGGGTAACCTACAGCCAGCCTGGCTCTGATACCAAGTCTTGTGGCACCCCGATAGAGGGCCGACGCACGCCAGCCCCAGGATAAGACCTGGCGCACGTCAAAGACATGATACAATAATTCCAGGCACAAAATGGCTTTATTAAATAGAATGGAGTATTACAATATTGTTGCTTACAACAATATTACATAGCTCCAAGGCTAACTAAGATGGCAGCGAAGGTCTTGGTTCAGTGGCAACGACGTCTCTGGCTGGGCTCCACAACTCACAGGGCTGGCTGGGTTACGATCTAGCACGACGGATCTTCTCCTGCAACTGGCCACGTGCAAGGCCAGGTGAGTACTTTGAATGTACTCGCAAGACAACCAAATACATAGCATCCAAACAAGCAGGTGACAAAGCAAGCCCTATGCTATGTAAGAGATTCATTCTAAACATGGCATGGAATTGACAGGAAAACATGAATCAAGCATGGCATAGCATACCTATCTAGCATTATTAATTATCATGTCATAGCCAGATTATCTGACATGTTTAAACATCTAGCAGCATTGATCATCACGACATAACGGGGTTATCTAGCACAACAACTACTGAAATAAAGTACAGTAAAATAAAGCATGTATCAAGTAAATAATCCGTATTCCGAATAATCTCATGGTCCAATCTGAACCTGATCCAAATCCAAGTCTCTCGTTCATCTGACCATCTCTTCCATAGCCATCCCATGGCTATCATACCATATTTCTGACAACATCTGACATCTATGCAGGGCAGGTTCTTTCACCATTATAATCATCATTACGGTTGATCACCTAGTGAGGTCTGGACGGGCTGTCCAATACCGTGGACGCGGCTATTCGAATAGATTTTACACTCTGCAGAGGTTGCGCACTTTACCCACACTATGGAGCACTGACCTCGTGATCCCATTCGGGTGGACCAGCGTTGCTCCAACGAAACCTGCCTGACCCGTGACTCTCCCATCGTACCACCGGCAATCATCCTCCCCCGGAGTCAAGCCCTGGGTGGCCCCTTGTCACCTCGTGACACCTGCCACCGTCGTGGCCTAACTAAACTGTCCCAAACGGGGACTCCCGGGTTAAACAACTCAACTGGGCTCACAGGGTTATCGCCGTCTACCTGATCAGGGCAGCACGCACGCATAACCCTCCCTCTTTGGAGGTACCGGTGAAAGAGCACCGAGCCAGACCAAGTCAAGGCCGTCCCATACCGGCGAATGTGGTTGCACGAATAAGCCCGGACAGGTGACTCAAGATCAACCACTACGTTTAGTTATGTACTTCAATTAGCATCTCCATCATTGCACCATTACCTCAACAGTTGTAAGTGTGAACAGCCACTTAACATCGGCACAGCAGAATCATATCAACATTGACAAACATGGCATGAGATCGAATCATGGCACTAACATGATAACGGTATTTAAAATATTGTTACTAGCATGGCAAGATATGGCATGAAAACTGGTCATGGCATTAGATGAAAAGTAATGCTGACATCTAATACAGATGACATAACAGGTGTATGCAAGAGCAGACTAACAGGTGATACAGATGTACTATGATTAACACACAGGGTACAAGCAAAGTCATCATGCAAGTCTGGAGCTCATGATAAGAGGTTGGCTTGCCTGGGGTAGAGGAATACGCTGGGTGGAAGTGCGATAAAACTCCGGAAAGATTCGCCGGAAAAGTTTCCCTCTCGAAGGAGGCTGATTAGGGGCAAGGGAAAAATGGTCATTTTCACAGTGTGAAAACATTATGAAAATGATGGCATCGGAACGGGCTCGACGAGACGAAGACGTGGGCGTTGGTTTTACCTCAATCGGAGTTACGGTCGCGGAGTTAGAGCCGTTCGTTCGTTAAGCGTTAAAACAGACAAAATCTGTCCATTTTAGCTCTTAACCAGCGAACATTTTCTATATAATAGATTCGGCCGGCAGCTGGAAAAAAGGAAAACGCCTTTGGAAAAATACGCCTTCGGAGTCAGAAGACGTACTCCCTAAAATACGTTTTCATTTTAAACCAGCGGGCCCGGGTTGACTTTCTTTATCTCAATGACGTGTGGGCCCTGCCTTATCTCTTTCTCTCTCTCTTTTCTTCTCTTCCCAGGTCTTCCTGACCGAACAGAGGAGAGTGCCACGGTGGCTCGGGCCTCGCCGGCTGCTCGCGTGGCCCTCGCCTCGCCGCTCCTCAAGGCCGGCCGGCGGGCGGAGGGGCTCGGCCACCCAACACCGCGCCCGCAGGTGTCCTCGGGGCCGCTCGGGGCGGACCACAGCGACGGCGCCGCGGCTCGGGCCGAGGTCAAGGCATGGCCGGAGGAGGGGGCACGGCGGCAGGGCTCCTCCGCCTGAGCTCGAGACAGCGGCGACTCGCGGGGAGTCAGGGGAGGCCGGGAACACGGACAGAGGGGGAGGGAAGAGGTCAAGGCGCCGAAATGGCTGAAGGGCAACGGCGGCAGAGCCGCGGCCATGGTGGAGGGAGGAGCTCGAGGGCTCGAGGGAGGAGGCTGGGGGCTTGCTGGTGACGAGGTCGGCTCGGGGGCACGCTATATATAGCTCGGGGATGAAGCTAGCCGACAATGGACGGAGCTCCGAGAAGCTCCTCGTCGACGACCGAGGCTTCGAGCGCTCCACCAGCTAGGGTACGAGGGGGAGAGGCCTCTGGATGGATCACGCACGCGCTAGGGAGCTCTACGACACTACTGGACATGCTGGAGTCGGCTGGAGACAAGCTCCCGTCAACTCCAATGCACAGAGCACCAGTTTGGCACGCTCTGCCCGTGGTCACCGCGTGGCCACGGCGTTGCCACGCCTCACATGAAGCCAAACCATGTCTAGGCTATTCACCGTCCTACACTGAGTTGACCTATGCGGCTGAATGACCTGAGGGAGGCCTGAGGTGACTGCACCATGGTCAAACAGGTTCCAACAGCAAAGTGTTTGCCATGTGGTGCGGCTACCACAGTGCACCTATTGACCTGATCTATGGCATGGGTTAGTAATACACTAAGGTAGTGATGCTGGAAAAATTTGGGCACAAATGTACAAGGATAGCTGGTACTTCCTTTGTTACCATGCCCACTGACCAGAAATACAAATGATGATGCCGGGGTCAAATGGCTAGATCGATTTGGATGATTTTATGTGTAGAGTGATGATTTGGTCATGGAGGATATCTGGAAAAGTTTCAGCTCAAATTGATCATTTATGATGGTACTTCCTTCACAATGATGCAATCTGAACAGAAACTTAGATAATTTACTGAGGAAGTTTGGCTGGATGGAATGAGCTGATTTTTGGTATCCATGGGTGGTATCTCATAATGAATCACCATGCAAAATTTCAGCCCAAGGAGATCAAGGAATCAAGCACTTCCTTTGCAAACTGAAAATCTGGACAGAATTTGCAAAGTGGTGTTGTGCTCAAAATTTAATGGGTGGAACTTGATATATTGATGGAAATGGTGAATATATGGATAGGAAAAACTCCACAATTTATTTGGGATTTTTCCTAACTACCAAAATGGTAGTTCCTTTGGAAAGGCCCCAAATTGGAATATTGGCTTTAAATAGGAAAATGCAATTTATCCTATTTAATTATGGCCAATATTTTTATGAGAGCTCAATATGGTTACAAAGAATATCTCCACAAGTTTTCATGAACTTTGGATATGGATAGATATTTTCTTGGATTTAATTCCTCCGAAAGGCAGAGAAAGGAATTAATTCTAGATGAGAAATATTGCATATAACTTAGCAATATTTTTGCACATCTAGGGTTTATGAGGGCAGGATGATCTCTGGAAATTTTGGTAGGATCAACTGAGCAAAGAAAATGGTAGCTCCTTTGTAAACACAAAGGCAGGATTTCCAATTCCGATATTTTGGAATTAGGGTTTCAGTAGGGTTCGGAATTTGCTGACGGAAGATTGGCTGGCACAAGAGCATGGAATTGCACTGAGAGATTGGAGATTGTCTGGATTCACCTGGTCACTCACCAGATTCCAGAGGAAAAAATTCGGGAGAGAAAAGCTAGGAAGGAATAACAGCACAAAAATCGATAACCCGATTTTTGGGGTGTTACAGAAAGCAAGCTAGAAGACCAGCCTGCTCCGCGTATGGATGTAGCATCCATCATTGGATAAATTCGCAAAAGTTCCTATGCTTGAGCCCTGAGTTTTCTCCTGTCACAACTTTCGCTTGGGAAAGGCCGGAGAATCTGCTGGTGCATACATGGTAGGAGATATTGATTCATGGTTGGCCTTCTTTGTTTGTTAATCTTGAAATTGGTTATTTGCTTATGAGGCCCACCTGTTATAGATCTCAGGTTTCATCAAAGACTCCCATGCATGGTTGGCCCTTCCATTCCTTCTGGTAACTGTGAGCAATGCAATTACGTAGTTAAGAGGGATCAGTAATTAAATTATTGATTTGTTTAGCAACTCCAGAACAAATATTTTGGCACATCTCAATTATCTAAAAAACTAAAGAGGTTCGAAGGAATTTGTTATCTTTTTCGGAATATTTTATAGCTATCCACGGAAACATTTTGGTTGTTTCTTCGATGATTCATATGTGAATCTAAGTTAATTTCATAGGTTCTGAACCTTATGTTCATCTAACCTTTATAATACCTCCAATTTTTGGTAGTAAGATGTGATGTTTGCTTACTATTGATAGTATAATCCTTTCCTCAAAGTTCATCCCAGATCTGAGTGATATACGTTTTATTTCAATTCAAAGTCTGTGGAGTTTGCTTCAGAAGGTATTGACAATGCCTATTAATTGTTTCTACAACTCACTCCAGGTAAACCTCATGCTTCACTTACATCAACATCTGATTTAAGTTTTACATGCTCACATTTTCTTGAAGGCATTTTCCCCATTTTATACATGTGGCAGTCCATGTATAATTAATGCTCACTTTTCACAAATGGCCAGGTGCATCAGGCTCACCTAATTCTTCTTGGTTGTCACGCATTATGATCCATTTGGAGGTCTAAAGATTTCAACAATGTGCCATGTATAAAATCTACTGTGACAATTTAAGTCAACAACTACATGTTTGTTGGTGTTGCTTCTTATTATTTGTCTTGACAATACTCTATATTTACTAAGTGTATGTTGTTTCATATGTTGTCATACCAAAGCCAGGTTGTACCTGTGATATTTTTCTTGATTACTAACAAATATGCATCTATGTTTATGCAAAATTTAATATGTTTCATGGGGCCATATATTTATTTACAAATAGTTGGGCACAGCAACGCGCGCCATCAATGATCTAGTAAAATAGCATATTAATGCATATAAAACATCCAAGAGTGATAATATAATAGCATGGAACAATAAAAAATTATAGATACGTTGGAGACGTATCAGTCACCGAGTCGCACGTGTGCTAAACGCGGAGGTGCCGCCCAATCGGTACTTCATCGGGTTGGATCTTCAAGAGTACGACTACATCAACCGCGTTATATACGCTTTCTATTTCGGTCTACAAGGGTATGTAGACACACTCCCCTCTCGTTGCTATGCATATCCTAGATTAGATCTTGGGCGTTCGTAGGAATTTTTTGATTTTCATGCTTCGTTCGTATAGATTTGTGCTAGACACTATTACCGGAGGAAATTTCTTGAGTAGTCACCCTATGGATGCTTCCAATGCAATGGGAAAATTAGTGGGATCACCACCTATTAATGAAACAACATTGACTTTGGAACATGTTATGCAAAGGTTAGACTCTATTGAAAATAAAATGCCTACCGTAGAGCACATTGAAAATTTGGATAAAAATATTCATAATCACATTACTCAATTTGGGTCAAAAGTAGGAAATACTTTTAAGATGATAAAAGAAAAGGAACCAATAGTTAATGAGAGGGTGGAGCAAAGTCCCGCTAGGATTGATAAGTTGGAAGAAATTATTAATAATTTGGGTTCCGATTTTTCTTCCGTCAAAACTATTGAAAAGACTCCTCCTAGTAAGAATTGCAAGTTTATGTATGTTCCTAAGAATAAGGGTGCCACATCTAGTAATGGAAGCGAAGATCTTAAAATGATAAGTGTTCACCGCAACTTCGTTGATTTAATGAAGGAACCCGTCTACGAGAATAGATTCCTCAACTTTATCCATATGAGTGTGATCGTTAAAAACTTGTATTTTGAAACTCCTAGGAAGTATGTATGTGTGATTGAGGAGTTGGAAACTAAATATGACGACACTTGAAACTATGCATTACGCCTAGCTAGGGGCGTAAAACAATAGTGCTTGTTGGGAGGCAACCCAATAGTTATCTTAATTTTTCTTGTTCTTTTCCTGTTTTTTGGTGTGCACACAATTATTCTACTGTTATGGTTGTGTTTTTGTGTTTAAATTAGTGTTTTGTGCTAAGTAAATCCTTTGGGATGATTTGGATGATAGTTGCTTTGATTCTGTGAGAAAACAAAAACTTTTTTTCCCGGTAGCAGAATTGTTGAGATTCACTGGTGTGTGATAAAATTCTGGATTTTTTACACATGATTTATATACAAATTTCCCACGTTGTCCTAAGTTTTCAGAATTTTTGGAGTTACAGAAGTATGGCATTGTTTGAATCATTACGGACTGTTCTGTTTTTTACAGATTCTGTTTTCGTTGCATTGTTTGCTTGTTTTGATGAATCTATGGATTGTATCGGGGGGTATAAGCAATGGTGATTTTAGAATGCAGTAGGTATAATGCAATAATAAAATATGAATGGGTTTACAATAGTATCTGAAGTGGTGATTTGCTTGTTATACTAACGGATCTCATGAGTTTTCTGTTGAGTTTTGTGTGCTGAAGTTTTCAAGTTTTGAGTGAGATCACAATGGATGAAGGAATAAGGAGTGGCAAGAGCCTAATCTTGGGGATGCCGGATGCAGCCCAAGGTAATATTCAAGGACTCCCAAGCATCTAAGCTTAGGGATGCCCCGGAAGGCATCCCCTCTTTCTTCTACCAACTATCGGTAAATTACTTGGAGCTATATTTTTATTTGTCACATGATATGAGTTTTGCTTGGAGCGTCATGTATTATATGAGTCTTTGCTTTGTTTGCTTTTTAGTTTGCCACAATCACCTTTTCTGGACACGCATTTTTCAGAGGGACGCACATTATTCGTGATTTGTTAGAATACTCAATGTGCTTCACTTATATCTTTTGAGATAGGCAGTTGCTCTAGTACTTCACTTATATCTTTTAGAGCACGACGGTGGTTATATTTTGAAGAAATAGTTGCACTCTCATGCTTCACTTATATCATTTTGAGAGTTGATAATAGTAATATCAATTTGCACTAGTTATGAATTTGGTCCTAATATGATAGGTATTCAAGAGGGATATAATATTCATGTAGATCATTGAATGTGATAAGTTTGATTCCTTGCAATAGTTTTGCGATATAAAGGTGGTAATATGTGGGTTGTGGAAGTGAGTAATTGTGGTTTAGTAAGAGTATTGGTGTTAAGGTTTGTGATTCCTGAAGCATGCATGTATAGTCTCTCGTTATGCTATGAAGTTGGAGCATGATCTATTATTGATTGTCTTCCTTATGAGTGGCGGTCGGGGGCGAGCGATGGTATTTTCCTACCAATCTATCCCCCTAGGGGCATGCATAGTAGTACTTTGCTTTGAGGGCTAATACACTTTTGCAATAAGAATGTAAGTTCTTTATGACTAATGTGAGTCCATGGATTATACGCACTCTCACCTTTCCACAATTTGCTAGCCTCTTCGGTACTGTGCATTGCCCTTTCTCACCTCGAGATTTGGTGTGAACTTCGCCGGTGCATCCAAACCCCATGATATGATACGCTCTATCACACATAAGCCTCCTTATATCTTCCTCAAAACAGCCACCATACCTACCTATTATGGCATTTCCATAGCCATTCCGAGATATATTGCCATCCAACTTCCACCATTCCATTTTTATGACACACATCATCATTGTCATATTGCTTTGCATGATCATATAGCTGACATAGTATTTGTGGCTCAGCCACCGTTCATCATTTTTATACATGTTATGCTAGATCATTGCACATCCTGGTACACCGTGAGAGGCATTCATATAGAGTCATATTTTGTTCTAGTATCGAGTTGTAATTTTGAGTTGTAAGTAAATAGAAGTGTGATGATCATCATTATTCATTATTAGAACATTGTCCCAAGTGAGGAAAGAATGATGGAGACTATGATTCCCCCACAAGTCGGGATGAGGAACCAGACGAAAAAAAGAGAAAAAGAAGGCCAAAAAGAGCCCAACAAAAAAAGAAAAAAAAGGAGAAAAAATGAGAGAAAAAGAGAGAAGGGGCAATGTTACTATACTTTCCACACTTGTGCTTCAAAGTAGCACCATGTTTTTCATATAGAGAGTCTCTGATGCTTTCATTTTCATATAACTAGTGGGAATTTTCTATTATAGAACTTGGCTTGTATATTCCAATGATGGGCTTCCTCAAATGCCCGAGGTCTTCATGAGCAAGCAAGTTGGATGCACACCCACTTAGTTTTCTTTTTGAGCTTTCATACACTTATAGCTCTTAGTGCATCCGTTGCATGGAAATCCCTACTCCTTGCATTGACATCACTTGATGGGCATCTCCATAGCCCGTTGATTAGCCGCGTCAATGTGAGACTTTGTCCTTTTTGTCTTCTCCATATTATCCCTATCACCATACTCTATTACACCCATAGTGCTATATCCATGACTTGCGCTCATGTATTGCGTGAGGGTTGAAAAAGCTGAAGCATGTTAAACAGTATAAACCAATTGCTCAGCTTGTCATCGGGGTTGTGCATGATTAATACTTTGTGTTAAGAAGATGGAGCATGTGTTGGTGCAATATCTGCCTACCTTATGTTTTGGAGATTGTTGACAGAAACAAGTATGGACTAATTTGTTTGCTAGTACACACAGAGAGAGAAAGTCCACACACAACCGAAGAGAATGTTGTCTCCGGTGCTGAGTTCGAGGAACTTCACCGAAGCATATCTGCGCTGCAGAGAAGAACGAGCTATATCTGTTGAAGTGATAGAACCGAGAAGATTAATGTGAAGAAATCGACCCCTCGAAAGTTTTCTGCTATAGCGAAGCTTTCTGCTTCGATACTGTCGTCCGAAGAACATGACTAAAGTGATTGAAGTCGAAGACAAACTGAAGACGTAGCATTCATTGAGCTTTTCTTCTTTGAGACTTTTGAGTCATAGGACCTCTGTACTATTAAGAGGGGTATAGGTTCTCGATGCTTAGATCTATTGTGATGCTTTGCTACAACCTATGAAAGATGCGAGAGAAATTTCTTTGTGCTCCGAGTAAATACTTTCCAGCAAGAGACTGTGATCTTCTTCGCTGCTAGAGATTTGCCTCGGATCGAGGAGTTAGCATTTCTTGCTTCACAAGAAATGTTACCATTGTGCTCAAATCCGACCGTTGGAATCGTGTCGTTCGGCCATTGGCTGAGGCCAATGTCCAATTTGGTCATTTCCCATCTGAGAAGGCTGCGGCTATAAATAGCCACCCCTCTCCAACGTTATCCGTTGGCTGCTCCGCTTGAGATTTCTGAGAAGATTGATTTGAGCAACCCCTCTCTGAGTGATTTGAGTTTGAGATCCACCGAGAGAAAACCAAGAGCCCAAACTTAGACAGTGGTTTAGCATCACAGCAGTTCTGAGTGAGAGTTCTTGTACATGTAACTCATGAGAGCTGCGCACTCTCCAGACGGATAGGTTTGGCTTCGAGTATTGAAGAGTTATTGTCCTCACCGAGCCTGATCTTCAGCAACCAAGAGTGATTGTGGTTCGCGAAGATCGGCCGAAGGTTTGGAGATCACCGACAAGGATCTACCACGAGTGAAATCAACCTGAGTCTAATTAGCTCTGTGTTGAAGGAGAATAGGGTGAAGAGAGTTTATCTTCCATGTTAAGTCACAGCCCCTCCAACTAGACGTAGGCCTTTGGCAGAAGGGTAAACTGGTCTACCAAATCTCTTGTCGCCATCGAGCACCACTGGTTATATCTTCTCAACTGCAATTCATTCGGTGGTTTTCATTCGTGCTCAGTGCCATTAGATTCTTGATCTTTGTTCTGTTCTTTGTCATTCATCCTGTGTTGTAATATCAATTCCTTTCTTTATCCTCGTCTTCTTTCCTTCATCATTAGTCTGTATCCTTATTATATTGTGTAACCTTGTTATTGCATTTCCTTCAGTATTCGTTATGTTTTGTTTCATTCTGTTACACCTGTTTGCTTGTTGCATAACTCTCATCATAGTTAAACCCATTATCCATCAAGCTAGCTCTGTTATAAATACTTTTCTGGATGAATATGCTCTGACGAAGAACTCTGATTCAGTGCATTCCCATCAATACTCTAATCCGCTACGGTGTTTGGAATAAGTTTCAAAGCTTTCAAAAGAAATTTTGAATCTCCCATTCACCCCCCCTCTGGTCGATATACTCTCGGTCCTAACAGTTGGTATTAGAGCAGGTACTCCCTGTCTCTGTTTATTAAAGGTCTAACGTCCTTGGAGTTTTGAGTATGTCGCTTGCAGGTAGATCCTCGCACTCTGAAAGGTTTCCCATCTTTGATGGAAATGACTATCTGTACTGGAAGGAACGAATGAGAATCAAAATTCAAGCCATCAACAATGATCTGTGGCAGATTGTGGAAGAAGGCTACACCATTCAGCAACAAAACAATCTGTCCTCCGATGATAAGGAAAATCTACAGTTGGATGCTCAAGCGAAAGATATCATATGTGGTAGTCTATCAAAAGACATTTTTCTTTGGTTTCACAGGCTTAACACTACAAAGCAAATGTGGGATGCTCTTAACAGTGCTCATGTAGATCTTGTTGCCCGATTAGATCCTCACACCAAAATGCTTCGGGCTATGTTCACTGGATTTAGAAGCTAGCGCAAGGAAAGCGTTATGGAACTCACTAATCGATTGACAAACATTGTTGAAAGGCTACACCAGCTAGGAGTAACTTATATCACTGATAGAGATGTAGTCAACAAGCTTCTGAGTGCTCTTGATGAATCCTTTGATCTTATTGTGTCTGAAATCAAACAAAGACCTGACTATGAAGAGCTTCACTATGTTGAGGTCATGACGCTGCTGTCGATGCATGAAGAAAAGTTGGAGCTGGAAATGGCAAATCACAAATCCTCTTTGGAAGGTGAAGGAGAAATTCTCTCACATTATGGCAGTTCTGAAGAAGAAGAAGAAGAAGAAGAAGAAGAAGATGTCGAAAATCAACACTCCATCACTCGAGAACTTGAAATGCTCACACAACGACTAAGTGATCTAAAGAGACACAATATTTATCTCGTCAACGATGAAGAATTCCATGCACCAAAATCATCAAGAAGACATCTGCCTCCGAAAGACATGAAGTGCTTCAAATGCAAACTATACAGCCATGTCATTGCTGATTGCCCTGGTTGGGAAGGAAAACCTAGCAGCAGATGGAAATATCTTCACTGCAGTGGTTTTACTCGAATGGATCATCATACTAAGCTCTCGAAGAAAATTACCACGTCATCTTCTTCGAAGAGACCAGTCACTGACATAAAAGCCAGAGCAGTCATCGAATCAAATATGAAGAGGATGTCACGGCTGAACAGAGCATATGCAGACTTGACAGTAGAATCTGAAGATGAAGCCACAGATACTTAATCTGATGAAGAAGAATTCTACAAAAGGATTGGGAGAAGTAATGCCTACGTTGCTATTGAATCATCAAAGAAAGTCACCAAATCAGACACTGATGATGATGACTCAAGTGATGATGACTCAAGCGATGATGAACCGATCGCCTTTTGTCTCATGGCAAAATCCTCAAAGGATCAGGTATCTGCCAAACACCTAAGATCCATGAATGAATGCTCTCCTGAATACATATCTTATGCCAAGCTGGTCAAAATTGCTAAATCTCAACATGATGAACTTGAAATGCTTGAAAGAAATCTCAGAAAAACTGAAGGATTACTGGTCGAAGAGATGGAGAAGAATCAAAAGTTGATTGAAGAGCAAGATGATGTTTCATCAACTATTGATAATCTTACCATTTGATATGACTCACTTGCAGTTGACTACGAGAGTTTATCAAATGAACTCCTTAGCAGGAATCAAGACTCGTGTCACTGAAAGAGTCTCATAACGAATTGGCTTTAGAAAAAGCTTCTCTCTTCGCCGAGCAATCTGTTCAACTTCCTGATGGTTTTGTACCCCCATGCTTAACTTGCGTAGAACGTAGCAATGCAGATTCTCATGCTGAAACTTCCAATGCTGTGAAAGAAAATAATGCTACTACACATGGTACCACTAACCCCTCTTCCGAGGATTTTGCTGCTCTTATTGAAGAAAATTGCAGGTTAAGAGGCTTACTTGAGACTGGAATGCTAAGGAGACTAAATGGGCATCAAACCTTATGTGATGTGCTCAAGAAGTCTATACTTCACAAAAATCGTCAGAAGGAAGGATTAGGTTTTGAAAGGAAACTGAATGTGGATGGTTGATACTGGACTCCCGAACAATATCCTCGTACAACGTGGATTCGAGCAAATAGTAAAACCCTTGAACCTGAAACTCTATCTGGTTATCTTTCGCCCATTCCTATTGACACTGACGAGTCAAATGACTCAAATTACAAACTCTTCAAGCAACAGAATGGTAAAGTTTTCGCTCGATATGTTGGAACTAACTGCAGGGCAGGCTCACCCAAGAAGCAAATTTGGGTGAAGAAAAATACCATTGAAAATCTATCTGTTACTGCTAATCTGACTGTGCGGGATTATCCTTGACGAGGAAAAGGCTACCATTCACAGCCTAGTCGAAAGTCATCTTCAAATGATTATCACCCTCATCTGCGTCAGAAGAATACATGCGCATATCTTCTAATCATTATACTCATGCATCTGGAAAAAACTGCAATGCCTATTCATATGATTACTATCATAGTGCTCAGGTATCACGCAGAACACGCCGAAGATATATCCCAAGCCAAGCGAAGTAAATGAGATCATCACCTCCCACACGGGTGTGGGTTGTGAAGAAGAACTAATCATTTCTTGCAGGAAACAATCTCAGGCATATCACACTCTCATCTTATGCCCTGAGTTAAATCATTGTTGGTGCTTTTGTTTTTCCCTGTTTTCATTTGTAGTGCTTTCACTTTCTCCTTCAGTTGATTTTGTGTTTTCGATTCAGTTCCTCTCTTGTTTTTTCTCTCTGTTCTTCGTGTCACAAACATGCATTTGATCTGAAGAAGATTTCTTTCCGACGTCCTTGGTCAGGAATAAAATCATCCTTAATTCCTTCATCTGTTTTGGCGCTTGCCCTTCCTCAAACCCTTCGACATCCATTTCAGTTACCGAGAATTTCGCAGGAAACGGCTGACACGTGCCCATGATCTCTTCATCGTGATCTCGTCCGTTGAATGTGGAATGTCCCGGTTTTTCCGTTCGTAGATTTTGGAGAGGGCGGTTTGTCCTTCAGGCTATTTAAACCCCCCTCTCTGGGTCTCTTCTTCCTTAGCTCTTTCCCTGTTTGGCCTCAAACCCTACCTTCACTCTCCACCCGAGCTCGAGCTCGAAGCAGCGTCGACGTCAAGCATTGTCATGCAACTCCGGCGAAGCTCCGTCACCGTTGATCGCGCCAGAGCGGTAACTTCTCCTTCCCGCGCTGCCGTAGTTGATCTGTCTCGCCAAGTTAGGGCATTCAGATCCGGTTCTTGCTCTACTCAACTCCTGTTCTAGAGCAGTTCCTCCCGACGCAATTTATTCCATGTTATTTCCGTGCAGTAGATCTTCTAGGCTCTGTTAGTTTTGACTTGTACGGTTTGTAGTTGTTCCTCGTACCTATCCTTTGGATCTAGGGTTCATTGTGTATGCTCTTCGAAAGATTAGAGGATCGGTTATGTTGTCGTTAGGCATACTGGAATTTACTCGATGACATCTTACCAGTGCATGACTTGAATCCATTGGCTCTTCCTGTAAAACCATCTGTTTTGAGTTAAAACTTCCTCTGTGCATGCTTGTGACCTTGTCTGTGCTTTATTCGCTCTTGTGTTTTTCCTCAGGAGTGGTCATGGCAAATAGTTTGGATGAGCATTCTGGTTCAGACGAAGAAATCCCTCAGTAGCCTAGGGTGGCTGACAAAGCAAAGATGATCGAAGAAAATCAGGAAAGCCACCTAGAGCGCTGAAGAAGAAGGCCGAATCAGAATATGCTAATGAAGTTGATGATGATATTCCCTCTGCTCATAGTCAGCCAGAAGATGAGCTAGTCACAGATTCCAAGACCATGTTCTCAGATGGAAATCCCAAGAAGGGTGGCAGAGGAAGACAAAGAAATACTGCAGCTGAGATGTCTGATCAGGAGACATACATGACTCCACCAGGTGTGGAAACAGCTCAAGACAGGAACAACATATTGCAAAAGATTCGCCGACACTGGGCGAAGAAATGGTTCAATTACGAGAACGTCCGCCGGAAATACCAGATTTTGTTTGCATTCACTCCACCCTGGAATGATTGCATTGCAGAAGGATGCCTAGGACAAGAAGATGAGAAAGTAAGGCCAGCACCACCTCCCAACGCTCATGCCGATTCTTTAAAAATCATAGCTGATTTTCCCGAAGAAGTTGCAAAGAGGGAAAAGGCTAAGGCTAAGCGTGAGGCTAGACTTGCAAAGAAGAACCAAGTTGAATAGCGGAATGTTGAGCTGACTCAACAGGGTGTGATCGAGAAGAAGGAAAGGGCGTCTGCCCGAAAAGAAAAGAAGAAGAGGAAGTCAGTTTCTCCTCGAGCTCCGAAGAAGAAGTCTGTTGTGAGTAAGTCCAGAAAGGTTGCATCTGCCTTGTCTGATGAGGAATCTTCTGATGATAATGCTGGCGATGAAATTCCCATGTACGATCAACGAGCGTTGCTCGATAAGCCATATCACACTCCATCACCTGCCAAGAAGTCACCGCCTATGAGATCTTCACCAAGACTTGCACCAGTTCCCTCAGATAAACCTTCGGGTTCTGCTGCCCCAGCTGCCAAGAGAAAGCTGGTCACTGATGAAAAAGTTGTTGTTTCCGCCAATAAGGCGAAGAAAGTTATTCCTGCTTCCATAGAGGAATATGATTTTGAGATGATATTCGACATCATTGAAGGTGCTTCCTATGATGCAAATCCAGCTGACTTGGGTAATTTGGGTCTGCCAGAAGATGTTCCCAAAATGGTAGCAAAGCACTTCACTGATCTGAAGGAAATCACCAAAGAACTCAATCAAGTTGTCGATGATAAAAAGCTTATGGAAAATATGAGAAGGGAAGCTAAGTCTGAAACTGAAAGAAAAGATGTGAACAAGGCTATTCTTGAAACCACCAAAGCCCTCACTACCATGAGGAACAACAAGATTGAGTGGCATTCCAGGATGAAGATGGTTGTCTCTCAGCTCTGTGATCGCAGAATCGAAGAGATCAAGCGTCAGGAAAATCTTGCTCGACGCAGGGAGAAAGAAGAAAAACATCAGAGAGCTCAGGCTAGAGCGAATAAGCCAAAAGAAGTCAAGGTCAGTCATGTCCAATCTGCTTCAGCTGATGCTCCCATTGACACAAGTGCCCCACTATAGCAGATTCCACCATCCCCTCGTCCCGAGGAAGTAACCGAGTAACAAGTTGAGGTTGTGGTAGTTCCTACCTCAGTCGAACAAGAAGCTGATGTAGTGGACATCTATCTTGTCAACCCTGATGAAGTGAAGACTGTGCCCGAGCAAAATGCTCCCGAAGAAAAGATTGACGAAGAAATTGAGATGGAGAAGCAAGTCCCGTCGCCTATGAAGGTCAAGCTGGACCCTCCGGGCCCACTGAGGAGGAAGAAAAGGTTGAGGGGAGCAATTTGCTACCCAAGGTACTACCCCTACGGTCTCCTCATCTGGTGCTCCTACCCCGATGGAGGTTGACCCTACTCCTGGTTCTTTGGCTTCACAGCCAGAACATGAAGGAAAGAAGTTTGAAGAGCCCATGGCTCATGAAGAGAAAGATGAAGTAGTTACCCCACAAGTTCTGTCCCACTAGGTCATGCCACCAGTGCTGCCGCAGCAGACTGAAGAAGTTTTTGTGCCACCACCAACTGCAGAGTCACCGAAAGAAAAGGCCCTTGTGCCTGAGTCTGAGATAGCCGCTGAAGGAGTTCTAGTGAAGCAAAATGATTGTCAATCCAATGATCCCGTGCCATCTGCTTCAGAGAAAGTCATTGTACCTTATGCCCTAGTGCAGCCCTCTGATGAGAACGCATCTGCAGCTGATGATGTTCAGCCGATGGAAATCAGCGAAGAAGTTTATCGGAAAAATCCTCAAGAATCCTTTCCGCTATTTTCATCTGAGTATGGCCCCCATGGCCCAGCTTTCAATGAGCAGCTTCACTCATCGAAGCTTGCATTCTTTGTGGTGAGCCCCTATGAAGGAGAAAGAACATCTTTGTCTCCGAGGTTTTGGACAGAGGAGCAGGCAACATATTATGCTCGGATCTTGTTTGGTAAGCACAGGATTTTTCAATCACAAGATGCTAAACTTTTCCAAGCTTGAAGAAATGCCCTGCTTCCACAACACTCTTGACCATATTGAGCATGCTCTTCTGAAGAGTTTTATGCGCTTCAATCATGGCTAGAACAAAGAGATTATCCTTCAGTTCTATGCCACACTGTACATCAGAGGGCAGATGGAAAACACTTCAACCTGGACGCTCGAATGGATGACAGGCAGAGAGAGAATCAAATGCTCAGCAGATCATTTTCTGTCCCAGGTCAATTTGCCGCAGTGCAAATTTGAAAATGACAGAGAACACAGACTACATTTCTGGAAAGTGTCTGATGAACAACTCCATATCCTGATGGATCCCACTTTGGTGGGCGATGAATGCATCGATGTTGACCCGAAGAAGTTGGCCTACGACAACAAAGTGCTATTCCACATTCTGTGCAATACCATCACGCCAACCAATCGGCCCAACTCCATCAAAGGCATCATGGGAAATGCTCTGGTGTCAATCTCTTAGGGAATCAAATTCGACATTCCTGACTTTTTCATTCGGAATCTGGCATGTGCTGCAGACAACCCTCAGTCGCTCAAGCCCTATGCTCCTTGGATCATGTATGCCATTGAGCAGATCACAAATGAAAAGTTCTTCTGGGCCTATGCACCGAAAGTATTCATGCCACCTGTCTATGACACTCTACGCATCGTGAAGGAATACATAAAGGGGAAGGGACCTGTTGATACAAACGCAAATGCTTCAGCATCCGAGAATGCACCGAAGGTCAAAGAAGCCAAGGTTGAAGTTCCTCAAGAGGAAAAATCCATCACTGTATGAAATTTGCATTCGCACACAGTAGACTTTGGAAAGGCATATCAGGATGGATAGGAAGGAAAAGATGGAATTGCTGGCTGAGCTGAATCTGCTTCATAATCACACCAGGCAAATTCTTCTTCATGAGAAGGATGCAAGGAAGAGATCATGGACCTTGCTGAGAAGGCATTTCTCTCGCAAGGATCTAGCCAAGAAGGGCCTCTTCAAAGATTATGATTATCTGGACTTGCTTGCTGTACCGTGTGTCCGAAGACAAACTCCAGAGCTCCCACAACATTCTGCTTCAACGGATCTGCTGTTTGTCAACAATGATGATGAAATCAGAGACACAACCGGCACCTGCATCTACAAGACAGATGCACATCCTTTGAAGCCCCTCAAAGCCAATACTGCTGCACCTGCTTCTGCCTCGACCATTCCACATTCTTCTGATTCTGGTTCTTCAAGTGGTTTTAATTCTGACTCAGAAGATACTCCTTCAGAGTAACTCCTCGTGTTTACTCTCTATCCTTTTTTACACTTGTTGACAAAAAGGGAGAGGATAACATCGAGTGATAGTTTATCGGGGTTTGCAGGGTGTTTTGCTTCGAACTTTCATTTGGTTTCTCATCGAAAAATTTGCTTCAAAGAACTTATCGCACCGCATGTGGTGTTAAAACTTTGGTCATCTTGTAATGATAATAACCCCCGCCTGCAATGTTATTTGCTTCACATTATTTGTCTGCAGGTACATTAAATATGTTGTTGTTGTGAATGATTATCACAGATGATTATCTATCTTACAGGGACACATAGATCCTCCTCGAAGAAAAACAAAGAATCATCAAATGATGATATTATTTTGGAGCATTATTTGTTTCACAACTAATGGTTGGATATGCTCTTATTGCTATTTATCATTATCTAACCTTGCAGGAAGATATAGTCAGTCGATGCACAAATGCCTTGTGAAGGCTATCTATAACTGACAAAGTGTGTTTCCTCTCAGATATCATATGCTTCATCTTATTGCAAGTAAAAGCACCTTCGTAGCTTATCCACTCTGAGCAACGAATTATCATTCGATCCTGCTTTGATCATATCATACATCTAACATGCAGGAAAACTATGTCTCGTGTGGATCCAAAAATTGTGCTCTGAGAAAACCTTCATGATTTATCCATGTCACAAAACTCACCATGTTTCACTTCTAACCCTTGTCAAAGTTTTTGTGACAGGAACTACCTCAGACACCGCCGAGTGCATTGAAAGAACTCTTGTGTGAAATCTTTATCAATGACACTCAAATGAAGAGAAATATTTTTCCCAAACCAAAGCATAACTTAAGGGGGAGAATATCTTATCTTCTCTCGTATTTCATTATCCTTCACATTACATTACATTCATTGTCTATCATTCAATGTGATCTGTTTTGTCAACAGTCATCCAAAAAGGAGGAGATTGTTGGTGCAATATCTGCCTACCTAATGTTTTGGAGATTGTTGACAGAAACAAGTATGGACTAATTTGTTTGCTAGTGCACACAGAGAGAAAAAGTCCACACACAACCGAAGAGAATGTTGTCTCCGATGCTGAGTTTGAGTAACTTCACCGAAGCATATCTGCGCTGCAGAGAAGAACGAGCTATATCTGTTGAAGTGATAGAATCGAGAAGATTAATGTGAAGAAATCGACCCCTCGAAAGTTTTCTGCTATAGCGAAGCTTTCTGCTTCGATACTGTCGTCCGAAGAATATGACTGCAGCGATTGAAGTCAAAGACAAAATGAAGACGTAGTATTCATTGAGCTTTTCTTCCTTGAGTCTTTTGAGTCATAGGACCTCCGTACTATTAAGAGGGGTATAGGTTCTCGATGCTTAGATCTACTATGATGGGTTGCTAACCTATGAAAGATGCGAGAGAAATCTCTTTGTGCTTCGAGTAAATACTTGCCAGCAAGAGACTGTGACCTTCTTCGCTGCTAGCGATTTGCCTCAGACCGAGGAGTTAGCATTTCCTTCTCCGCAAGAAATGTTACCGTTGTGCTCAAATTCGACCGTTGGAATCGTGTCGTTTGGCCATTGGCTGAGGCCGATGTCCAATTTGGTCTTTTCCCATCTGAGAAGGTTGCGGCTATAAATAGCCACCCCTCTCCAACGTTATCCGTTGGCTGCTCCGCTTGAGATTTCTGAGAAGATTGATTTGAGCAACCCCTCTCTGAGTGATTTTGAGTTTAAGATCCACCGACAGAAAACCAAGAGCCCAAACTTAGACAGTGGTTTAGCATCATAGCAGTTCTGAGTGAGAGTTCTTGTACCTGTTACTCTTGAGAGCTGCGCACTCTCTAGACGGATAGGTTTGGCTTCGAGTGTTGAAGAGTTGTTGTCCTCACCGAGCCTGATCTTCATCCACCAAGAGTGATTGTAGTTCACGAAGGTCGACCGAAGGTTTGGAGATTGCCGACAAGGATCTACCATGAGTGAAATCAACCTGAGTCTGATCATCTCTGTGTTGAAGGAGAATAGGGTGAAGAGAGTTTATCTTCCGTGTCAATTCACAGCCCCTCCAACCAGACGTAGCCCTTTGGCAGAAGGGTGAATTGGTCTACCAAATCTCTTGTCGCCATCGAGCACCACCGGTTATATCTTCTGTACTGCAATACATTCAGTAGTTTTCATTCGTGCTCAGTGCCATTAGATTCTTGATCTTTGTTCTGTTATGTGTCATTCATCATGTGTTATAATACCAATTCCTTTCTTTATCCTCGTCTTCTTTCCTTCGTCATTAGTCTGTATCCTTGTTATATTGTGTAACCTTGTTATTGCATTTCCTTCAGTATTCGTTATGTTCTATTTCATTCTGTTACACCTGTTTGCTAGTTGCATAACTCTCATCGTAGTTAAACCCATTATCCATCAAGTTAGCTCTATTGTAAATGCTTTTCTGGATGAATATGCCTCTGACGAAGAACTCTGATTCAGTGCATTCCCATCAATACTCTATTCCGCTGCGGTGTTTGGAATAAGTTTCAAAGCTTTCGAAAGAAAATTTGAATCTCCCATTCACCCCCCCCCCCTCTGGTCGATATACTCTCGGTCCTAACAACATGACAAGGCTAAATGATTTTGTAGGGATAACGTTCTTGAGCATTGATATTTTGAAAGACATGATTGTTTGTTGGTATGCCTTATTATTGTTGTTTTTATGTCAAATTATAGACTATTTGAATCATTCGGATCTTAATATTCATGCCACAAAAGAGAGATTACATGATGAACATGTTAGGTAGCATTCCACATCAAAAATTCTATTTTTATCATTTACCTACTCGAGGACGAGCAGGAATTAAGCTTGGGGATGCTTGATACGTCTCCAACGTATCTACAATTTTTTATAATTCCATGCTATTATAGTATCAATCTTGGATGTTTTATATGCAATTATATATCATTTTTTGGGACTAACCTATTAACTTAGTGCCAAGTGCCAGTTGTTATTTTTTGCTTTTTTTGTTTTCCAGGAAATCAGTACCAAACAAAGTCCAAATGCCACGAAACTTTTTGACGATTTTTTCTGGACGTAAGAGACACTAGAAGCTTCGGGGGGAAGTCAGAAGGCGAAGGAGGTGGCCATGAGACACCAGGGCGCGCCCTGGTGCTTCGTGGGCCCCTCGTTCCTCTATTTGACCTAATTCCAACTGTATAAATTCTCTCAAATCGGGAAACCAATAGAGAGCCACCCAAAACACTTTTTCCGCGGCCTCAAGTTTCTGTTCTCGTGAGATCCCATCTGGAGGCCTTTTCTGGTACTCTGCCGGAGGGGGAATTGATCATGGTGGCCTTCTACATCAACCTTGCTGGCCCTCCGATGATGTGTGAGTAGTTTACCACAGACCTACGGGTCCATAGCTAGTAGCTAGATGGCTTCTTCTCTCTCTTTGATCTTCAATATAATGTTCTCCTTGATGTTCTTGGAGATCTATTTGATGTAATCCTTTTTTGCGGTGTGTTTGTTGGGATCCGATGAATTGTGGGTTTATGATCAGATTATCCATGAATATTATTTGAGTCTTCTCTGAACTCTTTTATGCATGATTGTTATAGCTTTGTATTTCTCTCCGATCTATCCGTTTGGTTTGGCCAACTAGATTGATTTATCTTGCAATGGGAGAGGTGCTTTGTGATGGGTTCGATCTTCCGGTGCTCAATCCCAGTGACAGAAGGCGACATGACACGTATTTGTACCGATGCCATTAAGGATAAAACGAGGGGGTTTATTCATATTGATTGGATTTACTTTGCCTACATCATGTCATCTTGCTTAAGGCGTTACTCCGTTCTTTATGAACTTAATACTCTAGATGCATGCTGGATAGCAATCGATGTGTGGAGTAATAGTAGTAGATGCAGGCAGGAATCGGTCTACTTGTCTCGGACGTGATGCATATATACATGATCATTGCCTTGGATATCGTCATGATTATTCGCTTTTTTATCAATTGCCCAATAGTAATTTGTTTACCCACCGTATGTTATGTTCAAGAGAGAAGCCTCTAGTGAAAACTATGGCCCCTGGGTCTATCTTTATCATATATTAAAATCCAAAAATATCTTGCTGTAATTTGTTTATTTTTATTTTATTTTGTGTTTTTTGTTTATCTATATATCTCTACGAGATTTGATCCTTGCAATTAACCGCCAAGGGATTGACAACCCCTTGTTTGCGTTGGGTGCGAGTATTTGTTTTTTTGTGTATGGGTACTGCTAATGAGGTGTTGCGTGGTTCTCCTACTGGATTGATAACATTGGTTCTTAACTAAGGGAAATACTTGTCTCTACTATATTGCATCATCCTCTCCTCTTCGGGGAAATCCCAACGCAGATCGCAAGTAGCATCTCACTCAAATAAATATCTCTCATAATTGATTTTAAGTGATTCAAGATCCAAAACTAGTTCTCAGCCATTGATGTGGACATCACTGATGACGAGAATTTTTACCGGTAGGCAAACTATTGCCGATCCTATCACAATATGACTCTTGTTCATCTTTCGATGCTTTGCGCTTCGAGCTCAGAACATTTCTGCTAAAACATCAAAGTAACCGAGTGCTATATGCACATATGGTCTGACCATCTCCTTCTTACATCTCTCTTCTCGTTTGAACTCATGTGGACATGACGAACTTTCAGATGCTAGAATGTCATAGACAGTTGCAGCACTGGGAAGAGCCCCCTTTTACTAGATATTTACTGTGAGAGATCACCCTAATAATTGACTACTGCGCAATCAAATGGTGCTAACAACAAAGGGATAAACATCTCAGGCAGTTCATAAAAGTGTAGGATCGAAAGTATGTCTAGAGGGGGGTAATTAGACTACTTGACCAAATAAAAATCTTTCCTTTTCCAAATTTTAGTTGTAGGCACATTTTAGCAATTATGACAAGTCAAGCAATCAACCTGCACATGCAATTCTAAGAGTATAGCAGCGGAAAGTAAAACATTGCATATGAAGGTAAAGGCAAGGGTTTAGAGAAGGCAAACGCAATGGAGACACGAAGATTTTTTGCGTGGTTCCGATAGGTGGTGCTATCATACGTCCACTTTGATGGAGACTTCAACCCACGAAGGGTAATGGTTGCGCGAGTCCACGGAGGGCTCCACCAACGAAGGGTCCACGAAGAAGCAACCTTGTCTATCCCACCATGGCCATTACCCATGAAGGACTTGCCTCACTTGGGTAGATCTTCACGAAGTAGGCGATCTACTTGCCCTTACAAACTTCTTGGTTCAACTCCACATCATGTCAGAGGCTCCCAAGCGACACCTAACCAATCTAGGAGACACCACTCTCCGAAAGGTAATAGACGGTGTGTTGATGATGAAATTCTTGCTCTTGTGCTTCAAATGATATTCTCCCCAACACTCAACTCTCTCTCTCTCTCTCACAAATTTGGCTATGGTGGAAGAAGGATTTGAGTGGAAAGCAACTTGGGGAAGGCTAGAAATCAAGGTTCAAATGGTAGTAATGGAATCTCTTGATCTCAACACATGAGTAGGTGGTTCTCTCTCAGAAAATGAATGGTGGAAGTGTAGGCATGTTCTGATGGCTCTCTCTAATGAGAAGAAGGGGGTGGAGGGGTATATATAGCCTCAACACAAAATCTAACCGTTACACACTTTTGACCCATCTCGGTGGCACCTATAAGAAAACTTGATGGCACCAATCTGTACAAAAATATGAACGTTAGGAATCTTGGTGGGACCGATGTGCTAGGTCTTAGGGCAAACTTCATCTCGGTGGCACCAATTGCATCAACTCGGTGAGACCGAAGTGAGTGTAATGAGCAACAGAGAGTCAGTCAAGCCAACTCGGTGGGACCGATTGCAACATCTCGGTGGGACCGAAGTGAATGCAACAAGTCACAAAGCACTGGCAAGGCCATCTCGCCGAGACCGAGATCCGTATCAGTGTGACCGAACTATTAGGGTTTTGGCAGTGGCTATGTCAAGATGAACTCGGTGGCTCCAGATGGGAAATATCGGTGGGGCCGATTTGGGAATTAGGTTTTGAACATATTCGGATAGAGAAAGTGGCTGAGGGTTTTGGAGCAATATCACTAAGCACTTCGAGCAAGTAGATCATTAAGCAACACCTCATCCCCTTTTAATAGTATTTGCTTTCCTATGGACTCAATGTGATCTTAGATCACATAAACAAAAATGTAGAGTCTTGAGCTTTTGCCAATCCTTGTCCTTATCATTTTGAGGGGTCCACATCTCTATTTCATATTTTCATGCCATGCCAATCATTGAACATCCTAAAATATTTATCTTGAAAGGACATTAGTTCAATGAGATATATGTTGTTATGAATTACCAAAACCACCTAGTGATTAGTTGCACTTTCAAAAAGCATGATGTGCTATAGCCCTGCGTGACGGGAATCTCTGTGATCACCTTCAATTCCCAGTTGAAGCGCCGTGACGGCCAATATTTCATTGTTGTGTCAACCATTTCAAAAACATTGTCGTGACGGCAATTTCAGAAAATGTTGCCATGGCGATCATTTCAGAAAACGTTGCCGTGGCACCGAATTCTGAAATTCCGACATGGCACGAAATTATAGCTCCTTGTCCCGTGCCAAGTACACCTTTTCCACGTCGGGGTCCTTCGTGTACGGTTGTCATCATGACCTGTAACCTGTAGGCTATCTCTACGATATTCACATTAACGTGGCTATCCTGTGGCTCCAGCTATCATGTCGTGATGCGCATGCCTCTTAACATTACAACATATAATCATCTCATACATAAACTCATTATCATGATGAAGGCTATACCACATCATATGCATACACTGCAAAACCAAGTTAAACGTTGTAAGTGCATCAAGTGCTCCCTTAGTGGTTTTGGAGTATTGAAGACAAATAGGTTGAGGAACTAATGTGTTTGTGAGTGTACACAGGTGTTATAGTCCCTGAAGATTTGGTTTAACCTATGGATGGCGACCCCTAAAAATGTATTTCTTCAAGTGAAGAAATTGGAACGGCCCTTGAAGAAACTGATGTGAAGACTTTGAAGCATGAAGACTTTGTTTTCATAGTTTCTTTCTTCTTATTTTGAGTCATAGGAAAAAATCATACTGTTAAAGGGGGTCTATGTGAAACCTATTTTACATTTACAAAGTGATGCTCAAACCTATACATACACAGGCCGCTTCGAGTGAAGCCTTTGGAAATCTCCGGAACAGCTGACAACTTTGCTAGCGATAGTGACGAAGTTCATCTGGTCGCTGACGAATTTGGTCACGCAGATGAGTTAGGATTTCGCTAGTGTGATCTGCATATCATGAGGAAATTGAGTGCCCCGATGAAATTGAGAGTTCAATTTTCTGACCGTTGCTATGCCGCGCGCCAGCTATCGAGTGGATACTTATCCAGACAACGGTCATGTCTGAAGGGTCATTTATGCCAATTCATGTCGGGTTGCCCCTGGCTATAAATAGCCGCCCCCTACAACCACTTGTTGGTTGGCTGCTCCAGAGATAACTTGACACTTGTCATTTGAGAGCAACCCTTCCTCTGATGACTTTGAGAGAAACCTAAGTGAGGAAAACCCCCATCAGAGCCAAAGTGATTGAGCATCACTGAAGAAATTGATCTCTGTGATCCGATGATGTCTACTACACAACTTGTTCTTGTAGACTCGTGTTGGGCCCCCAAGCGCAGAGTTTTGTAGGACAGTAGCAAATTTCTCTTAAGTGGATGACCTAAGGTTTATCAATCCGTGGGAGGTGTAGGATGAAGATGGTCTCTCTCAAACAACCCTGCAACCAAATAACAAAGAGTCTCTTGTGTCCCCAACACACCAAATACAATGGTAATTTGTATAGGTGCACTAGTTCGGCGAAGAGATGGTAATAAAAGCGTAGTAATGATAGTAGATATTGATTGTTGTGATAGGAACAATAAAAAATAGCAAGGTAGCAATTGATAAAACGGAGCACAAACGGTATTGCAATGCTTGAAAATGAGGCCTAGGGTCCGTACTTTCGCTAGAGCAATCTCTCAACAATGCTAATCTAATTGGATCATATAACCATCCCTCAACATGCGATGAAGAATCACTCCAAAGTTCTTATCTAGCAAAGAACAAAAGAAGAAATTGTTTGTAGGGTACGAAACCACCTCAAAGCTATTCTTTCCAATCAATCTATCCTAGAGTTCATACTAAAATAACACCAAGCTATTCTTTTCGATCAATCTAACCAAGAGTTTGTACTTAAATAACACCATATGATACACATCAACCAACTCTAATGTCACCTAGATACTCCAATGTCACCGTGAGTATCCGTGAGTTGATTATGTGATGTGCATCAAACAATTTCAGATTCATAATACTCAATCCAACACAAAGAACCTCAAAGAGTGCCCCAAGATTTCTACCGGGGAAACAAAGACGAGAACATGCATCAACCCCTATGCATAGATTACCCCAATGTCACCTTGGGAATCCGCAAGTTGAGTGCCAAAACACATATCAAGTGAATCAATATGATACCCCGTTGTCACCACGAGTATTCATATGCAAGACATATATCAAGTGCTCTCAAATCCATAAAAATATTCATTCCGACAAGAACGAAATCTCAAAGGGAAAACTCAATTCATCACAACAAGATAGAGATGGAGAAACACCATATGATCCAACTATATTAACAAAGCCCGCGATACATCAAGATCGTGCCATCAAGAACATGAGAGAGAGAGAGAGATTAAACACATAGCTACTGGTACAAACCCTCAGCCCTGAGGGTGGACTACTTCCTCCTTGTCATGGTGACCGCCAGGATGATGAAGATGGCCACCAGTGATGATTTCCCCCTCCGTCAGGGTGCCGGAATGGGGTCTAGAGTGGTTTTTCATGGCTACAGAGGCTTGCGGTGGCGGAACTTCTGATCTATGGTTATTTCTGATGGTGTCTCTATTTATATGATTTTTCAATGTTAGAATCACGCGAAGATGGGCCTCAAGGTGAGCACAACCCATCGGGGCAAGCCAGGCCCCTCTGGCGCGCCCTGGTGGATTGTTCCCTCCTCGTGGCTCTTCTGGCCCTCCCACGAAGCTTCTAGTGCCTCTTTTGTTCCAAAAAAATTGTCAAAAAGTTTTGTTGCATTTGGAGAACTTTTATTTCTGCACAAGAAACAACACCACGGTAGTTCTGCTGAAAGCAGCGTCAGTCCGGGTTAGTTCAATCCAAATCATACCAAAAGCATATAAAATTGTTGTAAACATGGCATGAATACTTCATAAATTATAGATACGTTGGAGATGTATCAGCATCCCCAAGCTTAATTCCTACTCGTCCTCGAGTAGGTAAATGATAAAATAAATAATTTATGAAGTGTGAATGCTAGCATAGTGCATAAGTTTGATCGATGATAATTTCATTCACTTTTCCTAGCATCATAATAGCAACTCTTTCTCATAAAACTCATCATGATAAAGTAGCAATTGAAAGTGGAATTTTTGTTGAATGCTACCTATCATATTCATCATATACTCTTTCTTTTTTAGCATGGACATTTGGACTTGAATGATTCAAAGCAATAGTCTATAATTTGACATGAAGACATCAATACTCAAGCATACTAACAAGCAACCATGTCTTTCACAATATCAATGCTAAAGAAAGCTATCCCTAGCCCATTATGCTCAATCATTGATCCATTCATGAAACACACTCGAATATTAGCTACATCCAATGCACAAGTATGATCATAGTGCTCCCTAGTTGGTGCTTTATAAGAGAAGATGGAGACTCATATAAAAATAAAAATTGCATAAAGTAAATAGATAGGCCCTTCGCAGAGGGAAGCAGAGATTTGTAGAGGTGCCAGAGCTCAAAGCTTATATTGAGAGATAAAATATTTTGAGAGGCATACTTTTCCCGTCAATGAAAACAACCGAGAATTCCCAACACTTTCCATGCTAGATACATCATAGGCGGTTCCCAAACAGAAAATAAAGTTTATTCCTTTTTCCACCATTCTTTCACAATCCATGGCTAGCCGTATCCACGGGTGCCTTCCATACCAACACTTTCCAAGGAATTTATTATTGAACAACATAAATATATATTTTTGCATTTCGGGGCTGGGCATCCCTATTACCTTTGCCACACTCCCGTTCAATGACAAGTGAATAAACACTCATCTTGAGAATAACGCATCTAGCATGGAAAATATTGGCCACCCCCTGCCGCTTCATGAGCGGTACGGGCACACAAAAAGGAAATTCATTTTGAAAATTAGAGTTGGCACATACAAATTTACTTAGAACGGCACGGAAATACCGCATATAGGTAGGTATGGTGGACTCATATGGCAAAACTTGGTTTAAGGATTTTGGATGCACAGGTAGTATTTCTACTTAGTACAAGTGGAGGCTAGAAAAAAGATTGAGAAGCAACCAACCAAGAAACAAAAATTCACATAAACGAGCATTAAGCATAACTAACATCGAATAATGCACCACAAGTAGGATGTAACTTCATTGCATAACTATTGACTTTCATGCTTGCATAGGGAATCAAAAACCTTAACACCAATATTCTTACTAAAGCATAATTACTCACCAACATGACTCACATATTATTATCTCCATATCGCAAAACTATTGCAAGGAATCAAACTTATCATATCCAATGATCTACATGAAAGTTTTTATTATATCCTTCTTGAACATCCATCATTATGGTACCAATTTCATAGCTTGTGCAAATTGTCATCACTATCATCAATTCTCAAAATAATATAAGTGAAGCATGAGAGTGTTCGACAAACTACTCCAAAAAGATATAAGTGAAGATCAAATGAGTAGTTAAGCAAATGGATAGCTATGTGAGGAAGTATTTTATGAAAACAGCAAGCAAAACAAAATAAAATGACATTCTAAGAATAGCACACATCATGTGAAGAAGCAAAAACTTAGGCTCAACCGAGGCTAACCGATAGTTGTTGATGAAGAAAGGTGGGATGCCTACCGGGGCATCCCCAAGCTTAGATGCTTGAGACTTCTTGGAATATTAACTTGGGATTCCTTGGGCATCCCCAAGCTTGAGCTTTTATGTCTCCTTAATTCCTTTTATATCACGGTTTCCCTAAATCTTAAAAACTTCATCCACACAAAACTTGTCGTGGTATCACACAGCCACCTATGGGGCCATCGGCCCCTTGTGGTTCGGCAAGGGGGAAGAGCACATTGCACAAAGAGCGGAAAGCATAGAGCAGCACGGCAATGATGACACAGGCAGTTTTACCCAGGTTCGGGCCGCCGCGAGGCGTAAAACCCTACTCCTGCTTTGGTGGATTGATGAAAGGACCGTGGCGGAGACGCATCGCTCTAGCCCGGCAAGGTCGCCTCGGGGCGAGAGAAGCTACGCGCGTATGAGCGTACAAGGGTCCGAATCCTTTCTAAGGTTACCACGACCCTCCTTTTATAGGTCAAGGGGTCACCACAATGGCAAAACAGTCATTATGCACTGATTAGATAGCCACAGTGCTATCATACCTCACTCTGCAGATAGGACAGGGTGCATTAAATGCGTCGCTTAGCGTCACATCGTGGTGTGGCCCGGCAAGCCTTGTCGCGCCATGCAGCCACCTTCTCGCCTGTCTGCGTGACACGTGTCCTGGACGGGTGTCATTTAGGGATGATCTTCCTCAGAAATGGCCTGCCACATACCAAATAACAGCCACATAATCACTTGGGGGCTCGACACCGCACGGATAGGTGACTTGCGTTGCTGTGAGGTGGAGCGTGTTGGAAATATGCCCTAGAGGCAATAATAAAATGGTTATTATTATATTTCCTTGTTCATGATAATTGTCTGTTATTCATGCTATAATTGTGTTATCCGGAAATCGTAATACATGTGTGAATACATAGACCACAACATGTCCCTAGTAAGCCTCTAGTTGACTAGCTCATTGATCAATAGATGGTTACGGTTTCCTGACCATGGACATTGGATGTCATTGATAACGGGATCACATCATTAGGAGAATTATGTGATGGACAAGACCCAATCCTAAGCCTAGCACTAGATCGTGTAGTTCGTTTGCTAAAGCTTTTCCAATGTCAAGTAACTTTTCCTTAGACCATGAGATTGTGCAACTCCCGGATACTGTAGGAGTGCTTTGGGTGTACCAAACGTCACAACGTAACTGGGTGGCTATAAAGGTGCACTACGGGTATCTCCGAAAGTGTCTGTTGGGTTGGCACGAATTGAGAATGGGATTTGTCACTCCGTGTGACGGAGAGGTACCTCTGGGCCCACTCGGTAGGACATCATCATAATGAGCTCAATGTGATCAAGGAGTTGTTCACAGGATGATGTGTTACGGAAACGAGTAAAGAGACTTGCCGGTAACGAGATTGAACAAGGTATCGGTATACCGACGATCGAATCTCGGGCAAGTATCGTACCGATAGACAAAGGGAATTGCGTACGGGATTGATTGAATCCTCGACATTGTGGTTCATCCGATGAGATCATCGAGGAGCATGTGGGAGCCAACATGGGTATCCAGATCCCGCTGTTGGTTATTGACCGGAGAGTCGTCTCGGTCATGTCTGCGTGTCTCCCGAACCCGTAGGGTCTACACACTTAAGGTTCGGTGACGCTAGGGTTGTAGAGATATTAGTATGCGGTAACCCGAAAGTTGTTCGGAGTCCCGGATGAGATCCCGGACGTCACGAGGAGTTCCGGAATGGTCTGGAGGTAAAGAATTGTATATAGGAAGTCCAGTTTCGGCCACCGGGAAGGTTTCGGGGGTAATCGGTATTGTACCGGGACCACCGGAAGGGTCCCGGGGGTCCACCGGGTGGGGCCACCTATCCCGGAGGGCCCCATGGGCTGAAGTGGGAAGGGAACCAGCCCCTGGTGGGCTGGTGCGCCCCCCTATGGGCCTCCCCTGCGCCTAGGGTTGGGAACCCTAGGGGTGGGGGGCGCCTCCACCTGGCTTGGGGGGCAAGCCACCCCCTTGGCCGCCGCCCCTCCCCTCAGATTGGATCTGAGGGGGCCGGCCCCCTCTCCCCTTCCCCCTATAAATAGTGGAGGGGTGGGAGGGAGGACACACCCCAGCCCCTGGCGCCTCCCTCTCCTCCCGTGACACCTCTCCCTCTCGTTGGTGCTTGGTGAAGCCCTGCCGAGATCCCGCTGCTTCCACCACCACGCCGTCGTGCTGCTGGATCCTCATCAATATCTCCTTCCCCCTTGCTGGATCAAGAAGGAGGAGACGTCTCTCCCAACCGTACGTGTGTTGAACACGGAGGTGCCGTCCGTTCGGCGCTCGGTCATCGGTGATTTGGATCACGACGAGTACGACTCCATCAACCCCGTTCTCTTGAACACTTCCGCTCGCGATCTACAAGGGTATGTAGATGCACTCCCCTCTCTCGTTGCTAGATGGCTCCATAGATTGATCTTGGTGATGCGTAGAAAATTTTAAAATTCTGCTACGATCCCCAACAGTGGCATCATGAGCTAGGTCTATGCGTAGTATCTTGCACGAGTAGAACACAAAGTAGTTGTGGGCGTCGATTTGTCAATCTTCTTGCCGTTACTAGTCTTATCTTGATTCGGCGGCACTGTGGGATGAAGCGGCCCGGACCGACCTTACACGTACGCTTACGTGAGACAGGTTCCACCGACTGACATGCACTAGTTGCATAAGGTGGCTAGCGGGTGTCTGTCTCTCCCACTTTAGTCGGATCGGATTCGATGAACAGGGTCCTTATGAAGGGTAAATAGAAATTGGCATATCACGTTGTGGTTTTGGCGTAGGTAAGAAACGTTCTTGCTAGAAACCTATAGCAGCCACGTAAAAACTTGCAACAACAATTAGAGGACGTCTAACTTGTTTTTGCAGCAAGTGCTTTGTGATGTGATATGGCCAAAGGATGCGATGAATGATATATGTGATGTATGAGATGATCATGTTCTTGTAATAGGAATCACGACTTGCATGTCGATGAGTATGACAACCGGCAGGAGCCATAGGAGTTGTCTTAATTTATTATATGACCTGCGTGTCATTGAAATTCGCCATGTAATTACTTTACTTTATTGCTAACCGTTAGCCGTAGTAGTAGAAGTAATAGTTGGCGAGACAACTTCATGAAGACTCGATGATGGAGATCATGATGATGGAGATCATGGTGTCATGCCGGTGACGATGATGATCATGGAGCCCCGAAGATGGAGATCAAAAGGAGCAAAGTGATAATGGCCATATCATGTCACTATTTTGATTGCATGAGATGTTTATCATGTTTTTGCATCTTATTTGCTTAGAACAACGGTAGCATATATAAGATGATCCCTTACTAAAATTTCAAGAAAGTGTTCCCCCTAACTGTGCACCGTTGCGAAGGTTCGTTGTTTCGAAGCACTACGTGTTGATCGGGTGTGATAGATTCTAACGTTCGAATACAACGGGTGTAAGCCAGATTTACACAGCAATACACTTAGGTTGACTTGACGAGCCTAGCATGTACAGACATGGCCTCGGAACACAAGAGACCGAAAGGTCGAGCATGAGTCGTATAGAAGATACGATCAACATGGGGATGTTCACCGTTGATGACTAGTCCGTCTCACGTGATGATCGGACACGGCCTAGTCGATTCGGATCATGTAATCACTTAGATGACGAGAGGGATGTCTATCTGAGTGGGAGTTCATTACATAATTTGATTAGATGAACTTAATTGTCATGAACTTAGTCTAAATGTTACATATCTATCTTGTAGATCAAATGGCCAACGCTAATGTTACACTCAACTTCAACGCGTTCCTAGAGAAAAACAAGCTGAAAGACGATGGTAGCAACTATGCGGACTGGGTCCGTAACCTGAGGATTATCCTCATAGCTGCCAAGAAATCATATGTCCTTGAAGCACCGTTAGGTGACCCACCTGCTCTCCCAGCACTGCCAGACGATTTGAACGTTTGGCAGACACGCACCGATGATTACTCCTTCGTTCAGTGCGGCATGCTCTTCAGCTTAGAACCGGGGCTCCAAAAGCGTTTTGAGCATCACGGAGCATATGAGATGTTCGAAGAGCTGAAAATGGTTTTCCAAGCTCATGCCCGGATCGAGAGATATGAAGTCTCCGATAAGTTCTATAGCTGTAAGATGGAGGAAAATAGTTCTGTCAGCGAGCACATACTCAAAATGTCTGGGTTGCACAGCCGCTTGTCTCAGCTGGGGATTAATCTCCCGGATGACGCGGTCATTGACAGAATCCTCCAGTCGCTTCCACCTAGCTACAAGAGCTTTGTGATGAACTTCAACATGCAGGGAATGGAAAAGACCATTCCTGAGGTATATGCGATGCTGAAGTCAGCGGAGGCAGAGATCAGAAAGGAACATCAAGTGTTGATGGTGAATAAAACCACTAAGTTCAAGAAGGGCAAGGGTAAGAAGAACTTCAAGAAGGACGGCAAGGGAGTTGCCGCGCCCGGTAAGCCAGCTGCCGGGAAGAAGTCAAAGAATGGACCCAAGCCTGAGACTGAGTGCTTTTATTGCAAGGAAAACGGTCACTGGAAGCGGAATTGCCCCAAGTACTTAGCAGATAAGAAGGCCGGCAATACCAAAGGTATATGTGATATACATGTAATTGATGTGTACCTTACCAGCACTCGTAGTAGTTCCTGGGTATTTGATACCGGTGCGGTTGCTCATATTTGTAACTCAAAGCAGGAACTGCGGAATCAGCGTAGACTGGCGAAGGACGAGGTGACGATGCGCGTCGGGAATGGTTCCAAGGTCGATGTGATCGCCGTCGGCACGCTACCTCTGCATCTACCTACGGGATTAGTTTTAAACCTCAATAATTGTTATTTAGTGCCAGCTTTGAGCATGAACATTGTATCTGGATCTCGCTTAATGCGAGATGGCTACTCATTTAAATCTGAGAATAATGGTTGTTCTATTTATATGAGAGATATGTTTTATGGTCATGCCCCGCTGGTGAATGGTTTATTTTTATTGAATCTCGGACGTGATGTTACACATGTTTATAATGTGAATGCCAAGAAATGCAAGGTTGATAACGATAGTCCCACATACTTGTGGCACTGCCGCCTTGGTCATATCGGTGTTAAACGCATGAAGAAACTCCATGCAGATGGACTTTTGGAGTCTCTTGATTATGAATCATTTGACAGATGCGAACCATGCCTCTTGGGCAAGATGACCAAGACTCCGTTCTCCGGAACAATGGAGCGAGCAACCAACTTATTGGAGATCATACATACTGATGTGTGTGGTCCAATGAGTGTTGAGGCTCGTGGTGGTTATCGTTATGTTCTCACCCTCACCGATGATTTGAGTAGATATGGGTATGTCTACTTGATGAAGCACAAGTCTGAGACCTTTGAAAAGTTCAAGGAATTTCAGAATGAGGTTGAGAATCAACGTGACAAGAAAATAAAGTTCTTACGATCAGATCGTGGAGGAGAATATTTGAGTCATGAATTTGGCACGCACTTAAGGAAATGTGGAATTGTTTCACAACTCACGCCGCCTGGAACACCTCAGCGTAACGGTGTGTCCGAACGTCGTAATCGCACTCTATTGGATATGGTGCGATCTATGATGTCTCTTACTGATCTACCGCTATCTTTTTGGGGTTATGCTTTAGAGACTGCCGCATTCACTTTAAATAGGGCACCGTCAAAATCCGTTGAGACGACACCGTATGAATTATGGTTTGGGAAGAAACCTAAGCTGTCGTTTCTGAAAGTTTGGGGATGCGATGCTTATGTGAAGAAACTTCAACCAGAGAAGCTCGAACCCAAGTCGGAAAAATGCGTATTCATAGGATACCCTGAGGAAACTATTGGGTATACCTTCTACCTAAGATCCGAGGGCAAGATCTTTGTTGCCAGGAATGGATCCTTTCTAGAGAAAGAGTTTCTCTCGAAAGAAGTAAGTGGGAGGAAAGTGGAGCTTGATGAGATGACCCTCGAACCGGAGAGTAGCGCAGCACAGGAAAATGTTTCTGTGGAGCCTGCACCGGCTAGAGAGGAAGTTAATGATAATGATCATGATCAAGCTACCACTGAACTTCGAAGGTCCACAAGGACACGTTCCGCACCAGAGTGGTACGGCAATCCTGTCCTGGAAATCATGTTGTTAGATAACAGTGAACCTTCGAACTATGAAGAAGCGATGGCGGGCCCGGATTCCGACAAATGGCTTGAAGCCATGAAATCCGAGATAGGATCCATGTATGAAAACGAAGTATGGACTTTGACTGACTTGCCCGATGATCGGCAAGCCATAGAAAATAAATGGATCTTTAAGAAGAAGACTGACGCGGATGGTAATGTGACCATCTATAAGGCTCGGCTTGTCGCTAAGGGTTATCGACAAGTTCAAGGGGTTGACTACGATGAGACTTTCTCACCCATAGCGAAGCTGAAATCCGTCAGAATCATGTTAGCAATTGCCGCATACTATGATTATGAGATATGGCAAATGGACGTCAAAACGGCATTCCTTAATGGTTTTCTTAAGGAAGAGTTGTATATGATGCAACCGGAAGGTTTTGTCGACCCTGAGAATGCTGACAAGGTATGCAAGCTCCAGCGCTCAATCTATGGGCTGGTGCAAGCATCTCAGAGTTGGAACATTCGCTTTGATGAGATGATCAAAGCGTTTGGGTTCACACAGACTTATGGAGAAGCCTGTGTTTACAAGAAAGTGAGTGGGAGCTCTGTAGCATTTCTCATATTATATGTGGATGACATACTGCTGATGGGAAATGATATAGAATTCTTGGAAAGTATAAAGGCCTACTTGAATAAGTGTTTTTCAATGAAGGACCTTGGAGAAGCTGCTTATATATTAGGCATCAAGATCTATAGGGATAGATCGAGACGCCTCATAGGTCTTTCGCAAAGCACATACCTTGATAAGATATTGAAGAAGTTCAATATGGATCAGTCCAAGAAGGGGTTCTTGCCTGTATTGCAAGGTGTGAGATTGAGCACAGCTCAATGCCCGACCACGGCAGAAGATATAGAAGAGATGAGTGTCATCCCCTATGCCTCAGCCATAGGGTCTATTATGTATGCCATGCTGTGTACCAGACCTGATGTAAACCTTGCAGTAAGTTTGGTAGGTAGGTACCAAAGTAATCCTGGCAAGGAACACTGGACAGCGGTCAAGAACATCCTGAAGTACCTGAAAAGGACTAAGGATATGTTTCTCGTATATGGAGGTGACGAAGAGCTCGTCGTAAAGGGTTACGTCGACGCTAGCTTCGACACAGATCCGGATGACTCCAAGTCACAAACCGGATACGTGTATATTTTGAATGGTGGAGCGGTAAGCTGGTGCAGTTGCAAGCAAAGCGTCGTGGCGGGTTCTACATGCGAAGCGGAGTACATAGCAGCCTCGGAGGCAGCACACGAAGCAGTATGGATGAAGGAGTTCATCACCGACCTATGAGTCATTCCAAATGCGTCGGGTCCAATGGCTCTCTTCTGTGACAACACTAGAGCTATTGCCCTTGCCAAGGAGCCCAGGTTTCACAAGAAGACCAGGCATATCAAGCGTCGCTTCAACTCCATACGTGAACATGTTCAAGATGGAGACATAGATATTTGTAAAGTGCACACGGATTTGAATGTAGCAGATCCGTTGACTAAACCTCTTCCACAAGCAAAACATGATCAACACCAGAACTCTATGGGTGTTCGATTCATCACAATGTAACTAGATTATTGACTCTAGTGCAAGTGGGAGACTGTTGGAAATATGCCCTAGAGGCAATAATAAAATGGTTATTATTATATTTCCTTGTTCATGATAATTGTCTGTTATTCATGCTATAATTGTGTTATCCGGAAATCGTAATACATGTGTGAATACATAGACCACAACATGTCCCTAGTAAGCCTCTAGTTGACTAGCTCGTTGATCAATAGATGGTTACGGTTTCCTGACCATGGACATTGGATGTCATTGATAACGGGATCACATCATTAGGAGAATGATGTGATGGACAAGACCCAATCCTAAGCCTAGCACTAGATCGTGTAGTTCGTTTGCTAAAGCTTTTCCAATGTCAAGTAACTTTTCCTTAGACCATGAGATTGTGCAACTCCCGGATACCGTAGGAGTGCTTTGGGTGCACCAAACGTCACAACGTAACTGGGTGGCTATAAAGGTGCACTACGGGTATCTCCGAAAGTATCTGTTGGGTTGGCACGAATCGAGACTGGGATTTGTCACTCCATGTAACGGAGAGGTACCTCTGGGCCCACTCGGTAGGACATCATCATAATGAGCTTTAGAGACTGCCGCATTCACTTTAAATAGGGCACCGTCAAAATCCGTTGAGACGACACCGTATGAATTATGGTTTGGGAAGAAACCTAAGCTGTCGTTTCTGAAAGTTTGGGGATGCGATGCTTATGTGAAGAAACTTCAACCAGGGAAGCTCGAACCCAAGTCGGAAAAATGCGTATTCATAGGATACCCTAAGGAAACTATTGGGTATACCTTCTACCTAAGATCCGAGGGCAAGATCTTTGTTGCCAGGAATGGATCCTTTCTAGAGAAAGAGTTTCTCTCGAAAGAAGTAAGTGGGAGGAAAGTGGAGCTTGATGAGATGACCCTCGAACCGGAGAGTAGCGCAGCACAGGAAAATGTTTCTGTGGAGCCTACACCGGCTAGAGAGGAAGTTATTGATAATGATCATGATCAAGCTACCACTGAACTTCGAAGGTCCACGAGGACACGTTCCGCACCAGAGTGGTATGGCAATCCTGTCCTGGAAATCATGTTGTTAGACAACAGTGAACCTTCGAACTATGAAGAAGCGATGGCGGGCCCGGATTCCAACAAATGGCTTGAAGCCATGAAATCCGAGATAGGATCCATGTATGAAAACGAAGTATGGACTTTGACTGACTTGCCCGATGATCGGCAAGCCATAGAAAATAAATGGATCTTTAAGAAGAAGACTGACGCGGATGGTAATGTGACCATCTATAAGGCTCGGCTTGTCGCTAAGGGTTATCGACAAGTTCAAGGGGTTGACTACGATGAGACTTTCTCACCCGTAGCGAAGCTGAAATCCGTCAGAATCATGTTAGCAATTGCCGCATACTATGATTATGAGATATGGCAAATGGACGTCAAAACGGCATTCCTTAATGGTTTTCTTAAGGAAGAGTTGTATATGATGCAACCGGAAGGTTTTGTCGACCCTGAGAATGCTGACAAGGTATGCAAGCTCCAGCGCTCAATCTATGGGCTGGTGCAAGCATCTCGGAGTTGGAACATTCGCGTTGATGAGATGATCAAAGCGTTTGGGTTCACACAGACTTATGGAGAAGCCTGTGTTTACAAGAAAGTGAGTGGGAGCTCTGTAGCATTTCTCATATTATATGTGGATGACATACTGCTGATGGGAAATGATATAGAATTCTTGGAAAGTATAAAGGCCTACTTGAATAAGTGTTTTTCAATGAAGGACCTTGGAGAAGCTGCTTATATATTAGGCATCAAGATCTATAGGGATAGATCGAGACGCCTCATAGGTCTTTCGCAAAGCACATACCTTGATAAGATATTGAAGAAGTTCAATATGGATCAGTCCAAGAAGGGGTTCTTGCCTGTATTGCAAGGTGTGAGATTGAGCACGGCTCAATGCCCGACCACGGCAGAAGATATAGAAGAGATGAGTGTCATCCCCTATGCCTCAGCCATAGGGTCTATTATGTATGCCATGCTGTGTACCAGACCTGATGTAAACCTTGCAGTAAGTTTGGTAGGTACGTACCAAAGTAATCCTGGCAAGGAACACTGGACAGCGGTCAAGAACATCCTGAAGTACCTGAAAAGGACTAAGGATATGTTTCTCGTATATGGAGGTGACGAAGAGCTCGTCGTAAAGGGTTACGTCGACGCTAGCTTCGACACAGATCCGGATGACTCCAAGTCACAAACCGGATACGTGTATATTTTGAATGGTGGAGCGGTAAGCTGGTGCAGTTGCAAGCAAAGCGTCGTGGCGGGATCTACATGCGAAGCGGAGTACATAGCAGCCTCGGAGGCAGCA
This sequence comes from Thinopyrum elongatum, assembly GCA_011799875.1. NCBI lineage: Eukaryota > Viridiplantae > Streptophyta > Magnoliopsida > Poales > Poaceae > Thinopyrum > Thinopyrum elongatum. The sequence continues at coordinate 583,419,549 of CM022298.1, forward strand.
CACGAAGCAGTATGGATGAAGGAGTTCATCACCGACCTAGGAGTCATTCCAAATACGTCGGGTCCAATGGCTCTCTTCTGTGATAACACTGGAGCTATTGCCCTTGCCAAGGAGCCCAGGTTTCACAAGAAGACCAGGCATATCAAGCGTCGCTTCAACTCCATACGTGAACATGTTCAAGATGGAGACATAGATATTTGTAAAGTGCACACGGATTTGAATGTAGCAGATCCGTTGACTAAACCTCTTTCACGAGCAAAACATGATCAACACCAGAACTCTATGGGTGTTCGATTCATCACAATGTAACTAGATTATTGACTCTAGTGCAAGTGGGAGACTGTTGGAAATATGCCCTAGAGGCAATAATAAAATGGTTATTATTGTATTTCCTTGTTCATGATAATTGTCTGTTATTCATGCTATAATTGTGTTATCCGGAAATCGTAATACATGTGTGAATACATAGACCACAACATGTCCCTAGTAAGCCTCTAGTTGACTAGCTCGTTGATCAATAGATGGTTACGGTTTCCTGACCATGGACATTGGATGTCATTGATAACGGGATCACATCATTAGGAGAATGATGTGATGGACAAGACCCAATCCTAAGCCTAGCACTAGATCGTGTAGTTCGTTTGCTAAAGCTTTTCCAATGTCAAGTAACTTTTCCTTAGACCATGAGATTGTGCAACTCCCGGATACCGTAGGAGTGCTTTGGGTGTACCAAATGTCACAACGTAACTGGGTGGCTATAAAGTTGCACTACGGGTATCTCCGAAAGTGTCTGTTGGGTTGGCACGAATCGAGACTGGGATTTGTCACTCCGTGTGACGGAGAGGTACCTCTGGGCCCACTCGGTAGGACATCATCATAATGAGCTCAATGTGATCAAGGAGTTGTTCACAGGATGATGTGTTACGGAAACGAGTAAAGAGACTTGCCGGTAACGAGATTGAACAAGGTATCGGTATACCGATGATCGAATCTCGGGCAAGTATCGTACCGATAGACAAAGGGAATTGCGTACGGGATTGATTGAATCCTCGACATCGTGGTTCATCCGATGAGATCATCGAGGAGCATGTGGGAGCCAACATGGGTATCCAGATCCCGCTGTTGGTTATTGACCGGAGAGTCGTCTCGGTCATGTCTGCGTGTCTCCCGAACCCGTAGGGTCTACACACTTAAGGTTCGGTGACGCTAGGGTTGTAGAGATATTAGTATGCGGTAACCCGAAAGTTGTTCGGAGTCCCGGATGAGATCCCGGACGTCACGAGGAGTTCCGGAATGGTCTGGAGGTAAAGAATTGTATATAGGAAGTCCAGTTTCGGCCACCGGGAAGGTTTCGGGGGTAATCGGTATTGTACCGGGACCACCGGAAGGGTCCCGGGGGTCCACCGGGTGGGGCCACCTATCCCGGAGGGCCCCATGGGCTGAAGTGGGAAGGGAACCAGCCCCTGGTGGGCTGGTGCGCCCCCCTATGGGCCTCCCCTGCGCCTAGGGTTGGGAACCCTAGGGGTGGGGGGCGCCTCCACATGGCTTGGGGGGCAAGCCACCCCTTGGCCGCCGCCCCTCCCCTCAGATTGGATCTGAGGGGGCCGGCCCCCTCTCCCCTTCCCCCTATAAATAGTGGAGGGGTGGGAGGGAGGACACACCCCAGCCCCTGGCGCCTCCCTCTCCTCCCGTGACACCTCTCCCTCTCGTTGGTGCTTGGTGAAGCCCTTCTGAGATCCCGCTGATTCCACCACCACGCCGTCGTGCTGCTGGATCCTCATCAACCTCTCCTTCCCCCTTGCTGGATCAAGAAGGAGGAGACGTCTCTCCCAACCGTACGTGTGTTGAACACGGAGGTGCCGTCCGTTCGGCGCTCGGTCATCGGTGATTTGGATCACGACGAGTACGACTCCATCAACCCCGTTCTCTTGAACGCTTCCGCTCGCGATCTACAAGGGTATGTAGATGCACTCCCCTCTCTCTCGTTGCTAGATGACTCCATAGATTGATCTTGGTGATGCGTAGAAAATTTTAAAATTCTGCTACGATCCCCAACAGTACTGTTGGAAATATGCCCTAGAGGCAATAATAAAATGGTTATTATTATATTTCCTTGTTCATGATAATTGTCTGTTATTCATGCTATAATTGTGTTATCCGGAAATCGTAATACATGTGTGAATACATAGACCACAACATGTCCCTAGTAAGCCTCTAGTTGACTAGCTCGTTGATCAATAGATGGTTACGGTTTCCTGACCATGGACATTGGATGTCATTGATAACGGATCACATCATTAGGAGAATGATGTGATGGACAAGACCCAATCCTAAGCCTAGCACTAGATCGTGTAGTTCGTTTGCTAAAGCTTTTCCAATGTCAAGTAACTTTTCCTTAGACCATGAGATTGTGCAACTCCCGGATACCGTAGGAGTGCTTTGGGTGTACCAAACGTCACAACGTAACTGGGTGACTATAAAGGTGCACTACGGGTATCTCCGAAAGTGTCTGTTGGGTTGGCACGAATCGAGAATGGGATTTGTCACTCCGTGTGACGGAGAGGTACCTCTGGGCCCACTCGGTAGGACATCATCATAATGAGCTCAATGTGATCAAGGAGTTGTTCACAGGATGATGTGTTACGGAAACGAGTAAAGAGACTTGCCGGTAACGAGATTGAACAAGGTATCGGTATACCGACGATCGAATCTCGGGCAAGTATCGTACCGATAGACAAAGGGAATTGCGTACGGGATTGATTGAATCCTCGACATCATGGTTCATCCGATGAGATCATCGAGGAGCATGTGGGAGCCAACATGGGTATCCAGATCCCGCTGTTGGTTATTGACCGGAGAGTCGTCTCGGTCATGTCTGCGTGTCTCCCGAACCCGTAGGGTCTACACACTTAAGGTTCGGTGACGCTAGGGTTGTAGAGATATTAGTATGCGGTAACCCGAAAGTTGTTCGGAGTCCCGGATGAGATCCCGGACGTCACGAGGAGTTCCGGAATGGTCCGGAGGTAAAGAATTGTATATAGGAAGTCCAGTTTCGGCCACCGGGAAGGTTTCGGGGGTAATCGGTATTGTACCGGGACCACCGGAAGGGTCCCGGGGGTCCACCGGGTGGGGCCACCTATCCCGGAGGGCCCCATGGGCTGAAGTGGGAAGGGAACCAGCCCCTGGTGGGCTGGTGCGCCCCCTATGGGCCTCCCCTGCGCCTAGGGTTGGGAACCCTAGGGGTGGGGGGTGTTGGAAATATGCCCTAGAGGCAATAATAAAATGGTTATTATTATATTTCCTTGTTCATGATAATTGTCTGTTATTCATGCTATAATTGTGTTATCCGGAAATCGTAATACATGTGTGAATACATAGACCACAACATGTCCCTAGTAAGCCTCTAGTTGACTAGCTCGTTGATCAATAGATGGTTACGGTTTCCTGACCATGGACATTGGATGTCATTGATAACGGGATCACATCATTAGGAGAATGATGTGATGGACAAGACCCAATCCTAAGCCTAGCACTAGATCGTGTAGTTCGTTTGCTAAAGCTTTTCCAATGTCAAGTAACTTTTCCTTAGACCATGAGATTGTGCAACTCCCGGATACCGTAGGAGTGCTTTGGGTGTACCAAATGTCACAACGTAACTGGGTGGCTATAAAGGTGCACTACGGGTATCTCCGAAAGTGTCTGTTGGGTTGGCACGAATCGAGAATGGGATTTGTCACTCCGTGTGACGGAGAGGTACCTCTGGGCCCACTCGGTAGGACATCATCATAATGAGCTCAATGTGATCAAGGAGTTGTTCACAGGATGATGTGTTACGGAAACGAGTAAAGAGACTTGCCGGTAACGAGATTGAACAAGGTATCGGTATACCGACGATCGAATCTCGGGCAAGTATCGTACCGATAGACAAAGAGAATTGCGTACGGGATTGATTGAATCCTCGACATCGTGGTTCATCCGATGAGATCATCGAGGAGCATGCGGGAGCCAACATGGGTATCCAGATCCCGCTGTTGGTTATTGACCGGAGAGTCGTCTCGGTCATGTCTGCGTGTCTCCCGAACCCGTAGGGTCTACACACTTAAGGTTCGGTGACGCTAGGGTTGTAGAGATATTAGTATGCGGTAACCCGAAAGTTGTTCGGAGTCCCGGATGAGATCCCGGACGTCACGAGGAGTTCCGGAATGGTCCGGAGGTAAAGAATTGTATATAGGAAGTCCAGTTTCGGCCACCGGGAAGGTTTCGGGGGTAATCGGTATTGTACCGGGACCACCGGAAGGGTCCCGGGGGTCCACCGGGTGGGGCCACCTATCCCGGAGGGCCCCATGGGCTGAAGTGGGAAGGGAACCAGCCCCTGGTGGGCTGGTGCGCCCCCCTATGGGCCTCCCCTGCGCCTAGGGTTGGGAACCCTAGGGGTGGGGGGCGCCTCCACCTGGCTTGGGGGGCAAGCCACCCCCTTGGCCGCCGCCCCTCCCCTCAGATTGGATCTGAGGGGGCCGGCCCCCTCTCCCCTTCCCCCTATAAATAGTGGAGGGGTGGGAGGGAGGACACACCCCAGCCCCTGGCGCCTCCCTCTCCTCCCGTGACACCTCTCCCTCTCGTTGGTGCTTGGTGAAGCCCTGCCGAGATCCCGCTGCTTCCACCACCACGCCGTCGTGCTGCTGGATCCTCATCAATCTCTCCTTCCCCCTTGCTGGATCAAGAAGGAGGAGACGTCTCTCCCAACCGTACGTGTGTTGAACACGGAGGTGCCGTCCGTTCGGCGCTCGGTCATCGGTGATTTGGATCACGACGAGTACGACTCCATCAACCTCGTTCTCTTGAATGCTTCCGCTCGCGATCTACAAGGGTATGTAGATGCACTCCCCTCTCTCGTTGCTAGATGACTCCATAGATTGATCTTGGTGATGCGTAGAAAATTTTAAAATTCTGCTACGATCCCCAACAGAGCGGTGGAGCCTTGGCGGGGTGATCCGCCTTCTGCGTCCCCGGCAAGCCTGCCGGGGGAGTTTTGAGGCTTGTCTTTTGGAGTAACCTCGACCCCGCCAGGCTCGCCTGCCCGGCAAGGGAGGTTTTTCCTTAGTGGTATCTTGCTTGCTTGGTTGGTCTTGGTCTTCTTGATCCGCCCTTTGATTTCTCAAAGAGCCATCTCTTCTACTTGGCCTTGTCTTGAATGTCGTAACCTTGCTCTTGAGCCTGTGTACAGTCCAGGCAACACACCTGGGGGTTTGTTGCACCGACAGGAGCCCCCGGGCCTGGCCTGAACGCGCTGCCGAGCATCGTCGGGGTAGGCCCTGTTTAGTACACAGGCGAGCAAATTGCGGTAGCTCATCCTGTGAGATCTTCTTTGCTTCTTCATTAACCTGTGCTTGAGTCAATTTCTAGTTTTCTCATGTGTCGCGCAAGACATTATAGGGGGAATCCAAGCCACGATCCGTGGGCCACCCACGTCCCATGTTCACGGGGCGATAACTACCATTCCACTAGCTTCCCCGCCACAGGTGCTTCTGCCACGTGTGTTGCATGCATTGTGCAGGGTTGGTGGCGGATGTGGAGGGCACGGGAATGAGCGCCATGGCAGAAAACCAGGCGCCGTGGATTAGCGCAAAGGGTCGGCCTTGATTCCCCGAGCCGTTGATGGCGCGGGGGAGACGGATTGGAGGGGCGGGGTGGTTGCCTCCAGGGTGAGGAGCCAGCCCCCTGCCCCGTTCGCCTATAAAAGGGGGCGTAAAGCGGAGTGTTTTTTCATGGGCTTCACTCCTTCCCTTCCTTGAGTATTCCTTATCCACCATGGTGAGAGGGAGAGGACATGGTGGCTCTTCGGCGGTGGCGACGAGGGCTTCTACTCGACAACATCTCTCTTCTCCTGTCGAAAACGCGAGGGCGGAGCCAGCCACGAGAGGAGGTGGAAGGGGGCGAGGTCATGGCCGTCGTGGTGCCCGGGGTCGAGGAGGATGGGGTGGTACTCTGATTGCACCTCCTTCGGCCGCGCATCCCCCAATGGAAGGCCACATCAGAGATCAACTGCTGGAGTTCATCATCAGACTGCACAGGTCCCCGCGCGGCCGCCTCTGTCTCCCTACTCCATTCGCGAGGGTGATGGAGCTTGAACAGCCGCACGCATTGAAGCTGCACATGAGGGGTTGCTGCAATGGTAGCATGCGGGTAGATGTGGATTTCCCCGCCCCCCATGTTATGTTCTTCTGACGCAGTTGGAAGACCTTTGCTCGCGCCCACAGCTTGTCGAAGGGGCACGTCCTCCATTTTAAATTAATGGAGGCCGATCTGCTCTCCGTCAAGGTCTTTGGGTGCTCGCTTAGGGTGCTGCGCGGAGAGCTCGACCGATGACGAAAGCTCCTCCTCGAGTAATAGCGATGAGGACAGTGACGGCGATGACGATGGCGCTGATGGGGAGGACGACAGCTCTGACTCCGGCTGAACGCCAGCCGCACCATCACCGTCAGGTGGCGGCACCATCATCTGCACCTACATCTCCTTCTCGGCAAGGTGATTTGCCAGGGAATTGGATGCGGGGGTGGGGATGGTGCCTTCGGCTCCTCCAGCAGCCTTCCAGCTGGACCCCGGCAGGCTTCCTCGTGGGCTGCAGCTTCGTTCGCCCTGCCGCGTCCTGCTGGCCCTGGTGGCGGTGGCCAGGGGGATCCTTCTGCCGCCCTCTTCACCATCACCTTTGCCCACGCCCTCTCGATCTTGTCAGGCTCCTCGCCACGGGGCCTGACGGGATCAAGCTGGGCTTCTGCCCAGGCGCTCCTTTTGCCTTCTTCACCTCCCACCGTAGTGCCTAGGAGGAGAGGGACAAGAAAGGGATTACGGGGCACTTATCTTTTTTCAGTCTAAAACATGTAGGCACTTGCCAAACTTTAGTCTAAATTATGTAATCTTCTTTATCCCTGTTAGTGTTCTGTAAGATCTGTACTTGCTTATCAGCATATTAATGAAAAAGACAAGCCTTGTCGGGTACTTGTGCATGTATCATGTCCATGCAGAGGTGAGGTGCCTCTATACATTTAAGTAAACAAGTTTCCTCTGGCAAGCTATCCTGCCGGTACCTTTAGTTTGCTGCCGCGGGCATGGCCTGCCGGGCATAGAACTATAAAAAAGGGACCATCCCCTCATCGAACCCTCTCCATCAAAGGCCACTGCGACCACCTTGCCTGAAGCAACGTTTGGGACAAAGGATGGGAGCACCTATGTTTCGAAGGTGATGAGGTTTTCATATGCACAAGTTTTCTATTTATAGAACAGGTATGGATAAGAAGGAACTTATCTATTTGGCTTCCCGGGGACCGCTATGTAGGCTTGTCTCCATTTCTTCTCTTCGGGACCAAGTCCACGGCAAGAACCCTACAACTTAGTGCAGATGAAAACAGTGCTACATGTGACCTCATCTACATGATCATGCTATGCCCATGATATGCTTATGCATGCATGCAATCTTGTCGGGGGGCCCCAGCGCTTCGTTTATTCATCTGTTGCTCAGGGTCTTCGCCTGGCTTTGTACAAAGGGTTACATGCAACATCGGCAAGGCTTGTACAAAAGGGTGGCTGCCGGCAGGGCCCGACAGCTGCGCCTTACGGGTAGAACTTATGGAGATGCTCAATGTTCCATGAGTTTTGCAACTGAATGCCATGTCCGGTCTCTAGACGGACTGCGCCGGGTCTGGTGACTCGTACTACCTGGTAAGGGCCTTCCCACTTCGGCGTCAACTTGTTTGCACCCTTGGCGGACTGAACACGCCGAAGGACAAGGTCACCTTCCTCAAGGCTCCGGGCATGAACCCTGCGGCTGTGATAGCGACGCAGGGCTTGCTGGTAGCGTGCAGCACGCGTAGCAGCCCGGAGACGGTTCTCCTCAAGTAGCACAGCGTCGTCATGCCGGTGCTATTCCTGCGCTACTTCATCGTAGGCAAGCACTCGAGGTGATCCGTATATGAGATCCGTGGGGATCACTGCTTCTGCCCCATAGACTAGGAAGAAGGGAGTCTGCCCGGTAGCTCGATTTGGTGTCATACGGAGGGACCAAAGAACCACCGGAGGCTCGTCGATCCATCGCCTACCGCACTTCTGCAGCCTATCAAATGTTCTTGTCTTGAGTCCTTGCAGCACTTCAGCGTTTACCTCTCAGCTTGTCCGTTGCTTCTGGGATGGGCAACAAAGGCAAATGAGACTTTGCTTCCGAGGGCATGAACGTATTGCATGAAGGCGCGGCTTGTTAGTTGGGTGCCATTGTCAGTGATGATCCTGGCGGGTACTCCGAAACGGCACACCAATCCTTTCAAGAACTTGATAGCTGACAGTGCGGTCACCTTCCTCACGGGCTCCACCTCTGACCACTTTGTGAACTTGTCGATAGCGACGAACAAGAACTCAAAGCCCCCGGTAGCACGGGGGAAGGGCCCAAGATGTCGAGCCCCCAGACCGAGAAGGTCCATGACAAAGGGATCATCTGGAGAGCTTGAGCAGGCTGATGGATATTCTTGGAGTGGAACTGGTAGGCTTCACATTTGGTGACTAGCTCAATTGCATCTCAGAGGGCCGTGGGCCAGTAAAAACCTTGCCGGAAGGCTTTTCCAACCAGGGCCCTCGATCCAATGTGGGAGCCGCATATACCCTTGTGTATCTCTGCCAATAGTTCCTTTCCTTCTTCCCGGCAAATGCACTTCAATTTCACTCCATTGGGCCTTCTTCTGTATAGCGTGTCGTCAACAAACTGATACATACTGGCCCCCAGGCTACTCTTTCAGCTTCTTCTTGCTCTTCAGGAAGTTCTCCTATTTGGAGGAAATGGACTATGTGCCACGCCCACGTTGGAGCCTGAGGCTCGGCAACAAGGACTAGCTGCACCTCCTCGTTCACGGGAGCGCATGCCTCGACCACATAAACAGGTGGTTCAGCGGGAGGGTGCTGCTCACCAGGCGAAATGGAGTTGTTCCCGCCAACCTCTCTTTCGGGGGCTTCAGAGGGCTCTGCCGGGAGAGGCCTACCGGAGTCCAGTTTCCTCCTCTTCCTGGCCATTGTTGCCGGGGATACGGAGGGTTGAGTCAGATGGAGAACAAAAGTCCCTGGTTCCACAGGGAGTTTTTGCGCAGCGCGCTTTGACAGATGATCGGCAATGCTGTTTTCCGCACGTGGTATGTGCTCTATTTGCAATCCATCAAAGCGCTCCTTCAACTTTCTCACTTCCTCGACGTATGCCTCCATAAATGGGCTTTGATAATCCTTGTTCACTTGCCTCACCACAAGTTGCGAATCTCCATGAATGATCAACTTCTTGATTCCCAGTTCTGTTGCGATCCTGAGCCCGGCAAGGAGTCCTTCATATTTTGTTGTATTGTTGGTAGCCTTCTCCCGTGGGAAATGCATTTGAACCACGTACTTGAGGTGCTCCCCAGAGGGAGCAACGAGAAGCATGCCAACTCCTGCACCTTGTAGGGAGAAGGCACCATCAAAGTACATGATCCATTCTTGGGGCACTTCCTTGCCGGGGATAACTGTCTCCAACACGTCTTCATCAGGGGTAGGCGTCCATTCCACAATAAACTCCTCCAGTGCTCTGCTCTGAATGGTTGACGTGCTCTCGAACTTCAAACCAAAGCTGGATAACTCCAAAGCCCATTCCACTATCCTGCCAGTGGCCTCAGGGTTCCTCAGTATGCGTTGCAAGGGGAAGCGGGTGACAACCGTGATCTCGTGGGCTTGGAAGTAGTGGCGCAGTTTCCTTGAGGCCATGATGAGGCCAAAAATCAACTTTTGCACGCCAGAGTACCTCGACCTAGCCCCCTGCAACAGGGAGCTGATGAAGTACACTGGCCGCTGCACCACTTTCTTCCTTATCGCGACCTTGGAGCTGTCTCCATTACCCCACTCCTCCTTGTTCTAATCTGCCTCTGACCTTGCCGGGGCGAGTTCACTTCCTTCTCCAGAGGGGACGGCAGTTGCAGCTGCTCCTTCATCTACTTCCCGCTGTGCCACCAGCGCTGCGCTAACCACTTGATTGGTTGCCGCTAAGTATAGCAGCAACGGTTCTTGTGGTTTTGGAGCGACTAAGGTGGGGACAGAGGAAAGATAGGTCTTCAGATCCTGCAGCGCAGCGTCTGCCTCCAGGGTCCACTCCACGGGCCCAGCCTTCTTCAAGATTTTGAAGAACGACAGGGCGCGTTCGGCGGACTTGGAAATGAACCTGCTTAGTGCGGCAACACATCCAGTCAAACGCCTCACGTCTTTAACTTTCTTGGGTGCTTGAATCTACTCAATTGCCTTGATCTTGTCGGGGTTGGCCTCTATCCCCCGGTGGGACACAAAGAAGCCAAGCAGCTTGCCGGAAGGAACGCCAAACACACACTTCTCTGGTTTCAGCTTCAAGTTGATCTTGCGTAGATTTGCAAAGGTCTCTTCCAAGTCCTGAATGAGAGTTGATTTGTCCTTGGTTTTGACCACTATATTGTCCATGTAGGCTTCAATATTCCTATGCAGCTGAGACTCAAAGCCAATCTGTACTGCCCTTGCGAAAGTGGATCCAGCGCTTTTTAACCCAAAGGGCATACGTACAAAACAGTATGTGTCACAGGGGGTTATAAACGCGGTCTTCTCTTCATCTTCCTTGGACATGAAAATCTGGTGGTACCCGGAGTAGGCATCCAAGAAGGAAAGCAAGTCACATCCAGAGGTGGAATCCACGATCTGATCGATGCGCGGCAAGGGGAATGGGTCCTTTGGGCATGCTTTATTTAGATCTGTGAAATCTATGCAAAGCCTCCATTTCCCATTCGCCTTGCGCACCACCACTGGATTCGCCACCCAAGTTGGATGCAACACTCCTCTGACCAAACCAGCAGCTTCGAGTTTCTTGATCTCCTCGGCAATAAACTGCCACCGCTCCAAAGCTTGCTTTCAGGCCTTCTGTTTAATGGGTCGGCATGTGGGCAGACAGCAAGGTGGTGCTCGATTACCTCCCTGGGAACACCGGGGATGTCAGATGGTTGCCGAGCAAACACATCGACATTCGCCCGCAGGAAGGCAACGAGCGCGCTTTCCTATTTGTCATCAAGGGTGGAGCTGATAGTAAATGTACCATCAGCGCCAACCAACCCTGCCGGGACCTTCTTCATAGCAGGCGCAGCAACCTTTGATCTCTTGCTATTGGAACTCTTCGGCAAATCATCAACAGGCTCAGCGCACTCCGAAGAGGTGTGCTTCTCGGATTCTTTGTTGGTGTCCTTGCTAGCTTTTTTCCCTTTCTTGGCTTCCTTGGCAGGAGCGGGAGCTTCCGCGGCCTCTGCAGCGACTGCTTCTCGGTACATCTTATCAACGCATATGATTGCGTCCTTCTTATCTGATGGAATGGAAATGACACCCATCGGCCCTGGCACCTTCAAAGTGTTGTAGGCATAGTGGGATGCTGCCATGAATTTTGCCAGGGCAGGGCGGCCAAGGATTCCATTGTATGGCAGGGGGAGGTCGACCACATCAAACATGATCTTCTCGGTCCGGTAGTTCAGCTCTCCCCCGAATGTTACCGGCAGTGTGATCTTCGCCTTAGGACGACTCCTGCCAGGGTTGATGCCTTGGAAAGTACCGGTAACCTTGAGCTCTTCATCTGCTATCTAGAGCTTGCTGATGACCTTGGGAGATATCAGATTCAACCCGGCCCCGCTGTCAACCAACATCTTTGTGACTTTGAGGTTGCGAATCGTTGGTGAAACCAACAATGGCAAAAATCCTACCACAGTGGTACGGTCAGGGTGATCCTCTTCATCAAAGATGATGGGCGTGCGGGACCACTTGAGTGGCTTCCGAGAATCTGCCGCTGGCTCCACGGCATTGACCTCACATGGCCACTATTTGAGCTGGCGGTGAGAGGAGTGCAAGGACACACCTTCGTCAATGCACAAGGCGTCAGTGGCCTTCTGGAACTCCTGCTCGCTGGTTTCCTCTTCATCTCCTTCATCACTCCCATCATGGCATTCCTTCTTCTCACGGCCTCTGGCCGGTTTCCCTTGATACTGAGGGGCCTTGCCGGGGCGACCTCCTCTGCCACCTTGGCCCTTCCCGCCAGCACCATCTTGATCTTTGTCACGCTTCTCGTACTCAGCTTTCTGCTTCTTGACGAGCTGCTCAACTTGATGACACTCTTGAAGATCGTGTCCCTTAGTCCGATGGATCTTGCAGTACGGCCCGTCAGCCTTCCCAGCCTTCTCGGCAGCCGCGGCTTCCCGGCAGTCAGCGCACGCGGCAACTTCCTTGCCGGGAGCCTCGGTCTTGGCCTTCTTGCCGGTACTAGGAGTACTCGCTCCTTCAACAGCGATCACTGCTTTATCCTTACGGTTCTTGTTGCGTTTCTTGTTCTTCTTCTTCTGATTGGTGGCGTCATCGTCATCCTCTGAGTCAACGTCGACGCCATCTTCTTCACCGGGGAGTTGCCTCCCCTCCTCTGTTCGGGCACACTTGTCCACCAGAGTGTATAGCTCATTCACAGTCTTGGGCAACCGAACGTTCATTTTGGAACGTATCCTGCGGTTGCGCACGTTGGACTGGAACGCAGCTATCACAGCTGCTGGATGGATGTCTGGAATGCTCCTGTGCACCTAGCTAAACCTCTGCATATACTTCCGCAAACTCTCTCCTTCCTTCTGTGGGTGGAGCTGCAAGTCGCTGGGCCGCCCTGGTTCTTGATGGCCGCCCGTGAACGCGCCAATAAACTCATGGCACAGATCAGCCCAGGTCGAGATGGAGTTCTCTAGCAAGTGCGTCAGCCACGACCTCACGTTAGGCTTGAGTGCCAAAGGGAAGTAGTTGGCAAACACCCTCTCATCCCTTCCTCCGGCAGCTTGAATAGCGATGGTGTAGATGCTCAAGAACTCTGCCGGGTTCAATCTTCCATCGTACTTTTCTAGTATCTCTGGTTTGAACATACGGGCAGATGGCCAATGGACTTGCCGTAGCTCACGAGTGAAGGCGGGGCACGCAACCTCGAAAGGCAGGTACCCGCCCCCACCGGGCATGGGTTCGTCGATGTTGGGGCCATTGCGCCTATCAGACTGGCGATGGGTGTCGTGGCGTCGCTCGATGGTGACGCGCGTGTCTTCCCTCCGCCTGTCTTCCAGGACCCGTCGCTGGTCTCGACGTGCCTGAGGATCAGACGAAGCCGTTGATACGTCATCGGGTTCTTGGTCGCGTGGCCCCGGCTGTGGCCCCTGCGTTGGCTGTCATGGAGGGGACTGCACCATTGAAACGGCTCCCTCGGTGCGGCCAGCGGCTTGGGCCGTTGCCGCCGTTGGTAGAGACCGTGGCGGGCCTGCCTGCTGTGATCCTGCCGCCTCAGCGAAAACAATCAAGCTCTGGATAGTGGCCCTCCACTCATCCATTTGATTGGCCGCTGGCGGAAATCTCAACAAGAGTTGGGCCCGCGCCATGGCCTTCGAAGCGGTGCTTGGCATGGACGATGATGCAGATCACGACGTCGCCCGACTTCTGAGGGTGCCTGTAGTGGTGGCGCCATGTTCTCGCCGCCGCGAGCCAGTCGCTAGGGCGGCGTGACGACGAGGCAGATGCGCTTGGGGGTTGACGACCCCATTTGGCGCATCGTATCGGCTAGCTTGCCCTGGGGGTGGCGCGGGCCTTGTAGCCTCACCCGTGGCGGGGGCAGCTAGGTGATTACGATCCGCATTAGGGCGAGCGCCACCGCTGCGGCTGTGTCCCTCGGCGAGGTAGGGAGGCGGAGATGGAGTGTTCTCCCCACCCGCACCTTGTGGAGCATGGCCGCCGGGTTGTTGTTGGTGTCGCCCCCCTTCTGTGCCTCCTGCTCCTGCTTCGGCCGCAGGGGGAGCGGTGATGGCGCCGCCTGCGCCAGTCACGTTCCCCACGGCGTCAGCATTTCCATGTTCCCCCGCAGCCCCCACGGCATTAGTGGCCGCATGCGAGGGGGCCTTTGAGGTGGACGGGTGAGCTGAAGCATCGGATTTCTTTTTGGGCGCCATGGACGATGAAGCCGTTGATGAAGAAAACGATGATGAAGATGGCGCGCTGCTTACACTCTCGGGTTCGCGCAAGCACTTCCCCCTACCTGGCGCGCCAAAGATGTCGTGGTATCACACGGCCACCTATGGGGCCATCGGCCCCTTGTGGTTCGGCAAGGAGGAAGAGCACATTGCACAAAGAGCGGAAAGCATAGAGCAGCACGGCAACGATGACACGGGCGATTTGACCCAGGTTCGGGCCGCCGCGAGGTGTAAAACCCTACTCCTGCTTTGCTGGATTGATGAAAGGACCGTGGTGGAGACGCAGCACTCTAGCCCGGCAAGGTCGCCTCGGGGCGAGAGCAGCTACGCGTGTATGAGCATACAAGGGTCCGAATCCTTTCTAAGGTTACCACGGCCCTTCTTTTATAGGTCAAGGGGTCACCACAATGGTAAAATAGTCATTATGCACTGATTAGATAGCCACAGTGCTATCATACCTAACTCTGCAGACAGGACATGGTGCATTAAATGCGCCGCTTAGTGTCACATCATGGTGTGGCCCGGCAAGCCTTGCCGTGCCATGCAGCCATCTTCTCGCCTATCTGCATGACACGTCTCCTGGACGGGTGTCATTTAGGGACGATCTTCCTCAGAAATGGCCTGCCACGTACCAAATAATAGCCACATAATCACTTGGGGGCTTGACACCGCACCGATAGGTGACTTGCGTTGCTGTGAGGTGGAGCGGTGGAGCCTTGGTGTGGTGATCCGCCTTCTGCATCCCCGGCAAGCCTGCCGGGGGAGTCTTGAGGCTTGTCTTTGGAGTAACCTCGACCCCGCCAGGCTCGCCTGCCCGGCAAGGGAGGTTTTTCCTTAGTGGTATCTTGCTTGTTTGGATGGTCTTGGTCTTCTTGATCCGCCCTTTGATTTCTCAAAGAGCCATCTCTTCTTCTTGGCCTTGTCTTGAATGACGTAACCTTGCTCTTGAGCCTGTGTACAGTCCGGGCAACACACCTGGGGGTTTGTTGCACCGACAAAACTCAACAAGAACTCGTGAGATACGTTAGTATAAATCAATGCAACGCCTTATAATTCTACACTGTAGAAAACCACTAAAATTATTATTTAACATTGCATACTAAATGCCTCTGCATATTTAATACTTCCATCCTCAAATAGAATCATTAAACAAGCAAACATATGCAAACAATGCAAACATAACAGCAATCTGTCTAAACAGTACAGTCTGTAAAGAGTGCAATTTTAGTCACACTTCCCTTACTCCAAAAATTATGAAAATTTACCAGACTGTAGAAAATTTATCATATCTTATTATGCAAAAAATTTCAACATTTTATCACATTCTAACTTTTCTCAAGAATTCACGCACTAGCGTGCAACTTTCTGTTTTGAAACAGCAACACATAGACTTGCAAAATAAGCATGGCAAAGGCTACACTTGAAATTTTTATTGAAGTAAAAGATATAAAAAATTATTATAAATAACATCAAGCAAATCCTAATAAAATAATATGATGCTCCAAGAAAAACACATATCATGTGACGAATAAAAATGTAGCTCCAAGTAAGGTTACCGATAATGTTGGAGACGAAAGAGGGGATGCCTTCCGGGCCATCCCCAAGCTTAGTTGCTTGGATCTTCCTTGAATATTACCTAGGGGTGCCTTGGGCATCCCCAAGCTTAGTGTCTTGTCACTCCTTATTCTCCTCATATCGATATCTCACCCAAAATTGAAAACTTCAATCACACAAAACTTAACGGAACTTCGTGAGATGGGTTAGTATGATAAAGACAAATCATTAACTTTGGTACTGTCAAGGTAAGATTCATAATTGTTTCCACATAATGTCTACTGTACTCTACAATTTCCACAATTTATATTAAGCAATATAAGCCATAGAAACCATAAAACAAGCAAACTATGCATTGCAAACAGAATCTGTCAAAAACAGAACAGTATGTAAAGATATGCATTTTAGTCATACTTCTGTAACTCCAAAAATTCTGAAAAATTAGGACAACGTAGAACATTTGTATAACCATCAACTGTAAAACATTCAGAATTTTTGTACTCTCCAGTGAATTTAAACAATTCTGTTACTGGAAGCAAAAGTTTCTGTTTTTGCACAGAATCAAGTCAACTATCATCCACACTATCCCAAAGGCTTTACTTGGCACTTTATTGAAACAAAAGCTATAAAACATGATTACTATAGTAGCTTAATCATGTTAACACACAAAAACAGTAGGGTTAAATGTTGGGTTGTCTCCCAACAAGCGCTTTTCTTTAATGCCTTTTTAGCTAGGCATGATGATTTCAATGATCCTCACATAAAAGATAAGAATTGAAACACAAAGAGAGCATCATGAAGCATATGACTAGCACATTTAAGTCTAACCCACTTCCTATGCATAGGGATTTTGTGAGAAAATAATTTATGGGAGCAAGAATCAACTAGCATAGGAAGGCAAAACAAGTATAACTTCAAAAATTTCAACACATAGAGAGGAAACTTGATATTATTGAGATATGTAAAAGCATAAATTCCTCTCTCATAATAATTTTCAGTAGCATCATAAATTAATTCAACAATATAACTACCACATAAATCATTCTTTTCATGATCCACAAGCATAGAATTTTTATTACTCTCCACATATGCAAATTTATTCTCATGAATAGTAGTGGGAGCAAACTCAACAAAATAACTATCATGAGATTGAAAATTAAAATCATGATGACAAGTTTCATGGTTATCACTACTCTTTATAGCATATATGTCATCACCATAATCATCATAGATAGCAACTTTGTTGTCATAATCAATTGAAACCTCTTCCAAAATAGTGGATTCATCATTAAATAAAGTCATGACCTCTCCAAATCCACTTTCATCAATATAATCATCATAAATAGGAGGCATGCAATCATCATAATAAATTTTCTCATCAAAACTTGGGGGACTAAAAATATCATCTTCATCAAGCATAGCATCCCCAAGCTTATGGCTTTGCATATCGTTAGCATCATGGATATTCAAAGATTTCATACCAACAACATTGCAATCATGCTCATCATTCAAAGATTTTTTGTCAAACATTTTATAGAATTCTTCCTCTATCAATTGAGCACAATTTTCCTTTCCATCATTTTCACGAAAGACATTATAAAGATGAATAATATGATGCAACCTCAATTCCATTTTTTTGTAGTTTTCTTTTATAAACTAAACTAGTGATAAAACAAGAAACTAAAAGATTCAATTGCAAGATCTAAAGATATACCTTCAAGCACTCACCTCCCCGGCAACGGCGCCAGTGAAGAGCTTGATGTCTACTACACAACTTGTTCTTGTAGACTCGTGTTGGGCCTCCAAGCGCAGAGTTTTGTAGGACAGTAGCAAATTTCCCTCAAGTGGATGACCTAAGGTTTATCAATCCGTGGGAGGCGTAGGATGAAGATGGTCTCTCTCAAACAACCCTGCAACCAAATAACAAAGAGTCTCTTGTGTCCCCAACACACCAAATACAATGGTAATTTTTATAGGTGCACTAGTTCGGCGAAGAGAAGGTAATAAAAGCGTACTAATGATAGTAGATATTGATTTTTGTGATAGGAACAATAAAAACAGCAAGGTAGCAATTGATAAAACGGAGCACAAATGGTGCAATGCTTGAAAATGAGGCCTAGGGTCCATACTTTCGCTAGTGAAATCTCTCAACAATGCTAATCTAATTGGATCATATAACCATCCCTCAACGTGCGATAAAGAATCACTCCAAAGTTCTTATCTAGCGAAAAACATAAGAAGAAATTGTTTGTAGGGTACGAAACCACCTCAAAGCTATTCTTTCCGATCAATCTATCCTAGAGTTCGTACTAAAATAACACCAAGCTATTCTTTCCGATCAATCTAACCAAGAGTTCGTACTAAAATAACACCATATGATACACATCAACCAACTCTAATGTCACCTAGATACTCCAATGTCACCGCGAGTATCCGTGAGTTGATTATGCAATGTGCATCAAACAATTTCATATTCATAATACTCAATTCAACACAAAGAACCTCAAAGAGTGCCCCAAGATTTCTACTGGAGAAACAAAGACGAGAACGTGCATCAACCCCTATGCATAGATTACCCCAATGTCACCTCGGGAATCCGCAAGTTGAGTGTCAAAACACATATCAAGTGAATCAATATGGTACCCCATTGTCACCACGGGTATTCATAGGCAAGACATATATCAAGTGCTCTCAAATCCATAAAAATATTCAATCCGATAAGAATGAAATCTCAAAGGGAAAACTCAATTCATCACAACAAGATAGAGAGGGAGAAACACCATATGATCCAACTATATTAACAAAGCCCGCGATACATCAAGATCGTGCCATCAAGAACACGAGAAAGAGAGAGATTAAACACATAGCTACTGGTACAAACCCTCAGGCCCGAAGGTGGACTACTCCCTCCTCGTCATGGTGGGCACCGGGATGATGAAGATGGCCACCGGTGATGATTTCTCCCTCCGGCAGGATGTCGGAACAGGGTCTAGATTGGTTTTTCGTGGCTACAGAGCTTGCGGCGGCGGAACTTCTGATCTAGGGTTATTTCTAATGGTTTCTCTATTTATATGATTTTTCAATGTTGGAATCACGCGAAGATGGGCCTCGAGGTGAGCATAACCCACCGGGGCAAGCCAGGCCCCTCTGGCGCGCCCTGGTGGGTTGTGCCCTCCTCGTGGCTCTTCTGGCCCTACCACGAAGCTTCTAGTGCCTCTTTTGTTCCAAAACAATCATCAAAAAGTTTTGTTGCATTTGGAGAACTTTTATTTCTGCACAAAAAACAACACCACGGTAGTTCTGCTGAAAACAGCGCCAGACCGGGTTAGTTCCATCCAAATCATACCAAAACCATATAAAATTGTTGTAAACATGGCATGAATACTTCATAAATATCTGACGCCTATTACCTTTGAAGACTGTCATTCTTCCAGATGGTTAGGCGTCATGTTCTGAGCACCCAAGAGTAATTGTGGTGTGCCAGTGAACAAGTCTGCGAAGGTTTTGGAAGTCTACCTTCAAGACTTAACATGAGTGATTGGACGAGGTCTAAGTGACTTCATCTCAAGAGGAATAAGGTGAGGACTAAGTGTCCTCTGAGTTCATGTCAGCCGCCTCAACCAGATGTACAGTTGATACATCAACTAGAATTGGTCTACCAAATCATTTTGTCTTCACCGAGTGTGACACCCTGGTTTTTTGCTCTTTTTCTTTTTCTGGATTTCTTTGCCTTTTTGTTTGAATTTGGAGTTTTAAATCAACTCAGTCGGACTTAACCACTTGGGCATTTCCTTAATTTTCACCCAAGTGACTCACCTCCCTCTCAAACACCTCAATTCCTCTCTGATATATCACAAAATGACCATAGGAATATTTTTCATAAATGAAAAATATTCATTTCTTCTCAAAATCACACTTCAGTCACTTATGCTTCAAAGCAACCCTCATTTTTCTTGCCCACAAAAATCTGAGAATATTCCTGAATATTCTTTGGACCTTGGCACACCTCCCTGTGCAAAAATATTTCATAGTTATTTGGAATATTTTTGCTACAGAAAATATTTTCTGTTCTGGCCAGAAAATGCAGTTTCTACAGGAAGTGCATTTTTCCTTGATCCAATGAAGCTGAAATTTTTAGGGCTTCATTACCCTCCTAAGAAACCCTTAACCTCCAAAGCTTAGCCCTAAACTCCTTCTAGATTTCTCTCTATTAACCTCACAAGTTTCTGTCCAGAAACTTGCCAAGATGCTACACTCCCACCGAATCGACCTGTGCTCAACTCAAGAGCTTGGATCAACCCAACCTAACGAGGACTACACGCCAGACATGATTTTAATGCGCTGTGTGGCGTGATGTCAGAGTTCACGCGGTGACCACGCGTGTGCACGATGCCAGGCAGCTAGTCGACGCGCTCTGGATGCCGCCGACGTCTCTGTGGCGCTCGTGCTCGCTTCCCCGCTCGCCGCAGCTTGCCAAACCGCGCCACCATCCTCGTCCCGAAGCCATTAACTCCCCCTGGTGCTCGCCGACACCGGAGCTTGCCGCAGCGAGCACGGGCACGACGCGGCCAAGCATACAGTGCGCCCGTGCCCCTATGCTCGTCGCCACCCGAGCCCCTGTGCTCGTCTCCTCCCTCCCACAGTGGCCGCGTGAACCCCGGCCTCTTCTCCCCCTCTCACTGGAGCTCTTCATCGCCGTGCACCGTCTCCAGAGAGCTCCGGCAGAGCTCGAGACCCCCTTACCCTCCGCCTATAAATACAGCCCCCTCTAGCCTCTCCGAGCATCTCAACCCACTCACACAACCACCACGACGTAGTAGATCAGCCGCAGCCCGACCGGGCAGGCCTCTGGCCGCCGCTCCCGACCCGAGCTCGCCGGCGATCCCCTCTGCTACTCCCCACCCCTCCAAAGCCTCTCGAGCTTGACCGACTCCTTCGGCGACTCCCTGGTGATCCACTGGTGCTCGCTGAACCCGTTGGAGCCCCTGGAACCGCCCTCTCTCGCCGTCTTCTTCATCTCCGGCGAACTCCGTCCGCAACCGCCGCTGGAGACGTCGTTTCTGGCCTACTCCGGCCATACCTCGCCAAGCTACGGGTACAGGCAGGTGCGCCAAGGCCTCCTCTACCCATCCCTCCCTCTCAAAACGGCCGCCAAGCCCTCCTCGCCGGAGAGAGCCCCGACGAAGCGCCGCCGTCCTCTGTTTCTCTCCTCCTCCCCTCAAAACCCGACAGGCGGGGCCCACTGTCAGCCTCTCCACTCGCGCCCGAAGCAGTATGAGTGGAGGCGTATTCTCCGAATACGTCTTCGACGTCACCCCCTGGTTTTCTTTTATTCAAATTTAATTCAAATATTGACCAGAAACTTTGACCAGTCATAACTCCTAAACCATAAGTCCAAATGAATTGATTCTTTTTGCATTGTGTTTGTATTGAAAAATTCTAGTAGCACACCAAATTTGAGATTTTTCTCTACTGTCTAGAATTTTTGGTGAATTTCAGAAGTGTTCATGATGTTTTATTTTTGTTGTTTTATTTATTTTCAGAAGGAGAAACTTGCCTAGAGGAGAACCAGGAGGAGTGTGACCCTCCTCTGTGCTAAGGCAAGCCACACAAATATTTGCATGATGTCATTTCAATAATTATGAATTTTCCAACTTGAATATGGTTTATTTCATGCATTTAATCATTTAATAAATATTGCTTATGCTAGTTTACTTTGTCATGATTGAAGTGCTTAGTTTGCAGTAGTGTTTGAGTGCATGGACAAGTGTGAGGCAGTAGAAGTACTTTGGTAGTATGGCTATGGTTAGGTTATGGTCGGTATCATTTTCATATATGAGTTATTGATTTTACTATGTTAATGGCATAACTTAAAAATGATGGGATTGAAAACCAGTGAAGTTGAAACTAGTGAGTTAAAGTGATTAGTAGTGCAAGTAGAATGCTTTTATGATGTTGATCCGTTCCAGTTCGGTGATATGTGCTTACAGTTGCACGTCATATAGTTGCATGATCATGGCATACTATGGCTCGAGTTCTTTTATTTTGAAGTTAAACCTGATGATAATCCAACTTGAACATAATTGTTGATTGAGTCATGGTGCCACCAAATCGAGCTTCCCAGTGCAACCACATTTGCCTTTATGGGAAGGCCCTTATTCGGTCCGTTGTCATGCCTCTGGTCGGTGCCTCCAACGAGGGAAGGTTATGGGCATGTGGTACCTTGGCCCGGTAAGCAGACATAACCTTGTAAGCCCGTTGTTGTTATGGTACCTTGTCCCCGTTTGGGACCGTTGATTGTTTTGCCACGACGGTGGCCGTTGGATGTCATTGGTTGACATCGAGGCCACCCAGGACTTAGCCCAGAGGGGAGTTGGTCGGAGTGGCCGAGAGAGTGTCATGGCAATGGGTTGGTTTTGTCAGAATGCCGTTGGTCCACCCGAATGGGAGTGCGAGGCCATGGGTTCCGTGGTGTGGGTACAGTGTACTAACCTCTGCAGAGTGTTTATTAAATCTATCGATAGCCGCGTCCTCGGTTACGGACACAGCTCGTAAGTAGATCACACCATGGATCAACATAATTAAGTTAATCTTGCACACTAAAGTTACGTGATTGGCACTGGTCATGTGATGAGATTGTTGAGACCATGAAGATGGTCGTTGTTGTGGGAACCAAAGTGTTGGTTTCGTTTGTGATCCGGGAGTGATCACCGTATTGATGATGATGGTTACGAGGTAACCCGTTTGGTAAGAGAGTCCGAGGGACTCGGTGCACAAGCATGATCCACTTCATGAGTAGTCTGTTATAGACTTGCATTTAACCTGCTTAATAATCCTGTTATTGTTTGCCATTATGCTTTTACTTGTTGTGAGCTTGCAAGTACATTCAATGTACTGACCTGGCGTGTCATGCCAGTTTTCAGGAAAGTCTTACCGGATCGGAGTGCTTCTCGTGTCTAGACCGTGTCCACATCGGTGTCCCTGTGCTATGGAGTTCTACTTCGTCGTTGTTCCGCTGCCGCGTAGTTGTCGTGATCGAGGCCCCTTCATGTTCATTAAATAATGTACATACTATTCAGCCGCACCGTGTGTGCCGCTTGGCCTCGCTACTTGATGTAATATCGAACCTATGTTTCCACTAGCATCAATAAAGTGGTTGTTTTCTGTACCAAGTTGTTGTGTGTTGCCAGAAGACAAGATCTCTGGGCTGGCAATGCAAGGTAAACCGGTTGCTCTGAGCCGGGGTGCCACACCGAGCCTACCTGGTTTCAAATTCCTCACCCTTTACCTTAAGTATTTCCGCTGCTGAAGAATTTGTGATCTACCTTCTAAAGAATTTGAACTGAAGACTTTCACCATGATGGAAATATGCCCTAGAGGCAATAATAAAGTTGTTATTATTATATTTCCTTATTCATGATAAAGGTTTATTATTCATGCTAGAATTGTACTGACCGGAAACTTAAATACATGTGTGGATACATAAACAAATAATGTGTCCCTAGTGAGCCTCTACTAGACTAGCTCGTTGATCAGAGATGGTTAAGGATTCCTAACCATAGACATGAGTTGTCATTTGATAATGGTATCACATCATTAGGAGAATGATGTGATGGACAAGACCCAGTCGTTAGCATAGCATATGATCGTTCAGTTTATTGCTACTGCTTTCTTAATGTCAAATACATGTTTCTTCGATCATGAGATCATGCAACTCCCGGACTCCAGAGGAATGCCTTATGTGCCATAAAACATCACAACGTAACTGGGTGATCATAAAGGTGCTCTATAGGTATCTCCAAAGGTGTCTGTTGAGTTGGCATGGATCGAGACTGGGATTTGTCACTCCGTATGACGGAGAGGTATCTCTGGGCCCTCTCGGTAATATAGCATCACAAGAAGCATGCAAGCAAAGTGACTAAGGATTTGTTACGGGATGATGTATTATGGAACGAGTAAAGAGACTTGCCGGTAATGAGATTGAACTAGGTATGGAGATACCGACGATCGAATCTCGGGCAAGTAACATACTGACAGACAAAAGGAACTACGTATGTTGTCATTAGGGGTGGGCATTCGGTAGAAACCAAAAATTCGGTTTATACCATTCGTTTTTTTGTTAATTTGGTTAGTAAAACTAAAAACCAAAATTAACAACAAAAAACAGCTAACCGAAAATTCGGTTAACCGAAGATTCGGTTCAGTTTTCGATTTATACCAAACAATTGCTTTGTTGCTTACAAGCTACAGCTCAACTACTTACCCAGCCCTGAGACCACTTATATAGCTGAGGACCTTATCCGCTTTGGCATGGCTGGTCGGTGTGGGACTAAACAAATGAGACAGTCCGCTGCTGCTGCACACTCCACCGCCACGATTGGGCCATTCAATTTACATGGACAGCCCAGGCCTATGACCCAGAAAGCTCTAGCTGGCTGGTTTAGCTTCCACGTGGGTCTACGCATAGGAAAAGTAGCTCGCATGTGGGCTAGCTAGACGAGCGCGTGGCCGTGAGTGGCCGCCGGCTTCGCGGGACGTGTTGTCAACCTGACGAGTAATGTGAGGGATCCTTCTACTTGCCAGGAGTATTGGATCGCTCGCGGCTTCGGTTTTTTCTTTGGTCATTGGTTTCATACCGAACCTACCGATTTGAGTTCGGTTATTAAAAGTAAAAAACCGAATTTTACTGTAGCAACAAAAAAAAAACCAAAAAATCAGTTTATTCGGTATCGGTTCGGCATTCGGTTCATCGGTTTTTATGCCCACCCCTAGTTGTCATAAAGGTTCGACCGATAAAGATCTTCGTGGAATATGTAGGAACCAATATGGGCATCCAGGTCCCGCTATTGGCTATTGACCGGAGAAGCGTCACGGTCATTTCTACATCATTCTCGAACCCTTAGGGTCCGCATGCTTAACGTTCGTTGACGATA
This sequence comes from Thinopyrum elongatum, assembly GCA_011799875.1. Lineage (NCBI taxonomy): Eukaryota > Viridiplantae > Streptophyta > Magnoliopsida > Poales > Poaceae > Thinopyrum > Thinopyrum elongatum. The sequence continues at coordinate 583,444,069 of CM022298.1, forward strand.
TAGTATTATATGAGTTATGTATGTTGGTAACTGAATGTTGTTCGGAGTTCCGGATGAGATCACGGACATGACGAGGAGCTCCGAAATAGTCCGGATGTCGGGGGGATGGACCCCGAGTAGCCTCATCCGCACCCTATAACATTTCAAGACATCGGGGCTGGCAAAGCCCCTCATGCCGACTGGCCACGCGGGCCGGCTTCTAGAAGGCGGCGCACCCAAAGAAGGCGGCCTTGGGGGCGGGCCGGGTTCCAGCAGCCGGCCCCTCTTCCCCCTAGGAGTCTACACTCACCAACTACGACAAGACCAGGCATTGCAACAGTGTCACCTGCTCCCCTGAATCTCGGAGGGGCGTGGCTACAGTGCACACTGACCGAGCTGGTCACCTACCTGCCTGGCGTGGGACTGTGGCCATACGACGCCTGACGCGGCCCTCGTCAGCAAGAGTCATGCTACAACAAAAGGCAATCAGCATGGCCCGCAGGCGGCGGGCCCTACTTCTCGGCCGGATTCTCGACAGCCGGCGGGGCCCCCCAGAGGCGGGCCCCAGCAGCCGGCGGAGAACCCGGCGATCTTAGACACTGACGTCCGGGTCCTACACCCGGACGTATTACCATTGTACCCCTGGGGGGTCGGCCTATAAGACCCCCCCCCCCCCCGGGCTCACCCATGCAAAGGGTTCAGCCTTCATTTCCACACATCACAGCTAGGAGAAGAGAGGGAGCTCTACCCTTCTTCCTCCTCTAGCAACACAGCTCATAGCAGGACTAGGGGTCTTATCTCTCCGAAGAGCCCCGAACCTGGGTACATCTCATGTGCTCCCGAGCTCGTGCTCACTCTCGCTTCCGAAACCCGATGACGTCCTCATGGCTCCACCCACGATAAGCCACCCCGTGGCATCTGACGTGAGATTACCACGACAGTTGGCGCCCACCGTGGGGCCATCCGCGGCGTCGGTCGGACTTGTATTTCGGACGGGAACCACCTTTCCCTCCGGCGAGCGCGTCGCGTCCGGCTTAATCAACCAGCCCCATGCGTTCGCCTGCGCTTGCACCGGCGCATCGCCTGACGCGGGAGCCATTTGCCCCGTGAGCTGCCTCGTCGACCTCTTCGAGAAGCTCACCCTCTCCGATGCGGCCGCCCCCGAGGGGTTCCCCGGCGACGTGGTGGTCATCAACGACCCGCTCCCACCTATCGCTAGCATCGCCTCTACCGGCGCGCTCGACGCTGGCGTCTTCGTGGAGGTGATGGTCACTGGCAACAACCAGGACTCTGGCGGGGCCATCCAGGACCCATTGCGAGCAGCAATGCAGGACCTGGCTGCTCCCGTCAGTGCCAACACCGATGGGGAGGTGCTAGAAGAAATCCGCGTCAAGCTCCTCGACAGCGCCACCAAGATGGCGGCCATGAAGCGCCGCGCTGAAGCTAACCAGCGTGAGATCGACCGCGTAGCGGGCGGCATGCCGGCCGCAGGCGAGCCCAGCCGAGCCGGCGCCATCTGGCAATGCGGCGCGGCCATCGCTAGCATGCTGGGGGCCGGACGCCCGATCTACGACACACCAGTGCAGAACCTGCACGCTGCGCAAGCGGCGGCAGAAGAGCTCGAGAACATGGAAGGCGACAAACGACGCAGCCAGCTGGACCGCCTCCAGGAGCTCCTCAACGCTGCGAACATGCAGCAAGACGCGTACAACAGCGTGGTGGGAGCCGGCCGGCAGGCCGACCTCTCGGAAGGAAACCTTCCACCCCGCCGCGAGAATGGGGCGACCTCTCGGTCCCCAAGTGGCGGTGGCCGCGGCCAGCGGAACCCGGGGGCGGCTGCTAGCAGCAGCCGGCGCTCCAATGAGACGGTTGCGAACAACCGGGAAGTTCCTCTGAGAGTGGAGGGCCGGCGCCAGCAGGACGAACGTCCGCCTCCCCCTCCCCCCCCCCCCCCCCGCAGGGAGAGGCTGGCTTCTCCGGCGTCGGTTTCCCACCCGACCATGGGGGGCCGGCTGGGCCCCCGTGAAGCAGTCGGCGAGAATGATGCTCGTCGCCGAATCAAGCAGCTGGCTTGGTCCCTAGAAATGGAGGAAGAGGAGACAGTTGGCCCGGCCTGCTTCGGCCCCCGCATCCGCGACGAGCCCTTCCCCAAAGGGTTCTCGCTCCCTCGCGACACTCCTAAGTACAACAGCGCCGTGAAGCCAGAAGATTGGCTAACCGACTACGCCACAGCGGTCAGCATAGCGAACGGCAACAAGCGCGTTGCCGCGAAGTATGTTCCGCTCATGTTGCTGGGCACAGCCCGGACATGGCTGAACAGCCTCAAGGCCAACAGCATCAACAGTTGGATGGACTTCAGCGAAGTCTTCGTACGCAACTTCAACAACACCTACAAGCGGCCTCCCAAGCCTTGCCAGCTCTCCATGTGCGTTCAGGGGCCAGATGAGTCCACTCGCGACTAACTGACGCGTTGGGCCGAGTTGCGCAACTCCTGCGAAGGGGTGCACGAGGTGCAGGCCATCGAGTACTTCACCGTCGGGTGCCGAGAAGGCACCCTGCTCAAGCACAAGCTTCTGTGCGACGAGCCGTCTACCCTGGACGAGCTCCTGGTGGTGGCGGACAAGTACGCCACTGCCGACTCCTCCATGAAGTCGGAGATCCGGATTGACGCATCCGGGAAGGTGATCCTGCCGGCTTCTCAAGCGCCGGCTAGTGACTCCAACCGGCGCGAGCAGCCGAACGACAATAAGCGCAAGGCCCAGTAGCCGGCTTCTAACAGCCGGCAGGTGGCAACCATCGAGGACCAGCAGCCGGCAGGGCAACCCGGCCCCAAGCGTCAGTGGGGCGGCAAGGGTGCCTGGCAGCCGGCCTTTTCCTTCGAGCAAGCCCTCGACGCTCCTTGCAAGTTCCACAGCGGCGCGAAGCCCTCCAACCACACGACTCGGCAGTGCAGCTGGCTCACCCGAATCACTAAGGGTGAGGGCTTGCCACCTCCTCTGCCCGGCCCGATGGCTCTGGCTCCTCAGCATCCGGCCCGCCCTGTTAGCATGCTCCAAGATGAATTCCCCAACAAGAACGCCACTTACGTCGTCTTCACAAGTGAAGCCGGCGACAATCACAGTCGGCGTCAGCAGCATCACGAGGTGAACGCTGTTATCCCTGAGGTCCCCCAATTTATGCACTGGCCCGAAAGGCCCATCACCTGGAGCCGAGATGACCATCCGGCCATGATGCCTTCGCCTGGTGCCTATGCCATGGTGCTGGACTCCACCTTCTCAACCGAGCGGCGGGCCTGCTGCTTATCCCGAGTCCTGATAGACGGCGGTAGCAGCATCAACATCCTCTACTGCGACACCATGGAGAAGCTGGGCATCAAGGAGAAGCAACTCCAGCCCAGCCGGACCGTGTTCCATGGCATCGTCCCTGGGCTTTCCTGCTCTCCAATCGGCAAGATCAAGATCGATGTCCTGTTCGACGACAAGACCCACTTCCGCCGCGAGCCTATCTGGTTCGAGGTGGTCGACTTGGACAGCCACTACCACACACTCTTGGGCCGGCCAGCACTGGCCAAGTTCATGGCGGTTCCGCATTACGCGTACCTGAAGATGAAGATGCCGGGTCCGAAGGGCATCATCACCATTGCCGGCGACTACAAGAAGTCACTCACGTGTGCCGCTGCCAGCTCCCGGCTGGCCAAGTCCCTCGTCATCACCGAAGAGAAGCGCCTCCTTGATCGGGCTGTAGCCATGGCCAGCGAGCAGCCGGCCATGCCGACTGACCCCAAGGATGTTGAAGGCGAGGCCTCCTTCCAGCCGTCCAAGGAAACCAAGAAGATCATCTTGGACTCGACGCACCCGGAGCAGTATGCTGTCGTGGGGTCTAACCTCAACAGCAAATAGGAAAGTGAGCTCGTCGACTTCCTCCGTGAGAATCGGGACATCTTTCCATGGTCCCCCAAGGACATGCCGGGTGTTCCGAAGGAATTCGCCGAGCACAAGCTGCATGTGCGGCCGGATGCTAAGCCGGTCAAGCAACCCCTCTGCCGCCTATCAGAAGAGAAGAGAAGGATCGTTGGTGAAGAAATCGGCCGACTTCTGGCACCCGGCTTCATCATGGAAGTGTTCTACCCAGACTGGCTTGCCAACCCAGTCCTCGTTTTGAAGAAAAACAACAAGTGGCGCATGTGTATCGACTACACGAGCCTGAACAAGGCCTGTCCCAAGGATCCGTTTGCCTTGCCCCGGATTGATCAAGTGATCGACTCCACGGCCGGCTGCGAGCTTTTATCCTTTTTGGACGCCTACTCCGGCTACCACCAGATCAAGTTGAACCCGGCCGATCAACTGAAGACCGCCTTCATCACCCCTTTTGGCGCGTTCTGCTACCTCACCATGATGTTCGGCTTGAGGAACGCCGGTGTCACCTTCCAACGCTGCATGCAGAAGTGTCTCCTGCCACAACTCGGCAGGATTGCCCATGTCTATGTGGATGACATAGTGGTGAAGACTGAGAAGCGCGGCACCCTTTTGGAAGACCTCAAGGAGACCTTTGCCAACTGGCGCTGCTTCCAGATCAAGCTCAACCCGGAGAAGTGTGTCTTCGGAGTGCCAGCCGGCCAGCTCATTGGCTTCCTTGTTTCTGAGCGAGGGATCGAGTGCAACCCCGTGAAGATCAAGGCCATTGAGCGGATGAAGAAACCGACGAACTAGCGGGACGTCCAGAAGTTCACCGGGTGCCTGGCATCTCTTAGCCGCTTCATCAGCCGGCTGGGCGAGAAGGCCCTCCCTCTGTACCAACTAATGAAGAAGACGTAGTGCTTCGAGTGGACTGACTAGGCGGATGAGGCGTTCCTCCAGCTCAAGCAGATGTTGTCCACGCCACCTGTGCTGGCCGCTCCGGCTGCCAAAGAGCCACTGCTCCTCTACATCGCCGCCACCAACCGGGTTGTCAGCACGGTGATTGCTGTCGAGCGCCCAGAAGCCGGCAGGGCACAGCCGGTCCAGAGGCCGGTCTATTACTTGAGCGAGGTGTTGTCCGCCTCCAAGCAGAACTACCCCCACTACCAGAAGATGTGCTATGGCGTGTACTTTGCCGCCAAGAAGTTGAAGCAGTACTTCCAGGAGCATTCCATCATGGTTGTCTGCACCGCCCCTCTTGCCGAGATCATGGGCAACCGAGATGCCTCAGGCCGGGTGGCCAAGTGGGCCATCGAGCTGGCTCCCCACACCATCCACTATTAGCCCCGTACTGCCATCAAGTCCCAAGCGCTGGCCGACTTCCTCGTCGACTGGGCCTAGACCCAGTACTTGCCGCCAGCGCCGGATTCCACGCACTGGCGGATGCACTTCGACGGCTCGAAGATGCGCACCGGTTTGGGAGCCGGCATTGTTCTCACCTCTCCCAAAGGCGACAAGCTGAGGTACATGCTGCAGATCCACTTTGCCGCCTCCAACAATGTGGCCGAGTACGAGGCACTCGTCCATGGGCTCCGGCTAGCCAAGGAGATCGACATCCGCCGCATCCTGTGCTACGGCGACTCGGACCTGGTGGTCCAACAATCTTCTGGTGACTGGGATGCCAAGGACGCCAATATGGCCAGCTACCAATTCCTCGTCCAGCAGATCAGCGAGCACTTCGATGGGTGCAAATTCATCCATGTGCCCAGGGCCGACAACGAAGCAGCCGACGCCCTGGCACAAATTGGCTCCACTCGGCAGGCTATTCCAGCCGGCGTCTCCCTCGAGTGCTTGCGCAAGCCATCTATCCAACCTTCGCCAGAATCATAATCCATCTTCGTGCCGGCTGACCCTGGAGCAGCCGGATCCGGCTCGGGGACTTCAGCAGCCGGCCCAGGGACTTCTGCAGGCAGCCCGGGGGCTGCAGCACCTAAACCCGGACCGGGAACTCGAGAACCCGGCCCGGGGACTACTGTAGTCGGTCCAGGGACTTCCGCGACCCAACAAGGAGCGGCCGCCTCCAACCCGCCGCTTCCCAACCCAGCCACCCTGGCGCCGGGCGCCGTCATGACGGTGGTAGAAGCCCCATCTTGGGGGCAGCCCATCCTCAACTTTCTGGTGAGCCGCGAGCTCCCAGCCGACGAGGTGTTGGCCCGGCAAGTGCAACGCCGGGTGACTGCATACACGATCATCAACAAAGAGCTCGTCAGGCGCAGCGCGACTGGTGTCTTCCAGCGCTGCGTCGAGCCGGAGAAGGGCATAGCAATCCTCAGGGACATTCATCAAGGCGAATGTGGCCACCATGCCGCCTCCAGAGCCCTCGTTGCCAAGGCTTTCCGCCACGGTTTCTTCTGGCCGACTGCTCTGGACGACGCCAAGGAGTTGGTCCGGAAGTGCAAAGGGTGCCAGCGTTTCAGCACCAAGCAGCACCAGCCGGCCTCAGCCCTCAAGACTATTCCCATCACCTGGCCATTTGCCATATGGGGATTGGACATGGTGGGCCCATTCAAGACTGCACGCGGCGGCATGACCCATCTGCTAGTTGCCGTGGACAAGTTCACGAAGTGGATTGAAGCGAAGCCGATCAAGAAGCTGAATGGCCCCACAGCCGTTACATTCATCGCGGATATCACCGTTCGATACGGCATCCCGCACAGCATCATCACCGAAAACGGCATGAACTTCGCCAAAGGCGCCTTGGCTCGTTTCTGCGTGGCACAGGTCATCCGACTGGACCTTGTGTCGGTTTCTCACCCGCAGTCAAACGGCCAAGTAGAGCGGGCAAACGGCCTCATTCTATCCGGCATCAAGCCACAGCTAGTCGAGCCACTGGAGCGCTCGGCCGGCTGCTGGATCGAGGAGCTGTCGGCCGTCCTTTGGAGTCTCCGGACTACGCCAAACCGGTCGACCGGCTTCACACCTTTCTTCCTTGTATACGGGGCTGAGGCTATCATCCCAACGGATATTGAGTTCGACTCGCCTCGCGTCACCTTGTACACGGAGGCGGAAGCAAAGGAGGCGCGCGAAGACAGCGTCGATTTGCTCGAAGAGGCCCGGCTGCTAGCACTCAGCCGGTCCGCCATCTACCAGCAGAGCCTGGGCCGCTACCACAACAAGAAGATCAAGCCGCGTGCTTTCCGTGAAGGCGACCTTGTGCTTCGACTGATCCAGCGAACAGTCGGCCAGCACAAGCTCTCTACTCCTTGGGAGGGAACCTTCATCATCAGCAAGGCCCTGGGCAACGACTCCTACTACCTAATCAACGCGCAGAAGCCCAGGGCACGCAAGAGGAACATAGCCAACCAAGAGTCGAAGCGCCCATGGAACGCGAACCTCCTCCGCCCGTTTTACAGTTGATGCAGTGTATGTACCACGCTATCTTTTGTATTAAGTAAAGACAACAGGTACCCCATGGCGCACTCGAGGACTACCTTTTTATCTCTATGATAAGCTTTGCCTATGTATGAGTATTCATTCTTTCGCCCTGCCCGGGTCCGGTCAGCCGGCCCGGGGGCTCGCCGACTTGGCCCAAGTTGGCACCATCCGAAGTCGGCTCAGTAGTGTGCCGACGCCAAAGCCCTCTCTTCGCCCCAGCCACAGCTCACAGCATGACTGTCCGACTGGCAAGAGCTAAAGGCCGGAAACGTTGTCCACACGAAAAACGACTAAGGAAGAACGCCGATTCAGGCCAAGCCGGCCTCTTGCCTCCCCCGTCCGATTGCTCAGCAGCCGGCCAGCCGGCTTCTCACTTGACTAGCTACGCTTTAAGCGGCTGAATTAATTTCCCTATTCTAAACGGCCAAGACCCTGACCCGGCCACAGACCGCGGCACGACTGTCCGGCTGGCAGGGCGGCGGCCAAAGGAACACGGCAAAGGAAAAAGCCAAAGAAAGCAAAGGCAAAATCGAGTTAGAACTCGGCACAGCGCACAAGCATGTGGGGAAACTAAATTTATTTACATTCCAAAAGGCCCGCGGCCGGCATTCATCAGAGTTTAAAAGTACACCCCCAGTGGGTGCAACTGCGCATAACTAACTTTGTCCTTGAGCACAAGACAGAAAAAACATAAATAGGCAAGGGCCGTCTAGGCCGGAGGTACTGCGGGCTGCTCAGACGAGTCGGCGGCGGCTGTAGTGCCGGCCGGTCGGTCTCGGCCTGGTCGGCGGCGGCAGCCGACGTGGCTCCCCGCCACTCCCCGACTGGGGCCGGATCAGGCTGGTTCTGGCTGGTCGCTCCATCATCTGGCACAAAGCCGTTGCCCTCCTCGTCCTCGTCCTCCTCCGTGGCCTCGTCGCTGGAGGCGATCTCCTCCTCCGGGTTCTCCCCTCGTCCGGGTCCAGCCCGAACCAGGACGGCGGCACCTCGGTGCCGTCTTCTGCCCACTCCGGGATGAAGACATCGCCATTGGTGTACTCGGCGAGGGCCGAGGCGCGAATGGTGATCTCCTCGCGCTCCAGCTCCAACTCCGGCGTCGCCTCGTGGCGGAAGGTGGCCAGCTGCGCCATGCTCACACCTGGATACCACGCCTTCACGAACTCCAGCGCCACCTTGGCGCCGGCCCGTGCCGCGGCGCCCTTCCAGGCGTCGAGCCGCTCCCACGCCACCTCCAGCCAGTTGGCAGTCCGACTGGGAGTCCGGGGGACCTGCACACCCGGCTAGAGTCCTTCTAAGACCTGCGACCCGGAGCACTGAAACCGGCGGAGCAGACGGCGCACCGGCTCAAGACGCAGCCAAATGGCCAAGAACTGTTCGCCCAAGTTCCGGGGCCGATCTGGCGCCATCTCCACGTCCTCATGCCTCTGCTGCTCGCGCCGCGCCTCAATCGCCTAGCCGATGGCACTGGAGTGGTCCGGGAAGTACTCTGTTAAAGGAGGACAAAAGAATTAGAAGCTGGTTTCCTACGATAGCCGGCAACTAACCAATCAAGGAAGAAAGAAGAGTTACCCTCGAGGAGACCCTCAATCACCGAGTAGCCCTCCGACAGGTACTTCTCCTTGTCGGCCCAGCCCGAGCGCTGGGACTCGAACTCGGCCTTGAGGCGTTCCTCCCCGTCCGTCAGTTGTTGGACCTGCTTCGCATGCCAGGTCGCCTGGTCAGCCAGCTCCTTCTCAAGCCGGTCGCGCTCCGCGGCCGCCTGGCTGCGCTCCAGCTCCTTGGCCTAAAGTTGGCCCTCGAGCTTATGCACGCGGTCCTGCAGCTGGGCGGCGGCCTCTGCAAAGGCAAAGACGAATCATCGGCAACGGTATCAACTAAAACAAGAAGCTGCCGGAAAGATCCGGCCCGACTGCTCAGCAGTCGGCCCGAATCTCGGGGGCTACACCCAGTGGGTGCGCTTGCGCGCCCCCACTGGAAGCCGGCCTACGTACCTCGGCTCTTCCGCAACTCGGCGGTCCGGTTGGCGAGCGCCTGGTTCTGGGAGTTGAAGGCGGCTGCACGTAGGTTGTGGTAGTCCTGCGGCAAGAGCGGCATTCCGACAGTCAGAAACACGCCTTAAAGTTCCAACCCGCCTGCTCAGCAGCCGGCTTGGAACTCGGGGGCTACACCCAGTGGGTGCGCTGGCACGCCCCCACTGAAGATCGCAAAGATAAAAAAGCAAAATCAAGAGCATACCTGGATGGACGTCTGCATTGCCACCATCTCGCTCCTCACCTTCAGGAGGGTGGCGCCGTGGGCAGAGAACTTGTCCAGGACATCCTGCACTGCGAGGCTCAGGGCGGCCGTGCCGGCCCCTGATGCCCAGATAGGCGGGGCGGAACTTGTGGCCCCGGTGTCGGCTCCTTGTGAGCTCGTGGCCCCGGTCTCCACTGGCCTCGGCTCGGAGGCCGCTCGCGTCTGGCGCAGGCGCAAGGGAGTGCGTGCTGTCATGGCCTGGCTCGTCGCCAGCCCGGCGCTGGCCAGCGGCCTCTCCGGCCCTTCGGGGTGGCCGCCGCCCCGTTCGCCAGCACCCGACGCGCGCTGGGTCGCCTCCGCCTCCGGGACCACGGGGTCGGCAACCTCCCACTCCGGCGCTGTCTGGTCGGCTCCGGCTGATCCAGCCGGTGTCTGGGCCTCCACCACCAGTGGTTCTGGCTGCCCCAGATTGGCGGCCTCCGGATCCCGCCACCAGCCGGGTCCTCCTCGGCCTTGGTGTTGGCCTCCGCCTGCGCCGACGCCATGGCTTGGGCCTTCACCTATGCTAACGCGGCGGCCTGGGCATCGGCCTCTGCCCGCGCTGCAGCCTCCTCCCGCTCCTCCCATGCCTCCCGCGTGTTCCTCTTCGTCGCCTCCCGAAGGGCGACGGTCGGGTCCATGCCCCCGGTCTCCTCAGAGCCGCCTGCTGGCCCGATCAGTGAGGTGGATGGAGCCCGGGCGATGGAGATGGCGGCCCTGCGCAGCAAAGCAAGCAGAAATAAGAAACTCGGAAAAGAGAGAGAAAAACGATTAAGACAGTACGACTGATATGCTCACTGGGACACCGTTTGGCGCTCCTTCGGGGCCCTCCGGGTGGCCGCCGCCTTCGCGGCTTCATGCCGCTTGGTCGCGGCCGCTTGCTTGGCCTTCTTGGGCGGCTTATCGCCGAATAGCCCCTCAGCGGGATGTTTAGGCACGCCGGGTGCACCAATCAGCGCTCCGCTTGGCACCTTCAGGGCGGCGTTGCCCCTCACCATCTTCGTCGTCGTCCGGCCAGGCCCGGACGTCGCCGTGTCCTCCTGCGCCGCCTCCTCCAGCATCGCCTTCCCAGGCAGCATCATCCTTGCCTCCGTCTTCCAACGCGGCCGCCCCTAGCTCGGGGTCACCCGCGTCGCTCTCCTAGCGGTCCGACATCCATTGATGGCCTAGAGCCGGTGCGTTGGCTGCTACCTGGCCAAGAAAGCGCTGCCCCGCCTCCGGGTGTTCAGGTCGGATGAAAAGCACTGCATGAGAAAAGAACGGGGACCAGATACTAACCGGCGGTGGCGGGTTGGCACGGCTGTACGGCAGCTTGCCAAATCTCCAGTCGGCCTCGCTGAGCTTGCTGTCGGAGAAGTAGTTGACATGGCGGACCACCTTGACCATCGGCAGCTCCTTGGTCGACATCCGGCATGGGTCCCGGCGGCCGCTCATGTCGCAGATCAGGTGCGGCCGGGCTTGGAGGGGTGAAACCCAGCGGTAGACAAAGGTGGCCAGCAGGTCCGCCAGCTTGAGTCCCTCCGTGTCCGTCATCTCCTGAAGGCAGACTAGGACGTTGGTGATGGAAGCCGGCACCGGCCTCGGTTGCTGCCCCCAGTTTTCACGTGGCTCGCCGGGCGGGCCGATCACGAAGGCCGGCAGGTTGATGTAGTCTCGAGTCGGGTGGAGGTTGCGGATGTAGAAGTATGACTTCAGCCACAACTTCGCCGCTCCTGCAGGGTGATAGTCGGAAACCGGGTCCCGGAGCCGCTGCGCTGCACGGCGACGCAGGATCCGCACTGGGCCGGTTCGCCCTTGGCCCGGGTCCCCAGCTTCAAGTAGAAGAACCTGCCCCACAGCTCAAGGGTGGGCAGGATGCCGAGGTAGCCTTCGCAGAAAGTCACGAAGGCGGAAAGAAGAACTATAGTGTTGGGGGTGAGATGGTGCGGCTGAAGACGGTAGAAGTCGAGGAAGGAGCGGAGGAAACCGCTCGCCGGCAAGCCAAACCCACTAAGGAAATGACTCTGGAAGGCGACGAACTCACCAGCCCTCGGCGCCGGCGAGATCTCCCTCGCGTCGGGAACACGCGTCCCCATGACTGCTTCGACGGGAATCCTCTGCGTCGCGCAGAGGAACTCGATATGGCCTTCATGGACGTTGGAGCCATCCCAATTGCCTCGCGCCATGGCTTGCGGAGGCTTGGCGGCGGCACGGCAAGGTGGGACGGCGATGATGCCGCGGCGTCGCTTCGGTGGCATATGGCACGGCGGTGCAGCGATGGCGAGGAGGCAGAGGAGCAGGAGAAGGAGAAGAGAGTGGAGTGGCGCGCATGCGTTTGGCCGACCCCCTTCCCCTCCATTTATACGGCGACAACGGTGGGGCCGAGGCGATGCTTCGGGGGGTGTGGGATTAACTATGCCCACGTCCCGCACGCCCCCGCAAATCCCGCGCCTTTCAGGCGCGTAATCATTTCGCTCCGGAAGGGCAACGGTTCGCCTCGGCCGCAGCGGATCCGCGCGCGCGCCGAAGCTTTGTAGTGGTGAGCCCGGGCTTGTGGTGGCATCCCATCACGCACGTGGGCTGGCAGGTCGGCCTGGCCTGCTGGCGACATGTGGCATGCGTGCAGCGGGCGGCAGGCACGCCACCCGGTGGTGTACGATCCGGCAACCACCACGACGATTCAAACTCACCAAGCGGCTAGCTTCGCCTCAGCCGGCTTCCGGCACGCGGCTTCTTCAAGCCGGACGAGACCAAGGCGTAGGATCTCTCTAAGGGGGAAACTGCTGAGGCACACCGGCTTTGATCCGTGGCGCCTCACCAGCTTCGGGGACTACTGCCGGGGGGATGGACCCCGGGTAGCCTCATACGCACCCTATAACATTTCAAGACATCAGGGCTGGCAAAGCCCCTCATGCCGACTGGCCATGCGGGCCGGCTTCTAGAAGTCGGCGCACCCAAAGAAGGCGGCCGTGGGGGCAGGCTGGCTTCCAGCAGCCGGCCCGTCTTCCCCCTCGGAGTCTGCACTCACCTACTACGACAAGACCAGGTGTTGCAATAGTGTCGCCTGCTCCCCCGAATCCCAGAGGGGCGTGGCTACAGTGCACGCTGATCGAGCTAGTCACCTACCCGCCTGGCGTGGGACTGTGGCCATACGACGCCTGACGCGGCCCTCGTCAGCAAGAGTCATGCTACAGCAAAAGGCAATCAGCATGGCCCGCAGGCGGCGGGCCCTACTTGTCGGCCGGATTCTCGGCAGCCGGCGGGGCCCCCCAGAGGCGGGCCCCAGCAGCCGGCGAAGAACCCGACGATCTTAGACACTGACGTCCGGGTCCTACACCCGGACGTATTACAATTGTACCCCTGGGGGGTCGGCCTATAAGACCCCCACGGGCTCACCCATGCAAAGGGTTCAGCCTTCATTTCCACACACCACAGCTAGGAGAAGAGAGGGAGCTCTACCCTTCTTCCTCCTCTAGCAACACATCTTAAGGAGCAACCTTGTATACTCTTGATCATAGTCATCATAGCAGGACTAGGGATGTTATCTCTCCGGAGAGCCCCGAACCTGGGTAAGTCTCGTGTGCTCCCGAGCTCGTGCTCACTCTCGCTTCCGGAACCCGACGACGTCCTCATGGCTCCACCCACGATAAGCCACCCCGTGGCATCTGACGTGATATTACCATGACACTGGAGGAAAAGATTGATATATGGGATAATAGTGTTTGATCTCCGGAAGGGGTTTCGGATGTTTCCCGAAATGTTCAAGTACGTTAACACTTTATTTGGGCCAAGGGGTAAAGCCCACGAGGCTTTAGGAAGGTGCAAAAGGAGTTTTGCGGAGGCCAGGGGGCCAGACGCCAGGGACACTGGCGTCTGGGGCCAGACGCCAAGGACCCTGGCGTCTGGTCCTGGAGTCCGAGAAGGACGCTTACCTTGCGGGCTAAACCGACTTTGAGGAGGCTCTTTCTCCAAGAAACGACCCCAGGGCTCAACATATAAATAGTGGGACATGGCTAGCACCCGAAACACATCAAGATTCACCAAGCCGTGTGCCGGCAACCCCGTCCCCTCTAGTTGATCCTTCGTCATAGTTTCCGTTGTGCTTGGTGAAGCCCTGCAGAGAGTGTTCTTCACCACCACCGTCACCACACCGTCATGCTACCAGAACTCATCTACTACTTCGCCCCTCTTGCTGGATCAAGAAGGCGAGGACGTCATCGAGCTGAACGTGTGCTGAACGCGGAGGTGTCATACGTTCGGTACTTGATTGGGACAGATCATGAAGGTGTACGACTACATCAACCACGTTGATAAATGCTTCCGCTTAGCTATCTTCAAGGGTATGAAGATGTTCTCCCCCTCTCGTAGCTATGCATCTCCATGGATAGATCTTGCGTGTGCGTAGAAATTTTCTGTTTTCCATGCAACGTTCCCCAACAGTGGCATCATGAGCCAGGTCTATGTGTAGATGATATTCACGAGTAGAACACAAAGGAGTTGTGCGCGGTGATGTTCATATTGCTTACCACCAACGTCTTATTTTGATTCGGCGGTATTGTGGGATGAAGCGGCCTGGACCAACCTTACATGTCCACGTACATGAGACCGGTTCCACCGACTGATGCAACTTGTTTTGCATAAGGTGGTTGGCGGGTGACTGTTTCTCTCACTTTAGTTGAATCGAATTTGACTACGGTAGGTCCTTGCAGAAGGTTAAAACAGCAAACTTGATAATCACCATTGTGGTTTTGCGTAGATAAGAATGGTTCTTGCTAGTTACCCATAGCAGCCACATAAAACTTGCAACAACAAGTAGAAGACGTCTAACTTGTTTTTGCAGGGTATGTTGTGATGTGATATGGTCAAGACGTGATGTGATATACGTTGTTGTATGAGATGATCATGTTTTGTAATATCGACAACTGGCAGGAGCCTTAGGGTTGTCTTCTAATTATTGTATGGCATGCGTGTCAATCATTAAGCGCCATGTAATTGCTTTACTTTATCGATATGCGTTAGCAATAGTTGGCGAGATGACCCCAACGCAACGATGGAGATCAAGGTGTCGCGCCGGTGACGATGGAGATCATGACGTTGCTTTGGAGATGGAGATCAAAAGCACAAGATGATGATGGCCATATCATGTCACATATTTTGATTGCATGTGATGTTTATCCTTTATGCATCTTATTTTACTCATAACGGCAGTAGCATTATAAGATGATCCCTTCACTTAATTTCAAGATAAAAGTGTTCTCCCCGAGTATGCACCATTGCTAAAGTTCGTCGTTTCGAAGCACCTCGTGATGATCAGGTGTGATAGACTCTACATTCACATACAACGGGTGTAAGACAGTTTTGCACAAGCAGAATACTTGGGTCAAACTTGACGAGCCTAGCATGTACAGACATGGTCTCGGAACACTGGAGACCGAAAGGTCAAACATGAGTCATATAGTAGATATGATTGATACGTCTCCAATGTATCTATAATTTATGAAGTATTCATGCCATGTTTACAACAATTTTATATGGTTTTGGTATGATTTGGATGGAACTAACCCGGACTGACGCTGTTTTCAGCAGAACTACCGTGGTGTTGTTTTTTGTGTAGAAATAGAAGTTCTCCAAATGCAACGAAACTTTTTGACGATTTTTTTTGAAACAAAAGAGGCACTAGAAGCTTCGTAGGAGGACCAGAAGGTGAAGGAGGTGAGCACAAGACACTTGGGTGCGCCAGGAGGCCCAGGCGCGCCCAGGTGGGTTGTGCCCACCTCGAGGCCCATCTTCACATGATTCCAACACTGAAAAATCCTATAAATAGAGAAACCGTCAGAAATAACCCTAGATCAAAAGTTCCGCCGTCGCAAGCCTTGGTAGCCATGAAAAATCAATCAGGAGCCCGTCCCGGCACCCTGCCGGAGGGGGAAATCATCACCGGAGGCCATCTTCATCATCCCAATGGTCACCATGATGAGGAGGGAGTAGTCCACCCTCGGGGCTGAGGGTTTGTACAAGTAGCTATGTGTTTAATCTCTCTCTCTCTTGTTCTTGAGATGTCACGATCTTGATGTATCGCGGGCTTTGTTAATATAGTTGGATCATATGGTGTTTTCCCCTCTCTATATTGTTGTGAAATGAGTTTTCCCTTTGAGATTTCGTTCTTATCAGATTGAATACTTCTATGGATTTGAGAACACTTGATGTATGTCTTGCTATGAATACCCGTCGTGACAATGGGGTATCATATTGATTCACTTGATATGTGTTTTGGCACTCAACTCGCGGATTCCCGAGGTGACATTGGGGTAATCTATGCATAGGGGTTGATGCACGTTCTCGTCTTTGTTTCTCCGTAGAAATCTTGGGGCACTCTTTGAGGTTCTTTGTGTTGGATTGAGTATTATGAATCTGAAATTGTTTGATGCATATCGTATAATCAACTCACGGATACTCGCGGTGACATTGGAGTATCTAGGTGATATTAGAGTTGGTTGATGTGTATCATATGGTGTTGTTTTAGTATGAACTCTTGGTTAGATCGATCTGAAAGAATAGCTTGGTGTTATTTTAGTACGAACTCTAGGATAGATTGATCGGAAAGAATAGCTTTGAGGTGGTTTCGTACCCTACAAACAATTTCTTCTTATGTTCTCCGCTAGATAGGAACTTTGGAGTGATTCTTCATATGATCCAATTATATTAGCATTGTTGAGAGATTGCACTAGCGAAAGTATGGACCCTAGGCCTCATTTTCGAGCATTGCAATACCGTTTGTGCTCCGTTTTATCAATTGCTACCTTGCTGTTTTTTATTGTTCCTATTACAAAAATCAATATCTACTATCATTATTATGCTTGTATCACCATCTCTTCATCGAACTAGTGCACCTATACAAATTACCATTGTCTTTGGTGTGTTGGGGACACAAGAGACTTTTTATTATTTGGTTGCAGGGTTGTTTGAGAGAGACCATCTTCATCCTACACCTCCCATGGATTGATAAACCTTAGGTCATCCACTTGAGGGAAATTTGCTACTGTCCTACAAAACTCTGCACTTGGAGGCCCAACATGAGTCTACAAGAACAAGTTATGTAGTAGACATCAATGATCAACATAGAGATGTTCACCATTGATGACTACCCCATCTCACGTGATGATCGATCATGGGTTAGTTGATTTGGATCATGTATCACTGAGATAACTTGAGGGATGTTAATTTAAGTGGGAGCTCATTAGTAATTTGATTAATTGAACTTAATTTATAATGAACTTAGTCCTGATAGTATTTGCAAATCTATGTTGTAGATAAATGGCCCGTGCTACTGTTCGGTTGAATTTTAATGTGTTCCTAGAGAAAGCTAAGTTGAAAGCAACTACACGGACTGGGTCCGTAACTTGAGGATTATCCTCATTGTTGCACAGAAGAATTATGTCCTTGATGCACCACTAGGTGACGGACCTGAAGCAGGAGCTAATGCAGATGTTATGAACGCCCAGCAGGCTCGATCTGATGACTACTTGATAGTTCAGTGTGCCATGCTTTATGGCTTGGAACCAGGACTTCAAAAGCATTTTGAACGCCATGGAGCATATGAGATGTTCCAAGAGCTGAAATTGATATTTCAAGCTAATGCCCGAGTTGAGAGATATGAAGTCGCCAACAAGTTCTTTAGCTGTAAGATGGAGGAGAAAAATTATGTCAGTGAACACATACTCAAAGTGTCTGGGTACCACAACCCAGACACTCGACTCAGCTGGGAATTGAGCTCCCGGATGAGTGTGTTATTGATAGAGTTCTCAATCACTGCCACCAAGCTATAAAGGCTTCATGATGAACTATAATATGCAAGGAATGACTATAGCGATTTTCAAGCTCTTCACGATGCTGAAATCTGCAGCGGTAGAAATCAAGAAAGAGCATCAAGTGTTGATGGTTAATAAAACTGCCAGTTTCAAGAAAAAGGGCAAGGGAAAGAAAGGGAACTTCAAGAAGAACAGCAAGGAAGTTGCCACTCCCGTGAAGAAGCCCAAAGCTGGATCCAAGCCTGAGACTGAGTGCTTCTACCGCAAGGGTAAGGTCACTGGAAGCGGAACTGCCCCAAATATTTGGCGGATAAGAAGGATGGAAAAATGAACAAAGGTATATTTGATATACATGTTATTGATGTGTTCCATGCTAGTACTGGTAGTAGCGCCTGGGTATTTGATACTGGTTCGGTTGCTCATATTTGTAACTCGAAACAGGAGTTGCAGAATAAACGAAGACTGGCTAAGGACGAGGTGACGATGCACGTCAGAAATGGTTACAAGGTTGATGTGATCGCCATCGGCACGCTACCTCTACATCTACCTTCGGGATTAGTTTTAGAACTCAATAATTGTTATTTGGTGCCAGCGTTGAGCATGAACATTATATCTGGATCTTGTTTATTGCGAGACGGTTATTCATTTAAGTCAGAGAATAATGGTTGTTCTATTTATATGAGTAACATCTTTTATGGTCATGCCCCTTAGTGAATGGTCTATTCTTGTTGAATCTCGATCGTAGTGATACACATATTCATAATATTGATGCCAAAAGATACAAAGTTGATAATGATAGTGCAACATACTTGTGGCACTGCCGTTTAGGTCATATTGCACTGGTACCGTAAGGTGCTATACAAACGGTTTTTCACCCCTTTCTGCGATGGCATTTGGAACCGTCACCTAGTGAGTGACTGTGATAGGGGGGTCCTTCCCACACGACCCAGAAACCGTCGGGGATAGGCGAGCGGCTACTGACGATCGCCATAGAATAAACGTATGAGAAGCCGCCCCAGTCCCACACATTACATCTAGACGTTACGTTTGTGATCAGAGAGACATCCCAAACGATTACGCCGCTATTGTTGTGTGAAAAAGGTGGACATCAACATTTAATCTACCGATATGTTTGTGATAGGTACGTTATCGCACACGGTTCAAGAATGTAAAATGTGTGCGGTGCCTCTACTAACGCTAATGTGTCCATTTTCATAACTGTGTGCGATTGGTATTCCTATCACACACGCACACTGGTTTGAAAGGTTTGCCGTATTACCATGATTCGCACACGCATATGAGACGAAACCGTGTGTGCATCCGTCGGGCATCGCAAACGTTTCACGTCAAAGAACTGCCTGTTCTCTATTTTTCATCACACACGCTGTTTTCTTTCTAACCGTGTGCACATTATTTTATTCGCTCCTGTATAATTTTATTTTTCCCTGTAATTTATTATTCGAATTGGAAATTTTGAAATATGAAACATGGAATTCAAATTCTCAGCACAATGGTTCAACAACGAATCCATAAATAAAATTGTCAGTACAATATGTTCAGTAATTACAGGATTAGACAGCAATTAACTATGATGAACCACAATATTTAGAGGCGGTAAAGGTGAAGAGACAAGTGTAAATCATTTTGACTGCCGATGGTGTTGAAGAAGCGGAATGCCCATAATGTGCCTTCCTGCATGCCATAGGCACGAACAACTTTTGTCCAACCCCTTGTGACGATCGCCCGCCCATCCTTCACCGCCTTCAGGAAGACTTCTAGAGCATTATCATGGTAGCATGAATTATATACTTTAACCTTAGTTGCCTCCACTCTGGTCATGTAGTTTGCATGGTAATCATCAGTAAATAGCTTCGGAAACCACTGAAAAGAGAAAAATTTCAGATACTGAGGTCTAATAGAGTAACTTGTTGTGGGCAGGGGGAAAAGGCAACACATTACTTACCATCCTAAAGTTCACTGTTGTCTTGGACAAAGAGTAAATAAAGATCTTAATTCCCATCACCCGATTCTTTCACCTAATAATCTTTCTTAGTTTCCTCACTTGACGCTTGTTCATGAATATCTCATTGCCCCATACGCAAAAGGGATCGAAGCGTGGATCAGTACCACTCATATATGTACCTACAAGCAACCAGTAAATGTTAGAAGCTAAACCGAGATTGCACAAATGATGTAAAATACAACTACCTACGTTCCTAAGTACAAGTATTTTTAGAGATTTCAATATGAACTACATACGGATGTATATAGAATTATAGATATAGTTTAGATTAGAATCTAGATTCACTCATTTTGCTCCTTATGTAGGCTATATTGAAATCGCTAAAAATACTTATATTTAGGAACAGATGGTGTATAAGACATGGGATGCAGCTAACCTCGACGGCAAACAACAACATCGCCCATTGTAGCCCTGTTTAAGTACATGGAAAGCCAATGTTAACTACAACAGGGTTAACATCCACCAAAAATAGCAAATGGTAATAAAACGGCAGCATCTGTAGTGATATCTTCATTGCGAAAGAGTAGCACGGTAGCAAAGGGACGGATTAAAAAATGGATACAACTGTTAATTGCAACAGGCTTAACAGCATCTTAAGTCATGTTTTGTAAGTTTGTAGCCATTGAAATACAACTGTTTCAAAACGGATACAACTGTTAATTGCAACAGGCTTAATAGCCATTGAAACTGGTACTGATAAAAATGCAATTGGCAGAGTTAAACATCACAAGGCAGGTGCTGCCAGAGTAGAGAATGGTCCAGTTGTCTATAAAAAGTTAGGGAAAATAGCTAAAACGTGTTAGGCATGTTTACTACAACATGCTTAATACACCGACCGGACAAAACATATCCATTAATTGCAACTGGTATTGGTAAGATTGAACCACTATTTAAGAATTCATCAAATTAATCAGTTAATGAGCCAGTTAATCGCTACTCGTAGGGTGACTGAATCAAATAACACCTATTCATCATGTTAACTTGTCAGGCCGATTAATTGGCCCGTTAGACCGATTAATCGGTTGTTATGCCGATTAATCGCTGCTGACCCATTAACTTGTGGGCAAACAAAACCCAAAAATTTTCCCTGTAACCCGTCCCATCCCGCTTTCGTTCCTCAATAACAAGGATTCGACCAAACAATAGCATAGTTTGGCATATTACATAGCTGAGAACATGAGATTATGGTATAATACATAAATAAAACTAGATATATGTTGGCAATTCCTATTTAATCTATTGATTAATGGTCGACCAATTAGTCCAATTAATAGGCCGATTCACTGATTAATCACTACTCCCAAGCCGATCGAGCAGCTACCAGTTACCGATTTCCTGAACAATCACTGGTACGCGTCGGTGCTATACAAATGGTTTTTAACCCCTTTTCGCGACGGTATTTGGAACCGTCGCCAAGTGAGTGTGGGCGATAGGGGGGTCCTTCCCACACGACCCAGAAACCGTCGGGGATGGGCGAGGGGCTACTGACGATCGCCATAGAATAAACGTATGAGAAGCCGCCCCAGTCCCACACGTTACATCTCGATGTTACGTTTCTGATCAGAGAGACATCCCAAACGATTACGCCGCTATAGTCGTGTGAAAAAGGTGGACATCAACATTTAATCTGGCGATATGTTTGTGATAGGTACGTTATCGCACACGGTTCAAGAATGTAAAATGTGTGTGGTGCCTCTACTAACGCCAACGTGTCCATTTTCATAACTGTGCGCGATTGGTATTCCTATCACACACGCACACTGGTTTGAAACGTTTGCCGTATTCCCATGAATCGCACACGCATATGATACGAAACCGTGTGTGCGTCCATCGGGCATCGCAAACGTTTCACGTCAAAGAACCGTCTGTTCTCTTTTTTTCATCGCACACGCTGTTTTCTTTCTAACCGTGTGCACATTATTTTTTTAGCTCCTGTATATTTTTAATTTTGCCTGTAATTTATTATTCAAATTGGAAATTTTGAAATATGAAACGTGCAATTAAAATTCTCAGCATAATGGTTCAACAACGAATCCATAAATAAAATTGTCAGTACAATATGTTCAGTAATTACAGGATTAGACAGCAATTAACTATGATGAACCACAATATTTAAAGGCGGTAAAGGTGAAGAGACAAGTGTAAATCATTTTGACTGCCGATGGTGTTGAAGAAGCGGAATGCCCATAATGTGCCTTCCTGCATGCCATAGGCACGAACCACTTTTGTCCAACCCCTTATGACGATCGCCCGCCCATCCTTCACCGCCTTCAGGAAGACTTCTAGAGCATTATCATGGTAGCATGAATTATATACTTTAACCTTAGTTGCCTCCACTCCGGTCATGTAGTTTGTAAGGTAATCATCATTAAATAGCTTTGGAAACCACTGAAAAGAGAAAAATATTAGATACTGAGGTCTAATAGAGTAACTTGTTGTGGGCAGGGGGAAAAGGCAACACATTACTTACCATCCTAAAGTTCACTGTTGTCTTGGACAAAGTGTAAATAAAGAGCTTAATTCCAATCACCCATTTCTTTCGCCTAACAATCTTTTTTAGTTTCCTCACTTGACGCTTGTTCATGAATATCTCATTGCCCCATACGCAAAAGGGATCGAAGCGTGGATCAGTACCACTCATATATGTACCTACAAGCAACCAGTAAATGTTAGAAGCTAAACTGAGATTGCACAAATAATGTAAAATACAACTACCTACGTTCCTAAGTACAAGTATTTTTAGAGATTTCAATATGAACAACATACGGATGTATATAGAATTATAGATATAGTTTAGATTAGAATCTAGATTCACTCATTTTGCTCCTTATGTAGTCTATATTGGAATCTCTAAAAATACATATATTTAGGAATAGATGGTGTATAAGACATGGGATGCAGCTAACCTCGATGGCAAACAACAGCATCGCCCATTGTAGCCCTGTGTAAGTACATGGGAAGCCAATGTTAACTACAACAGGGTTAACATCCACCAAAAATCGCAAATGGTAATAAAACGGCAGCATCTGTAGTGATATCTTTATTGCAAAAGAGTAGCACGGTAGCAAAGGGACGGATTAAAAAATGGATACAACTGTTAATTGCAACAGGCTTAACAACATCCTAATTCATGTTTTGTAAGTTTGTAGCCATTGAAATACAACTGTTCAAAAATGGATACAACTGTTAATTGCAACAGGCTTAATGGCCATTGAAACCGGTACCGATAAAAGTGCAATTGGCAGAGTTAAACATCACAAGACAGGTGCTGCCAGAGCAGATAATGGCCCAGTTGTCTATAAAAAGGTAGGGAAAATAGCTAAAACGTGTTAAGCATATTTACTACAACATGCTTAATACATCGACCGTAGAAAACATAGCCATTAATTGCAACTGGTATTGGTAAGATTGAACTGGTGAGTACATACTTGATAAGTCCTGAGAGGTAGTTGCTGGGGCACTTCATCTTGGCTAGAGCCAGCCCAAAGTCAGCGGCGGTGGAGGCGAGCTGTTCCTCCGGGTCGAAGCGTGGATCAGTGCCACTGACATGTGTACCTACAGGCAACCAGTAAATGGTAGAAGTTAAACTGCAATTGCACAAATGATGTGAAATACTGTAAGACATGGGATGCAGCTAACCTCGACGGCAAACAACAGCATCGGTTGTTATGACCCTGCGTAAGTACATGGACAGGCATGTTAAGTACAACAGGGTTAGCATCCACCAAAAATAGCAAATGGGCAGCATCTCTAGTATATCTTCATTGCGGAGAGTAGCATGGTAGCAAAGGGACAGATTAAAAAATGGATACAACTGTTAATTGCAACAGGCTTAACAGCATCCTAAATCATGTTTTGTAAGTTTGTAGCCATTGAAATACAACTATTTAAAAATGGATTCAACTGTTAATTGCAACAGGCTTAATAGCCATTGAAACCGGTACTGATAAAAATGCAATTGGCAGAGTTAAACATCACAAGGCAGGTGCTGCCAGAGCAGAGAATGGCCCAGTTGTCTATAAAAAGGTAGGAAAAGTAGCTAAAATGTGTTAGGCATGTTTACTAGAACATGCTTAATACATCAACCGTATAGAACATAGCCATTAATTACAACTGGTATTGGTAAGATTGAACCGGTGAGTACATACTTGGTAAGTCCTGAGAGGTAGTTGCTGGGGCACTTCATCTTGGCCAGAGCCCGCCCAAAGTCAGCCGCGGTGGAGGCGAGCTGTTCCTCCGGGTTGAAGCATGGATCAGTGCCACTGACATGTGTACCTACAGGCAACCAGTAAATGGTACAAGTTAAACTGCAATTGCACAAATGATGTGAAATACTGTAAGACATGGGATGCAGCTAACATCGACGGCAAACAACAGCATCGGCCGTTATGACCCTGCGTAAGTACATGGACTGGCATGTTAAGTACAATAGGGTTAGCATCCACTAAAAATAGCAAATGGGCAGCATCTCTAGTGTTATCCTGAGTCATGTATTGTAAGTTTGTTGCTGGTATTGGTGAAATTGAGCTGGACAGTTAATATTTGAACATCACACAGTGTGCAGTACTGAAATAAACAAGGCACGAACATGCTTAATACATCAACCGTACATAGCCGTTGCAAGTGGTATTGGTAAGATTTAGCTGGTCAGATCTTACCTGTTAAGTCCTGGGGGGTAGTCGCTGGGGCACTTCATCTGGGCCAGAGCCTGCACCATGTCGGCGGCGGCGGAGGCGAGGTGTTCCTCCGGGTCAACACGCACAGCGGCCATCGCGCCATGGACCGCCATCAGCTCCTGGCAGTGGGGATTTGGAGGCATCAGGATGTTTTGCAGGCGCCATTTAAGCAATCAGGCCGGGGCCGTGATAGAGATCGGTGGGTTACCTGACTGGATCCAAGCAGAACATAGATGTGGTTGAAGTTGTGGTTGCGGCGGCGGCGGTTTGAGCTGCCGGTAGGGGGAGGCGCGGGGGGAGAGATACTGAGGAAATTTGATGGGTGGGGATGTGGTTGGAGGAATAAATTTTGAAATCACGCGCCTAATGAAAATTTCACTGCGAAACTTGAAACTTGGGCGGGGGAAACACACAACACAGACGAAGCGCGTAAAATACTCATGTGCGAGAAAACAGAAAATTGGCAGATCCCGTCTCCAAAAAAATGTACATGTTTAGTTGATTTTTTTTGGTCAATGGTACGCCTGGTTTATTAGGAAACATCGCACAGGTAACTGACTTATGGATCATTAACGCAAAAAAACGTAGACGGGTACGGCATAGAAACTGTGTGTTTTGTGATCTTCTAATGATTAACGCAAAAAAATGCACACGGGCACACATGCTAATCAACGCTCAAAGCCCTCAAAGGATGCTCTTACCAACATTGTACGTTAATACTACAAACTTAAAGTACTACTGGTAATTTTCTCTAATACTACAAACTTAAACTACTTCTCACATGCTGCCATCGGGGCATGCTGGCCAGACGCCGGTGTTCTCCTTCCCGGCCTTGTAGGCGGCAGCCCACCGTGCTTCGATCTCCGCCAAGCTCTCCTCACCACGGCATGCGGCCTCTTCTTTCTTGCGGCGGCGGGACTCTCTTTTCTTGACTGCTTTCTGCCTTTTCCGCTCCTTCCGTGCGGCTTTGGCCACCTCTAGATCCACCGCCCATTCGGCCATGGCAGCCTCAAAGTCCGCCCACGTAACTGTGTGGCCGCCGGCAGTGATGAACTCGGCGCGGCGAGATGCCATCACTTCCTTACCATGTGTGCAGTCGCGGGCGGCGAGGAACACGACGCGGCGGGATGCCATCGCTTCCTTACCAGTTGCTGTGCGCCGCGGTGCCATGAACGACGCTTGGAGAGAGCTCTGGGACGGAGGGGCCGGGCAGCCGTACAGTGCGGTGGTATTAAAGAGCTCAACGACAAACAACAAAGGAAATTTGGCTTCCCTTACAATTTTGCTCGTTCATTATCGCACACGATTCATCTCCGTCGCTTCCGAAAACAGTGTGCGCTGAGCCTATTGTGTATTGCGTTATGATTGGCCAAAACCCCAGCCACGCGGATCGTGCGTGTGCATTGTAGGATGCGTCGTGATCGAATGGCAATCCACATCCCTCACATCACACCCGTGCAGCTGTAGCTGGATTGGATTTATATGCGCTAAATGCCTAGAAAATGCACATAATCCCCTAAATATGGTAAATGAGCCCAGAAAAATACCAAATTTGAACACAGTGATTTGCAGGGTGTATGTTCATCGTAGAAAAAAAACTCCAGGGCAAAGAACGAAGAAAATTTGGATTCCCCTTCAATCTTGGTGATTTCCCTCTCGAAAGCATGGAACTTCCTCGGTGATGGTTCAATTTATGAAGGGCATGCATGATGACATAAGCCAAACCTTCTCAAATTTTTACCAGGGCATGGTGAGGTCATACCATGGCACCATGCCAGGCGTCATGTTTTCAAGCATTTATTTCATTTTTTCTATAGTTGAAAACCCAATAAACAAACGTTTGTGGTTGACTATTGCCACACATTTCATCGAAATATCTGTCCATTCCTTGTAAAAGGCATGAGAATTTACTAAATGGCACGAGCATGGTTTTCCAGGCCGTTCTTGTGCACCCTTTCATGCATCGATTGTTTGAACTTGAATTATGTGCATTAATGCCTAGGAAATGCACATAATCCCCTAAATATGGTAAATGAACCCGGAAAAGTGCCAAATTTGAACACGGTGATTTGCAGGGTGTATGTCCATCATAGAAAAAATCTCATGGACAAAGGACAAAGGAAATTTGGATCCCCCTTCAATCTTGGTGATTTCCCCCTCGAAACCATGAAACTTCCTCGGTGATGGTCCGATTTATGAAAGGCGTGCATGACGACATAAGGAAAACATTCTCCAATTTTTACCAGGGCACGGTGAGGCCATACCATGGCACCACGCCAGTGTCATGTTTTCCAACCATGTATTTCATTTTTTGTATAGTTGTTAACCCAGTAAACGACGCGTTTATGGTTGACTATTGCCACACATTTCCTTGAAATATCTGCCCATTCCTTGTAAAAGGCATGATAATGTACTAAATAACACGAGCATGGTTTTCCAGACCGTTCTTGTGCACCTTTTCATGCACCGATTGTTCGAATTTGAATTATGTGCATTAATGCCTAGAAAATGCACATAATCCCCTAAATATGGTAAATGAGACCGGAAAAATGTCAAATTTGAACACATTGCATTTGAGGCGGTATGTTGATCGTTGGAAAAAAACTGAATGACAAACTAGGACAAAAATTTGGATTCCCCTTCAATCTTGGTGATTTCCCTCTCGAAAGCATGGAACTTCCTCGGTGATGGTTCAATTTCTGAAGGGCGTGCATGACGACATAAGCCAAACCTTCTCAAACTTTTACCAGGGCATGGTGAGGTCATACCATGGCACCATGCCAGGCGTCATGTTTTTCAAGCATTTATTTCATTTTTCTATAGTTGAAAACCCAATAAACAAATGTTTGTGGTTGACTATTGCCACACATTTCATTGAAATATCTGTCCATTCCTTGTAAAAGGCATGAGAATTTACTAAATGGCACGAGCATGGTTTTCCAGGCCATTCTTGTGCACCCTTTCATGCATCGATTGTTTGAACTTGAATTATGTGCATTAATGCCTAGGAAATGCACATAATCCCCTAAATATGGTAAATGAACCCGGAAAAGTGCCAAATTTGAACACGGTGATTTGCAGGGTGTATGTTCATTGTAGAAAAAATCTCATGGACAAAGGACAAAGGAAATTTGGATCCCCCTTCAATCTTGGTGATTTCCCCCTCGAAACCATGAAACTTCCTCAGTGATGGTTCGATTTATGAAAGGCGTGCATGACGACATAAGGAAAACATTCTCAAATTTTTACCAGGGCACGGTGAGGCCATACCATGGCACCACACCAGGCGTCATGTTTTCCAAGCATGTATTTCTTTTTTGTATAGTTGTTAACCCAGTAAATGACGTGTTTATGGTTGACTATTGCCACACATTTCCTTGAAATATCTGCCCATTCCTTGTAAAAGGCATGAGAATGTACTAAATAGCACGAGCATGGTTTTCCAGACCGTTCTTGTGCACCTTTTCATGCATCGATTGTTTGAATTTGAATTATGTGCATTAATGCCTAGAAAATGCACATAATCCTATGGTAAATGAGCCCGGAAAAATGTCAAATTTGAACACGTTGCATTTGAGGCGGTATGTTGATCGTTGGAAAAAAACTGAATGACAAACTTGGACGGAAATTTGGATTCCCCTTCAATCTTGGTGATATCCCTCTCAAAAGCATGGAACTTCCTCAGTGATGGTTCAATTTATGAAGGGCGTGCATGACGACATAAATCAAACCTTCTCAGCTTTTAACCAGGGCATGGTGAAGCCATACCATGGCACCATGCCAGGCGTCATGTTTTTCAAGCACGTATTTCATTTTTCTATAGTTGATAACCCAGTAAATGACGCGTTTGTGGTTGACTATTGCCACGCATTCCCTTGAAATCTCTGCCCATTCCTTGTAAAAGGCTTGAGAATTTACTAAATACCACGAGTATGGTTTTTCCAGACCGTTCTTGTGCACCTTTTCAAGCACCGATTGTTTGAATTTGAATTGTGTGCATTAATGCCTACAAAATGCACATAATCCCCTAAATATTGTAAATGAAACCGGAAAAGTGCCAAATTTGAACACGGTGATTAGCAGGGTTTATGTTCATTGTAGAAAAATACTCATGGACGAAGGACAAAGGAAATTTGGATTTCCATTCAATCTCGGTGATTTACTATCACACACGATTCATCTCCGTCGCCTCTGCGAACCGTGTGTGTTCACTCACACATGCAAAAGGAAAAAGAAAACCCTCGCCCACTTCGTCCCCACCCACTCGCCGCGGACTCCTCTGCAACTCTGCACCTCATCAACTTCTATCGCGGCGGCCACCCTAAGCTCCACGGCTGTTGTCGGCGGGTGGAGGTCGCGCTCCAAACGGCACGGGATTTCGCCCCTACCACTTTCCGCCGCCTATCTGCACCGACATTCTAGACTCTGGTCGACTGGGGTTTTCTGCGGGATTGGGCCAGGGATTTTTCTCATGGAGAAGGTAATCAACTTAGCGAAATATTCACTCATCACTTCTTGCAGTCCGTCCGTCGCTGTTAATCAACCGGCGGAAATTGCCATGCAATCATTCTTGTTCTAGCTGATTCGTGGGTGTTCATTCATATGTCCACAGTGCGAGCACAAATCGGGCAAGTGTGGTCGCGGCCAGTCAGAAACGAAGTTCTATCTCACCATTCCGGATGGCTTCAGGGAGCGCTCGCTATGTTCAATCTCAACCTACCACGGTCGGCATGGCCTAAATTTGTGAACATATACCAGCTGTTGCTACATTATCTATATATTTGCATCAAATCTTTGTTACATTATCTATTTTTAATTATATATTTTTGTACTTTGCTTTCATCTATATATTGATCTGTTCTATCAGTTACTTCCATATTTGCATCTTGCTCTGTTATTTCAATATATCTAATTTACGATATTAATTTTCATTTCAAGAAGTACATCCCTTGCTTTGCAAGAACAGGAGTAGAAGGAAATCTTGGGCTTTACTTTGTTGATGACTCCATGGATGTCATATTGACAACGCAGCATGGATTTACAATGACGGTTAGCGTAAAACTTAATAAAGATGGTCACTCCTATTTTAATGCGGACCTTTGGAGAAAAATGTCTAAGTGTTATGAACTAAAAGCTGGCAATAAAATTCTAGTGCGTGCACCACAGCCTGGTCTAATTAACATGGATGTTTACTTCCGCAACATCATCAGCCGATCAAAGTCTGATCAAGGTTAGTGTCCTTTCAACTTTCTCCATGCTGTCATATTACTTAGCAAAATCGGGGTATTTGTTCTGACTAATTGATCACTATTTAAGCAACCAATTGTGATTTCATTTTCTGACTCCGTTCCTAGGCAGTAACAAATTCTATTTACCAATTTATGCGCACTATATATTCTTTTGTCATGTTCTGAATAAATAATACCTTTCCACCTTTTAAGCAGGATATGTTGGATGCATAGTGAATGATCTGTATGTTACTAAGCATACCAAATTTCACTTGAAGGACTTGAAGCATGTCATAAACTTTGTTGATAATCTGACAGAGATAGCACAACGTATGAACACTGGATTTTGGATGGGATTAATTATACCTATGGTGCACACATTGAACAAGACCAATTGTGTGCACAAAACGCTGGTAAAAAATCTTATTTTAATGTTGATACTCATAAACTATATATATCTTCAATGATATGTTACAATTGGTTTTTATTCTACATGTCAACAGAAATTACCTGCTGTAGCAGTTCCTGGATCGATTTCCCGACGTGATCGAATTACACTTGTGCCTGCTAATAACGCCAAAGTGATTGCAAGGTACTGCATTTCCCGCAGAAATGGAACCATTCAAATTAACAAGTTCTCGCTTGTCGTGGCAATGCATCCATATTGGAAAATTGGAGACACTGTTCTACTCATGCTCTACCAAGGCACAGGAGGGCTCTTCCTTTTCATTGACGAGATGCCGAGTCGCCGTGATCAAGCTGCTTCCAGCGGATAGTTGTGGTTGTTGGCCCTCAGCCTCTTAAAATGTGCTAGCTGTTACTATGTTAAGTATGTAGATATGGACCATATGGTTGTTGGCCCTTAGCCTCTTAAAATGTGATAGTTGTTACTATGTTAAGTATGTAGATATGGACCATATGGTTGTCAAAACCGTGTTACGAAGATCCTCCTTTTGTCGAATAGTGTAACCACTATATATATGTTACTCAAATGTTGTTACCCAAGTTCTTAAATTTTCATGGAAAGTATTAGTATCGTACATAGTTCATTGAGTTTAAGCATGTGCCCGATGTCCAGAAGGCATTTGCATATTAACTGTCCATATTGCAAATTCACACACATGTTAACATAAGAAAACGTATGTGTAACTTACTAATCATCGCACACGAGTACTCGCAGACGCATCGTGTGCGATACTCCTAGCCACCGCAAGCAACTAGTTTGCATTTTTCAAAGTTTTTTGTACACACAGAATCGCACACGAACTAACTGTATTAACCGTCTGTGTTGTAATTTCTCATCGCAAACAGTTCATCCGAGTCGGCTGTTTGCCACGTATCACACACATCTTGTTTACACGACTCGTTTGTGTTCTTTTGGCTCATCGCAAATAGTTCATCCATGTGAACTGTATGCCGCATATCACACACATCTTGTTAAGTTGAACCATTTCTGTTGTGTTCCCTAATCGAAAACAATTTGTCCGAGTGAACCGTATGCCGTATATCACACACACATTGATATGGCTGCCCATTTCTTTTGTTCTGCCTCATTGCAAACAGTTCGAATGGATTAACTGTGTGCCCTGCATCGTACACGCAACTAAAATCTGAACCGTGTTTGATGGCTCCGCCATCGCAAACGTTTTGCACCTTTTTTGACGGTTTTTTTACACCACCGTTTGGAATTAATGCATCGCACACAGTTTCGTCAAAGGGTCTCTGATCGTAGTGTCGCGTTAGCAGTATCCTGCAGTAGTGAATGGATTGAACTGGTGAGTTCATACTTGGTAAGTCCTGAGAGGTAGTTGTTGGGGCACTTCATCTTGGCCAGAGCCCGCCCAAAGTCAGCGGCGGCGGAGGCGAGCTCTTCCTCCAGGTCAAAGCGTGGATCAGTGCCGCCGACATGTGTACCTACAAGAAGCAAGTAAATGTTAGAAGCCAAACTGGAATTGCACAAATGACGTAAAATACTGTAAGACATGGGATGCAGCTAACCTCGACGGCAAACAACAGCATCGCCCGTTATGGCCCTGCGTAAGTACATGGAAAGGCATGTTAAGTACAACAGGGTTAGCATCCACCAAAAATAGCAAATGGGCAGCATCTCTAGTATATCTTCATTGCGGAGAGTAGCAAGATAGCAACGGGACAGATTAAAAAATGGATACAACTGTTAATTGCAACAGGCTTAACAGCATCCTAAGTCATGTTTTGTAAGTTTGTAGCCATTGAAATACAATGGTTTAAAAATGGATACAACTGTTAATTGCAACAGGCTTAATAGCCATTGAAACCGGTACTGATAAAAATGCAATTGGCAGAGTTAAACATCACAAGGCAGGTGCTGCCAGAGTAGAGAATGGCCAGTTGTCTATAAAAAGGTAGGGAAAATAGCTAAAACATGTTTGGCATGTTTACTACAACATGCTTAATACATCGACCATACAAAACATAGCCATTAATTGCAACTGGTATTGGTAAGATTGAACTGGTGAGCACATGCTTGGTAAGTCCTGAGAGGTAGTTGCTGGGGCACTTCATCTTGGCCAGAGCCCACCCAAAGTTAGCGGCGGTGGAGGTGAGCTGTTCCTCCGGATCGAAGTGTGGATCAGTGCCACTCACATGTGTACCTACAGGCAACCAGTAAATGTTAGAAGTTAAACTGCAATTGCACAAATGATGTGAAATACTGTAAGACATGGGATGCAGCTAACCTCGATGGCAAACAACAGCATCGGCCGTTATGACCCTGCGTAAGTACATGGACAGGCATGTTAAGTACAACAGGGTTAGCATCCACTAAAAATAGCAAATGGGCAGCATCTCTAGTGATATCATGAGTCATGTATTGTAAGTTTGTTGCTGGTATTGGTGAAATTGAGCTGGACAGTTAATACTTGAACATCACACAGTGTGCAGTACTGAAATAAACAAGGCACGAACATGCTTAATACATCAACCGTACAAAACATAGCCATTGCAAGTGGTATTGGTAAGAGGAAATTTGGATTCCCCTTCAATCTCGGTGATTTACTATCGCACACGATTCATCCTGTCGCCTCTGCAAACCGTGTGTGTTCACCCACACATGCAAAAAAGAAAAAAGAAAACCCTTGCCCACTTCGTCCCCACCCACTCGCCGCGGACTCCTCCGCAACTCTGCACCTCATCAACTTCTATCGCGGCGGCCACCCTAAGCTCGACGGCTATCGGCGGCGGGTAGAGGTCACACTCCAAACGGCACGGGATTTCGCCCCTACCACTTTCCGCCACCTATCTGCACCGACATTCTAGACTCTGGTCGATTAGGGTTTTCTGCGGGATTGGGCTGGGGATTTTTCTCATGGAGAAGGTAATCAAGTTAGCAAAATATTCACTCATCTCTTATCCCAGTCCGTCCGTCGCTGTTAATCAACCGGCGGAAATTGCCGTGGATTCATTTTTCTTCTAGCTGATTCGAGGGTTTTCATTCATGTGTCCACAGTGCGAGCACAAATCGGGCAAGTGTTGTCACGGCCAGTCAGAAACGAAGTTCTATCTCACCATTTCGGATGACTTCAGGGAGAGCTCGGTATGTTCAATCACAACCTACCATGGTCGGCATGGCCTAAATTTGTGAACATATACCGTTTGTTGCTACATTTGGATAAAAGGTACGGTGCCACTTGCAGCTTAGATGTCGAAGCCGATTTTTTCCCCTATATTAGGCAAATATATGATGTATTGTTCATTCAATTACTCTCATATTTGCATCAAATCTTTGTTACATTATCTAGTTTTAATTATATATTTTTGTACTTTGCTTTCATCTATATATTGATCTGTTCTATCTGTTACTTCCATATTTGCATCTTGCTCTGTTATTTCAATATATCTAATTTACGATATTAACTTTCATTTCAAGCAGTACATCCCTTGCTTTGCAAGAACAGGAGTAGAAGGAAATCTTGGGCTTTACTTTGTTGATGACTCCATGGATGTCATATTGACAACGCAGCATGGATTTACAATGACGGTTAGCGTAAAACTTGATAAAGATGGTCACTCCTATTTTGATGCAGACCTTTGGAGAAAAATGTCTAAGTGTTATGAACTGAAAGCTGGCAATAAAATTCTAGTGCATGCACCACAGCCTGGTCTAATTAACATGGATGTTTACTTCCCCAACGTCATCAGTCGATCAAAGTCTGATCGAGGTTAGTGTCCTTTCAACTTTCTCCATGCTGGCATATTACTTAGCAAAATCGGGGTATTTGTTCTGACTAATTGATCACTATTTAAGTAACCAATTGTGATTTCATTTTCTGACTCCATTCCTAGGCAGTAACAAATTCTATTTACCAATTTATGTGCACTATATATTCTTCTGCCATGTTCTGAATAAATAATACATTTCCACCTTTTAAGCAGGATATGTTGGATGCATAGTGAACGATCTGTATGTTACTAAGCGTACCAAATTTCACTGGAAGGACTTGAAGCATGTCATAAACTTTGTTGATAATCTGACAGAGATAGCACAACGTATGAACGCTGGATTTCTGATGGGATTAATTATACCTATGGTGCACACATTGAACAAGACCAATTGTGTGCGCAAAACGCTGGTACAAAGTCTTATTTTTATGTTGATGCTCATAAACTATATATATCTTCAACGATATGTTACAATTGGTTTTTATTCTACATTTCAATAGAAACTGCCCGCTGTAGCAGTTCCTAGATCGATTTCCTGGCGTGGTCGAATTACACTTGTGCCTGCTAATAACGCCAAAGTGATTGCAAGGTACTGCATTTCCCACAGAAATGGAACCATTCAAATTAACAAGTTCTCGCTTGTCGTGGCAAAGCATCCATATTGGAAAATTGGAGACACTGTTCTACTCATGCTCTACCAAGGCACAGGAGGGCTCTTCCTTTTCATTAACGAGATGCCGAGTGGCCGTGATCAAGCTGCTTCCAGCGGATAGTTGTGGTTGTTGGCCCTCAGCCTCTTAAAATGTGCTAGTTGTTACTATGTTAAGTATGTAGATATGGGCCATATGGTTGTTGGCCCTCAGCCTCTTAAAATGTGATAGTTGTTACTATGTTAAGTATGTAGATATGGACCATATGGTAGTCAAAACCGTGTTACGAAGATCCTCCTTTTGTCGAATAGTGTAACCACTATATATATGTTACTCAAATGTTGTTAGCCAAGTTCTTAAATTTTCATGGAAAGTATTAGTATGGTACACAGTTCATTGAGTTTAAGCGTGTGCCCGATGTCCAGAAGGCATTTGCATATTAACTGTCCATATTGCAAATTCACACATGTGTTAACATAAGGAAACGTATGTGTAACTTACTAATCATTGCACACGAGTACTCACAGACGCATCGTGTGCGATACTCCTAGCCACCGCAAGCAACTAGTTTGCAATTTTCAAAGTTTTTTGTACACACAGAATCGCACACGAATTATCTATAGTAACCGTCTGTGTTGTAATTTCTCATCGCAAACAGTTCATCCGAGTCGGCTGTTTGCCGCGTATCACACACATCTTGTTCACACGACTCATTTGTGTTCTTTTGGCTCATCGCAAACAATTCATCTATGTGAACTGAATGCCGCATATTGATTGTCCATATTGCAAATTCAGATAATTTAAAGCACATCATCGAAAATAATATTGTTGGACGGCTATTCCCGGCTATGTTCATCTGCTATATGCAATAATTATGCATGTGCTTGCTCGCCGTTTAGGCGGCCGTGGCGCGCTCTGCTCGCGTGCCTCCGCGCGCTCTACTCGCCGTTTAGGCGCCCTCGAGTCACGTCCCTCTGCGCGCTCTGCTCGCCGTTTAGGTGCCAAGGCTCGCTCGAGTCGCGTCCCTCCGCACGCGCTCTGCTAGCGGTTGGGGCCGGCGCACGATCATGTTTGGGAAGCTTTAGTTATTTGATCTTAGATTATGTTAATTAATTATACCTCTAGAGCCGGAATCATCCGGCTCTAGAGGTATAATTAATTAACCTAAACTATGATCCCCGGCGCCCGTTCCCGTCGCGCAACTCCATCCTGTCGTCGGCCGTTGGGGGAATGTCGGTATGTGTGGGTAACTAGCTAGCAAGTGGATCAGTAGCGAGTCGCCGCCGGCAGCCATTGCTGTGGTTATTTATAGCTAGCAGCTAGCTAGGGGATTGGGGATTTTACAATTCACCCCTGTGGAGCGCGGGAAGCCTTCGCTGGAGCGCGAGAAGCCTTCACTGGAGCGCGGGAAGACTAAGTGGAGCACACAACCCGACAACCATATGCGGTGTCACGTGTTACCACACACATGTTAACATAAGGAAACGTATGTGTAACTTACTAACCATCGCACACATGTACTCGCACACACATCGTGTGCGATACTCCTAGCCATCACAAGCAACTAGTATGCATTTTTCAAAGTTTTTACTACACACAGAATCGCACACGAATTAACTCTAGTAACCGTCTGTGTTATATTTTCTCATCGCAAACAGTTCATCTGAGTGGGCTGTTTGCCGTGTATCACACACATCTTATTTACATGAATCGTTTGTGTTCTTTTGGCTCATCGCAAACAGTTCATCTATGTGAACTATATGCCGCATATCACACACACGTTGTTAAGTTGAACCGTTTCTGTTGCGTTCCCTAATCGAAAACAGTTCGTCCGAGTGAACCGTATGCCGTATATCACACACACCTTGATCTGGCTAACCGTTTCTGTTGCACTCCCTAATAGCAAACAGTTCATCTGAGCGAACTATATGCCGTATATTGCACACACCTTGATATGGCTGCCCGTTTCTGGCAGGTGCAACATTAGCTGACTCCATCTCAAACAGGATGTCACGAAGCCAATCATTAGCATCCATAGGATTGGTGGAGTTGCGGAAAATGGACGGGTTGAGGCGCACGAATTCTGGCAGTGTCATTGGGGCAGGCTGTTGATGCGCATTCTGGTTCGGAAACTGGGCCATTACCCCAGTCATAAACTGACGATTCAGCTCAAACTGCTGCATCTTTGCGGCAATATAGGGTGGAGGTGGAGGATCGTCAGCCATCCTGCTAAAAACATCAGGGAGCAGTTTAACAAGGGGTGGAGCAGGTGTATGGAGTCATTCATGATGTAACTTGAACAATGAGCAAAGGCACAGTATGTACAAAACAGTGGTCTTTAAAGACATACACATACATATGTAGAGCCAATTACACGCTGTTAGGAGGAGTTCAGACAAGAGAACATCCTAGACATACTAGGTGGCACGCATGCTCGCGATGGAGGGATACAACAACGAGACATAGCAAAGGCTACATCAGCGTCGGAGAAAACCACTAGAGCGAGGAGTCTGCAGGGGATGACGCAGGGTGCCCTCGATAAAAGGATCCTGCGGCCCGTGAACAACGTGAAGCAGATCCTGGCCCTCAATTCAACAAAGGCGTAATACAAACCTCCGGGTGGAAGTGATCACGAGAACCTATGGTAGAGTTAGCAAAATCATTTAATCCGAATAGAAGAGAGATCAGAATCCCAGAGTATAGACAAGGAGTAAAAGATCCTAATACCACCCATTGGCGACGAGGGCCCGTAAGCCACACTGCCATGTTAGTAAAACAGTTTTCCAAAGACTAGACTCAACTTCGGCCAAGGAGTTGGAAAGAAGGGTTCCTACAGGCAGTCGGCTCGGATACCAACTTGTGACGCCCCCGATTTGACCGTACACTAATCATACACGCAAATGTGTACGATCAAGATCAGGGACTCACGGGAAGATATCACAACACAACTCTAGACACAAATTGAAATAAAACAAGCTTTATATTACAAGCCAGGGGCCTCGAGGGCTCGAATACAAAAGCTCGATACACAAGAGTCAACGGAAGCAACAATATCTAAGTACAGACATAAGTTAAACAAGACTGCCTTAAGAAGGAAAACACAAAAGCAACATCGACCGAAGAGGCAAGGCCTCCTGCCTGGGACCTCCTAACTACTCCTAGTCGTCGGCGGCCTCCACGTAGTAGTAGGCACCCTCCGGGTAGTAGTAGTAGTCGACTGGGGTGGCATCTGGCTCCTGGGATCCACCCTCTGGTTGCAACAACCGGAAAGAAGAAAGAAGGGGGAAAAGGGGTAGCAAAGCAACCGTGAGTACTCATCCAAAGTACTCGCAAGCATCAGATCTATACTAAGTATGCATTGGTATCAAAGGAAGGTATGTATCTGTGGACTGAACTACATAATGCCAGAATAGAGTGGAAGGCCTAGCCTATCGAAGACTAGCATCTTCAAGCAGCTCCAAGCATCTTGCAGCATTCAGAAGAGTATAGAATAGCAGTTTATAATTTAACAAGCATGTTGTAGTATCAATGCCTAGAGATCCTTCCTCGACTCCCTGCGAGAAAGCAATCCCGGAGCCACATATCTATCACATATCTCAAGTATCCATTTCTAGTTGTAATAGATCAAGATACAAGTCTGAACGTCCATTACTATGGACACGGTATTCGAATAGATAACTTCCCTGCAGGGGTGCACCACATTACCCAACACACTTGATTACTCTGGCCGGACACACTTTTCTGAGTCAATACCCGGCCTCGGAAGATCAACACGTCGCAGCCCTACCTAGGCTCAGCAGAGAGGTCCCCACTGGTTTACATCCTAAGCACTCCGGGGTGTTGGGCCCATCGCCCATTGCACTCCGGGTCGTTGTGTGTAGGGTGGATACCAGCACCACCCGTGAAGTGGATGGCACGATCCGACCGTGCCACAATGCTGAACTGGACATCTGACAAAGCTTGGGCTAATACTGTGACGCCGAGTGCCCATAACTGTTCCCGCGTGGTGGTTAGTGCGTAAAGGCCAGAGGCCAACTCAGATCAAATACCCAAATCATTAGTGCATTGGGAGCTCATGAAGACGAGCAGACACCCACGATCGATGTGACCCTGTCGCCCCGTCTCGTGGACTTACGGCAAGGGCCCAGAATGCCCAGCCATGCCACGTAATTATCTCGCGGGTGCTCTCCGGGCCCGCCTGACTTTCACATCAACTCGCGGGTACCCCTTAGGGCCGACCCGACTTTAACAAAGGTCTGAAGTAAAGTCAGGGTAACCGTGTGTCCAAACATCAAGGGGGAAAACCCGAGGAATCACCCTCTAGGAATTCCACTCGATGTAATCGTCAAGGTGAACGTAGGAGGAATCACCCTCGAGGTCCACGCTTGAGGGGTTGCACAACAGGGTCGTATCGGGAGTGGTGAAGGAGGAATCACTCTCGATGACCACGACCGAATAGCTACACTACAGAGTTATCATCAGGAGTGCGTTACGAGGTATCACCCTCGGCACTCGATAGTAGCTCTGCAGAGTCGAGCAACAAAAGGGGCGTGATGTGATGTGAGGTGTCGGGCTCTGGTCGTTGATCACGTTGATCGAGTCGTCGATGATGAAGCAGGGGCAACAAGGACAAGGTGGGGGTCACTGATGGATCACTAACCAACCTATACTAAGCAGTTTAGGATAAGCAGGTAAGGTACAATGAGCAGGTTACAAAAGCAGGCTATGCATCAGAATAGGAGAAAACAATAATAGTAGCAAAATCTAATGCAAGCATGAGAGAGAATGAAATTGGCGATATCGAAGTGATCAAGGGGGGGCTTGCCTGGAAGCTCTGCTGAAAAGGAAGAAGAGTCGTCGGTGACGTAGTCGATCACAGTGGCATCAGCAGCGGTCTCGGGGTCTACCGGAGAGAAGAGGGGGAAGAAATAGTAAATAAAAAGCAAACAAGTGCATGACATGACAATACGCAGAGCTAGGGGTCTAACGCAGTGCTACACGATATAGGTGAAGGGGGAAACATGCGGGAAAGTTTTCCCGAAGTTTGGCATTTTCGGACAGACGAACCGGAGGGGGACGGTTGCATGTTCGCTATGCTAGGGACGTGTGGCGGACGAACGGACCGCGTCTTCGGATTCGTCACGTTTTTCTGAGTAACTTTCATGTACAAAACATTTTCATCCGAGCTACGGATTATTTTATATTAATCTTCAAAGATTTGAACATTTTCTGAAATTGTTATTATTTAATTTAATTCGAAAAACAACATTATTACTTCAACATGACATCAGCATGACATCAGCAGCCAACAGGGCGTTGACTGGGTCAAACTGACGTGTGGGGTCGCTCTGTCATAGAACTAACTAAACTAATAGTTTTAATTAACTAATCAAGTTAATTAGGTAAACTAAACAGAGTTAATTAATTTTATTTATTAATTTTATTATTCTTTTTTTAGGAAAAGGGGCGTGGGGCCCTGTTGTCATAGGCCTCTGGGGCCTTAACGGGGGCGCGGGCGTCGGGCGCCGAGCAGGCGCTCGCCCAGCAGGGTCAGCGAGGCCACGGCCACGGCCGGTGGAGGCCTCAA
Organism: Thinopyrum elongatum; assembly: GCA_011799875.1. Taxonomy (NCBI): domain Eukaryota; kingdom Viridiplantae; phylum Streptophyta; class Magnoliopsida; order Poales; family Poaceae; genus Thinopyrum; species Thinopyrum elongatum. Next base: position 583,483,804 of record CM022298.1, read on the forward strand.
GGCGGGTGGCCGCCAGCGAGGAGGAGGGCCGCGGGTCGAGGCCGGAGTGGGGCGGTCGGCGGACGGGCTATGCGGGGCTGCAGCGGTGTGCGAGCGCGCGGGCGACGCGGCCACAGCGGACCAGGGTGCGACGACCGCAGGACGGGGCGGCAGGGACCAACAGGGAGGCAGCCGCGGCTCGGCGGTGGCCGGAGTGGCGCGCGAGCGCGCGTGCACAGGGCGCCGCCAAGGCGCGCGAAGGGGGTAGCGGGAGCGCGACGACCGTGGGCGTGGGCTGTCGGCGATGGGGAGGTTGGCCGTGGTGCGAGCGACAGCAGGGTCGCGCGGCGGGCGGTGACCGCGTCGGGGACAGGGGGAGGGGGAGTCGGGGTTCTCACCCCCATTGCCGGTGTACGCCGGCGAGGCTCGGTGTAGCCGAGCAGGTGAGGGGATGTGGAGACGGCGACGAGGTCGAGGACGGGGACGGCAGAGGCGGGCGACGCCGGCAATGGCAAGCGGCGACGCCAGGGGCGGCGTGGCGCCAGATCGGGTCGAAGCAGTGGCATCCGGGACATCGCGGCGAGGAAGGGCTTCGGGAGGAGGGCGAGGCATTCCGGCAAGGGGGGAGGTTGGTGGCGGTGGGTCAGCACCGGCGACAAGGCAAACTGCAGGGAGCGGCAACGGATCGGGCGTGGCGCCCCCAATCCAGAACCAGGGGAGGAGAGGGAGATCGGGGGGAGTGGGGATAGTGGGGATCGAGGGGCTAGGGTTTCGGGTGGGAGTGGCCTAATAGGCTAGGGGGCAGCGAGGGTGGGTCGGCCGGCTGGGCTGATTGGCCAAGTTGGGCCTGGGGCCTTTTGTTTTGTAATTTTATTTTGTACTTCTTTTGTTTGTTTTCCCTTTTTCTTTTATTTACTTTTGCCATTTGACTTAATCTTGAATTTTGAATTCGAACATGATTGAATCATCGCGAGGTTAACAACAGTAATCGCGGTGATGTGGCATAATTAGCATGAGATTACTGTAGCATAATTATCCGGGCGTTACATGCATGCACCACAGTCTGGTCTAATTAACATGGATGTTTACTTCCCCAACGTCATCAGCCAATCAAAGTCTGATCGAGTTTAGTGTCCTTTCAACTTTCTATGATGTCTCTTACCGATTTGCCACTATCGTTTTGGGGTTATGCTTGAGAGACAGACGCATTTCACGTTAAATAGGGCACCGTCTAAATCCGTTGAGACGACACCGTATGAACTGTGGTTTGGCAAGAAACCTAAGCTGTCGTTTCTTAAAGTTTGGGGATGCGATGCTTATGTCAAAAGGCTTCAGCCTGATAAGCTCGAACCCAAAGCGGAGAAGTGCGTCTTCATAGGATACCCGAAAGAAACTATTGGGTATACCTTCTACCACTGATTCGAAGGAAAGATCTTTGTTGCTAAGAATGGGTCCTTTCTAGAGAAGAAGTTTCTCTCGAAAGAAGTGAGTGGGAGGAAAGTAGAACTTGATGAGGTAGTTGTACCTGCTCTCGAATTGGAAAGTAGTACATCAGAGAAAACCGTTCCCGTGATGCCTACACCAACCAGAGAGGAAGCAAATAATGATGATCATGAAACTTCAGATCAAGTTACTACTGGACTCGTAGGTCGACCAGAACACGTTCCGCACCAGAGTGGTACGGGAATCCTGTACTGGAAGTCATGTTACTAGACCAAAGCAAACCTACGAAATATGAAGAAGCTATGATGAGCCCAGATTCCGACAGATGGCTTGAGGCCATGAAATCTGAGATAGGATCCATGTATGAGAACAAAGTATGGACTTTGGTGGATTCGCCCGATGATCGGCAAGCCATTGAGAATAAATGGATCTTTAAGAGGAAGACGGACGCTGACTGTAATATCACTGTCTACAAAGTTCGACTTGTTGCAAAAGGTTTTCGACAAGTTCAAGGGGTTGACTACGATGAGACTTTCTCATCGTAGCAATGCTTAAGTCTGTCCGAATCATGTTAGCAATTGCCACATTTTATGATTATGAAATCTGGCAAATGGACGTCAAAACTGCATTCCTTAACGGGTTTCTTAAGGAAGAATTGTATATGATGCAACCGAAAGGTTTTGTCGATCCTAAAGGTGCTAACAAAGTGTGCAAGCTCTAGCGATCCATCTATGGACTGGTGCAAGCATCTCGGAATTGGAATAAATGCTTTGATGAGGTGATCAAAGCATTTGGTTTTATACAAACTTATGGTGAAGCCTGTATCTGATTGGAAATGATATAGAATTTCTGGATAGCATCAAAGGATACTTGAATAAGAATTTTTCAATGAAAGACCTCGGTGAAGCTGCTTATATGTTAGGCATCAAGATCTATAGGGATAGATCAAGATGCTTAATAGTACTTTCACAAAGCACATACCTTGATAAGATTTTGAAGAAGTTCAAAATGGATCAGTCCAAGAAAGGGTTCTTGCCTGTTTTGCAAGGTGTGAAATTGAGTAAGACTCAAAGCCCAACCACGGCAGAAGATAGAGAAAGAATGGAAGTCATTCCCTATGCCTCAGCCATAGGTTCTATAATGTATGTCATGTTGTATACCAGACCTGATATGTGCCTTGCCATAAGTATGGCATGGAGGTACCAAAAGTAATCCATGAGTGGATCACTGGATGCTACTTCTTGAGCTTGCGTTGGTTTTCCCTTGAACAGGAAAGGGTGATGCAGCAAAGTAGAGATAAGTATTTCCCTTAGTTAGAGAACCAAGGTATCAATCCAGTAGGAGGTACAAGCAAGTCTCCAATCTATGCACCTACACAAACAATCAAACACTTGCACCCAACGCGATAAAGGGGTCGGCAATCCCTTCACGGTCAATTGCAATGGTGAGATCTGATAGAGATGGATATAAAAGATTACTAAAACATAAAATAAAAGTAAAGTAAATAAATTGCAGCAAGATATTTTTGGTTTATAGATCTGAAAATATATAAGGGAAAATAGACCCGGGGGGCATAGGTTTCACTAGAGGCTTCTCTCTTGAAGGAAAATAATACGGTGGGTGAAGAAATTACTGTCGAGCAATTGATAGAAAAGCGCAAAGTTATGACGATATCCAAGGCAATGATTATGCATATAGGCATCAGTCTGTGCAAGTAGACCGAAACGATTCTGCATCTACTACTATTACTCCACACATCGACCGACTCCTGCCTGCATCTAGAGTATTAAGTTCAAGAGAACAAAGTAACGCATTAAGTAAGATGACATGATGTAGAGGGATAAACTCAAGCAATATGATGAAAAGCCCATCTTTTTATCCTTGATGGCAACAATACAATACATGCCTGGCTACCCCTACTATGTCACTGGGTGATGACACCGCAAGATTGAACCCAAAACTAAGCACCTCTCCCATTGCAAGAAGAACCAATCTAGTTGGCCAAACTAAACCGATAATTCGAAGAGAAATACAAAGATATCAAAACATGCATATAAGAATTCAGAGAAGATTCAAATAATATTCATAGATAATCTGATCATAAATCCACAATTCATCGGATCTCGACAAAAACACCGCAAAAGAATATTACATCGGATAGAACTCCAAGAACATCGAGGATAACATGGTATTGAAGATCAAAGAGAGAGAAGAAGCCATCTAGCTACTAGCTATGGACCCGTAGGTCTGAGGTAAACTACTCACGCTTCATCGAAAGGGCAATAGGGTTGATGTAGATGCCCTCTGTGATCGAATCCCCCTCCGGCACATCGCCGAAAAAGTCCCCAAGATGGGATCTCACCGGAACAGAGGCTTGCGGCAGCGGAAAATTATTTTTGTGGATGCCTCTAATGGTTTGGGAATATTTGGGAATTTATAGGCCGAAGATTAGGGTTAGAGGATCTCCGAGGGACCCACAAGGCAGGGGGCGCCCCCCTGGGGCGCGCCCTGCACCCTTGCCGTCGCCTCGGGACTCCTTTTCCTTGGTCTCCAAGTCCTACGTGTGTCTTCTGGTCCAAGAAAAATCATCGTAAAGCTTTATTCCGTTTGGACTCCGTTTGATATTCCTTTTCTGCGAAACTCAAAAACAAGGAAAAACAGAAACTGGCACTGGGATCTAGGTTAATAGGTTAGTCCCAAAAATAATATAAAATAGCATACTAATGCATATAAAACATCCAAAACAGATAATATAATAGCATGGAACAATCAAAAATTATAGATACGCTGGAGACGTATCAAGCATCCCCAAGCTTAATTCCTGCTCGTCCTCAAGTAGGTAAATGATAAAAACATAATTTTTTATGTGGAATGCTACCTAACATATTTATCCATGTAATTTTCTTTATTGTGGCATGAATATTCAGATCCATAAGATTCAAAACAAAAGTTTAATATTGACATAAAAACAATAATACTTCAAGCATACTAACAAAGCAATCATGTCTTCTCAAAATAACATGGCCAAAGAAAGTTATCCCTACAAAATCATATAGTCTGGCTATGCTCCATCTTCATCACACAAAGTATTAAATCATGCACAACCCCGATGACAAGCCAAGCAATTGTTTCATACTTTTGATGTTCTCAAACTTTTTCAACTTTCACACAATACATGAGCACGCTCATGGATATAACACTATAGGTGGAATAGAATATGGTGGTTGTGGAGAAGACAAAAAGAAGGAGATAGTCTCACATCAACTAGGCGTATCAACGGGCTATGGAGATGCCCATCAATAGATATCAATGTGAGTGAGTAGGGATTGCCATGCAACGGATGCACTAGAGCTATAAGTGTATGAAAGCTCAGAAAGAAACTAAGTGGGTGTGCATCCAACTCGCTTGCTCGCGAAGACCTAGGGCAATTTGAGGAAGCTCATCATTGGAATATACAAGCCAAGTTCTATAATGAAAAATTCCCACTAGTATATGAAAGTGACAATATAGGAGACTCTCTATCATGAAGATCATGGTGCTACTTTGAAGCACAAGTGTGGAAAAAGGATAGTAGCATTGCCTCTTCTCTCTTTTCTCTCATTTTTTATTTTGGGCTCTTTGGCCTCTTTTTTTCCTTTTTTTCTTTTTTTATTTTATTTTTCTTCTGGAGTCTCATCCCGACTTGTGGGGGAATCATAGTCTCCATCATCCTTTCCTCACATGGGACAATGCTCTAATAATGATGATCATCACACTTTTATTTACTTACAACTCAAGAATTACAACTCGATACTTAGAACAAAATATGACTCTATATGAATGCCTCCGACGGTGTACCGGGATGTGCAATGACTCAAGAGTGACATGTATAAAAAAATGAATGGTGGCTTTGCCACAAATACGATGTCAACTACATGATCATGCAAAGCAATATGACAATGATGAAGCGTGTCATAATAAACGGAACGGTGGAAGTTGCATGGCAATATATCTCGGAATGGCTATGGAAATGCCATAATAGGTAGGTATGGTGGCTGTCTTGAGGAAGGTATATGGTGGGTATAATGCACCGGCGAAAGTTGTGCGGTACTAGAGAGGCTAGCAATGGTGGAAGGGTGAGAGTGCGTATAATCCATGGACTCAACATTAGTCATAAAGAACTCACATACTTATTGCAAAGGTCTATTATCTATCGAAACAAAGTACTACACGCATGCTCCTAGGGGGATAGATTGGTAGGAAAAGACCATCGCTCGTCCCCGACCGCCACTCATAAGGAAGACAATCAATAAATAAATCATGCTCCAACTTCATCACATAACGGTTCACCATACATGCATGCTACGGGAATCACAAACTTTAACACAAGTATTTCTACCAATCCACAATTACTCAGTAGCATGACTCTAATATCACCATCTTTATATCTCAAAACAATATGCAAGGAATCAAACTTCTCATAATATTTAATGCACTTAATATGAAAGCTTTTATTATATCACTCTTGGATGCCCATCATATTAGGACTAAATTCATAACCTAAGCAAATTACCATGCTGTTTAGAGACTCTCAAAATAATATAAGTGAAGCAAGCGAGTTCAACAATTTCTATAAAATAAAGCCACCGCCGTGCTCTAAAAAGATATAAGTGAGGCACTAGAGCATATTGCCTAGCTCAAAAGATATAAGTGAAGCACATAGAGTATTCTAATAAATTCATGATTAATGCGTGTACCTCTCAAAAGGTGTGTACAGAAAGGATGATTGTGGAAAACTAAAAAGCAAAGACTCATATCATACAAGACGCTCCAAGCAAAACACATATCATGTGGTGAATAAAAATATAGCCTCAAGTAAATTTACCGATGGATTGAAGACGAAAGAGGGGATGCCTTCCGGGACATCCCCAAGCTTAGGATCTTGGTTGTCCTTGAATATTACCTTGGAGTGCCTTGGGCATCCCCAAGCTTAGGCTCTTGCCACTCCTTATTCCATAGTCCATCAAATCTTTACCCAAAACTTGAAAACTTCACAACACAAAACTCATGAGATCCGTTAGTATAAGAAAAATAAATCACCACTTTGGTACTGTTGTGAACTCATTATTCACTTATATTGGTGTAATATCTACTGTATTCCAAATTTTCCATGGTTCATACCCCCCTATACTACCCATAGATTCATCAAAATAAGCAAACAACACAAAGAAAACAGAATCTGCCAAAAACAGAACAGTCTGTGAAGACCCGAATTGTTCTAATACTTATGTAACTCCAAAAATTATGAAAAATAATTAAAATGGAGGAATTTTTTATATAAATCTTTTGTAAAAAATTCAGAGTTTTTCATCGCTTCTGTGAATTACTACAATTCTGCAACTGGACGCAAAAGTTTCTGTTTTTCAGCAAGATCAAATCAACTATCACCGTAAGCCATCCCAAAGGTCTTACTTGGCTCAAACACTAATTAAAACACTAAAACACAATTACTACAGAGGTAATAATGTGTATTTTCATAAAAACAGAAAAGAAAAATATTCGGTTGTCTCCCAACAAGCGCTTTTCTTTAAAGCCTTTTAGCTAGGCATTGATAATTTTAATGATGCTCGCATGAAGGACAAAAATTGAAGCACAAAGAGAGCATCATATAGCATGTGAAAATCAAGTTTAAGTCTAACATACTTCCTATGCAAAGGCATTTTATAGGAAAACAAATTAGCAAGACAAGCAAGATCTAGCATATGCAAGGAAGAAGAAAGAAACAATAGCAATCTCAACATAACGAGAGGTAATTTAGTAACATGAAAATTTCTACAACCATATTTCCCTCTCTCATAATAATTACATGTGTGATCATATTCAAATTCAACAATATAGCTATCACATAAAATATTCTCTTCATGATCCACATGCATGCAAAGTTGACACTCTTCCAAAATAGTGAGATTATCAAATAAAGTCATGACCTCTCCAAGCCCACTTTTATCAAAAATTTCATAAGACTGATCATACTCCAAAGTAGTTGGATCATTATATCCTAAAGTTGACACTCTTCCAAACCCACTTTCAATATTATTCCAAACATTATTATCATGAGGCTTAAATAAATTTTCAAGATCATAAGAAGCATTATCACTCCAATCATGATCATTGCAATAAGTAGTGGAAATAGCAAAACTAGCATCCCCAAGATAAGGGTTTTGCATATTATTAGCACAATTGACATCAATAGAATTTATAGTAAAACCATTGCAATCATGCTTTTATTCAAGGAGCTATCGTGAATCACTTCATAAATTTCTTCATCACAATTTTCAGATTCACTAATTTCAAGCAAAACTTCATAAAGATAATCTAGTGCACAAAACTCACTAGCAATTGGTTCATCATAATTGGATCTCTTAAAAATATTAGCAAGTGGATGAGGATCCATAAAAATTTTGCTTTCTGATTTTCAATAAATACACAATTATTCCAAGCGAACAAGCAAACAAGCCAAGTAAGACATAAAGGCAAACGGAAAGAAGGCAAATATTTTTGTGATTTTTCTGAAAATCATTTTAGAAGTGGGGGAGAGGAAAATGAGAGGCAAATGGCGAATAATGTAATGCAAGAGATGAGAGTTCATGATGGGTACTTGGTAGGCTTGATGTAGACCTTCCCCGGCAACAGCGCCAGAAATTCTTCCTGCTACTTCTTGAGCTTGCGTTGGTTTTTCCCTTGAAGAGGAAAGGGTGATGCAGCAAAGTAGAGATAAGTATTTCCCTCAGTTAGAGAACCAAGGTATCAATCCAGTAGGAGGTACAAGCAAGTCTCCAATCTATGCACCTACACAAACAATCAAACACTTGCACCCAACGCGATAAAGGGGTTGTCAATCCCTTCACGGTCAATTGCAATGGTGAGATCTGATAGAGATGGATATAAAAGCTTACTAAAACATAAAATAAAATAAAAGTAAATAAATTGCAGCAAGATATTTTTGGTTTATAGATCTGAAAATATATAAAGGAAAATAGACCCGGGGGCCATAGGTTTCACTAGAGGCTTCTCTCTCGAAGGAAAATAATACGGTGGGTGAACAAATTATTGTCGAGCAATTGATAGAAAAGCGCAAAGTTATGACGATATCCAAGGCAATGATTATGCATATAGGCATCACGTCCGTGTCAAGTAGACCGAAACGATTCTGCATCTACTACTATTACTCCACACATCGACCGACTCCTGCCTGCATCTAGAGTATTAAGTTCAAGAGAACAGAGTAACGCATTAAGTAAGATGACATGATGTAGAGGGATAAACTCAAGCAATGTGATGAAAACCCCATCTTTTTATCCTTGATGGCAACAATACAATACGTGCCTCGCTACCCCTACTATGTGAAGGACATATGCCCTAGAGGCAATAATAAAGTCATTATTTTATATTTCCTTATTCATGATAAATGTTTATTATTCATGCTAGAATTGTATTGATCGAAAACCATAATACATGTGTGAATACATAGACAAAACATCGTGTCCCTAGTAAGCCTCTACTAGACTAGCTCGTTGATCAAAGATGGATATGGTTTCCTAACCATGGACATGAGTTGTCATTTGATAACGGGATCACATCATTAGGAGAATGATGTGATGGACAAGACCCATCCGTTAGCTTAGCATAATGATCGTTCAATTTTATTGCTATTGCTTTCTTCATGTCAAATACATATTCCTTCGACTATGAGATTATGCAACTCCCGGATACCGGAGGAGTGCCTTGTGTGCTATCAAACATCACAACGTAACTGGGTGATTATAAAGATGCTCTACAGGTATCTCCGAAGGTATTTGTTGAGTTGGCATAGATCGAGACTAGGATTTGTCACTCCGAGTTTCGGGGAGGTAACTCTGGGCCCTCTCGGTAATACACATCATAAGCTTGCAAGCAAACGACTAAGGAGTTGGTCACGAGGTGATGTATTATGGAACGAGTAAAGAGACTTGCCGGTAACGAGATTGAACTAGGTATGAAGATACCGACGATCGAATCTCGGGCAAGTAACATACCGATGGACAAAGGGAATTACGTATGTTGTCATAACGGTTCGACCAATAAAGATCTTCGTAGATATGTAGGAGCCAATATGAGCATCCAGGTTCTGCTATTGGTTATTAACCGGAGAGGTGTCTCGGTCATGTCTACATAGTTCTCGAACCCATAGGGCTCGCACGCTTAACGTTCGTTGACGATATAGTATTATATGAGTTATGTGATTTGGTGACCGAATGTTGTTCGGAGTCCCGGATGAGATCATGGAAATGACGAGGAGTCTCGAAATGGTCGAGAGGTAAAGATTGATATATAGGACGATGTTATTCGGACACCGGAAGTGTTTTGGGGGTCACCGGGTACTTATCGGGTCACCAGAAGGGGTTCGGGCACCCCCAGCAAAAGATATGGGCCTTATGGGCCAAGAGGGGAAACACACCAGCCACAAGGGGCTGGTGAGCCCCCCATATGGGCCGGCCAAGGTGGAGAAGGAAAGGGGAAGGAGGAAAGGAAAGAAAGGGAATAGGATTCCCCCTTCCTTCCACCTCTCCCCCTTTCCTTCCCCCTTCTTCATATAAGGAAAGGAGGGCGCAGGGCAAGGCAACAGCCCTAGGGCTGCCACCAGGTCTCTTGGGGTGCCCTAGGGGCTGCCTCCTTCCCTCCCACCTATATATATGTGGGGAGGGGGCGCCACACAGGGACACAACATTGTCTTAGCCGTGTGCGGCGCCCCCGTCCACCATTTACTCCCTCGGTCATATTTTCGTAGTGCTTAGGCGAAGCCCTGCGGAGATCACTTCACCATCACCGTCACCACGCCGTCGTGCTGACGGAACTCATCTACTACCTCGACGTCTTGCTGGATCAAGAAGGCGAGGGACGTCACCGAGCTGAACGTGTGCAGAACACGGAGGTGCCGTGCGTTTGGTACTTGATCGGTTGAAGCACAAAGAAGTTCGACTACATCAACCGCGTTCTGAAATGCTTCTGCTTATGGTCTACGAGGGTACGTAGACACACTCTCCCCCTTGTTGCTATGCATCTCCATGGATAGATCATTGCGTGTGCGTAGAATTTTTTTTGTTTTCCATGCAACGATTCCCAACAGTGGCATCAGAGCCAGGTCTATGCGTAGATGATATGCACGAGTAGAACACAAAGAGTTGTGGGCGGTGATAGTCATACTGCTTACCACCAACGTCTTATTTTGATTCGGTGGTATTGTGGGATGAAGCGGCCCGGACCAACCTTACATGTCCACGCACATGAGACCGGTTCCACCGACTGACATGCAACTAGTTTTGCATAAATGTGGCTGGCGGGTGTCTGTTTCTCCTACTTTAGTTGAATCAAATTTGACTACGGCCGGTCCTTAAAGAAGGTTAAAACAGCAAACTTGACGAATCACCGTTGTGGTTTTTGCCGTAGGTAAGAACGGTTCTTGCTAGAAGCCCGTAGCAGCCACGTAAAACTTGCAACAACAAAGTAGAGGACGTCTAACTTGTTTTTGCAGGGCATGTTGTGATGTGATATGGTCAAGACATGATGTGATATATGTTGTTGTATGAGATGATCATGTTTTGTAAGTTATCGGCAACTGGCAGGAGCCTTATGGTTGTCGCTTTATTGAATGAGATGCAAACGCCATGTAATTGCTTTACTTTATCACTATGCGTTAGCGATAGTTGTAGAAGCAATAGTTGGCGAGACGACCACGACGCAACGATGGAGATCAATGTGTCGAGCTGGTGACAATGGAGATCATGACGATGCTTTGGAGATGGAGATCAAAAGCATAAGATGATGGCCATATCATGTCACATATTTTGATTGCATGTGATGTTTATCCTTTATGCATCTTATTTTGCTTAGAACGGCGGTAGCATTATAAGATGATCCCTTCACTTAATTTCAAGATAATAGTGTTCTCCCTGAGTATGCACCATTGCTACAGTTCATCGTGTTGAGACACCACGTGATGATCGGGTGTGATAGACTCTACGTTCACATACAACGGGTGCAAGATAGTTTTGCACATGCGGAATACTTGGGTTAAACTTAACGAGCCTAGCATGTACATACATGGCCTCGGAACACTGGAGATCGAAAGATCGAACGTGAATCATATAGTAGATATGATCAACATAGAGATGTTCACCATTGATGACTACCCCATCTCACGTGATGATCGGACATGGGTTAGTTGATTTGGATCACTTATCACTTAGATGACTTGAGGGATGTCTATTTAAGTAGGAGTTCTTAAGTAATTGAACTTAATTTGTCATGAACTTAGTCCTGATAGTATTTGCATATCTATGTTGTAGATCAATGGCCCGTGCTACCGTTCCCCTGAATTTTAATGCGTTCCTAGAGAAAGCTAAGTTGAAAGATGATGGTAGCAACTACACGGACTGAGTCCGTAACTTGAGGATTATCCTCATTGCTGCATAGAAGAATTATGTCCTTGATGCACCGCTAGGTGACAAGCCCCCTCCCGCTAATGTAGACGCTTTGAACATCTGGCAGACGCGGTCTGATGACTACTCTATAGTTCAGTGTGCCATGCTTTATGGCTTAGAACCGGGACTTCAAAGACGTTTTGAACGTCATGGAGCATATGAGATGTTCCAAGAGTTGAAGTTAATATTTCAAGCAAATGCCCGGGTTGAGAGTTATGAAGTCTCCAACAAGTTCTATAGCTGTAAGATGGAGGAGAACAGTTCTGTCAGTGAACACATACTCAAAATGTCTGGGTATTATAATCACTTGACTCAGCTCGGAGTTGATCTTCCAGTTGATTGTGTCATTGACAGAATTCTTCAATCACTGCCACCAAGCTACAAAGGCTTCGTGATGAACTATAATATGCAAGGGATGAACAAAACAATTCCCGAGCTCTTCGCAATGCTTAAGGCTGCGGAGGTAGAAATCAAGAAGGAGCATCAAGTGTTGATGGTTAACAAGACCACTAGTTTCAAGAAAAAGGGCAAGGGAAAGAAAGGGAACTTCAAGAAGAATGGCAAGCAAGTTGCCACTCCCGGGAAGAAACCCAAAGCTGGACCCAAGCCTGAAACTGAGTGCTTCTACTGCAAAGGGACTGGTCACTGGAAGCGGAATTGCCCCAAGTATTTGGCGGATAAGAAGGATGGCAAAGTGAACAAAGGTATATTTGATATACATGTTATTGATGTGTACCTTACTAATGCTCGTAGTAGCGCCTGGGTATTTGATACTGGTTCGGTTGCTCATATTTGTAACTCGAAACAGGAGCTACGGTTTAAACGAAGATTGGCTAAGGACGAGGTGACGATGTGCGTCAGGAATGGTTCCAAGGTCGATGTGATCGCCGTCGGCACGCTACCTCTACATCTACCTTCGAGATTAGTTTTAGACCTAAATAATTGTATTTGGTGCCAGCGTTAAGCATGAACATTATATCTGGATCTTGTTTAGTGCGAGACGGTTATTCATTTAAATCAGAGAATTATGGTTGTTCTATTTATATGAGTAATATCTTTTATGGTCATGCACCCTTGAAGAGTGGTCTATTTTTGTTGAATCTCGATTGTAGTGATACACATATTCATAATATTGATGCCAAAAGATGCAAAGTTGATAATGATAGTGCAACATATTTGTGGCACAGCCGTTTAGGTCATATTGGTGTAAAGCGCATGAAGAAACTCCATGCAGATGGGCTTTTGGAATCACTTGATTATGAATCATTTGATACTTGCGAACCATGCCTCATGGGCAAGATGACTAAAACTCCGTTCTTCTGAACAATGGAGCGAGCTAATGACTTATTGGAGATAATACATACTAATGTATGCGGTTCGATGAGTGTTGAGGCACGCGGCGGGTATCGTTATTTTCTGACCTTCACAGATGATTTGAGCAGATATGGGTATATCTACTTAATGAAACACAAGTCTGAAACATTTGAAAAGTTCAAAGAATTTCAGAGTGAAGTGGAGAATCATCGTAACAAGAAAATAAAGTTTCTGCGATCTGATCATGGAGGCGAATATTTGAGTTACGAGTTTGGCCTTCATTTAAAACAATGTGGAATAGTTTCACAACTCACGCCACCTAGAACACCACAGCGTAATGGTGTGTCCGAACGTTGTAACCGTACTTTATTAGATATGGTGTGATCTATGATGTCTCTTACCGATTTACCACTATCGTTTTGGGGTTATGCATTAGAGACAGCTGCATTCACGTTAAATAGGGCACCGTCTAAATCCGTTGAGACGACACCGTATGAACTATGGTTTGGCAAGAAACCTAAGTTGTCGTTTCTTAAAGTTTGGGGATGCGACGCTTATGTCAAAAGGCTCCAGCCTGATAAGCTCGAACCTAAATTGGAGAAGTGCGTCTTCATAGGATACCCTAAAGAAACGATTGGGTACACCTTCTACCACAGATCCGAAGGCAAGATCTTTGTTGCCAAGAATGGAACTTTTTTAGAGAAGGAGTTTCTATCGAAAGAAGTGAGTGGGAGGAAAGTAGAACTTGATGAGGTAATTGTACCTTCCCTCGAATTGGGATGTAGCACATAAGAGAAAACCGTTCCTGTGATGCCTACACCAACTAGAGAGGAAGCTAGTGATGATGATCATGAAACTTCGAATCAAGTTACTACAGAACTTCATAGGTCTACCAGAACACGATCCGCACCAGAGTGGTACGGGAATCCTGTACTGGAAGTCATGTTACTAGACCAAGGCAAACCTACGAACTATGAAGAAGCTATGATGAGCCCAGATTCTGACAGATGGCTTGAGGCCATGAAATCTGAGATATGATCCATGTATGAGAACAAAGTATGGACTTTGGTGGATTCGCCCGATGATCGGCAAGCCATAGAAAATAAATGGATCTTCAAGAAGAATACTGACGCTGATGGTAATGTTACTGTCTATAAAGCTCGACTTGTCGCAAAAGGTTTTCGACAAGTTCAAGGGGTTGACTACGATGAGACTTTCTCACCCGTAGCGATGCTTAAGTCCGTCCAAATCATGTTAGCAATTGCCGCATTTTATGATTATGAAATCTGGCAAATGGACGTCAAAACTGCATTCCTTAATGGATTTCTTAAGGAAGAATTGTATATGATGCAACCAGAAGGTTTTGTCGATCCTAAAGGTGCTAACAAAGTGTGCAAGCTCCAGCGATCCATCTATGGACTGGTGCAAGCATCTCAGAGTTGGAATATACGCTTTGATGAGGTGATCAAAGCATATGGTTTTATACAGACTTCCGGTGAAGCCTGTATTTACAAGAAAGTGAGTGGGAGCTCTGTAGCATTTCTGATATTATATGTGGATGACATATTGTTGATTGGAAATGATATAGAATTTCTGGATAGCATAAAAGGATACTTGAATAAGAATTTTTCAATGAAAGACCTCAGTGAAGCTGCTTATATATTGGGCATCAAGATCTATAGGGATAGATCGAGACGCTTAATAGGACTTTCACAAAGCACATACCTTGATAAAGTTTTGAAGAAGTTCAAAATGGTTCAGTCAAAGAAAGGGTTCTTGCCTGTGTTGCAAGGTGTGAAGTTGAGTAAGACTCAATGCCCGACCACTACAGAAGATAGAGAGAAAATGAAAGTCATTCCCTATGCTTCAGCCATAGGTTCTATCATGTATGCTATGATGTGTACCGGACCTGATGTGTTCCTTGCCATAAGTCTGGCAGGGAGGTACCAAAGTAATCTAGGAGTGGATCACTAGACAACGGTCAAGAACATCCTGAAGTACCTGAAAAGGCCCAAGGGTATGTTTCTCGTTTATGGAGGTGACAAAGAGCTCGTCGTAAATGGTTACGCCGATGCTAGCTTTGACACTGATCCGGATGACTCTAAGTCACAAACCAGATACATTTTTATATTGAATGGTGGAGCTGTCAGTTGGTGCAGTTCCAAGCGGAGCGTCGTGACGGGATCTACGTGTGAAGCGGAGTACATAGCTACTTCGGAAGCAGCAAATGAAGGAGTCTGGATGAAGGAGTTCATATCTGATCTGGGTGTAATACCTAGTGCATCGGATCCAATGAAAATCTTTTGTGACAACACTGGAGCAATTGGCTTGGCAAAGGAATCCAGGTTCCACAAGAGAACCAAACACATCAAGAGACGCTTCAACTCCATTCGTGAACAAGTCAAGGATGGAGACATAGAAATTTGCAAGATACATACGGATCTGAATGTAGCAGACCCGTTGACTAAGCCTCTTCCACGAGCAAAACATGATCAGCACCAAGACTCCATGGGTGTTAGAATCATTACAATGTAATCTAGATTATTGACTCTAGTGCAAGTGGGAGACTAAAGGAAATATGCCCTAGAGGCAATAATAAAGTCGTTATTTTATATTTCCTTATTCATGATAAATGTTTATTGTTCATGCTAGAATTGTATTGATCGGAAACCATAATACATGTGTGAATACATAGACAAAACACCGTGTCCCTAGTAAGCCTCTACTAGACTAGCTCATTGATTAAAGATGGTTATGGTTTCCTAACCATGGACATGAGTTGTCATTTGATAACAGGATCACATCATTAGGAGAATGATGTGATGGACAAGACCCATCCGTTAGCTTAGCATAATGATCGTTCAGTTTTATTGCTATTGCTTTCTTCATGTCAAACACACATTCCTTCGACTATGAGATTATGCAACTCCCGGATACCGGAGGAGTGCCTTGTGTGCTATCAAATGTCACAATGTAACTGGGTGATTATAAAGATGCTCTATAGGTATCTCCGAAGGTATTTGTTGAGTTGGCATAGATCGAGACTAGGATTTGTCACTCCGAGTTTCGGAGAGGTATCTCTGGGCCCTCTCGGTAGTACACATCATAAGCTTGCAAGCAAACGACTAAGGAGTTGGTCACGAGGTGATGTATTACGGAACGAGTAAAGAGACTTGCCGGTAATGAGATTGAACTAGGTATGAAGATACCGATGATCGAATCTCGGGCAAGTAACATACCGATGGACAAAGGGAATTACGTATGTTGTCATAACGGTTCGACCAATAAAGATCTTCGTAGAATATGTAGGAGCCAATATGAGCATCCAGGTTTTGCTATTGGTTATTGACCGGAGAGGTGTCTCGGTCATGTCTACATAGTTCTCGAACCCGTAGGGTCCGCACGCTTAACGTTCATTGACGATATAGTATTATATGAGTTATGTGATTTGGTAACCGAATGTTGTTCGGAGTCCCGGATGAGATCACGGACATGATGAGGAGTCTCGAAATGGTCAAGAGGTAAAGATTGATATATAGGACGATGGTATTCGGACACCGGAAGTGTTTCGGGGGTCACCGGGTACTTATCGGGTGACCGGAAGGGGTTCCGGGCACCCCCGGCAAAAAGATATAGGCCTTATGGGCCAAGAGGGGAAACACACCAGCCACAAGGGGCTGGTGTGCCCCCCATATGGGCCGGCCAAGGTGGAGAAGGAAAGGGGAAGGAGGAAAGGAAAGAAAGGGAATATGATTCCCCCTTCCTTCCACCTCTCCCCCTTTCCTTCCCCCTTCTTCATATAAAGAAAGGGGGGGCGCAGGGCAAGGCAGTAGCCCTAGGGCTGCCGCCAGGTCTCTTGGGGTGCCCTAGGGGCTGCCTCCTCCCCTCCCACCTATATATATGTGGGGAGGGGGCGCCACACAGGGACACAACATTGTCTTAGCCGTGTGCGGCGCCCCCGTCCACCGTTTACTCCCTCGGTCATTTTTCGTAGTGCTTAGGCGAAGCCCTGTGGAGATCACTTCACCATCACCGTCACCATGCCGTCATGCTGACGGAACTCAACTACTACCTCGACGTCTTGCTGGATCAAGAAGGCGAGGGACGTCACCGAGCTGAACGTGTGCAGAACGCGGAGGTGCCGTGCATTCGGTACTTGATCGGTTGAAGCGCAAAGAAGTTCGACTACATCAACTGCGTTGTGAAACGCTTTCGCTTACGGTCTATGAGGGTACGTAGACACACTCTCCCCCTTGTTGCTATGCATCTCCATGGATAGATCATTGCGTGTGCGTAGAATTTTTTTTGTTTTCCATGCAACGATTCCCAACACCATGTCACTGGGTGAGGACACCGCAAGATTGAACCCAAAACTAAGCACCTCTCCCATTGCAAGAAGAACCAATCTAGTTGGCCAAACTAAACCGATAATTCAAAGAGAAATACAAAGATATCGAATCATGCATATAAGAATTCAGAGAAGATTCAAATAATATTCATAGATAATCTGATCATAAATCCACAATTCATCGGATCTCGACAAACACACCGCAAAAGAATATTACATCGGATAGAACTCCAAGAACATCGAGGAGAACATGGTATTGAAGATCAAAGAGAGAGAAGAAGCCATCTAGCTACTAGCTATGGACCCGTAGGTCTGAGGTAAACTACTCACGCTTCATTGGAAGGGCAATAGGGTTGATGTAGATGCCCTCCGTGATCGAATCCCCCTCCGGCAGATCGCCCGAAAAGGCCCCAAGATGGGACCTCACGGGAACAGAGGCTTGCGGTGGCGGAAAAGTATTTTTGTGGATGCCCCTGATGGTTTGGGAATATTTGGGAATTTATAGGCCGAAGATTAGGGTTAGAGGAGCTCCGAGAGACCCACAAGGCAGGGGGGCGCCCCCCTGGGGCACGCTCTGCACCCTTGCCGTTACCTCGGGACTCCTTTTCCTTGGTCTCCAAATCCTACGTGTGTCTTCTGGTCCAAGAAAAATCATCGTAAAGTTTTATTCCGTTTGGACTCCGTTTGATATTCTTTTTCTGCGAAACTCAAAAACAAGGAAAAAACAGAAACTGGCACTGGGCTCTGGGTTAATAGGTTAGTCCCAAAAATAATATAAAATAGCATATTAATGCATATAAAACATCCAAAATAGATAATATAATAGCATGGAACAATAAAAAATTATAGATACGTTGGAGACGTATCACTGGACATCGGTCAAGAATATCCCGAAGTACCTGAAAAGGACCAAGGATATGTTTCTCATTTATGGAGGTGATGAAGAGCCCGTCGTTAAGGGTTACATCGATGCTAGTTTCGACACAGATCCGGATGACTCTAAGTCGCAAACCGGATACATGTTTATATTAAATGGTGGAGCTGTCAGTTGGTGCAGTTCTAAGCAGAGCGTCGTGGCGGGATCTACGTGTGAAGCAGAGTACATAGCTCTTCAGAAGCAGCGCATGAAGGATTCTGGATGAAGGAGTTCATATACGATCTAGGGGTAATACCGAGTGCATCGGGTCCAATGACAATCTTTTGTGACAACACTGGAGCAATTGCCATAGCCAAGGAGCCCAGGTTTCACAAGAGAACCAAACACATCAAGCGACGCTTCAACTCCATTCATGAATATGTCGAGGATGGGGACATAGAAATTTGTAAAGTACATACGGATCTGAATGTAGCAGACCCATTGACTAAGCCTCTCCATGAGCAAAACATGATCAGCACCAAGACTCAA
The DNA here is from genome assembly GCA_011799875.1 of Thinopyrum elongatum. Lineage (NCBI taxonomy): Eukaryota > Viridiplantae > Streptophyta > Magnoliopsida > Poales > Poaceae > Thinopyrum > Thinopyrum elongatum. The sequence goes on from CM022298.1 coordinate 583,502,792, forward strand.
TGGGTGTTAGATTCATTACAATGTAATCTAGATTATTGACTCTAGTGCAAGTGGGAGACTAATGGAAATATGCCCTAGAGGCAATAATAAAGTTGTTATTATTATATTTCCTTATTCATGATAAAGGTTTATTATTCATGCTAGAATTGTATCGACCAAAAACTTAAATACATGTGCGGATACATAAACAAATACCGTGTCCCTAGTGAGCCTCTAATAGACTAGCTCGTTGATCAGAGATGGTTAAGGTTTCCTAACCATAGACATGAGTTGTCATTTGATAACAGGATCACATCATTAGGAGAATGATGTGATGGACAAGACCCAACCATTAACATAGCATATGATCGTTCAGTTTATTGCTACTGCTTTCTTAATGTCAAATACATGTTTCTTCGATCATGAGATCATGCAACTCGCGGACTCCGGAGGAATGCCTTGTGTGCCATCAAACGTCACAACATAACTGGGTGATCATAAAGGTGCTCTACAGGTATCTCCGAAGGTGTCTGTTGAGTTGGCATGGATCGAGACTGGGATTTGTCACTCCGTATGACGGAGAGGTATCTCTGGGCCCTCTTGGTAATACAGCATCACAAGAAGCTTGCAAGCAAAGTGACTAGGGAGTTAGTTACGGGATGATGTATTACAGAACGAGTAAAGAGACTTGCCGGTAACAAGATTGAACTAGGTATGGAGATACCGACAATCGAATCTCGGGCAAGTAACATACCGACAGACAAAGGAACTACGTATGTTGTCATAAAGGTTCGACCAATAAAGATCTTCGTGGAATATGTGGGAACCAATATTGGCATCCAGGTCCCACTATTGGCTATTGACCGGAGAAGCGTCTCGGTCATGTCTACATCATTCTCGAACCCGTAGGGTCCGCACGCTTAACGTTCGTTGACGATATAGTATTATATGAGTTATGTATGTTGTTGACCGAATGTTGTTCGGAGTTCCGAATGAGATCACAGACATGACGAGGAGCTCCGGAATAGTCCGGAGGAAGAGATTGATATATGGGATAATAGTGCTTGATCTCCGGAAGGGGTTTTGGATGTTTCCCGAAATGTTCGGGTACGAGAACACTTTATTTGGGCCAAGGGGTAAAGCCCACGAGGCTTTAGGAAGGTGCAAAAGGAGTTTTGCGGAGGCCAGGGGGCAGACGCTAGGGACCCTGGCATTTGGGGCCAGACACCAAGGACCCTGGCATCTGGTCTTGGAGTCCGGAAGGACTCTTGCCTTGCGGGCTAAACCGACTTTGAGGAGGCTCTTTCTCCAAGAAACGACCCCAGGGCTCAACATATAAATAGAGGGACTGGGCTAGCACCCGGAACACATCAAGATTCACCAAGCCGTGTGCCGGCAACCCCGTCTCTCTAGTTTATCCTCTGTCATAATTTCCGTTGTGCTTGGCGAAGCCCTGCGGAGATTGTTCTTCACCACCACCGTCACCACACCGTCATGCTGCCGGAACTCATCTACTACTTCGCCCCTTTTGCTGGATCAAGAAGGCGAGGACGTCATCGAGCTGAACGTGTGCTGAACGCGGAGGTGCCGTATGTTCGGTACTTGATCGGGACGGATCATGAAGGTGTACGACTACATCAACCACGTTGATAAATGCTTCCGCTTAGCGATCTTCAAGGGTATGAAGATGTTCTCCCCCTCTCGTAGCTATGCATCTCCATGGATAGATCTTGCGTGTGCGTATAATTTTTTTGTTTTCCATGCAACGTTCCCCAACACACCATGCTTTTCATTTCTTCAGTCCATCTTCCTCATGCTTGTATGTGTGTATGAATACATGTTCTTCATTTATATGTATCTTGTATGCATGCTTTCTGTTTCTGTGATGACTTATTAGTTCCCTCGTGTTTCTATTTCTTCACTCTGATCTTTGTCAAATTCATCAGAGTTTGATGAATTTCTAAAAATCTCCAATTCACCCCCTCCGGGAGTAAACCTGCGCTTTCAAATGTCATCTAATCAATTTTAGCAAATTTTAGTTACACGGTTAACCATTTTTAACAAGTAACAGTAGCTACCTAAGTCCATAATTAAGGCGATGAGTCTTGATGCTAGATTAAGTTTCGGGGTGTGTGAAACAAGAGACTTAATTAAAAATCTCTAGCCCCACACTAAACTTCGTCAAATGCATGACCCCCTAGAAGATCATCCATCTTTGGCACCCTCTTCTGTACGCGATGGTTCACTATTCTCAACTATGGTGAAGCCCAAGGAACTGTTAGCAGATCATCGACAACCAGAGCTGATCGATTGTCAGAACCTTGTAAGAAGCGACACCATGTCGTCGATGAATTGAACTGAGGCAACACCCGAGGGAAGCATAGCAAGAACATCAACCCTCACAATCACATGTGATATAGATTGCAACTTGCATCTACTCATAAAACCGCTCATGATGCCACTGTTGGGAAAAGTAGTAGAAAACAAAAAATTCCGCACCTATGATCACCCAAGATCAATATGAAGATGCCTAACAGGTTGGGATCATGATCGTTACCGTCACCGAGTTGCAGGGGAATAAGAACATGTCGGTGTAGATCGTACTTGGAATCCCTCGTACCACCCACAAATGACCCCTCGAACCGAAGACCGAAAGCACGGCCTCTCTACTTGGTTGCAAGCGTGCAGCCTTCACGATCCGACAACTCTTCGCCATCCGGAGCTAATCGTCGCTGGAGAATTAGAGGGAGGAGATTAGAACCACACCGGGCTTCTAATTATGAGGACAAGAGGATTAGCCAAGTTCTAATTAGTCAACCAGGACCAACTAGCACAAGAACTAGAAGAACTAGAGGAAGCTCCAAAAACTGTGTATACAAAAGAGCACAATACCTTATGTATATATAGGTCTAGGGGAGAGGGAGGGCTGCCACCAAGGGGAGGAATCCCCCTTGGTGTGCCATCCATAGGGGAGGAGGAGTCTGACTCCTCCCTTGCCCCAATTCGGCCTCCTTAGGGAAGGAGGCACTTCCCCACTTGGGCCCTTGTGGCCTAAGTTGCCTTCCACCTCTTGGCCTTTTTAGGCCCGTTAATATTTAAATTAAATATAAAATGTTATAAATACTTCAAGAGAATTATATATATATATATATTAATATCTCCAGAAACATTTTCCACCTATATATAATTTATCGATAATACCTGGTATTACCCGATACTCACCGAAACCCTTCCGGTGACCTCAAAACGCTTCCGGATCCTCTCGGAACTATTCTGAATATTCATGAAATAATTCCACAAATAAATTCTCATGACTCCCATCCTACTAACACTCAGCAAATCATGATTGCCTTAATCTTGTGACCCCGTAGGTTCGGTAACTCACAGACATGGACGAAATCGTTCGTCCAATGATCGACAGCGGGACCATGGACGTCTGTATCAATCCCTGTGAGTACACAAATGATATTCAAGTGAACCTTTGGTTATCATGTGATGTTCCCTTTGCTTCGCAATACTTTACAAAACCCGGGATGCATCGGTATCCTCCTGAGTCATCACCATGCTCACTACCGAAATCCTCGTTACCAGTTTTGTTCTTATTGCTCATTATTGTGTTCTGGCATCCCCGTGACTAAGTCACATGTGTCTGGTCAGATGATGATTGATTCCGTCACACCGAGAGGGCCCTAAGAATATCTCTCCATCGTCGAAGGAGCAAATCCCACCCTCGAGCTATCTGGTCACTTGTCAAACTTTCCGATGAACCTATAAGTTGTCGTTATGATCACCGTGTTACAGGTGACGTTTGAGAAACCCCAAAGCCCATCGTATGATAAGAAGTGACCACGATACTCTCATGGTTTAAGGAGCAATATCACACATTAACACTCCATGTTATTACAATTAAATGCAGACGATATTAACTCAATTCATAACAAACAAGATTGGGTCGATTCAATATGATCGTTCTCCTAACATCATGATCTCAATGTTGTTTTAGGATCATCGTTACACTTAACGATATCCTAAGATCTGGAAAACGTGATCACCAACAACACTTGAGCTAGTCTTAGAGGCGAGACTAGGAACCTTTATTTTATCCGTTTATCATTTCACACGTGCATATGAGTTTTCCACTGAATCACATATTCTAGGATCATAGTAGTTATAGCATGAAAATATAAACACTTGGCTATGAATATGGAAATATAATAATACAATATTATTGCCTTTAGGGCATATTTCCAACAGAATGATCATGTTGAATTGACCCAAACTTGTTTGTTATACTTTGAGATAATATCGTCTGAAATCAATTGTTATAACATGGAGAGTTAGACATGTGTTTTAGTTCCTTAGACCATGAGAGTATCGCAGTCACTTATTACCGTACGATGGACTTTGGGGTTGCTCAAACATCATCTATAACACAGTGATCATAACAACAACTTATAGGTTCATGGAAAAGTTTGACAAAGCACTAGATAACTCAAGAGTGGAATTTGCTCCTCCGACGAGGGAGAGATGTTCTTAGGGCCCTCTCCATGTGACGACATCTATCATCCTCTGACCAGACACAGGTGACTATGTCACGGGGATGCTAGAACATTTCAACGAGAAAGAAGAACAAAACCGATAACGAGGATAACAGTCTAGTGAGCATGTGTATGACTCAAGAGGATACTGATGCATCTCATATTTTGTAAAGTATCGTGAAGCAAAGGGAACATCACATGATAACCAAAGGTTCACTCAAATGTCATTCGTGTAATCATAGGGATCGATATGGACGTCCATGGTTCCGCTATCGGTCATTGAACGAAGTAGTTTCATTCATGTCTATGTTTTACCGAACCTACAGGGTCACAAGCTTAAGGTAATCATGATCCGCTGAGTGTTAGTAGGACAAGAGTATCGAGTATTTATGTATGGAATTGTTTCATTAATATTCGAAATAGTTTCAAGAGGAACCAAAAGCGTTTCAGGGTCATCAGAAGGGTTTCAGAGTTTATTGGGCAATACCGGGTATTACCAATAAATAATATATAGGTGTAAAATGTTTTCGATGATGTTAAATTAATAATAAAAGGCTCTACTAATTGTTAGGAGGCTTTTATATTTAATTTAATATCAACTGGCCTTAAAAAGGCCAAGTGGTGGAAGGAGAATTGGGCCACATAGGACCATGTAGGGGAGGCGCCTCCAATTCCCTTGTAGGGAGGCTGAATTGGACTTGGGGGAGGAATCCTCCTCCCCCTAGGGCCGTCATAAGGAGGGAGGATCCCCCCCTTGTGTGGCGCCCCTCATCCCCTCTCAACCTACATATACTAGAGGTTCTAGGCACTTCTGGACACACAAGTTTTGGAGCCTCCTTTGATTCTCTAGTTCTAGTTGGTCCTAGTTGATCAATTAGAGCTTGATCTAGGTCCTCTAATCCTCATAATTAGAAGCCCAATGTGGTTCTAATCTTTCCCCTCTAATTCTCTGTCGATGATTAGCTCTGGACGGTGAAGCGCTGCCAGATCGTGAAGACCATACGCTTGCAACTCATAGAGAGGCCGTGCTTTCGGTCTTCCATTCGAGGGACTGTTCGTGGGCGGTTCTTGGGATCATTCATCTATGGTTCGAGAGACTCCAAGTACGATCTACACCGACTCGACTACTTCCTTTGCACTCCGGAGTCGGTAACGATCGTGATCCAAACCGTTTATGCTTTCTACGATCACCCAGGAACAATATGATCGTAGGGCAATTTTTTTTGCTTTCTACTGCGTTTTCCAACAGCATGACCATGTGTGAATAGTTTCCTTAGGACCTTGGGTCCATAGAAGTAGCTAGATGACATCCTATCTCTCTCTCCCCCCCCTCTCTCTCTCTCTTGTGATTCAATACAAAGTTCTTGTGAGCTACCTCACATGATCGGGATCCATATGATGTAATTCAGTGTTGTTCTTATGGGGATATGATGAATTGTCACTTATGAGCAGATTGTTCATTGAATTATATTAAATCTCTTATGAGTTCTTTACTGCATAATTAAATAGCTGTATACGCTCTGTGATATATTTGTCTACTTTGGCCAAGTTTAATAGGTAGTTCTTCAGATGGAGTTGTGTGCGGTAGTGGGTTCAATCTTGCGGTGACCTATCCTCGTGACAGAAAGGGAACGAGCGCATATTGTATTATTGCTACTAGGAATATGGTTTCTTTATCACACGTGGATGATAGTTTTACTGTCTACATTGTCACCTTGCTTATTGCAGTACTTTGTTTGTATGAACTTAGTACCTCGAGATGCATGCTTAATAGCGGTCTTTAGGTGGGGTACTAGTTGTAGTTGCAGTTGGATAACAGTCTACATGTCACAAACCTAATGGCTATATAAAAGTGTGTCATGAATGATCTTAGTCATAAAATAAATATACAATTTTATCGTTGCCCAACTGTAATTTATTCACCACAACACATTTATCTTGCTGGGAGAGATGCCTCTAGTGAAACCATGGCCCCCTTGGCCTATCTTCTTTAATTGCATACACTGTTATAATTTCTTTCCTCGTTGTTCCGTATTCATTACTTTACCTATTTATGAGCTATGAGGACACATGATCCAACTAACAGTGGGCCAACTAATATGTTTGGATTTCTCCAAATATCTCATAGGATTTCTTCAGATTTGTGGGAATTCAGGCATCTAGACTGGTCCACGGACGTTTGATGCACGACTTGGAAGACAAAAAGTATCCAGATCACGCGGTCCGGACATTTATGGCATTTTTCGAACACAATACAATCACAAATGGTCACGTACACTCACCCATGAACGCACGCACACAACCCTATCCCTTTGAGCACGTAAAAATACTGAGCCGACACATCAACTTGATATTGACGAAATCACCACAGACACATCATAATGGACAAGAATGTCTTTTCGCAATTGAACGAACATCGCCGGAATTTGAAAATAAATACAGGCAATACGAGCTAAAACATGAACCTTGATGGTTTGGTTCCATCATCATAGAAAACCTTACCATCTACTCAGGTTGCACATGTGTTTTTTTAATATACAGTACACACGCAAGCACTCATACATACGCGCATAAACTTACCCCTATGAGCACCTTCGAAAGACTGAGCCGGCGTATCATCTTGAGATTTTGATGGACCGCATTGGAGACGCCCTAATCGCACTAACCAATCGGAAAACCATTTTATCTCTACTCCTAATGGAGCAGTTGGTAGCCTGGTACTCTGGTTTTATTTTCGTCCGGTTTTATTTCCTCCCACCTCCCTTCACCCCCTCTCACCGGTTTTCCTCTTTTCTCGTCTGGCCGGGAATACCCAACGTACTTATTGTAATCAATCACAATCAATCCACGTATGGTAAGACTATAAACTCAGAAATCTCAAATATGATAATTATAGGAATAAATCAATCCAGGTATGGTAAGGCCATAAACTCAGGAAATTTCAAATATCTCTACTCCTAATGGAGCAGTTGGTAGCCTGGTACCCCGGTTTTATTTTCGTCTGGTTTTATTTCCTCCCACCTCCCTTCACCCCCTCTCACCGGTTTTCCTCTTTTCTCGTCTGGCCGGGAATACCCAACGTACTTATTGTAATCAATCACAATCAATCCACGTATGGTAAGACTATAAACTCAGAAATCTCAAATATGATAATTATAGGAATAAATCAATCCAGGTATGGTAAGGCCATAAACCCAGGAAATTTCAAATATGGTAATTATGGTAATCAATCAATCCAGGTATAGTAATAAGGCTATAAACTTAAATTACCCCAAGGCCAGCCAGATTAGCGTACACAGAAAAATCAACGCTCTACGATCTGCCATCCAATTTTGCTTTCACGGTTTGCCATCCAATTCAAGGCCCCAGATTCAATGTTCTGCCAGCAATCCATGCGCATGTCCTGCCTAGCGATCGACTGGGATCACAATCTCCCTAACCAAACACCGGCCGCCGCCGCACTTACATACTCCGCCCACGACACCGGTCGACCGGCGGCGGTGACGCTAGCGATTGTACCGAGACTTTGCGGGGGACAGAGCTCCAGGCCATCGAGGACACCTACGCTGACGTGTCCAAGCCGCCTCCACGACGAAGCCAACACCGTCGTCCCCATCCGGACTCGACGAACATGGTTCGCCTTGCCGTTGTGGATCATCTAGCCTCCCACTTGCCAAGGTATAGCAGCCCTCTTTTTTTCTGTTTCCCAAGAACACATCGATGCACATATAACCTCTATAATCCATCTACCTGTTGTACGTGTGTGTCACTCACCGGGGGTCAAGCTACTTGGTGAATCCCTGATGCAAATAATTTTATTCAGTGCTAACTAGGACCTATTTGTCTGCATGTGCATCAAGTAATACAAGTAGTTGTATGGGGTTCATAAAGGAATCGAGCTTCTCATCTTCCATGATTAACGGATCAGGCACAGGGTTCACACGATGGATCTACGAAATACAGCTGACAACACATGGACGGCCAAAGGCTGTTGCATCCACCGACCAACCACTACCCTTAATCAAGCTCAAGGTACCTAGAATAACTCCTAAACTCTCAATTCTTTGATTAGTGCAAGATTTCTTCTTTTAATTTCCTTAAATTTCTCAAATATTGTAAGGTTTTCTGTAGAAGCTTGTTGCAAAGTGAGGAATTTAGTTTATTTAATTATTAGTGTTTGTAAATTGCACATACATGGATAGCATAGATGTTGTGTTTTTCGCATATTCAGGTGAGAGTTCTGCTGGTTCAGTTGCAAGGGGCTATAGAGGATGGGTGTTTGTTTTAGTGAGCCAACATGTGCAGCCGTGTACGTCAGTAGAGTAGGCCGAGGGGCAGGCCATTCTGATCGGCCTCAAGGCATTGTCCACTGTTTACAAAGGCCCAATAATCATTTAAACTAATTGCCAAGGAACTGCAGTTGGGGAGATCCAGCCAATCTAACTGTTTTTCAATCATCTGTGAAATAAAAGATGCACTGACGACCTTTGATTCTTTCTGCATCAATGCTATTCCCAGGGAAAGAAACAAGTTCGCTCATGAGCTAGCAGCTAGAGCCAGAAGATAAGAAGACTTGATGCTCGCGGACATGTCGGCGAAGCTGCGCTCTCTCATGCTAGCTGAATGTAACACTGTTGTGTGAAGTTTGGGTAGTCATTCTTAAAAAAAATTAAAAATTTCACATACACGGACATGTGTCTTGTCAAGAGAGAAGCACACCATCACAAAAACAAGGTTCAACCAATATTAATTAATTTGGTAATGAGATGTCACATCGGTTATTATATAGGTTATGCTCAAGGATTCGAGATCTCATGTTATATTTTGCTTTTAGCAACAATCTTTTGTAAGCCGCATCATATTAGCTTATTCATTTAAGTAAGAACAGACCATCTCTATTTGGTATGTTGCATTATACCATTGTTTCTATATGCTAAGATTTGTCAAACACGCGATTATATCATTGAACTCTGAAATTTAATTTGTGTTTTTAGAACTAATGCATACACCACACATGATTCAAGGTTTTCCTCATCTCATTATCCTATTTTTTTTGGCAATTCAGTCATTATTCAAGGTTTGAATAAGGATATTGATTAGTTTGGTTATCTTCACATCAACCTTCCAGGGAGTCGTACACATTCAAAATAAGAAGAAATGAAATACCATCCAACAGTATTGAGTGTTTCTATCTACCCATACACATTTGTAATATATCAGTGGAGATCACTAATGGGGAGAACGTGTTGCATCACTCCCAGTAATCTGTTTAACTGATATATTAGCACTTCAGATTTTATTGGGAAGCTTCAAAAAAAGTTCAGTGCACACATGATCAGTGTGAAAGAAATACCACTGAGCAAAACTTCCGACGCATTAATTTCTTTGTAGTACATAGTGTGAGGATGCTCTAGGACTAGCGGGAAAAACTCTTTATTATTGCAATGCAAAGTGCATCTTATATCTGAAGATAATATACCTTTCGCTTTTTTACATGTCATTGCCCCGAACCCCGTCAACACCGTGATGATCGTTCTCCGTAACAACCATACAACAACCTAAGTGGCCACCTACTCCGTTAAGTATATGTCCTCCTCCCCTATATCTCTTTATCTTTTCATAGAGACATGCCAAACAGTAAAGTAGCATCACCGTTCTCCTAGCTTGTTGATAATGCATAATAAATATGTCTTGAGAGAGAGAGGGAGAGGGGGAGAGGGAGAGAGGGGGGAGGGAGAGAGAGGGGGAGGGAAAAGGAGAGAGAGAGGGAGGGAGACTAGCTACCATGACGCAACAAAAAACTGCCTGCACGCCTTGCTAAGGCAAGAACATTCTGAAATATACCCAAACTGCAGAGAGAGGGAGGGAGGGGGAGAGAGAGATGCCCCAACTACACGGTTTCGTATTTGAATGGGTGCTTGAATTGGAGAACTGGAGATAGTGGGTGGAAGAAGAAGAGGAAGCAGAGTGATTTAGTGGTAAAAGAAAGCCGAGAACGCTGCTTGATGCACACGAGGATCTTAAAAAATATATATTAGACAAAATTAATGTTGAATACTAGAAATTATATGCCCCTATAGCAATGCACGGGCAATGCACAACGAAGGTGAGGTGGGCATCACCTATTTTTAAAAGAGAGGAGTCCAGCGAGAAATGTCCAGCTGCGGTTGGAAACTGAGCGGGAAAGGGAGGCTCCGACAGAAAAAAGAGAAGGCTGAGTCATGGGATAGGTTTTTGTGTTGGGCCTGCATATTGGAGATAACATGACAGATAGTCCGGACAATCACATTTCTCCTCCACATATATTATCCGGACAATCACATTTCTCCCCCACATACAGTCTGGATTTGGGGATCCCGAACTGTCTAGATGGTTGAATTTAAAGGATCCTATCGGATGCCTGTTTGATGTTCGAACACGCCAGGATGTATGAGGGAGAAGTATGTTTCGACCTTAGAGACGACTTTAATCGTTTGTTTGATTCATTTATATATGCATTATAGCCCGTAGCAACGCATGGGCGTTCTACTAGTTTCATAATAAAGAAACGGAGATTCTTTTTTCCGTCCGAGTCCAAGGAAAAATCGATACCCTACGCTAATCGGAGTATCAGACCCATCGCCCCGTCCGTCCCTATATTCGGCCGCACCTTCCACCGCAGGGGTATCCCGTCTCGCGTCGTCCCCGTCTTCAAGTAAACTCGCGGACGCCCCGCACCGAGCTCAACAAACCCTCGCGCGCCCCCACCCCTTCTTCGCCGACGCGGCCATGGCGGCGGTGGCGACTGTGAGCTCGGCCGGCGGGATACTCGCCATGCTCCACGAGCCGGCGGAGGAGCTCAAGCTGCACGCGCTCGCCAGCCTCAACTCCGTCGTCCACCTCTTCTACCCCGAGATCCCACGCATTCCCCACCATGGGAGGAGACCACCCCCCCACCCCCCCCCTCTCGTATCCTTCCCGCGGTACCTAGTCGCCGCCGCCCGCTGCCGCAGCCGCAGCTGCTCCGCCCTGCCCGCGCGATTCGTTCCAGCGCCTTGGCTTGGCCGGGGGGTTTCAGTGTTTCGATCTGGTTCGCCGATTGACGAGGATTCGGGACGAGAAGTTTCCCTAGGTGCTGTTGCCGTCGCGCGATTCGTTTGCTTGGCCTCGTCTGGCTCGATCTGCTGCTTGCGTGGGGGAACCGTAGGCTGTGGCTTGGCTCTGATCTGGTAGCCTCGGGATTCCTGGGATTCAGTGCGCGGCTGTGCTCTCCATGATGAATCCGCAGAGTCTGAAGTGAATTCACCAAGAAAATCTAGTAAATTGTGTGATTGTATTCGGTAGCCGTGGTAAAAACTTGATTTTTTTGCACCTTCGTGTCCGCGCTTGGATATAACGACAGTTGTAGGAGTGAGATGTGAACTGAGGCGGGGTGAGAATTTAGAAAGCTTCCAACTTTCAGTTTTTTAGAAGTTGTTTAGGGTTTTGCTTCGCTCGGTTGGTTATAATCAGTTATAATGCCTGCCCTGTGCTAATAAATATCCTGACAAGAGTGACCATTGAACTGTTACTTGCAATAGTTCAGGGTGACATGTTTTGGGAAGTTAATCTAATGTTTGTTTACTTCAGTTCAGATTATACAAATTTCTTGTCTTATAGGGTGTGTTTGGTTGGTGCCTAGCCTAGCCCTACAAAATATTTTTGGCCCAAAAAACTGGCAAGCCAATTCTTGCCAGATAATTTCCATATGGTTGTTTCGCTTGCATTAGAATAACGTGTCTGTTTAAGTCATTTTAATTTTAACATTGCTTTCATATGCAATTGTTGTGCGTCTAGTTGTTATTTTTGTGGAACAATGAGGCTGTAATTTGTAATTGGTTTTGATTTGGGAGCTTTATACATTGGGTCATAATGTCGAGCAAGAATTATCTAGAATCCAGGTTGTTAAAGTTTGTGCTTCCAATGAAGCAAGCTAATAATTTGTTTCCATCGTATCCTTTTGGCTGCAGTGAGAGCTTGTATGAAGATGAGGAGTTTGACCAGAGACAGCTAGCTGCACTAGTTGTTTCTAAGGTAGGACCTCATGTTATTTTATACCTTGTCTGTAAGTGTCATATTTTGTATTGCTTATATTGACGATTGCTGCATATTATGTAGGTATTTTATTACTTGGGCGAGTTAAATGATGCACTGTTGTATGCACTTGGTGCTGGGCCTCTGTTTGACGTTTCTGAGGATTCAGATTATGCTCATGCTCTTCTAGGTGAGGAGTTGTCTTGAGTTCTCATTCCGGATGTTATTCACATGAATTTCTTTTGCTCATTGTGTTGAATCGGTGGTTCTTTTCTTTCAGCCAAAGCATTAGATGAATATGTGAGTTTCAAGACAAGAGCTTCTAAAGCTACCGAGGAAGAAGAAAATGTGGATCCTAGATTAGAGGCCATAGTGGAGAGGATGTTGGAGAAGTATGATAAGATCCTACCGTTTGCGCATATTCTCTTATTTATCAGATGGAGTATTCAGCTAACGGTTACTCTTTGCTGTAGGTGTGTTCTTGATGGGAAATACCAACAGGCCATGGGCATGGCTGTTGAATGCAGGAGACTGGATAAACTGGAGGAAGCAATTGTTCGGTGTGATAACATTCACGGGGCTCTTTCATATTGCATCAACCTTTCTCATCAATATGTTAGTCACCGTGAATATCGCTGTGAGGTAGGGGCATGTTAAAAGTTATTTGGCAGTATGGTTGGTTTATATTAATTAAAAAGCAATTATTAGTTTAGACTAGAGTAAGCAAAAATTAACATTCTTTATGTGTTGACCAAATAATCCATTTTATTGCCAGGTTCTTCGCTGTCTTGTTAAAATATACCAGACTTTGCCGCATCCAGATTTTCTGAGCATCTGCCAGTGCCTTATGTTTCTGGGTGAGCCTGAAACTGTTGCGAATATATTGGACACACTAATTTCTGGAAGCAAGGTATATGTTTGTTCTTTACTCTGCCCACCACATTACTTATGTTTTAGTCTCTGTTGCTTACTTGAGACGTTGTGTTCATTATACAGGATGATGCTCTCCTTGCGTACCAAATTGCTTTTGATCTGGTGGAAAATGAAAATCAGGCCTTCCTTCTGAACGTGAGGAATCGCCTGGACTCACAGACTCCTGGTCAGTCAAACCCTGATAGTGGTTCAGCTTTACCAGTCGATCAGACTGTTAACGCGGGCACAACTAGCACAGAACCAGCGGGTGATGTTCAGATGGGAGATGACACTACTGTGGCAAATGGAAATGCTCACCCAGTGGATCCAAATGAGGCAGCGCATGCTGATAAGCTTGCAAAACTTAAAGGGATTATGTCAGGGGAGAAGTCTATTCAGCTTACGCTGCAATTTTTGTATAGCCACAACAGGTATACTTATTATGTCCCAAACATTGAACCCTGGTCTCTTGCAACTTTTATATCTGACATCACCTTGATGGGTTGGTTTGTTTGATAGGTCCGATCTTCTAATTCTGAAGACAATAAAGCAGGCTGTGGAAATGAGGAACAGTGTTTGCCATAGCGCAACTATTTGCTCCAATGCGATCATGCATGCAGGAACAACTGTAGATACCTTTCTAAGAGAGAATCTGGTAAGAAAAAATATCTGGTTGTTTTGTTGTCATGCGGTATACTTTTCCCCCTCTGTGATGTCTCATTTTGGTATTGTCTTGCAGGAGTGGTTAAGCAGGGCAACTAATTGGGCTAAATTCAGTGCAACAGCTGGGCTAGGTGTGATTCATAGAGGCCACCTTCAGCAAGGTCGGGCTTTGATGGCCCCATACCTACCTCAAAGTGGCGCAGTTGGTGGTGGCAGTCCATACTCGGAAGGTGGTGCCCTCTATGCTTTAGGTTTGATTCATGCCAACCATGGCGAAGGAATCAAACAATTCCTCCGTGAAAGCCTTCGCAACACCAGTGCAGAGGTGACATTCTGTTCCTTGTCCTTCTTGTGTAATGCTATTTATATTGTGTATGTATATTTTTCTTACCTAAAACCGTATTATGCAGGTCATCCAGCATGGTGCTTGTTTGGGACTTGGGCTTGCATCTCTGGGGACAGCAGATGAAGAAGTGTTTGAAGACATAAAGAATGTCCTTTACACAGACAGTGCTGTGGCTGGTGAAGCAGCTGGTATTGGCATGGGTTTGCTCATGGTTGGGACAGCCAGTGAGAAGGCCGCTGAGATGCTCGCTTATGCACATGATACACAGCATGAAAAGATTATCAGGTCAGTGCTGTTTAATTATTGTTGCGGTATTTCTAAAGATGCATCCAGCTCTTGTTTCTGACATCTCTCTCTCTCTCTCTCTGTAGGGGTTTGGCACTTGGCATCGCATTGACAGTGTATGGCAGGGAGGAGGAAGCTGACACCTTGATCGAACAAATGACTAGAGATCAAGATCCCATACTACGTTATGGTGGTATGTATGCATTGGCTCTAGCCTACAGAGGAACTGCAAACAACAAGGCTATCCATCAGCTGCTGCATTTTGCTGTATCGGACGTCAGTGATGATGTTCGTAGGACTGCTGTTATGGGTCTTGGATTTGTTCTATACAACGAACCTGAGCAGGTATGTAGCATTGAAATGCCTTTGTGTTTAAATAGATGCCCTATGTTAAAATTTATTCCAAGGAACAACATAGATCTTTTCATTATGCATTTATATGCTCTTTGCCATCTAATAAGATATTTTTTTTGCTAAAATACACAATCACCAATAGCTTTGATCCACACCTTACATCTTCTCAATAGCTTTGATCCACAACTTACGTCTTCCGTTCTGATCATGCAGACTCCAAGAATTGTGTCCCTGCTCTCTGAATCGTACAACCCACATGTTCGTTATGGTGCAGCTTTAGCTGTTGGGATATCCTGTGCAGGAACAGGGTTAAGTGATGCCATTTCCTTGTTGGAGCCTCTCACATCGGACGTTGTTGACTTTGTGCGCCAGGGGGCTCTAATTGCTATGGCAATGGTCATGATCCAGACGAACGAGTCCTTTGATTCTCGTGTTGGAACATTCAGGCGTCAGTTGGAGAAGATCATTCTTGACAAGCATGAGGACACCATGAGCAAAATGGGCGCCATTCTTGCTTCTGGTATTCTGGATGCTGGTGGTAGGAATGTCACAATTAAACTTCTCTCGAGGAACAAGCATGACAAGCTCACTGCTGTGATTGGCCTTGCTGTTTTCACCCAGTTCTGGTACTGGTATCCTCTCCTATACTTCATCAGCCTGGCCTTCTCGCCAACAGCCATCATTGGTCTCAACTCAAACCTGGAAGTGCCGAAGTTTGAGTTTCTCTCGCATGCTAAACCGTCCCTCTTTGAGTATCCGAAACCGACCACTCAGCAGACTACGACTTCAGCAGTCAAGCTGCCCACAGCCATTTTGTCAACCTATGCCAAGGCAAAATCTAGGGCGAAGAAGGATGCAGAAAGCAAAGCTGCTAACCAGGAGAAGACAGCAGAAGCAGAAAGCAAAGCTAACCAGGAGAAGTCAACAGCAGAAAGCAAACCTAGCCAGGAGAAATCAACGGATGCAGAAAGCAAAGCTAAGACAACAGAAGATGCTTCTGGTTCTACTTCAGGCGATGCAGCTAAGACACAGGAGAAGGACGGTGATGCAATGCAGGTAAGAGAGACTCCGCTTCATTTTTTTTACCATGTTCACATCCAAGAATTTTACTGACTTTGGTAGGTTCAGCTCATATTAAACCATGTTAGTTACTTCTCTTGCTTTACACAACCATGCTAGGTATTCCTGCAATAGCTCTCCCTAATAAATTACTAAGATGCCACAGCGCAGCTCAGCATAGCACTGTTTTTAGATGTAAGCCTGTTAATAGAGTTTTCAGTATGGAATCTTGTGTTTGGTAGGTAGCGAACTTGTGATTCATATCATATCTAGCTGAAGTTTCTTTTTTGGCATCAGCTCCAATGAACATGCTCGGTTCATTTGATTGAACCAACTCCATTGGCCTCTTGTGAACTTACCCGTCACTCAATCTTTGTTCCCAGGTTGACGGCGCGGCAGAGAAGAAGGCCCCGGAGCCAGAACCTGCCTTCCAGATCCTGGCGAACCCAGCCCGAGTCGTCCCTGCGCAGGAGAAGTTCATCAAGTTCATAGAGGGCAGCCGATACGTCCCTGTGAGGCCCGCCCCCTGCGGGTTCATCCTCCTGCGAGACATGCAGCCCAGCGAGGCGGAGGAGCTGGTGCTCACCGACGCCCCCGCGACCGTGACCGTGGCCACGGGCGCCGGCAACAACGCAGCAACCGCCGCAGCGGGGCCAGGCTCAGCCGCCATGGCCGTCGACGACGAGCCCCAGCCGCCCCAACCTTTCGAGTACTCGGCGTAGGCTGCTGTGGTAGGATGGAGCGTTGTCTGTACTCACCCACTAGCTATACGTTGTTGCTTATTCCTTTTTCAGGAGTGCGAGGGGATTTGTTGTTTGTTGGAAACTGTGTAGAATCATCATGAGTAGAGAATTCAACTCTGAACGGGAGTTACAGGACATGTGCTCAACCATGTTTGCATCAAGGAAGACGATTTGATTTATATTTTCAATCGCATACAAGGATAATTTGTTGCAATTTTAATTCAAAACTGCAGGGAGTTCTAGAAAGAGATGGACCAAACAACGACCTTGCATGTTTGTCCTTTTTATTTCTCAGTGTGTAGATCGGATTTTTTTTATTAGTTGTAAACACTTTGTGGACATCCATGATTTTTTTGAAACATTTAGATTTGAATTTTTTTAAGCTGGGAGGATGGGAGGATTTAATGGACTATAAATCTTTGATCTTGTCATTCTCAAAACAAAACAAAAGATCTTTGATCTTGTCCAATAAAAAAGTGAGTTTATAATAAATCCTGATACATGTCGTTCTAAAAAAAACAATTCAGGATATGTGATTTCTCGGGAAAAACAACATAAGAATAACTGCAGTGCGTTTATAATAATCCCGATGGTGAACCACACAATTTCTATCCATGTTTAATTAGAAAAGGCACAAACCATAAACCGACCCTCATTCTCAGAATAAAAAGCAGGCCAAATCATTGCACAATTACCGTTGGAGCCATGAAGAAAATAACAGACATTTTAGTAAAACATTCAGATCAATTTTTCTTTAGAACATACTACTCAGATCAAATTAGGTAGGTGCAGAACTGCAGAGGACAGGCAAAATCAAGGGTTTCTCCAATGCTGCTCTGTTGTGTTCGTGTCTTTGTTGCAGATCAGGGCAAGGAAAAAACCACAGGTCAAGCCAATGCAATGGTGATACATTCTTGTGATCCACACACTACCCAGAAGCAAACATTATAAGACAACGGGTATATGCAACCATGAATCAAGTGCCAAATATCCATCTGTTTTCCTAAACTTTCAAGAGTTGTAAATTCGTACTCCCTAAACTAAAACCACGACAAGTATTTTGAAACGGAGGGAGTAGTAAACACCACCACCACACATTTCAAAACTAGTGGTAACACATTCGCTGAAGCCCCATCATAATGCCGCTTGCTGGAGACAAATCTATGGACCTACACGACGGGGTCCGAAAAAGCAGAAGCATCCGGGGTTCATCCCTTCCGGGATCATGCCCCCGCCCTTGGTCGTGTCAAGATCCCCCAGGAGATGCACCACCTCCTTCATCTCGGGCCGCTTATCAGGGTTAGCGTCCCAGCATCTCTTCATGATGTTCGCCAACCGGGTCGGGCAGCAGCGTGGGATCTTAGGTCGCAGATTCTATGCACACAACATAAAAAAGCAAAGCTATAAGCAAAATATATTGTTGCGTAAGCTTGTTTTAACACATATGTGGATGCATTATTCTTCTGGGTGTGATATTGAGCGAGGGATCTGACGGCTGAAAGCATACATTGTGAACAACAGCAGACGAGACCTCTACGGAGCTCATGTCTGGATAGTACGGCATGTCACAGCAGTAGATCGCCCACAAGCATATCCCAAAACTGTAAACATCGCACTTCCTGTCGTATGGTTTGCCCTCAATAACCTGCATAGAAAAACAACGACAACCGTTTTTTTGTGTGAACACAAGAATTGAGCAAAAAAAGCGTTGAAATCGATTGGTTGGCAGCAAGTAATACCTCCGGGGCCATGTAACCGAGTGTGCCTGTCATGCCTGTCATGTCCTCCGGATTCTTAGCCTGGACACGGGCGACGCCAAAGTCGGCGATCTTAACGACCGCCACTGTGCCAAGAAGCATGTTCTCAGGTTTTACATCCCGATGCACGATATCTTTCGAGTGAAGATAGCTCAGTCTGCAAAAGAAAACATATGAGATTGTTGTTTATCCTCGGATTCAGATTGGAAGATATGCGGGAGCTAATCTAGCCAGCTTGCTTACCCGTTGGCCAAATCCAACGCAAGCTCAACCACAATTTTGTATCCGATCTTTCTCTCCCTGTGAGCATATAGAAATCGTCTCAGTGTTCCTAAATATAGATATTCAAAGACAACACAACAGGCTCTCTCTGGCAGATCAATGGGTGCACTGCTCTCGCCGCTATCAGCCGGAATGCTAAGGTCAGTGGTACCCATTGATGCACCGATGAACTGCAAGGAAGAGAACATGACACATTCAATGTACCACACAAAGAGACTCAGAAGACAGTGTTGTAGTGCCTACTATTGTCGATCCTGAGGTAACATTGTTATAACACACCGAAAATGAACTGACGTTGCTACTACCCCAAAAAAATATTAACATCAAACATTGCTAATACAGTTTGCAAATGCACAGTGGGCAAAAAATATTCACCCTTGCAACATTTCGGTGGTTGAGCTCCTTCCAGATGGCAACCTCCTTCCTGAATGCTTCGCGCTGAGTAGAAATTTCAGTCTCTGTCATAAAGCCATCTTCTCCCCAGTCCAATAGTTTAACTTCATACACGATGAAGAAAATAAGCATTAGCACTATAATCTTTGGGATCTCGGGGCATTGTGGTGCGTATTTTGGCAGCTTGGTAAAAATATCTCAACAAAACTTAAAAGTATACAACTGAACTTGAGGATGTTCATCAAAGATATTTTGTCCATTTGATAAGATGCTATTTGGTGCATTTATTTATTGACCTGCGCACAAAGATTGCAATGATGACATGCTGCGAATATCTAGCGACAGTTAGACACAATGGCCTACCATGTAGCAGCCTAACATGTTTAATTAGTACTGTATATATAAACATGACACTTGGATCAGCTTAAAGGTTCTCACTAAGAAACAAAAGCTTAAAAATAAAATTCCGATTCCAATCTTATAAATGCACATTACTGGGGCAGGACATGTAAAGACATATGTGTAACTTTAGCAAGAATAACCAAAGAAGATCAACGCGTCCAAGGCCCGCAATGATGATTTATCAATGACGACAAACAAGAATCTGACGGAGGGAGTACAAGAAAATAGGAAGAATCTGATCTATAAATTATAAATTGTTCGCACACAAAAAATATGCATATGCAGCAGATGATAATAATCCATCCATACTATGTACGTGATGATAAAGATAAAGCATGCATAACACAGAACATGATCCAACCAATTCGCACCATTCAGTTCCATCGTATATAAGACTATAAACTTCAAAGTTACTCAAGCTGGCGAGCCTTATGATTCTATCACGCATAACTTGATAGGAAGAGTTGTGAATTCACCGAGATTAGACCTCAAGGATGAGGTCTAGACATTACTGAACAGTACATGACCATCTTTTCGGTTGATAAGTGTTATTCATGGCAGTTATTTATTTTATTATACTCCCTCAGTCCCAAAATAACTGTGTCTCAACTTTGTACTAACTTTTTTTTGTAGAAACTTTATACTAACTTTAATACAAAGTATACTAAAATTGAGACTCTTATTTTGGGACGGAGAAAGTATTATGCACACAAGAGATCAATGATGGTATGTTGTGACTTGTCGATATCACATGGAGGGATGGGCCACTCGATGCATGGAAAATAGCATGATGCACTGACGGAGAAAACAAAAGCGGGAAACATAAATTTTCAGTTTTAGGAAGTTTTAATCTTTATGACTGGAGGCATGACGCATGCATACTACAGACATACTCTATGTACTTCTGCAAGAATTTGGAAAAGTAGTGACTGCACCCACGTTTAATGCACCCACGCAATAAACAGTAAAAAAAAAAACTGAAACTTCTTATCCAAAGCCCAGCGACGATGATCCATAGATTCGAAGTGTCGAATCAACACCAAATTAAAGAGCATCGATCGAGAAATAAACAAGATCGCAGAGATATACCTAGGACCTCTCTGCCATTGTAGGTGGCGCTGCAGAAGCTGCCGAAGGATCCGGGCGATTCCTGGTGGTGGATGTCGAGCTTGGCGAGGTCGATCTCCCAGAGCACCATGGGCAGGTCGCCGCCGCCCTTGCGCAGCTGTTTCTCCATGGCAAGGGTCTCGGCGATGGTCTTCTTCTTCACCACCACGTCCAGGTCTGTAAGCAACCAGCTATTCCTCTCTCGATCTATCGGATTATCTCACGAATCAGTAGCAATTTGGTGTTACAGACTTGGAATTGGATACACGAATTGGGAACAGAGGAAGAAAGGTAAAGAGCCGCCGCCGGGTTCGCCGTTGATCCACTGGATACCTAGCTCCAGCGGGTGAGGATGCGTTAAGTAGCTGGCAGCGTCACACCCACTCGGGGCCGCTGGTCTTGCGGTTGGGCCGCCTCTGCCTGATGGGCCGAGCTGGTGGCGAGGCCGGTCCGTTGCTGGATGTTGGCGTTGGGCTGCTTGTGGCCTTGACACCCCCTCCTTCTTGCGATGAGGCTTGCCCCCAAGCCTCTGCAGCAGGAAACCGAGCTTGTAGTTCCTCCTTGTCTTCCCAGGTGTCGCCGATCGCTGTAGGGTCAGACCATCGAACGAGGACTTGTTCGACCATGCTGCCGTGCTTGCGACGCCATCGTGAAGCCAGGACCTGAGCTGGGATTGCAGGTATATCAGTAGCAGTGGGAAGTTGTTGTTGAACTGGCGTACCTGGTAGGAGAGCTTTTCTCAACAGTGAGACATGGAAAACAGGGTGAACTGTTGCATTTGTTGGTAGCTCCAGCTTGTAAGCTACTGGATTGATCTTGGCGATGATGGAATATGGTCCATAGTACCGAAAAGAGAGCTTGTGGTTAGCTCGTTTGGCCACTGAAGTTTGCACATACGGCTGCAATTTCAGATAAACTTTGTCGCCGATCTCGAACGCGCGCTCAGAACGCTTCTTGTCTGCCTGTTGTTTCATACGCAAGCGAGCTCGCTGTAGATGTTGTTGTAGCAGGTCCTGAATGGTGGCGCGCTCGTCGAGCCAGGTCTGCAGAGCGGGAACAGAACAGGAAGAGGCCGCGGTGATGCCCCAATGGCGGGGTTCGTGACCGAACATAGCCATGAATGGTGTCATGCCAATGGCCGAATGTGGCGCGGCATTGTACCAGAACTGTGCCAGGGGGATCCAATGACTCCACCGCTTGGGGCACGAATGCGTGAAACCGCGAAGGAAAGTTTCAAGGCATTGGTTCACGCGCTCGGATTGCCCGTCGGTTTGCGGGTGATTTGCCGTGCTCATGCGGAGGTCAGTACCAGCATGGCGAAAGAGTTCTTGCCAAAAATGGGAAGTGAAAACAGGATCACGATCAGAAACGATGGATTGAGGGAAGCCATGGACGGGGTAAATGCGTTGCATGTAGAGGAGGGCAACGCGCGAAGCGGTGTAAGGATGGGCAAGCGGCAAGAAATGAGCAAACTTGGTCATTTTATCGACCAAAACCCAAATGCAATTGTACTGACCTGATTGTGGGAGACCGTCGATGAAATCCATCGTGATCATATCCCAGGAAGTAGTGGGTATAGGAAGTGGGTGGAGCAGCCCTGGTGAAGCCACCCGCTCTGTTTTCGCTTGTTGACAGATTTGACAGCACTGAACGTACTGAAGAATATGAGCCTTCATTTTTGGCCATGCGAATAATCGCCTGACTCGCTTGTAAGTGGCTGGGAATCCCGAGTGCCCTCCCACCGGGCTGTCATGAAACGCAGAGATGATCTGCTGCTGCAGTGCTGTGCTGCCTCCAAGCCAGATGCGGTCTCTGAAGCGCAGGAGTCCTTGCGACAAGCTGAAACGCCCTTTTGGGTCTGGTCGAACAGCCAGCTGTTTCAAGAGACGTTGAGCTTGAGGATTGGAGTTGTAGCTTGCTACAATATCGTCGAGCCACGCTGGTTGACAGCTCGTGATCGCCATGACATGCTCTGAGTGGTGCAGGCGAGATAGAGCATCCGCGGCTCCGTTTTCCACGCCCTTCTTATACACAATCTTGTACTGCAAGCCTAACAACTTGGTGAAAGCCCGCTGTTGCCACGGAGTCGTGAGCCTCTGCTCCTGCAGATAGACTAAGCTGCGTTGGTCTGTTTTGATGATGAACTCTGCAGATTGCAAGTACGGTCGCCACTGATCGACTGCAGCTATCACTGCCAGATACTCTTTCTCATACATGGATAACCCTTGGTACTTGGGGCAGAGTGCTTTGCTCATAAAGGCGATCGGGTGTCCGTCTTGCTGCAAAATTGCTCCAATGCCTGTATCACACGCGTCAGTTTCCACCGTGAACTGTTTCTGAAAGTCTGGCAGTGCAAGCACCGGTGCTGTGACTAGTCCTTGCTTGAGTATTTGGAAGCTTTGTTCAGTGTTATCTGTCCAAACGAACGGCGTCCCCTTCTTGAGAAGATTGAAGAGAGGTCGAGCTAGGATCCCAAATTGCCTGACAAAGCGCCTGTAATATCCTGCCAGCCCCAAAAACTGCCTGACTTCCTTCACATTTGTAGGTGTAGGCCACGCTGTCACTGCTTCGATCTTAGTGGGATCTGTTGCCACGCCGTCAGCGTTGATCACATGCCCCAGGTAAGTTATTCTTTGCTGCCCAAAACTGCACTTGCTTCTCTTCACCTTCCACTGGTCACGGCGAAGGAGCTCAAACACTTGTCTGAGGTGTTCTGCATGTTCTTGCAGAGTTTTGCTGAACACGAGTATGTCGTCGAAGAAAGATAGAACACACTCGCGCATCAGCGGGTGAAGCGTGCCTGTGATAGCACCGTTGAAGGTAGCGGGTCCTCCAGCAAGGCCGTAAGATAGGACTCTGAATTCAAAGTGCCCTGAGTGAGTTTGAAAAGCGGTCTTGAACTCTTCTCCTTCTGCCAGCCGGATTTGATGGTAGCCTGCCCTTAAGTCAAGCTTGGAGAACCACTTAGCTCCGTGCAGTTCGTCCAATAGCTCCTCGATTACAGGCACCGGGTACTTGCCCACTATAGTCATCGCGCTGAGCTGTCTGTAATCTATGCAGAGTCGCCATGTGCCGTATTTTTTCTTGACTAGGATCACTGGCGAGGAGAAGGGACTGTGGCTGCGCTGAATGACACCAGATCGCAACATTTCCTGTACTTGTTTCTCAATCTCATCTTTATGCTCAGGTTTGTGTCTATATGGCCTCAAGTTCAATGGTTGTGCTCCTGCCATGAGTGATATCCGGTGATCGCAATCTCGACGTGGGGGAAGCCCAGTTGGTTCGCCGAACACATCCTCAAACTGATCAATAACCTTCTGAATATTGTCTGGTGTGGGTGTATACACCTCATCTTCTTCAGTGATCTGATATAACTGCACAACTTGCGCTATCGAACCCTGTTTGTGCAAGGACTGCAGTTGCAAGGCGTTGATCTCAGGGCAAGCATCTACACGCTCTTGATGGCCTCGTAATTGTGCAGGTCCACGCGGGGTGGTAATCAGCAGGTGTTTGCCGCGCCAGTCCACACTCATCGGGCTGTGTTCTTCGAGCCAGTCCATGCCGAGGATAGCGTCATACGCGCCCAATGGCAATACCTTCATGTCCGTGCTGAATTCATGCGTCTGAGACACCCAGCTGCAGTGAGGTATATGAGAGAAACAGCAGAGCTCGCCTCCATCTGCGACCTTGACGCGGCAGGGTCGGCGAAGAGGAACGACGCCTGTCAGCACTGATGCGAGGCGTGCGTCGATGAAAGACGTGGAGCTGCCAGAATCCACCAGCAGCAACACCTCGTGGCCTTGTAGCCACGCGTGGAGGCGAATTGCTTTCGGTGATGTGCCACCAGTAAGAGCATGGCGAGAGATTGCCATGGCTGTTTCAGCCAGTGCGTCGCCGAGTGGTGAGCTGGAAGAATCGCTGTTGGAGTCGAGGCCGAACAGTTCCAGTAGCTCTTCGAGAACATGGAGTTGAACGCTGGTAGGACAGCTGTGGTCCTGCCCCCAGCGCTCCCCACACTTGAAGCATAGGCCCTTCGCGCGACGATACTCCCGCAGCGCCTTGAGTTTGGTGTCGTCCGCGCGGCTGGCTTCGACAGCGCGCCGATCCGTGGCTGTCGGCGTCGTTGGTGGCCGTCCTTGGGGTGGTGGAGGTGGAAGTGCCATGGGCACGCCCGCGCCGTTGCGGTGACTCCAATCCGGGACGGTGGTACGCACTGCGCTGGGACGCGCACGCTCCCGCGAAGCGCCATCCGCCACTTCCTCCTGAAGTAACGCCAGAGCGCACGCGGTGTCGAGGTCAGGTGGCCGCTGCACCAGAACCACCGCGCGAATGTCGGGTCGCAGTCCCTCGACAAAACGGGTAAGATAGTAGTAAGGATGAATGGATTCAGAATATGCAGATAAGTGGCTAATGATCAGTTCAAATTGCTCAATGTAATCAGCTACGGTAGTTTTCTGTGACAGTGAGTAAAATTGGCGGATTAAGAGCTGGTGACGATCACGACCGAATCTAGTACACAACAGATTCGAGAAGGATTCCCAATCGAACTCGGTCAACTTCCTCTGTACTGATTGTAACCACACCGACGCAGAACCAGAAAAATTCAGTGATGCCATCGGGACCCAGAATTTCTCATGAATCTCAAACATCTGGAAGTACTGCTCACAAAGTGTCTTCCATAGACGCGGATTCTCGCTCGTGAATTGGGGAAACCCGATCGATGGATGAGCCTGACCGATCCCAGCGAGGATCTGACTAGCATGCGCGTATGGAGATGCGATGGTAGACTGAACGGGGATTTGTGACTGACCGTTGGCCGGGGTGGCCACCGATGCGAACATCGGCGCCAGTCCCCGTGGCAGAACGTCGATGCCGCGGTCGATCGACCCGAGGGCGTCGCCCTCCGCGCGCTTGCCGGTGCCGACGTGGTCACGCAGCGGCGCTGGCGATGCGGGTGGTGGTGGTGCTGGCGCCTCCGCCGGCCGCTCCTCCGTTGCGGTCGCGGGCCGCGCTTGGAGTTCAGCTACCGCCGCCGAGAGCTGATCCACGCGCCGCTCCAGATCGGGACGCCACTGGCCCAGATCGTCCAGCTTGGCGGTGTGGGAGCGGATGTCGGAGTGGATCGCGTCGAGGGAGTTGGTGAGCTTGTCGAAGTAATCCTTGAAGGAAGGATCCATGGCGCTGAGTCGATCCTTGATCGATTTCTGCGCCCTCGTCTCCTCAGATGCGCCAGGGTGTGGATCAAAGGCTCTGAATACCAGATGTAAGCAACCAGCTATTCCTCTCTCGATCTATCGGATTATCTCACGAATCAGTAGCAATTTGGTGTTACAGACTTGGAATTGGATACACGAATTGGGAACAGAGGAAGAAAGGTAAAGAGCCGCCGCCGGGTTCGCCGTTGATCCACTGGATACCTAGCTCCAGCGGGTGAGGACGCGTTAAGTAGCTGGCAGCGTCACACCCACTCGGGGCCGCTGGTCTTGCGGTTGGGCCGCCTCTGCCTGATGGGCCGAGCTGGTGGCGAGGCCGGTCCGTTGCTGGATGTTGGCGTTGGGCTGCTTGTGGCCTTGACAAGGTCCTCGAGGCCGAAGTGCTCGGCCCGCACGTAGCTCCCCGGCTTGTCACCGCCGGCGCCGAGGAATCCCGAGCGTTCCATTTCCACGTCGCTCCGGGAGGGCAGCGTTCTCTGGCGGACATGCATATCTCGTCTCATATATATATAGTACTCCTATATACCGGCCAAAAAAATCTCTAACAGCCAAGCTTGATAGTCCATGTACATGTTTATGGATATAATCCCTGCAAAAAATGTTCATGGATATTTATTTGTATATATATCAGCAAAGCCGACGAAGCAGCACAAGCTGAGACCGTCAAGCGAGCAGTGAGGGCGCGATGCGTCATCATCCGCAAAACAGTCGCATGGGTACGTCAATAATGAACTATTATTCCTGAATTTATTTTAGGATTTCCGACGCTGCGCTTTCAGTGGAAGAAGACGTCACGTCGACGACGAGACGCGTACGGTGACTTCGTAAATCTCAAAATGATATGTCCGCTCAGCCTCTCGAAGGTGCTTATAAGGGTAGGATGTGAGTGTATGCGCGTATGTACGAGCGCTTGCGTTTGTACTGTGTTCCAAAAAAAAAAATGAACCAAATAAGGCAGCAGGAAGAACCAAACATATACTACCACGTCAATTAACAAAACAAAACAAAAAACGTACTGTCAGGCTTCACATCTTCTAATCTAAAAATACACGACCATACTGAAGGCTATATAGACAGATCTCGGACGTCATAACAGGAGCTAGTAACAAACCTCTTAAGCAGTTGTACCAAAAATAACTGATTTAAACGTAGCGTCGGCAACTTTCCCAACAACCTACGGGCACGACACGATACGGAAGGAGCGAGCCCTCCATAGTTTTTGAGCCAACATCTGCCACCAATTTCCTTTCTCGTGCCGAGAACATGGGTGCGATTCAAAACCAAGTATCACCGACTACAGTACTACTGCTGTTCCTTGTTCTTGAGCTCAGTCTCGACGACCCGTAGCTTCTGATTGTTCTCCTCGTTGAGGAGCGACAGCCTCTCCAGCGAAGACTTCATCAGCGACATCTGGGACTCCGAAACGTGGCCTCTTCCGGCCTTTGGCGCCTGCCATGGCGCCACTCCCGTGCCCGCCGTGCCACCGCCCAAGGGCGGCTGGGCGAACCGTTTCATCCTCGCGCTCAGGGCAGCAATGGAAGTACGCAGAGCGTCCAGCTCCACGTCCGCAAACCTATCTGCAAGTTTTAGCAGACACAAAGTATGTTAGGGCATGATGAGGCTGTAAAGGGAGAATATGCAAAGTCAGGTTTCTCGATTACAGACCAAGCTGTGACTTGAACTCCAGCTCTGCCTGTGACAATGGTTTCTTGTTTGCGGCAGGCAGCATCTTGAAGCTTTCTATGCGCTTCTCCAACAGATCGTACACCTTGGAGGCCCGATCGACCCGCCTGTTTATCTCCTCATCTTTGGCTTCTATGGATAGAAGTGATTGCTTCACTGCTTGTAGGCGTTTCTGCTTGTCTTCAATCTCTGTCTTCACATAATTTTCGTGTTCCTTGAGCTCGATGAAAACCTGAACATCATTCAAATGAACCCACGATCGTTAGTGATATGCTTATATTGTGGGGATTAAAAGATGTAACAGGTTCTAGAATGGAATGACTTTTACTTGTGCACCAACAATGGCATATGACATATTCTAAGTTGATAAGGGATATGCACAAAATACCATGATGATAGCTCTTACCTTGTGCCCATACTCCACATAGTGCTCATGGAAAACCTTAATATAGTGATGAAGTGTGGACTTCCCTTCGATGGAGTCAGGAGTCAACGACCTCAGGCTTGTTGAAGATGGGAGTATGGGTGGATCTGGACCAGCAAGAAGTTCTTTGCTGATCATTCCAGTTGTGGAAGATTCCACATCCTTGATGTCCTTGCTACATATGTCAAGCTGAAGAGGAGTTGGTTCCTTCCAACCCTTCATCTCTACCACAAAGCACTCACCAGTGCATGTGATGCCAACTAACTGCACATGGCCATACGCATCCGCTATGGCGACAAATCCAGAAAGGAAGGGAGAACTTGTATCGCTGTTGCCTGTGGTGAGTACAGGATACACTGAGGGTGGTGTGGAAGCCATTTCAGGGTATGAAAACGGCAGGAAGTGCAACGTGACCATGTCAAGTCCCCCGCCATGTGCACAGTAAAATCTCTCTGGGACAAGGGGATCCAGAAACAATGATAAAGAGCTACCGTTAGAAGTTTTTGGTAGTGCCAAATCCACAATTGAGAGTCTTAGCAAAGGAGGAGAGTGTCCCATCCAGACAGCTTCTGTATTGCTCTTCACATTTGATCCCATACTGGATGAGCGATGTGATCTCAGGGCCCATGAATCTTGTGGATTAGAGTCACATATCATAGCAACGCTCTTTATGCGTCCATGTGAATCGACATTAAGGCGAGTAGGAACCCCAATGCTCCATTGTGGTTGGATTTCATCGGCTAGAGCATCAATCTGGAGCTGTCCACTACCCCAGGCAGTTACAAGAACTGAATCTTTGCCAACAGAGCTGTACACAAAACCCACAGCTTTACCTTCACAAGAGCTGCTCTTGCCTTCGAGTTCATTGTTTTCCTCGCAAACTCTACAAAGAGGCCCCTGCATGGGTGCTCAATCTGATTAATACACATTGATTCATGATAAAAACATAGAATGAAGGTCACATAGAAAATAGCAGTTAGAATTTGGAGAACCAAATTCCCAATTTCTGATGACAAGAAATGATGATATTTCTCAGTTATCAAAGCAGTTCAGGAATAGTTGGTGTTTTGTTGATTTTCTGTATAACATGTTTCGTAAATTTTAACATTTAATTTAGACTACAGATTGGTCTTGTTTCCTCAAGGAACTTCAGAATTCAAAATGAGTGGTAGATATTACTAATAGAAATTTTTATACCTATAGTAAGTCAGCCAAATATAACCACTACAGTGATTTTCAAAGAGAATTTAAAACAGTAAAATCAATGTTCAACATAGTATTTTCTTCCTCCAAAAGCGTGCTGGCTGTCAGAACATTTAACCAATTGTCCGGCCATGACCAAAACTGTGGGTATAATATTTGTTGACACATTTCTCAAAAAATATATTTGTTGACACAATTACAGTAGTAAAACTGCGCCTGCAGAGGAAGTGTCACGTGAACACGTGAGTGTGGCAGCCATGACTGTGCAATCTGTGGCAAATGTTTGGTCACGAGCCAAATGGCTCCTACTCTTATAAATCAACGACCTTATGTACTAGAAAAGCATCGGATTGACTATGAGCACTTAAATGAATAAATTACTAGTTTAAGAGACATGCCTTTTTCCTTCCCTCTTCATCATGGTTGTGTTACAGCATCCATGGTTGAATCTCACCTCAAAATATTTCTGGCCAGAAGTAATTTACTCTGTTCCTTCTAAAGGTGTTTACTTTGTTCCTTCCAAAGGTGTTTACTTGATATTAACATGTTAAAACCGAATGCGATAGTGCATGAGAAAATTTCATACGTCTAGCTGTCCCAAGAACATAAAAGCATCAGCCCCATTCGAACACCACAAGCTGAATTCTTCAGTTAAACACATAGAGCCACACTTGCTCAGTCATTCTCAGATATATTTCAGAAAGTCAATAGAAGCGTACCTGTAGAGTTAGAGAATCGTCTACTGGGGCATATGCACGAGCTCTTGACATCAGTGTACTGCTATCTGCTGATTGACGTAACAGCTCTGGAAATGTTGCCTCCAACCATGCAATGGCCAAATGTGAGTTTGTGACAACATTTGGATTTGAAGATTTCAACCCAAATGTATTAACATCTTCATATATTTCTTCAATATGTTTCTTACTATAGTCACTGCATCATAGAAAATAATTGCCAAATCAATGTAGATAAAGTACAACCTACAGCATGAAATTAAGTAGTTCTCACAATGTTCGGCAACATATCGAAATAAAATGTTAGGTAACATAAAAATCATAAGCGCTGAAGGAGGCAGATAGAAGTGCGATATTACCATCCAAATGGAACAACTGGGCAGAGCACAAAAATTGAACCATCACTGAACAAGATGAAAACCTGCATAAACAGGCTTACATGTGAAACCAAGCACAGGAATTTACTACTCAACATACAACACATTAATCCTAATCAAGGTAATTTTGAAGAGACCACACATGCATGTCCAAACAACATATGAAATAACAACTTGAAGAAAAATTGAAATGCATGAGCCATCAAGTAAGTTTCTGCAATTCTGTTATGAACAGGACAGGTGTAGACTTCACACACATAAAAACAGTATTGATACAGAAAGAGTAAATAAGCATGGCATTCCCAAATTCATTGGACAAAGATGCTTTGTAGATAGTGTAGTAATATCAATTGATACCACAAATATTTGTACCATGTAATAAGCTTAAAGTAGAAAAACAATAAATTCCCATATGCAAAATTCACAACCAAATTGCTCTAGAGCTGGTTTGAAGTTATTCCAAGTGATGCTATCTCGCTTGCTATATTAAAATAATAATCCTGATAAATATGTAAATTATTCTGGGCAACATTATTTTTGAGAGGACTTCTATTATCTAGGCAACTGCAACCAAGAGACATACCGAAAATCTATCCCACAGATGATCACTGCCATAAGAGAATGCCACAGGACAAATTGACGAAGCATTCTGACATCTTTCAGGTAGAATTGGCTGCAAATAAAATTCCTGCTCTGGTTGCTCTAAATCAAATGAGAGATCAAATAACCTGCATAGATGGTTCTTGATTATTTATCTTGCAGAAAAAGAAAATTTAATATAGTGGTTCCATTATGTTGATCTAAGAATGTTGCATCAGTTTTTTAAGAAGAGATGAAGAATGGGCATAGAAATAAATAAATATGCATGATGACACACAGAAAAAAAGGGTACTTGATATGGGGATGGACAGAGGAAAAATATATTTCCCATTTACATAAACTCCAACATGTTAAATAGGCTTAAATTAGCTCTTCCATGTAGCACCAAAATCCATTTTAGCATACCTGAAAACAGCATCTGATGTCAAAACACCAAAATGGCTGCTGCTAAAAGGGTGCCAAGATGTCTGCAGAACCTTTATGCCATCGTTATTGGTAGGTAAAATCTGAGAAGCAACTGGTGCAGTCCTGTAGTCAAATGCAGGGAAAGGAAACATTATAGTATAATAAAGTTATGAACAATGGGTCAATGGCATCAAAAGAAGAAGAAAAGATAGGTATGCATCCCATTAATCTAAACTGCAGAGTGAATGAAAACTCTGTAGATGCCTTCTTTAATACCCCAATGAGAAGAGTGGAAGATTGCTCTTGATGTGCATGACTAATGACATGCAGGAGAAATAAAAGAATCTTCTTCCACTGGTTTCAATTTTTTATTGCAAGAAAAATATTCATAACTAGAATAATCTCAGAACATTCAGGAAATAAAGGAGCAAGAGTGCATTATCAACATGATATATGGTTGTGATGAAGATATATACCTGCATATGATTGTATCACCATCTTCTGATACCCTCTCATGCACATACAGAACATTAATGTTATGTGATCCAGCTAGGAGTAATGATGACCCATCCGTATTAAGTGATATATGAGTGACCTCGTAACGAAGATCCGTCTCCGGTATCAACATCTGGACAACACAGGAGCAACATCAATTATGTCAATACAAGATAGTACAGAACAATCATCATGTTAAAGAAAGAATACCTACCGTGGAAACTTATAAAAGATTACCACCTCACAAGCAATGAGTACAAGCATAAAAGTTTTCTCAGTTCAACTATGGCGGCATTTCATGACGAAAAGTGAGATCAAAAGAAGCAAATAATGCTGCAAACAAAACCAGTTAGGTAGAAAGTAAAATAGGCCTTATTTTTGGCATAGGAATACACACATTCCAAAAAAAAAACTATCATATCACTATGCCGGGAATGGAAATTTCCCCACTATGAGGAGGGAATCGATAAATTTCTTTTGGAGCCTTGGTCCACATGCAAATAAGAAATGTACAACTATGCCTCAGCCTCCCCCATGTATGTTCTCGTCAAATCTCCAAAACGTGAAAATGCACAACTTAGGTGGTGCATTTTCATGCCTAGAAACATGGTAGCTGACATAGTATACCATGTGATGCCTAAAACTTATTTTACATAGTTATATTACTATATGCTAGTTTAGCCTACAAAAACGTCTTATATTTTGAGACAGAGGTAGTAGTACATAAGAAATGAACTCAGAGAAACTTTAATGTTGTGGAACCGTTTAAAACCCAATCTCCGTACAAATATAGGGGAAGGAAGACCCATCTTCTTTCCCACCCTGTGCCCATCGCACATCATAATATCACATAATAATATCGACTTCCCATTTGTAAAAATTAGATAATATGCCGCACTATATTTCCTACATCACAGTACAAACCTCTTGGAAAGATTGTGCTTGGGGTAGCAAACAGTACTACCTGAGTTAACACACGATCCGACACTAAGAAATCCAAATGCTCCACACTATGTTCAGTTGCACAACATCACACAGGGAAGTTTCTCCCCATTTTTGTTCACACACAGTGACACAGAAGTACCAGCGTATTGCAAACTCCCCTAATCACCAATGTAGATTCTCACATGTATGCCTCTGACCTAGTGACTAGGGGACGGGGAGAACCGATGCCTATCCCTACCAT
Organism: Thinopyrum elongatum; assembly: GCA_011799875.1. NCBI lineage: Eukaryota > Viridiplantae > Streptophyta > Magnoliopsida > Poales > Poaceae > Thinopyrum > Thinopyrum elongatum. The sequence goes on from CM022298.1 coordinate 583,535,984, forward strand.
TTCACAGTGACCTAGTGACTAGGGGACGGGGAGTACGAAAAAGCGACCAGGGGAAGAAATCACTTCACCTCGGAAGGCACGGCGGCTTCGACGGCGACCTCCTCCCCGTCCCTCCCCGCCTCGGCGTCGCGAATCCGCACGGACATCCGGTGGGCGCCGCGCGCCGAAGGGTCCCAGACGTAGAGCCTCGACCCGGCGGCATCCCACGCGGCACCGCCGCCGCCCAGGGCACCGCGGAGCGCGAAGGCGGGGTGGGAGGAGACGGGGACCCACTGCGCCGGCGAGTAGGTCCTCTTGGGGGAGGGCCGGGGCCTGGGCCTCGAGGAGGTGGCGGAGGTGGAGGCGGAGGAGGGGGTGAGCGCGAGGGACGGGGACGGGGAGGGGCGGCGGCGGGAGGGCGGGGTCGCCGGGGCCAGGGAGCGGCGGGCGGGAGGCGGGGAGTCCGGGGGCGAGGGCGACAGCTCCGGCGCGGTGATGCGAGTCATCGCCGACGAGGTTGCGCTTCGCTGCTGTCGGAGTCGGAGAGGCCGGAGCGGTCGTGGGGTTCGAGGTTTGCGGGAGGGAGGGGAGGAGTGGGCGTCTTGTTGGGCTTAGGTTCCGAGAGCACACGGGCTCTTCCGCAAGGGTCACATTTTGGTCATGTTTCAAAAAAAAAAAAGGTCACATTTTGGTCTGCGCTCGTCTAAAAAAAAAACATTTTAGTCTGCGAGTGCGACAAACGATGTGTCTAGCCACCGTCACATGTTCGGCATTATTTTTAGTTTTTACTAGCAAATATATCCATGCGTTGCAACGGGAGATTATGCACGTGTGGTAGATATAAAAAGAGTCTGAATTAAATGCCAGGATGAGATAAGAACTTCTAAAATGTCATTTCACAAACTATGTGTAAGTGATGTCATGATGAAATAAGGGACTTCTAAAATGTCATTTAAAAAAAATGTGATGGTCTGATCACGATTTGATTTCCTAAGGCGTCATAAGAAATATTTTTTGGCTGAGCAAACTGCATTGATGGACCCTACCAGGTTAGACTGATGAATGATACGTCTCGTCTTGACCTAGCGTAGCGGTGTTTACCATAACCAGTATCGTGGTACCAGAATAAACATAGCTGTGTATGAAGACAAAATAGACATTTAGCCATTTTTATATAGCTTACAAAAACTAACCTATAGGAAGTTGTGTCAATTTTTTTTGGGGCTCAGCGTTGTACAAAACACGAAAACCTTTTTTTAACCTGATGCGAGGGACTAAATAAAATCATAAAACGACCTCTATAGATCCCCAAACATAGCTGTATGGTTCATTTTGTTCATATTTAAGGATCTATTTTAATTTTTGTGAACATTTTTCTAAAATTTCATGTACATTTTTTCTATTTTCAGAATAAGTTTTGAATACTGGATTATTTTTTAAAATCATGAACATTTTTATTTCATGTACATCTATTTGAGATTGTGACTATTTTTTTAATATATGAACAATTTTTTGAAATCATGAACATTTTATGATTTTTCAAATATTTTTTGAATTTACAAACAATTTATGATTTCTCAATATATTTTTAAGAGAAAAGAATATTTTTTGTCCCTTAACTCTTGGCGGAGTCTAGATTTGGTCTCTCGACTTCAAAACCAGACAACTTGTACCTCCAACTACTGAAACCATACAATGTTTGTCCCTGGACTCGATTTTGACCGCTTTTGCTCCTGACTCACCCGGTTTTGACTGAGCTGACTCAAATTCCTGTATTTTTTCTAAACCCACATACTTTTTTCAAGTTTGGGTATTTTCTTAAATTCTTGTATTTTTCAAATCAGTGTACTTTTTCCAAATCCACGTGCTTTCTTCAAGTTCACGTAATTTTTTCAAATTCACATACTTTTTCCAAATCTGCATAGTATTTTTGGAAAAAAATCATGAATTTAAATAAGTACGCGAACTACAATAAAAGTACGTGAAATTGAACAAAATATGCGAACTTGAAAAATGTACCCGGTTTTGTAGACAAATACATGAATTTTAAAAAAGTACGCGAACATGAAAAACATTACACTAATATAGAAAAATACATGAACTTGGAAAATGTACATGGATTTTTAAAAGTACATGAATTTTAACAAAGTTCTTGGATTCCAAAACAGTACAAGGATTTGAAAAAATTATGTGAATTTGAATCAATTACACGAACTGAAAAAGTACACAAATTTCAAAAGGGCTTATGGATTGAAAAAAAAGTGGTTTTGAATAAAGTACACGGATTTAGAAAAGTAAACAGATATGAAAAAAGTACGTGAATTTAAAAAAAAAACACCGATTTGAAAAAACTACGAGAATTTGCGGCAACATTGGTCAAAACCGGGGCGAGTCAGCACCAAACCCGGTTAAAACCAAGACAAGGGACGGATCTTGTCCGGTTTCAATAATTAAGGGTGCAAGTTGTTCGGTTTCAAAATTGAGGGACCAAATTTAGACTCGGCCAAGAGTTGAGGGACAAAAAGTATACTTTTCTCTATTTTTAAAGGTCACAACTTTTTGAAATTTGGTTCTTTTGAAAATCCCGAATTAACTTAAAGAAGAAAAAACAAAAATGAAAAGCAAAAAACGAAATAGAAAACAGGAGGCGCCACCACCCGCACATGGGCCGGCCCATTAGCGCGTGGGGGAGGAGGAGGCGCGCTTCCTATCGAGAAAAAAGGGGAGAAAGGGGGTAGGGAACCAGGGATCGAACCCTGGTCTCCCGTGTGGTAGACCGACGCCTTAACCATTGTGTGCTTGTGTTTCATGAGTGTATCAACCTATAAGAACCAAACCCGGGGGCGATTTTTAAATAAATAACCGAATCGCTTATGGATGGTATAGTGGGTAATTTATGGCAACTTCGGGGGCAATTTTGATGAAGGGTGACCAGAAGCAATAGCCCCTTTATTATTAGGGAAAGATTTTTTTGAAACATGGAGTAGGTTTTAGGTTTTTTTTATTTTTTGGATTTTTGGTTTTTTCCTGGTTTTTCATAGGTTTTAGAGAAAGGAATTTTTTGCGAAGCATAACTGTGCTTCTTAAAAAATATAAATAAATTTGTGCTTGAAAACAGTTGCATTTCTCGTAGAAGTACATATTTACTTCCACAAGAAACATAATATGTGCTTTCGTCAGAAGCACATCTATGCTTCCATGAGAAGCAAATATGTACTTTAGCGAAAAGCACAGCCTTGCTTCCGCGTGTAACATCCCAATTTTCAATTTGGATGTTTATGTATAGATCATTCATATGCATCCATGATTTATGCATTTTTGCATTGTATTTGTTTTTCATTTGGAATTTGATCCAAGGCACTTTATGCAACTCAAGGACCCTGAGAGAAGATAACATGACTTCTTCATTTGTGCAAAGGAGAGAGTTGGAAGTGCATACAAAAGCAACTTGAAAGTTCCTTAATTCAAAATGGAATTTGGATCAAGAGTTGATTTCAAATTTTATTTCCATTTATTAAAAAAAAAAGAAGATAAAAGGACTTCTTCAAAACCAGAAAGGAAATAATGGAAACTGAATTTGAAATAAAGATTTATTTATTTGGATTAGTTTGCAAATTATTTTATTGCTAATTTTATTAGTATAGCAGAAATATTTATTTTAAAAATTGCATTTATGCCAGATAAAAAGTTCACAGGGACCTATATATGCCCAAGTATTTATGTGAACTTTTATGGTATTTTTAGATTTACTTTAGTTTGCTTTTTATTGTGTTTTCTGTTTCTGTAAAATAGAAAATAGAAAAAAGTTACTGTTTCAAAAAAAAAATTCCACCCCGCCAGCCAGTGCTAGCTGCTAGCCCAGCCGGCTTTTCGGCCCATGGCCCAGCCAGCGCCTGCGAAGCGGTTCATGATGGTGGCCCACGCGCCTTTCTCCCTCGCCCGCTCGCCCTCACTCGCTGACGCGTGGGGCCCGCTGAAAGATCATGGATGTCGCCTAGAGGGGGGGGGGTGAATAGGCGCTTTAAAATAATTACGATTAAGGCTTGAACAAATGCGGAATAAACCTAGCGGTTAATTTGACAAGCACAAAACCTACAACAACTAGGCTCACCTATGTGCACCAACAACTTATGCTAAGCAAGATAGACAACTAAGTGATAGCAAGATATATGACAAGAAACAATATGGCTATCACAAACTAAAGTGCATAAGTAAAGGGCTCGGGTAAGAGATAACCGAGGCACGCGGAGACGACGATGTATCCCGAAGTTCACACCCTTGCGGATGCTAATCTCCGTTTGGAGCGGTGTGGAGGCACAATGCTCCCCAAGAAGCCACTAGGGCCACCGTAATCTCCTCACGCCCTCGCACAATGCAAGATGCCGTGATTCCACTAAGGGACCCATGAGGGCGGTCACCGAACCCGTACAAATGGCAACCCTTGGGGGCGGTCACCGAACCCGTACACTTTGGCAACCCTTGGGGGCGGTCACCGGTACCCGTCAAATTGCTCGGGGCGATCTCCACAACCTAATTGGAGACCCCGACGCTTGCCCGGAGCTTTACACCACAATGATTGAGCTCCGAACAACACCAACCGTCTAGGGCGCCAAGGCACCCAAGAGGAACAAGCTCTAGGGTGCCCAAACACCCAAGAGTAATAAGCTTCTCAAACTTCACTTCCACGTATCACCGTGGAGAACTCAAACCGATGCACCAAATACAATGGCAAGGGCACACGGAGTGCCCAAGTCCTTCTCTCCCAAATCCCACCAAAGCAACTAATGCTAGGGAGGAAAATGAGAGGAAGAACGAAAGAAGAACACGAAGAACTCCAAGATCTAGATCCAAGGGGTTCCCCTCACTTAGAGGAGAAAATGATTGGTGGAAACGTGGATCTAGATCTCCTCTCTCTTTTCCCTCAAGAACTAGCAAGAATCATTGGAGGGATTGAGAGTTAGCAAGCTCGAAGAAGGTCAACAATGGGGGAAGAACACGAGCTAAAGAGATAAGGTCCATTGGGGAAGAAGACCCCCTTTTATAGGTGGGACAAAATCCAACCGTTATCCTCACAGCCCGCACAGAGCGGTACTACCGCTCCAAGGAGCGGTACTACCGCTAGGGCGGTAGTAGCCCTTTGAAAAACAACAGCGAGGAGGCAAAAGGCCAGTAGAACCGCCGGAGCGGTACTACCGCTAGTCCTCACGGTACTACCGCTAGGGATAGCGGTACTACCGCAAAGGGTAGCGGTACTACTGCTAGCGAGCGGTACTAAAAAAATACATCCGTGCCTACCACCGCTGGACCTAATACGAGATTTTGGTCCGGAGCGGTACTACCGCTGTAGTAGCCGCGGTAGTACCGCTCTGGAGCGGTAGTAAAAAATTACATCCGCTCCAATCCGCGGTAGTACCGCTGCAGCCTTTTCAGAACACCAAAACTGCCACAACTTCTGCAAACGGACTCCGAATTCAACGAAACCAAGTTTGTTGGGAATAAGCAAACAGACATGGGCTAACACAATCTTGGTAGAAATATCAATAAGAAGCAAATTAGAAAAGTCCCATGATAAAATGGTGAGAACCCTTCCTCGAAAAAGACCGGTAAAACCTCCAACACTGAAAACGCGATAGAAGAAGCATATGAAATCCGTTTTCGATGTACTAGAGCTTGTCACGAAGATAACCACAAGATCTAAAACCTCAAAAGAAAATACAAATAAGAATCAAGAAAGATGATGCAAGGATGCAATGGTTTGCAGTCTCGACGAACGATACGATCAAGCTATCACTTGAGAGCCCCCTTGATAGTACGGCTATCGATCCTATAACCGGTCTCCAAACTATCACCATGAGACCGTAAAATATAAAACCTATCAAGGGCAAACCTTTGCCTTGCCACGAAGTCCCTATCCCTGGAGCGAGATGGATGACGGATCTTGACTCCCTCAAGTTGGACCACCTTTCTTGATTGCGTTCGCTCGATGAAGACTAGTTGATTGCTCCCCCATACTCCACTATGGGTGAGCCACTCTTTGGCACATTTTCACAAGTCCATTGTCACCACAATGGACGGCAAGCTTCAAGCATGTGATCTCTTCGTGATGATCCACTTGAACTTGCACACCGCAACCTAACCCCACAAAGAACTCTCACGAAGACCATGGGTTAGTACACAAAGCGTAATTGACAATGCTTACCATACCATGGGATCGCTTGGTCCCCCTCGGTACATCTTCTACGCTTTGTGTGTTGATCAACTTGATTCACTCTTTGACTTAGTCTTGATCAACCTCTCACATGACCAATCTTTAGGTAATTCCTTGAATAGCATCTTGGTCATCACAAACTCTCCTTGAAACCAACGAATGGACTCCAAGAAAAGCCTATGGACAAATCCTTCAAATATAACTCAAGGCAACCATTAGTCCATAGAGATTGTCATCAATTACCAAAACCAAACATGGGGGCACCGTATGTTCTTTCAATCTCCCCCATTTTGGTAATTGATGACAATCACTTTCAAGAGAGTTTATACAAGGAATTATGCATCACCATGCAATGCACCAACCAATAATGCATGCGTATGAGATGCAAATGCTTAGGAACAAGACCAAAGCACGAAGATGCATATGAGATGCAAATGCTTAGGAACAAAACCAAAGCACGAAGATGCGCATGAGATGCAAATGCTTAGGAACAAAACCAAAGCACGAAGAAGCTCTCTAAACATCTCCCCACAAAACTCTCTGAAACTTCTCCCCCATTGGCATCGATTGCCAAAATGGGCGAAAAGCTTAGAAGGCCAATATAAATTGTGTTCCTCCATAAATTGTGTATTTCTCAATAAGAGAGTGGAATGCACTACACATATCCAAAGGTAAATACTTGGAGGAAGACAAAATATATTGAGGCTCAAAGATTGCCAAAGAATGATATGCCACAAAGACATAACAAAGAGAGAAACAAGCAATCAGGCAATCAAAAGATACCAATTGAAACAAGCTATCAAAAGATACCAATTGAACTAACAAGACCAATGCTCCTATGAGCCACATGAAAAAGATATTATGATATGAGCAAAGGAGTGTTCTAAAGAAACTAGAGAAGCTCCCCATGATTTGTGCACACATAAGAATATTTGTATTTTGATACAAAGTGCACAAAATAGGATCATAGCTCCCCCAAAATCAATAGAAACTCACAACAAGAGCAAGTGAGCATAAAGGAAACTAAGCCTATCACTTGCAACAAACACATGGTTGAGCAACATGTAAAAGAGGCAACTTAAGAATAGGCTCAACCAAAACCGATGTGTGTGAGTCATGGCAAAGCACTTGAGAAGACTAATATAAGGATGAGCATTAAGCATCAACATAGTCTTGGATAAATGAGATACAAGGTGCCAGACATGTCCTTCCCACACACACACACAACAAGCAAATGGATACACAAGCTTACTAAAAAGCGAAATAACAACCAAGCTTGTGACAACCCATGGTGAAGATAGAAAGTGAAAGCCTCATCAAGACGAGGGATACCAATTAAGATGGCAAAAAGCCTCGTCAAGACAAGCATGAGGAAAATGATCTTCACCACACAAGAGTGCAGCAAGATGCAACGAGATATGACCCGCACTCAAGGCACACACTTTCACGGAGCCACCAAAGAAATAAAACAAGAAGGAAAAGGTGGACGTGAAAGAAAGGGATATCAACCAGATATGCAACTTCTCTCAAGTGTATAAGATTCTAGGTAGATGAAGATCATGATGATATCGATCCACAAAGAAGGATGTACACACAAAATGGTTACACAAGGAAAGAACAAGATATCCACAAGGAAGTCATAAATATACCACTAAGATATTTGCTTGAAAGCATAGCACATGGCTAGATATGGTCTTATAGTATATAAATGAACTCCTACCACACAATCATCAAAGACATCACAACTAGCAACACGAGATCATCGTTGGGATGCTTTCAGAAAGGAAACAAGTATCATAAGAACGAATCAAGAATTACATGCCATGATACAACCTACACAAGGTTGATGCAAGAAATATGTGCATGAAGTAGATGATGATACTTGTTACCGAGATACCATTGTACGGATGTAGTAGATACCAATTGAAGGTAGATAGTAGTTCATTGATCATCCTAGCTTGACTCCAATAAGCACATGGTGACAACACCTTCCTTGTGAGTGAGCCGAGCATCCAATGCATCTCCAATTGTTCCTAGAACAACAACACAAACAAAATGGTACCCAAACTCATTGGGACCAAAGAGTTAGAAACACCAATACATAGGACAAACTCCACAAACATATGTGCATATAGAAATGGAAATGAATTTCATGCACATCTCATCCAAATTGAGACTTGGTGGAGTTTCCCCTATATATTAGATCAAAGAAAGAAAACATGCCAAATAAAATACACGAAGTGACTATGCATGCTCAAGACTTTCAAGAAGCGATACCAAATGAGAAAGAAATACCAAGAGAAAATAGATTACCAAATGGAGAAATCATCACTTGGAAGATATCATTAAACGATACATCAAGGAATGAGATATCCATTGGCACACTCAAAATGAAAGAAATCAAACTCCCAAAAGAGAGGATGGTTCCAAACAAACCATGCCCTCTACAAAGTTTCATGATGGCACAAAGTACCAAAAAGAAACGGCTTGCCTTCCACCAAAACACACTTGATAAGGATCACAAGAAGAGTGTTCTAAAGAAAATAGGATAGCTCCCCCATGAGTTGTGCATTATAGAGAATTTGCATTTGAATACAAAATGCACAAGGTGGGATCACCACTTTCACTATATCTAGAAAACACTACACAAGAACAAGAAATTAACAAGATCCACAAGTGGTATGGAAGACAACGGGAGTGGACACAATCCTTGGCAAGAGATAAGGCAAATAAAAATAAAAGCCAATGTAAAGATGATCAATAAATTCTACCACACATAAGTGAGTTCCAATTGTCAAAAGACAAGAAGTATTTGGAAATAATTCCCGGTGGTAGATAACAAGGATATCCAACATCATCTTCACAACAAACACAAGCAAATTGCAACTTGTAGAGCTAACATGTCACCTAGGAACAAGATAATTAATAATATCAACTCTAAGTGACAATATCTCAAATGTACACATTTTCTAGGCTTGTAATATGCACATAGCATATTACTCCCCCATAATGTGATACCAATGAAAACTTAACAAGAGGCAATAAGAGAATCCAACAAGAGATAATTAATGGACTTTTTAGAATTTGAATTTCTCATGAGAGACATACCACCTAGCGACTAGATAATCTTGTAATATCAATACTAGATGGTATTCCTCATGTACACACATTTATAGGATTGTGAGGTGCACAAAGCACATCACGCCCCCAAAATGGGATGTTCCATTAATCTCTCACACGAGCCAACTAGGATACAAATAAGAAGCATAAAGGCTCAACGCACGACACACACGTACATGCTGTGCAAACCAACACACACATACTTGATTGCTCAAGATAAGCAAGTTGGAAGCACAACAAATACAAACACATGCATGGTACAAAACCAAAACATGCAAAAGGAGCAAGTAACTTTCAATGTAAACAATTTAAGCACGAGTTACCGCAAGGAGGAACATTGGATATAAGATAGAAACTTGATAATTCGAATGACTTGGCTTGAGACAATATGAATGATGAAGACCCCTTAACTCTTCATAATGTAGCCAAGTCTCCAATGCCCTCCAACAACACCTATTGATCAAGTTTGAGCTTGTTGGTCCCCAACCAAGTTGGGTCCTAAGAGGTTAGTCACAATAGGCTTGGCAACCCAAATGGTTCTTTGCTTGAAACCACTTTGATTACCAACAAACTTGGCAAACACATTGCCAACCTTATCCTTCCCAAGAGAATAGATATCATCAATAATAATTGGGTTGGATAAGTTACCACTAGTGCATGAAGAAGCGACGTGATCTTTCTCACGACATAAGTAGCAACGTCTACTCTTCACTTTCTTCTCACTTGATTTCTCAACTTGAGAAGCATTAGCTTGAGTCTTCTTGGGAAGAGGCCTTTCTTCAACTTGAGGTTGAGCATGAGAATGAACTTGTGGCCGCTTCCCTTGTTTCTTGTCATTAATGGGCTTCTTCTTCAATGGGCAAGATCTAACATGATGCCCTTCAATTTTGCACTTGAAGCAAATAATCTTGGCCGAATTCTTGACTTGTTCTTGGCCCTTCTTCTTGATTCTCTTGGACTTATTCTTCTTATTGGAGTTGAATCCAAGTCCACCTTTGTCATTGGGGGATTTTTGCACACTCAAGATATTGTTGAGTGTGGACTTCCCTTCATGACTCTTTTCCAAGTCTTTCTTCAAATAATTGACTTGGGCCTTGAGCTCTTTGATTTCCTCTACATGGTTAGTATCAACACAAGTACTAGAAGAAGTATACGCTTCATCGTTGGAGCAACAAGGCAAGGAAAGCAATTCATCACAAGATGTAGCAACATTATGGGTAGAGAAATTGCGAGGACTTGCACATGGCAATAAGGCATTTTGACTAGAAGTAGAGCTAGTATCCACATGAGGCTCACTAGATGTTACCTTAGTAATCATAGCCTCATGAGCTATCTTTAGCACATTTTGGGATACTAGAAGATCATCATGAGAGCTTGTGAGCTTTACATGATTTTCTTCCAATTTCCCAAAATTGCTAGATAGCAACTCAAGTTGAGCTCGTAGCTCAACATTCTCCTTCAAAATGGATGCTTCACAAGAAGTAGAGTTAGTAGCACAAGCATCATCATTAACAACAAGAGGAGAAGGCAACTTGGCAAGCTCTTTTGAATAAGAAGCTTTAAGTTGAGCATGAGACTCGGTGAGTTCGATGAGCTCACTCTTAATGACCCTTGAGCCATTTTCGAGGTGCTCAAAATCCTCAAGGAGTCTAGCATGAGCAACTTCAAGCTTAGTATTTTTAGTTTTGAAATCATTGGCCACCTCAAGTGCTCTATCATGAGATTCCTTTATTCTAGATAATTCTAGAGCAAAGGTCTCCTCAAGAGATTCCTTGGTGGTTTGTTCAAGTTCAAGAGCTTGAGAGAGGTCCGCGATCTCATTAGCGTAATCACGCTCATGACCTTCCATTTTCTCAATGGTGACCTCATGCTCCTCAAGACGAGATTCCAACTCATCAATATATTTCTTGCCCTCAATGGAAATGGACATGATTTCCATGAAGTTGGAACGAGCAATTTTATTTTTATGAAGAGCTTTAAAAATCATTTCCCCCTTAGTTTTTAAGGAGGCAACATTATCATTCTCTTCATCATTATCCTCATCATCATTAGCATCAACATCATCATCAAGAGACATATTGGGGTTCAAGGTAGGAGATACCTTTGAAGCCTTGGCCATAAGGCAAAATGCAATAGATGATAATGTAGGATCCCTTGAAGCACCATTAAAAACCACATCTTGTTCCATGGAGTGTTGGGTTTCCTCTACATTGTTAGCACAACAATTCGAGGAAATAGATGCATTTTTATCATGGCAACAAGACATAGCAAGCATATCATCATGAGATTTAGTCAAGCAATTTCTACAAGATATGCACGGACTATCAACACAAGCATGTGAAACATTTGGAGTGCTCGAAGTGTTGGAGTCCAAATATGGAGCATTGCAATAAGATAGATGAGGGATCATCAACGATAAGCACACTATCATCATTGCAATGAACACCACTACTCACCATATCATTACCTTGTGGCAATCCACATGTAGGTGAAGTAGAAGAAGTTGAGAAAGCAACACGGCCGGAGGTGGAGGGAGAACAATCATCCCCACAAAACTTGGACACGCCATATTTATCTTGAAGCTTTGTCCACAACTCATGAGCATCCCGAAACGGCATGAGTTGAAATATAACTACATTGCTCAAAGCATCGAAAAGCACATTAGAAGCTTGAGCATTGAGATAAGAGTTTTTATCATCCTCTAAAGATAATCTTTGGGGATCCTTTGGAGGAGAAAAACCCATATCTACAATTCGCTCTAAATTTGGGTCCATGACCCTAAAGAGATTAAGCATGCGAATTACCCAAACATCAAAATTTGTGCCATCGAAACTAAGAGTGTCAGAGAATCCTAAGCCCCTAGTCGACATCCTTACTCTCTAGGCGGTTAAGCCCTAAAAAGAGAGACAAGGCTCTGGTACCAATTGAAAGATCGTGGATGTCGCCTAGAGGGGGGGGGGGTGAATAGGCGCTTTAAAATAATTACGATTAAGACTTGAACAAATGCGGAATAAACCTAGCGGTTAATTTGACAAGCACAAAACCTACAACAACTAGGCTCACCTATGTGCACCAACAACTTATGCTAAGCAAGATAGACAACTAAGTGATAGCAAGATATATGACAAGAAACAATATGGCTATCACAAAGTAAAGTGCATAAGTAAAGGGCTCGGGTAAGAGATAACCGAGGCACGCGGAGACGACGATGTATCCCGAAGTTCACACCCTTGCGGATGCTAATCTCCGTTCGGAGCGGTGTGGAGGCACAATGCTCCCCAAGAAGCCACTAGGGCCACCGTAATCTCCTCACGCCCTCGCACAATGCAAGATGCCGTGATTCCACTAAGGGACCCATGAGGGCGGTCACCGAACCCGTACAAATGGCAACCCTTGGGGGCGGTCACCGAACCCGTACACTTTGGCAACCCTTGGGGGCGGTCACCGGTACCCGTCAAATTGCTCGGGGCGATCTCCACAACCTAATTGGAGACCCCGACGCTTGCCCGGAGCTTTACACCACAATGATTGATCTCCGAACAACACCAACCGTCTAGGGCGCCAAGGCACCCAAGAGGAACAAGCTCTAGGGTGCCCAAACACCCAAGAGTAATAAGCTTCTCAAACTTCACTTCCACGTATCACCGTGGAGAACTCAAACCGATGCACCAAATGCAATGGCAAGGGCACACGGAGTGCCCAAGTCCTTCTCTCCCAAATCCCACCAAAGCAACTAATGCTAGGGAGGAAAATGAGAGGAAGAACGAAAGAAGAACACGAAGAACTCCAAGATCTAGATCCAAGGGGTTCCCCTCACTTAGAGGAGAAAGTGATTGGTGGAAACGTGGATCTAGATCTCCTCTCTCTTTTCCCTCAAGAACTAGCAAGAATCATTGGAGGGATTGAGAGTTAGCAAGCTCGAAGAAGGTCAACAATGGGGGAAGAACACGAGCTAAAGAGATAAGGTCCATTGGGGAAGAAGACCCCCTTTTATAGGTGGGGAAAAATCCAACCGTTATCCTCACAGCCCGCACAGAGCGGTACTACCGCTCCAAGGAGCGGTACTACCGCTAGGGCGGTAGTAGCCCTTTGAAAAACAACAGCGAGGAGGCAAAAGGCCAGTAGAACCGCCGGAGCGGTACTACCGCTAGTCCTCCGCAAAGGGTAGCGGTACTATTGCTAGCGAGCGGTACTAAAAAAATACATCCGTGCCTACCACCGCTGGACCTAATACAAGATTTTGGTCCGTAGCGGTACTACCGCTGTAGTAGCCGCGGTAGTACCGCTCTGGAGCGGTAGTAAAAAATTACATCCGCTCCAATCCGCGGTAGTACCGCTGCAGCCTTTTCAGAACACCAAAACTGCCACAACTTCTGCAAACGGACTCCGAATTCAACGAAACCAAGTTTGTCGGAAAGCTAACGACATGGGCTAACACAATCTTGGTAGAAATATCAATAAGAAGCAAATTAGAAAAGTCCCATGATAAAATGGTGAGAACCCTTCCTCGAAAAAAACCGGTAAAACCTCCAACACTGAAAACGCGATAGAAGAAGCATATGAAATTCGTTTTCGATGTACTAGAGCTTGTCACGAAGATAACCACAAGATCTAAAACCTCAAAAGCAAATACAAATAAGAATCAAGAAAGATGATGCAAGGATGCAATGGTTTGAGCTCTCGACGAACGATACGATCAAGCTACTCACTTGAGAGCCCCCCTTGATAGTACGGCTATCGATCCTATAACCCGGTCTCCAAACTATCACCATGAGACCGGTAAAATATAAAACCTATCAGGGGCAAACCTTTGCCTTGCACGAAGTCCACTTGAGCTAGATGATGACGATCTTGACTCCCTCAAGTTGGACCACCTTTCTTGATTGCGTTCGCTCGATGAAGACTAGTTGATTGCTCCCCCATACTCCACTATGGGTGAGCCACTCTTTGGCACATTTTCACAAGTCCATTGTCACCACAATGGACGGCAAGCTTCAAGCATGTGATCTCTTCGTGATGATCCACTTGAACTTGCACACCGCAACCTAACCCCACAAAGAACTCTCACGAAGACCATGGGTTAGTACACAAAGCGTAATTGACAATGCTTACCATACCATGGGATCGCTTGGTCCCCCTCGGTACATCTTCTACTCTTTGTGTGTTGATCAACTTGATTCTCTCTTTGACTTAGTCTTGATCAACCTCTCACATGACCAATCTTTAGGTAATTCCTTGAATAGCATCTTGGTCATCACAAACTCTCCTTGAAACCAACAAATGGACTCCAAGAAAAGCCTATGGACAAATCCTTCAAATATAACTCAAGGCAACCATTAGTCCATAGAGATTGTCATCAATTACCAAAACCAAACATGGGGGCACCGCATGTTCTTTCACCCGCCCTCTTCTTCTTCCTCATGCAACGAGAGCCCAGCTCGGACACGACAGAGCGCCGTCGCGCATCCAAACCCTCCCAAAACCCTAGCCCGAGGCCGGCCCGTCTCCCAAGACTCTGTCTTTATAAAAGTCATGCCCCCTCTTGCTCGGCTCCCTCAAAAACTTCCGCCCGAGACCACCTAGACTACACGCACGCGCCGTTTGGATCTCCGCCGGCCGAAGCTCTTTCGCCATCGATCCCCACGCCGGTGAGACCCTTTGAAGACCCTCACTCTATCTATCAATTCCCCTTCATCTTGCTCTTTTGTTTGACATGTTTTTGACCCCTCTCCTCAATCACCGCGATGAGTCGAAGCCCTTGCGCTCTCGCCGGAGCACATCGGACGCCCGAGCTTCGCTAAGCTCGCGTCGCTCCCTCTCGACGCCCCTACCATTTCCAGTACCACCATCGGACTCCAGTCACTTCGTCGCGTCCGCTCGACACCACCACCACCACCACCGTCGACCACCGGAACGTCATAGACGTCCATCCCGAGCCACCTCTCTGTTGAACTCGCCCTCACGCCGCCTTGGTAAACCTCCTTCGTCTGATCTTTGATCTGTTGGGAAACATTGCATGGAAAACAAAAAACTTTCTACGCACACGCAAGATCTATGCATGGAGATGCATAGCAACGAGAGGGGAGAGTATGTCTATGTACCCTCGTAGACCGTAAGCGGAAGCGTTTGACAATGCGATTGATGTAGTCGAACTTCTTCGTGTTCCAACCGATCAAGCCCCGACTGTACGACACCTCCGCGTTCAGCACATGTTCAGCTCGATGACGTCCTCCACCTTCTTGATCCAGCAAGACGGCGAGGTAGTGGATGAGTTCCGGCAGCACGACGGCGTGGTGACGGTGATGGTGAAGTGATCTCCAGAGGGCTTCGCCTAAGCACTACGAAAATATGACCAGGGGTGTAAACGGTGGAGGGGGCGCCGCACACGGCTAAGACAATGTTGTGTTGTGCTAGGCACCCCCCCCCCCACATATATATAGGTGGGAGCGAGGAGGGAGCAGCCAGGAGGGTGCCCCAAGTAGGCCGAATCCTACTTGGGGTCTCCTCCCAAGTGGCGGCCCCTGCCATGTTTAGGTGTGGGGGAAAGGCAGGGGAGGGAGGCGCCCCCCCCCCCCTTTCCTTTCCCCCATGAGAAGGGGAAGGCAAGAGGGGCTAGCCCTCCCCTTTTACTTCCCTAGGGCCGGCCGGCCAGGGAGAGGGGCGCACCAGCCCCCTGTGGGCTGGTCTGTCCCTCCCTTGGCCCATTAGGCCCATAACACCTACCCGGGGTGCCCGGAACCCCTTCCGGTGACCCGATGAGTACCCGGTGCACTCCGAAACTATTCCGGTGTCCGAATACCATCGTCCTATATATCAATCTTTACCTCTCGACCATTTCGAGAATCCTCGTCATGTCCGTGATCTCATCCGGAACTCCGAACAACATTCGGTCATCAAATCATATAACTCATATAACACTATATCGTCAACGAACGTTAAGCGTGCGGACCCTACGGGTTCGAGAACTATGTAGACATGACCGAGACACCTCTCCGGTCAATAACCAATAGCGGAACCTGGATGCCCATATTGGCTCCTATATATTCTACGAAGATCTTTATCGGTCGAACCGTTATGACAACATACGTAATTCCCTTTGTCCATCGGTATGTTATTTGCCCGAGATTCGATCGTCGGTATCTTCATACCTAGTTCAATCTCGTTACCGGCAAGTCTCTTTACTCGTTCCGTAATACATCACCTCGTAACTAACTCCTTAGTCATTTGCTTGCAAGCTTTATGATGTGTATTACCGAGAGGGCCCAGAGATACCTCTCCGGTACTCGGAGTGACAAATCCTAATCTCGATCTATGCCAACTCAACAAACACCTTCGGAGATACTTGTAGAGCATCTTTATGATCACCTAGTTACGTTGTGACGTTTGATAGCACACAAGGTATTCCTCCGATATCCGAGAGTTGCATAATCTCATAGTCGAAGGAATATGTATTTGACATGAAGAAAGCAATAGCAATAAACTGAACGATCAATATGCTAAGCTAACGGATGGGTCTTGTCCATCACATCATTCTCCTAATGATGTGATCTCGTTATCAAATGACAACACATGTCTATGGTTAGGAAACCTTAACCATCTTTGATCAACGAGCTAGTCTAGTAGAGGCTTACTAGGGACACGGTATTTGTTTATGTATTCACACATGTATTTAAGTTTCCGATCAATACAATTCTAGCATGAATAATAAACCTTTATCGTGAATAAGGAAATATAAAATAACAACTTTATTATTGCATGTAGGGCATATTTCCTTCAGTCTCCCACTTGCACTAGAGTCAATAATCTAGTTCACATCGCCATGTGATTAACACCCATAGTTCACATCGCCATGTGACTAACATCCAAAGAGTTTACTAGAGTCAATAATCTAGTTCACATCGCCATGTGATTAACACCCAAAGAGTACTAAGGTATGATCATGTTTTGCTTGTGAGAGAGGTTTAGTCAACGGGTCTGCCATATTCAGACCTGTATGTATTTTGCAAGTTTCTATGTCTACAATGCTCTGCATAGAGCTACTCTAGCTAATTGCTCCCACTTTCAATATGTATCTAGATTGAGACTCAGAGTCATCTGAATCGGTGTTAAAGCTTGCATTGACGTAACCCTTTACGATGAACTCTTTATCACCTCCATAACCGAGAAATATTTCCTTAGTCCTCTTAGGTAACTAAGGATAATTTTGACCGCTGTCCAGTGATCTACTCCTAGATCACTATTGTACCCCCTTGCCAAACTCCTGGCAAGGTACACAATAGGTCTGGTACACAGTATGGCACACTTTATAGAACCTATGGCTGAGGCATAGGGAATGACTTTCATTCTCTCCCTATCTTCTGCCGTGGTCGGGCTTTGAGTCTTACTCAACTTCACACCTAACAATACAGGCTAGAACTCTTTCTTTGACTGATCCATTTTGAACTTCTTCAAAACTTTTGTCAAGGTATGTGCTTTGTGAAAGTACTATTAAGCGTCTCGATCTATCCCTATAGATCTTGATGCCCAATATATAAGCAGCTTCACCGAGGTCTTTCATTGAAAAATTCTTATTCAAGTATCCTTTTATGCTATCCAGAAATTCTATATCATTTCCAATCAACAATATGTCATCCACATATAATATCAGAAATGCTACAGAGCTCCCACTCACTTTCTTGTAAATACAGGCTTCACCGTAAGTCTGTATAAAACCATATGCTTTGATCACCTCATCAAAGCGTATATTCCAACTCCGAGATGCTTGCACCAGTCCATAGAGGGATCGTTGGAGTTTGCACACTTTGTTAGCACTTTTAGGATCGACAAAACCTTCTGGTTGCATCATATACAACTCTTCTTTAAGATATCCATTAAGGAATGCAGTTTCGACATCCATTTGCCAGATTTCATAATCATAAAATGCGGCAATTGCTAACATGATTCGGACGGACTTAAGCATCGCTACGGGTGAGAAAGTCTCATCATAGTCAACCCCTTGAACTTGTCAAAAACCTTTTGCGACAAGTCGTGCTTTGTAGATAGTAACATTACCATCAACGTCAGTCTTCTTCTTGAAGATCCATTTATTCTCTATGGCTTGCCGATCATCGGGCAAGTCCACCAAAGTCCACACTTTGTTCTCATACATGGATCCTATCTCAGATTTCATGGCCTCAAGCCATCTGTCAGAATCTGGGCTCATCAATGCTTCTTCTTAGTTTGTAGGTTCGCCTTGGTCTAGTAACATGACTTCCAGGACAGGATTACCGTACCACTCTGGTGCAGATCGTGCTCTGTGTTGGGAAACATTGCATGGAAAACAAAAAAAATTCTACGCACACGCAATGATCTATCCATGGAGATGCATAGCAACAAGGGGGAGAGTGTGTCTACGTACCCTCGTAGACCGTAAGCGGAAGCGTTTGATAACGTGGTTGATGTAGTCGAACTTCTTCATGCTCCAATCGATCAAGTACCGAATGTACGGCACCTCCGCGTTCTGCACACGTTCAGCTCGATGACATCCTCCGCCTTCTTGATCCAGCAAGATGGCGAGGTAGTAGATGAGTTCTGGCAGCACGACGGTGTGGTGACGGTGATGGTGAAGTGATCTCCCCAGGGCTTCGCCTAAGCACTACGAAAATATGACCGGGGGTGTAAACGGTGGAGGGGGGCGCCGCACACGGCTAGGCAATTGTCTGGATCATGCTAGGCGCCCCCTCCCACATATATATAGGTGGGAGGGAGGGAGGAGTAGCCAAAGGAGGCGCCCAAGTAGGAGGAATCCTACTTGGAGTCCCTCCCAAGCCGCGCCCCCCCTTTCCTTATCTGGAGCGCGGGGAAAGGCAGGGGAGGGTGCCCCCCCCCTTTCCTTTCTCCAATGAGAGGGAAAGGCAGGAGGGGATAGCCCTCCCCCTTTTCCTTCCCTAGGGCTGGCTAAACAAGGGAGGAGGCGCACCAGCCCCCTTGTGGGCTGGTATGTCCCCTCCTTTGGTCCATAAGGCCCATAACTTGCCGGGGGGTGCCTAGAACCCCTTCCGGTGACCCGATTCCTTCCCGGTACGTCCCGAAACACTTCCGGTGTCCATCTTTACCTCTCGACCATTTCGAGACTCCTCGTCATGTCTGTGATCTCATCCGGGACTCCGAACAACATTTGGTCACCAAAACATATAACTCATATAACACTATATCGTCAACGAACGTTAAGCGTGCGGACCCTATGGGTTCGAGAACTATGTAGACATGACCGAGACACCTCTCCGGTCAATAACCAATAGCGGAACCTGGATGCCCATATTGGCTCCTACATATTCTACGAAGATCTTTATCGGTCAAACCATTATGACAACATACGTAATTCCCTTTGTCCATCGGTATGTTACTTGCCCGAGATTCGATCGTCGGTATCTCTATACCTAGTTCAATCTCATTACCGGCAAGTCTCTTTACTCGTTCCGTAATACATCACCTTGTAACTAACTCCTTAGTCATTTGCTTGCAAGCTTATGATGTGTATTACCGAGAGGGCCCAGAGATACCTCTCCGAAACTCAGTGTGACAAATCCTAATCTTGATCTATGCCAAATCAACAAACACCTTCGGAGATACCTGTAGAGCATCTTTATGATCACCCAGTTACGTTGTGACGTTTGATAGCACACAAGGCATTCCTCCGGTATCCAGAAGTTGCATAATCTCATAGTCGAAGGAATATGTATTTGACATGAAGAAAGCAATAGCAATAAACTGAACAATCAATATGCTAAGCTAACGGATGGGTCTTGTCCATCACATCATTCTCCTAATGATGTGATCCCGTTATCAAATGACAACACATGTCCATGGTTAGGAAACCTTAACCATCTTTGATCAACGAGCTAGTCTAGTAGAGGCTTACTAGGGACACAGTATTTGTTTATGTATTCACACATGTATTTAAGTTTTCGACCAATACAATTCTAGCATGAATAATAAACCTTTATCATGAATAAGGAAATATAAAATAACAACTTTATTATTGCCTCTAGGGCATATTTCCTTCAGTCTCCCACTTGCACTAGAGTCAATAATCTAGTTCACATCGCCATGTGATTAACACCCATATTTCACATCATCATGTGACCAATACCCAAAGAGTTTACTAGAGTCAATAATCTAGTTCACATCGTCATGTGATTAACACCAAAAGAGTACTAAGGTGTGATCATGTTTTGCTTGTGAGAGTGGTTTTGTCAACATGTCTGCCACATTCAGATCCGTATGTATTTAGCAATTTTCTATGTCTACAATGCTCTGCACGGAGCTACTCTAGCTAATTGCTCCCACTTTCAATACGTATCCAGATTGAGACTCAGAGTCATCTAGATTAGTGTTAAAGCTTGCATCGACGTAACCCTTTACGACGAACCCTTTATCACCTCCATAACCGAGAAACATTTCCTTATTCCTCTAAGGATATCTTTGACCGCTGTCCAGTGATCTACTCCTGGATCACTATTGTACCCCCTTGCCAAACGCATGGCAAGACACACAACAGGTCTGGTACATGGCATGGCATACTTTATAGAACCTATAGCTGAGGCATAGGGAAAGACTTTCATTCTCTTTCTATCTTCTGCCATGGTCGGGCTTTGAGTCCTACTCAACTTCACACCTTACAATACAGGCTAGAACTCCTTCTTTGACTGATCCATTTTGAATTCCTTCGGAATTTTGTCAAGGTATGTACTCATTGAAAGTCTTATCAAGCGTCTTGATCTATCTCTATAGATCTTGATGCCCAATATGTAAGCAGCTTCACCGAGGTCTTTCATTGAAAAATTCTTATTCAAGTATCCTTTTATGCTATCCAGAAATTCTATATCATTTCCAATCAATAATATGCCATCCACATATAATATCAGAAATGCTACAGAGCTCCCACTCACTTTCTTGTAAATACAGGCTTCACCGTAAGTCTGTATAAAACCATATGCTTTGATCACCTCATCAAAGCGTATATTCCAACTCCGAGATGCTTGCACCAGTCCATAGATGGATCGCTGAAGCTTGCACACTTTGTTAGCACCTCAACAAAACCTTCTGGTTGCATCATATACAACTCTTCTTTAAGAAATCCATTAAGGAATGCAGTTTGGACGCCCATTTGCCAGATTTCATAATCATAAAATGCGACAATTGCTAACATGATTCGGACGGACTTAAGCATCGCTACGGGTGAGAAAATCTCATCGTAGTCAACTCCTTGAACTTGTCAAAAACCTTTTGCGACAAGTACAGCTTTATAGACAGTGATATCAGCGTCCGTCTTCCTCTTGAAGATCCATTTATTCTCAATGGCTTACCGATCATCGGGCAAGTCCACCACAGTCCACACTTTGTTCTCATACATGGATCCTATCTCAGATTTCATGGCCTCAAGCCATCTGTCGGAATCTAGGCTCATATAGCTTCTTCATAGTTCATAGGTTCGCCGTAGTCTAATAACATGACTTCCAGGACAGGATTACCGTACCACTCTGGTGCGGAATGTGTTCTGGTCGACCTACAAAGTTCTGTAGTAATTTGATCTGAAGTTTCATGATCATCATCATTAGCTTCCTCTCTAGTTGGTGTAGGCATCACAGGAATGCTCTTCTGTGATGTGCTACTTTCCAATTCGAGAGAAGGTACAATTACCTCATCAAGTTCTACTTTCCTCCCACTCACTTCTTTCGAGAGAAACTCCTTCTCTAGAAAGGACCCATTCTTAGCAACAGAGATTTTGCCTTTGGATCTGTGGTAGAAGGTATACCCAATTGTTTCCTTAGGGTATCCTATGAAGACGCACTTCTCCGATTTAGGTTCGAGCTTATCAGGCTGAAGCCTTTTGACATAAGCGTCGCATCCCCAAACTTTAAGAAACGACAGCTTAGGTTTCTTGCCAAACCACAGTTCATACAGTGTCGTCTCAACGGATTTAGACGGTGCCCTATTTAACGTGAATGCAGCTGTCTCTAATGCATAACCCCAAAATGATAGTGGTAAATCGGTAAGAGACATCATAGAACGCACCATATCTAATAAAGTACAGTTATGACATTTGGACACACCATTACGCTGTGGTGTTCCAGGTGGCATGAGTTGTGAAACAATTTCACATTGTTTTAAATGAAGGCCAAACTCGTAACTCAAATATTCGCCTCCGCGATCAGATCATAGAAACTTTATTTTCTTGTTACGATGATTCTCCACTTCACTCTGAAATTCTTTGAACTTTTCAAATGTTTCAGACTTGTGTTTCATTAAGTATATATACCCATATCTACTCAAATCATCTGTGAAGGTCAAAAAATAGCGATACCCGTCGTGTGCCTCAACACTCATCGGACCGCATACATCGGTATGTATTATTTCCAATAAGTCATTAGCTCGCTCCATTGTTCTGGAGAACGACGGAGTTTCAGTCATCTTGCCCATGAGGCATGGTTCGCAAGTATCAAATGATTCATAATCAAGTGACTCCAAAAGTCCATCTGCATGGAGTTTCTTCATGCGCTTTACACCAATATGACCTAAACGGCAGTGCCACAAGTATGTTGCACTATCATTATCAACTTTTCATCTTTTGGCATCAATATTATGAATATGTGTATCACTATGATCAAGATTCAATAAACCATTTACATTGAGTGTATGACCATAGAAGGTTTTATTCATGTAAACAGAACAACAATTATTCTCTGACTTAAATGAATAACCGTATCGCAATAAACATGATCCAATCATATTCATGCTCAACACAAACACCAAATAACATTTATTTAGGTCCAACACTAATCCCGAAGGTAGAGGGAGTGTGCGATGGTGATCTTATCAACCTTGGAATCACTTCCAACACACATCGTCACCTTGCCATTAACTAGTCTTTGTTCATTTTGCAACTCCTGTTTCGAGTTACTAATCTTAGCAACTGAACCGGTATCAAATACCCAGGGGCTACTATGAACACTAGTAAAGTACACATCAATAACATGTATATCAAATATACCTTTGTTCACTTTGCCATCCTTCTTATCCGCCAAGTATTTGGGGCAGTTCCACTTCCAGTGACCATTTCCTTTGCAGTAGAAGCACTCAGTTTCAGGCTTGGGTCTAGCTTTGGGTTTCTTCATGGGAGCGGCCACTTGTTTGCCATTCTTCTTGAAGTTCCCTTTCTTTCCCTTTCGCCCTTTTTCTTGAAACTAGTGGTCTTGTTAACCATCAACATTTGATGCTCTTTCTTGATTTCTACCTTCGCCGATTTCAGCATCGCGAAGAGCTCGGGAATCGTTTTCGTCATCCCTTGCATATTATAGTTTTATCACGAAGTTCTAGTAGCTTGGTGATAGTGACTAGAGAACTATGTCAATCATTATCTTATCTGGAAGATTAACTCCCACTTGATTCAAGCGATTGTAGTACCCAGACATTCTGAGCACATGCTCATAGGCTGAGCTATTCTCCTCCATCTTGTAGGCAAAGTACTTGTCAGAGGTCTCATACCTCTCGACATGGGCATGAGTCTGAAATACCAATTTCAGCTCTTGGAACATCTCATATGCTCCGTGGCGTTCAAAACGTTTTTGAAGTCCCGGTTCTAAGCCGTAAAGCATGGTGCACTAAACTATTAAGTAGTCATCGTACCGAGCTTGCCAGACGTTCATAACGTTTGCATCAGCTCCTGCAATAGGTCTGTCACCTAGAGGTGCATTAAGGACATAATTCTTCTGTACAACAATGAGGATAATCCTCAGATCACGGACCCAGTCCGCATCATTGCTACTAACATCTTTCAACTTAGTTTTTCTCTAGGAACATATCAAAAAATAGGGGAACTATATCGCGAGCTATTGATCTACAACATAGATTTGCAAATACTATTAGGACTAAGTTCATGATAAATTAAGTTCAATTTAATCAAATTACTAATGAACTCCCACTTAAATAAACATCCCTCAAGTTATCTAAGTGATACGTGATCCAAATCAACTAACCCATGTCCGATCATCACGTGAGATGGGGTAGTCATCAATGGTGAACATCTCTACGTTGATCATATCTATTATATGACTCACATTCGACCTTTCGGTCTCCAGTGTTCCGAGACCATGTCTTTACATGCTAGGCTCGTCAAGTTTAACCCAAGTATTCTGCATGTGCAAAACTATCTTACACCCGTTGTATGTGAACGTAGAGTCTATCACACCCGATCATCACGTGGTGTCTCGAAACGACGAACTTTCGCAACGGTGCATACTCGGGGAGAACACTTATATCTTGAAATTTAGTGAAGGGATCATCTTATAATGCTACCGTCGTTCTAAGCAAAATAAGATGCATAAAAGATAAACATCACATGCAATCAAAATATGTGACATGATATGGCCATCATCATCTTGTGCTTTTGATCTCCATCTCCAAAGCATCGTCATGATCTCCATTGTCACCGGCTTGACACCTTGATCTCCATCGTTGCGTCATGGTCGTCTCGCAAACTATTGCTTCTACAACTATTGCTAACGCATAGCGATAAAGTAAAGCAATTACATGGCGTTTGCATTTCATATAATAAAGAGACAACTATAAGGCTCCTGCCAGTTGCCGATAACTTACAAAACATGATCATCTCTGTGGCGCCCCCGGCTCGATCGTACACTAATCATGCACGCAAACGTGTACGATCAAGATCAGGGACTCACGGGAAGATATCACAACACAACTCTAAAACATAAATAAGTCATACAAGCATCATAATACAAGCCAGGGGCCACGAGGGCTCGAATACAAATGCTCGATCATAGACGAGTCAGCGGAAGCAACAATATCTGAGTACAGACATAGGTTAAACAAGGTGCCATAAGATGGCTAGCACAAACAGGGATACAACAGATCGAACAGGCGCAGGGCCTCCTGCCTGGGATCCTCCTAACTACTCCTGGTCGTCGGCGTCCTGGACGTAGTAGTAGGCTCCGTCCTGGTGGTAGTAGTCGTCGTAGGTGGCGTCTGGCTCCTGGGCTCCAGCATCTGGTTGCGACAACCAGCAAGAAGGGAAAGGGGGAAAGGAGGGGGAAAGCAACCGTGAGTACTCATCCAAAGTACTCGCAAGCAAGGATCTATACTACATATGCATGGTATATGTGTAAAGAGGCAATATCGGTGGACTGTACTGCAGAATGCCAGAATAAAAGGGGGATAGCTAGTCCTGTCGAAGACTACGCTTCTGGCAGCCTTCGTCTTGAAGCAATAGAAGAGATTAGTTGGAAGTTAACCAAACAACAACGTAAAGCATAATCCTACCCGTCGATCCTCTCGTCGCCACCATGCGAGAGAGCGACCACCGGGTTATATCTGTCACTTGTAAGGGTGTGTTTTATTAAGTATCCATTTCTAGTTGTCATGAGGTCGGAATACAACTCCGGGTCGTCCTTTTACCGAGGGACACGGCTATTCGAATAGATAAACTTCCCTGCAGGGGTGCACCACATATTCCCCAACACGCTCGATCCCCTTTGGCCGGACACACTTTCCTGGGTCATGCCCGGCCTCGGAAGATCCACACGTCGCAGCCCCACCTAGGCTCAACAGAGAGGTCAGCACGCCGGACTCATCCTAGGCACTCTGGGGTCTGGGCCCATCGCCCAGTGCGCTCCTGCACGTTGCGTACGCGGCCGCGAGCAGACCTAGCAACCCACACGATCACGGCGGTTACGTTATCGCGGTCCAACACGGCGCGCGCCGCTCAGTCGCTGACGTCAAGAAGGCTTCAGCTGATACCACGACGCCGGGATACCCATAACTACTCCCGCGTAGTTGGTTAGTGCGTATAGGCCAGTGGCCAGACTCAGATCAAATATCCAATCTCGTTAAACGTGTTATTATGAGATCACCGCGGACGACGACCAGGGCCAGGCCCACCTCTCTCCTAGGTGGTCACAACCTGCCCTGCCGCCCCACAACAAAGAGTCACTTAGGGGGCCGTCGAGAAGGCCAATCCTTTCAGCCCCCGTTCGTGAATCACCTGCGGGTGCTCCACGAGCCGACCCGACTTTAGTATCCATCTGATGTCACATGTAATAAGTAGTATTCATATCCGCAATCGCCACCCGTGGCGAGCACGGCCCAATAATGTAGCATAGTAGACAGACGAGAATGTAGGGCCACTGATGACAAACTAGCATCCTACACTAGGCATTTAGGATTGCAGGTAAGGTATCAACAACAGTAGCAACAATGACAGGCTATGCAGCAGAATAGGATTAACCGAAAGCAGTAACAGGCTACACTACTCTAATGCAAGCAGTATAGAGAAGAATAGGCGATATCTGGTGATCAAGGGGGGGCTTGCCTGGTTGCTCTGGCAAGTAGGGGTCGTCAACAACGTAGTCGGTCGGGGCACCAGCAGCTGCGTCGGTCTCGTAGTCTACCGAAGAGAAGAGGGGGAAGAAACAGTAAACACACGGCAATAATGCAACAGGGATGCATGACATGTCTAAACGCAGGGCCAGGGTGATATACAGCCTAACTAAGCGATTTAGTTAATTTAGGAATTTATTCGGATTTATTTAATTAAGGTTGGACACTATTCATTTATCGAAATCGGTCTAATTGTTCAACGTTCTCATAGCTGCGGGCGTCTGACGGAGATACCGAGGGCGTATCCGGGTTCGTATCGTCGTTCTGAGCAAGTTTCATGTATAAAATATTTTCATCGGAGTTACGGTTTAAAAGATATGATTTTCTAAAGTTTTTATTAATTTCTGAAATTTTAATTAATTATTTAATTCAACATTATCCGAAACAGTGCTGCGATGATGTCAGCATGACATCATGCTGATGTCAGCAGGCGCCCTGACAGGGTGGGTCCCACCTGTCATAGACTGTTAAATTAATTAGGGTTAACTAATTATATTACTGTTTAATTAACACTAATTAGTTAATTAAATTAACCTAATCAGGATTAATTAACTAATTAATTAATTATTTTTATTATTTTTATTTTTATTTCCTTTTTATTAAAACGTTCTGGGGCTGGGCCCCACATGTCAATGGGCCAGGGGGACTTAACGGGCGCTGGGTACGGGTAACGGGCGGGCGAACCCGCTCGAACGGGCACGGGCGATGGGGCGCGCCAGGGCGCCATCGCCGGTCGCGGGAGATGGCCGCGAGGGTGCGCGGCCGGCGGCCACGGCGCGGCTGGAGCCGCGGGGGGGGGAGGACCGGTGGCCGGAGGCGGCGTAGAGGGGCGAGGTGGGACTGGCGGCAGAGGTAGGCGAGGGTGAGGCGCAGGCAGCGCGCGGGGTAGTGAGTAGGGGCCGGCGAGGCAGAGAGGCCTCAGCGGGGCGAGGCGCTGGGCGCGGTGACCGCTGGGCGACGGGCACGGCCGGACGGCGCGGCGCATGGCCAGGGCACGGCCCGACCGCGGTGAGCGCGGGGCCGGAGCGCGCGAGGCGTGGTCACGGCCGGAGCGGAGCAACGGTGGGCGCGGCGGGAGCGCGGCAGGCGAGCGAGAGAGGAGGACCGGGGGCCTCACCGAGGGAGCGTAGGGACGGGGCAGTGGAGCGCGAGGAGGAAGACGGGGACGACGGCGGAGAGGAGAAGCAGGCCGGCGGGGGAGCGCTCCGGCGACGGCGTCCAACGGCAATGGCAACGGGGCGGCGTCGGGCGGCAGGGTCGGGGCGTCGCGGCGACCTCCACCTCTCGATCCCGATCCAATCGGGGGAGAGGGGGGGATATATCGGGAGAGGGGGGAAGTGGGGGGTGGCTGGTTAGGGTTTCCCCCCCCATGGGGATAAGGCAGGGGATGGGGCTGGGCCGGCCAGTTGGGCCAGGTGGGTCGGCCAGCTGGGCCGCCTGGCCCAGTTGGCCAGGGGGGCCTTTTCTTTTCTTTTGTTTTTCTGTTTCTTTTCCCTTTTCTTTATTCTCTTTTCTCTACTGTTAAATGTTTAGGCCCCAAATGGTTTTTGTAAAAAGTGTGACCTATTTCATAAATACCAGTGCATTATTCCTTAACACCTAAAATTAGTTTGGACAAAACATAATTCCATATTTATTTCAGATTTAATAAATGGTTATTAAATATTATCTTTATCCACTGTTTGAGGTTGTTCGAGTCACTTATCCAATTCCAATGATGTTGGTTTCAATTTTAGAATAGCCTCTGGAATATTTGTTATTTATCTGACATTTTAGTTTCTATGTTGGACAACTTTTATATCCCACTTTCATTTAAATTTGAATTTAACTTAGGAGTTGAAATGCAATATGATGCTAATGATGATTATGCGCTAATAATCATGATGACATGGCCTCATCAAAAGGGTGATCTCTGTAGCTTAATACAGGGGGTGTTACAAATCTCCTCCACTACAAGAAATCTCGTCCCGAGATTTAGGAGGTAGAAAGAAACAAAGCGGGGTATTCATCGCGAAGACGATCCTCGCGTTCCCAAGTGGCTTCATCCTCAGAATGGTTTGACCACTGAACCTTGAGGAACTTGATAACCTTCTGGCGTGTGCGACGCTCGGCTTGATCGAGAATGCGGACCGGATGCTCTTTATAAGAGAGGTCTTGTTGCAGTTCAAGCAATTCGTGATCTACTCCGCGGATAGGGTCTTTGAAGCAGCGGCGGAGTTGTGATACGTGGAACACATCGTGAACCTGAGAAAGGTTCGGTGGAAGTTCCAACTGATATGCCACTCTACCACGCCTTTCAAGAACAGTGAAAGGACCAAAATAGCGAGGAGCTAGCTTGCCCTTGATCCCGAATCGGTGTGTACCTTTCATCGGTGTGACTCGAAGATAAGCCTTTTCGCCAGGTTGATAGACCATATCTTTGTGTTTGCGGTCATACTGACTCTTTTGACGTGACTGAGCAGTCTTCAAATGCTCGCGGACAACGCGAACTTGATCTTCGGCAAGTTGGATAATATCCGGACCGAAGAGTGGACGTTCCCCAGTTTCTGACCAATTTAGAGGGGTTCGGCACTTTCTTCCGTACAACACTTCGAAGGGGGCCATCTTCAGACTGGCTTGATAGCTGTTATTGTAAGAGAATTTGGCATATGGGAGAGATTCTTCCCATTTCCTTCCGAAGGATATGACACAAGCTCGAAGCATGTCTTCGAGAACTTGGTTGACTCGTTCAACTTGTCCTTGAGACTGAGGGTGAAAAGCGGTGCTGAAGGACAGATGAGTTCCCATAGCTTCTTGGAAACTTGCCCAGAATCTTGAAGTGAATAAGCTGCCACGGTCTGAACTGATAACCAGTGGAATACCGTGAAGTGAAACAATTCTGGACATGTAGAGAGTTGCGAGCTGACTAGCAGTGATCGTCTCTTTGACGGCTAGAAAATGTGCAACTTTGGAAAGTCGGTCAATGACGACAAGAATAGCATCATTACCTTTCTGTGATTTGGGAAACCCAGGGGTATTACGAGCCCAAGTGCGAAGCACAAGCTGTGTCGTAGGACGCGGTGGAAACAAACGGTCCATCTGAAACAGAGGAAATTCAGATTTGTCAAATGACAATGAGAAGTTTAACACAACTCGGAGAGAAAGGTTAGACAAAACAATGGAAAGGAAAATGATTATCAGACTAATCAGATCAACGACAGGGAAATCGCACAGCTATCCAGCTCTCCGGGTAGACAGAATTTACGAGATCCTAAGTGTCGGCGTTAGTAAAATTCATTTAACCCGAGTAGAAGAGAGATCAGAGTCCCAGAGTATAGACGAGGAATAAAAGATCCTAATACCACCCAGTTGGCAATGTGGGCCCGTAAGCCACACAGCCAAGTTAGTAAAACGGTTTTCTTTGTCTAGACTCAACTTCGGCCAAGGAATTGGAAAGGGGGATTCCTACAGGCAGTCGGCTCTGATACCAACTTGTGACGCCCCCGATTCAATCGTACACTAATCATGCATGCAAACGTGTACGATCAAGATCAGGGACTCACGGGAAGATACCACAACACAACTCTAAAACATAAATAAGTCATACAAGCATCATAATACAAGCCAGGGGCCACGAGGGCTCGAATACAAATGCTCGATCATAGACGAGTCAGCGGAAGCAACAATATCTGAGTACAGACATAAGTTAAACAAGGTGCCATAAGATGGCTAGCACAAACAAGGATACAACAGATCGAACAGGCGCAGGGCCTCCTGCCTGGGATCCTCCTAACTACTCCTGGTCGTCGGCGTCCTGGACGTAGTAGTAGGCTCCGCCCTGGTGGTAGTAGTCGTCGTAGGTGGCGTCTGGCTCCTGGGCTCCAACATCTGGTTGCGACAACCAGCAAGTTCCTCTGGATAGTTGCTTGGTTAATGGGACGGTAATCTTGGACCAATCGGTTTGATCCATCCTTCTTCCTGACAAAGAGAGAAGGTGCTCCCCAAGCAGAGGAACTTGGGCGAATGAAACCCTTACGAAGTGAAGCGTCGATTTCCTCCTTAAGTTCAAGGAGTTCATGCGGCGGCATCTTGTAGGGTCGCTTGGCGATAGGAGTGGTGCCTGGTTTCAAGTCGATGACAAATTCGACAGCTCGAGCAGGGGGTATCCCTGGGAGTTCTTCTGGGAAAACACCTTGGAATTCGCGAACAACTGGAATGTCCTCGATGCCTTCAAGTGGTGATGCGTTTAATGCATTCAAGGCATAAAGTCTCGCCTCGGCATTTTGGATGATTTGAGCCTGGTAGCTTATTATTTCATCAGAAGGGTGTAGAAGATGGACGATCTTCGTGGCGCAAACTATAGAAGCAGTATGCGCTTTCAACCAATCCATTCCGAGAATGAGGTCGATATTACAAGACTTTAGTATGAAAGGGGAGGCGTGAAACTCCAGCCCTTCAATTTCAACGGTGACGTCGTTGCTACCCATGGAGGTTTGACATTGACCCGCGGGGGTGTGTATTACTATTGCAGTGTTCATGACCTCACATTTAATGTCGTGTTTGTATGCAAATTCTTCGGACATGAATGAATGCGATGCTCCCGAATCAAATAAAACAGAAGCTGGTACTGAATTAACAAGGAGAGTACCCATCACGGTGGCAGGCTGGTCCTGAGCTTCATTGAAATCGGTGTGGTTGGCCTGAATACGCCCATAAGTCTTGGCATTGTTGTTGCGAGGCTGATTGTTCCTACGGCCAGTTGCAGGAAGTACCAGTTGGTTCTGGTTCTGAATGCAGTTCCTGGAAAAATGACCTGGCTGCCCACACTTGTAGCACAGACTATCATTGGGATTAGGAGCAGGAGCTCGGGGTGGTGGAGCTGGAAGTCCTGGCTGCCTAGGTGGTGGAGGCAGGCGTGGTGCAGTATAGGACCGTCTTGGAGCAGGTGCAGCTGGACGGTACACGCTGTTTGGAATCCAGATCCGACGCTTCTGTGCAGGCTGGCTCGAAGATGAACCAGTGTCACGGTTGCGCCTAAGAGATCCCTGGTGTGTCTGCAGACCAGTCTCGACCTGGATAGCCTTGTTCACCAAGATGGAGAAATTATCAAATTCATGCACAAGGAGCGCTAGCTTGATGTCAGCTTGAAGTCCTTCGCGAAACCTTTCCTGACGGCGAGCATCAGTGGGAATGTCTTCTTCAGCATAGCGGGATAATTCCAGAAACTCCCACTGATAAGCTTCCACTGTCTTGTTGCCCTGGGTGAGGTTGCGGAACTCTTGCTTCTTCCGGTCCATGATTCCCTGGGGAATGAAACGGGCACGGAAGGCAGCTTGGAAATCCGGCCAAGTGATGACTGTGCCAGCTGGTTGAGTGCGCCTGTGGCTGTCCCACCATTGAGCAGCGGGGCCCTTGAGAAAGAAGGAGGCGAAGGTGACATAGTTTGCAGGGGCAACGCCACCAGATTCCAACTCATAGGTGATGTCGCGAAGCCAGTCATCCGCATCCAGGGGCTGAGTTGAGCCGCGGTAGACGGTTGGGTTGAGGCGCATAAAGTCCTGCAGGGTCCCTGGGCCTGGATACTGGTTCATATTGGGAAGAGGAAACTGATCCATGATCCCTTGCACGAACTGACGTTGCAGTTCAAATTGCTGCATCATTCCAGCCATATAGTTCGGCGGTGGTGGATCGTTGGCACCACGTCCACGACCACGACCAGCGGGTCTAACCATCCTGCTAATTTACAACAGGGGGTAGTTTAGTAAAAGCAAGCACGAGTGCTTAGCGACAAGCATGATGTAACTCGACAATAGTTTAAGCAGTGCATCAAATTCATAAAAATAGTCGATTAAGACATACAGATCCATACACAACGTCGGGTACAAGCGGACAGCATAACGGCGCAAATCAAAAGCTAGACATACTAGGCGGCGCGCAGGCACGCGGTAAGGAAGTACACAACGAGAGATAGCAAAGGCTACATCAACGTCGGAGAGAACCACTGTATCGGGGTAGCTGCGAGTGCGGACGACGAATGTTCGTCGCGGAAAGATCCTGTGCTCCATGTGCACTCTGATGCAGAACCCGGTCTCGAGCTGTAAGAAGAGGTCCACGTGTCGGTGTGTGACCCCCAACAATAGGCCAGTCAATACCAGCATACATCTGAGTCCTGTGCGGATAAAGGATGTGCTCCGGATGTATCCCTGCACGAACAGCGGGCAGCAACTGCGTCATAGCATCGTAGAGACGTGCTCGAGTGGCAACCAACTCGACGGCAAGAGCCCGGACAGTGCGATCCAGAGCCTGAGTGCACTGAATCAGAACGCGCGGGTCGTAGCGACGAGGCTCGTACGGGGCACAGATAGCTGTGTAGTATCCGGTAGCATCTCCAGTAGGGGCATACGGAATGTATCGGAACTCGGAGTCATCCAAGATAGCATTGTGCTCCCCTCGTAGACGTACGACAGCGGAGTAGGCGGCATCATGGACTGCCATCTCAATCGTCACGCCTAATCCGTGAAAAAGGTGTAGCTCGGTGTCTGAGTTGTTCTGCTGATCATAAATCCGAACTTCAGCATAGTACTGTTCCTGGTTGAACTCGCGGTAATCCTCATAAACCAAGTACTCAGGGTACCAACGGTAGCCAAGTCTGGTCATGAGAGCGATCAGGACAGCTGGAAACCCAGGGGTATTACGAGCCCAAGTGCGAAGCACAAGCTGTGTCGTAGGACGCGGTGGAAACAAACGGTCCATCTGAAACAGAGGAAATTCAGGTTTGTCAAACGACAATAAGAGGTTTAACACAACTCGGAGAGAAAGGTTAAACAAAACAATGGAAAGGAAAATGATTATCAGACTAATCAGATCATCGACAGGGAAATCGCACAGATATCCAGCTCTCCGGGTAGACAGAATTTACGAGATCCTAAGTGTCGGCATTAGTAAACCTCATTTAACCCGAGTAGAAGAGAGATCAGAGTCCCAGAGTATAGACGAGGAATAAAAGATCCTAATACCACCCAGTTGGCAATGTGGGCCCGTAAGCCACACAGCCAAGTTAGTAAAACGGTTTTCTTTGTCTAGACTCAACTTCGGTCAAGGAACTAGAAAGGGGGATTCCTACAGGCAGTCGGCTCTGATACCAACTTGTGGCGCCCCCGGCTCGATCGTACACTAATCATGCACGCAAACGTGTACGATCA
Organism: Thinopyrum elongatum; assembly: GCA_011799875.1. NCBI lineage: Eukaryota > Viridiplantae > Streptophyta > Magnoliopsida > Poales > Poaceae > Thinopyrum > Thinopyrum elongatum. The sequence goes on from CM022298.1 coordinate 583,569,908, forward strand.
AGATCAGGGACTCACGGGAAGATATCACAACACAACTCTAAAACATAAATAAGTCATACAAGCATCATAATACAAGCCAGGGGCCACGAGGGCTCGAATACAAATGCTCGATCATAGACGAGTCAGCGGAAGCAACAATATCTGAGTACAGACATAGGTTAAACAAGGTGCCATAAGATGGCTAGCACAAACAGGGATACAACAGATCGAACAGGCGCAGGGCCTCCTGCCTGGGATCCTCCTAACTACTCCTGGTCGTCGGCGTCCTGGACGTAGTAGTAGGCTCCGCCCTGGTGGTAGTAGTCGTCGAAGGTGGCGTCTGGCTCCTGGGCTCCAACATCTGGTTGCGACAACCAGCAAGAAGGGAAAGGGGGAAAGGAGGGGGGAAGCAACCGTGAGTACTCATCCAAAGTACTCGCAAGCAAGGATCTATACTACATATGCATGGTATATGTGTAAAGAGGCAATATCGGTGGACTGAACTGCAGAATGCCAGAATAAGAGGGGGATAGCTAGTCCTGTCGAAGACTACGCTTCTGGCGGCCTCCATCTTGAAGCAATAGAAGAGAGTAGTTGGAAGTAACCAAGCAACAACGTATAGCATAATCCTACCCGCCGATCCTCTCGTCGCCACCATGCGAGAGAGCGACCACCGGGTTATATCTGTCACTTGTAAGGGTGTGTTTTATTAAGTATCCATTTCTAGTTGTCATGAGGTCGGAATACAACTCCGGGTCGTCCTTTTACCGAGGGACACGGCTATTCGAATAGATAAACTTCCCTGCAGGGGTGCACCACATATTCCCCAACACGCTCGATCCCCTTTGGCCGGACACACTTTCCTGGGTCATGCCCGGCCTCGGAAGATCCACACGTCGCAGCCCCACCTAGGCTCAACAGAGAGGTCAGCACGCCGGACTAATCCTAGGCACTCTGGGGTCTGGGCCCATCGCCCAGTGCGCTCCTGCACGTTGCGTACGCGGCCGCGAGCAGACCTAGCAACCCACACGATCACGGCGGTTACGTTATCGCGGTCCAACACGGCGCGCGCCGCTCAGTCGCTGACGTCAAGAAGGCTTCAGCTGATACCACGACGCCGGGATACCCATAACTACTCCCGCGTAGTTGGTTAGTGCGTATAGGCCAGTGGCCAGACTCAGATCAAATATCCAATCCCGTTAAGCGTGTTATTATGAAGTAAACGCGAACGCCGACCAGGGCTTGGCCCACCTGTCTCCTAGGTGGTCTCAACCTGCCCTGTCGCTCCGCCACAAAGATCCACTCAAAGGGCCGTTGGGACAAAGGTCCTTTCAGCCCCCAATCCGTGAATCACTCGCGGGTACTCTTCGAGCCGACCCGACTTTAGTCACCATTTGTATAGTATGCATATATGTATAGTATACACCCGTGATCACCTCCCGAGTGATCACGGCCCGATAGTATAGCAAGGCAGACTGACAAGAATGCAGGGCCAATGATGATAAACTAGCATCCTACACTAGGCATTTAGGATTGCAGGTAAGGTATCAACAACAGTAGCAACAATGACAGGCTATGCAGCAGAATAGGATTAACCGAAAGCAGTATCATGCTACACTACTCTAATGCAAGCAGTATAGAGGAGAATAGGCGATATCTGGTGATCAAGGGGGGGGCTTGCCTGGTTGCTCTGGCAAGTAGGGGTCGTCAACAACGTAGTCGGTCGAGGCACCAGCAGCTGCGTCGGTCTCGTAGTCTACCGAAGAGAAGAGGGGGAAGAAACAGTAAACACACGGCAATAATGCAACAGGGATGCATGACATGTCTAAACGCAGGGCCAGGGTGATATACAGCCTAACTAAGCGATTTAGTTAATTTAAGAATTTATTCGGATTTATTTAATTAAAGTTGGACACTATTCATTTATCGAAATCGGTCTAATTGTTCAACGTTCTCATAGCTGCGGGCGTCTGACGGAGATACCGAGGGCGTATCCGGGTTCGTATCGTCGTTCTGAGCAAGTTTCATGTATAAAATATTTTCATCGGAGTTACGGTTTAAAAGATATGATTTTCTAAAGTTTTTATTAATTTCTGAAATTTTAATTAATTATTTAATTCAACATTATCCGAAACAGTGCTGCGATGATGTCAGCATGACATCATGCTGATGTCAGCAGGCGCCCTGACAGGGTGGGTCCCACCTGTCATAGACTGTTAAATTAATTAGGGTTAACTAATTATATTACTGTTTAATTAACACTAATTAGTTAATTAAATTAACCTAATCAGGATTAATTAACTAATTAATTAATTATTTTTATTATTTTTATTTTTATTTTTATTTCCTTTTTATTAAAACGTTCTGGGGCTGGGCCCCACATGTCAATGGGCCAGGGGGACTTAACGGGCGCTGGGTACGGGTAACGGGCGGGCGAACCCGCTCGAACGGGCACGGGCGATGGGGCGCGCCAGGGCGCCATCGCCGGTCGCGGGAGATGGCCGCGAGGGTGCGCGGCCGGCGGCCACGGCGCGGCTGGAGCCGCGGGGGGGGGGAGGACCGGTGGCCGGAGGCGGCGTAGAGGGGCGAGGTGGGACTGGCGGCAGAGGTAGGCGAGGGTGAGGCGCAGGCAGCGCGCGGGGTAGTGAGTAGGGGCCGGCGAGGCAGAGAGGCCTCAGCGGGGCGAGGCGCTGGGCGCGGTGACCGCTGGGCGACGGGCACGGCCGGACGGCGCGGCGCATGGCCAGGGCACGGCCCGACCGCGGTGAGCGCGGGGCCGGAGCGCGCGAGGCGTGGTCACGGCCGGAGCGGAGCAACGGTGGGCGCGGCGGGAGCGCGGCAGGCGAGCGAGAGAGGAGGACCGGGGGCCTCACCGAGGGAGCGTAGGGACGGGGCAGTGGAGCGCGAGGAGGAAGACGGGGACGACGGCGGAGAGGAGAAGCAGGCCGGCGGGGGAGCGCTCCGGCGACGGCGTCCAACGGCAATGGCAACGGGGCGGCGTCGGGCGGCAGGGTCGGGGCGTCGCGGCGACCTCCACCTCTCGATCCCGATCCAATCGGGGGAGAGGGGGGGATATATCGGGAGAGGGGGGGAAGTGGGGGGGGTGGCTGGTTAGGGTTTCCCCCCCCAGGGGGATAAGGCAGGGGATGGGGCTGGGCCGGCCAGTTGGGCCAGGTGGGTCGGCCAGCTGGGCCGCCTGGCCCAGTTGGCCAGGGGGGCCTTTTCTTTTCTTTTGTTTTTCTGTTTCTTTTCCCTTTTCTTTATTCTCTTTTCTCTACTGTTAAATGTTTAGGCCCCAAATGGTTTTTGTAAAAAGTGTGACCTATTTCATAAATACCAGTGCATTATTCCTCAACACCTAAAATTAGTTTGGACAAAACATAATTCCATATTTATTTCAGATTTAATAAATGGTTATTAAATATTATCTTTATCCACTGTTTGAGGTTGTTCGAGTCACTTATCCAATTCCAATGATGTTGGTTTCAATTTTAGAATAGCCTCTGGAATATTTGTTATTTATCTGACATTTTAGTTTCTATGTTGGACAACTTTTATATCCCACTTTCATTTAAATTTGAATTTGACTTAGGAGTTGAAATGCAACATGATGCTAATGATGATTATGCACTATTAATCATGATGACATGGCCTCATCAAAAGGGTGATCTCTGTAGCTTAATACAGGGGGTGTTACAATCTCATACAATAACGTATATCACATCATGTCTTGACCATATCACATCATAACATACCCTGCAAAAACAAGTTAGACGTCCTCTACTTTGTTGTTGCAAGTTTTACGTGGCTGCTACGGGTTTCTAGCAAGAACCGTTCTTACCTACGCAAAAACCACAACGGTGATTCATCAAGTTTGCTGTTTTAACCTTCTTCAAGGACCGGCCGTAGTCAAATTCGATTCAACTAAAGTAGGAGAAATAGACACCCGCCAGCCACCTTTATGCAAAACTAGTTGAATATGTCAGTCGGTGGAACCGGTCTCATGTGCGTGGACATGGAAGGTTGGTCCGGGCCGCTTCATCTCACAATACCGCCGAATCAAAATAAGACATTGGTGGTAAGTAGTATGACTATCACCGTCCACAACTCTTTGTGTTCTACTCGTGCATATCATCTACGCATAGACCTAGCTCGGATGCCACTGTTGGGAAATGTTGCATGGAAAAAAAATCTACGCACACGCAATGATCTATCCATGGAGATGCATAGCAACGAGGGGGAGAGCGTGTCTACGTACCCTCGTAGACCGTAAGTGGAAGCGTTTGATAACGCGGTTGATGTAGTCGAACTTCTTCTCACTCCAACCGATCAAGTACCGAATGTACGGCACCTCCGCGTTCTGCACACGTTCAGCTCGGTGACGTCCTCCGCCTTCTTGATCCAGCAAGACGGCGAGGTAGTAGATGAGTTCCGGCAGCACGACGGCGTGGTGACGGTGATGGTGAAGTCATCTCCGCAGGGCTTCGCCTAAGCACTACAAAAATATGACCGGGGGTGTAAACAGTGGAGGGGGGCGCCGCACACGGCTAGGCAATTGTCTGGATCGTGCTAGGCGCCCCCCTCCCACATATATATAGGTGGGAGGGAGGGAGGAGCAGCCAAAGGAGGCACCCAAGTAGGAGGAATCCTACTTGGAGTCCCTCCCAAGCCGCGCCCCCCCTTTCCTTATTTGGAGCGCGGGTGCCCGGAACCCCTTCCGGTGACCCGATGAGTACCCGGTGCACTCCGAAACTATTCCGGTGTCCGAATACCATCGTCCTATATATCAATCTTTACCTCTCAACCATTTCGAGAATCCTCGTCATGTCTGTGATCTCATCCGGAACTCTGAACAACATTCGGTCACCAAATCATATAACTCATATAGCACTATATCGTCAACGAACGTTAAGCGTGCGGACCCTGCGGGTTCGAGAACTATGTAGACATGACCGAGACACCTCTCCGGTCAAGAACCAATAGGGGAACCTAGATGCCCATTTTGGCTCCTACAAATTCTACGAAGATCTTTATCGGTCGAACCGTTATGACAACATACGTAATTCCCTTTGTCCATCGGTATGTTACTTGCCCGAGATTCGATCGTCGGTATCTCTATACCTAGTTCAATCTCGTTACCGGCAAGTCTCTTTACTCGTTCCGTAATACATCACCTTGTAACTAACTCCTTAGTCATTTGCTTGCAAGCTTATGATGTGTATTACCGAGAGGGCCCAGAGATACCTCTCCGAAACTCGGAGTGACAAATCCTAATCTTGATCTATGCCAACTCAACAAACACCTTCGGAGATACCTGTAGAGCATCTTTATGATCACCAAGTTACGTTGTGACATTTTATAGCACACAAGGCATTCCTCCGGTATCCGGGAGTTGCATAATCTCATAGTCGAAGGAATATGTATTTGACATGAAGAAAGCAATAGCAATAAACTGAACGATCAATATGCTAAGCTAACAGATGGGTCTTGTCCATCACATCATTCTCCTAATGATGTGATCCCGTTATCAAATGAGAACACATGTCCATGGTTAGGAAACCTTAACCATCTTTGATCAACGAGCTAGTCTAGTAGAGGCTTACTAGGGACACAATATTTGTTTATGTATTCACACTTGTATTTAAGTTTCCGATCAATACAATTCTAGCATGAATAATAAACCTTTCTCATGAATAAGGAAATATAAAATAACAACTTTATTATTGCCTCTAGGGCTTATTTCCTTCACTCTGGTCGACCTACGAAGTTTAGTAGTAACTTGATCTGAAGTTTCATGATCATCGTCATTAGCTTCCTCTCTAGTTGGTGTAGGCATCATGGGAACAGTTTTCTCTGATGTGCTATTTTCCAATTCGAGAGAAGGTACAATTACCTCATCAAGTTCTACTTTCCTCCCACTCACTTCTTTCGAGAGAAACTCCTGCTCTAGAAAGGATCCATTCTTAGCAACAAAGATCTTGCCTTCGGATCTGTGGTAGAAGGTGTACCCAATAGTTTCTTTAGGGTATCCTATGAAGATGCACTTCTCCGATTTAGGTTCGAGCTTATCAGGCTAAAGCCTTTTGACATAAGCGTCGCATCCCCAAACTTTAAGAAATGACAGCTTAGGTTTCTTGCCAAACCACAGTTCATACGGTGTCATCTCAACGGATTTAGACGATGCCCTATTTAACGTGAATGCGGTTGTCTCTAGTGCATAACCGCAAAACGATAATGGTAAATCGGTAATAGACATCATAGATCGCACCATATCTAATAAAGTACAGTTACGATGTTCGGACACACCATTGCGCTATGGTGTTCCAGGTGGCGTGAGTTGTGAAACAATTCCACATTGTTTTAAATGAAGGCCAAACTCGTAACTCAAATATTCGCCTCCGCGATCAGATCATAGAAACTTTATTTTCTTGTTACGATGATTCTCCACTTCACTCTGAAATTCTTTGAACTTTTCAAATGTTTCAGACTTGTGTTTCATCAAGTAGATATACCCATACCTACTCAAATCATCTGTGAAGGTTAGAAAATAACGATACCCGCCACGTGCTTCAACACTCATCGGACCGCATACATCGGTATGTATTATTTCCAATAAGTCATTAGCTCGCTCCATTGTTCCGGAGAATGACGGAGTTTTAGTCATCTTGCCCATGAGGCATGGTTCGCAAGTATCAAATGATTCATAATCAAGTGACTCCAAAAGTCCATCTGCATGGAGTTTCTTCATGCGCTTTACACCAATATGACCTAAACGGCAGTGCCACAAGTATGTTGCACTATCATTATCAACTTTGCATCTTTTGGCATCAATATTATGAATATGTGTATCACTACGATCGAGATTCAATAAACCATTCACATTGGGTGTATGACCATAGAAGGTTTTATTTATGTAAACAGAACAACAATTATTCTCTAACTTAAATGAATAACCGTATTGCAATAAACATGATCTAATCATATTCATTCTCAACGCAAACACCAAATAACATTTATTTAGGTTCAACACTAATCCCGAAGGTAGAGGGAGTGTGCGATGGTGATCGTATCAACCTTGGAATCACTTCCAACACACATCGTCACCTCGCACTTAACTAGTCTCTGTTTATTCTGCAACTCCTGTTTCGAGTTACTAATCTTAGCAACTGAACCGGTATCGAATACCTAGGTGCTACTACGAACACTAGTAAGGTACACATCAATAACATGTATATCAAATATACTTTTGTTCACTTTGCCATCCTTCTTATCCGCCAAGTATTTGGGGCAGTTCCGCTTCCAGTGACCATTTCCTTTGCAGTAGAAGCACTCAGTTTCAGGCTTGGATCTTGCTTTGGGCTTCTTCATGGGAGCGACAACTTGCTTGCCATTCTTCTTGAAGTCCCCTTTCTTTCCCTCGCCCTTTTTCTTGAAACTAGTGGTCTTGTTAACCATCAACACTTGATGCTCTTTCTTGATTTCTACCTTCACCAATTTCAGCATCGTGAAGAGCTCGGGAATCGTTTTCGTCATCCATTGCATATTATAGTTCATCACGAAGTTCTAGTAGCTTGGTGATAGTGACTAGAGAACTCTGTCAATCACTATCTTATCTGGAAGATTAACTCCCACTTGATTCAAGCGATTGTAGTACCCAGACATTCTGAGTACATGCTCACTGGTTGAGCTATTCTCCTCCATCTTGTAGGCAAAGTACTTGTCAGAGGTCTCATACCTCTCAACATGGGCATAAGTCTGAAATACCAATTTCAGCTCTTGGAACATCTCATATGTTTCATGGTGTTCAAAACATCTTTGAAGCCCTGATTCTAAGCCGTAAAGCATGGCGCACTAAACTATCAAGTAGTCAGCATATCGAGCTTGTCAAATGTTCATAACGTCTGCATCAGCTCCTGCAACAGGTCTGTCACCTAGCGGTGCATCAAGGACATAATTCTTCTATGTAGCAATGAGGATAATCCTCAGATCACGAACCCAATCCGCATTATTGCTACCATCATCGTTCAACATAGTTTTCTCTAGGAACATATCAAAAATATAGGGGAGCTACATCGCGAGCTATTGATCTACAACATAGATATGCAAAACTATTAAGACTAAGTTCATGATAAATTAAGTTCAATTAATCAAATTACTAATGAACTCCCACTTAAATAAACATCCCTAGAGTTATCTAAGTGATACATGATCCAAATCAACTAATCCATGTCCGATCATCACGTGAGATGGGGTAGTCATCAATGGTGAACATCTCTATGTTGATCATATCTACTATATGACTCACGTTCGACCTTTCGGTCTCCAGTGTTCCGAGACCATGTCTGTACATGCTAGGCTCGTCAAGTTTAACCCAAGTATTCTGCATGTGCAAAACTGTCTTACACCCGTTGTATGTGAACGTAGAGTCTATCACACCCGATCATCACGTGGTGCTTCGAAACGACGAACTTTGGCAATGGTGCATACTCGGGGAGAACACTTTTATCTTGAATTTTAGTGAAGGGATCATCTTATAATGCTACCGCTGTTCTAAGCAAAATATGATGCATAAAGGATAAACATCACATGCAATCATAATATGTGACATGATATGGCCATCATCATCTTGTGCTTTTGATCTCCATCTCCAAAGCATCGTCATGATCTCCATCATCACCGGCTCGACACCTTGATCTTCATCGTTGCGTCGGGGTGATCGTCTCGCTAACTATTGCTTCTACAACTATCGCTAACGCATAGTGATAAAGTAAAGCAATTACATGGCGCTTGCACTTCATACAATAAAGAGACAACCCTAAGGCTCCTGCCGGTTGTCGATATTACAAAACATGATCATCTCATACATCAACATATATCACATCATATCTTGACCATATCACATCACAACATGCCCTGCAAAAACAAGTTAGACGTCCTCTACTTTGTTGTTGCAAGTTTTACGTGGCTGCTACAGGCTTCTAGCAAGAACCGTTCTTACCTACGCAAAAACCACAATGGTGATTCATCAAGTTTACGGTTTTAACCTTCTTCAAGGACCGGCCGTAGTCAAATTTGATTCAACTAAAGTAGGAGAAACAGACACCCGCCAGCCACCTTTATGCAAAACTAGTTGCACGTCTGTCGGTGGAACCGGTCTCATGGGCGTGGACATGTAAGGTTGGTCCGAGCCGCTTCATCCCACAGTACCGCCGAATCAAAATAAGACGTTGGCGGTAAGCAGTATGACTATCACCGCCCACAACTCTTTGTGTTCTACTCGTGCATATCATCTATGCATAGACCTGGCTCTGATGCCACTATTGGGAAACGTTGCATGGAAAACAAAAAAAAGTATACACACACGCAAGATCTATCCATGGCGATGCATAGCAACGAGATGGGATAGTATGTCTACGTACCCTCGTAGACCGTAAGCGGAAGCGTTTGACAACGCGGTTGATGTAGTTGAACTTCTTCGCGTTCCAACCGATCAAGCACCGAACGTACAGCACCTCCGCGTTCAGCACACGTTCAGCTCGATGACGTCCTCCGCCTTCTTGATCCAGCAAGACGGCGAGGTAGTGGATGAGTTCCGGAAGCACGACGGCGTGGTGACGGTGATGGTGAAGTGATCTCCGCAGGGCTTCGCCTAAGCACTACGAAAATATGACCGGGGGTGTAAACGGTGGAGGGGGGCGCAGCACACGGCTAAGACCGTAGTCGGGATACTTTCCGGTGATGACCGTAGTTTGAGGAGTTCATGTATTCACTATGTGCTAATGCTTTGTTCCGGTTCTCTATTAAAAGGATGCCTTAATATCCCTTAGTTTTCTTATGGACCCCGCTGCCACGGGAGGGTAGGACAAAAGATGTCATGCAAGTTCTTTCCATAAGCACGTATGACTATTTACGGAATACATGCCTATATTATATTTATGAACTGGAGCTAGTGCCGTATCGCCGTAGGTTATGACTGTTATATGATGAATATCATCCAACGAATTCACCGATCCAATGCCTACGAATTTTGCATATATTGTTCTTGCTAAGTTACTACTGCTACTGTTACTGTTACACTTGCTACAAAATCTTTGCTATTATTGTTACCGTTACTATTGCTGTTGCTACTACTATCAAAACTATCATATTACTTTGCTACTGATCACTTTGCTGCAGATAATTAATCTCCAGGTATGGTTGAATTGACAACTCAGCTGCTAGTACTTGCAAATATTCTTTGGCTCCCCTTGTGTCGAATCTATAAATTTGGGTTGAATACTCTACCCTCAAAAACTGTTGCGATCCCCTATACTTGTGTGTTATCAATCCTATTCAAGCTTTTCTTTTAGCATATCTTTAAATCTACAGATCCAAATTAGTTGATTCCTTTTCCTACTGATTCATAATGACCCCATCTATCCAGTGGCCCCAACTAAAATATTTTTGGAACTTAAAAATTTGAACTAGGTTAGATTCAAATTTAAACTTAATTAGGCCATAACTTTTAATCTATAGCTCCGTTTGATTTGATTCATTTTGCATATTAAAGCTCTTGGCATATACTTTCTGTAGAACCCATATTTCCTAATGTTAAAATTATGTTTTTGTCCAGAAGCTTTATTTGGTTCTTTTCAAGTTTTCATAAGTCTTTTATTTGTATTCTTTTTGGTTTTTGAGTGATTGCCTATGTATGTTAAATTATTTGCTTACGCTAGATTGTCCGGAGTACGAGGCGGAATATTATCAATCTTTAGAGTTCAACGATCGTCAGCAAGGCAAGTTCACACTTTGATCATACTTTTATTACCTATGTTTTACTATGCATTAGTTCCACCGTTATACTTTGCATGAGTAGGATTTGGGAGTTCTGACAATGCTTTGTAGTTCATTGAGGTAGGAAGCCATTATCCTTGAAACAACCCGGGAAATTATTGCTGCTTGTTAAGTTAGATTTGCTTAGCCATGCTTTTGTAGACTGGGTGGTATGCGTGATTCATGCAAGTTGTGAGAGAGTAGTAAATAGGTCCAATTTTTAATTAGCTTTAGTACATCTCTGGGTGGAACGGTTGCATGGTGAGGGGCACCTTGGAGAAACCAAGGACTTGCCCGAGTATTCTGGAGGACCCAGTGATTACTCTTTATGGGAAGCCACCCAGGTTCAAAGGGATCAAACGACACTTCATGACTAGAAGTTTACGTGTGCAGCCACAAGTCATTATGGTCCGGCTCTGACTTGGTTGATCTTTGTAGTGACTCTGACCAAGTAGTCCTACGAGAGGTAGTGGGTTATAGTTGGGATGGGCACTACCGCTGGTTAAGGGAAACTCTCTGAAAGACCATGTCTCAATCTTCCGATCATGGAGGTGGTCGAGTCTTGTGGGGAAAAGTGCGCAAACCTCTTTAGAGTGTAAAAACTAATCATGGTTAGCCGTGTCCCCGGTATGGACAATTTGAGCGTCGAGAAGTGATTTATCGCGTGATCTCATCATCAAAAATAATTTAATGAATTGGGTTAATAATAACTTGGGATTTTGGATTGAGTTGGAGGAACCATCTCAATAATGGTAACTTTGTAGCAATAATTTAATTGATTTGATGTAGGACAAAAATTAGCTTTATGCAAAGATTAAACTAAGAGACTCCACCAGCCATATTGCATATAGATGTAGAAATTTCATTATTATTTGATTTATTTCTATGGTGTGACTTTGTTAGCATATTCCATGTGCTGACCTACATGGTTGTAACGTCTCATGTTGCAGAGTTTTCCGACGAGGAGTAAGATGCGATAGATCGTTGTCCGCACTCAGCATTTGCCGTGGAGTCGATGGACTCATTTATCTTCGATGCTTCCACGGTTATTTTATTTAGATGGCCTTCGGCCATATTATTGTAATAAACACTCTTAGACCCCCGATGTAATAAGTGTGTGATTGAACTCTGTTATATTTTATCAAGTACTGTGTGTGCTAGCATACCGATCCAGGATGGAAAAAGGAAAAATGACAACATTTGCTTCCCCAAAAAAGTAAAAACCACAACCATGCTTCCAGGCTTTGTTTTTGTTCTTATTATTTTTTATTTCTATTTCCGAATTTTTTGTGAATTTTTTTGATCGAAACCTATTCACATGCGATCAAGTTTCGAATATCTCACGCGAGAAATACAAGGTTGAAAACTCGCTTCCACTTCGCCGAGCCCCGCAATGGTTCGGTATTTGGACGCACAGTTCAAGAGATAAAATAATTTAAATAAACGACTCTACGAAAAAAGAAGAAAACTCTCAGGTTACGACAAGTGGGAAGTGATCTTTGCAAGGGGTAACACTTAACATACGGCTATGTTCCACTTGGGAGCTCCTATTTTATCACGTTGTGCAATGGAAAGCGATGAAAGCCCCCCTCCTCACCCCCTTTTTGAGCTGGCAAATGTGCAGGGCGGGCGCCCTTTTTTTTGATTCATTTATTTTTTCTTATGTTCTTGTTTTTGCTTCTTTAAGTAAAATTCAGGATTTCAAATATATTCATGATTATGGTTTTCTTTGACAAATTTTAAGAAATCCCACAATTTAAAAAAAACACGTATTAAAAATATATTTGGAAATCTGAAAAACAAATTTTCCAAATTCTAGAAAATCTTCCCTATTTAGAAAAAAAATGCTCGCGAATTTCAAAAAATGTCCATGGATTTCAAGAGATATTCGCAAACTCAAAAGAGGCCTGCGAGTTACTTTCTATTTTATGAACAAAATTTAAATACGATAATTTTTTTTTAATTTGGGGAAAAATATTTGAATTGGATGAACAATTTTTGAATTCAATGTTTTTTAATTCATGATCACTTTTAATGTATGATGAAGAAATTTTGCATTTCATGAAAATTTGAGTTCAATGAACACAATTTGAATTCGTCGAATATTTTTCAATTCGATCAACATTTTTTGGAATTGACGACTATTTTTGGAATTTGATGAATAAAACATGTTCACAACTTTAAAAAATCATGAATTTGAAAAAATGTTCAGGAAATGAAAAAGAGAAAAGGGAAAAAGGAAAATGAAAAATGAAAAAGAAAAAAAGATAAGAAAACAAAAATAATTAAAAAACTGAACGAAAAACTAAAAACCCGGTAAGCAAGGTTGTTCCAAATTCTAGAACCTTCCCAAAACCGAAAGAGTGATCCTGCGCTACTTTAGCTGGCACAAAGCGGGGGGCGTTTGGTCGACAACTGTCGACCTACGCGCGGTGTGCCGATTACTGTGAGGCAGACGGCTGCCTCGCCTACAGGAGGGCAGTGGAGGTCCGGCCCAGTAGGCCGTGGCTCGTCATGCTGACATCACTCGATTTTTTAAATCTTTTTCAGATTTGTCTACGCAGTTCAAAAGAATGTCAATAAGTTTTTTTGAAATGTGCATGCCAATGAGAAAAATGTTCCTGCATTTCAAAAAAATGGATGAATCTTTTCCAAAAAAGTGTTTATAAAGTCAAAAATTGTTTCATGCCATTAAAAATGTACATGAAATTTCATCAAAAATATGGTTGTGACATTTTAGAAAAAGTTATATATGATGTAAAAATTATGATTGCATGGGTTAAGAAAATATGTTTGTTTCCATTTAAAATATATTCGATATTTAGAAGAAATATTCACGTGTTTCCGAAAAATGCCCGTAAAATTTCCAGAATTGTTGATTCAATGTAAAAACATGTTCGCATAGTTTGGAAAAAACTGTTTACTTTCATTAGAAAAATGTACGACCTGTATTTGAAAAATGTTACCATGTATTCAAAAAAGTGTTCAAAACATGTATTTTTAAAAAGTGTACATCATGTGTTTGAAAATGTCCAACGTGTATCAGAAAAATGTTTCACGTGTGCTTTAAAATACATGGTGCCTAGGGAGGTTTGGGGGGATGGATTGGCGGGGCAGTGAGGCGTGTGGGGTAACGACGCCGATCGTGGGTGACGGAGGCAGGCGCTTAGGCCGGCGGCATGGATGGTGGGGTTGCTGTTGGAGGAAGATGACTAGATCATGTGCGAAAACGGTTGGAAGTGAAAGGTGCAGCGTGAGGTGTTGGATTTCAATCGAACGGTTAGGATAGAAATGGGGAAAATCGACCGATCATTAGAATTTTTTCGGGGGAATTGATGTGTGGCGGTCCTTTCCGTTTTGAAAAGCGACGTTCTCGGGAAGAAACGAAGAAAAAATAGCGATGCTCTTCACTCCTAGCGGAGTTATGGGTGGGCCTCACCTGTCAGTGCAAGGACGTCGACGCTCCGTCGCGACAGATGTGCGCCCGCTAGCTGCCTGACAAAGGAATGGGCTGCTGCACCTGCAGGCACCGCCACCGCCATCGGCCATCCGCCGGCTTCAGCTTCGACCCGTCGATCGGAGGCGCATCAACCACACCGTCGCCTGCGCTAGCCCCATGCCTCGAGCAATGCGTATACTCCGCGTTTAGCTCGTGCGCCATGGAATGCAGCCCCGACGCCGCGAACCACCTACAATGCCCCATCTGTGCCATCAACAGCTTCGACAGTGCACTGATTTCTCCCTGTCGATCGACTGGCCCTGCCCGGCCGGGCCTCCGTCGTGCTCCTGCCGCGACACTGCATTTCCGGTCGGTTTGCCTGCCTGCTTGTTTCTGGACACTTGCATTGCATGCGTGCATGCCCGGCCGGCCGTGAGAAAGATCGATCCCTATCTTTTATAGCAGCAGATCAACCAAAGACAGCAAAACGTGGAGCGTGAGCAACATTGATGTACAGTACATACAGATACAGGTCTCTGTCTGTCACATGGATGGCATGGCCACCGTGTCTGAATCCATACGTGTTGATTCTGATTCCTAACGCATGTTGAACCCGATGATATACTAAATTAGTATCACTAGATCCGTTTTGAAATGTACTTTGATAATATATCAATTTGATGTCATATATGTTACTACTATTTTCTATAAAGTTGGTCAAAATGTTAAAACTTTGATTTAGAATAAAAACTAGATGTACATTTATTCGCGGACGGAGGGAGTACGCAGTTAGAGACGATCGGGCACCATTCAATCTGCTCCCTCTGTTTTCGTCACTGAGGCCACGGCTGCTCGGCACCCTAACGACAGTGGGTCGACAGCAGACCGGCCGCCGGTGTGGTCCATCCTGAAACCTGGAACCTGAAACCATGGACGCAGACAGTCATTATGCATCAATCATCCACTTAGGCAGCATCCATCAAGATTGCGCAAAATGTGAGCTAGGATGATCCTGCCACATGCACGGTGTCTGTCAGGAAGCGCATCACCGTCTCTTTATCTTGCTAATGAAACCTCAAACCATATATGTACAAGCATTCGGCATCCACTGTGACATGATCCGGTACTGACAGCGAGATCGATCGCGCAAACGTGAGCCAGTAGGATCTTGTCACATTCACGACATCGGTGTTGGTCTGCTAAGTGATCTATGCGTGCACTTAATTTCAATCATGCCAAACACTCAGACACTTCAATCATGATCTATGCACTGTATCGTGTGACACCCCTGCTGTGGGCTGTCACCAGTTTGTTTGTAATCTGGGTCTGGGCTGCAAGATGGGCCGAATGTTGCTTTTGCTTCTGCTGACTAGGATCAGTATAAGTACTACTAGCACAAGACGTGATATCTAATACTACCGAAGACGCCAAGCTTTGGATGTTCTGGCTCCTCAATACACTCCCAGAGCAAGAGGTAATCCATGTACTTGTCACAATGTGGGCAATATGGTGGGCTAGGAGACGTGCTATCCATGATGAACAATTCCAGAGTCCGATGAGCACGTCATGCGTTATCAAGAGATTCATTCAGGACCTTGAACTGATTCCGTCACTCAAGTCTAACACAACCAAGGACGTGCATGTGAAGCAAAAGAGCCTGCATGTAATTTCAGATCTTTCCCGTCCGCCTAGAGCGCAGACGGCGCGTTCGACTTGGATCCCCCCGGGGGACGGATTTGTGAAGCTAAACGTCGACGGCGGGCTGTCGCGGAGTGGTAAGATGGGTGCGGCAGCTGTCATTTGCAGAGATAGATGGGGCCGGTACCTTGGAGCGTCGGCATTGGTGCTGAACGGCCTTACTGATCCGGCGTCGCTGGAAGCCATGGCGTGTAATGAAGCGTTGGCTCTTGCGGCAGACCTAAATGTGCATTCACTTCATATCGCGTCGGACTGTGCAGAAGTGGTGGCCAACATTGCGGTGGAAGCCCCTTGCCGGTACGTCACGATTCTTCGGGAGATTCAGCATCGATCTACATATTTCCAGGAGGTCACTTTTGTTCATGAGAAAAGAGAGCACAATGTAGAGGCTCATGCTTTAGCTAAAGTAGCTTCTTCTCTTTCTTCCGGGCGCCATGTGTGGCTTGCTTCTTTGCCCGATATCATCTGTATCCCTATGAACTTACAACTTGAATAAAGGATACAGGTTCCCTCAAAAAAAAGTACTACTAGCACATATGCCCGTGCGTTGCAACTGGAGAGATATTTTATTGCGAGAAGCAATGGGAGAGATAATTGATGTGTCCACCAAAAACGATCTCCACAACGGTGCAATAGAGAGAGGAGTTGTGGTCTTCTCGCTGGTCATGTTTGTCCCACGAGATCTTGATAGTGGTGGGGTTAGTTGGAGTGGCAGCAACCATCCAACTCGTGCCTTCATTTCCTCCGGGTCCGCCTCTATCTCGGGGTTTTGTCTGCCTCCTCATTTGGTAGCTATGCAGCGACGTTCGGGGCACGGTTGTTCGACCACTCTCTCTTACGATGGCGTCACCGGATGTATTACTAATTGCAACGCATAAATCCCGTTTCATTAGCATATTTAGCACATAACCAAACATCAATGTCCCTTCTCTATTAGTGTTTATTCTCTTTGATTATTTTAGCGCTCGCGTGCCCACAATTTTTTTATTCGAGCCAAACCATCATATTCTTTTTTATTGGCACTTGCAAGCTAGCACCGACAATAATTTATGGTCCCTCCTTCTGCTCATGATTCTCGAGATAACTTCCTTATTTTGATATACAAACTTCTTATTTCCAGACAACCTATGGACATATACAAACTGGTGGGGATTTACTATAAAGTTCCAAGGTGATACTATTCTCATCATAATTGCAAGATAGCTGAGTTGGTTTTGTCCATCAACACAATAGGGAAGGTCCATAGTTCAATTTGCTCGGGGCTTTTTTTTGTTGCTCGTCCGTCTTACAGAAAAAGAAATGCGTGGGTAGGCCCAGTTCATCCCACCAGGGGGACAAAAAAAGTCAGGAACTATGAGCGGGTGGAATAAAACCTATATGTATATTTAATAGGAGGACCGGCCATTTTTATGTAACAAAGCTGCCCTAACTCAGTTGGCATCCGCCCGAGGATGTGGATGCAATGTGGCAAGTTCTATTCCTTACGACCGCCAAATATTTTTGGCTCCCTCGGCGAGGATCGATGGGCTGGATGCGGATGACCCAGTAGGGGAGTGCGACTAAGGCCAAATACTGCCTGTGCGATGGAGCATTTTTTTTCTTTTTCTTGGGCCAACTGTGTGGGGGCTACTATATGATGCTAGTTGTGTAAAATAGCGCGTGAGACGCACATCAGTTCGTGTATGGGCCAGCATACTGGTAGGCACAAAGACGAGCTGTGTTTGTAAGGCGCCAAAAAATCCAAAAAAAACATGAGTTGAATGATCGAAATCATGCCCTCAAAGACCCGACTATGTGGTGCTAGCCACTCTAATAAACGAATCCTGAGAACCAATGGCCAGCTCGAACCTTTAAGAACATACTCCGATGTCAGTTTGGAAACAATTTTTGTATATTTGATCTTTTTATAAAATAATAATGGCCAAATATTCTTGGAAACATGAATAATTTTGAAAATCCCAAACAATTTTTGAAATTATTTAAATTTTTAAAAATACACAAACTTTTTTGAAACATTCAAAATTCACAATTTTATTTCAAAACATGAATCTTTTATAAAAACATGGATTTTTTTGAATTTGTGAACAATTTTTGAAAAAGGAAAAATATTTTGAACATTCAGAACAATTATACAAAATATGTTTCTTTAAAGTCAGAAATTATTTAGAATTAGCAAACATTTCACTAAAAGAAAAATATTATTCGTATTTGGAACATTTTTAAAATGCATCTTTTTAAATCTCGAAAAACTTTGGAAAACAAAAAAAATGGTACATTTTTTAAAAATTTCGAACCAATTCTGAAATCAGAATAAAGATTTAAATTCTGAACATTTTTCAAAACGGGATATTTTTTTGAATTCTGGACATTTTTCAAAAATTGGATTTTTTATGAAACTATGAGCTTTTTTTTGAAATTTTGCATTTACGCAAAAAAGGGAAAAAGAAAAATCAAAAGAAACAGAAAAAGAAAAATAGAAAGAGAACAGAGAACAAAAAAAAAGAAAACGTTTCAGCCCAGTTTTTGCGCCCTGTGTGAAGCTGCGACTATTTGACGCTCAAGCGATGAATAGAATTTTCGCACCTGCGTCAGCACTAAGTGAAATGGGCTGTCTTTGCTGGGCCACACTGCAGCGGCCCATGTACGAAATTCTGGCGTTTTTCCTTTTCTAATAGATGAACGGACAAAAATTTAGTACCACCTCGAATAGAAAAAAAAAACTTTTCGAAGGTGAACGGATGAAAAAATCGGAGAAACGCAACTTGCTTTATTAGTAGGTATAGATGCTTGTAACCCTGATGGGGGTATGTTGAAAAATGAATCGAGACTGAACTCTCTCACCTCCTGTTCTCTGTTCCTCACCCCCTTTCACTGATTTCCCATCCCGATTTCTCTCTTAAATCGTGGTAATCCACCGTATCCCGCTAGTTCATCGTGCCACCCTCCCGGGGACATGACAATTTGGTATTCAGAGCCAACAAAAATCCAAAACAATTACCACTCCACTTCATGCCCACCATCTGTTTGATGAAATGTCGAGCCACCCAGAGTTGTTCACAGGTGGTGTTCTCCACGTCACCGTGCACCATGTGTACTACCCGGTCACTGAGGAGACACTGCAGCAAGTGTTTGCAACGTATGGCGCGGTGAAAATCTCTGTGTTCCAGAGAATCAATCATGTGGAGGCGGTGGTTCTGCTTCAATCAAGACGCGGAGCATCGCGGGCTCTCGGCTTGCATGGCCAGTGCATCTACGAGCGTGCCTGCCTCCTCGACATCCAGGACGTGTCGCCGGAGTACAACCTGCACTTGTGCTCGCTGCTCAAACTAAAGCAGACTGCAACCGTGCCCGAGTACATGACAACATTCTGGGAACGCGTAAATCGAGTGCTGGATCTCAACTCCACCCTAAGCATCAAGTGCCTCGTTCACCAGTACGTCAAGGGCTTGCACACGGATATTCAAGCAACCGTGCAGTCGCAATCACCATCCAGCATGACGAGAGCGTCGTCCCTTGCTCGGATAAAGGAGGATGAAATCATGAAGGATGCGGCGAGGGCTGTCGAGGAGCTTAACGACGGCTATGACCATGGAGTTCATGACCTCACACATACGGAGACCCTCACCGACGCCTTCCTTAAGCTCGATGTCCTAGTGGACTGCAAGGCAGGCCACGACGTCACTGCCATGGACGTCAGCGGCCTTGCTGCTCCGACGCTGACCACGACATCAGCGCTTACCTCGGCCGCGACACCTACTTCATCCACGGCCACCGTCGACATGTTTCCCAAGCTTGCTGCCCCTGCTGTGAGGGTTGAGGCCATTGACATCGAAATTTCCGTCCTCGGCCTGGACACCATGGCACCGACAAGGTATTCAACCATATGCTTCGATGCCGACATTGACGTGCTTATCAAGCAACGAGGGCAAGTGCTCAAACCGTCGCCATGGCCGTCGTTCATTGACAAGCACACAACTACAGCTCGTGGCGCCATCGTCAAGCCACCACCGAGTGACACCATGCCATCAAACATGGTTGTGGTTCTCTGTTCGTCCATAGAAGTAACTCTTGCCACAACAGACTCAAAGGTGCTGCAATTCATGAGTCATCTCTCACATTCTCCTTGTAGTATCCTTGCCAATATTCTGCTCAAATATAATGTGATGTGGTGCTTGGATGATGTGCTGTGGAAGCTTCAAAAATATTTGCCAGGTACTCAATGTGTGCAGCTAGACAGTGCCATTGTTCATCATTCCTTGTGTACTACTCTGCGTGACACACACAAACACCTGGCAATAACTTTATTGGTTGGCGTTGTTTGCAAATTCAATACAAAGGATTCCAGTACTAGTCCAGCAGACATGCAAGTTGCAGGATACCCTCACGTGAGCCAACACTGCAGGAGAAGGGAATTATTTAGGGGAGTTATCAGTGCAGATTTAGTGAGATGGCTGCTGCTTACGGGAAATACCTGGAGCTGTCTGATTGTAGCTCACCTGTTTCATAGTGTGAAGAAGCTAACTGCTGCAGGAGATACATACTGTGGGACTCAGAAATTGGACTATGTGACAATTGGTATTGCTGGAATAGGGTGTTATTTTGTTATATTTGCTGGAACGATGGAATGGAAAGCACACCATTTATTCAGTGCAATTATAGTGGAAGTTGACAGTAGGAATGGCGATTTTTTAGATCATCTGATCAAGAAGAGAAGCTTAATTCTAGGAAATTGTTGACTGCGCCTCTATATTGTTCCGAACAATTTCAATGGATAATTGCATGGTCACTCTATAATCGCTTCAATGGAAATCCAGGACATATTCTAGTGTCGATGGTTGTCAACACTTTTGAGACACTGTACAATTCTTGTGCTACTCCAATGCAACATGGCGTTCTTGTTTATCTGGACTATAGTGTTGCTGCTGCTTTTGCTACTCTTCTGCGAGCAAGTTCAAATACACAGATGTTTGAGATCATAGATATACGGCATGCCCATTACCTCGGTACTCTAACCATGCTTGCATGCCAGGGGATGTCATGTTTTTTTGTTCGTGCTGTGAGATACTCTCTTGGTCACGGATCAGATTTTTCTCTCACAAAAACTATGTCCAAGGAATGGGCACCTGAAAACAAACCACCACTGACCCATTTTTGCAAATTCATGTGTGGGCTAAGCTTGTGGAATCCTGGTATTTCCCAGATTATCCCTAAAATTTTGGTCTCCAACGTTGGAAAATTATCCAGCTCCATGAGGGACAAGACACCATCATGGAGGCGAAATGGTTTTAGCCCTGGGAGTTTCAGTACTTAGTTAAGCATGCACAAAGAGACTCACAGCCTACTGATTTGCCTAACCAAGATATGAATTCTATTTTCTCTCACTGGATGGGTAGCCATGTGGCAGATGTTATCCTGATATGGTGTTCAAAGGCTTTAGAAATGCCATGCGTTCAAGTGCAACCGCCCCTAGTTTTTCTTCAGAGACCAGGTACTACCAAACTGCACCACGGTAGTTCTTATACTGAGATTTTTCCTGAAAATCTTATTGGGGCATGGTGCCTTCGTTGGGTGTTATATGATACTGGGCACTTGACACACTGTTTGCACGATGTGCTGCTGCTCAATTATTACCAAGGGAAGATAAGTGATGTTGTGCTGCAGTGGCTATATTGGCAAGCTGCTGGGTTACTTCTTTCAAATTTATGTTCGACATGTCAGTGGTCTAGTGGTTTTATGTTGACAACTTCTGTGATTTGGGTGACATACTTTCGATGGGGCAGAACATGTTATGCCTTTGTTTTTTCTCTTATGGCAAGCCTGATGTCAAAGGCAACACAAGCAGTGCAACACTACACATGTGGAACAGCAAATATTCAGAGTCAGATCATCTCCAAGCATATACTGCTACCATATGATCCAGGTGGGGCAGCTCTTCAACTCGACAAGATTAGAAGCATTGCCGGTTCCAGGTTGTTCATCATGCGCTTGGGGGCAAGCTGAATTTCAAGGGAGGGAGAGTGTGACACCCCTGCTGTGGGCTGTCACCAGTTTGTTTGTAATCTGGGCCTGGGCTGCAAGATGGACCGAATGTTGCTTTTGCTTCTGCTAACTAGGATCAGTATAAGTACTATGCTTGTAACCCTGATGGGGGTATGCTGAAAAATAAATCGAGACTGAACTCTCTCACCTCCTGTTCTCTGTTCCTCACCCCCTTTCACTGATTTCCCATCCTGATTTCTCTCTTAAATCGTGGTAATCCACCGTATCCCGCTAGTTCATCGTGCCACCCTCCCGGGGACATGACATATCGTTAGTTACTATCAGTGTCTCTCTCTGCTATTGTCAGACATAAAGCTCAAGCCTGCTTATGTTCTGACATGATTGCCACCATATATAGACAGACGGACCCTATTTGTTTCTATACGCACATGGAACATCAGCGCAAAGTATCTATGGATGGTGGATCAACACTGATAGGATCCGTGGATCGGGTAGGCTAGATTGGATCGGTAGTATACCTTCTATTTGGCTCGAGGAGCTCGAGCCGATGGCCATGGTGGAGGGTGGCCGGTGATGGCAGTGTGTGTGTGTGCAGCAGCGTCGGTGGAGCTTCCCATCGGCCTACGCTAACCCTAGGTTGAAAGGGGTGTAGGTGGGGGGCTGCGGCGCACGGTGAACCTCATACCGTGTGAGTCCGGCCCCCCGCACCTCTTTATGTAGCGCGGCGACAGGGGCCCACCAACCAGTGTTCGGTTGGGCGCCCCAGATCAGGGCGCGAGTTAGGGGCCCGTCGAGCTGTTGGGCTCGATCGGGAGGAGATCAACCTAACATTCTCCCCCTTGATTTCAACTTTCCTTTTAACTTTATACTTTATACTTTACTAGTTTCATCACTGATTAGTACATAGAGCATGTTTCATCGTCACAGCTCAATTGTCGATAGAATCAGACAGCTACAATATACTTCTCTATTTTGAAACAAATTTTGTTCCTTTTGGGTCTCTCATGATCCAGGAATCATAGGCTTTCCCTTAAACCCATGCCGGCGAAGTGTTCCTTGAACACATTGGGTGGTAAGCCTTTCGTAAACGGATCCGCAAGCATATCCTTTGTCCTTATATGCTCAAGACTGTGTGATCCTGGATTTTATCTTTCACAACATAATACCTTATCTCTATTGTTTTGGCAGCATTACTCGACTTGTGCATACTGTAAACTTCCAACAGCCAAAGCATATGGTACTGCTTTCATTTGATCGATCTCGTACTGGTTCTTCGGACATTGGAATTTCCCAAAACTGTCACCCTTGACTATAGGAGCAGGTGTGGCTTTACTCGCATGCACATTATACTTTTTAAGAATCTTTTCTAAATATGCCTTCTGCGATAGTCCTAAAACTCCAATTTTCCTATCTCGGTGAATTTCTATGCCCAAAACATATGATGCTTCACCAAGATCTGTTATATCAAAATTTGAGGACAAAAACTTCTTTGTTTCTTGTAGCAGACTAATATCACTGCTAGCAAGCAAGATATCATCCACATACAAGATTAGGAAAATATATTTCCCATTTTTAAACTTTGCATAAATGCAGTTGTCCTCAATATTCTCTTTAAATCCAAAACTTTTAATTGTTTCATTAAACTTTAGATACCACTATCTAGAGGCTTGCCTTAATCCATAAATGGTTTTCTTCAGGCGGCATCCCATATCTTCCTTGCCTTCCATGATAAAACCCTTGGGTTGTTTCATGTAAACTTTTTCTTTTAAATCCCCGTTCAGAAATGCCGTCTTTACATCCATTTGATGTAACTCTAAATCAAAATGAGCAACTAATGCCATTATGATTCTGAAGGAATCCTTACATGAGACTGGGGAAAATGTCTCATTGTAATCTATCCCTTCTCTTTGTGGAAATCCTTTTGCCACAAGTCGTGCTTTATACTTTTGTACATTCCCTTCAGAGTCATACTTGGTTTTGTAGACCTATTTACAGCCTACTATTTTGGCTCCTTTAGGAATATTCTCTAAGTCCCAAACATCTTTGGAACTCATCGATTTCATCTCGTCTTCCATTGCCTTCAGCCACTTTGATGAGTGAGGGCTTCTCATGGCTTCATATGAAGTGGGATCACCTTCCATATGAACCGTTTCTGTGTTATAAACTTTATAATCAGTAGAAATAGCTGATCTTTTAGTTCTTTTAGACCTTCTAAGGGCCTCATTCTCTGGCTCATTCTATGCCTCACCTTCCGGCACATCTTCTAAAAGTGGCTGCTGCACCTCCCCTTCATGCTCAACAACAGGTTCAGTCGGCTCCTGACGGACAGGTTCCGGATCTTCTCCCATAGTTATGATGGGTGGAGTTACAACAGGTGCTTGCACCGCAACCTCATGGATTGTCGGTGCAGGTACAACAGGTAGTGAGAAAAATGGCTCCTGAATCATCGGATTAGGTGCATGCACCCTGTCGGGGGTATCGTGCGACATATGCCAAAGGGTGGCTTATCATGGATGGGGACAAAATTACGTCGCCGGGCTCTGGAAGCGGGAATGAGCGAGACCGCATATGCCTGCGAATCTTACCCAGGTTCGGGGCTCTCCTAGGAGATAACACCCCTAGTCCTGCTCTGCGGGGTCTCCGCATGATCACTACCACAACAAGTAGCTACAAACTTGCTCCTTGAGCTGTTTTGCTAGAGGAGGAAGGAGGGCAAGGCTAGCTCTACTCCTCTCCCTATGTGTGTGTGTGAGTGCTGAACTCAGAAGGCTTTCTCCTCTCCACCAAGGTCCCAACCCCTTGCATGGGGTGACCTAGGGGGTTTATATAGGCCTACCCCCCAGGGATACAATGGTAATCCGGCCGGGCGTAGGACCCGGCCATCAGTGTCTCTGATCGCCGGCTTCCCCGCCGACTGCAGGGGCCCGCCGCCTGGTGGGTCCTCCCGGCTGTCTCGTACTCGTCCGACAAGCCGGGCCCGCCGCTTGCGGGTCCTGTCGACTGTGCAGCACTGTAGCCGTGCCACTGATGATGCATGCTTGGTCGGGGAGAGCGTGGCTACAGTCCCGCCGCTTGGCGGGCGTTTCACTGTAGCCACTCCCCGTCTCTTCTGGTTAATGGCGCACAAACTTCAAGGAAGGGGGAGGGCCGCCTGCTAGGAGCCGGCCTCCCCCTGAGCCGACTGGTCAGGGCTCTCCGCCTTCTAGCCTCTCATGGACCGGTAGGGCCCGCTGCCTGTGGGCCGTACCGACAGCCCGTCGTGGGAGCATGGCTTCCCCTGCCATAGGTGACGTCATGAGCAGCATAGCAACAGTGCCGCGTCGGGCGTGGGATGTCGGCTTGGTACGCTGCACTGTGGCCACGCTCTGCCCTGGATTCGGGGGTGACAGGCTTGTACTGTAGCCACGCCCCGTCTCGTCGTGGTTATGTGGGTGCTAACTTCGAGGGCGCGAGGGGCCGCTTGCTAGGACCCGACTTCCCTGGAAGCCGCCTGCTAGGAGTCGGCCCGCTTCATGGCCGTTTCCTGGACTCCGCCGCCTCCTGACAACCAGCTGCTTGGACCAGCCGGCCCCAAGAAGGCGGTCCTTTGTTGTTGATATTTGAGGGGCGCAGCCTGCCCCGATGTCTTGAAATACCAAGGGGAGCTGATGAGGCTACCCGTGGTCATTTACTCCGACAGTAGTCCCCGAAGCTGGTGGGGCGCTGCAGCCGAAAGGGCGAGAAGCCCCAGCAGCTTCTTACTCCAGGTTGTCTGGTGTCCTGCTTCGTCCGTCTTCCGAAGTGCCGACTGGTAGGTGTCGGCCGTGACCAGGCTGGCCGCCTGGCGATTTCGTAACGCCGTGGTGGGGACCAGGCGGCATGGCAGTCGGACGCCAGGCTCACCGCCCGTGCATGCCGGCCACGCGGCGTCGGCAGGCCAAGCCGGCCTGCCAGCCCACATGCGCGACGGGACGTCGCCGCAGGCCGGGGCCCGCCACTACAGTGCCTCGGCACGCGCGCGGATCCGCTGCGGCCGAGGTAGACGGTTGGGCTTCTGCGGCATTTAATACGCGCCTTTACTGGCGCCGCAATCGTGGGATCGTGGGGGAGTGGGCGCAGTTAATCCCATGATCCCCCACGCTCACGCCTCCTCGGCTCCGCCGCCGGGGGCTATAAGTAGGGGGAAGAGGGGGGTGGTAGACACACGCGCGCCCTCTTCTCCCTTCGCCATTCTTCTTTCTTGCTGCCGCCGCAGCGGCTCTCCCTCTTGCCAAAGCGTTGCCGAAGCCCCATCGTTGCCGAGCTTCTTCTCGCCGCGGCTTCCTCGCTCCGCCGCGGCTTCGCCCGCTCGCCACCGCGCCGCGCCTACGACGAGTTCCTTCGCCCATGGCGCGCTCACGGGCCGGCGACTGGGACGGTTCCAACGTCCATGAGGATCACCTCTCCTTCCTTCGTCAAACACGGCGGCTGCCCCGGGAGACGAACGTGCGGGTACGTGTCCCCCCCGAGGCAGAAATCTCGCCGGTGCCGGAAGGCGATGAGTGCGTCGTCTTTCGGTCCCATTTTCTTCGCGGCTTCAGCCTTCCCGCGAGCGGCTTCCTCCGCTCCTTTCTTGACTTCTACCGAGTCCAGCAGCACCACCTCACGCCGAATACGGTGGCGCTGTTGGCCGCCTTCGTCACTATGTGCGAAGGGTACCTCGGCACTCTCCCCACCCTTGAGCTCTGGGGGGAGTGCTTTTATCTCAAACTCGGCACCGCCACCAAGGGCCAGGCGGCTCAATGAGGAGCCTGCGTGGCGGTGCGGCGTCCGGGCACCGGGAACCGCTTCCCGCCCATCTCCCTGCTACAGTCGGCCAAGCTGTGGCAGCAATCTTATTTCTACGTCAAGAACATCCACCCGATGAGCGACTACGTCAACTTGCCGGCTTACACAGCCGGCCCGCCAGCCGAGCCGCGCGCCAACTGGCAGTACAGGCCGACCTCCCTATCTGCCGCCTCCTCCGCCGCCCTCGCCCGACTTCAGGTGATGACGGAGTCGGAGGGCCTGAAGGGCTCGGATCTGCTGACCGCTTTCGTGACGCGCCGAGTTCTTCCCCTCCAAGCCCGGCCTCACATCATCAGCTACATGAGCGGGCACCGAGACCCATGCCGGATGTGCACATGGGAGCTGCCGGACGTGGAGGTGGCCCGGCTGGTCAATTACTTCTCCAACTGCAAGCTATCGGAGACGGACTGGCGGTTCGGCAAGCGGCCGTACGACCGCGCACATCCGCCGCCTGCGGTGAGTCTTGCAATTCTTTTTCTCTTTTGTTGGTCCGAGTTCTTGTTTTGCCGTCTGACCAGTCGGCCATGGTGCAGGTCCTCCCGGCCCAGTCGGCTGCCAGTGCTCTGGATCCAGGTCAGCAGTACATGCCGGACCGAACGAGGAGCGACGTGGACGACCCCGACTTGGGGGCGGCCGCCATGGAGGAGGACGACGCCACAGGTGGCGGCGGTGGAGCAGGCGGCTCCGGAGGAGGAGGCGGCCTTGAGTCCTGGCCGGATGACAACGAGGAGGAGAACGAGCCGCGCCGCACGCACGGCATTGACAAAGCAGGCGCGAGCTCTTCAGCCGTGCCGACTGCGCCAGGCGGCGCACCAAAGCGTCGAGTCGGCTCGTTGCTGTTCGGCAGCCGGCCGAAGAAGTCCAAGAACACGGCCGCCGCGAAGGCGGCCTAGTTCCAGAGGGCCCCGAAGCAGCCCCTGATGGTGTCCGCGTAAGTGCTTGGTTTCTCTTGCGTTTTCTTTTCTTCTTTCTTGCAACTCTTTCTGAGTTTCCTCCTGTCTTGTTTGGACAGGGCCCCGCTCTCTCTTGAGCGGTCCACCGCTGCTTCAATGATCGGGGCGGCGGAGGGCTCCGCCAACACCTGCCGCGTGGACCCGCTCGCCGACCTCCGGGAGGCGACGGAGAGGAACGCGCGGGAGGCGCGCGAGGAGCGAGAGGAGGTGGAGCGGCAGAAGGCGGAGGCGGCCAAGGCGGCGCAGGCGGACGCGGATGCGGCGGCCAAGGCCCAAGCCGACGCTACGGCCAAGGTCCAGGCGGAGGCCGCAGCCAAGGCCCAGGCGGACGCGGCAGCCAAGGTGCAAGCGGAAGAGGCCGCACACGGCCGGACTTCGCAACTTGTCATCCCGCTGCGCGCAGCGCCACCAGCGCCAGAGAACCCAGCGCCAACTAGAGGAGCCGGCCACGATCAGCCGGTTGTGGACAGGAGAGGAGGCGACGCCATCGTCCCGAGGGCGGAGGTGCCCCCGCAAGCGCCGACTACCGAGGTGCCGCTAGTCAGAGGCGAGCTGGCGGTGGAGGCGACCCCTGTGGTCCGTCCTCCGGGACGCCGTCGTGCGGCGAAAGCGGCCTCGGCACCGCGAGCGCAGGAGATCGGGGCCGCAAGCTCATCGGCCCCAGATGCAGAGGCCACCAGTGCCGCCCCGCCAGAGTGGACGCATGGGGGCGGGACGGGCGTGCTGAACAAGGCCGTGCAGGACGTTCAGGCCCAGCTCCAGGCCCAAGGCACCGCCCTCCAGCAATATACGAAGACATTCTTGGCGACGCGAACGGCCGTCCGGGTACATTTCTTTGCTTTGTTTTGTTTTTTCTCTTGCGATCTTCCGTGGGGGCGCGCCAGCGCACCCACTGGGTGTAGCCCCCGAGTTCCAGGCCGGCTGCTGAGCAGGCGGCTCGGAACTTTAAGGTAAGTTCCGAGTGCTAACTTGTTTTCTCTCCTTTTGTCTTTGTTGCAGGACTACCACAACATCCGCGCGGCCGCCTTCAACTCCCAGGTCCAGGAGCTGGCTAAGCGGACCGCCGACCTGACTGAAAGCCGGAGTAAGCATTATGTCTTCTTTCTCGCGGGGGCGCATCAGCGCACCCGCTGGGTGTAGCCCCCGAGATTCGGGCCGACTGCTGAGCAGTCGGGCCGGATCTTCCGGCAACCACTTTTCTTTTTGGTCAACTTTGTTGATTGTCTTCTCTTTCTCAATTTTGCAGGAGCCAACGCCACACTGCAGCAGTGCCTGGGCGAGGTCCAGACCGAGCTGCGCGCCAAGGAGGAGGAGCGCATCAAGGCAGCCCAGGAGCGCGACCGTCTAGCCAAGAAGTTGGCGGACCAGGCGGACCAGCACAAGGCGGAGCTCCAGAAACTCAAGGAGGCAGAAGGCGCCCTCCAGGCCGAGTTTGAGACCGAGCGCTCAAAGTGGGTTGAGAAGGAGGCGATCCTCGCCGCTGGCTACGGCGAGATTGAGGATATGATCGATGGTAATCTTCTTTCTTTGGAATAGCTGCCGACTGCATCGAGAGTCGGCTTCCGACTTCTGATCTTTGTTTTTTCTTCGCATAGACTTCTTTCCTGGACACGCCGTCGCCGTCAGCCAGGCCATCGAGGCGCGGCGTGACCAGTGTAGGAGGGAAGGAGTGGAGATCCCGCTCGACGCGCCTCGAAACATGAACGAGCAGCTCCTGGCCGTCAGGACGCGCCTGCAGCCGATTCACCATCTGCTCCGCCGCCTTCAGCACGCCGGGTCCCAGCTGGTTTCCGCCCTCTGGCCAGGCGTCCAAGCTCCACGCACCCCCAGTCGGACCGCTGACTGGTTGGAGGTGGCGATTGGCCGCTTCGAGGCTTGGAAGGGCTCCTCCGCTCGGGCAGGCGCCCGAAGGGCCCTAGAGTTTGTCAGGGCGTGGTATCCTGGGCTGAACCTAGCCCAGTTGGCCACGTTCCGGTAGGAGGCCAGGGAAGAGTTGGTGGCAGTGGGGCCTGCGCTCACTCGACGTGCGGCGGCGATCGCCGAGTACACCGAGACCGGTGTCTTCCTCCCCGAGCTGGACGAGGAGGGTGCCGAGGTGCCGCCGGACTGGTTCGGGCTGAACCCAGATGACGACGAGGACTCGGCGGAAGAAATTGCCTCCAGTGACGAAGGCGAGGACGATGAAGACGAGGATGGTGAAGACGACGCACCGGAGGGCGGAGCGGATGGCCAGCCTCAGCTCGATCGGGCTTCGAGCAACGAGCCGCGTGCGAGTACCCCGACTGCTGCTGATGGCGACCAAGCCGAGACTCGCCAGACGACCACTCCACCAGCCGGCGCCGCCGACTCCACCAACCTGTCGGACCCGCCTGCCGCTCCTCTGGCCTAGGCTGCCAGCTTCATCTTATCTTTTCCTGCTTTTGTGGTCTCTAGAATGAACTTGTTAAATTCGCGCAGTTCCACCCACTGGGGGTGTATTCAAACTTGGTTGAATGCTGGCCGAGGGCCTCTTGGTATGTAATTTAATTTTCGCACAAGTTGTGCTTTGCCGAGCTCCGACTTGTCTTGCTTTCCGTTCTTTTGGCTTTTTCCTTTGCTGCCTTCCCTTGGCTGCCACCTTGCCAGCCAGACAACCGTTCTTCGATCTGTTGGCTGGGTCAGGTACTTTGCCATTTTGGGAAGGCAAGTACTTTGGCCGCTTAGAACGTAGCAAGTTAAGTGAGAAGCCGGCCGGCCGGCTGCTCAGCAGCCGGACGGCTAGGCGAGGAGCCGGCTTGGCCTATGTGAGTGCTTTCGTCCTTAGCCATTTTTCATGTGGGCACCATTTCCTGCCTTTGACTCTTACCAGCCAGACAGTCGCTCTGCAAGCTGCGGCTTATGGTAAGAGAGGGCTTAGCTTCCGGCACACTACTTGCCCGACCGCAGGTAGCACTGACATAGTACAAGGCGGCAAGCCCCCGGGCCGACTGGTCGGACCCGGTGCCGGGCGGAGGAATGAAAAAACTCATTCACAGGCATGAAACTTATCATATAGATGAGAGAGGTAGCCCCCGAGTGCTCTTCGAGGGACCTGGTGTTTTTGCGCTTAATACAAAAGGTAGCGTGGTACATACTGTATTAACTGTAAAATCTTTGGAGGAGATTTGCGTTCCATGGGCGCTCTGTTTCCTTCCCGGAATCGTCCCTCTTGCGCGCCCTGGGCTTCTGCGCGTCGATCAGGTAATAGGAGTCGTTGCCCAAGGCTTTGCTGATGATGAAGGGGCCTTCCCAAGGGGCCGAGAGCTTGTGCTGGCCTGCTGTTCGCTGGATCAGCCGAAGCACAAGGTCTCCCTCTTGGAAGGATCGTGGCTTGACCTTCTGACTGTGGTAGCGGCGCAGGCTCTGCTGGTAGATGGCGGACCGGCTGAGTGCTAACAGCCGGCCCTCTTCCAGCAGATCGACGCCGTCCTCTCGTGCTTCCTTCGCTTCCGCCTCCGTGTACATGGTGACGCGAGGTGAGTCGAACTCGATGTCAGTTGGGATGACGACCTCGGCCCCGTACACGAGGAAGAAGGAAGTGAAGCCGGTTGATTTGTTCGGGGTGGTGCGGAGGCTCCAGAGGACGGCCGGCAGCTCGTCGATCCAGCAGCTGGCCGAGCGCTCTAGTGGCTCGACCAGTCGGGGCTTAATGCCAGATAAGATGAAGCCGTTTGCTCGCTCGACCTGGCCGTTTGATTGCGGATGGGCAACGAACGCTAAGTCCAGTCGGATGCCCCGCGTCGCGCAGAAACGGGCCAAGGCGCCTTTGGCAAAGTTAGTGCCATTGTCGGTGATGATGCTGTGTGGTACACCGTACCGGATGGTGATATCTGCGATGAAGGTCACAGCAGTCGGACCATTCAGTTTCTTGATTGGCTTTGCTTCAATCCACTTGGTGAATTTGTCGATGGCGACGAGCAGATGGGTCATGCCGCCGCGTGCTGTCTTGAATGGGCCCACCATGTCCATCCCCCAAACGGCAAAAGGCCAGGTAAGGGGAATGGTCTTGAGTGCAGAAGCCAGCAGATGTTGCTTGGAGCCGAATTTCTAGCACCCCTTGCATTTCTTGACCAGGTCCTTGGCGTCCTCCAAAGCAGTCGGCCATAAGAAACCATGGCGGAAAGCTTTGGCGACAAGGGATCTGGAGGCCGCGTGGTGGCCGCACTCGCCTTGGTGTATGTCTCTGAGGATTGCTTTGCCTTTCTCTGGTTCGACGCAGCGTTGGAAAACATCGGTCACGCTGCGCCTGACAAGCTCTCTGTTTACTATCGTGTAAGCTCCTGCCCGGCGTTGCACCTGCCAGGCCGAGATGTCATCATCTGGCAGCTCTCCGCTAACCAGAAAGTTGAGGATGGGCTGCGCCATGGTGGTGCTTTGACTTCATCCACTGTCATTATGGCCACTGAAACTAGGGCGGTTGGGTTGGGAGGCGGGGTGAAGTCGGCCGCATCTTGCTGCGTTGTTGAAGCCTCCGGGCCGACTGCCGCAGCCCCCGGGCCGGGTTGTGGAGTCCCCGGGCCGGGTGTGACTGCTGTAGTCCCCGAGCCGCTTGGTGAAGTCCCCGGGACGGCTGCCGCAGCCCCCGGGCCGGGTTGCGAAGTCCCCGGGCCGGGTGCGACTGCCGCAGTCCCCGTGCCACCTGCCGAAATCCCCGGGCCGGCTGCTGCAGCCCCCGAGTCGGATCCGACTGCTTTGAGGGCAGCCGACACGAAGATGGATTCTGATTCCGGGGAAGGCTTAATAGACGGCCTGCGGAGGCACTGAAGGGACACGCCGGCCGGTATGGCTTGCCGGGTGGAGCCGATCCGCGCCAGGGCATCTGCTTGCTCGTTGTCGGCCCGTGGCACGTGAAGGAACTCGCACCCATCAAAATATCCGCTGATCTGCTGGACGAGGGAGCGGTAGCTCGCCATGTTTGCATCCTTGGCGTCCCAGTCGCCAGACGACTGTTGAACCACCAAGTCCGAGTCGCCGTAGCATAGAATCCGGCGGATGCCAATCTCCTTGGCCAGCCGGAGCCCGTGTACTAGTGCCTCGTACTCGGCCACGTTGTTGGAGGCGGCAAAATGGATTTGCAACGTGTATCTGAGCTTGTCGCCTTTGGGAGAGGTGAGGACAATACCGGCTCCCAAACCGGTGCGCATCTTTGAGCCATCAAAGTGCATCCGCCAATGTGTGGAGTCCGGAGCTGGCGGCAGGTACTGGGTCTCGGCCCAGTCGACGAGGAAGTCGGCCAGCGCTTGGGTCTTGATGGCGGTGCGAGGCTGGTAGAAGATGGTGTAGGGGGCCAACTCGATGGCCCACTTGGCCACCCGGCCCGACGCGTCTCTGCTGCCTATGATCTCCGCAAGCGAGGTAGTGCAGACAACCGTGATGGGGTGCTCTTGAAAGTATGGCCTGAGCTTCTTGGCGGCAAAGTGCACGCCGTAGCACATCTTTTGGTAGTGGGGGTAGTTCTGCTTGGAGGCTGACAGCACCTCACTCAAGTAGTACACGGGCCTCTGGACCGGCTGTGCCTTGCCGTCCTCTTGGCGCCCTACCACCATGACTGTGCTGACCACCTGGCTGGTGGCGGCGATGTAAAGAAGCATGGGCTCCTTTGCAGCTGGAGCGGCCAGAACGGGCGGTGTGGTCAACATCTTCTTGAGCTGGAGGAAAGCCTCGTCCGCCTTGTTGTTCCACTCGCAATGAGTGGTTTTCTTCATCAACTGGTACAGGGGAAGAGCCTTCTCGCCCAGCCGACTGATGAAGCGGCTGACGGATGCCAAGCAGCCGGTGAACCTCTGAATGTCTCGCAGCCGGGTGGGCCTCTCCATCCTCTCGATGGCCTTGATCTTGACAGGGTTGCACTCTATGCCGCGCTCTGAGACAAGGAAACCGAGGAGCTGGCCGGCTGGCACTCCAAAGACACACTTCTCTGGGTTGAGCTTGATTTGAAAATGGCGCAGATTATCAAAAGTTTCCTTGAGATCTTCCAGGAGGGTACCACGCTTCTTCGTCTTTACCACAATATCGTCTACATAGACGTGGGCATTTCTGCCGAGTTGCTTGAGGAGGCACTTCTGCATGCAACGCTGGAACGTGGCACCGACATTTCTCAAGCCGAATGTCATGGTCAGGTAGCAGAAGGCTCCGAATGGTGTGATGAAGGCGGTCTTCAGGCGGTCGGCCGGGCTCAACTTGATCTGGTGGTACCCTGAGTAGGCATCCAAGAAACTCAGCAGCTCGCATCCGGCTGTGGAGTCTATCACTTGGTCAATCCGAGGCAAGGCAAACGGATCTTTGGGGCAAGCTTTGTTGAGGCTGGTGTAGTCAATACACATGCGCCATTTGTTGTTCTTCTTCAGTACAAGAACTGGGTTGGCAAGCCACTCTGGAAAGAACACTTCCATAATGAAGCCGGCTGCTAGAAGCCGGGCTATCTCTTCACCAACAATTCTTCTCTTCTCCTCCGACAGGCGGCGGAGGGGTTGCTTGACTGGTTTTGCATCTGCTCTGACATGTAGCTTGTGCTCGGCAAAATCCGTCGGAACACCCGGCATGTCCTTTGGAGACCATGCAAAGATGTCCCGATTCTCATGGAGGAAATTGACGAGCTCGCTTTCCTATTTGCTGTCAAGGTAGGCTCCTATGACACCGAACTTCTTCGGGTGCTCCGGGTCCAAGGGTATCTTCTTGGTTTCTTTGGCCGGCTAGAAAGAGCCCTGAGCTTCTGACTCCTTGGGATCTGGCAACAGGTCCGACTGCTTGCCGGCCATGGCCACAACTCGGTCAAGGAGCCGCTTCTCGGCAGCAATCACAAGGGACTCGGCCAGCCGACTGCTGGCTGCGGCACATTCGGCAGACTTCTGGTAGTCGCCGGCCGCAGTGATAATGCCCTTGGTACCCAGCATCTTCATCTTAAGGTAGGCGTAGTGGGGAACCGCCATGAACTTGGCCAGGGCAGGCCGGCCAAGCAACGCATGGTAGGGGCTCTCAAGGTCAACCACCTCGAACCAGATTGGCTCTCGGCGGAAGTGATTCTTGTCTCCGAAGAGGACGTCTATCTTGATCTTGCCGATTGGTGAGCAGGAAAGGCCAGGCACAATGCCATGGAATACAGTTCGGCTGGGCTGGAGCTGTTTCTCTTTGATGTACAACTTCTCCATGGTGTCGCGGTAGAGGATGTTGATGCTGCTACCACCGTCTATCAGAATCCGGGAGAAACGAGCGGCTCGCCTCTCTGTTGCAAAGGTGGCATCCAACACCAGAGCATAGGAACCCGGAGAAGGCATCACCTCCGGGTGGTCAGCTCGGCTCCAACTGATCGGCTTTTCGGACCAGTGCATGAACTCTGGGGCTTCAGAGGAGACAGCATTCACCTCTCGGCGCTGCTGACGCCGACTATGCCTGTCGTCAGCCACGCTGGTGAAGACGACGTAAGCTCCGTGCTCTTCGGGAAACTCATCTTGGATTGCGCCGACCGGCCGGACCACCAGCTGCTGGGGAGGCGGAGGCGGCGGGCCAGCAGGCGGGGGAGGCAGTCCTTCGCCCTTGGCGATGCGGGCGAGCCAACGGCACTTCCGGGTGGTGTGGTTGGATGGCCTCGCGCCGCTGTGGAACTTGCAGGGAGCGTCAAGGGTTTGCTCGAACGAGAAGGCGGGCAGCCAGGCAGGCTTGCCGCCCTTCTGGCGCTTGGGGCCGGGTTGCTCTTCTGGCTGCTGGTTTTCGACTGTCGCCACCTGCCGGCTGGTGGTAGCCGGCTGCTAGGCCTTGCGCTTGTTGTCGTTTGACTGTTGGCGCCGACTGGAATCACCAGCCGGCGTCTGAGGGGCCGGAGGGAGCATCTTTCCTGATGCGTCCACTCGGAGCTCCGACTTCATGGAGGAGTCAGCAGTGGCGTACTTGTCCGCTATGATTAGCAGCTCGTCGAGGGTGGCTGGCTCGTCGCAGAGGAGTCGGTGCTTGAGTAGGGTGCCCTCCCGGCACCCAGCAGTGAAGTATTCTATGGCTTGCACCTCATGCACCCCTTCGCAGGAGTTGCGCAGTTCAGCCCACCGCGTCAAGTAGTCGCGGGTAGACTCAGTCAGGCCTTGGATGCATAGAGAGAGCTGGCAAGGTTTGGGCGGTCGCTTGTAGGTGCTGGTGAAGTTGCGGATGAAAACTTCGGTGAAGTCTAGCCAGTTGTTGACGCTGTAGGGATTGAGGCTGTTCAGCCATGTCCGGGCCATGCCCTGGAGCATGAGCGGAACGTACTTTACGGCAACGCGCTTGTTGCCGTTCCGGCCGTGGAGTAGTCCACCAGCCAGTCCTCCGGCTTCACAGAGCCGTTGTACTTGGGGGTGTCCCAAGGGAGCGAGAACCCTTTGGGGAAGGGCTCATCACGAATGCGTGGGCCGAGACAAGGCGGGCCGATCGCGTCTTCTTCTTCTAACGCCAGGGATCGAGCCAAGCGGTCGATCCGGTGGCGGGCGTCGTTCTCTTCGACTCCTTCACAGGGGCCCAGCCGGCCTCCGAGAGTCGGATGCTCAACAGGCGGCAGGGAGGCGCGCCTCTCCCTGCGCGGGAGAGGCGGACGAAAGGCGTAGGCCTCCTGCCTAGGACCCTCTGAACCTACTCCTGGTCGTCAGTCGGCTCCTCGTAGTAGTACTCGCCGGGAGGGTAGTAATAGTAGCCGTAGTCGTCGACAGGGGCAGTGATCTCAGGGGCTCCGTCATCTGGTCGCGACAAATGGATATGGGGAAAAAGAAAGTAAAGCAAACGTGAGTACTCACCCGAAGTACTCAGCAAGCAAGGATCTACACTACATATGCAACATTTTCAAAGGAGGGCCGTATATGTGGACTGGGCTGCAGAAATGCCAGAATAGAGGGGAAAGCCTAGTCCTATCGAAGACTAGCATCTTCAATCATCTTCATCGGTCTTGCAACATTAGAAGAGTGCAGATTAACATAATGTAAGTAGTAGTAGTGTTATCAACCTCGCCCAGAGATCCTTCCTCGACTCCCTGCGAGAAAGCAATCCCAGAGCCATACTATCCATTTCATCTCAAGTCATCAGTTCTAGTTGTACCGATCGGGATACAACTCCGAGTGTCCGTTACCGTAGGACAGGCTATCGATAGATTATTTCTTCCCTGCAGGGGTGCACCAACTTACCCACCACGCTCGCTTAACTCCGGCCGGACACACTTTACTGGGTCATGCCCGGCCTCGGCCAAGCGATACGCCGCAACCCGACCAAAAACTTAACAGAGAGGTCAGCACGCCGGGCTAACCTATGCCCCCAGGGGTCTTGGGCCTTCGCCCCGGGAACTCCTGCGCGTTGCGTGGGCGGCCGGAAGCAGACCTAGCAACCCCTTAATACAAGCGCGGTTGCGTAACCAGTCCAATCCAGCGCGCGCCGCTTAGTCGCTGACGTCCATTAAGCTTCGGCTGAAGTATATGACGCAGAACGCCCATACTATGCCCACGTGATGGTTAGTGCTATCAGGCCAGAGGCCCCTCGGATCAAATATCCAAACCGTTAGTGTGTTGGTAGTGCGGTAACGAATAGAGACTCACGAAAGATGTGACCCCGTCGCCCCGTCTCGAGGACTTGCGGCAAGGGCTAGGAATGCCCCGCCACACCTCGTATTCAACTTCGGGCACCATCCAGGTCCACCCGATTCCACATCACTCGCAATTAAGCTCGCGCGGGTACCCCTCAGGGCCGACCTGTCTTTAGCAACATGTTCCAGTGTAAAGTCATAGTAACAAGGGTAACCGTGTGTCTAACACCAAGGGGAACCCTGAGGAATCACCCTCGATGGAATTCCCTCTGATGTTACCGTCAAGGTGAACGAAGGAGGAATCACCCTCGAGGTCCACTCTTGAGGAGTTGCATGACGGCGCCGTTATCGGGGGTGGTGTAGGAGGTATCACCCTCACTGACCACGCCCGATTAACTAACCTACAAGGTTATCATCAGAAGTGCTGACGAGGTATCACCCTCGGCACTCGATAGTAACCTAGTAGTGTCGAGCAACAAGGGGGAAGTGATGTGCGGTGCCGGGTCTGGTCTTCGATCCCGTTGCTCGGGTCTTCTGATGATCCAGCAGGGCAGTCAGGATAATGTGGGGTCTCTGCTGGGTCTCTACCCAACCTATACTAAACAGTTTAGGATAAGCAGGTAGGTAACATTAGCAGGTTACAATAAACAGGCTATGCAGCAGAAATAGGATAACAGCAGCAGCAGTAACTTCTAATGCAAGCATAAGAGAGAAGAGAGTGGGCGATATCGGAATGCACAAAAGGGGGGTGCTTGCCTGGTTGCTCTGCGGCAAAGGCAGGGTCTTCGACGGTGTAGTCGTACTCCGAAGCTGCGTCGTTCTCGGGGACTACGTCGATACCGGAATCTACCGGAAAGAAGTAACGGAGGGGAAACACAATAAATAACAGAGCAATCAGAGCATCACAAAGTGTAACATGGCAAATACGCGGTGCTAGAGGTGACCTAGTGCAATGCTGAGGTGAAAGTACATGTAGTCCCCATGTGTGGTTTTGGTAATTAAATGACAATCCTAATGGACTAATTTTTGCATTGAGATATACATTTGAAGGAAAGTTCCATTTGCAATGCATGAAGAATATTGGATGAACTGTCATTCATTATCAAGTTATAATGAACATAAATATATGCATTGAGACTTGATAATGAATGACAATTCCTATGAAGAAATAATGACATCAAGTTATATAGGAAGGTTTGTTCCATGGGTGATGCAAGAAGGATATTGAATGGATTCGGAATGAATGCCATATACATATAGTTGTGCATCAGGATTAATCATGGAGCAAAGATAAATGTTGACCAAGATGAAGATCGAAGATTGAATTCAAAGATGGTCAACACACAAGCGCATATCATGTGCCACATGGGATCTTGTGGTATGGTAAGAATTTGTCAATTGCGCTTTGTGTACTAACCCATTCTATGTGTTTTCTATGTCTGTGTGGGTTAGATGATTCTCATGGACTTACATCAAGAGAAAGATTTCAAGTGCCCATGAGAGGATGACATCAAGTGATGATGATCATGGTTTACAAGGGCAAGTTCAAGATAGGCAGTCTGGAGAATTACATGCTTGAAGCTTGCAGATGATCATGTGATGGACACGTGAAGATGAATACAAAGCAAAGCTTCCCACATTGTGTATGGGGGAGCTACTTGAAGACTTCACCAATGTCTTGCCTTCAACTTGAGCCAACAAGAAACATCAACATCAAGCTCAAGCGAAAGGCTCGAGTCAAAGGTATTAGTTCCTTTGATGTTAGTGTTGTGGAATGATGACCACCAAAGGAACACATACACTCAAGAATGGATTCTCGATAACTATGTAGTGTAGCTCTTTTATGATTCTTGAGTTATAGGGATCCCGCACTATTAAGAGGGGATCAAAGGGGTTCGTGATAGATTTGCTCAAGTCAACATCTTCTCTACAGAATTCCACTCCTATCCTATACACCAAAGAAAATCCAAAGCCAAATAGGGTTCCCAAATATATGATAAAACCTTTGCATACTTGGCATCCTCCATTTTTCTTGATCTT
Source organism: Thinopyrum elongatum (assembly GCA_011799875.1). Taxonomy (NCBI): domain Eukaryota; kingdom Viridiplantae; phylum Streptophyta; class Magnoliopsida; order Poales; family Poaceae; genus Thinopyrum; species Thinopyrum elongatum. Next base: position 583,609,182 of record CM022298.1, read on the forward strand.
GGGTGGTTCTCTATGTGAGGACCTGGGGTTTTTCCATAGCTACAAAACGAGCCCAAGATCATCAAAATCGGAGTTCGTATGAAAAAGTTGTGCATGTTTTACTATCTGGAGGGCCGGAAGTTCCGGGATGCCCGGAAGTTCCGGGCTGCCCGGAGGTTCCGGGATAGGTTCCGGGCGAAGTTCCAGGCTTTCCAGAGTGTTGCTCTGATATTCTCCAAAGGGAGCCCGGAAGTTCCGGGCATGCCCGGAAGTTCCGGGCTGCGTTTTTCTGTGCATAACGGGCAGATTTGGTGGGGGCACTATATAAGGTTCCCTTCTTCCCCAACGAGCTAAGGTTCCACATCCGAAATTTCCCCATTCTTGAGAGCTCACTCCTCCTCCCCCAAGCCTCAAAACTCTAATCCATTTGGGGGAAAACTATCCCATGGATCTAGGGTTCATTTGTTGAACTCTTCATCCAAAGGAACCCAAGAACACCCAAGTGGTTCCCTCTCCTTTCTCCTACACCAAATCAAAGATTTCGGAGAGATTTCATCCAAGCATACATCCACTCCTCCTCTCTCTTTTAACCAAAGCAATTTTTGATTTGAGCAAGTCTTGAGCATTTCCCCCTTTGGTCTTGTTACTCTTGGAGGTTGGAGACTCCTAGGCGGTAGGAGTACTCCGGTGAGGAATCAACCTGTGATTTGTCCCCCGGAAAGTTTGTGAAGGTTTGGAGGCCGCCTCAAGGTCTACCACTAGTGGTTGAGAATCGCCTTCGTGGTGATATCTCAAGGTGAATAGGGTGAGCCTTCGTGGTGTTGGTGTGCCTTCGTGGTAACACCCATCCCTCCAACGGTGACTAGCTTCCCTCCAAGGAAGTGAACATCGGGATACATCCTTGTCTCTGTGACTTCGGTTATCCCTAACCCTTTCTCCTTACTTGTGGTTTACTTTGGTCACTTGACCGTGCATTCACTATATCTTGTTGTACTCATTATATTGTGTTGGTTCATTACATTGTGTTGGCCATTTCCTTGTAGAGATTATTTAGACCTACACTTCATATTCCACAATTCATACTTGCTACTACTGATATACTTTGTGATTAGTGTGAATTGCTAAATTGTGTCATACACTTCCATATATTGTGATATTGCTCAAGTAAGTTTGTGTAACTTACTTGTGCTTGTTATTATCCTTGTTGTCCTCATTATATTGTGTTGGTTACCATATCATCGAGATTACTTAGGCCAACACTTTATAGTCCGCAATTCATACTTGCTACTATCGCGTGATATCTTGTGTAAGTTTGTGTAACTTACCTGTGCTTACTAGTATCCTTGTTGTGCTCATCTTATTTAGAATAAGTTGTTGGTGCACTTAGTTGAGCCTAGTATATTTAGGATTTGTGCTTGAAAAGTATCCGCTTAGTATATTTCCGCATTAGGATATAGCCAAATCCATAAAAGATTTTAAAACGCCTATTCACCCCCCCCTCTAGGCGACATCGTGGTCCTTTCATGAGGGCTATAGACGGAGCAGGAATTTAACGGGAAAGTTTTCCCGGTTCCGGACGTTTGTCAGACAGATGAACCGGAGGGGACGGTTCCATGTTCAGGTAGTTAGAGGCATGTGACAGATAAGCAGAGAGCGTATTCGGATTCGTCTCGTCGTTCTGAGCAACTTTCATATATAAAGTTTTTCGATCCGAGCTACGGATTATTTATTTTGAATTTCTGAAGTTTAAAGGATTTTCTGGAATTATTTTTATTTAACAGAAAAGGAATTATGATGTCATCATGAGGTCACCATTGTGTCAGCAGTCAATAGTCCGCTGACCAGAGTCAAACCTGACCAGTGGGTCCCACTGGTCAGTGACTGGACTAAATATCAGTGGTTAATCTATCTAAACTAACCTAATTATCTAGCGGGACCCACTTGTCAGTGGCTATACTAATTAACCATTTAATTTAAATCCAGATTAGCCTAATTAATCGAGGGGGCCCCACACGTCAGTCACACAGGGGGAACAGTACATCACGTTGACTATAGTCAATGTGGTCAACAGAGCAGCGGGGCCCATCGGTCAGTGGCTCAGGCGGGTCCACGTGGCGGCCAGGTCAGCGGGCGGCGCCGGAGTTGCTCCGGCGGCCGTTTTCGCGGCGGTTTCTCGCCGGAGGCGGGCGGGTTTCGCCTACAGGACACGCCTGGAGGTGCGGTTGGCCGTGAACGAACGAGGGTGATGAGCCGCATCCATTGGTGGTGGTGGTCCGTCCGCGGGTGGCCGGAATCGGCGCCGGCGTCGAGGTCAGCGGCGGAGCAGCTTCGGGCGAGCACGAAATCGGAGCCGCGGGGTGCTAGTTGGCTGGCTAAGGAGCTCACTGGCCTCCTGGGAGGGCCAGGAGCACGTGGAGAGCACCGGTGCGGGCAGAGAAGCACTAGGTGCGCGAGCCCGGCGGCCATGGCGGAGGGCGGAGCTCAGCTACGTTGCGAGCTTGCTGCGGTGGAGGCGGAGACGCGCGAGGAGAGGGAGAAGGGGTCGGAGCTCACCTTGGGGGCACACGGTGGCCCGGTGGGTGACTAGGAGCAGCAGTGGCGCGGATTCGGGGCGGCGGCGTTCGTCGGAGCCGAGGGCGAAGGAGAGGTCAGGGCGGCGTTGCGGCAGCCTCCGGCTTGCTCTGCTGCCCGCAACCGAAGGAGTCGAGCACGATGGTCCTCTACGACGTGGCGGCGAGGCGTGCGGTGGCCGATGGCCGCGGGATCGACGCTGCGACGGCGGCGACTGCGTTCGGGATGAGCCGGATCGAGAGAGAGGAGGGGAACGGGAAGGAGTGGGGGCTAGGGTTCGCCTGGGGGAGTGCCCTGGGTCGATCTTATCCCCATCGCGGCGGCAGCGGCGCCGGGGGATGACCAACAGCTGGCCATCGCCGGCTCAGGGGCGCGCGCGCGCTGACACGGGGAGGAGGGAGACGATCCTGGTGGGCTGGGCCTTGCTTGTGGCGCTGGGCCGAGGCCACAGTGGCCTCCCTCCTTTCTTTTCTCTAACTCCTTTTTCTGTTTTCTATTTTTCTTTATTTCTTTTCTGTTTTGTAATTGTTAGGCCACTTGTGCACTTCTGTAAAATGTGAAAGCTGGCCCCAATATTACAATGCAATATTACTTGTCACCAAAAACTGGTTTGGGCAAAATAGGATTTCACTTGGATTTGATTTAATTATAAATGATTTAATACTTCTGTTTTTGGTGATGTTTCATGTTGTTAGAGTCTCTTAGCTAACTCAATTATCCTTGATTATGTTTTTATATTTGCTTCTGGATTATTTGCTATTAAATGAACATTTTTCCAACAGTGTTTGAGCAACTACATATTTCACTTTTGTATTTGAGTTGATTTTCAGAATAGAATTTGAATTGTTTTGATTAACCACTATGACTAGGCACTGCAAATGAAGTGACTTGGCATTATTAGCAGAGTGTCACAGTGATTAATACACAGGGGTGTTACACGAGTCATAGCCATCCACACTTTTCACAGGAAATGGTCCACAAATGTCCGTGTGAATGATTTCTAGTGTTCCGGTGCTACAGTTTGCACCCTTTTTGATTTGTTTTACATACTTTCCTTTAATGCAATCTATGCATTGCTCTATGTCGGAGAACTCTAATGGAGGAAGAATTTCATTTTTAACTAGTCTTTCTATTCTCCCCCTCGAAATATGGCCCAAGCGACAGTGCCATAATTTCGATGAGTCATGAGTTCTCTTTCTTTTCTTTTGTTCTTTATCCGACGCGGAAACATGCTCATTCACATTACACACAGAATACACTTTTTCACACAAGGATAATAAATAAAGCTCATCGTGTAGGAAAGCAACACACCCACATGAGTATTATTAAACCATATGGCACACTTGCCATGTCCAAAGTGACATTCATAATGATCTTGGTCCAAACATGAAACACTAATCATGTTTCTGTGACATGAAGGAACATATAAAACATCTCTAAGCAGAAGCGTGAATCCATCAGCTAACTCCAGGGAGATGTCGCCGACAGCTTCAATTTCTTCTTGAACTCCATTTGCAACTTCAATGCATCTTTCGCTTCTTTGCGTAGTCCGCGTCGAATGGAATCACTGTAATGAATTTGCAACACGAACGGTTGCACCTGAGTCAATCCACCAAGTAGATTTCGAAAACCATTATATAAGGATTCATTTACAAAGGAAACAATGTTGTTACCTCTCTTTGCCATTATTGACTTTAGCCAAACAGGGCAATCCTTCTTATAGTGCCCAATCTGCTTACAATGGAGACATATGTCTTTGTTCACTGGTAAAGACTTTTGCTGATGCTAATGGTGCATGGAAGCTTTTCCATGTGGCTTTGAAGGAGAACCTTTGCCACTTTGATTGTAGTTCTATTTCTTATTATCCTTCACATAGTTCAGAGAACCACCATATGAGGTTTTAAGTCTTTCCTCTTCTTGCACACACATGGCTATAGTTTTTTCAATGTCCCATTTTCCAGGCGACATGTTGTAGTTGACAACAAAAGTGTCAAACTCTTTTGGTAGTGAAGCCATGACCAGGTGAACAAGGAGTGCAGGCTTGAGCTCCAAATCCTCATCCATGGGTTTAAGCTTAGCTGCCATGTTGCTCATCCTGAGGATGTGCTCTCTTATGCCATGTCCATCGCCTGTGTACTTTTCTGTCACCAGCTGCTTTAACAACTAGGTAGCATATATCTTTGAAGAACCAGTGAACTGGCTTTTTATCTTTTCAAGATACTCCCCTACAGAAGTACACTCTGCAATTGAGCCCACAATAGCGTTCTCAATTGTGTTCTTTATGAAAGCCATGCACTTTTTATTGGCGTTGAGTCACTTTTGGTTTTCGAGGGAATATGACATCTCCACTGGAGCATGATCCCTCTTCTTTTTGTTTCAAGCAGCATCATCATCTTTTGCATCTCTGACTGGCTCTGTTGGTTTGACCGGCTGTGGAGTGTCCACAACCCAGTCCATCTCAGCACAGACAAAGGCCAAGTCAACTTTCTTTCTCCATTCAGTGTAGTTATCACCTCTGAGGGTTGGAACATCCTTGAGGCAACTCATCAAGTGGTACCCTCCTGAAACCACAATGAGGTGAGATCATGACAACAATTGCATGCATTAATCCAACGTTGGCCAAAATTAAAACATACAACTGTTTGTGCAATTAAATCTATATCACCGTTGGGCGAAGGTAAAAATAAATGCACCTTTTATAACAATAACGAATCATGATCATATTATTAACAACGTTGGTCATAAAAATAACAGGATCATAATTGTTTCAATAATCACTTTAACATGCTCTTTAAAATTTAATTTTACTTTAATTCTATTTACTTTAAAAAGAGCACTTTTATTTATTTGCAGCGGAAAAACATGAATAAAAAAATCATGAACTTTTTACTTTTCAGAAGCATCTCTGTCACTTTTCTATTTTCTAAACAAATTTTCGTTGGATTAATTTGAATAGAAAAACTATATATGCAATTTGCCCAAAAACTGGACAAAAAACAAAATAAAAAGAAAAAACGTCGCGCACTGCACTGCACTGAGGCCCGCAGCGGTAGAAAACCGGCCCAGCCGCCCGAGCGATGCGGCCCACGCACCTGCACTACGCGCCGCTCGAGCCGGCCTCGCTTCGGCCCAGCGCGGACCTCCGCCTCTTTGGCCCAACGGCCCGCGACCGCACTAGGGTTGGCGGCGTGGCCGTCGGATTCCATCCGACGGTCCAGCGCGCCGATCGCTGGATCAAAACGCCCGATCCCTTCCTCGCTCGAGAAACCCTAGCCACTTTCCTCTTCTCTCGCCTCTGTTCGCCTCTCTCCCGCACGGCGCGGCTCTCTCTGGCCACCGGCCAGCCGCCGACGGCGACGTACGCCACCGTGCCGCGCGAGCCCCCTTCCCCTCCCCACGGTGCCGCGCGAGCCCCTTTCTCCTTCCCCTCCTTTTTCTCCCTCCACCACCACCAACTGATTCGAGCAGTGGAGAATTGGAGAAGAATGGCGCCCCTCTGCCCCCCTTGCCGGCGTGTGTGTGCACCCGTAGGTGGGCGCACCGCCGTCAAGCGGTTCAGCGGCGGCGCCCTATGCCGGCGACCGCGTGCCCTCTTTGCCCCAAAAAAGGGTCTGTCCTTCTTCCCGCGCCTCGGCATGCCGATGCGCGTCGAGATCGAGAGGGACGGCGCGGCCCTGCGGCGGCGCCCTGTTCTGGCGAGATTTCTTTGCCCTTATTTTTCCTTCTTTCTCTGTTAGGGTTAGGGTTCTTGGGGGTGGGGGGGGGGGGGGGGGGGGGGGGGGGGGGGGTGGGGGGGTGGGGGGGGGGGGGGGCTTTGGTTTCTTTGCTACCCGAAAAATCTAAGCCTAGGGGCTCTGACACCATTGATAGGATCCGTGGATCGGGTAGCTAGATTGGATCGGTTTATACCTTCTGCTTGGCTCGAGGACTCGGCCGTGGGCCATGGTGGAGGGTGCCGGTGATGGCAGTGTGTGTGTGTGCAGCGGCGTCGGTGGAGCTTCCCGTCGGCCTACACTAACCCTAGATCGGAAGGGGTGTAGGTGGGGGCTGCGGCGCACGTGAACCTCGTACCGTGTGAGCCCCCCCCCCCCCCCCCCCCCCCCCCCCCCCCCACACACCCACACACACAACACCTCTTTATGTAGCGCGGCGACAAGGGCCCACCAACTAGTGTTCGGTTGGACGCCCCCGATCAGGGCGCGAGTCAGGGGGCCGTCGAGCCGTTGGGCTCGATCGGGAGGAGATCAACCTAACAAACACATGCTCATATCTTCCTTTGGTAAAACCACATGCTCCAACATCTATCTGGAAGTCTCTTCTGCCTGAATGTGCACACCTCCTACTAGGCAGGTTAGAAACAAAACATGGGCTAAACAATCTTCCCATATCTGACCACATGCGACTGGATCCAACTGAATGGCTCCCCCACTCGCACAACCTTCTCGATCTCATGCTTCTAAGCTCTTGACAGTTGCAAACAACCCCACATGTCCAGCATTTCCTGTAACTGCATCCACACCCATGCTTGGAAACATAACAATGGATGCAAGTTATGTGCCGCCTTAAAATCAAGGTGCATCCTCACATGCTCCGAATGCATGGCAAGACCATTTTGTTCATGCCTCAATGTCCATGAACCTCGACATCTTATCGCTTCGGCGATATTACTGTCTACATTCTATGAGTGAGCCAGGGAAATGTCCACTTAGTTTACCTTTTGTGCAGGTTTAGAGTTCAGACTAGCTAGTTTAAGTGTTTAACGTAGTTACCTATGAAGAAACGCAAAAGCATTCCCTGCTTACAAGGGAACAGAAGACGTTCGCACAAGCAGATAAGCTCCTCTGTACTTGATTATGCCTCGTATTGGACTTTGCGTCGCCTTATGAGACTTTCGTGTGATAACATTGTGCCCAGATTAGCTTAAGGGTGAAGTAAATTCAGCTAGAAGTTAGTACGATAAAACAACTAGAGAGTTCGTACTGTCAATCATACATTTTGATAATTGAAGGTCAACATGAGGATCGAGTGCAGATTGAGCAATGTATATATTATGAGACTGTTTAACTTCGCTTCGGGCAAGAATTGAGCAATTTACTGATACAGTTATACTAGTGCACAGACACAGACACCCCTGGTCAAATGAAGACTTTGTATCATCATCAGGTCAAGCCTGATTGCTTTTCATGATATTTAACCTGTCACAAGGAAGGAACGGCATTATACTTGTATAATTGCATCCACCGATTGCAGTTCAGACATATTATCTTTTGAGCTTAGAAAAAGTTGTTTGTTTCACAACTAACTTGCCCCCTGGAACTGGAACCTCCCATCATTTAGGTTCATTATTATCCCATAAACAAGAAGAGTCCTCGTTTTGTTGACGATAAATAATAATTTTCTGCTGAGAAACAACTCCTGCCATTTCCCTTGCATTACCAACAATGATGAGCTGCTGATCATCAGCATTAACCAAACACGCGGTTTGACCTCAAAATTTGAATGATTCGTCATTCAAGCAACACTGATTGAAACATTGATCGAAACGTCCTTTGCGTTCCACGGACGGTCCCTCAGTTGAGTCAGTTCCATTTCATCAGACGCCAAATAAAACCCTATGAAATACTGTAATTGATTCCTTCTCTCCCAGTTGCTGCAACACTGGAGAAAAACACAAACAACTTGCCTGGAAAGGACAGCGATATTTTGCACGTCCCTCCCTTGTTTTCCATAGACCAGACTTGTTTTCCACAGCTCAGACTTTTCACATTTTTGACTGGGACACTAAGGAATGCCGTTTTCTAGAAGTTCTATCCAGGTTTTTGGCTGCGATCTCGACTTGTACCAAAAAAACAAAAGCCCATATCTAACTTGAAAAGGAACCGTATTATCTTCTTAATGAACATGCATGCCGGATTTTCGCAAAAGTTTTTTGTTGTGCACATCGGTCGAGCAGAGCAAAAAGGAAAGATGAATTCTGCTCCACAAAATTCAGAAACTGGCTTCAAATGCAGCCTTCCAAAGTGGACGGTCACGTGAGGCGCACATGCGGCGACTCGGTAGCTGTTGCAAGTTATGTGCCCGCCATAAAATGAAGGTGCATCCTCACATGCTCCGTATGCATGGCAAGACCGTTTTGTTCATGCCTCAATGTCCATGAATCTCGACATCTTAGCGCCTCGGTGATATTACCATCAACATTCTACTACGAGTAAGCTGTTGAAATGTGAGCTTGGTTTACGCTGTGCAGGTTCAGAGTTCAGTAGCTACGTTTGACGAAACGCAAAAGCATTCCCTACTTACAGGGGAACAGAAGACATCTGCATAAGCAGATAAGCTCCTCCGTAGTACTCCTACTTGATTATGCCTTGTATTGAACTTTGAGTCGCCTTATGGGACTTTCATGTGATAACATCGTGCCCAGATTAGCTTAAGGGTGAAGTAAATTCAGCCACAAAGTAGTTCGTACTGTCAATCATACATTTTGATAATCGAAGATCAACATGAAGATCGAGTGCAGATTGAGCAATGTATATATTGTGAGACTGTTTAACTTCGCTTCCAGCAAGAATTGAGCAATTTACTGTGTATGCTTACAGTTATATATACTAGTGCACAGACACCCACCCTGGGTCAAATGAAGACTTTGCATCATCATCAGGTCAAGTCTGATTGCTTTTCATGATATTTAACTTGTCACAAGGAAGGAACGGTATTATACTTGTATAATTGCATCCACCAATTGCAGTTCACACATATTATCTTTTGAACTAAAATAATTTGTTTGTTTCACAACTAACTTGCCCTGGAACTGGAATCGAGCTCCCATCATTTATGTGCATTATTATGTCATAAACAGGAAAAGTCCTCATTTCGTTGACAAAAGAATTTTTTTGTGCTGATACTCCTGCCATTTCCCTTGCATTACCAACAGTCATGAGCTGCTGATCATCAGAATCAACCACCTCAAAATTTGAATGATTCGTCATTCAAACATAGACTAATGGAGCACATATGAATGAACGCTGATTGAAACGTCCTTTGCGTTCCACACACGGACACGGTCTCTCGGTTTTTCATTCCATCAGACGCCAAATAAAACCCTATCAAATCATTGATTATATTCCTTCTCTCCCCAGTTGCTGCAACTCTGTTGAAAAAACCACACAACTTGCCTGGAAAGGACAGCGATATTTTGCACGCCCCTTGTTTTCCGTAGACCAGGCTTGTTTTCCGCGGCTTAGACTTTTCACATTTTTTACTGAGCCACCAAGGAATGCCGTTTTCTAGAAGTTCTATCCAGCGTTTTGGCTGCGCAGCGATCTCGACGTGCACCAACAAAAGCCCGTCTTTAGCTTAAAAAAAAATGTATTATCGTTTTTTGTTGCACGTCGATCAGAGACACAGGGAAGGATGATTCTGCTCCACAAATTCAAAAACTGGCTTCAAATGCTGTTCTCCCCAGTGGACGGTCACGTGAGGCGCACATGCGGCGATCCGGCAGCGGCAGCTGCTAGCAGTTTCTGATGCAAACAATGTTAGCGCTAATTAACGAAGTAAATAAAAATGGGGGTGCAAACGGATCTGTGCGTGGAATTTGTGGATCCGATGCAAGTACTGGCACTGTTAGTACTACTAAAATTAGGCGGCATCTGAAGGTGGTACTGCGTCCGTCCTTGCAGGTACCGCAAGGCCAATGGGCCATGGCCGGCGACTCCCCCATCATCAATGGCCATTGGCCATGGATGATAAACTATTCGGCCCGGCCTCCGGGGACGGACGGACGGACGCTCCATTACTGGCTCTTTGACACCTCGCAACGTGCAGACCACATGCCGCTCCCGTAGAGGCTGGCTCCATCACCATAGCCTATGAACCCTAACAGTAACTGTTTCAGACGGTTAGCTGTCGAAGCTAGTTCACACTCCAAAAAGGTGCTTGCTACCGTATTATTGCTAGTGATCGGCTAGACAATTGGACGTTACATGTATTACTGAAAATTCAGTTTGTCAAATACTATTGGACAATCAGACATTGCATGTTACTAGTAGTTGTACAGTACTACTACATGTTTTTCCTAACACGATCATTGACCGGCACAAACCCATTGCTTCTAGAGGTCAAGCAAGCCGTCCATCATGACGATCGGGAAACACGCGTCAGGAAGTGAGGCCATGTTCTTGGCGGAAAAACAAACAGCGCATCTGCCGACTTTCAGGAGGAGGCCTGTATATCTCCATTCCAGAGCTCATCGGGCTGAACGGTCTCGTGCTCCTAACCAAGATTAGATTTCAACCTGCAGTAGTGTAGCTACTACGAGGCTACGATCCAGTAGGCAGTAGGCACGAGAGAGAGAGTTGGACCTGATCTAACGGAACGGGACGCATTGGGATGCGGGGAGAAGTAAGCAACATCTTCTCCTCATCGAGATACTCACTGTTGGGCCAGAGAAACCTTTGGAGTTCAAGGTCGGCGGGCGACGAGATGCGTGCAAGTGCAGCAGCGCCCACTTTTCTTTTCTTTTCTTTCTCGGAGGAGACATGGAGGCTCGTGCAAGCTTGAGGGAATCTCATCATCACTGCAAAAGAGAGGCCCGCTTTTCCTTTTGGTTCAGGCTCCCGAGAAAGGTTGAAAGTGCAGCACACAACTAACGGAAAAGCTGAGGGATATGGCCATATGGGGGATACAGATCTCTCGTGGATAAGTAGGATCAGTCCGTTCAAAAAGTTCGATCCTCCAATGTTTCGTTGTGCTAGATGGATGCAGCTTGTTTACAACAAGTACCCCCGAATGCCCCGGTTGCCCCGTGCAAATCACAACAGAAAACTGAACTGAACCACAACAAACAGACACCATGCATGCATCTCTGAAGGTATTGTGCCAGCCAGCCTGAACACCAGGAGAAAACACAAGGAAAGCGTAGCACACAACAACTGACGGAAAAGTAGATCCTCCATTCCATTGTGCTAGTAGTAGAATATAGCTCCTCCGTTCTCGAATTACAACAGCCTCATGAAGAACACAAGGAAATTGGACACATGAATGGAGACCAACCGACTGATGAGGGACACGAACTTGACGACAGACAGCAGCCGGGTCCTGCATTTCACCGTGCCGGTGCAGTACAGGTACGGTGCGATCAACAGGAACAGTGGCCTTCATGAATCTGGGTGCCGTGTTTGTCACCTAGCTTCGTCGTACGGTTGGTCGCCAGTTTTGCTTTGCACCGTACAAGTGTTTTAGCCCATGGCCGTTCTGTACTCAGCAGTCAGCACAGTGCTCGCCTGACGCTTTGCCTCATGTGACGACCAGTGGTAAAATACAACTGTGGCAGTACCTTTTTTTTTCTTATAAAAAAACGTTGGTTGCATGCGGTGACTTTTTTTAGATCGAATTGTAGTACTACCACGTAGTACTGCGATCTAAAGGTGGATTCATTTCACCAGCGGGTACAGAGGCGTACTGCAACACATGCGCGCCAATAGTCAAGATTTTTTTTTTCCTGAAGAACAGTTAAGATTGTTTTAGAACAACGGCCGGCGAGATGTACGCGAAATTTGTAAAGGCCATAACCGCAGCGTATCAAACGGAACAATCAAAATCTTTCCGGTGACATCGCAACAGATCCCGGATAAATGGGCAACAATAAACAGTTTTGCTAAAACTCATCTAGATGAGATATAATTTGGTCTCATTCATCTTTTATAGCCATTGGATATGATGCTATAAGATACGTGTGTGCTGACGTGGGTTGTATCTGTTCTTATTTTCCAGATGAATGAGACCATATTATATCTCATCTAGATGAGTTCTAGGTACTCCCAACAATGAATCAATCAACAGCAAAATAAATCGCCCTTCATTTTTCACATCAATCTTTCCATATGATTCCATCAATGGCGCAGTCCGCACCGGCTAATCCAGATCATCGGAGAAAGAATGCGGGCAGTAATGATAATTCCTACTGAGAAGAAAACCGTGGGGGGAGATACCGTCGAATCATCCCTCACCATCACGACGCTGAGAAAACACGACCGAAGAAGAAGAACGGGAAAAAAAGGAGAGAATTTTTCGTGGGACAGGCAGGATGGTGGTCAGGTACTGCTAATGGTGGCCGGCGAGTGACAACGAGCTCCGGCGGCCGGGCGGGCTTATCTGCAGAGCGAGTTGTTGGGGGTGCCGACGTCGGCGGCGATGGCGAACTCCGCGCTGCAGTAGCAGAAGGCGGCGTCCTTGTGCTTGCCCTTGTCGACGGCGCGGAGGATGGCCTCGAAGGCGGGCACGTCGCAGGGGATGCGGAGCAGGCCCTCCTGCTGGAACCCGAACTCCTCCTCCGCCTCACGGAGCAGCGCCGCGAACGCCTGGTGCTTGAGGTACTCGGTCGGGATCACGAACCGCCGCATCGCCGGGCCCACCGACACGGCCAGGTGGCCCTTGGGCGGCGGCCCCGACGCCGCCGACGAGGGAGGGCTCTCCGTGAAGGACAGCGTCCGCTTCAGGAACTTCTTGGCCTTGCTCTCGCCCCCGCCGTTACCGTTGCCGCCAGCGGTGACCGTGGCGACGGTGGGCGTGGCCGCCGGCGTGTCCTTGGACGCGACGGAGAGCTTGCGCCACTTCTTGAGCATCTGCTGCAGCCGCACGATCTCCGTGATCTTGTTCGACTTCTTGCCCCCGAGCTGCTCCATTTCCGGCGCTCCGAGGGAAGATCTTCGGGCGGTGGTTTTACGAGAGAGCGAGAGCGTTTCCTTTCTCCTTCTACGGGATATCGGGCTTTGGTTTGGGTGCGCCGTTGCTGTTGTGCTGGTTGCGCTGCTTGGGGGGCGTTCGTCGAGGGGGGCATTTAAAGGGCGAGGGGTCTGGTGGGGCCCACCTTAATTGTAGGGTTTTCGTTGGGTGGGGAGTAGCGGCAGTTTCTACTGTTTTTTTATTTTATATGATGATGATGACTGTGGATTTTTATTTCTCTGATCTCTCTGAATAATGGAGTAGTTAATTACGTTGAGATGAGGTTTGTGAATGCCAGTTCGAAGCATCTGAATAGACCTGCGTTTGTTATTGCCACCTTGGGGAAATGTGTGCTGGCCTGCAACTGCCTGGCGAAAATTTAACCAAGATTCTTTTGCTGTTCACGCAGTGTCATGTGTTGCGCTTTGACTTGAATTTGTGGACGGTTAGCCTTTTTATCCAAGGTAGTAGTAGATCGGAATGAAGTACTACTCGTAACCCTCTGGGATTTTTACTCTTACCATTTTCTTTTGGTCCCCGAAGGAGTAGCTTCTTGTTATTAACCGAAAGTTTGTTATAGGTGAAAGTGCATAAAAACAATTTTTTCTAACTATATTTTTGCGGAAAAGGATCTGGATCTATTATAAAGGTTCACTGAATGTGCAAAGCACCTCAAACATGATAAGAATTACATCGAGGCTCATGGATCACCGAATGACCACTACCGCTACTAGAACGAGCCGCCGACCTGTCATTATTGCCACTCCCTTAGCAGAGCCGGCTTGACCATATCAATGACAGTCGGGAAATCCTGGTGCACATGCCCATAAGTATCAGCGTCCCAAAGTTGCAACCGTTGGCATTGAACCCATAAATTGATCATCCAAATCTCATCGTCTTGCACGTACATCAAGAAACCCTAACATCACCATCCCAATGAGACGACATGTTCTACACTGGAGGTCCATCGACTCTATCCTGGTGGACCAGCTCGAAGAAGAATTGCCACCATCCGCCATGGCGTCGCCCCCGCGAGGACTAAAAAACCTAACGTAACGTATTGGCTGGATCGAGGCACCAGGAATCCCCCTCCCCTCGCTGGCCACCAGAGCGGCAGACGGATGAGATGGTAGTCCATGGGCTCGTCAACGAAGCCTGGAGAGAACGAAGTTTCGCCGTAGCCACCGCAATAGAAGGGGAAGGGATAGATAGCCATGGACAATACTTTGGTTATCGAGCTTTTCTTGGGACAAATCATTACACTCCTCAAACACCGAAAATATAATGTTACAATAATTTTATCTCGAGCGGATAAAAAATATCAGTAGAAAAGTAATAGACTTTTTTGTTTTTGTTTTTGGAGCTGAATAGTAATGGACTCTTAACCAGCCGTATACTCCCAGGCTTTTGTGACGACTCTTGACCGTGGTCTCCGCCTCTTGAATAGCCCTGGAGAGATCCTCTGTAAAAGCACCGGCTTCCTTGATCCTCTCTGCCTTCTTAACAATCGTCCGATATGTTTTTGTCTTTGCGCTTTGGCGTTGTAGATAGGGTAGCTAGGGTTAGGTTTAGGGCTTTCGGCGGCGGTGCTGAGGTGGCATCGATGTTGTCGAGGAGAATAAGGATCGTTCGGCTCCTTGTCCACCATCCCGGCGGCGTTTTCATCGTCGGCGGTGAGGAGAGCGAGGTGTGACTTGGTCGCTGTCCCTCTGGGGCGGTAGATCCTGGTCTTGGGTCCTCGGGTGCTGGCGGTGTGACGGTGGCGCTGTTGACTCAGCGGGTTTTTGTTTCTCAGCTATGTCCCTGTTGCAGCGACACCGTCATTGCGGAGCTTGGGGAGGTTGTGGGCCTCGTGGAGGCCATGTGTGGGTGGATCGATGGGATTCTCAGATCGGTGGCTTCGAATCCGGCGTTGACGGCCGCTTCTTTGGCATGTGTTGGCAGTGATGACTTCCCGTCCTCGTTAGACTACAAGTGTTGGAAATATGCCCTAGAGGCAATAATAAATTGGTTATTATCATATTTCCTTGTTCATGATAAACGTCTATTATCCATGCTAGAATTGTATTGATCGGAAAATTAGATACATGTGTGGATACATAGACAATACCGAGTCCCTAGTGAGCCTCTACTAGACTAGCTCGTTGATCAAAGATGGTTAAGGTTTCCTAACCATAGACATGAGTTGTCATTTGATAACGAGATCACATCATTAGTAGAATAATGTGATGGACAAACCCAACCGTAAACTTAGCATCAGATCGTTTAGTTATTTGCTATAGTTTTCTTCATGTCAAGTATCTGTTCCTTCGACCATGAGATCATGCCACTCCCGGATACCGGAGGAATGCCTTGTGTGCTATCAAACGTCACTTCATAACTGGGTGATCATAAAGGTGCTCTACAGGTATCTCCGAAGGTGTCTGTTGGGTCGCATGGATCGAGACTGGGATTTGTCACTCTGTTTGACGGAGAGGTATCTCTGGGCCCTCTCGGTAATATGGGCATCCAGTTCCCGCTATTGGTTATTGACCGGAGAGGTGTCTCGGTCATGACTATATGATTCCCGAACCCGCAGGGTCGCACGCTTAACGTTCGTTGACGCTAGAGTAGTATTGGGATATTTGATGATTGGTAACCGAATATTGTTCGGAGTCCCGAATGAGATCCCGGAGGTCACAAGGAGTCTCGGAAAGGTCGGGAGGTAAACATTTATATATGGAAAGTTGTTTTCACGGTTCCGGAAAAAGTTTCAGTTTTTTCGGTATTGTACCGGGAAGCTTCCAGAAGGTTCCGAAAACTTCCAGAGGAGTCCGGAAGTCCACCAAGGGTTCCACCACGTCCCAAGGGTCAGCATGGGCTGAGGGGAGGCGCCATCGCCTTATTGGGCCAGGCGCACACAAGTCCCTCAAGGCCCATGCAGTTGGGAAAGGTGGAAAGTCCACCTTTGTATGGAAGGGAAGGAGGAGGACTAGGATTCCACCTCCTCCCTCCTTGGCTGCGCCCTAGGGTTTGGAGGGGCTGTTCCCCACGCCCCTCCACCTATATATAGAGGGGAGGGGCACCCCAAGAGGACAGACAAAGCCCTTGGCGCCCCTCTCTCTCCCGTTACACCGTAGTTCCACTGCCTCGTCCCGACGACACTTAGCGAAGCGTTGTCGGTGGTCCACCACCACGCCGCCGTGTTGGTTGTGATACCATCTACTTCTCCTCTTCCTCTTGCTTGATCAAGAAGGAGGAGACGTCATTGAGCCGCATGTGTGCTAAACTCGGAGGTGCCGTCCGTTCGGCACTAGATCGGTTGGATCGTGATCGGATCGCGAATAGTACGACTACATCAACCGCGTTATATACGCTTCCGCTTAGCGATCTACAAGGGTATGTAGATGCTCTCCCCCTCTTGTAGCTATGCATCTCCATGGATAGATCTTGCGTGTGCGTAGAATTTTTTTTGTTTCCCATGCAACGTTACCCAACAGTGGCATCATGAGTCAAGTCTATGCGTAGATGATATGCACGAGTAGAACACAAAGGAGTTGTGGGCGGTGACGTTCATATTGCTTACCACCAATGTCTTATTTTGATTTGGCGGTATTGTGGGATGAAGCGGCTTGGACCAACCTTACATGTCCACGTACATGAGACCGGTTCCACCGACTAACATGCAACTTGCTTTGCATAAAGGTGGTTGGCGGGTGTCTGTCTCTCCCAGTTTAGTTGAATCGAATTTCACTATGGCGGTCCTTGCAGAAGGTTAAAACAACAATTTGATAATCACCGTTGTGGTTTTGCGTAGGTAAGAATGGTTCTTGCTAGTTGCCCGTAGCAGCCACGTAAAACTTGCAACAACAAAGTAGAGGATGTCTAACTTGTTTTTGCAGGGTATGTTGTGATGTGATATGGTCAAGACGTGATATGATATATGTTGATGTATGAGATGATCATGTTTTGTAATAAGTTCATGACTTGCATGTCCATGAGTACGACAACCGGCAGGAGCCTTAGGGTTGTCTTTAATTTATTGTATGACCTCCGTGTCAATCACTAAAGCACCATGTAATTGCTTTGCTTCATCGCTATGCGTTAGCAATAGTCGTAGAAGCAATAGTTGGCGAGACGACCCCGACGCAATGATGGAGATCAAGGTGTCGCGTCAGTGACGATGGAGATCATGCCGTTGCTTCGGAGATGGAGATCAAAAGCACAAGATGATGATGGCCATATCATGTCACATATTTTGATTGCATGTGATGTTTATCCTTTATGCATCTTATTTTGCTTAGAACGACGGTAGCATTATAAGATGATCCCTTCACTTAATTTCAAGATAAAAGTGTTCTCCCTGAGTATGCACCATTGCTAAAGTTCGTCATTTCGAAGCACCTCGTGATGATCGGGTGTGATAGACTCTACGTTCACATACAATGGGTGTAAGCCAGTTTTACACATGCAGAATACTTGGGTTAAACTTGACGAGCCTAGCATGTACATACATGGTCTCGGAACAGTGGAGACCGAAAGGTCAAACGTGAGTAATATAGTAGATATGATCAACATAGAGATGTTCACCATTGAAGACTACCCCATCTCACGTGATGATCGGACATGGGTTAGTTGATTTGGATTATGTATCACTTAGACAACTTGAGGGATGATGATTTAAGTGGGAGTTCATTAGTAATTTGATTAATTGAACTAATTATCATGAACATAGTCAAAATGTCTTTGCAAATTATGTTGTAGATCAATAGCTCACGCTGTAGCTCCCTTGTATTTTGATACGTTCCTAGAGAAAGCTAACTTGAAAGATGATGGTAGCAACTACACAGACTAGGTCCGTAACTTGAGGATTATCCTCATTGCTGCACAGAAGGCTTATGTCCTTGATGCGCCGCTCGGTGTGTCACCCCTCAAGTGTTGTCTGTGGATGTTGTGAACATCTGGCAGGCACGTTCTGATGACTACTTGATAGTTTAGTGCGTCATGCATTATGGCTTAGAATTGAGGCTCCACAAACATTTTGAATGCTATGGAGCATATGAAATGTTCCAAGAGCTGAAATTGGAATTTCAGGCTCATGCCCAACTTGAGAGGTATGAGACCCCTGACTAGTTCTTTGCTTGCAAGATGGAGGAGAATAGCTCAGCTAGTGAGCATGTGCTCAGAATGTCTGGGTGCTACAATCGCTTGAATCAAGTGGGAGTTAATCTTCCAGATAAGATAGTGATTGACAGAGTTCGCCAGTCACTATCACCAAGCTACTAGAGCTTCGTGATGAACTATAACATGCAAGGGATGGAGATGATCCCAGAGCTGTTCACAGTGCTTAAGGCCGCGAAGGTAGAAATCAAGTAGGATCATCAAGTGTTGATGGTTAACAAGACCATTGGTTTCAAGAAGGGCAAGGGCAGAAGGGAAACATCATGAATGGCAAGCCAGTTGCCGCTCCAGTGAAGAAACCCAAGGTTGAACCCAAACCCGAGACTAAGTGCTTCTATTGTAAGGGGAACAGTCACTGGTAGCGAAACTACCCCAAATACTTGGTAGATAAGAAGGCTGGCAACTTCAACAAAAGTATATTTGATATACGTGTTATTGATGTGCACCTTACTAGTACTCCTAGTAGCACCTGAGTATTAGATACCGGTTCAGTTTGGTAACTCGAAACAAAAGCTGCAGAATAAACGGAGACTAGCTAAGGGCGAGGTGACGATGTGTGTTGGAAGTATTTCCAAGGTTGATGTGATCATCATCGCACGCTCCCTCTACCTTCGGGATTAGTGTTGAACCTAGATAAATGTTATTTGGTGTCTGCGTTGAGCATGAACATGATTAGATCGTGTTTATTGCAGTACGGTTATTCATTTAAGTCAGAGAATAATGGTTATTCTGTTTACATGAATAATACCTTCTATGGTCATGCACCCATTGTGAATGGTTTATTGAATCTCGATCGTAGTGATACACATACTCATAATATTGATGCCAAAAGAAGCAAAGTTGATAATGATAGTGCAACATACTTGTGGCACTGCCGTTTAGGTTATATTGGTGTAAAACACATGAAGAAACTCCATGCTGATGGACTTTTGTAATCACTTGATTATGAATCATTTGATACTTGTGAACCATGCCTCATGTGTAAGATGGCTAAAACTCCGTTCTCCGGAACAATGGAGCGAGCTAATGACCTATTGGAAATAATACATACCGATGTATGCGGTCCGATGAGTGTTGAAGGACGCGGTAGGTATCGTTATTTTCTAACCTTCACAGATGATTTACGTAGATATGGGTATATCTACTTGATTAAACACAAGTCTAAAATATTTGAAAAGTTCAAAGAAGTTCAGAATGAAGTGGAGAATCATCATAACAAGAAAATAAAATTTCTACGATCTGATCGCGGAGGTGAATATTTGAGTTACGAGTTTGGCCTTCATTTAAAACAATGTGGAATTGTTTCGCAACTCACGCCACCTGGAACACCACAGCGTAATGGTGTGTCCGAACGTCATAACCATACTTTATTAGATATGGTGTGTTCTATGATGTCTCTTACCGATTTGCCTTTATCATTTTGGGGTTATGCATTAGAGACAGCCGCATTCACATTAAATAGGGCACCGTCTAAATCCGTTGAGATGACACCGTATGAACTGTGGTTTGGCAAGAAACCTAAGTTGTCGTTTCTTAAAGTTTGGGGACGCAACGCTTAAGTCAAAAAGTTTCAGTCTGATAAGCTCGAACCCAAAGCGGAGAAGTGTGTCTTCATAGGATACCCTAAAGAAACTATTGGGCATACCTTCTACCGCAGAACCGAAGGCAAGATCTTTGTTGCTAAGAAAGGGTCATTTCTAGAGAAGGCGTTTCTCTTGAAAAAAGTGAGCGAGAGAAAAGTAGAACTTGATGAGGTAATTGTACCTCCTCTCAAATTGGAAGGTAGCTCATCACAAAAAACAGTTCCCGTGATGCCTACACCAACCGAAGAGGAAGCTAATGATAATGATCATGAAACTTCGGATCAAGCTAGTACTGAACCTCATAGGTCGACCAGAACACGTGCCACACCAGAGTGATACGGTAATCCTGTCCTGAAAGTCATGTTGTTAGAAAACCACTACTGCAGGATGGTCCAAACACGACAGTCCAATCAGAGACCCTTCGACGAAACTGTGTGCGATGCATCAATCACAAACGGTGATGTAATAAAACCGTCAAAAAAGATGCAAAACGTTTGCGATGGCGGTGACATCAAACACGGTTCATATTGGAGTTGTGTGTGTGATGCGTGGCAAATGGTTAATCCAGCAGAACTATTTGCGATGAGGCAGAACAACAGAAATGGGCAGCCAGATGAGGGTGTGTGCGATATACGGCATACAGTTCACTAGGATGAACTATGCGTGATTAGGCAACACAATACAAACGGTTCAACTGAACAAGATGTGTGTGATACGCGGCAAACAGGTCCATAATCAAAAATGTGTGCGAAGACCAATAATAACACAGACGATTGCTGCTAATAAGCCGTGTGATTTGCTCTGTCTACAGAAGAATAACATATATATATATATAACTGAAATAAACATCCAATTACATAAGTGACTATACAGATCATTCGCACACACCTCAATAAACAATTGTATGCATTCTAAACTAGGAGAAACGATCGTCTAGTCATCTACTTCTTGTGACGCTCCGGCCACTGCTCTGTAGCTCGATCCCTCGTCTGGGGCAGGAAGAAGACACTTCCTCATGTCAACGATCCGCATGTACATCTCGTAGCTTGTGTACGCGTCCTTGGCCGCGTACTTGACGTGTTGTTCATCCAGTCTCTCATGCCAGACACTGTGCCAGGCGGTCTTGTCCTTCTTGCTCTCATCCTTCATCTTCATGTAGTAGGGGTCGATGATGGTCGAGGCGAGGTCAACCAGGGAGTTCTGTTTATTGTTGTCACTGCCCCAGACCTTGTAGTGGTCCTGGATGTTGACAAGATTCTGGCATTTGAAGCCCGAAACCTTGAGCGCTTTTAGATCGTTGGTGGTGTCCACCGTAGCGAAACAGTAGTCAGAACTATTGATAAACCTGGAGAAACGCTCGCAAGGCCTTGTGGCCAGGTGGTAGTGGTAGACGAGGACGTCATGTCGCATGCACAACTGGGTGACGAAAACCTTCTGATCGTGCCCGGCACGACCGGTGGTGTACTCGAGGTCGAAGCCGACCACTTGGTACTTGTCCTCAGCAAGCAACTGCTCCATAGTTTGGATGCAGCTCTCCACCAAGACCGGCTCGTTCGTGTACACCACCGAGAGGGCCTTCCCCCTCACGTGGGTGTCCACTATGTGATGCGTGGTGAACTGCCCACCGTTGTCGTCGTCGGCCGCTGGGAGCGCCATTGGAGCCACGAAAAGCGCCATTGGAACCGCTGGATGTCCTCTCTGTATGTGTCGTCGTGGGTGTGCTTATTGTGTCATGTGGCGCGAGAGATGAAGGTAAATGGCCGCAGGAATAAATGGGGGCCGGGCGGCCTGGATTCTTGGAGCGTCCGCATGGCAGTTTTTGCAGCGGGTAACTGCATCGTGGCGCCGCGCCCGGCGCAACCGCATGCACACGAACGTGCGTGATCGTGCGCCGGCCCCAAACAATGGCAGCGCGCGTGGAGGGACAAGGGCAGAGCACCCGGAGGGACGCGAGAGCAGAGCGCGCGCGGCGAGACGCGAGCAGAGCGCGTCGCGGCCGCCTCAACCGCAAGCAACCACACGCATAGAGCAGTTGAACACGCAGGAAATGGTCGTCTACAAGCCAACAGTTGCGTCGCTGCGTAGAGAGCGGCAGTGTGCTACTACCGCCGTCTTGGTCTATTAGTCCCCTTTATATTATGTGCTATATTCTGACCTTAAATTTAACCAACAAAATGTTAATGCATGTTACAAAAATTATATAATTAGAAACTATGTTCAAATACGAATCCAACGATATAATCTCTGGCGACATGCATTCGTATTTTATTAGTTAAATCTCTAGTCAAAATTTGGCACAAAAATACATAGACGACTTATAAACCAGGACGAGGGTAGTAGGTAATTTAATCGCAAACATTTTTATTTTATTAACCGCATGTGTACGTGTCCTTTCGTCCTCCTCTCGCATGTCTTGTCACCCCGCTGCCGCAGACGGCTTTGAGCGCAAGCTTGAGCAGCGCGCGGGGGCATTCTTTTGGCCAAACGGTGGTGAGCCCGTTCCCGCACAAGCTTCTCGCCCGACTCGATGAAATCCCCCAAAATCCCAATGCTTACCGGCCTACTATATAAACCCTCACGGCCGGCGAGTCCTGCGTCACATTTTCCCCTCCCTCCCTGTATCTTATCTTGTCAGCTTCTCCCACAATCGCCAATGGCACCGGTCCGTCGTCATCGCTCAGCCACTCCGCCGTCATCAGAGGACAGCTCCAGCTGGGAGGCTACACCGCGACGGCGTAGTCCCCGGTGTAATGTACTGCGCGTGGCGTCCCTGTTGGGTGTGTGCGGAACACCCACCACACGCTCCGCCACCGCTGCCCGTCGGCAGCTGTTGCCGGCTGCCGTTGCCGCCACCCCACCGTCTGCCACCGTGGCCGCCACACCACCGTCGAAAGCCAGGGCCATCGCCCGCTCCGCCGCGGCAGCCCGAAGGCGGGAGGTGGCCGTCGTGGCCGCCACCCCACTGCCGGCCACCGTGGCCATCACCCGCTCCGCCGCCGCAGCCCGAAGGCGGGAGGTGGTGGTCGTGGCCGCCACCCCATCGTTGGCCGCCGTGGCCGCCAGCCCACCGTCGACCGCCGGGGTCATCACCCGCTCCGCCACTGCCGCTTGAAGGTGGGAGGCGGAGGTGGAGGCCCGCACGTGCGTCAGCGACCTTGTGCGCTACATCGAGTTCCTGTGGGAGGAGGAGGAGCGCCTTGTCGAGCACGCAAAGAGCCTTACCGCCGCCGTGGCCGCAGCACACACCACCGCAGAGGCGAGGAATCAGGAGATCTACGAGGAGAACCACCGCTTCGAGAGGGGTCGTCTGGAGCGGCATAGGGCGTTCGAGGTGAGCGTCGCTGAAGGTGCAGCAGCGGCAGGCACCGTATTGCAGTTGTCCAGCTCATCGGTAGGCTCCTCCTCCTCTGCCTCTTACTGAGCGCGCTCGACAGAGGAGAGGCTGCCGGAAGTAGTACAAAGCCCCTCCGTAGTAGTAGTATTTAGGAGCTATTTTGTTCAGTTCATCTGACTATAGATGTGGTGGAACTGTACAACGTACTTAAAATTAGCTAGTATATATAGTTGAACTAGCTATTTCAGTAGGTGGTTGGCAACAATTGGGGAAAAGTTTGGTCGGTTCAGCTGTCGAGTTGAACTGTTTGTATAAAGAACGACTGCTTAATCTATGAATGAAATCTATGCTTAATTACTGAATTTCAGTTGCAAAAATTAGATAGTGCTAGTGATTTTTAGCTGCTTATTTTGACAAATCGCAGTGTTACAAGGTTGACAAATGGCAATGTTACTAGATCAAAAAATGTCAATCTTTCCAGTTTGACGAATGGCAATATACCCAATATGACAGATGCAAATCTTACCAAATTGTCTGTACGTGGTTGCACACGGGTCATCCAAAACAACCGTTTGCGTTGAAGAGATGTACAAATCCTGCTCGGCACATTTTCTCTTTTCTCTTGGCTTAGCGC
The DNA here is from genome assembly GCA_011799875.1 of Thinopyrum elongatum. Taxonomy (NCBI): domain Eukaryota; kingdom Viridiplantae; phylum Streptophyta; class Magnoliopsida; order Poales; family Poaceae; genus Thinopyrum; species Thinopyrum elongatum. Next base: position 583,633,165 of record CM022298.1, read on the forward strand.
CGAAGTCTGTCTTTGCATACCGTATTCAACCTGAACCGTTTGCGTTGAAGAGATGCACAAATCCTGCGCTGTGAATTTTTCCTTGACTTACTGGGGAAGACCATAGCTCTCACTTTGCATACGGGTGTTCTATCTAAAACGTTTGCGATCAAGAGCTACACAAATCCTGCTCGTCACATTTTCCCTTGGCTTCCTGGGGAAGCTGTCGGTTTGCATACGGGTGTTCTAACTAAAACGTTTGCGATGAGTGTTTTATATTTAAAAACCATTGATGTTTTTTTAAAAGAAAATCGTTTGATAAGTCCGTACATTAAGAGAGAAAAACGCAAGTTTGTTCAAACCATATCTTTCATTCAGTCACGCTGCGAATTTATATTCATATGATCGAGATACAGTATTAAACCCAAAAAAACTATTTCCGGCGGCGGCGGAGGCGGCGTGCCGCGCTGGCGTTGTCGTTGTCGTCCTCCGGGACGCCGTTGTTGAAGTCTTCAAGGCAGCACAGAATGTTCTTCACTTGGAAATCAAACATCATGTCGCCGCGCGATCGACGTGCGGGGCGCGGGAGGACGGCAACTGGCGGCGCTGTGAGGTAGCGATCGACGACGGTGTCCCATGCCGCTGAGGGGGGCGCGTGCACGGGCACGGGCGCGGCGGGCGCAGGGAAACGCACAGGGACCAGCGCCGCGCTGGGTGCAGGGGAGCGCACGGGCACGGGCGCTGGCGCTGGCATGTACTCGAGCTCGCGTGGGTCCGCGGAGACCTCGCTGACGCCCGCGGCTTCCAGCTCTGCGATAGTGCTTGGCGACCAGCCCGTCAATGCTACGGGGATGGTCACTGGCGTGGGCACGAGGATGGGAGCTGGGACGGGGCAGCAACCGCCGTGGCCAGCTCGTTCAGGGCCATGTCCATGAGGCCCCAATCCTCCTTATTTTCTATTTTCTCCGGCTCGGAGTCGACTTCACCAAACTTGAAGACTAGTGGCAGATGATCCTTCTGCGCCATGGCGTTGGTGGAGGTCTGCGGGAGGGAGGGGAATGGGAGGTGAACAGTAAGGCTGCCCGTATTAAATAGCGGCTCGGGCGCCATTAATGGAGAGGATGCGAGCAAGGCGGGCGGCCATGGAAGTCAAAGGGCTAGCTTCCTAGTGAGCATGTGCAGCGTACAGCTCGCACGCTTCCCGGTGAGCCTGCGCATTGGAGGACAGCTTGAACGCTTCTCGGTCAGCCTGCGCACCGGACTGCGCTCGCACGCCTCCCATTCAGTCAAGCAGCTATCCGCATGGCACCTCCTATAGCCATTAAAAGAGAGACACATGGCGTCACGTGAATGGTTAACAGAACGCACACGATTTAAATTATACAAACGTTTGAGATGTTAAAGTCGCAGCTATTTGTTTCAAAATGCCTTTGTTGGCTGTTATTCGAGTGCGCCTTCTCTCAAAATGGACACGAAAAATACCACAGCATGTCGGGTGCCATTCCATGATAGCATGCCAAGTTTCATGAATTTCAAATGAGTTTTGGATTTACTAGAATTTTAAAACAAAGTATCTCAATGTTTTGCCTGCAATCAACAGTGCCCTGGTGTTTGAAATTCATTCCCATTTATTGCATGGGACCTAAGCATGCACCCAAGGACACATTTGATATGTCAACCCATTTTTCTGCACTGGAGCATGTGCATGTAGTTCAAATTTGAATTATGCACATAAAATGCCTAGAAAACCCAGTTAATGTATAAAAATGTCCAAGCGAACCCCGAAAAATCCCAAAAATTGACACAACACTCCTGTCGTTCTATGTTGACACTAGAAGAATTTTGAAAGCAAGAAGAGGCAATGTATATCGTTTCGTCCCCAAAGGTGGCACGTTCCCTACCGAAACCATCAGGCTTGTTGTGAGAAGCTCTGGTTTGCGAGAAACTTATACCCAAACCTGCCCCAAATGGGACAAATTTTTTACCACAGCATGTTGATGCCGCTCCATGATAGCATGTCAAGTTTCATGAACTTCAGACGAGTTTTGGATTTACTAAAATTTAAAAACCCTGTATCTCAATGTTTGCGGCCGAGCGACGGTGGCAAGGTGTTTGACATTCATTCCCATTTCTTGCATGGGACCTAAGCATGCAACCAAGGACACATATTTCATTTTTCAACTAATTTACATGCACTGGAGCATGTGCCTGTCGTTCAAATTTGAATTATGCACATAAATGCATAGAAAACTCAGTTAATGTATCAAAATGTCCAAACGAACCCCGAAAAGTTTCTAAAATTAACACAACACTCATGTTGTTCTATGTTGACACTAGAAAAAAAATCAAGAAGAGGCAACGGATATCGTTTCGTCCCCAAAGGTGGCACGTTCCCTACCGAAATCATCAGGCTTGTTGTGAGAAGCTCTTGTTTGCGAGAAGCTTATACCCAAACCTGCCCCAAATGGGACAATTTTTTTACCACAACATGATGTCGCTCCATGATAGCATGTCAAGTTTCATGAACTTCAGACGAGTTTTGGATTTACTAGAATTTAAAAACCATGTATCTCAATGTTTGCGGCCGAGCGACAGTGACAAGGTGTTTGACATTCATTCCCAATTCTTGCATGGAACCTAAACATGCAACCAAGGACACAGATTTGATTTTTCAACCAATTTACATGAACTGGAGCATGTGCCTATACTTCAAATTTGAATTATGCATATAAATGCATAGAAAACTCAGTTAATGTATAAAAATGTCCAAACGAACCCCGAAAAATTCCTAAAATTAACACAACACTCATGTTGTTCTATGTTGTAACTAGAAAAAAATTGAAATCAAGAAGAGGCAACAGATATTGTTTCATCCAAAAAGGTGAAATGTTCCCTACCGTAACCATGAGGCTTATTGTGAGAAGCTCTGATTTGTGAGAAGCTTATACCCCAACCTGCCCCAAATGGGACAATATTTTTACCACGGCATGTTGATGCCGTTCCATGCTAGCATGTCAAGTCTCATAAATTTCAGACGCGTTTTTGATTTACTAGAATTTAAAAACCATGTATCTCAATGTTAGCGGCCGAGCGACGGTGGCAAGGTGTTTGACATTCATTCTCATTTCTTGCATGGGACTTAATTAAGCATGCAACCAAGGACACACATTTCAATTTTGAACCCATTTATATGCACTAGAGCATGTGCATGTAGTTCAAATTTGAATTATGCACATCAATGCCTAGAAAACTCAGTTAATGTATAAAATATCCAAGCAAACCCCGAAAAATCCCAAAAATTGACACAACACTCCTGTTGTTTTATGTTGACACGAGAAAATTTTTGAAAGTAAGAAGAGGTAACAGATATCGTTTCGTCCCCCAAGGTGGCACGTTCCCTACCGAAACCATCAGGCTTGTTGTGAGAGAAGCTCTGGTTTGCGAGAAGCTTACACCCAAACCTGCCCCAAATGGGACAATATTTTTACCACGACATGTCGATGCCGTTCCATGATATCATGTCAAGTTTCATGAATTTCAGACGAGTTTTCGATTTACTAGAATTTTAAAACCATGTATCTCAATGTTAGCGGCCGAGCGACAGTGTCAAGGTGTTTGACATTCATTCTCATTTCTTGCATGTGACCTAAGCTTGCAACCAAGGACACACATTTGATTTTTCAACCCGTTTTTATGCACTGGAGCATGTGCATGTAGTTTAACTTCGAATTATGCACATAAATGCCTAGAAAACTCAGTTAACATATAAAAATGTCAAAACGATCCCCAAAAAATTTCAAAATTTAACACGACACTCCAGTTGTTCTATGTTGACACCAGGAAAAAATTGAAAGCAAGAAGAGGCGACGAATATCATTTTGTCCACAAAGGTGACACGTTTCCCTAACGGAACCATGAGGCTTCTTGTGAGAAGCTCTGGTTTGTGAGAAACTTATACCATAACCTGCCCCAAATGGGACAATATTTTTTACCCCAGCATGTTGATGCCATTCCATGTTAGCATGCCAAGGTTCATGAATTTTAGATGGGTTTTGGATTTACTAGAATTACAACAGCAAGTACCTCAACGTTTGCCGGAGAGCCACGGTGTTGTGGTGTTCGAAATTCATCCCCATTTCTTGCATGGGACATAAGCATAAACCCATGGACACATATATGATTTTACAACCCATGTTGGTGCACCGGAGCATGTGCATGTAGTTTAATTTTGAATTGGGCACCTGAAATGGCTAGAAAACCAAGTTAATGTATAAAAATGTCCAAACGAACCCTGAATAATTCCAATTTTTTTACGACACACCTATAGTTGCATGTTCACTGCAGATAAAAGTTCTAACAATTCAAACACCCTCCATTACCGCTGTGACCCCATTATGTAATTCAAATCATGATGAAAAATCAAGTAGATCGCACACAGTTTATTATCACCAACCGTGTGAGATGCAGTACAAAATATCTGGGAGCACCGTCAGAGTATAGTACGCCTATGGCTTACGCGAGAAGGTGCGTCGGCTACAGTCCACAGCCGGCATGTCAAGCACACTAGCTCGCTCGACAAATATCATTTCACTGTTCAATCGTAGCCGGTGAAAGATGGGGACGTGGACCCGCGTCGTGAGGGCAACTTCGGCGGCCCACTCCGGTGAGAGCGCGGCCGCAGCCGCCATGCGCGTGCTAACAAGGTGCATGAGCGCGGCCGCAATCTGCGACCGGGCGGCGAAGGCAGCCCAAACGACCGCTATTGCTTCTCAGGTGGCAGCAGCAACATCTGCCTCGGGGATGGCAACTGGCGAGAGCGGCACAACAGCTGTCCGTTCCACAGCGGCGGCCTTAGCCCTGACTGAGGCCGCCCACGACCATGTCGAGGCCGCCCACGCCCAGCTCGTGGCGGCCTTTTCCAAAGAGAAGGCGGATGTGGATGGCGAGATGCTTGCCGAGTATGGTGCGATGGATGCCATGGAGACCCTTCCCCAGGAGACTGTCGGGCGCGAGCTGGACATGGAGGAGGCGGCAGAGATCGACGAGCACCAGCCGTAGTAGTACTCTTTGTTTTTTTTAATTAAGAGCGCCGGTCTTTAATTTGTTAGAGTAATGTTTAGGTCAGCTAGCTCTGTTTAATTGCTGAACTTGCTCGATTAAGAAGTGTGGGTGTGTTGTAGTCTCCTTTGTGTACCCAAATTATTCAATGACGAGGATGACCACTGTAACCAGGGAAATTCGAACCAAAATTTTTAACGTTCAAACTCATCACACACGGGTTAAGCTATATGAATCGTTGTGATGTTCACATATCGTACACAGTGCTGAATAAGGGACCGTGTCTGATGACACTTTGCGCGCCAGTTTTTTCGCTGCATCGATTCAAAATTTTCGGCTTCCGCGAAAAAATCTACCTCCCTGCCCCCCTCTTACCAAAAGCCACATTTCCCCTATTTCCGCCTTCCTTTCCAAGTTGAAACCTTCACTCCTTGCTTGCAGCGTTGCCTCCTCGCCAGCGACCCTCCTTCACGCTGCTCGGCCTTGTCTATCCAGGCAGGTAATCCACACCCGACCCCCATCCTCCTCCTCCTTCCACATCCCACATGCCCCGACCGCCGGCGCGACACCTTCCACCCAAATCACCGACCCCTCCCCCAAATAGGCGCCGCCCTAAGCCATGGTGCACGTAGTATAGCTAGGAGCTCAAGGAGCATTTGGCAGCGGAGAAGCAAATCGTGGCCGCACGCGTGGATGAGGTCGCGATGGCTGCCATTCATGCTGACCCTCAGATCTTGGAGGAGCACCTCGCCGTTGAGGCCACCGTCGACGCCTCGCGCACCAACGCCGCGATGCGGTTGGCTGCTTTAAACGACAGTTCATGGCGTTTTCTCGAGGTCACCCTCGCTGCCTTCGACGAAGACTACGAGGTGTTTTCTCAGCGTGCACGTGCTTACCTCAACTCAAGAGCCAGCAGGTTGGTGCCTAGAGCGGCTCAGGCAACTCACCACTACGACGAGGGCACCCACGATGTGGAGGCCTCGCCCTCTTCCATGTCCAAGGAGCCAATCATCATTGATATCTCTGACGATGAGGAGTAGCTTGTCTTATTAGCTCACTATAAGGCCCATGTTCAGTTTGCTAGCTACGCCGGTTAAGCATGCTCGGTTTACCCGTTGCATGTGCAGCTCCTGCCTTTCCTTAACAAATTCTAGTGAATTGTGCTATCTACTTTTACCATGCAATCTGTTGCTCTAGTGTATATGTTCTATATGTCGTGCAGTGTGGTGCTCACTTATTAACTGTTTGGTTAATTAGTTTTCGTCTTCAGTTAACTGTTTGGTTCAATTCTGCAAATATGAAGTTCAATTCTTCAGGCTACAATTTTGTATTGTCTTCCATGTGAGAAATAAATCGAATTTATCTTTACAAAATACATGAGAAACAAATACAATTGCTATATTTCCAAGTTGTCAAGCATGCTTGGTTTGGTTAACTGTCTGATCTTCTAGTATGTTATACATTGTGCAATGTGGTGCTCAGTTAATGTTTGGTTCATTTGTTGTGGTGTTTAGTTAACTGTTTGGTTTAATTCTGCAATGCGATGTTCAATTGTTGTGGGTGCATTCTGTTATTGTATACCATGTGAGAAATAAATCAAATTTGGCTGTACTAAATACATGAGAAACAAATACAATTGCTATATTTCCAAGTTGTTAAGCATGCTTGGTTTGGTTAACTGTCTGATCTTCTATTAGGAGTATGTTATATTATGCAATGTGGTGCTCAGTTAATGTTTGGTTCATTTGTTGTGGTGTTTAGTTAACTGCTTGGTTCAATTCTGCAATGCGATGTCCAATTGTCGTGGGTAGAATTTTGTATTGTTGTGCATGTGAGGAATAAATCGAATTTGGCTGCACTTAATACATGAGAAACATATACAACTGCTATATTTCCTAGTTCTTGATCATGCTTGGTCTGGATAAATGGGTTTTCCATGTGGCTTGAATTAATCTGATGAATCTGCAATGTGCTTATTTTTCATCAACATATTTTACTGATAGCATGCGAACCCTCACTTAACCTGATGACTAACTACCTTATATGTGTTGCAGGGAAACAATGGGAAGCACTGAGGTTTACAATCGTGGTTTGCACATGCATGGTCCTTTGTCTAATAGCACATTATTGTGCAATTGCAGGAACCATTCTAATATTTAGGTTTTTAACAATTTGGTTTTGCACATGTAGGTCCTGCTGTTAGAGGTTTTGACCCACTGTTTGACCCTTTTTGCATATGGGGAAATGAGTTGTCCATGAATATCAGTCAAGTCAAGAAACTCAGAAAGATTGTTAGAATAAAGAAATTAGCGACAGAAAATAACAAGATCTTTGTCTGCACAATGAAGAAGACGTCAGTTCACTACAAGATGGTACTAACTATTATACCTTGCCTTTTTTTATTCCTTTGCCCCATTTCCAATATAGAGAAGATATTTATGCACATCCTTGTTTTTAGGCCTTTCCAAAGCAGTTCACTAATGATTACCTCTCAAACCACCTGTATGGTCAGGAGGCGAGGAAGGTTTTCATACAACACCCATGGTTCAATATTGAAGTGTTCCTGAAGAGGACGAAGGAGGGACAGTCAATCATCCACAGGCACTGGCCTAAAGTTGCAAAGACCTTCAACATCAATGAAGGCTCAATATTCGCCTTCCGCTTCAGCAATTTTCTAGATGAGATGCATCTGTCTATGTAACGTCTATGATGCTAATTTCGAAAGGTTATAGATGTTGCATGTGAAACTTGGTGCTGGTGCAGTTGTGTAATGGGGTAGCTGAGTGCTGAAGCTATATGATGTTGTACTCTGATGTATTTCAATTATGAAATCCGGCTTCCTTAATATGGAAATGAAATATATTGTGTGCTTAATATGAAATGTCAATTAGATTAATAAATGGATTATTAATAATAGGGCAATTAGCCTGCTAATGGCCAATTAGCCTGCTAATTGGGTTTTTCTATTGCAAACGGTTATTGAGAAAACACCGTGGGCGATGACCTCAGGCAACGCACACAGTTTCTTGGAATAAACCGTGTTGGATCAATGAACAATCACACACGACATCCTCTTGAAAATTGTTTGCGTTAGGCCACCTTGCGCAAACGTTTACCACATAAAAAGTGTGTATGATGGACAGCCTTTGCCACACAGTTTCTTCTACGCACCATGTGTGATGCCTTGAATAACGCAAATGATAAAATTATTAATATCGTGTGCAATGGCAACGCTATCACAAATGATTTAATGGGGAAAATTGTGTGTGATGTACCTGCGAACGGAAACGTTTTCCTTGGAGTGACTGTGTGGGTTGTATATACGAACGGAAACGTACTTCTTGGATTAACTGTGTGGGATGTACATACTAACGGAAATGTATTCCTTGGATTGACTGTGTGGAATGTACATACGAACGGAAACGTTTAGCGGGGACTGACTGTGTGGTACGTACTTACGACCGGAAACGATTTTGCCTATATAATTGTATTTTTTTCCGAGCACAACTGTATGTATAACCGTATTTGATCGCTCACCGGTCGCACACGGCCTCATTTTGCCGAGCGTGTGTGCCAGGAGGGCATATCCCCGACGGTTTCTGGGTTGTGTGGGAAGGACCCCCCTATCGCAGTCACTCACTTGGCGATGGTTCGAAACGCCGTTGCGGAAAGGGGTTAAAAACTGTTTGTATAGCACCTCGCTGTACCAGTGAACGGCGAACCTATGAACTATGAGGAAGCTATGATGAGCCCAGATTCCGACAAATGGCTTGAGGCCATGAAGTCTAAGATAGGATCCATGTATGAGAACAAAGTGTGGACTTTGGTGGACTTGCCCGATGACCGGCAAGCCATTAAGAATAAATGGATCTTCAAGAGGAAGACGGACGCTAATGGTAATATCACTGTCTACAAAGCTCGACTTGTCGCAAAAGGTTTTTCGACAAGTTCTAGGGGTTGACTACAATGAGACTTTTGTTGGGGAACATTGCATGGAAAAAAAAACTATGCACATGCAAGATCTATCAAGGAGATGCATAGCAACAAGAGGGGAGAGTGTGTCTACATACCCGTGTAGACCATAAGCGGAAGCATTTAACAACGCGGTTGATGTAGTCGAACTTCTTCGCGATCCGACCGATTGAGTACCGAACGTACGGCACCTCCGCGTTCAGCACACGTTCAGCTCAGTGACGTCCGCGCCTTCTTGATCCAGCAAGACGGCGAGGTAGTGGATGAGTTCCGGCAGCACGACGGTGTGGTGACGGTGATGGTGAAGTTATCTCCGCAGGGCTTTGCCTAAGCACTACAAAAATATGACCGGGGGTGTAAACGATGGAGGGGGGCGCCACACACGGCTAAGCAATTGTTCTTGTTGTGCTAGGCGCCCCCCTCCCACATATATATAGGTGGGGGGAGAGGGGAGGCTGCCAGGAGGCGCCCCAAGTAGACCAAATCCTACTTGGGGCCTTTCCCTGGCCGCGCCCCCCTTCCTTATTTGTCGGAGGGGGAAAGGGAAAGGAGGGAGAGGGAAGGAAGGGGGAGGTCGAATCCCCCCTTTCCTTTCCCACATGGGTTGGCTGCCATAGGGGGCGTGCCAGCCCCCTGTGGGCTGGTGTGCTCCCCTCTAATGGCCCGATAGGCCCATCATCCTCCCGGGGTGTCCGGTACCCCTCCGGTACTCTGATGACTACCCGATACACTCCGAAACACTTCCGGTGTCCGAATATCATCGTCTTATATATCAATCTTTATCTCTCGACCATTTCGAGACTCCTCGTCATGTCTGTGATCTCATCTGGGACTTCGAACAACTTTCGGTCACCAAATCATATAACTCATATAACACTATATCGTCAATGAACGTTAAGCGTGCGGACCCTACGGGTTCGAGAACTATGTAGACATGACCGATACACCTCTCCGGTCAATAACCAATTGCGGAACCTGGATGCCCATATTGGCTCCTACATATTCTACAAAGATCTTTATCGGTCAAACCGTTATGACAACATACGTAATTCCCTTTGTCCATCGGTATGTTACTTGCCCGAGATTCGATCGTCGGTATCTCTATACCTAGTTCAATCTCGTTAACAGCAAGTCTCTTTACTCATTCCGTAATACATCACCTTGTAACTAACTCCTTAGTCATTTGCTTGCAAGCTTATGATGTGTATTACCGAGAGGGCCCAGAGATACCTCTCCGATACTCGGAGTGACAAATCCTAATCTTGATCTATTCCAACTCAACAGACACCTTCGGAGATACCTATAGAGCATCTTTATGATCACCCAGTTACGTTGTGACGTTTGATAGCACACAAGGTATTCCTCCAGTATCCGGGAGTTGCGTAATCTCATAGTCGAAGGAATATGTATTTGACATGAAGAAAGCAATAGCAATAAACTGAACGATCAATATGCTAAGCTAACGCATGGGTCTTGTCCATCACATCATTCTCCTAATGATGTGATCCCGTTATCAAATGACAACACATGTCTATGGTTAGGAAACCTTAACCATCTTTGATCAACGAGCTAGTCTAGTAGAGGCTTACTAGGGACATGGTATTTGTTTATGTATTCACACATGTATTTAAGTTTCCAATCAATACAATTCTAGCATGAATAATAAACCTTTATCATGAATAAGGAAATATAAAATAACAATTTTATTATTGCCTCTAGGGCATATTTCCTTCAACTTTCTCACCCGTAGTGATGCTTAAGTCTGTCAGAATCATGTTAGCAATTGCCGCATTTTATGATTATGAAATCTGGCAAATGGACGTCAAAATTGCATTCCTTAACGGGTTTCTTAAAGAAGAGTTGCATATGATGCAACCAAAAGGTTTTGTCGATCCTAAGGGTGCTAACAAAGTGTACAAGCCCCAGCGATCCATCTATGTACTGGTGCAAGTATCTCGGAGTTGTAATATACGCTTTGATAAGGTGATCAAAGCATTTGGTTCTATACAGACTTACGGTGAAGCCTGTATTTACAAAAAAGTGAGTGGGAGCTCTGTAACATTTCAGATATTATATGTGGATGACATATTGTTGATTGGAAATGATATATAATTTCTGGATAGCATAAAAGGATATTTGATTAAGAATTTTTAATGAAAGACCTCGGTGAAGCTACTTACATATTGGGCATCAAGATCTATAGAGATAGATCAAGACGCTTGATAAGACTTTCAAAGAATACATACCTTGACAAGATATTGAAGGAGTTCAAAATGGATCAGTCAAAGAAGGAGTTCTTGCCTGTATTGTAAGGTGTGAAGTTGAGTAAAAGCTCGACCACGGCAGTAGAAAGAGAAGGATGAAGGACGTCCCCTTTGCTTTAGCCATAGGATCTATACAGTATGCCATGCTGTGTACCACACCTGATGTGTGCCTTGCCACGTGTCTGGCAAAGGGGGTTCTGGATCACTGGACAGCGGTCAAACTTATCCTTAGTAACTAGAGGACTAAGGAAATGTTTCTCGATTATGGAGGTGATAAAGAGTTCGTCGTAAAGGGTTACGTCGATGCAAGCTTTGACACTGATCTGGATGACTTTGAGCAGCAAACGGGATACGTATAGTGGAGTAGTCATTTGGAATAGCTCCAAGTGAAGCGTGATAGCAACATCTGCAGTACGACATAAGGATTTGCAAAATACACATGGATCTGAATGTTGCTGACCCATTTGACTAAAACCTCTCTCACAAGCAAAACATGATCAAACCCCAGAACTTATTGGGTCTTAATCACACAACGATGTGTACTAGATTATTGACTCTAGTGCAAGTGGGAGACTGTTGGAAATAAGCCCTAGAGGCAATAATAAATTGGTTATTATCATATTTCCCTGTTCATGATAAACATCTATTATCCATGCTAGAATTGTATTGATCGGAAAATCAGATACATGTGTGGATACATAGACAATACCGAGTCCCTAGTGAGCCTCTACTAGACTAGCTCGTTGATCAAAGATGGTTAAGGTTTCCTAACCATAGACATGAGTTGTCATTTGATAACGGGATCACATCATTAGTAGAATAATGTGATGGACAGACCCTACCGTAAACTTAGCATCAGATCATTTAGTTATTTGCTATAGTTTTCTTCATGTCAAGTATCTGTTCCTTCGACCATGAGATCATGCCACTCCCGGATACCGGAGGAATGCCTTGTGTGCTATCAAACATCACTTCATAGCTGGGTGATCATAAAGGTGCTCTACAGGTATCTCTGAAGGTGTCTGTTGGGTTGCATGGATCGAGACTGGGATTTGTCACTCTGTTTGACGGAGAGGTATCTCTGGGCCCTCTCAGAAATACAACATCACAAGAAGCTTGCAAGCAATGTGACTAAGGAGTTAGTCATGGGATCTTGTATTACAGAACGAGTAAAGAGACTTGCCGGTAACGAGATTGAACTAGGTATGAGATACCGATGATCGAATCTCGGGCAAGTAACATACCGACGGACAAAGGGAACTGCATACGGGATTAACCGAATCCTTGACATCATGGTTCAACCGATAAAAGATCTTCGTGGAATATGTAGGAAGCAATATGGGCATCCAGGTCCCGCTATTGGTTATTGACCGGAGAGGTGTCTTGGTCATGACTACATGATTCCCGAACCCGCAGGGTTGCACGCTTAATGTTCGTTGACGCTAGAGTAGTATTGAGATATTTGATGATTGGTAACCGAATATTGTTCGGAGTCCTGGATGAGATCCCTCACATCACGAGGAGTCTCAGAATGTTCGGGAGGTAAATATTTATATATGGAAAGTTGTTTTCAGGGTTCCGGAAAAAGTTTCAGTTTTTTCAGTATTGTACCAGGAAGCTTCCAGAAGGTTTCGGAAACTTCTAGAGGAGTCTGGAAGTCCACCAAGGGTTCCACCACGTCCCAAGGGTCAGCATGGGCAAAGGGGAGGCGCCATGGCCTTATTGGGCCAGGCGCACACAAGTCCCTCAAGGCCCATGCAGTTGGGAAAGGTGGAAAGTCCACCTTTGTATGGAAGAGAAGGAGGAGGACTAGGATTCCACCTCCTCCCCCCTTGGCTGCACCCTAGGGTTTGGAGGGGCTATTCCCCACGCCCCTCCACCTATATATAGAGAGGAGGGGGCGCCCCAAGAGGACATACAAAGCACTTGGCACCCCTCTCTCTCCCATTACTCCGTAGTTCCACCGCCTCGTCCCAACGACACTTAGCGAAATGTTGTCGGTGCTCCACCACCACCACGCCATCATGTTGGTTGTGATCCCATCTACTTATCCTCTCCCTCTTGCTGGATCAAGAAGGAGGAAATGGCAACGAGCCGCATGTGTGCTAAACTCGGAGGTGTCGTCCGTTCGGCACTAGATCGGCTGGATCGTGATCGGATCGCGAAGAGTACGACTACATCAACCGCGTTATATACGCTTCCGCTTATCGATCTACAAGGGTATGTAGATGCTCTCCCCCTCTTGTAGCTATGCATCTCCATGGATAGATCTTGCGTGTGCGTAGAATTTTTTTTTGTCTCCCATGCAACGTTACCCAACAACAAGGTTCACCGGAATCTGGCAGCGGGGCTGCCGGAGCGGCTACGGTGGCGCGCCATCGGCTCATCCAAGAATAAGGGGTCGGGAAGCTTCTCAGGGATCTATTTGTAATTTTCTTATTGTTCGGGGTTGCCTTGTAATGCTGGTTGGTGTTTAGATCTGAGGGTCTATTTTGCAAAAAAAAAGTCAGAGCAACTCCAACGCGTCGACCCAACCGACGGCACTTTTGTCTGCTTTTTGTCTGTTTGGGTCGGCCGCCCGCTCGGTGTCCGCCCTGTTTAACATTTGAGTCGATAGTGCGCCCAATGCGCTGACCCATATTTGCCGGCGTGGCCGGCTGGCCGCCCTTTTTCAAGAAATATGCACACATTTTGCATTATTTGACAAGCAGACATATAAAGAAAATAGCATAGTTTCACAACCAAATAAAGCATAGTTTTACAACCAAATAAATTAAGCATAGTTTTACAAGCCGAATAAAAGTGCTGCTTGACTAAGCCCCGTGCTCGTCCAAGGAGGGAGTTTGCTTTACCCAACTCCCCTTTTTGATAACAAGGCAAAAACCTCCGACCCGACATTCATGAGTTTCGAATGAAGAATGAAGAGTGCCCTGCCCCTCTTTTTTTTCCCTAAATCTTGGATTTGGAAGTTGGTAAAGACCCACCCCTTGTTTAAGTCAGAATGAGTCCCCGAGACATTGGCTTCCGCCAACAGTGAACTATTAAGGATCGCATCCCGCGCATATTCTACATTATAGCCTGCAACTAATTCAGCTTCCGCTTCTGGGAGATCAGACGGAGCTCGATTAGTTTCTGCTAGACGAGGAATAAGGAACATAACCAATACGGCCCCAGATAGGGGAGACTAGGACTTTAGTCCGTATCGACCCGATGCCGAAGGACTGTTCCTAGCCTCGAGTTCCGAGAGGCGTGACAGGAGCAACTGAGTGGGTACTGTTCTCCTACGTTCTGAGGAACGATCTACCGGAGAGGGAGAACAAGATCTCACGGAGTGGAGCGCACAGTATCTTTTTGATAGGCGCCTCTATCTGTATGGGGAATTCGCTGCTGAAAGATCCCGCCCAGTGTCCCCTTCCTTCCCCCGCCGCCTTCCGACCAAAGGGAGTATACAATTTCTTCTTCAGGACACTCATGCCCGATCGTGTATAGTTACAAATGAATGAAAACGCCATGCTTAAAGCCAAAAGAATAAGCTCTTGATACGGATCTCTTTCATCTTGTAAATAAAGTAGGGGCGTCCCTAACTACAGCTTCCTACCATAAGTCAGACATTCAGCTAATACTGAAGAAATCTTCTTCTGGGGACACCTCTCTAAAATAAGAATGATGGCGTTTTTGTCTCAAATACATGTGAAAAAAGATACATCTATTGGTTGCCAACATGAGCCCACATATGCTCAACCAAATCATTTTGCAACTGCATGTGAGTTTCCCAATCACGCATTTCATGATGAAATTGGGTGAACTGGTCAAACGTTGCCGCTCCTCCATGCTCATGCACAACATTCTCACCCTAAAACCAAAACCCTTGATCGTAGATACGTTCTGGGCGCTCCGCTTCTACGATCATATTGTGCATAATCACACAAGCTGTCATCACCTCCCACAGCTTCTTGGTGCTCCAAGCCCTAGCAGGATACCGAACGATGCCCCATCGAGATTGCAAAACACCAAAGGCACGCTCGACGTCCTTCCTAGCACTCTCTTGCTCTTGGGCAAATCTTTTCCTCTTCTCTCCGACAGGGTCGGGGATTGTCTTCACAATAGTGGTCCACTGAGGATTGATACCGTCACCTAGGTAGTATACTTTGTCGTAGTTGTGGCCGTTGATGGTAACATTCACCGGCGGGCTGTTGCCTTCGGCAAGCCTTGCAAACATCAGCGAACATTGAAACACGTTGATATCAACGTGTGATCCGGTCATGCCGAAGAAAGAGTGCCAGATCCAGAGATCTTGTGAGGCCACGGCCTCAAGTATGACAGTGCAAGCTCTGACATGGCCCTTATACTGCCCTTGCCAAGCAAAAGTACAGTTCTTCTGAAGGAAATATGCCCTAGAGGCAATAATAAAGTTGTTATTTTATATTTCCTTATTCATGATAAATGTTTATTATTCATGCTAGAATTGTATTGATCGGAAACTTAAATACATCTGTGAATACATAAACAAATACCGTGTCCCTAGTAAGCCTCTACTAGGCTAGCTTGTTGATCAAAGATGGTTAAGGCTTCCTAACCATGGACATGTGTTGTCATTTGATAATGGGATCACATCATTAGGAGAATTATGTGATGGAAAAGACCCATCCATTAGCTTAGCATAATGATCGTTCAGTTTATTGCTATTGCTTTCTTCATGTCAAATACATATTCCTTCGACTATGAGATTATGCAACTCCCGGATACCGGAGGAATACCTTGTGTGCTATCAAACATCACAACGTAACTGGGTGATCATAAAGATGCTCTACAGGTATCTCCGAAGGTGTTTGTTGAGTTGGCATAGATTGAGATTAGGATTTGTCACTCTGAGTATCGGAGAGGTATCTGGGCCCTCTCGGTAAGACACATCATAAGCTTGCAAGCAAATGACTAAGGAGTTAGTTACGGGATGATGTATTACGGAATGAGTAAAGAGACTTGCCGGGAACGAGATTGAACTAGGTATAGAGATACCGATGATCGAATCTCGGGCAAGAACATACGATGGACAAAGGGAATTACGTATGTTGTCATAACGGTTCGACCGATAAAGATCTTCATAGAATATGTAGGAGCCAATATGGGCATCCAGGTTCCGCTATTGGTTATTGACCGGAGAGGTGTCTCGGTCATGTCTACATAGTTCTCTAACCCGTAGGGTCCGCACGCTTAACGTTCGTTGACGATATAGTGTTATATGAGTTATATGATTTGGTGACCGAATGTTGTTCGGAGTCCCGGATGAGATCACGGACATGACGAGGAGTCTCGAAATGGTCGAGAGGTAAATATTGATATATAGGACTATGGTATTCGGACACACGAAGAGTTTCGAGATGCACCGGGTAGCCATCGGGTCACCGGAAGGGGTTCCGGACACCCCCCCGGTAGGTATATGGGCTTAATGGGCCAAGGGAGGGACAGAGCAGCCCACAGGGGGCTGGTGTGCCCCTCTCCCTAGCCGGCCAGCCCTAGGGAAGGAGAGGGGGGAGGGCTAGCCCCTCCTGCCTTCCCCTCTCATGGGATAAAGGAAAGTGGGGGGCGCCTCCCTCCCCTGCCTTTCCCCCGCACCTATACATGGCAGGGGGGCGCGGCTAGGGGCAGGACCCCAGGTGGGATTCAGCCCCACTTGGGGCGCCTCCAGGCTACCTCCTCCCTCCGCCACCTATATATATGTGGGAGGAGGGCACCTAGCACATCCAGAACATTGTCTAAGCCGTGTGCGGCGCCCCCCTCCATCGTTTACACCCCCGATCATATTTTCGTAGTGCTTAGGCGAAGCCCTGCAGAGATAACTTCACCATCACCGTCACCATGCCGTCGTGCTGCTGGAACTCATGCACTACCTCACCATCTTGCTGGATCGAGAAGGCGTGGACGTCACCGAGCTGAACGTGTGCTGAACGCGGAGGTGCCGTACGTTCGGTACTCGATCGGTTGGATCGTGAAGAAAGTTTGACTACATCAACCGCGTTGTCAAACGCTTCCGCTTACGGTCTATGAGGGTACGTATACACACTCTCCCCTCTCGTTGCTATGCATCTCCATAGATAGATCTTGCGTGTGCGTGGAATTTTTTTTGTTTTCCAAGAAACGTTTCCCAGCAGTGGCATCATGAGCCAGGTCTATGCGTAGATGATATGCACGAGTAGAACACAAAGAGTTGTGGGCGGTGATAGTCATACTGCTTACCACCAACGTCTTATTTTGATTCGGCAGTATTGTAAGATGAAGCGGCCCGGACCAACCTTACATGTCCACGTACATGAGATCGATTCCACCGACTGGCATGCAACTAGTTTTGCATAAAGGTGGCTGGCGGGTGTCTGTTTCTCCTACTTTAGTTGAATCGAATTTGACTACGGCCGGTCCTTGAAGAAGGTTAAAACAACAAACTTGATAAATCACCGTTGTGGTTTTTGCCGTAGGTAAGAACGGTTCTTGCTAGAAGACCGTAGCAGCCACGTAAAACTTGTAACAACAAAGTAGAGCACGTCTAACTTGTTTTTGCAGGGCATGTTGTGATGTGATATGGCCAAGACATGATGTGATATACGTTATTATATGAGATGAGCATGTTTTGTAATTTATCGGCAACCGGCAGGAGCCTTATGGTTGTCTCTTTATTGTATGAAATGCAAACGCCATGTAATTGCTTTACTTTATCACTATGCGTTAGCGATAGTTGTAGAAGCAATAGTTGGCGAGACGACCCCGATGCAACGATGGAGGTTAAGGTGTCGAGCCGGTGATAATGGAGATCATGACGATGCTTTGGAGATGGAGATCAAAAGCACAAGATGATGATGGCCATATCATGTCGCATATTTTGATTTCATGTGATGTTTATCTTTTATGCATCTTATTTTGCTTAGAATGGTGGTAGCATTATAAAATGATCCCTTCACTAAATTTAAAGATAAAAGTGTTCTCCCCGAGTATGCACCGTTGCCAAAGTTCGTCGTTTTGAAGCACCATGTGATGATCGGGTGTGATAGACTGTAGCAACCCGATCCCAATGGATCGAAGTCTCTGTGCTTAAGTGTCATCCCTGGATCGGTATTGCTGACACACACAGTACTCGAGGATTTATAGCAGAGTTCAATCACACACTTATTACCTCGAGTGTCTCATAAAGAGTACTTATTACAATAATATGGCTGAAGGCCATCTAAATAAAATAACTGCGGAAGCTTCGAAGGTAAATGAGTCCATCCAACACCACGGCAAAACTGAGTGCATGACGACGACCTATCGCACCTTACTCTTCGTCTGAAAATTCTGCAACATGATACGTTGCAGCCGTGTAGGTCAGCACATGGAATATGCTGGCAAGATAACACTATAGAGCAAAGATGAATAATAGCCATCACTACATGCAATATATGGTTGGTGGAGGCTCTAAGTTTAACATTTGCATAACGCCAATTTTTTCCTACAACAAAGGAATAAATTTTATTTAACTACCCTGTTTAAGCGATTATTGAGAAGGTTCCTCCAACTCAATCCCAAAAATTACCAAGTAATAATAATAACCCAATTCATTAATTAAATAGAGTGATGAGATCAACCAATAATTCAAATACCAGATACTCAAGATGTCCATAACCGGGGACACGGCTAATCATGATTAGTTTGTACACTCTGCAGAGGTTTGCGCACTTTTCCCCACAAGACTCGATCTCCTCCGTTGAATTTCTCGCACTACATGATGTTTGAGAAACGGATGACCGAGACACAGTCTTTCCGAAGCATTTACTCTTTACTCTGGGTAGACAGTACCACCTACTTTCCCCTACATCTGCTAGCCTACCACTGAAAGAGGTCACACAACATACTCAACTATGCCAGAGCCCATAATGGCTTGTGGCTGCACACGGAAGTTTCTAGCTTGAATAATCTTATGATCCCTTTGAGCCTGGGTGGCATTCCATAGGATGATCACACGGGTACTCCAGGATATCCTAGGACAACACTGGATTCTCCAGGCTCCCGCAACCAATCCACCCAGATGTGTATTAATGTAGCCACCTTAAGTTTCCCTTAGTTAACATCTCTCACAACTTGCATGATTTTGACATACCAATCCCCGTCTACGAGCATGGCTAAGCAATAAGTAACCAAGCGTATAATCCCGGGGTGATAAAAAGGTAATAGGTTCCTACCTCATGAACTACATAGCAATAACCACATGTTCCCAATCCTACTCATGCAATATTTGAGGGTGGAAACTAATGCATAAAAAAACTGGGTAATAAAGGGATATGATCAAAGTGTAACTTGCCTTGCTGATGATCGGAAAACCCTAGAGATTCGTAGTAGCAAGCTTCGCACTCCGGATACTCTATCGTAGACAAACAATAGCATACATAAGCACTCAAGCATAGGATGCACAGGTAAAACCAAATAAAAGATCTAAATAGAAAGTTCGATCGAAGAGCTTTGATTTGCAAAAAGAATCGATCAAATCGGGATTACGAAACTCAAATTACTATCAAAAGAAGTTCAAATTCAAATCTGTTTGAAACCAAATTTTAAACTTTCAAAAACATGTTCAAGTTGATTATATGGACAGAGGGAAACAAGACGACGAATTTGGCGTTGGATTCGTTGGATTTGGATAAACGAGTAAAAAGTTGTGAGGGTTTAAAGATCAGGGACTAATCGACGAAAAAAATAATTACGTATAGATCCCTGGCCGAAAATAAACAGAAAAAGAAAAATCTATCGGACGAACGTCCGCTAACAGAGACTAACGAACGAAAACGTTCGTTGACAGATCTAAACGAGTGAACGATCGCCATTTAACAGCTCTAAAACATTAAACCGAACTAAAAACGAAAACCGATCTAAATAAATAAAAAAACCGAAAGAAAACCGCCGGTTTGTACCGGTTCGGGGGGGTTCGGCCGGCGGCGAGAAATCCGACGGCGGCGGCGACTCCGGCTTCGGCGGGACTCCGGCGAGGCGCGGCGCGGCGGCGGCAGCGGCGGCGGCGGCGCAGGACGGCGGCGGCAGCAGCGGCAGCGGCGGCGCAAGTGCGGCGGCGACGGCTTGGTGAGAGAG